>OZ010797.1:13723348-15019348 GCA_963932465.1 Maratus speciosus
TAAATCCTCCAATTTTTCGAAAATGGAGAATGTTGTGTTTTTCCCATAACCAATTGACGAATTTCTCGATTTTTTTTTTTTTTTCAAACGACCAAAGGACACATTTCACAATACTTGCCCCTGACCGAATGAAAAAAATTATGATTTATTTCCGGCGATCAATGGGCGTATTTCGTGAGATTTAATTCTCCCACGACCAGACAAAGAATGAATTGAAAGGACGCATCAAAAGTGGCAGTAAGTGACATCGGGCGCATAAAGTAATTAAAAAGAGCCACCACGCAGGTAAAGTAGTTAAAAAGGGCTGCCGAGCGCTGCACACTACTAAATTGGTCTAGAGTCAACACTATGACTATATACCCGTAAGGCATGGTGACGTCACGGCGACGTCGTTGTGAAGTCACACTGTGACTTTGTGACCTTCGATGTGACGTCACGTGACGTCGATGTGACGTCATAGTGACTAGAATGCGAGGTCGTTATGGCCGTTTTAGAGGTCGTTTGTGACGTCACATTGTGACCACTCTGTGAAGTCACGGTGTGACAAATTTGTGAAAAGTGTGTCATTTGTGACTATTTTGGCATTAACTTTGTGACGAACCTGTGACGAAAGCGACAATGCTTTGAAGTCACACTGTGACCATTTTGTGAAATATGTGTCATTTGTGACGAACTTGTCATAAACACTGTGATTTCAAATGAAAATCAAATTTCAAATTAATTGCTTAAAAGACGCAAATAGTGAAAATGATTCCATGCTGGGACTCGAACCCGGGCCATCAGTACAGTGCACTGACATTCTACCGACTAAATCACATGGAACGATACCCAGGCTGAAAAATTTCTCACTATTACATGTTGGCAAGGCTACAAACGCAGCACAAGATGGAATATTTAGCGTGAGCCACCAACATGATGCAAACACGAAACTTAATTAAATCCAGCATCGATTGAAATTATATTAATACTTGGAAATTTTTCCAGCGAGAACCATTCGCTTTGCATACAATATTTCAAATGAAAATCAAATTTCAAATTAATTGCTTAAAAGTCAATTTTGTATGCAAGGCGAATGTTTCTCCCTGGAAAAATTTCCAATTATTAATATAGTTTCAATCGATGCTGGATTTAATTAAGTTTCGTGTTTACCCCATGTCGGTGGCTCACGATAAATATTCCATCTTGTGCTGCGTTTGTAGCCTTGCCAACATGTAATAGTGAGAAATTTTACAGGATGCGCGTCGTTCCATGTGGTTTAGTCGGTAGAATGTCAGTGTGCTATACTGATGGCCCGGGTTCGAGTCCCGGCATGGAATCTTTTTCACTCCTTTGCGCCTTTTAAGCAATTAATTTGATATTTGATTTTCATTTGAAATATTGTATATAAGGCGAATGATTCTCTCTGGAAAAAATTCTAAGTATTAATACAGCGATGAATTTTAAAATAAACTTTTGCTGTAAATATAAAATATTATCTTTTTAGCAAAATATCGCTATTTTGGAGTCCTATTCTTCTAAAACATTTAAAATTTTTCCACTTAAAAAACAATGCTTATCAACTGCCATATTTTTTTATTAAGTTCTATGCTTGATATTGAGTTCAAGCTTGATATTTAGAATGTGTAAGTTTTTTTATTTAAATTTTTTATTCCCGTGTATATTGTATTTTGTGAATATGAGCTAAATAGATTTGGTATGTTTTATAGGAAAAGACTGATCTAGGAAATAGAAAAAAAACGAGTAAGAAAAATCATGCGTTAAGCATAGATTATAAAATACTTTCCAACACTTTCTGAATGCTTTAACAAGACATCGTAATTTAGGGAAATGACGTAAATAAAATAACTAAGTAAACATTTCAGAAAACGCATAAAACATTTGAAAAACTGATTTCAACAGTTACCGTCCATAGCCAAATATGTTTTCCAATTCTTTTGAACAGCCCTGTATTTGATCTGTAGGTTGATACACTGAAAAAAAATGAAGTACTCAAAAATGAGTAAACCGACGTACTCATATCGAATTGAACATTTTTGGATCAAAAATGAACCTATGCTTTCTCTATTTTGAAACATCACATGTTATAAAACCCAAACAAACGAATAGTTTTGTACCCTGTAATGGTTCATTTCATTTATAGCGGCATAAATGATGTTCATTAATGTAAATATTAAATTATGCACAGCATTTTAAAAATAATTTAAAAGTACTTGGAAATAATGCTCTTGTCACAAAAATATTCGATTTGAGTATCTTGCTAAGAATTTTGCTATTTTTCTTAATAAATAATCAATTAAACATTTCTTGTTAAGAACTTTGAACGGGAAATAAATGTCAGTACATTTTTACTTTAAATTTTAGGTTGTTTTTTTTTGGGGGGGGGGGGGCAGTGCATAACGATTCATATTTGATCACAACCATGGAATAAAAAATGAATACATGTGTTTCTCAACTTTGAGTACACTTGGATCGGAGCTATTTTGAGTATGTGACGCATTTAAAATTGGGTACTTCTTACTCAATTTTGAGTACCCATTTTTTAAGTGTATATATACTATATAATGGGAAAATTTAGTTTAGCAAGAAAACGCCTAACAGGTTGAAATTCTTTTTCAGCAATTTATACTAATGTAAGGAAAGATACTTGAATACTTTTGTACAACCCTGTAGTTTACCTAGAATCTTTATTACACGCTACTATTTAGTTAAAATTTAATTCAAACTAAGACACTCTTAAAACTGCTGAAATCATATTTCCAGAAATTATCATTTATAGACGGCCATGTATCCATTTCCTTGCGTGACCCTGTGTATCATTTTATCCATATTCTACAAACATTTATTGGTAAATTAAATGCAGTTCAGCGAAAAAAAACATAACTCATTTAAAAACCACCTTTAAGCAATTTGCGCCCATACCCAGTAATCCTTACGAATACTTTTGTGTAGCCTTGTATAGGAATTATAGCATTTATATACACGATACTATGCATAAATATAGTGAATCATAAAAGCGCATATGATAATTAAAAATACATTTCCAGCAAACATCGCTAATGAACAGTACTTCGGATACAGTATAGTATCTGAAATATTTTGGGTGTCCCTGTAAATGCTATATACGTATTATTCGTATTATACATGAAATAATTTATAGTATGTAAACCTAAGCGACATACATCAATTTCATTATATATGAAATAGATTAACATAATTAAAGTACACTGTAAAAAAAATCAGAAGCGTTTCGACACATAGCGGAAAGGTTTCCGAAATTTTATAATAAACTTTGCGTTTTCCCCAATTACTTGTTATTTCGGAATCGTTACATGTATTTTCGGAAAAATATTCAAAGCATCAAAAGACTTATGGAAGTCAGAAAAGTTAACATTGCATAACGGAAAGGTTTCCGACTAAATACGTGTAAATTGTTGGTTGCGCATGAACATCGATATCTCCGTCTGATTAATACCGTCTAATTTAATTTAATTACGTATTTATATTAAAGTTGCTGTTTATCTTATGTTTAATGTATACTAAGTTAGATAATGCGTTCAAAATATAACGTTGTTTCATGATAGATATTTGGACCTGAATCCAGAATTTGAATATCGTCAGTGTTACACTGCAAATCCCTCAGGGCCGAAACTAAGGGGGGCAGAGGGGGCATGTGCCCCGGGCGCCAGAACGAAGGGGCGCGAAATGAAAGATTATACCTTTGGAATGGATCATTTTCTTCTGATGAACTGATGGATTCTATTATTATGAAACAGCCATTATAAATGAAGTGTTAGGTGAAGATGAAAGAGCAGTCGTAAAAAGTTGGAACTCTGATTTTCTGGTCAGAATGGGGGGGGGTGGGTGGCCATAATTTAAAAAAAAGAAAAAAAATATGGCCATTTTTTTCCCCATTCTGACCAGACAATCAGAGTTCTAACTTTTTAAAGCTGCTCTTTCATCTTCACCTAACACTTCATTTATAATGGCGGTTTCATAATAATGGAAGCCATCAGACCATCAGAAGAAAATAACTCGGTTAAAGTGGAAACTCGGTTAAGCGGGACTCGGATAATCGGGACTCTACAGTATATTTCATTTTAAAAATTATCTTTAGACTATTTTTGTTGGTGTTCAGAGGGGAGTCATGACAACCGTGACCTCCCCCTTGGATCCACCATTGTAGATTACGTAGTTCAGTATTACATATTTTATGATTACATATTTTAAATTTTAAAATAAGTCGGCTAATAAAAAATTAGTAAAATTCTCTTTGTAAATATACTTTGCGGAAGGGGGGGGGGGTAATCCATGTTTGCCCCTGGAGCAAAAAAGGCTAGTTTCGGCCCTGAAATCCCCGAAACACATTTTACTCACGATAAAACGCATTCATAAACGCCTGAGATGTCAAGAAGTGTTTCCAATCTGTTCAATGCGGACCCAAGTGTTTGAGAATGTGTGACAAAATGCGTTTGTGCATCAACTTTGATAAAGACTGAATGGAAAGCGAAACATATGCTAACAGAACGCAATGTTCCGTGTTAAATTCAAATATTTTTGCCCGAGAGGAGAACTTTTTACAGCTACGGGGGGAAATTGAGCTTTCTGAAAATTAATTAATAAAAAATTTGAAAACTTCCGGATGGAAATTTCTTTTAGGTATTTCTCCGCGGTGGAGTATGTGGTCTGTGGAAATGAGAGGAGGGTGGGTGCCTCTAGACAGTAAGCTTAGACCCCCCCCCCCCCCTTGTCCCTTGCTGGATTTTTACAGTTAATCAACAGAAAAATTGTTTATCTCTAATCTCTATAGATTTTGAAAAAAAAAAGGACAAAAAAATATTTTTTTTTCAGGTGATTAAACATGAAGACCAAAATAAATTAAGATTTTTCGTCGGCAGAAACCCCCCCCCCCCCATTCTTAACCCCACCGTAAAAGTTCATTTTTAGTTCTATTTTTCTTTTATGTTCATTTTTAAAACGTTATCTGAAACGACGGTGGGTGAGGCGTGCTTTTATTTAAATTAAAAGAAAGTAAACTATATTTCGATTATTACTTTGAGAAATTAGATATTTTCCAATATCTTATCCTTGGTAGAGAGCATACTATATTCTTTTAATTTATTTTTCCTCCAAAAGTACGTAAATTGCTACGTTTTTACGGGCGGCAAAATGTGCTGTTGCATAAAAAACAATACGGCATAAGTACAATATCCAAATCAACAATCGCCCGAGCTCTAAGTTTACGCGCGTGCGCAGTGGAAAATTCAGAACACGGGGTGAAAAATAAACAGACGCCATTATGCAATGTGTGGCGACCGTGGGATTTACAAACTGAGAAACATGATTTTGATTTAACGAACTTTTATTGGACGGAAGTTGACAACAGACTCCCCAAAAATGCTGTACGGTAAGTCGTTTTCTGTTTATTTATCAGTATGTAAGTTTATTTTCTATTTATGACTATTGATTTTTATATTATAATTTTCAAACGGAGGTATTTCAGATATTTGATTCAAGTGAATTCAGCTGCTGTTTACAAACTGAAGTTGATTAGAATGGCACCTTTAGTAACTAGATTCTTTATCTAATTGGTGTCGTTTGCAGTTTTTATACTTTCTCAAATTACTAAGAATTCCTTCCTTACTATTGTCTAATTAACAGGTTTATTGTTTTAAAAACGTTCCATTTTTGGCAGCCATTCATTATGACATTGAAGATTACATTAGATTAAAAAAAGAAAAAAATCAAAATAAATCTGTTTACATTAAATTGTAATTTATTGTATTTAAAAAATCATAGCAGTATATCGGTGACAATAAATTTAACTAACTTTTTAGGTGTTGGATATTCATTAACGCAATTTAACATTTGTTCGATGTACATAGAAACGTGATTTGGATTATAAAGTCTCTACAAATAGGCGAAAATCTGGTTGCTATCAGGAATAATATTTAGCTGCCAATAAATGACTTATTTGCCTCCCCATCCCCCCTACACGTACTATATTTAATTATAATTTCTGTTAAAGCACGTATAAGTTAAGGTGTTAAAAAAATGAATATATTTAAAAATTCAAAATTAATTTTTTTTCGTTAAAATTAGATTTTTTTTTTTAAATTTAAATTGAATTTTTATGATTTTTTTTCGTTGTGTTACATACAGAATAGCTACAAAAATTTTATATTTCCAAAACAATTAAATCTCTAATTGTAGCATAATCTATATTTTTATACTTTAATTAATAAAATTATAATTATTAGTTAATAATTACGTAAATTATAAAAACTGCAAATTAGCATATATCATTTTTAAATGAAATGCTTTTTATGGCAAACTAGGTACCTATCGGGGCCTTTTTCATGCATATTTTCTGGTAACCTATTCACTGTCTCATATACACAAGCAATTTTTTCAATATTTATACAACTTATTTGTGATTATATATCATTGGTACTATTAGCGGATTCGCCCAGAGACCCCATCTTGTTTCTTCAAATTTTGTTTCTGTATTGTTCAAGAACATTAGAAAGTGTTTCATCTTGTATTCTATATATCGAAATTTTTGTTTTTGTGTCAAACAAAGTTGATTTTCTTATTTTTGTAAAAAGAGCCCCATTCCTCCCCACTGTCCCCTATATATACTGTAGACTCCTTAGATGTAGCTAAACAAGTTTACAGCCTTTTTTTTTTCATATGATTCTGTAGTTATTTTAATATGTAATTCTTGTCAAATATGACTGAACTCCTTTTTTTTTTTTTTTTTTTTTTTTTTTTTTTTTCCCCATGAAGGAAGAAGTATAAATTCTGCTAAAAATCAAGATATTGCTGATATCACTGGTACTCACAATCTTTTACCAAATTCGTTATTATATTAAGTCTGGCTAAATCTGAAATAAAATTTCCTTATTTTTTATTTTGATGTGAATTTGTAGAGTACTTTTATGAGGCAAGTTTGAATGAGTAATTCAAGGTAAATGTATCTCACATCCCACCTTTATTATGCATGTTTAATTATACATTATTATTTATTTGACCTTTACTTTTAATAATTTCAATCAGAGTTTACCCTAGGTTTAAAAAAGAGCTCGGTGCTGCTAATGAGAAAAGGCACTTTTTAATTTTAAAGGGCATGTTTGGGATTCTTAAGGGCACTTTTCAGATTCTTTTGGGCACTTTTTTTTATTTTTAAATCCACTATTTTCATTTTTTTTTTTTTTTTTTTTTTTTTAGTCATTTGAGAGAACATTTGAGTCAGCTTTTACTACTAGGGATGCACCGAATATTCGGTCTCAATTCGGTATTCGGCCATGTTAGCGAATATTCTGTTTGGACGAATATCAAACTATTCAATATGCCGAATATTTGGCTTGGCCGAATAGCAAACTATTCAGCTGAACCGGATATTTAAAAAAAGACTTTTAAAAACATATTTTTAAAAACCTTATACAACTTCTAAGTTTAACAGTCAACTTATAAAGATATTCAGAATAACTAGAAACAGAATCATATTTAAGTAAAAGAGAAAGTTGTTACATTATTTATTTGCCGTTTGTTAAGTACCTATTATTGAAGAAAATTAACCAATCACGAGAATTTTCATAGCAATTAATTATGTGTAAAAGCAAGTTCCTGAACATTGTCCTAATATGTTTCTTGCTAAGATTTTAAGAATGTTTACAATCAATGAAAATGATTGCCCACTCCAGACCGTGATCTAGGATGCATTTAAAAACTTCCTTGCTTAATCAAAGGGAGTAGAACAGTTATTCTTGCTAAGTTGCCACCATATAAAGTTTAATAGATTGTATTATTTATTTACTTTTACTTTAGTCTCTTCCTGACAAACAAATATATGATCCTGTGCAATTTTTTCACAATTTCTCTTTGATTTTAAAATGTTTGTTTTAGAATTTAAGAAGATTTTATTCATTTGTTTTAATTCTCAGAAGAAGCCATGAAATTTAAAATTTTATTAATTAAAAAAAATTATAACTATCCTCTTCTTAAATAACTCAAAGCAGATTTTTTTTCAGCGTAAAGTTTACTTGAAAAAAAGCTCTTCTTTATTAGAATAAAAGTTTCTGTTTTAAATATTATGTAAAATTGCTTTAAAATTTAAGATTTTATTGCCTTTAAACTATGAAATATAAAAGTATTTGACAAGCCGAATATTCAGTATTCGGCCGAATATACGGTATTATGTCTAGCAGTTACTATTCGGATAGCCGAATATTCGGTATTCGGCTCGTCTGTTGGCCGAATATTCGATATTCGGCCAAAATCACTATTCGGTGCATCCCTAGTTTTAACTATGCAAGCAATTTTTTTTTTTTTAATTTTGAAAAATGTTACCTGGTTTGTAGACATTTACGATTTTTTTTTTCCAATTTTATAAATTTGTGGTAGTGATAAAACTATAGCTAATAAGCTAATACAGTCAAACCTCGTTAAACACAAATACGCTTAACGCAAATACTTTTAGCACAAACTATTTCCGATTGCCCCATCCAGTTGTAGGTAATGTATTCAAGTTCGTATAACACAAACGAAAAAGTTTCCCCTTGAGTGTTCGCGTTAATGAAGTACAGCTATAGTATTTTAAAATTGTTTAAAAATTATCAGAATGTTTTATTATTTTTTGCTTACACATTGAGTTTGAAAAGTTTTTTTTTTTTTTTTTTTCTCTATTCGGTGTTTTATGAGATTTATTCTTGAAGTGGTGTGGAGGATAGTCTCGATTTGATATATATTTAAAATTAAAGTGATAATGATTTTTCAAACTTTTATCAAACATATGATTATGTATTCATTTTTTATTAATGCCACTTTTCATTGGAATCTGAAATTAAATTGTGAAATTAATGGACAACATGCAGGAGGTAGAACTGAAAGCTTGAGCCAAAATTTTTTTTTTGCTCATTAATTTTGTTTTGGGGTTATGATCTTATAAAGTGTGGTTTTATTTTAAACTTTTGTTAAACATACTTTGAAATGGTTTATTTTGAGTCTTTTGTTATCAGTAGATTTTTATGACATTTTGACGAATTTTTCAAATCTTGCACAGCTTGGGCCCAGAAATTTGTGCGGATTTTAGAATTTTTGCAGATTTCTGGTCATTGCTTTGTTTACATTTTTAAACAGTAATTCGAATGTAATAATACAATCAAAATTAAAATGAATGCTTGCAATACAGTAAAATATTAAAATAATTAAGTAAAGGTACTTCTTAGTTATCCCATCGACCAAATTACTGTCGCCAAATTGTACGATTAAATGCCAGTAATGGCCAGTAAAACCATTAATTCGACGTTTTATTTGTATTTTTATCAATGTTTTACTAATTTATTTGTTCTTTCGTTATTTAAAATAAAAAGTATGTCAATGTGTATAATTTGGCGAGTGGTTTGGCGATTTATATAATTTGGCGAAATTGGGCGACGGGATAACAAAGAAGTACCAAGTAAAGTAATAAACTAAAATCATAAAAAGTAAAATAATTTAAAAAATAATTAAATTATTGAAAGTAAAGGTCAATTAAATAAATAATAATAATGTATAATTAAATATGCATAATAAAGTTGAAATACATTTTCTTTAAATTATTCAATGAAACTTCCCTCATAAAAATAGGTACTCTATTAGTTCACATCAAAATCATAAAGTAAGGAAGTTTTATGTCAGCTTTAGCCAATTTTAATAACCAAAAAAGCTTCATTAATGCAAATATATTTGATAAAAAGATTTTGATTACCAATGATATTAGATATTAGCAATATCTCGAATTTTTTTCGGGAATAAATGTATACTTTCTTCATGAAAAACCGCAAATTGAGTCATATTATCAAGCATTACATATTAAAATACATGCAAAATAACGGTATAAAACTAAAAAAGTCTGCAATTTTGTCCCTACATCTAAACTGAAAGTTTCATTGTTTACATTTTTGATGATGTGCGGATTTGATGGAGTCTACTGCATTCCCACAAGGGCAATTCTAAGTAAATGTTACCATTTTTAGTATTTTATTGTTTACATCAAATAGGTAATACACATATTTTCTGATACTATTAAACCTATATTTTCTATATTTGCAATGTATTTTATAAAAGGTTGAATAGTCAAAATCAATAAAATCCACTGTAATCGGCATAGCTTCTTTTTAAGTGCTTATGTGTTGGATATTATTGGATGTATTATATATATTGGATGTTGGTCTGTTACAGGTAAGATTGCACACTTTTTCATAACTATATTGTAGCAGCAGTCAAATTTTGTGGAAGTCCAATGTTTCTGAACTGCCTTTGAATGAAAATGTATTTGTTATAATAAATTGTATGTTATTTTATAAATAATATAGAAAACCATTAAGGTGTCGGGAAAGCATGGTAATTCCTGTTTGTCTGTTATAATACCACTTTTTTAATCATAATTATTCACATTAAATAATTTATTCATAATAACTATATTAATTTATCTTATAATAACATATACAAATTGTAGCCATCTTTTAATTACCTGATTATTATTTTTTAAATAAGATAACGTCATTTTCCGCTCTATGATTAGTTAGTCTGTTACGATGGAATTGTTCAAGATCTGAAATTTATAAAATTCGAAGTATCATTACTTGGTGAGTTTTGGTTGTAGAAGAATGAATTTCTTACTGTTTGATTTGTCAGAGAATGGAGAATTTTTTTCTAAATATAACTTAATAGGATTGATGTACAAAATAAGAAATTATGTAGTGTAAGTTTTTGAAAATTCTTGCCTTATTTAAAAAATTTCTGTAATTTATGTTGTCTAAATATCTCCAACAGGTAAAAAATTAAAGTGCATTTCAATCTTTTCATAGAAATTCTGCCAGTGTCAAGATTCTTAATTGCTTGATTAAAATCTGTTTTTATAATCATAAATTTTCTTAAATTTTTAAAATATGAAAATTTACTAAATCCAAGATGATACTCTTGTTTCTAAAAATGTTTTACCTAATTATAAATAATGAAAGAAGCTTTAAATAGTTGTTTTACTAGATCCATTCCCAATCTTGAAAACAATAAAATACACTAATTTTGTAATTACAGTAAAACTTCCCTAACGGACACTTCCGAATGGCGGACACCTCTATTTAACGGACAGTTTTCCAATTCCCACTCCCCAAACCTACATTTTTGTATGTTTAACCTCTGAATAACGTACACTCCTAATAGCGGACAGTAATTTTGGCGATCGATAAATGATCAAAAATTATTTTTTAACGAGGGGGAAAAAAATTAAAAAAAAAAAGCAAAAAGGCCTGTAAATTTATCAGGGCAATGTGTCACAAATTTTGTGATCACAGATAAATGTAGAATGTGGGCTTGGGAAAATCGCCTTTCCCACGTCCAGTGTTAAATTCAGAGGGTGGCCCGGGAGGGACATTCCCCACGGACCATTGAAATGTCACTCCCTGGATGATATGAGATTTTATGTTTTAATGGTCAAAAAGTGCAATTTTGCCACGGAACTCTATAATGCCCTCCCCCCCCCCCCCCCCCCGGAGCCACAGAAATCCTTCTCGGAGAAAAATGTCTGAATTCAACAGTACCCGCATCCGATAAAGAAAACGCACAATGTGCAAGGTATGCACAATTTTATATCACTTTTATTGCATAAAAAATAATTTTAATTTTTGATTAATCATATAAATAATAGAGATTTTCGGCCATATAAATAAATTAATGAAACATTAAGCATTTCTTAGCAGGTTTTGGATCTCTGAGGTTTTTTCCAATAGCGGACAGTTTCCGCGCTCCCTAGGTGTCCGTTATTTAGAGGTTTTACTGTAGTAAGTTTTTATCAGGCATAGAAAGCATTTAATTAAAAATTGTATTATAATTCCCAGTGGCGTAATATTTTTGGTACTTCTTTTTCATGGTAAAAGATATGTCACCAAGATATGCTGTAAAGTCTTGTCAAATTATTTGCAATTTTAAAGAAACAGCATGTGTTCGTTATTGTCATATTGGATTTTCGTTGATGTTCAAGAACATAATTTCATATTTTATATATAATTGCATATATTATTATTATATAGGGGAGAGCGGGGCACATTGGACCACCCCTTATATTTTACTTATTTTTAAATTTTTAAAAGTTTTCATTTAGGCTAATTGATAACAGCTTGATACCACTGGATTAACAATTGATAACACTGGATTGATTACTTATAGCCTTCAGCACACATCGTTAGCTCAGAATGAGCCCTGTTATCCTGACTGGTTGTTTTTTGAGCTCCTAAAAGTAAAATTTTTCATCATCATACTTTTCTTTATTGAGTAATTACAGGTTACGGATAAATAAGATAAAACAACTTTTTTGAAAAGATAAGACACTAGTCTTTATTCAATTCCTACTATTAGCTCACACTCTCCCTATATTTATTTATTTATTTATTTATATATTTATCTTGTTCAAATTTTCAATCGTTAATAAAATACTCATTATTCATCCTATCAAGTTGAAATATTTTTTTTTTTTTTTTTAATTGTACTGGATGACAATTGATGCTATTACAGTTTTTTCAAATATTAATTAATTAATTAATTTTAGTTTTGCATGGGAAACAAAATGGCGGCCATTGGTTATTGAAGGCCAATGAAAGTATTTTCATTAAGGGGTTACCATAGGGGGGACCCTGTTCTGTCGCCAAATACCGCCAAGTTTGTCGCCAACTTGGTGATATATCGCCAAATTTGACGGCCAAAATGAGTCGCCAAAAGTGATTCCAACTTGGCGATATCTCTAATATTTCGCCAAATTCCCATAGAGTTCCATTGTAAACCTACTTGCTTATAGAAAATCAACAAATTGAGATCTTTTAATGCAACAAAAACTAATATTAGCTTAAGGGATTCTATTAATTTTTTTTTTTTTTTTTTGATGACCTAAGTAGGAATTGACTTTAAAAACAAAATTTTTATATTGTTTAATTTAAAAGTTTATATGCTTAAAAGAAAACTTTAGATAATATTTATATGAGTATGTATTGAACTTCAACATGGGGTACAGTGGTCCGCAATGAATACTGCTCCTGTAATGAAGAATTTTCAAAATATTTAATAATTGCTTAGTCTCTATAAAGAAATATTGTTTTAAAATAGTTATTTAACTATAAAATAAAGTAAACAAAGAAGAATGATAATTTATTTAACCCTACAATGCATAGAGTAGCCATTTGGCACACTTTAAATTTCATGTTATTTGTTGTTCAGATTATAATGTAGTAGCCATCTGACACTTTAGTTTTCCCCTAAATTATGGATAACAGTTCACATGTGATTTTTAAAATAATTTTTCTTGTTCAATATAGTAGTTTTTGTTTTTTGGGGGGGGGAGTGGAGGGGGGAAGAAGGAGAGAAATTAAAATCATGCATCGTAGAGTTAACATAGTAAGAAATATCTTGTTTTGTATTTACTGCCTTTGAAAAATATAACTGTAACCTAATAAGTAATAGATTACCGGTGCTCGATTGGTTATTTATAACTTCAGAGCACACGGTTAGCCCATAATGAACTATTTTATCCTGACCATTTTGAGTTTCTGATATTTTTTCATCATCATCTTTGTTTTAATGTTTGCTGATTTTTTTGTACTTAATAACTTATTTGCAATCACTCCTATATATATCTTATATTGGTATTTAAAAAACATAATAAAGTTTTTGATAATTCTTTAGTTTTTTGTTTCAAATGCTACTTGCAAATTTGTATTATTATATTATTTTGGAGGTAAAGAGGGAATAAAAAAGGATTAGATTAATTATAAATAGATTTATATTGTATTTTAGACAATAACTAATAGTGGACCACTGTGCCCCAGTGGGTGAACCAGTGTACCCCGCTTCTGGGACACACTGGTCCACTTTACGGGTGTATATATATACTAAAAGAAAAGGAAAAATATATTGGGAATTATGTTCTGCGAAAATTATGAGGTATGTAGAAATGTTTAAAGAATATTGAAATATATTTTCAGGTAGATTGGTCTCTCCGTTAAAGAGAAAAAAAATGTTAACTGCAAAAGTAGTCCACTGTACCCTGGTCTCCCCTATATATAATTGTTGTTTTTCTTAAATTGCCTGCATTTATTTTTATAAATATGGAAACAGTCTGATTTATCTTATATTGAGGTGGATGCAATATGAGGTTTTTTTTAGCAAGATCTTTTATGCAACTAGCAACTATGATCATGATATACTTTGTTACTGATGATGAAATTATATGGTGATGAAACGTAAAAAGCTGTAAAAAGAAATAAAAAGCTTCTGTGTTGGAAATCTGTTTAGGTCTTCAAGATTGCCATTCGTAACTTTTTTAAAGTTCATGTACCATTGGGCAGATAAATTAACATCCATGAATTGTAAAAGAAACAACTAAATATGGATAAAAATATGACAGTTGGGGGAGCAAGTATAAATTTTAAATAAAAATACGTAAATATCTGATTTTTTAAAAAGTAACCTACACGAGGCCTATCCAATCTTTCAGTAAGATGGGCGGGGCATACCTCACTTCTTGGCACTCAGTGGAGGGCAGCATTATTCACATGACTGAAAACATGCGGCAATATTATCGCACAGTATTTATTACACGCACGTCTTAACATAATGTAAATGAATCTTACAGCGGTAGACATAAGGCCCCTACAGATCTTAGTTACATGTACTAAATTTCAAATTATACATTTTTCTATGAGAGGTATATGTTTGAAGGGTAAGTTAGAGGTCTGCACGGGCCGACATTTCCGGCCCCGGTCCGTACAAAGAAAATATTGGCCCGGCCCGGCTCGGTAAAAGAGTTAAAAGTTCAGCCCAAGTGAATTTCTACAAAACAGTGATTTTTACGTCGATTTGGTTAAAAGTTTGTCTCGTATGAGGAGTTCAAGCGAAAAATATTTATCTTAACTTTTCATGTTTCTAATCTTCATTTTTATAGAAGTGCCGCAGGGAGCGATGTTTATTTTTTTAATGAATCTCTATTTCTTGTATGTAAATGTTTCAGTTATTATTAATATTGTTAATTCATATTCCATGTATTGAAGTTTTAAAAATCTGAAAAATACTATATAGTAAAATCTAAGACTAAATTGCATAGAAAAGAAAAAAAATGCGTTATAGACAAGTTCCCTCCTTAGCAAGTGTAAATGTATTATATATTCTTTTCTTACGTAGTAGTATATTAATTTTGCATGGATCAACACGTTTTTCAGTTTAAAACAAGATTCCGTCATAGACAGGTTCTTTTTCACACATTTTACTGTATTTTAATTTAACTATATTTTAATAAGTGTAGAAATCTACTATTCTTTAAAAAGAATGAATTTGAATGTTTAATTGTATAATAATGGCAATTTAAAAATGTATGCATTATTTGAAAAAAAAAAAATTGTACCAAGCCTAAGCTTACTAACCTTTGAACGGACCAGGCCACGCCGAGACAATGATTTTTATACGGGCTGGGTCAAAACTAGGAATGAAAATTTTGGGCCGTGAAGATTGGGAATGCAACCAGTACCCGGGTCTGTGCAGAAAAAATAAATTAGACCCGGCCCATAAAGAGTAGTGACTAGGCCCGTGAATGAAGATAGGGCCGAGCCACGGGCCGGCTTGTGCAGATCTCTAGGGTAAGGTGCCAGAAACTTTAATAACGACAATAACAAATAATTAAAATAAACGTGGAAATCAGAGATATTGCTAGGTTTCTTTTAGGATGTGAAAATACGCTTTGATTTATTTTGAAGGCGCGAATTTAGTTTTATAAAAAGTACAAAAACAAACACATGATAGTGACCAATCCATATGGGAGGTTCAAGAGAGACAGTCTGGAAGTGCTTACATAGATGGAAATAATTCTGCACTCTTTTATTAATTTTTCTAAGCAAATTGGAAAAAAGAAAAACAGAAAAAAACTTCGTAAAATTTCAAAAGTCAAGAAGGAAAAATTATGCCCCTTTATCCCTCCTTTAAAACAGCCAATGTGCCAGTGTGACAACAGCAAAAAGAAACAAGTTGGAAATTGCACATCAAACGTGGAAAATGAGGTGCGTTCATACTAATAACTAGTTTTATAAATATTTTTTACACCGCACATTGTACCGAATGTATATTTTAGTGCACTTCATAAATGCCTATCCATTTCATTCTGTTCGAAAGGCTGTCACATGCATTTGAGATAATTTTTTCCCATTGGCCATAATGTAACGGAAAACTTTTGACTGTCCCTGTAATTAAACTATACATCCGATTTTCATAAAATTTGAAACGACTCGACAAAATTTTGCAAAATTTTATATATTTAAAATTTAAGACCATTCGGTTGGGTAGTTTTTGCTCTGTTATATGCGGACGGATGGACCGAACATTGACTATAGGTACTACGTATTTATGTAATTACGAACACACCTAAAAAACTAAACTTTCATGCACATGTGTCTTGAAAAGGGTGGGAGAAGGTGTAAAACGTTTATCTATCTGTTACTTCTTTAAGTATTAAAAAGAGCTATTTGCAATGTTGCCAAATTGAACCATAATAATTACACTTCATGAACAATAACTACAAATCATGAAAATATGCATGATAAATTTTCTAAGTAATGTTTCTGGTTTTTAATGTGTTTTCACAGGTTTTCAAAATATCTCTGATGGAAATATTCAGGATTTAAAAAAAGCATTCTTTATAATGTAATTTTACTTCTAAATAGTCTAATAATAGAAACCTTCAGAAGGGCGCCATGTTGAATAGCTCTGCCCTACACCTTATATGTGACATTATTACATAATGTTCGAAAAGTTTTGTATAATTAATAAATTAGTAATTTTAAGTTATGAGATCGGTGAAAAAATGAAACTACCCATACATTGATAAAATTTACAAACTGAATATGTAAGAAGAGATTGTCTTGATATGGAAACTAAAGAATTAAATATTGCAGGTTTTATTTTATTGAAAATTTATTATTTCATTTTTATTTGATTAATTTGATTCAATGTTTTATCTGTAATTTAAGAGACAAAATAGTATTTGTTAATTCCCTGTTCTGTAGAGTAATATGTAATATTTTTCATTTTAGCTAGCAGTGACATAATTTATGAAGACAAACAAGGAACCTTCTCTTAAAATTTGAATTTGGAATGCATCACATTTGTTTGGATATTTTTAAAATAGTAATACATAGTTATATGACTAATTCATTATGTACAATCTTCGATTTAATAAACATTTTATTTAAGTAAACAGATTTTTCTTGTTGTTGTTATGTATTGATATTGTTTTTGCCATTTCTCGATTTTCCATTCATAAACATTTTCTTCAATTGAAACCTCAATTTATGAGGGTGGGGGGTGTTAAATTTTCGTTAGTTAATATCTCAGATTTTATACCTATATTCAGGTAGGTTTTTAACTTTTAAATGCAATTAAAAAAAAAAAAAACTTATAAAAATACCGATATTTCATTGCTAACTAATAGTGCATTTTTATTTATTTATTTTTAAATTTTTAATAAAAAATGAAAAATAATAAATAGTTAACTGAAACTTCAGTGAGAATTACTTATTATTTTCATTCCCTCCAAGAAATCTAAATGTGTAATTTTCCCATTACTGGTTGCAAATTAAAGATTAACTGCTTAGTTTAAAAATATATTTATTTTAGTTAAAATCCTTATAAATATCATGGATTGTTGTACTTTTTTACTTTACAAATCTTCATTACAAATAATAAAAATAAAAAAAAGTCTTGTATTCGTAGATTTTTATAAACGACTTTTTTTTGGCTGGGTTTTCAATTGAAAATTGTTGTAGATCACACAAATTAATAATTATTAGTTGTGTGATTTCTTTACCAATCAGTTGTGTTAAAAATAATTAATGTAAAATGTTTTACAGGAAAGCATTGTAAAAATTTGGTATAATTTTCCTTTTTATTTTATTGAAAATTTTTCTAGAAAGAAAAATGCATTTAAAAGTTAATGCAATGTTCTGTTTTTGATACGTAATATGTTGTTTTTAATTCTTAAACTATGTGACAACTATGGTCTTAAACTATGCGTAATTCTTAAACTTAAATCTATGTAGTATTTATGACTTTCATAATATTTTTTAATTTTACATACTTTTTTTCTAGGGAAGTACTTTAAACATGCCATGAGTTTTAAAAAGTGAAAGGTGTCAAATGAGATTTTGAAAGAAGCATATTTTTATTATTTTTCCTTCTTTAAAACTGAATATCAAAAGTATTGTAGAAAATTCCATTGTTCTGAACTGAAAGATTTCATATTGTAATTACCAAATTACTGTAGTTTTTAGAATTAACATGCAATCTTTATCAATGAAAACAGTTATTTTATTGCACTTATTTATTGCAATCAGTGGTACTCTTGAACATTGTCTTCAT
Source organism: Maratus speciosus (assembly GCA_963932465.1). Taxonomy (NCBI): domain Eukaryota; kingdom Metazoa; phylum Arthropoda; class Arachnida; order Araneae; family Salticidae; genus Maratus; species Maratus speciosus. The sequence continues at coordinate 13,741,778 of OZ010797.1, forward strand.
TGGAAGTGTAATATAATTTAAAAGTGTATGATTACATTAATCATACACAAAATACAACTTAATCCAAAAATTAAAGTACAGATTCTCATACAGTTAAAAATCTGCACTTTATAAGCTTTATTGTAATTAAATTATTATTTTGTAAAAATATTATTTTTAGAAGGAGAACTACTAAAAAGAGGAATTTTAATACAAATCTGTCATACAGATATCTGTTTTCTTGCTTTTAATTTCAAAGAATAAAAGTGAATTTTTAAAGAAGATTTAGAAGCTATAAATCTTTTTGCTTCTGAATTACGCAAGTCTTATTTAAACAGGGTTGTAATAATCTTTCTATTGATGAAGAATAAAGCACGAACATTCATCAGGAGCATTGTGAAATTTACAAACTCAAAATCAATATTTTCCCATTTTATTACTTTTCACTAAATATTATAATGTATTTTGTTACACTTAAATGTGAAATGTATATTTTTCTATGAAATATTATTACATAAGGCAAAAATATGCCATCTGTATTTAATAATTATTAAATATAGTAAACTAACTTTAACCTGAGTAGTTGTCAATCATTTTTTAAAACTGTATAATAGTGGTCAAAAAAGGCTTTAACCACCCAAAAATGATCAAAACTCTAAGTAAATAACTTTAGCTTGCATAGATTGCAATTATTATCATATTATATAACATGTACATATAATAATTAATATTTTAATAATTATTAAAAATATAGATGAAGTATTTTTGTCTTATTTAATAATATAAAAGTATGCATTTTATAAAAATTCTTTAAGTGTAACAAATACATTACAATATTTGCTGGACAGTAATAAAAATAAGAAAATATTCATTTTGGATTTGTTAATTTCACAATGCCCCTGATGATAGGTTGTGCTAACTCATTATCAACAGTAAGATTATTTTCCATGTTTGATCTTGTCCAGAATAAATTATGAAATGGTCTTGTCTTAATACAATGATACTTGTAATAATTCTTTGATCTCTTAATGCAATTTTAAAAATGTTTGTTTCATTCAATGGGATTTAATTTCCTTCGTTTTTTATATTAAACTAAACATTTAATTAAAATATTTCAGTATTTACAAAAATTGCTAGTCTTAAGAAATAAAATGTGCTGTTAAATTAAAAGGTAATGAAAATTAAAGTATATTGTTAAGTAAAATATTTGCAAACATTTCCAAATATTGTACTAAGTTTACCATTTAAAAAAAAAATAATTTCTTTCCCTAGTCAACGAGTTTTCACAACTGATGCTAAAAGCATATTTTGACCAGGATCATTAAAATCAATGCAAGCCTGGTTTTTAAAGTAGAAGGCAGACTTCGGAAGTGGGGTATATTAAATTCACGTTCAAATGTTTGATAATAATAAATTCCTGTATGATGGAAGCTTTTTGTGTTTTCAGCATTGAAAGCAACATATCACATATCAGTTTATTATAGTATTTGATTCTCTTTTCAATCCTTTGAGGTGTGTGAAATAATAAAAAGGCACATACGGAACAAATGAATAGCATAAATTCTGTTGTATGTAAATTTCATTGAATATTCATCAATGTAGATATATATATATATATTTATTGATAGGGGCAATTGGAATACACTTTTTGTTATTGTGGTGCAGAATAATGAAATAAGTGATAAAACTTGTAATTAACTTATAATTAAAAAGTACATATTATGGCATTAGGATGCACAAGTCTGAAAGAATTAATTGTAAAATCTACTGTAAATGAAGAAATTTCCTATCAAATTGTTACCTAAGTGTTAGCTATAATTTTTTTTTTTAATATGAGCTAAAGTTTATGTGTGCTATGAATTTAACCTGCTCACAACTAATCAGGAACAAGCATCCTTAGATTACACTTTGTCCTTCTCTCTCTACAAATTATTCAGTTATAAATTATAACTCCTACCACCAATCTATAAAAAGATATTTTTATGTTTCCAGACAGTAATGTGTTAAGAAGCAAAAAAATCAGTTCTAAATATCGAATGAAATAGAAAGAAATTTGAAAAGCTTTCCTGCCATTTTCATTTTAAGAATATATCTAACAAGTGGTATAGCAAAAAAATTGTTAAGTTTCTTCTAAGTTCAACTTATAAACCTTATAAGAAAAGAGTTTAAAATAAGCTAAACACAACTAGTCTGCTGCTAATATTAGTAGCATTGGTGATTTTCCATGAATGTAAAATGAAAAAAAATATTGTCAAATGATAGGTGGGCTTCAAAATAACACTTGTTGTTCTACTAAATTCGGGAATTAATCTGGTCATTAATATAGGATTAAATTTAGCAATTGTTTCGCTTAGGAAAGAGAATCATAGAAACATTACCAGATCAGACACATTGTCTGTTTTGCAAGAAAAATTTAAGAAATAAAACATTGATGATAGATTCAGACCGAGGATGATCCAATATCTTTTCATAGCTCCAGAAAAAATGTTACATATGTACATCACCTAGAATATAGTCTAGGTATTGTGTTTCTGGTATCAGGAACACTAATAGCATAAATTAAGAAATAATAGTATCTTCTTCGGAAAATATTAGTACTTGGAAATGTTATTAACAATTTTTCTGAAACCGTTACACTTTGATATGAAAATCATAATATTGTTCTCAAAATGTGTTCAGAAAGCTTAGTATTTTATCTAGAAATGTTCCATTCTCGGAGAAGCCACAGCGAAATCATATTTGGAAACGTTAAGGCTCCTTATCAGTCATGCTGCAAATTTCCCTCTCAATGCTAAACCTATGGGCTTGGAATGCATCCATATTTTTCAATCTCCACGGAAAATTAAAAATTTTGCCTTCGATTCCCTGTATGCTCTTCTTGAAGGATGTTTCTCTCTTTTTTATTTGACAATATATTTTTAAAATACATTGTTAGTTTTATTTAAAATGCTAAAATCTTACTTACAACTTACCTGCTTCACTTAGATTTTAATACTTAAAATATAAAATTAAATATAAATTTTAGAAACATTTTGGCAAATAAAAAAGAAAGAAGCATTCTTCAAGAAGAGCACACTGAAAGCAGAAGGTAAACATTTTAATTTTTTTTAGGAGAATTTGAAAAATATGGATGCATTTCAAGCCCATAGTTTTAGCATTAGAGAGGGAAAGCTGCACCCTGACTGATAACAAGCCTTAAATATAAATTCAGAAACCTTATTAACATAAGCAGAAAGGCTTCCGAAATATACAGGGACATTTCTAAAAAATGCAGAAACGGTTCCGAAGTACGCGGAATCTTTTCAGAAATGTTTCCAAATTATGTAGAGACATTTCCGAAAAATACAGGAAGCTTTCCGAAATACACGGTAATATATCTGAAATATATAGTATGATTTTCAAAATACACTGAAACATTTACGAAAAGTACAGGAAAGTTTCCTAAATATAACGGAAGGTTTCGGAATTATGCAGAAACATTTCAGAAAAATACGGGAAGGATTCCGAAATATACAGCAACATTTACGGAAAATACAGGAAAGTTTCCGAAATGTAAAGAAAGGTTTCCGAATTATGCAGCAACATTTAAGAAATATACAGAAAGGTTTCCGATGTATGCAGAAACGTTACTGAATATCTGACTGAAATATAAAGAAACGTTTCCGAAATGCACGTAAATGTTTCCAAAATACACAGAAATATTTATGAATATTTGACCGAAATATGCGGAAACGTTTGTGAACATTTGACCGAAATATGCGGAAACGTAACAGAACTGGTGGGCCACATTGCTGCCCCACCAGATAGAGTAACGTTTCCGAGTTTTTTTTTACAGTGTATGCTGCAAACAATTCCCTCCACCCCTATATCATTATGTATTTGAATTCCTTTTTTAGCCCTGTAAATGAACAATAGCTATTACTGTGCATCGCATAGTCAACAGAATACATATTTTAGTGCCCTTCATAAATGCATATAAATTTTATTATGTTTGAAAGCGTGCGTAAAATCATTAAAAATCATTTGAAACGATTTTTTCTCATAGGCCGTAATGTAACGGAAAACTTTTGGCTGGCCCTGTAAATGAACAAAGCATGCTACAAACTTCATTACAAATAGGTACCGTGCTATGGTAAACGTCAATAACATCCAAAAATTTCAGGGCAATCCGAGTATATTTTCGGGAGTTAGAGTGCGGACAGACGGAGAGACAAACCTAAGTCATAAGCACTTTCAACTTATGTCCTATATTATGTATCCTGTATTATATGAACTTTTAAAAAATATATACTAAAGCAGTTTAATCTATAACTTCCTATCAGGCATGAAAAACACTTTATTTCAATGCTTAAATATCATATTTTACTTTTTAGTGCCAATAATTACGCGTATCATAAACGTAGAAAATGAATTTACAATAGAAGAAAATTTAATAACCAATTCAGAATGTCTATAATTAAATGTTTGATTAAAATCACAAGCACAAAAATTCTTACATACAATTTAAAAAAATAAATATACCAATTTGAAAAACACTAAAAATAATAATTAGTATTTATAATTGTACTATTAAACAACAGCAAAATACAATAAATAAATTAAATGCACTATTAGATTTAACAATATCTCAAAAATATTTCCGTATAATATAAGGAATTACTATTATTTTATAATTTTGGCAAATGTTAAATCTGAAAACATTGGTTTGAAGATTTAGGATTTTAAAAGATAATTTAAAATATTATTAGCACTAAAAGAAAATTCTTTCAAGTGTTTCACTACTGTAATATGTAAAAATATATTTTCCCAGTATAATGTTAATTTCTAATCTGAAACAGTTTCGTAATCTCATGATAATCGAACATCATATTTAACCCCAAAATAATAATAACTATAAGTGTTAGTAATCAAAAAATAGTAAGAAGCCGATAAAATAATTCCAAATCATTGTCGTTCCATACATTTTCAATCTCAAGTAAGAGTAAATTAATGTTTATATTAATTCCAGTATGAACTTCAGCCTGAATCAGTCTCTGCGCAGATTTTTTTTTTTTTTTTTTTTTTTCAAGCGATGGCAGATTAAGATATTTTTCTTTACAGTCATCGAATTGAAAAATATCGCTTCTGACATAAAGATCAGTCTCTTACAAATATAACATAAAACTATTTAACTCATAATATACAAATTAGGAACAAAATATTTAAATTAAATAACACTTACATATACGTTCCATTAATATCCGTGTATCCTAAAATGGTCATTTCCTTATCTTAAAGTGTTGTAGACGTGGTGCAGGTGATGTTCTAAAAACAGTGAACAATTTCCCGCGTCTTCTCATATTTATTTTTCTGTGGGCAGACGATTTTCAAGCAGATGTTCTGTTACAGATTATTTGTTTTTGTATACAAGAAATATTGAACTTGAATGCGCAGTAATTTTCTGAAAGTATCGTTAATTAAAATTTTGTATTTGAAGACATGTTCTATATATTTAACCTTTTCTTTTTATCCGTACCAAATAATTCAAGTTAAATGTATTGTAAAGTTCCTTTTTTCTAAATAATTATAATAATAATATTCTTAATTACAGTTTATTAGATAAAACATTGTTTAAATTTTTAAAAGGTGTAAAAATAAATTTAATGGTATTAACGACCCCCCCCCCCCCTTTCTCTTCTTCTTTTTTTTAAAGTAAAGTTTGTTTTGCACAAATTTTGTATATTTCTTTTATTTTCGGAAAATGCTAATTTTATTTAAAAAGTCTGAAAGAAGTAGAATTTATGACTTGAATATAAATTATAAAAATATTCTAAAGCAAGAAATGCATAGATGACTAAACTCTGAAGACTCTTTCTACGTGCTCATTAAAAGGTGCAGATTTAACTGTAATAGAAAATTTTTAGTTTGAAACCACAGAAGTGTTTCGAATAATCCTGGTCGGTAAAAAAAGAAAGAAAGAAATTTCCTCCCAGCAAACTAAATATGTAAAGTGTATAAATTTAATAATCCTAATTCTAAATATATTATCCAAATGCTAGATAAAATTGAAATCATGAAAAAGTATACATTCACTGTCTTAGATATCAAATGGATAAAATATAGCCTGAAAATTTAGTTTATTAATGCTTGTATCGTGCACTTTATTTATTATGCCCCCCCCCCCCCCTCTCCCCTTTAGTGACAGAATTTACCATTTGCTATCCACTAATATATTTTCATTCCTTATGCCGCTATAACTGGTGACTGCTTAAAATATTTCTCTTCATTTTCAAAGATTTTTGAAGTCCATATTTTTGTCACACTGTGACTTACAATATAGTGGTTTTTTTTGTCACCTATGTGACGTGACGTACGTTACATAGCAGTGACATAACAGTGACGTCACATTTTTTTTTAATTGCCAGAAAAATATAATTTTACAGTAAATAACATGTTTTAAAGAATTTTCGTAATTTTTTAAAGTTTTCTAAGAAGTTCACATCTCAGTCACAATGTGACATCACTGAGTGGTGGCATTTTGGTCACAGATGTGACGTGACCACAGTGACTTACAGTGACGTCACAATGACGTCACTGTGACCATGCATGCTATGAGGGTATGTTACATAAAAAAAAATTCGCGATATTCCTTAAATTATTCTATTTCGGCGTATTCAATATTTCCCTATTTTAATACTATCTATAATTTATTCCTATTTAAATTCCCTTTAATGTAAAATAAATATGTCAATAATATCTTATTCCAAAACCTTAATTTAAAGCTTTGGTTTCCTTCATAAACTTTATAAGCTAAACTTTTTTACCTTAATAGCTTGATCGAAAATTTTTTTGCTTACGAAGAACAAATTCTAATTTTTTGTCAAATGCAGCCATCTGACATGGACGAAATAAGTGTTATTCCAGTCTTTGGACTATTCTTGATCAGGGATAGAGATCATATTGGCCAAATTCATGGCACATAGTAATAAGAATTACAGTGTTTTTATGTATGTTCCAGATGTGGCACGGTCGTGCAGTGAAGGGTTAATATTCTTCAAAATAGCCTTCTCCTGCATTAATACACCGTTGTACTCTGCCACCCATTTATGCCCGCATGGAAGCCTTCAAGTGGAATGCTGTTCAGAACGCGCGTTTCATTTTTCTGCAAGTTCTCCAGATTGTCAAAACGATGACCTTATTAGCTGGATTTTAACCGAGAGAATATAAAAAAGTCCAGCGGTGACAGATCGGGGCTGTACAGTGGTTGAGGCAGTGTTGCGACGCTGTGTTTTGCCAGGAACTGGGTCACTTTGAAAAATGTGTTGGAACCAGCTTGTCACAAATTTTCCGCATTTGAAGCTTTTCCATGACAATTAGATGAACAATCGATTTCGTAAGTCCCAACGTATCCGCAATCATTCGGGCACTCCTTCAACGATCAGAGACCAAAAGCACTTACATTTTAACCGTCATCGATATCCTCTCTTCCGTCTTTGGAGGCTTTGTGCTACATCAACACTTGATCACTGGACAAAGAATCCTTTCCCTAGACTTCTTGTAACACGGGAAGCCTCTCAGTAGCCGATTAGTTTAGTTTTACGCAAAACTTAATGGCCTATCTCTGCTAGACAGTCCGCTTCATTCTGAACACCTAACGCCACTTTCAAACACGTGTATCCTTCACGAGCGATCCGTGCTCTGCAAAAGCTCCGGGCCAACTGACTTCCACTGGAATCTGTAGCTGACAGCCCACACTGCACGTATCGCTCGCAAACTCCGTCCCTTTGGCCTTCTACTAGGCGTGAAAAATGTAGTCTCAATACTTAATGGACAAACCCTGTATATATATATATATGTAATGACCGTGTCCCGGTCTACTGCTCGCATGTCGTCTATCCTGGAGTTTACTTCGTCCTAGAATTGTCCCAGAATTGTGTCCTAGTGTTGGTGGCCGATGGACTAAACAGTAACTAGACAGTATAGTTCTTGGGACCTGTTTTATTATTCGCTATTCGTTACATACTCTGTTTTAATTCAGGTCCAGCTGGCTGCCCTAACCAATGCCAGATATCTTAGGGACACGCTCATTTGAGCGCCCTACGTTCCTTCAACAGGTCATGATTGGAAGGGGAAGAGAGAGACCCACAAAAACTTGCTCTTCAGCATATATAAGGGGTAGTTCACATTATTTCTGCCAGAGGGCAGACTTATTCATAAAAGGAGGAAACTTTAGTTTTATTGTCTAAGACTATTTTTAATGATGGGTTTTCTAATAAGATTCAGGTCTTGCATCACCCAGACCTAACTCTTATTTAAATGTTAAATATTATTTATGAGGTACTCATAGTCTGAAGTGTCAAATCAGACAAAAGTTAATTATGATTTATTGCTTATCAATTTTCTACTTTGACACTAATTAAACTAACATATTTACTTTGATTTATTGATCTGAAATTAATCCTTTGTTGTTTACAATTTGATTCTTAAACTATCTAGCATAGCCTGAAAAACTCTGTTTATGCTATAAATATAATGATGCTTTACTTCCTTGTTCATGAGAAAGTTATTACTTTTATAAGTATTTTAAGATAGTTTAATATGTTTTATGATGACCGTCTTATGTCAACAAAAGGTAATTTCTGTTCCAACTTTGTTTCATAAATATCAATTAGTGTCAAAGATTTTTATGATGAAGAAAATAATTTTATTTATTTGCTTTAAGAGTCTATGAAAAATAAGTTGGGTTTTCTGATTTAAGAATTTAATTTCAATTTTGAATTCTAAAAAGGTTTTATCTTTTAAAAAGAGCTTTATTTTTATCCTTTCATATATATACATATACAAACATAACAGATAGTAACTGCATATGAAAATCTACACAGTTCTTTTAAAAATCTGAATATATACATATTAATTATACAAAATTGAATAACTCTTCAATTATTGATGAATAATGATGTTTATTTATAAGCAAAATATAAATACAGTGAAACCTCTCTATAAGGGCCACCAGCCGTTCCATTGAAAATTGGCCCTTATGATGGGTGGCCCTTGAATAGGGGTAATCAAATTTTTCATTTCTCTTTCTTTTTATTCCGCGATTTTTAAAATCTGCATATCTTTTCAGTAAGTTCTCTTTGTTTTTAACAATATTGTTTATTTAATTCTTGCTGCAATTAAACTATGAAGCCAATTTCCTTGCAGATGTTTCTTTATCATGACAATTAAGAACTTTGATTTTGTCATTCAAATCCAAACGTACTCTTTGGCTTGATTTAAGTGCCATAATTTTAAATTTTACAGAAGCCTGAGCATAAAATTTCCAGTGTAAAAATTGGGCTTCAATATGCATTCACAGTTTTAGTAAATGTGGAATCAGTGTTTCTAGATAACCTGTTATCCCTTGTGTGCCCAGAACAAAGGGTTAAGTTTCCCCTCCAATCCAACCCCTACAGGTTGAAAGGTCAAACAAAGTGCGAGGAATACCTGTTTGTCTCACTTGTGAGAAAGTTTGTGGCCCTTCATTTTGTTATTAAATCCTCCCCGTCTCCCCCTGTCTATTTTGTTGCAAGTGCAATTGTTTGCTGAACTCTTATCTTTTGGTTCAGGAATTCAGTACAGCTATTTAGGATTTAAGACACATGTGAAAAAAATGGCCTTTATGAAGGGTAGGTGCGGCCCTTAATAGGAGTAAATTTAACATTAAGTCTATGGAAAAAATGTTCTTTCCTAAAAATATTGACCCTTAATAGAGGTGGCCCTTGAATAGGCGTGACCTTTAAAAGAAGTTTCACTGTAAATATAAATAATTAAATGCATGAAAACCTGCTGCATATCTATATGAATAATTACACAACGCTAGAGTAGAGCGCCGATTATTGGAACTCCAACTAAACGAGTTTCCAAATATCCGAACATCCTATTTCTCCCCAAAAAAATTTTAACCGAACTCTCAATTATGCATTGGCTTGGGAAAAAATTTTAAATAAAAAAAAACTGATAGTGGATCTGAAAATGAGGAATGTAAAACAATAAAGGAGATGGGGAAAATCTTAAGCTATGAAGAAAATGAAATTAACGAGTGGTTAAATAGTGATTTGCATGACCCTGGCTATCTGATTTTAATTGATGATGAGATTGTGGATGAGATTCATGAGGAAAAAGAAATTGAAGAAAATGTAAACGAGTGCTCTGAAAATAACCCAGGTCCATCTCATACCAGTGAAGCCTTTGAATGTTTGGAGACAAGCTATGAAATGTCTCGAATGGCAGAAGAACGTTGATCCCATTCAACTAACATATTTAAGAAGAATTGGAGATAGGGCAGCATTGAAAAGAATGTTCATTGAAGCAAGAACCAATCCAAAGCTTTTTTGCTTAAATTATAATCTCTGGAGTTCAGAAAACGATAAAAAGAGAGAAAAAAAAAATGAAACATGACAACACTAACTGGTGCTGCCAGTCCTAAGCTTAGATAACGTGCGAAAGCTTTAGTGTAGTCAGAAACATCCCTAAAATTGTTTATCCATTTATCCGAACTTTTGCTTATACGAACTAGGGTAGGTCCCGTCTTGTTCGGATAATCGGCGCTCTACTGTATATGAAGGCTAACCAACTTAACTGTTTCTTCTTGTTAAATGGAGACGTTGATGAAAAACATTTATACGGTGTTTCTAAAAAACTGAAAATTATTAGGAAGATTAACTTTAATTTTAATAAAATGAAACTTATTAAAAAACAAAGCATAATGGGCTACCTATGTGTTTTTCCAGCGAGTGATTGCCGAAAATCAAGATTTTTTCCACTTGCAAATTGATGAAATTAAAAACTTTTTTCGATTTTTTTCTACGACTGATAAGTGAAATGTGCAACTTCTTCCCAATATACATTGACGAAATTTGCCCTTTTTATGCAAACGATCGACAAAATTTGTGAATATTTTTTCCCTGTGACAAATCGACAAAATTCACAATTTTCTTTCAATCACTGTGGACTGATTGACAAAATTAGTGATTTTTTTTCTCGTGTCAAATTGACGAAATTCGCAATTTTTCTACGTCTGAACAAGGAAATTTTCGATTGTTTTCTGAAATGGATGGACGAAATTCTCGATTTTCTTCAACGAGCAACTGACAAAATTTGTGATATTTCCCAGTGACCTCTTTTGTCCTTTCATTTTCGACAACGTACGAACAAATCTAAACAGCATAATTAATATCAATCTAGAAGCGGCCAACACAGTAGCAAAAGTGTTAAAAGAAATAGCGACGCAGCCACGAAAGCCAAGGTACTATCAGGTAGATTTTCACATGTGGAGATCAGGCAACTTTCGCCACGCGTCTAGGTACAAAACTTGTTAAGCTACGCATATTGCCCGACAGGTATTAGTGGACTGGTCAGCGGTATAATAATAATAATAATAATAAGAAGAAGAAGAATTGTATTGTAATTCATCGTATATAGTATACGCACACACATATATACGTATACATATATATATAACCATTGAATAAACATTACCAATTACCAACAAAAATTGTGATATTATGAATGAAATAACGAAAATACAGTTTCCCCCAACACACTTAACATGGATACGAAAAACATAGAATATATCAGCTGTTATGTATAAATTATAGCTCCTTGTACAATATTACGAGAATTAATATGGAAGAAAAAAAGAAAAATATGGATACCGATAAAAATAATTGAAAAGCTTATATACTGAATTACGTTATCAAGAGTACAGAATTCAATTATATAAGCAAAATAGTCGTTTTCTGTGAGAAAAAAAGCTAAAAGCTGAATTTTTTTTTTCTCCTGTACTCAAACGACTAATATGACCAAAAGAATAGATTCAAGATGAAAACAGAATAATATTAAATGCCATGAAATGGAAAAATCAATACAACCTTTTAAATATTTAATTTATAGCAATGAAATATAGTAATATTACACAGCATACCTAATATAATCCCAGTTTTATTTAATCCAAATACACTCCTGCACATGGTATCCAAAAGCGCGATAACCTTAAGATTATTTTTGCAGTTAAGTTAACACAGATATCAAAACCTAATGGTTGCAGTTAATCCATTTTGAATTAATATATATATAAATGTTTTAGGTGGGGCTGGTTTTCGGTTCCTGGAGTAATATAATGGAAAGTTATGAAGGAATTTTTCAAAGTCGCACCATAGTAACGACTGCAATAGGTGGTATTTCTTATGAAATCTACCTAAAAGTTAAACGACCCGACCGGCCAGATATAAAAATTTAAACGAAGCTGATAAAATATGAATCATTTTCAATAGGTATGACTTTTGCGAGAATACGTATAAATGTGCTGCACTGCTGATGCTAGTTTGACACCATCTATTGCACGTCCAGAGTGAGATCGGCATCGGAAAGTTACATAGTGCCTGAGCTCGGGCTTAATTTCTTCAGAAGACTTGGGTCGGGATCAGGCCTACATTATTTTCTACATAGCCTGGCCAGGCTGGATCTGGACTTAATTGTTCCAGCACGTGACGAGCAGACAATATGTTTTGTAAAAATAGTAATACACTGTAAAAAAAAAAAAATAAAAATAAAAAAAAAATAAAAATAAAACGGACTAAAATACGGAAATACTACTGGCAATCTAGACGCCAGTACTATTTCCATATTTTAACGAAAGTTTTCCCCGGTAAATTACAGAAGAACTTCCGTTAAATTCCAAAAAAATCGGAAAATTTTCTGTAATTTACCGGGAAAAAATTCCGTTAAAATACAGAAATACTACTGGCGTCTAGATTGTTAGTTGTATTTCCGTATTTTAGTCCTTTTTTTTTTTTTAGAGTGAGCGATAATGAACTTTGCTAACGGAATCTTTGGAAATATACCTTAATGAATTGCAAAGAAATATTTTCAAAAATCTAGTTTTTATTATAAAGCTTCAAAAGCTATTGACTCTCTTTTATATTTTCTTTTAACATGGGAGACGGCGATAGATCCCGAATGAAGCAGCTTAAGGCCAAAATCGTAGAATACCGTCACTCAATATATACAGCTAACTCGAGCAAAGAAAATGCGAAATGCCGCCATTTAATAACTCAGCGAATTAGCTCATATTATTCTGATTTTTTAAAACAGTCTTATAGCTACTGCCTAACGCTATTCTGAAATTTTTCTACATTTCTACATGCACAGGGGTGGGGAAATGCATCATTTTACTCGCCACTGGCGAGTGAATTTTCTGATAGGGCGAGTGAATCTTTAGGTAGTCTTTATAAACTGCAAACTATAGAGATATACCAAAAACTTTTTTTTTAGTAGTTAACTATATTTTTCAACTTTCCTAATTACTGTGATGTAAACATGGTACTAAGTTATATTTTATATTAAATTTTACACCTCTTGTTTATATTTCTTAATTTTACAGGAAAAAAAAGTATGAAGATGCATTATAATAATAGTAACCAACTATTTTTGAATTGCGTAAATTTTGTCATAAAAATTTTCAACTGTACATTGCATTTTACTGGCTGGTGAAATAAATCCTTGGCTGGTAAGATTTTCTAGAAATCCCCCACCCCTGTAACATGCTGTATATTTTGAGATCTCGATACCATTTTTTTAAGTAATTCGGATGTGTAAGTTTATAATAGTTTTTTCTAAAAAATGGAACGAGCAATTTTTTAAAAATTAATGTATGATATTAATGGGTTTTAGATAAAGCGAATAAGTCTTAAGGTTTTTCAAGAAAGCTCTTGTTTTCTATATAATTCGATTTAAAAATGGGACCATATTACTGCGCCATGACCTTGTTAATCAGTGGAGATTTCTACCGCCAGATTGTTATGCGGCTTAAAGTTAACGAAGGTCTCCGAGGTTACAGTAAAATATCGGAAAGTAGCTTATAAATTATTTAGATTTTTTTAAATACAAAAATACCGTATTAAGTGTTTTAAATATTAAATATATATATATAGTAAATCAAATTTCTATTTATAGATATTTGCTTTTTTGTTATTGAGAAAATATTTCATATATTAATATTATTTCCCATTTCTGCATTTGGTTAAAAAAAAAAAAAAAAAAAAAAAAAAAAAAAAAAAAACTTTTTAGATTTATTTTTTAAAACGAGGAAGTATTTTGTAATTACGTGTATATATATATTGAACATTTTTATTATTAACTAGCAGACCCGCCCGGCGTTGCCCGGGGTTTGTAAATAATAACCTTAAACAAAACTTAAGTTTGCATGATTTTATATCTTTGAAAATTCTTTTAAATGAACCTAATTTCGGAGGCCCCATTTCCTTCCGCAACGCCTAGCGTGTTCCCATCAGATTTCTTTCCGAACGAACCTGTAATCTAGATCTCCGCTACCTATGGCAGCATTTACCGGAAGTGCCCGCATGTGTCGGAGACAATCGAAAACCAAGTTGAGTGAGTCAAACCTCGTAGGAATCAAGCCTGAGAATAATAATAAAAAAAGAATGCACAATTAATGTTAGAAAATGTTGGTAACTAAAATCTAAGATAAAATTTCATAATACAGAAATTAGTGAATTGTAATCTAAGTTGAAGGAAGCAAATGCCGTTGAAATTGGTCCCTTAAACCCGAGGCAATAAAGCGCCCCCAAGTGGTGGAAGATTCCCCCTCCCCTTATAAATTTCATGAATTACTGTTAGCATTAACACGATATTTAATAAACAGATGGAATCTCTTATCTAAAGTTACCTTTAAAATAATGCGATTTTTAATTTAAGGCTGTAATGAGTAGACGTAAGATGATGCTGGAAAAGGACATTAATGTTCGAAAAAGGTGGTAGCTGAGGTATAAAGAAAGACCGGGCCCTTGGGGCCAGGGTGTTAACTGGAATGTAGTTGGGTATCTGAAAATTTTGTACTGGCTTTAAAGTAGCTGGAAGACGCTAAAACTAAGTTAAAGAAAATTGCAATAGAATAGGATAGCTTTAAAGAAGCTGCATGAAAGGCCCCAAGAAGACGATTAATATTCAAAATTGGTAGTCTGCAAATTTTTTTTTGTTGCTCATGCAGTAGCTGGAGAACCTAAGAAATAGTTAGAAAAAAAAGGTTGGTGAATCGGACCATTTTTAACACGTTAAGTGCCACATCAGTCACCGGTGACTGACACTGAATTTTCCGTATAAAACGCTTCATTCACCGATGACTGACGTCTAAAATATGATATAAAACTAAAAATATATATATATTGTTTTAAGTAATTACTGAAAAGTTATTTAAAATTTACCAACCTTTTATTTATTACAGGATTATACTTTCTTAAAGATTACTTAAAACGTTGTAAATTTTTCAGCGCTCCAGTGTCAGTCACCGTGGAACTCAACGTGTTAAATGATCTATAACAGGGGGCCCAAAAGGGTCCAACTGATAGTTGAGAGCAGGGCCCTAACATGAAAACATGTTTAAATATTGTAGTACTTAGCGTTTTAGATCTCCAATTAGTCAAAATTAATCATAAGGTATGAAATAATCATTAGAATAATATTTTAAAGAAATGCGCTAAAATGGGGTCAATGCTTAAAAAGGGCCCTAGAGCCCCAATAAAAATATGAGGGTGTTGCTCTAGGAAGAAGGGTCCCAAACTAAATTTTTAAATTATGCAATGAGATTGTGAGAAAATTAAGGCGTAAAAAATGCATTGCACAATAAAAGTTCAAAGGGTTCCAGATCGAGCCCTACAGGACCCTAAGGTACCCCAGGATTTTAACTGGAATATAGTAACAGGAGAATAACTAAATGCAAAAATGGTTCCAAAAATAAAGATCGGATTAAGAGGGCCAATTTATTAATAATTTATGTTGCAAAAGCTTCAAGGGGCCTTGTACCTGGCCCCAAGGGGGAAGAGACTTAAGTGGCATGTAGTTTGGTATAAAGACACTTTTTAGTAGTTTTTAAAATAATCAGATCGCTAGAACTATGGAAAAGAAAATTGCAAGGAATTCGGATTATTTTTAAAGAAGTTGCATCAAGGGCCCCTTGAAGGCAATTAATATTCAAAATTGATGGTAGTTGAAGTCTATTTTTTTTTCTTGTCGTTCATGTAATAGCTGGGGAACCTAAGATGTTGTTAGACAAAAAGCTAGTGAATCGGACTATTTTTAAAGGAACTATAATAGGGGGCTCCAAAGGTGCCAACTGATAGTTGAGAACAGGGCCCTAATTAGAAAACATGTTTAAATGTTTTAGTACTCAGCGTTTTATATCTTCAATTAGTCAAAAAAAGCATAGGGTATGAATTAATCATTAGAATAATATTTTTAAAAAGTGCGCACAAAATGGGGTAATTGCTTAAAAAGGGCCCTAGGGCCATAATACAAATATGAAGGTGTTGGTCCAGGAAGAAGAGTCCAAAACTTAGTTTTAAAATTACGCAATGAGAAAGTGAGAAAATTGGGGGGTGAAAAATGCATGGCAAGCAAAAAGTTCGAGGGGCCCCGGATCGAGCCCTACGGGACCCTAGGGTGCCCCAGGATTTTAACTGGAATATAGAAAAGGGAGAATAAATAAATTGAAAAAATGGTTCCAAAAATGAAGATTGGATTAAGAGGGGCAATCTGTTAACACTTTATGGTGCAAGAGCTTCGAGGGGTCCTGTACTGGATCCCAAGGGGTCAGGAACTTAAGTGGCAGGTAGTTTAGTATAAATATACTTTTTAGTAGTTTCTAAAGTAAACAGATGATGCTAGAACTATGTTAAAGAAAACTGCAAGGCATTCGGATCATTTTTAAAGAAGCTTCACCAAGGGTCCAAGAAGGCGATTAATATTCAAAATTTGAGAAATAATAATTTGGGTAGCTGAAGTCTGAAATTATTTTTTTGTCGTTCATGTAATAGATGGAGAACCTAAGATGTTGTTAGAAAAAAAAGCTAGTGAATCGGTCTATTTTGAAGGGAGTTATAATAGGAGGCCCAAAGGGGCCAAGTGACAGTTGAGAACAGGGCCCTAACATGAAAACATGTTAAAACGTTTTAGTATTTAGCGTATTAGATCTTCGATTCGTCAAGTTTAAGCATAGGATATGAATTAATCATTAGAATATAATTTGAAAGAAATGCGCAAAAAAATGGGGAAATGTTTAAAAAAGGGCCTGGGGCCCCAATAAAATTATGTGAGTGTTGGTCTAGGAAGAAGGGTTTAAGACTCAACTTTAAAATTACGCACTGAGAAAGTGAGAAAATTTGGGTGTGAAAAACGCATGGCACACAAAAAATTTAAGGCGCTCTGGACCGGGCCCTATGGGACCCTAGACGGGCACATGGTCTTAACTGAAATGTAGAAACGGGAGAGTAACTGAATGGAGAAAGTATCCCTAAAATGAAGATCGGATAAAATGGAAGCAATTTATTAACAGTTTAGTGCACTAAACATCAAGGGGCCCTGTACCGGGCCCCTTGCAAGGATTCCAGGGTCGTAACTGAAATGTAGAAACGGGGCAGTTACTGAAAGGAGAATTCACCCCAAAAGCGAAGAAGATCGGATAGAAAAGAGGCATGTTATTAACAATTTAGTGCATACAAAATTAAAGGGGCCCAGGGACCCCGGCCCTTAAAAAATTTAAATTCGGAGCCTCAGGTGCATCAGGACTTGTCTTGGACTAATCACTCCTGAATTTTCAGACTTCTACGTGCGGTAGATTTCGCTAGCCATCGCCGAAAGACACACACACACACACACAAAGCGATTTTATTTTTTTATTAGTATAGATATATTAAAACCTTCTCTGAAAAACTATCTAACTAACAGTTCAAATTCCATTGAAATCCATCCGGTATAGTAGATTAAAAACAAATCTCATATGTTGATACCACAATCTTAGTTTATTAACAGCATTCTATTTATCACGGAAGATATAAAGCAACTGATAAATCATTTTTAAATAAATAAAAAGAAAATTGTTAAAAAGTTAAAATCTTTAGATCAGCAATTGAATTGTTAAATTGTACCAATCAACCTACCAGACAAAGTTCAACCAATAAAACATAAACAAAATGCGCAATCACGTAATCAAATCGCCCATAACATTTTTCTGAGTAGTTGGTTGTCAAATTTTAAACACTGAACGGGCTAAATTAGATGAAGTAGGTCACGTGATGCTTTTCCCGAATATTTTGGATTTTATCTGAGTGAACATATGCATGCATCTCTGTTACGAAAGCATTTTTTTGGAAGGATAAAGAAATATAGTCGTTGGTTTTACCTGTTTTGAACCATAAAAA
Source organism: Maratus speciosus (assembly GCA_963932465.1). Classification (NCBI taxonomy): domain Eukaryota; kingdom Metazoa; phylum Arthropoda; class Arachnida; order Araneae; family Salticidae; genus Maratus; species Maratus speciosus. Next base: position 13,759,990 of record OZ010797.1, read on the forward strand.
TAATGAAATAATTGAATTATTTTAAAATTCCTTTCTACGATAAGACCTACTCCGTGGTAAAAACTTCTGAGCGCGCGCTCGGCGCGAACTGCACTTCCGAACAGACCCAATGTCATTGCTATCTCAGTTTATTTAATTTCTTCTGAGAAAACTTTATACAACCAACCAACTAAAAGCAAGCGGATTAAAAAAAGCCGAGAAAAAAACGTATATTTTATGAAAGTGAGTTGCGTTTGTAAATTAATTACTCAGCTAATAATTAGAATTTTGAAATTCTGAGGGCCAGGTACATTAGAAAAGGCCTTGAACTCTCTCCACAAAAATTTTGAACCTCGTACGTGTCGTAGATTTTGGTAACCATCGCCGACACACACACACACACACACACAGAGAGCGATCTGTTCTTTTATTAGTACGAGGTGGATCCCGTCGAATTTCGACGAAAGAAACGTTTACAAAGGAACTATTGCATCAAATTTATAATACATCGACAACAATGAAATAATTAGAATAAAAAATCCATTTTACACTTGTTAGTTTACTCTCCAAAGACATATTTTAACCTAAGAGTAATAAAATATTTTTTTCATAAATTTCAACTGTTAAAATTATTGAAAAATTAAACTTTATTCATATACGTAATAAGTAACATATAATCAAGATACGTAATTTTGATTAAGTTATCAATTATTGCTTGGTATTACGGAATGAAAAATCAGCAAAAATGATTTCACCTTGACATAATCATAGAATTTTTCCCCCTTTAAATCTAAACCGAATCAAGTCATTTTCCACTTTTCACATCCATATTAACCATTTAAAAACAATTGAAAGCGCAGTAGGTTATTAATAAATATATTTTCAAGCTTGAATTCACGTTTGTCAACTACTACAACTTTCCATGTGAAAATTCCCACTCGTATAATATTTGTACTTGCGCGTACAAATTGCAGAATTTTATCACTTTTAGGCGTATTCAAGGGGAAATATCTCGCAAATAAAATTATCGTTTTCTTTTAAATATGACGTCATTTCCAGTCGCTGAAATATTTTGCCTATTGTCTCAAACTCAATATCAGCGGTATGAAAAAAATATTTTTAAATGTGATGAGAAAATGGCATCAGTAAGAATATAATCAATAAAGATAATTAAACCACTTTTAATAGAAATGGGGTACTTCAGTTGCCACGATTAGAAAATTGGTATTAAAAACTATAAAAAATTAATATATCAAAAATAAATTGAGATACAGCTTTAAAACAAATTGCGTTCAAAAGTAAATTTTTTTCTCTATAAGACGGTGTAAAAATTTATAATGTGGGACGTTTAGAAGTTTAAAAATTTGCAGTAGTGAAAATTGCAAAACCGAAATTTCATTTCAAATTTCAAAGTGTTGCCATTCGCAGAATGACGTATGCGTTACGCACAGATATGTTTGTCCTTTATAATATAGATAGATATTTTGTAAAATGTTTAAATTTTCCTGTAATTTTTCTATAAGATCTGGTTTTATCAGAATCATGTTAAGACGGTGTCGCGTCAATTCGTCACGCACAATTCATCGCGGCGACAATTGATCGCAGAGACAATTGATCGCAGCGACGATTCGTCGTGGTATCAGTTCGTCGCAGCGTCAATTCGTCGTAGCGAATTTTTTTTTTAAATTTTTATCTATTACATAGAGTAGTTTTTTTTAATTGCTTTTGTCCAAAAATATCAATGGTTAAAATGGGGCAGAATTCTTTATATGTGATTTTTGTGTAGTTCCCAATCGCGAATATGCAAGTTTAATGAATAATGCAACTCATTTTTAACTTAAATTAGTGATAAAAACGATATAGTTTCGATGACCAGAGCAAATAATGAATAAAAACTCTAGAAAAACTGTAACAAAAAGAATATATGTATATACATTGGCATGTGTGTACGGATGCAAGCAAGACATTTGGTCGCGATGCCATTAGGGGGGGGGGAGGAGGTGTTGATCTGTTGATTTTGTTATAGAAACCTCCCATATTTTAGTTTATCATAAGTATAACGTCCTGATAAATTAAAATAATTAAACTCGAGCTATAATTATCGCAAAACACTTACATTCTGTCTGTGGTAAACGTAATCTTTATAAAGGAAGGACATTATAGGTTTTTTAACCGAAATCACTTAAATTTTAGTATTGCGTAAATATAGAGACGCAAAAACAGAAGTGCTTATAACTTGAATCCTAACTGTAGCACTCTACGCAAATTTCGTATGGTAGAAGTAATCGTTTTCAGGAGGGTGAGAAAAGGGGCTCTGTACTTTTTTAAAAGCACCCCACATTTTAGTGTATCATAAATATAGAGTCCTAGCAGCTTGATACACTTATAATCCGAGCTGTAATTATCTTATAATAATCATATATTGTATGGTAAACGTAATCTTTAAAAATGAGGGACTTTACCAGGTTTTTTTAAGTGAAGTATAAGGTGAAGCTCCCCAAATTTCCATAAAGCGCGGATATAAGGGCTCGGAACTGCAAAATCTTATATTCGGATTAAAATTGCCACAGCAGACACAAATTTCACATTTTAAACGTGCGTAATCGTTTTATAGGGTGCAGAGCTCTGTGGCTTTTTTATAGGTGGCCCACATATTTAAGTCTTTTATAAATATAAGGTCCTGACAATTCAAACTCTCACAAGTTGAGATTTAATTTTCGTCGCCTGGTTTTCCACATGCACATATTCAATTGTATATAATTGGACACTATGTGATAAATAATAATAAAAAAATCTGCAAACATTTTTATAAATCTTTATTTTACACTATTTTTTAAGGACACATCAATTTTATAAGTAGGGCATTTTATATTCTTAAGCAAGTAAAAATTAAATTTAAAAAAATCAAAAAACCCGACTGCGTAAAATGAAATGATTAATTATTTCTCATCAATGTGAAACTATTTTTTATATTACTTACCTATTTTTTTATTTACTTGTATTGATGACTCTGAAGTTGTTTTTAATTGTTAGTTCCTATACTATACTCAGTGGCGTGGCGTGAAAATTTTCGGTGGTCATCGCAATTATTTAAGTTTGTGGTGAAAAATTATTAACTCTAAAATTCAATGGTTGAATGTTCAAAAAAGAAAGTTTAAATCTTACCTTCACTTATACATGAACTCCAAATGTTCTGCTAAAACTGGATCGTAGAGTTTTAAAAGCTTATTAAGAGTTTTAAAATATTGCTTGGTCATCGCCGCATCCAGCGATGACCGGACGCCACGCCACTGACTATACTATAAACATACTATACTATAAACACTGTTTTGATGAGGCCAATAGATGTCTAGGATGGTTAGAGTTGCAGTAAAGCTAGAGATCTTACCTACACAACTTCCAGGTTGTGTACTATTTAAACGGAGCTTCTGACTGTAAAATAGTCAATGAAACATCGTCTTCATTTTGAAAGACCTATCCAATGATATGCCACTCAATATGATGTTTCGGCCGCCTTTTTGAATTTATAAAAACAAAACCTAGCTTATAACCATCGGACGGTTAAGACGAATCGATAGAGATCTCATTCATTAAAATCCATCCAGCAGTTAGGATGTTTCGAGGGTATAAAGAAATCCACATACCCAGATACGCGTGAAACCCATAACCCTTCTTGGCAGTTGCGTAAAAAGGGCAATTGTTAACATGGAATTTTTATAATGAATTATTACCTTTTAAATTGTGTATCAAAGCAGGCTACAACTTTTTATTTTATTTTAATAATTATTTTATATCTATCTTTAAAAATGTAACAAAATGAAAATGAAGTTTGCATTAATAATGTACTGTCAGTTAACAATGAAACGTTTTGTCTAGTTGAAAAGTTACTTAAATAGATATTTTTCTCTTTCCTTTGATCAACTTCTCTTATTTTTTTAAACAATAGCTAAATTTTGAAAGGAAAAATAACTGGGTTATTGTAAAGAAAATTTTAACAAATGCCTTAAAATTATCTTTTGCAATTTCTGTGGGACTTTTTGAAAATCATTTCTCAATATTCTCTAAGACGTTTCTGAAGTGATTTTAATATATGTGCTAAATTTATGTAGGATGACATTTCAGTTACTTCTGAAATGAAGATAGCAGAATGATAAAAGTCAAAGACATGAAGAAATGTTGTTCTTTTCAGAAAGTTCATATTTCTTCACCGAATGAAAACAAGTAGGGAGTCCACGTATGAACTAGTGGGAACGAAAAGGCTATTGCATGAAATAAGGGATTTGTATAAAAATGATCAATTGTTAACAGGGGCGTTGGCAACTGATTGGCATGCATAATTTTCGCTAGGAAGGGGATAATAGTGTTTAGCTGGTACTTTATTAGTAATTCAAATTACATACCAACATCAACACCAAAAATGCTTTTAAAAGTCCTGGCACAGGGTTTCGATTTATTATTTGTTCAATATCGTACAGTATTTGATTGAATGAATAATGTCATCTTAGAAAAGTTTAAAACATTCATTGTTTATGGTGAACAGTCTTAGTGAATGAAAAGGGTAAAACTAAACTAAATTATATGGAGTTTACACTTGTAATGAAGTATAAAGAAAAGAGCAAAACATATATAACAAACGAAATATCTCGGCGGGGATTGCAAATGAGCAAAATTGGTCCAAGGGAGTAGAAACGGGGGAGGGTAAAACATTTGAATACCGCTTTAACATGATTCTGATAAAACCAGCTCTTACAGAAAAATTGCAGGAAAATTTAAACATTTCTTTTGGTTATAGCAATTGCCAGCAATTAAAAAACACAATAAAATTCTTGCCACAGCAATTACTTTTCTATTACTTTTCTATTGCACGTGAAAAATGAAAATAAAATAAATAGTTTGACGAATATTTTTTTAAGTGAATATTACGTCATAACAGTTCTATAGCAAGATTTACAAGTGAAAAATGAAAATGAAATAAATAGTTTGACGAATTAAATGAAAGTGAATATTACGTCCTATTGGAAATATAATGGATGTCAGCAGGTGAATATGTAACGTCATGTGAGTTTAAAAAAACGCATTGAAACATGATAAAAACCCGACTGTAGAAATATTGGCATATTTTAACATTTTGAGGTTCTAATTTTGAATATCGCAGGCTGGTTCGTTTAATATTTTTGTCAGCCCGCCTGTTAAAAATTGTCTTTATTCTGCCGTCCTGTTTGAAATTTTATTTTCATTTTGTCATGCAGGGTACGGGCGTCAGGCTCGTGCTGACTTCTATTCCTTGCGCTATATTTAATCTAAAGAAGGGAATTGTCCTAATAAAATGCTCCGAAAGTCTTTGTCGGTGTCGCTGGAAACTTTTGTTTCTTATTACTTGAAATGACACAGTGGCCCTCTCGTAATTGTTGAAAATGAAGAACAGAAAGAAAAAGACAGAGCCGTAAAAAGCCAGCGAAACCACAGTGGGTTCAAAAAATTTTTGGTGGGACTAATTCTGAATATTTTTAACCCTTAAATCTCCGGCGTCTCTTACACAAATTTTATTCGATCGGCACCACTTTTTAAAAAGAAGTTTCCTTCAAGTACGCAATTTCAAAAATGCTCTGATTAAATAAGGTGAATTTGATTTTCCTTTATTACTGGTACCAAAAACAAATTTTGCAAAGACTAAAAATGTCTCCGCAGCGGAGCCAACGGAGTGAGAAGGGTTAACACGTTTGATAATAAAACGCTGTACTAAAAATGTATCCTAGTTTTGAGAATTTTTGGTGTGATTCTGTACTTGGACAATTTTAAAGTATGTTTGCAATAAAAAAAATTATTATTAAAATATTATGAGGGTTAAAATATCATCAAGGGATTGTAGGAGGTTATACGGTTCTGGTTGAAGAAATATACTTTACATGTTCATTTTTCGACATAAAAGATAAAATTATTAGAGGTATGGTTATAGATTATTTTTCCGTAATTACGTTGAATTGCGGATCAATTTTGTTTGATGGCTGGCTTCGGATCGGGTTTGAGTTTGACTTTAAATGGAATTTGAGAGCTCGGGTGGGGAATAACTAGAATCGCACAAGGCTCTAGTGCGAACCAACCTCAGGTACTTTAAGTTTGTTAAAGTTGTTTAATGTATGTTTAATGTTGTTTAATAGATGTTTAGTGTTTTAAAGTTCGTTTGAATCTTAAAAACCGTAATCAGCTTTAAAAATACATTACAACTAAAAAGGTTAACTGAAATTCAAATTTTAAAAGAACTTAATGCGATTATGGATTAACACTAGAAAGACGGCGAGCGGTCATTTTGACCACTACCAAATAAATATATATCGGTTCGAACCAGAAATGTCTTTATAAAAGTATTTTTAAAGTTACAAAGAAAAAAAAAACTAGTTAAATAAATAAGGTAATAATTTAAAATAAAAATTCAGGTGTTAAATATTATTATAAAAATTGAGTAAAATTCCCCGTCTTTCTAGTGTTAAGTATGAAATATTCAGAATGAAGATATTAATAAAATTAAAATATATTTATTATTTTTAATCACTCTGGTGCGCTAAATAAAATTTGCTAACAAAGCAATTTTTTTTCTTTTTCATGTCACTTCTATTTTTTTTTTTCAATTTTAAAATCCCCAAGTAATTTTTGGGTGTCCATGTACACTGGTTTCCAAAAATTAAGGAAAAACAACAAAAGTAGCGATTACTCAAAATGTTACAACTAGATTTTGATAAAACTCAGACACAATATACAACACATAGTAAGATATAAAATAGCATTAAAAGATATTACTAGAAGATTGTGATATTTCAGAAATTAACACAACTATAAAATAAACAAAATAAATGAGTCAGTTTGGTATAGGAAAAAAAACCTTTAATATGGAGTATGATCACCCATAGAAGCAATACAGCACATACAGCGATGTGTGATACTGTCAATTATGCGATCGATAAGTTTGCTGGGAAGTGCCAGCCATTGCTCTTGTAAAGCAGTTGAAAGCGTGGTAAGGGTTTGAGGAGGGGTATTGAGAGCAGCGACGCATCTTCCTAAGGTATCCCAAACATGCTCGATGGGATACAAGACCAGTGATAGAACTGGCCATTTCATGCGCTGAAATGTTTGGTGCTGAAGATAATCTTCTACGATGTGAGCCCTGCGCGGTATAGCGTTATCGTCCTGTAACAGGAAATCATTAACTACTTCACCGGCACAAGGGCGCACATAAGCATCAAGAATGTAATCTCTATACACGTGAGCATTCACAATTGCACGTGGAAAGACATGGATGTCTGTACGTCCGCCCAAAGAGATACCATTCCACACACAGATACTGCCTCCTCCATACCAATCTCTTTCACGAATTTTTTATGGATGATAGCGTGTTCCATGTTCTCTCCAAATCAATCAAAGCCTACTATCGCTTTGGAGACTAAACTGGAGCTCATCCGTGACGAGAACACACCTCTATTGATCAGCTGTCTAGTGGGCATGTTGACGTGCCTGCCTTAAACATTCCCTACGTTGACATGAGGTGAGCGGCATACAAATGTCTGGTTGCATCGCATAAAGACCAGCTTCATGAAGCCTTCTACGCACAGTAGACTTTTATACTACCTTCCAGTGGCTGCAGCAAGGGAGAATCTAAAGTGAGAGGGTGTTGATATTCTATTCCTACGTACACATAACCGCAAATATCGTCATCGGTGCTTGTTGTCTGGCCCGTCTTTAGCTAAATCTTGTGGAGGCCGAACCAGTGGTTTGAAATTGTTTCTAAAACCTATGAACAGCAGAAAGACTCAGATTTAGCCATCTGGCAACCTCTGTCTGACTTTGACCTACCTCCAATCTTCCAATAGCTCTATATTGCAGTTATGCAGACAAATGATACCTCGAGGTCCTACTAATGAGTTGGCTATCTCAGTTTTCTTATATCAGAATCACAGCGACCCCAGAAGCCGTACTCTCTAGCATGCATTTTTATGCTCCTCACAGATGACGCAATCCGATTCCAGCGCCACTAATTTGCATTTTTTTAATTTTATTCAGTATCTTTTAGTTAACAACATATACAAATTTCATACGGATAGGTTCATTTTTGAACGAGTTATCGCTATTTTTGTGATTTTTCCTTACTTTTTGGAAACCAGTGAATTTGCTTTCTCTAAGATTGATTTACTTGAACCGTGAAAATTTATTCTCATGCTTTTGTTTTGTTGCAGGTTCTGCTATTGCTATGCTTAGCTCTCTGCTACCAGGTGACGCTCACCGAACCCCAAGGAGGAGGAGGGGGAAGTCAGGGAGGAGCTAGTAAAAATTTCACTTTTGGAAGAAATGGAGGAGGAGATGGACAAGGAGGAGGAAGAGGTTATGGTAGAGCTGTAGCTGCAGTGTGAGGTGGATTATCTTTTGGTGGAGGTTTTGAAGAAGGAATGGGGGAAGGAAAGCATTGAAAATGTCTGTAGATTGATGAGCAAACAAACTTTCGAAGTGTCACTTATGATTAAGCTGTAACTCAAACAATAAAAATTTCTTGTATGCATATTTGTAGTATGTGAGTATATTTATCGAAGTTTTCGGTATAATATTTATTTATTTTCTCTACATAGAAGAAGTCCCTTTCATATATGTCTAAATTCTTCATATTCTGCTTATGATACCCAGCAAAGAGGAAATTGCTGGCCAGCAGCAAGATTGGTGCTAGCAATGATGGAGAAGTGCTGGCTGATGATCTACCACTGCATGACCACTGCTAGACAGCATCAGTCAACTTTGCTGTTGGAAATCATCAGATAAAATTCTGGTGGGCATCCATTTCATCTCATGCGCTGGCCCACCACTACATGGATGTGCACGAACTTTTGCAGTATTATTGCTGGGAACCCCTACGCTAGGTGGCGTTGCGAATATCGAAGACATTGAGTATTTGAACACAAATCTGAAATGCATATCTTAACACAATTTAAGCTGTGAAGCTAATTTTTTTTAACTGTAAAAAATATAGCACCATTGCCACCAACAAAATAAATAAGTAAATGAATAAATAAGTGAATTCTTTATTTCAACGCACTTTTTTTTTTTCTCTTTAAATCTGGTTTTACTAGGTTACAAAGGATTTCAGTTTTCATAATTTACGCAGCTCAGAATGAACAATAAAAAAAAGCGCAGCGTTCGAAATCCTTGGTGGTCCGCTGGTCCGAGACCACCAAAAATACAATCGGACCACTAATTTGTAAAATTTAGTGGTCCGCAGGACCAGTAACTTTTTCTCCCTCTCTCACGGGTAAACTTAAATTTTCCCGTCCCCTAGAAAACCGCAACCAAACACAATTCACACAATGATAAATAAAAATTGCATTAAACCATAGTCATTTGAAATAAATAATCAGATAAATAAAATATCTAATTAATAATTTGATAGTTTTTCGTTATGTATACTGTTTAATTTTTAGTAAATTATAATTTTACATTTTAATATGCTGAAAATTTTGGATGACTGTAAAGGAAGTTTAGTTTATAGTCTAAGAGGTGGGGGGGTGGAGGTCACTCAAGGGTTAGAGGCAGTTAATAGAATTTTATATAGTGGGCCAGTGATGATGACTGCGGAACAGTAAATTCTCATGCTTACTGGTCCTTGGGACCAGTGACTTTTTTTTATCAATTCTACCGCTGAAAAGCGTATAAAATACATAGGATTTCTATACAATACAATAATTTCTATACCAGTTTAATGATTGGGAACGTAAATCACAAAAGAAACAAACTTGAAATAGTGTAATGAGAGCTTGAAAACTACAAGCAGTCGTAGCGTACGCTGAAAGCACTTGTTCATGTCCGATCACGAAAACCAAGCAGCATCGAATGCGGTCAGTACTTTGGAGGGTGACCACATGCAGTTCAAATATTTCTATAGACATTTCTATAGCTCTTGGTGAAACTAGTTTATAGAAAAAAGAGCCATAATTATATAATACTTTGTTTTTTTTTATAGAATTCTATAAGAAATTTTTGTAAGGGAAAGTGCTGGGCCAGCAAAGGAATAGCAGTGGGATAGGTGATAGCACTGCAGGAAAAGTGCCGAATTGAAGAAATGTGATGGCATACCAATGCTGGCCTGCTGTTGGCCAGCACTGATGGGCCAGCTGCATTCGGCTCGTACACTTTTCGACAGGTTTAAGTAATGGCACCCTTGCACTTTACCTCTTATGCCACTGTTGGCTGCCATCTTTTTTCCAGCTGATGGCCCACTGTTTCTTTCTTTGCTGGGTACAAGCGGTTCATTTTTAATATTATGCATATTTTTATTAATTAATACACGCTAACAGCAAAATCATATTGGGTCAATACTGTTTATATTGAGTACATCTTGGCCATTTATGTGCTCAATATTTTCACTATTGTCATATATTGTCGAACATTGGAATGTTTAAGATTGTAATGGGAAGAAAAGTCGATGCAGGAGGAAGGCGCTCTGAATTCATTATGCAATCAATGATTTGAGAGATCATCCTTTATTCATTGTGCTTCGAGCAATGAATAAGCTGGAATCTGCCATTATCGTTCGGTGCAGTACTGCGGGATATATTATATCCCGCATAATTTGAATCAAGATTTACACCAGGAACATTTAATTAAATTTTACTTTTATAACTTTAGGAGTGGGTAAAAGTGGGTTTTAGTGGGGAAAAGTTATAAAGCTGCTTTTTCTTTTTTTTTTAAATAAAATTTTTCGAAAATTCCGGTGTGAATTCAAGATTACACAAACACAATTACTTGCCCCTGAAAGGGTTAAGGTGGTTCTCAAATCTCCCTGCTTAATAGCACGAAACTTTCTGATACAATTCCTTACTCATTTTTAAACGTAAAGGCATCGAGGTTTTTAACAAACTAACTTTTTTTTCTCTACATTTTCTCTACACTCTAAACTTTTTTTTTTTCTATAAATATGATGTATTTCTTCCTTGAGGCTGTTCTCAAGTTCCCTGTTCATCAATGCAAAACTTTCGGACGCATTTTCTGACTCATTTTAAAACGTAAAGGCATAAAGTTGGTAGGCCTGATTATTGAAGCGATCTCAAATCGGAACACCTTTCCATTTTTAGATAAATAAATTGCTTATCGAGTTATAAGCGATTTGTGTCACGTGACGACAAGTTTTTCGCTTTTGTCCAGATGCTGTATCGAGAATTCAGCTCAAGATACCTAATTTGATAGTATTGTCTAAATCTGCATTTACAAAAAAAAAAAAAAAAAAAAAAAAAAAAAAAAAAAAAATGGAAAACCCCATTCGATGCCCTAGTTTCTGAATAAGAAAACTTGCCAATTTAATGCGTTTCCGGAAAAAAAAATTCAGAAATGTGTCAGAAAGTAGTGCCTTTGGTTTGAGAACAGCCTTAAGGACAGAGGCTAATTTATCATCCCATATGTTTATTTGTCGATTTTCTAGTTCTATAATAAGAGCACTTTCTGATTTTAAAAGAGCACGGGTCTCTTGAATTTCCAGATTAATAAATTCTTCGGTACCAGTATTTTCTTATGGAAAATCTCTCCTTAAATAAAGCGAAATTTCGTCCGTTTAAACTAGATTTATTTTTCTATTAAAAAATAGTGATATTTGGCCTTGAATATAACGGTACCCGTACGAACCCTGTTTACGAATACAAATTTCGCAATGTGTCAGAAAGGAAGCTAGCTTCAATTTGTGTCCAAAGTCACTCAAAAAATACTACCGTAAAATCCCGATTGTAAGCCCCCCCCCCCTTTTTCAAAAGAAAATGCAGTTAAATTTGGGAGGGGTGGCTTATAATCGAGATTTTTTTTAAAAATTATTTTAAAACCTGTTTTTATCATTAATTTAGAAGTAAATAAGGTAAATACAGGGGTGAGAATCTTCCATATTTTGACAGCTTTCTGATTTGTAAAAAAAAAAAAACAAATCTAAATCCCCCCCCCCCCCCAAAAAAAAAAAATAAATAATAATAATAAAAATTACCTTAAAAAAAATCTATGCAAAAATTAAAAAAATTACTTTTTTTTTCAAATACACTTATTTATTTGTTATTTTACTGCAACAATATTTAATCAATCATCTAAGCTCCCCCTCCAAAAATATTGCTTCCCCCTTTGTTCCCCCCCCCCTTTCCTGGTACCAAACATGAATAATTTAACCTATAAAACTCTTGAAATTTCTTAATACACAATATACTATACCAATACACTACAGTTACAATAAATAATCTATCAGATAAATTATTCTCTCCCTGTCTTTCCTGACTCTCATATCATGATCCTCCCTCTCTGCATCTCATGCAGTTTAAAATCTGTATTTTTTTTTTTTTTTAATTTTTCTTGATTTGTGATTTTGTTGTAAATTATTTCGCAACCTCCCCCCAAAAAAGTCTCCCTTACTTTTTTGTCCCCCCCCCCCTAACACAGGCGGTATATTTAAAAACAAATTATTTTTACTTTTTTTGGCCCTATTTAATCATAAAGTACACATGTAATTCAAGGGTTAAAACAGTCAAACTGCAGAAAAATCTTTTGCTTTCCTTCTGCATATTTAGAAATCTCCCCACACCACTGCCATTTGGGGAGTAAGAATGGAGACAGAGGATCAAGATTTTAGATGAGTGATACTTGTATGAGATTATGTAGATGAGATTTTAGATCAATCACCTTGATACAATCCTAACTAATGATTTCCGGTCTAAAATCCGGACATTTTTCTGATTCCAGTTTTATTAATTTTTAAAATAAGACTGATGTATCTTTGATGTTTCTCATTAAATGCAGTTAAATTGTTTCAACTATAAACACTAAATAAATAAATATAGATATATTCTGATATATTTTTATAATGATTGACCGTTAATTAAAAAACTTTAATTATTACAAAAATGGGAAAGTTAAAAAATGGCATAAAAAATGAAGACTTGATATGTTGATGACTCGAAGTTTCATATAATTTAATTCTAATAAAATCTCTAAAGTATATATTTATAACTAAAGAAACAAACATGCAATTTCATTTTCTTTTGATTGAACTGAAAGATAAACACACTTGATAGTCATTCTATTAACACCTACTCCTTCTCCAACAGAATGATCAACCTAGGGGCACATTGCCCTATGACCCTGATGAGCAAGTACATTTGACGATCTCGATGTGTTGTTTCTTTGAAAAGAACTTAGAATGCAGTAGGAAAATAAGAAAACAAGATTTTTTTTTGACAAAATTCTCATTTTTTTTTTTCTCTTCCTGCAATTCTTTGCAAACTTTGCAATGGATTTTTTCTCCAGCTTTCGATTGTTTAACAAAATTGGCAATTTTTTCTGCGATTGATTGACAAAATTGATTTTTTTGAGGGCAATCGTTTGTCGAAATTCATGATATTTTTCTGTGACAGACTGACAAAATACACTATTTTTCTTCTCACTCCTGACAAAATTAGCGATATTTTTCCTTGATCGTTTATCGAAACTCTGATTTTTTTTTCTGCAACCTATGACAAAATTTGTGATTTTTCTCAGCGAATGTTAGACAAATTTGGATTTTTTTCTCCCTTTAATTGATTATTGAAATTAGCAATTCTTTACAGTGATCAGTTGAAAAAAAAAATCTCTAATTGTTTCTTAGATAAGTGACGAAATTCATGATATTTTTCCACGATTATGAAGAAATTTTCTACATATATTCTCAGAAGAATCGCGTCATTTTCATATGTTACCTCGAAGAACATCCCCCTCCCCCTTCATGAAACTCTAGAAATGGCACTAAACCTTCTCAGATAAAGAACTTGTGATGTAACTACACGATTTCACTCATATTTAACATCCATTAAGAGGATTTTATGTTAAGAAGCTTGTTTTCTTTTCCAGATTTTTTTATGAGAATTCTTTAATGTCCGAATTTTTGGAATGGTGACTGATATTTCTTTAATTTTCGGAAAATTCGGAATAAAATCACTTCTGTATTATCTATTGTGTACTATATTTTAATTTATTGTGTTTTAATATGTATATTTAATTTCCGTACAAGTGTTATGTTTTAGTATATCATTCCTATTTTATAACTTAATTTGGCAATTTGATCGTCATTTCTTTGCACTAGGGGAAAAATGCATTTTGTATGCTATTATATTGTCATGAAAAATATTTTTTAACAGACTTCCAAAATCAAGAAAATTCGAAAATCTGGAATCGCCGCGTTTTTTCCCCAAAAAATTTTGTGAAAGGAAGGGGCGGGCTTATATTTGGGAGTGTAAAATAAAATAAAAAGTGCTTAAAAGTGGGAGGGGGCTTACTTTCGAGTGGGGGTTACAATCGGGATTTTACGGTATAGTTACAGTGCCTGGAATAATAAATAGCGTGAAAATCTGCTATCCAAACAGTGCTAAAAATCTGTATCAATTAAATGTGCAACGATACTGAAATTAAAAGAGCCGATCGTATTGACATCTGCCGTATATTTTCAAATCACAATGTAAACATCGTATTATTACTGTTTCTAGACCAAATCATCTTGGAGTTTTAGAAAATATCCTGCAGATGTCGCTGCGATCGGTTCTTTAGATTTCAGGATCGTTTGACATTTAAGGGATCCAATATTTTAGCACTTTTTTAAGTATTACTCAGATAGCTAATTTCCAAACTATATATTCTAGACGCTGTAGTACAGCGATCATCTGCAAACAGCTCAAGATAAAATAACATTTAATTTAACATTTAATTACGACATTTGTTTTAAAACAATCTATTTCAAAATTCATATAGCTGATATTTCAAGGAAAAGTTCTAATGTAAAAACAATGCATCTCGTGGAAAACAATGCAATATTATATATTGTATTATGCTGGTGGGTAAAAATGTTTCCAAATTTGCTTATACAGCTCGTAACATAGATATAGAGTACATTTGCATGTTATTATTATCTGAATACAACCCGTATCTTGCAAAAGTATCATAAAGAATATAAACCAACTAGCAAATCCCGCAGCTTTGCTCGCGTAATAGTTGAAATATGCCAAGTGATATTTGCATGACTATTTTTTACTAGAAGAACAATTTTTGGAATCATTCAAAAATTACAAATTAAGCCACAGTTTGCCTAAACTTCATTATAAAACTACAATGGACAGAAATTAGATTTTAATTAATAAGAAGAACTAAAACTTGTTCTAAATAAATGATAATTTAGAAAGTATTTTGAACCTTTTATGCTCATTTCATACGCTCGTTTCAGTATTCATTTGAAGTGTTGAATTTTTTAGGAAACGTTCTTAGTACGCATTTACATCTTTAAATTAACCATCATGTCAAATTCCAAGCTTCTTGTCTAACAGTCTACCGCCTCTCTGGTGTTAGTGGCACCAACATAAAATGCTGAAACAGAGCTTAAATAGAATGTCTCGAAAAATGTTGAAACAGAGATTGTCACCATTAATTTGCCAACATTAACCTTGAAATCGGTTAGTATTTCATAATATTCTATAGAAGACGAAATTTAGATGTTTTTAAAGCCTTTCTTGTTGTTCCTATCAACCAGGTGGTGGTAGTGACACCGGCATAAAATATAGCCCATATAGGATCAGGGACTATCACCCTTGATTCGCAACCAATAATTTCTGTAATCTTTTATTATTTCTTGAGATTCCATAGCAATCATAATTTACGACTCTTTTAGAATGCTTTTCACTCCTCCCCTTCGCTTCACCCCTTTTTAATTTCGAATTTATTTTTGACTGTCCTTAGAGGACATTTATATTTTATAAGTAACTACCGTGCAATATTTAAAGTTTCTAGCCTCTTCAGTACCGCAGAAATCGCAATTTAGAAAGTTTTTTTTTTCTCCTGTAACCCTCTAAGGGTTGTGACACCGACATAAAATATAGCTTATGTTTGAGCAAGTTCTATCACCATCAATTTTCAACCATTATGTTTGAAATCGGTTTCGTATTTATATGATTGCATAAAAATCGTAATTTAGGACGCTTATAGAACGCTTTTTGCTCACTTCATCCTTTTTAATTTGGAATTTTCTTTCGACAATTCTTAGAAAGCATTTGCATCTTTGAAAAGTAATTACCATTCCAAATTTAAAATGTTAGACCCCCTCACTAACACAAAAAACGCAATTTAGAACATTTTTTGCTCCTGTAATCTCCAGGTGGTAGTGACAACAACGTAAAATATAGGCTATGTTGGAGCGGGGACTGTCACCATCAATTTGAAACCATTATTTCTGAAATCGGTTTATATATCCTGAGATTGCGTAGAAATCGCAATTTAGAACGTTTTTGGAACTCTTTTCGTTCATTTTCACTCCTTTTAAACTTCAAATTTTTAAAAAACTGTTCTCAGAGAACATTTACGTCTCATAAGTAATTACCATGCCAAATTTCAAGTTGCTAGTCCCTTCAGTTTCACAAAAATCGCAATTTAGAACGTTTTTTAAAATCCAAACGCAAGGTGGTAGTGACGCCGACATGAAATAGATCCTATATTGGAGCAAGGGTTGTCATTATGAATTTTCAACCATTACTTTTGAAATCGGTTGTGTACTTTCAGAGATTGCGTTGAAATTGCCATTTAGAACGTTTTTTAGAACGTTTTTCGTCAATTTTCACCTTTTTTTAAATTTCGATTTTTTCAGGAAATGTTCTTAGAGATCATTTATATCTAATAAGTAATTACCATGCCGAATTTCATGCTTCTAGGCTCTTCAGTAACACAAAATTCGCATTTTTAGAACGTATTTTGCTTCTGCATCTCCTTTGGGGTAGTGGCACCGACATGAAATACAGCCTATGTTGGAGCGAGGGCTGTCACCATCATTTTCACACCATTATTTTTTAAATCGGTTCGATACTTTCTGAGATTGCGTAGAAATCGCAATTTAGAAAGTTTTTTAGAACGCTTTTCGCTCATTTTCACCCTTTTTAAATTTTGATTTTCTAGAAATGTACTTAGAGATCATTTGTATCTTATGAATAACTGCCCTACCTATTTTGAGGATTCTAGGCCCTTCACTAACGCAAAAATCGCAATTCAGAAAGTTTTTTCTTCTGCAACCTCTAGTTGGTAGTGACACTGACGTGAAATAGAGCCTATGTTGGAGTAAGGGCTGTCATCATCAATTTCCAACCATTACTTTTGAAATCGGTTGGGTACTTTCTGAGATTGCGTAGAAATCGCAATTTAGAACGTTTTTTAGAACGCTTTTCGCACATTTTCACCCTTTTTAAATTTCGAATTTTTAAAGAAATGTTCTTAGTAGGGTTCGATGATATATATCTTGATATATATCCGATATTTATTTTCAAAATGTCATGAAGTTTGATATTTTCGATATTCTAATATATTTGACACTAATTTTCAAAATACTGCATATGATATTTTCTGCCAAAATAAGTGTAAATGAATTTTTTAACTGTCGTGGACTGTGTCATTCTGTAGATAAGAAATTTTGCTTTGGCAGGCCATTTTTAGCTCCCCCCCCCCCCCCCAATCCTCATTCCATAAAGAAAATCTTCTCCAAGCTTTACAGTTGAAGCTGAATTTTTAAATGTACAACCAATAATTATGTGGGACAATATATTTACTTAAAACAGCTACTGAAAGATAAACTGTGTAATTTATTTACTCTTCATTAGAACCTTTTCTGGTTTTGGTGTTCTTTAGTTTACACTACACAAATCAGGTTAGAAAATGAAAAAGCACACAAGCTTACATTTATGTTAAAATTTTTCAATAAAAACAAACTATTTTGCACATAATTTTGTTGTATAAAAAACAAAATTTTCTGGAAACTCGATAATTAATTCCATAGTTTGTTTTTTGTGATTGTAAGGAGCAAATTGTGTCTGTTTTCAGTTAGTTAATCTTCAATGTTGTTACATAAGTGAAAAAAAACACATTTAGAATATTGCTTTGCTAAATGCAATATGTTTTTGTTTCTAATTTATATTAGCTCTGAAAATATTTATAATTATCAACAAGTTGACTATTTTTGAAAATATCGGATATATATATAATGTATCGGATATGAATCAAAATATCGAATATTTTTTATATTTTCGAAAATATCATGATATGTACGAATCCTGGTTCTTTGAGACCATTTATATCATATAAGTAACTACCATGCCTAATTTCAAGTTGCTAACCCCTGCAGTATCACAAAAAACACAATTTAGAACATTTTTTGGTCCTGCACCCTCTTTGGGGTAGTGGCACTGACATAAAATATGGCCTACGTTGGAATGAGAGCTGTTGCCATTGTTTTCACACCATTTTTATGGTTTTGTTCATCTGACGAAACCCTATTCTTCTCATTCCTCTGTCCGTCTGTCTGTCCGTCACAGAGCCCGTTCTCAGAAACTATATATATTGGAGACTTGAAATTTTGCAAACTTATAGCTGGAAACCTGAGATCAAACGACAAATCATAAAATTTTGAAAAAGTCGTAATTAACGGACGTTATTAATTAAAAACTACCAATTTTACGTCTCATTAACGAAGAAACAGTATAAAATGAATGCAGGTACGAACGGACTCTTGAAATATTTTCATTTCTCCTCCGGTTTCCACACATCTGCGCTTCGAAACTGCAGGTTTGTCAGAGCGCGCTTTAAGCAAAAAAGTGTACTGGACATTTTTAAATCGGCTTGTATCTCAGAAAGCTTTTGGGCGAGACATTTTTAACTTACACAGAATAGCCATACGCAGAAAAAAATCTACTTTCATTTGGTATACAGATCGTTTCTTTGCCTTGTGTATAACACGAAAAATCCACTAAAAATCGATCGATAGAAATTTAATTTCTTTAATTGCAAAGACAAGGAAAACAGACTTCATTTTCGCGGGAAGCAGGTGTCAGACATGATGGTGCTTGCGGTTTTCCGTAGTAGAATATTTTAATACGAAATTTAAACTTTTTAAATATTAAATTTTTAGATTAAATTTTCAGACATCTCGGCGTGAAATTCTTCGTTGATTTCATTGATGCCCATTTCTAACTCCTACCTTAATTACAAGCTGAGATATTAATTATTATTTAATTAATTGATTTTATTTCTATCAAATGCGTATTGTATTAAAAAACCCTAATGAAGGCACATGATTTCAAGAACTGTGATTTTATTTAAATTAGGAAATCTAACAAGGCAATCTGTTTGAAACTTGAAGATAGTTAGTTCATAACACATAAGAAAAGTTTAAATAAAGATTGGCGCGTGAAATTTCTGGTAAAGGGGGGGCGAGGGGCGCTAATGTCACTAACTGGTTTATTTCTATTATGTACTTATTTTAAAAGGCAGTCACGTGATGTTTCATTGCTGTATTCTGCTGAACGGTGTCCGATTTTTAAAAATACATATAAATATTACTTATGCCAGATAAAAATTTCAGAAGTAGTGATACCACTATTTTCGAATAGTATTTTCAGCAAAAATATTAAATTCTTGGTTAAGACCGCCACCCCCCCCCCCCCCCCCCTGATCCATGTATCTACCGATAGGTTGTGTAAAGCAGTTTCGTTCAGATACATTTGTTAAGAATAGCGTGCGCTCCCTGGTGGTGGAATGTGGAACTAACAGACCGCGATTTCATTTTAAGCAGGAATTTCAACAAAGCGATCTGTTTGAAACTTTAAGATAATTTATAACAAATACTAAAACATTCTAAAAAAGAATGGTCATGGCGCGTCACATTCCGGTTGCGTGGGTGGAGGAAATGGTAAGGGGAGCGAACAAAATTAGGCTGTATAACAGGGCTTTTTGTACTGTTTTGCGTGCGATTTTTTGATGACGGGATGAGATAACTATTACTAATTCAATATAAAAAATTTTATAAGTGTTCATACCACTATTTTCGAATAGTAATTTAAGCAAATATCTTAAATTCTTTGTTAAGACCGCCACCCCCTCGACTAGCATACCTCCTGATAGGTTGTTTTACGTTCAGATATAGTTTTGTTAAGAATAGAGTGCACTCCCTCGTGGTGGAATGTGAAACTAACATACCGCGATTTCATTAAAGTAGGAAATATAAGAAGGTGATATGTTTGAAACTTTAAGATAGTTTATAACACATAAGAAAAAGTTTATAAAAAATGGCGTATGAAATTTCTGGCTGGTGGGAGGAGAAGAGAGGTGAAATATTTCTTTTATTAGGGTTTCGTTCATCTGACGAAACCCTATTCGTCTCACTCGTCTGTCCGTCTGTCTGTCCGTCACAGAGCCCGTTCTCAGAAACTATATATATTGGAGACTTGAAATTTTGCAAACTTACAGCTGGAAACCTGAGATCAAACGACAAATCATAAAATTTTGAAAAAGTCGTAATTAACGGACGTTATTAATTAAAAACTACCAATTTTACGTCTCATTAACGAAGAAACAGTATAAAATGAATGCAGGTACGAACGGACTCTTGAAATATTTTCATTTCTCTTCCGGTTGCCACACATCTGCACTTCGAAACTGCAGGTTTGTCAGAGCGCGTTTTAAGCAAAAAAGTGTACTGGACATTTTTAAATCGACTTGTATCTCAGAAAGTTTTTGGGCAAGACATTTTTAACTTACACAGCCATACGCAGAAAAAAATCTACTTTCTTGGTATACAGATCGTTTCTCTGCGTTGTGTATAACACGAAAAATCCACTATAAATCGATCGATAGATATTTAATATCTTTAATTGCAAAGACAAGGAAAACAGATTTCTTTTCGCGGGAAGCAGGTGCCAGACATGGTGGTACTTGCGGTTTTCCGTAGTAGAGTATTTTAATACGAAATTTAAACTTTTTAAATATTAAATTTTTAGATTAAATTTTCCAACATCCCGACATGAAATTCATCGTTGATTTCATTGATGCCCATTTCTAACTCCAATCTTAATTACAAGCTGAGATATTAATTGTTATTTAATTAATTGGTTTTATTTCTATCAAATTCGTATTGCATTAAAAAAAAAAAACCTAATGAAGGCACGGGATTTCAAGATACGCGATTTCATTTAAATTAGGAAATCTAACAAGGTAATCTGTTTGAAACTTGAAGATAGATAGTTCATAGCACATAAGAAAAGTTTATATAAAGATTGGCGCGTGAAATTTCTGGTAAAGTGGGGGAGGGGCGCTAATTTCACTAACTGGTTTATTTCTATTATGTACTTATTTTAAAACGCAGTCACGTGATGTTTCATTGCAGCAATCTTCTGAACGGTGTCCGATTTTTAAAAAAACATCATAGATGTTACTTATGCCCGATAAAAATTTCAGAAGTAGTGATACCACTATTTTCGAATAGTATTTTCAGCAAAAATATTAAATTCTTGGTTAAGACCGCCACCCCCTTCCCCCGACCCATGTATCCACCGATAGGTTGTGTAAAGCAGTTTCGTTCAGATGCACTTTTGTTAAGAATAGAATGCGCTCCTTGGTGATGGAATGTGGAGCTAACAGACCGCGATTTCATTTTAAGCAGGAATTCCAACAAAGCGATCTGTTTGAAACTTTAAGATGATTTATAACAAACACTAAAACATTCTAAAAAAGAATGGCACGTCACATTCCGGTTGTGGGGGTGGAGGAAAGGGTAAAGGGCGCGAACAAAATTAGGCAATATAACAGGGCTTTTTGTACTGTTTTGCATGCGGTTTTTTGATGGCGAGATGAGATAACTATTACTAATTCAAAATCAAAAATTGTATAAGTGTTCATACCACTATTTTCGAATAGTAATTTAAGCAATTATCTTTAATTCTCGGTTAAGACCGCTATCCCCTCAACTAGCATATCTCCTGATAAGTTGTTTAGCGGAGTTACGTTGAGATATAGTTTTGTTAAGAATAGAGTTGCGCTGCCTCGTGGTGGAATGTGAAACTAACATACCGCGATTTCATTTAAAGTAGGAAATTTAACAAGGCGATATGTTTGAAACTTTAAGATAGTTTATAACACATAAGAAAAAGTTTATAAAAAATGGCGCGTGAAATTTCTGGCTAGTGGGGGGAGAAGACGGGCGAAATATTTTTTCTTTTTTACCTTTGCGTTTCATACCGTTTCAGGTGCGGTTTTTTACGGAGTCCTCAGATACATGCTAATTATTAAACGTAAATATGTCAAAAGTTATCACTATTTCCGAATAGTAATTTCAACAAATATCTTAAATTCTTGCTGAAGATCGCCACACCCTCGAGTAACATATCTACTGTTAGGTTGTGTAAAGGAGTTTTGTTCACATACGCTTTAGTTAAGAATAGAATGCGCTCCCTGGTGGTGGAATCTGGAACTAACAGACCGCGATTTCATTTAAAGTTGGAAATCTAACAATGCGATCTGTTTTAAACTTTAAGATACTTTATAACACATGATAAAAAATTATAAATAAGAATGGCGCGTCGCATTTCGAGGGGGGGGGATTGAGGGAGGTGCGCGAACAAAATTAGGAAATATAACTGGACGATCTGCTTGAAACTTTAATATAGCTTATAAAATATAGCATAAATTAAAAAAATCAGGCTGCGTCAAAAATCATGGTGACTATCTGCCCACTTCCACCCCCCCCAAGGGGGGCACTTTTCTAAATTTGGCACATACCCGTTATGTGATATATCGTAGAATTTCGGGGGGGAGGGGGCGGGGGCACGAACAAAATTAGGAAATATTACAAGGCAAATATGTTTGAAACTTTAAGATAGTTTAGGATGGGTTTGCCAAAATTTAGAGGGTATTCCATGGCGATAAATGTACTGGACGTTTTGAAAGAAATATTAAACGAAACCCTCTGTGCGATCTATGATCACGCTTACGCACTTGTTTTAAAAATCGAATCGGTCTTTTCTGACACTGAGTAGAAATCGAAAATTTAGAACGTTTTTTAGAACGTTTTTCGCGCATTTTTACCCCTTTTGAATTTCAAATCTTTAAAGAAATGTTCTTAGAGATCATTTATATCATATAAGTAGTACCATGCATTACCATGCCTAATTTCAAGTTGCTATCCACATGGTGTACCCAAGGGGGGGCTGATGGGGCTACAGCTCCCCCCCCCGAAATTTTCAAAAGTGATATGAAAAAGTGCTGCTTTTTCGTCTTTCTTTTTTGGAAAAAAATTTAATTTTTTTCAATCATACAGTGGATTAGCCATTTTCGTTAGTCCCATATTAGTCCACATTGACAACAAAGAAGAGAAAGGGGGCAAACGGGGTTACAGCCCCCCCCCCCCCTCCTCCCGAAATAGTCGAAAAATGAAATGAAAAAGTAATTTTTTCTTACCTTTTAAAGGTAAATCTGTAATTTTTTCTTCTGTCATATAGCAAAATAGACATTCTCGTTAACACCATACAGTTCACATTGACATCACAGAATACCCGAAGATTGTGAGGGGGCTGATGGAATTTCATCCCCCTTTTCTCGAAATGGTCGAAAATGAAATGATAAAATAGTGCTGAATTTTTTCTGCCTGTTTAAGATAAATTTGATTTTTTTTCACTATCGTTCAACAGACTATGCGCTTCCCTCGCGTAGTTCCATAGTAGTCCATATTGATGCCAAAGAAGAAAAAGGGGGCTGGCGGGGTTACAGCCCTCCCGTGCCCCCCAAAAAACCCCAGAAATAGTCGAAAAATTAAATGAAAAAAGTTTTTTTTTTCTTACTTTTTCAAGATAAATCTGTAATTTTTTCTTCTGTCATACAGAAAAATAGACATTCTCGTTAACTCCATATTAGTCCACATTGGCATCACAGCACACCCAAAGATGGGGAGGGGGCTGTTGGAATTACAGCCCTCCTCTCCTCGAAATAGCAGAAAATGAAATGAAAAAATAGTGCTGAATTTTTTTTTCTGACTGTTTGAGATAAATTTGCATTTTCTCTCCTATCATTAAACAGACTAGCCGCTCCCTTCGCTGTAGTTCCATATTAGTGTACAGTGACACCACATTATACCCAAAAATGTAGAAGGGAGCTGATGGGGTTACAGCCCTCTCCCCCAAAAAGTCGAACATGAAATGAAAAAGTGCTGATATTTTTCTTTTTGTTTGAGATAAATTTGTATTTTTCCCTTATCATTCAACAGACTGGCCGCTCTCTTCTCTTTAGTTCCATACTTGTGCACAGTGGCCCCCATTATACCCAAAGAGGTGAAAGGGGCTAATGGGGTGCCCCCTTCCTTTATAGTCGAAAATGAAATGAAAAAAAGGCTGATTTTTTCCTTCTTGTTTCAGATAAATTTGTAATTTTTCTTCTGCCATACAGCGAAATAGCCATTCTCGTTAAATCCATATTAGTCCACATTGACATCACAGCATATTGAAAGAAGGGGTGGCCGCTGATGAGCTTACAGCCCCTTCCTCCCGAAATAGTAAAAAAAATTATTGCTTTTTTTCTTTCTGCTTGAGATAAATTTACATTTTTTTCTCCTATTATTCAGCAGACTAGCCACACTCTTCTGTTTAGTACCATATTAGTGCACAGGGACACCTCATTATACCCAAAAAAGTAGAAAGGGGGTGATGGGCTTACAGACCTCTCCCAAAATAGTTGAAAATGAAATGAAAAAGTGATTTTTTTTATTTTTGTTTGAGATAAATTTGTAATGCAATTGTTCTCTGCAATACAACGAACTAGACTTTCTGGCTAGTGTCATATCAGCACACAGTTACACCACTGTATACCCAATGAGGGGAAGGAGGCTGATGAGTTTATAGGGCCCCCTTTCAAAGTAATCAAAAATTAAAAAAAACTTTTTTTCTTTCTTTTGAGATAAATTTAAACTACTATTATTTTTTGTGCGACGCAGCTATTCTGGTTAGTCTCATATACTAGTGCACAGTGATGCCCCAGCATACACCCAAAGAAGTCGATGGCGACGGCGGTTATGAGGTTACAGCTCCATTCCACCTCCGAAGAGATCGCAGTGAAATGAAAAAAAAGGGCTGATATTCCTTCTTTTTTAGATAAATTTGTTTTATTTTCTGGCATGCCACGAAATTTTTTTCGTGTTAATCCAAAATCCTCCTCAGTTTTGCGACCAAATTTACTTGAAACCGCAAAATCAATTTTCAAATAACTGAAAAATAGCTCCATGCCTGTTTTACGGGATAAATGAAAACGTATATGGTCAGTTCAAGATACCTACAAGTAAATTCGACAAATCTAAAAGTAGTTTAATTTAAGGAGATTTTGAATTTCTCTCATAGTCGGCGGGCACCAAGATTGTCAATGCGGAAGTATGTTAATGCACAGTAACACTACAGCTAATCACAAGTCGATTTCGGGTAAATCGGAAAACCGGAGGTGCAGAAGAGTGACTGTAAAAGTAGCTTATTAACTTTCATTTTTCTGTCGCATCTCCATGCCAAAAATTTGTGTTTTTTCCTCGGTTTTATGACAAAATTTGCGTTTCCTCAGCAGTCCTTTAAAAAAATTCGCTTTTTCTGCGGCTTTTTGCCGAAATTCGCGGTTTTTTGCACACTCCTTCGTCGAAATTTGCGTTTTTTCCACGGATCTGTGACGAAATTTGAGTTTGTTTTCGTGATTATGTCGAAATTTGTGTTTTTTCCGCGTTTTTTGTCGGGTTTTTGATGAAATTCAAGTTTTTTTCGCGGATTTTTGCCGAAATTCGCGTTTTTTTACGAAATCCTTCGTCGAAATTTGCTTTTTTTTCCGTGGCTTTTTTGACGAAATTCGCGTTTTTTTCTCGTCATTTCGATGAAATTCGTTTTTTTCT
Organism: Maratus speciosus; assembly: GCA_963932465.1. NCBI lineage: Eukaryota > Metazoa > Arthropoda > Arachnida > Araneae > Salticidae > Maratus > Maratus speciosus. Next base: position 13,785,704 of record OZ010797.1, read on the forward strand.
GCGGCTCTTTGACGAAATTCGCGTTTTCTTTGACGAAAGTAGCGTTTTTTTGCGGCTGTTTGACGAAATTCGCTTTTTTCCCGCCGTTTTTTAACGAAATTCACGCTTTTCTGTGGCCTTTCTTTGTGACCCTGCTTTTTCTTTTTCGCGATCCTTAGACAAAATTCGCATTTTTTCCGTTTCCCTTTGACGGAATGCGTGTTTTTTTAGCGATGCTTTGTCGAAATTTGCGCCTTTTCTGCGGCCATTTGACGAAATTCGCGTTTTTTCCGAGGTCATTTGCCGAAATACGATTTTTTTTACGCAATCCGTCGAAATTTGCGGTTTTTTCTCGTATTTTTGAGGAAATGCACGTTTTTTTGCGACCCTTTACTAAATTAGCATTTTTTTCACAGGCCTTTGACGGAATGTGTGTTTTAAGCGATGTTTTTTTCGAAATTCTCGTTTTTTCCGTGACCTTTTGATGAAATTTTTGTTTTTACAACATTTTTGACAACAACTTTGACAACATTTGCGTTTTTTTCGAGATCCTTTGTCGAAGTTGTCTTTTTTTCTGCGGCTTTTTGAAGAAATTCACGTTTTTCTGTGGCCCTTCTTTGTTACCCTGCTTTTTCTTCTTTTTGCGACCCCTTAATAAAATTCGCGTTTTTTCTGCTTCCCTTTGACGGAATGCGTGTTTTTTTAGCGATCATTTGTAGAAATTTGCGTTTTTTCTGGGACCCTTTGGCGAAATTCGCTTTTTTTCCGTGGTCATTTGCTGAAATTAGCGTTTTTTTATGCAATCCTTCGTCGAAATTTGCGTTTTGTCCGCGGCTTTTTGACAAAATTTGCACTTTTTTCTCGTTTTTTTTGATGAAATTTCCGTTTTTCTCTGTCCCTTTGACGATATTCGCACTTTTTCAGCTTTCTTTTGAAGAAATGCGTGTTATTTTAACGATTCTTTGTCCAAATTTGCATTTTTTCTGCGTCCCCTGACGAAATTCGCGGTTTTTCGGAGGTCATTTGCCGAAATTCGCGTTTTTTTAACGCAATTCTTCGTTGAAATTTGCGGATTTTTGACGAAATTTGCGTTTTTTCGCCGTCTTTTTGATGAAATTCGCGTTTTTTTCGATCCTTTACGAAATTAGCTTTTTTTGGCAGCCCTTTGACGGAATGCGTGTTTTAAGAGATCTTTTTTTCGAAATTCGCGTTTTCCCACGACTTTTTGATGAAATTCGCGTTTTTTAGGCAAACCTTCGTCGAAATTTACGTTTTTCTAGGCAATCCTTCGTCGAAATTTACGTTTTTTCTACGGCTTTTTGACGAAATTTGCTTTTTTTCTCGTCTTTTTGATGAAATTTGCGTTTTTCTGCGGCCTTTTGACGAAATTGACGTTTTTTTTCTGTGTCCCTTTGGCGAAATTCACGTTTCTTCCGCTTCTCTTTGACGGAATGCGTATTTTTTAGCGATCCTTTGTTGAAATTTGCTTTTTTTCTGCGGCCTTTTGACAAAATTCGCGTTTTTTTCTGTGGACATTTGGCGAAATTCGCACTTTTTAGGTGGTCATTTGACGAAATTCGCGTTTTTCCCCGCGGCTTTTTGACAAAATTAGCGTTTTTTTTCTCGTCTTTTTGATGAAATTTGCATTTTTCTGCGCCCTTTTGACGAAATTTACGTTTTCCCTTGTCCCTTTGACGAAATAAGCTTTTTTGCGATCCTTTACGAAATTAGCTCTTTTTTTCGCAGCCCTTTGATGGAATGCGTGTTTATAGCGATCTTTTTTCGAAATTCGTGTTTTCCCGAAAACTTTTGATGAAATTCGCGTTTTTTTCTGCGGCCTTATGATGAATTTCAGTTTTTTTCTGTGCTCATTTGACGAAATTAGCGTTTCCTCCGCGAGCATTTGACGTAATTCGCGCTTACTCCCTGATCATTAGACGGAATTTGACTTTTTTTTTGCAATCCTTTGACAAACTTCGCCTTTTATCCATGACCCTATGATAAAATTTCGGTTTTTTTCCTCTCGGATCCTTTAAAAAAATTGGAGATTTTTTTTCTGCGAACGATTGATGAAATCGTTTTTTATTTCGGCGACCATGTCAAAAATCGCGATATTTTTTAAGTCCGAATTTTCGGAAAATTGGGAACAAAGTAATCCCTGTTCCTCCCCTTCACCCCCCCCCCCTGGCTACGGTCTTACTGGCAAAAATGACTTCTGTTTATAACACAATTCAACGTAAGATTTTCGTAAGATTTAGAACATTATGGAAATTTAAGTCAGCCCCCCCCCCCCCGAAATAAAATCCTGGGTACGCCACTGCCTGCAGTATCGCAAAAACCGCGATTTAGAACGTTTTTTGCTCCTGCACACCCCTTGGGGTAGTGACACCGACATAAAATATTGCCTATGTTGTAGCGAGGGTTGTCGCCATCGTTTTCACACCTTTTTTTTTTTTTTTTTTGAATCGAATTGGTAGTTTCTGAGATTGCCTAGAACGTGTTTTAAAACACTTATTGCGCATTTTCACCCCTTTTAAATTTCGAATTTTTTAAGAAATGTTCTTAAAGATCATTTATATCTTATAAGTAATTACCATTCCAAATTTCATGTTTCTAAGCCCTTCAATAACACAAAATTTGCATTTTTAGAAAGTTTTTGGCTCCTGCACCCCCTGTTGGGCAGTTGCACGGACGTAAGATATAGCCTATGTTCTAAGTGGGACTAACACCATAATTTTGATACCATTACTTTTGGAATCGGTTCGGTAGTTCCAGAGCTTACCTTCTACAAATAAACACTTATTTTACTTCTTTATAATTATAACTAGCAAACCCCGCGGCTTTGCCCGCGTAGTTGAAATATGCCAAGTGATATTTGCATGACTATTTTTTATTTGAAGTACACTTTTGGGAATAATTCAAAAATTACAAATTAAGCCACAGTTTGACTAAACTTCATTAGGGGAGAGTAGCCTAATTTGGACCACCGCTTTAATTGGACCGTTGCCATTCTGCCGTTAATTACAGGAAGAGATGCCATCTACCGCTGAAATCCTACTCGTCAGAATGACGTCATTCATGGTTAGAAGAAGCAACCGCCCACCACGTGTTGTTTTCAGACAATTTTAAAACACCTAAAGTTAGCTGTTTTGATCTACTTTTTTCCTACTAAACGTAAGTGAATACTTTAAAACTAAGGTAAGTTGTTATGTTTTCATATACATATATAAATTCATCCGTTTTTTGCGCATATTTTTCACGCGGATATGTTTGATTTCATTTTTGGTCTTAGTCTTGAGATTATCTGTTTTAAAAAAGGGTGCAGTTGCCGTAATTGGACCAAATTAAGTTGCTTAAATTGGAGAAGATATGTTATCATAAATTTTGAAAAGTAAGTAATGAATTTCGAGGAGGGTACGCTTTGTACACTATTTTTTTTTTTTTTTTTTTATAATGGATTACTATCTCCATGCAAGTTTTATTTATTTATTTATTTATTTATTTTTTTGTATATCTGGATTAATTTTTTTATACAGTTTAGGCCTATATAAACATAAAAATATTTTTACATGTTTATGCATTAAGTTTTGTTTTCAATTTGTTTTATCTTGTATGTATTTGTATTTATTTTCTTTGAATTTTTTATTCCTATGGCGTATTTGGTTTACAGAGTTGAATTCAAACATTTTCCTCCTGGAGGATATTTGCGATTCCGTGAGGAAGGGTAGACTTTTTACAGTCCTGGAGGGTGGAATTACATTTTTTTGCCATTAAAACGCATAAAACTTCAAACCTTCCGAAGGAGGGGGCTGAATTCAACAATATTTGAACATATAATGTTTGCGTATAATTAATCGTAGCGTATTTTTCAATAGAGCATATTTTTTTAACACTTTTATAATATAATGTTGAAAAAGACACAGACAAACTGTCTGGAATAATAAAAAAAATAGGTGACAGTAAAAGCTGTTAAAGATATAGGAAACAAAAAGGAGAGAGTAAGTTGTGAAGAAATTGACCTGCAATAAGGCTGCAGCTACAAATCCTCCCCAAAAGCCAAAAAATCATTAGAAATGTTATGTCCTTTGCTAAATTTAGTTAAATAAAAGCACAGAGGGAGCCAAAAAACTGTTGTGTTAACATCTTCGCCATATAAAGTAAACCTTGAAATAAACAAACAAAAAACACAAAAAATCGACTAAAAAGAAGCTATCATAGCATAAAAGCAATTGGAACATCAAGTTTTAAAAGAATAGTCGTACTGCAATTAGCAAGGAAATGATGGAAGGGAAGAACTACAATCATAATGTAAAGAAAACTTCTGTTGCAAAAAAAGTCTAATAATTCAGAATCTAAAAACAAAAATCTAGATAGTGATGATTGGTTTTGCCTAATTTGTAAGAAAATAAAACAGCAGAAATGATTCCAGTGTTCAGATTGCTGAATACAGTTCCATGTAATGTGCACTGGAAAAAATCAATAAGCAAAATTCATGTGTAATCTTTGCATCACTCCTTACATGATATTCAAGTAACTGGCAATTAGTTTCATAATTTCTATTCTTAATTACTGATAACTTTGATTTATATTTTGAATACATTTTGAATTAAAACAATTACTCTTATTTTCAGATATTTGATTTCGTTATATTTCACTGCTGTTATTTTGTTTGATTATTCCAGTAACCGCAAACTTTGCTTTTAATAAAATTAGTTATATTCCCTCGTCATTAAAACAACCTGATTTTGTTAGTCTAATTTAGGAGACTGGTGGTCCAATTTAGGCGACCAGTTGCTGAATTTAGACCACTTTTGACAAATTTTTCAAATTAAAATAAAATTTAAGATTTTCAAAAAGAAAATGATCTAAAGTTTTATTTAGTTAGTAGATGAATTGATTGACCCCGTGTAGCGATATTTTGCAGATATTCCAAGAATTAAGTGAATTACAACTGAAAATAAGTGAAGTGGTCCAAATTAGGCTACTCTCCCCTATAAAAGTGCAATAGACAGAAATGAGATTTTAATTAATAAGAAGAACTAACACAAATTCCAAATAAATGATAATTTAGAAAGTATTTTGAGACTTTTATACTCATTTCATACGCTCATTTCAGCATTCGTTTGAAATTTTGAATTTTTTAGAAACCATCTTAACACATTTACATCTTAAAATTAACCATCGTGTCAAATTCCAAGTTTCTTGTCTAAAAGAAACCTCTCTGGTGTTAGTGGCACCAACATAAAATGCCGAAACAGAATTGAATAGAATGTCTCGAAAAACGTTAAACAGAGACTGTCACCATTAATTTGCCAACATTAACCTTGAAATAGGTTGGTATTTCTTAATATTCTATAGAATATGGAATTTAGATGTTTTTAAAGCCTTTCTTGTTGTTCCTGCCAACCAGGTGTTAGTGACACCGGCATAAAATATAGCCCGTATAGGATCAGGGACTATCACCCTTGATTCGCAACCAATAACATATTTCCTGAGATTCCATAGAAACCGTAATTTAAGACTCTTTTAGAATGCTTTTCGCTCCTTCCCTTCGCTTCACCCCTTTTTAATTTCGAATTTATTTTCGACTGTTCTTAGGGAACATTTACATTTTAAAAGTAACTACCGTGCTATATTTAAAGTTCTTAACCTCTTCAGTATCGCAGATATCGCAATTTAGAAAGCTTCTTGCTCCTTCAAACCTCTAGGGGTTGTGGCACTGACATAAATAATACAGTGTTCCGCAAAAGTGATGGTACTAAGAGTAGTTCTCGAAAAATATGCAAATTTCACCGTGTTGATAGAAATAACATTTGTTAATGAATTAGAATAATTCATTAGCAGCCTTTGTTGCATTATACAATAAAATGTTAATGGAACTTTCCTTTGAACATACTGAAAAAATATTATAAATTTATTATAGTTCAAAAATACTTCCACAAAAGTCATGGTACATTCGGAAAATTTTTTACATTTTCACTCATTTGCATATTTTACTGAACACAGTCGTACTTCCACAGAATCCACAGCCACATATAAATGTTTTTGTTGTAATCTCAGCAGAAGAAATTTCATATGGATTTTTAAAATAACGGAAAAAGTACTTACAGTAAAGGAAACAAAATTAATTGTTAATCTTCATGGTAAAGAAGGATAAATCTTTAAAAATCTTTAAAAAAAACCCGATGAAATACTGTCTCGAGGCCATTCCATCATAAAAAAGTTAATTAATAGGTACAGTCGTGGAAAAAAAAAGTAAACACCCCCTACTAACTCTTCGACAAATTATCGTAGACGGAAGTTACTGGTACCGAATGATTGGAAATAAAGTCTACTTTTAAATGATGTATATGTTACGGCCAAAACCCGGAGCTTGGCCAATACGCGAATTGGCCGGCCAATTCGGGAACTGGCCGAGATTCTTGGCCAAAACCCGAAATACATGAAATGAAAAGCGTATTTCGGGTTTTGGCCGGCCAATTCGCGAACTGGCCGGGAAGCTTTGGCCAGTATACGAAGTGTTCAGCAATGGGTATCCACAGCAGGTAATGTGTTTCTGTTAGCTTTCATGCAGCCATGCATATGATATACAAACCAGGTAATGCAGTAGAAATAAATTAAATTTTAAAAGCCTATCACAGCTGAAAACGCACATCAACCAATAATGGCTCATAGCCAATCCAATAACCAAATTATTTGAATAACTCTGTAAATAAACGACAAATTCTACCTAGTCAATAATCTATAGAAAACATGTTGTAGAGCATATGAGTAATGTTTAACAGTTTCATTATGTTTGAAGTAGTGTAACGTCATTAAAATATCCTATAAACGATTTTTTCACATATATTATAATTCTTTATCGGAATATTTTTGGGCGTCCCTATAAACGAACTATAATGGCTACTTAATCAATACTCTACAAAAAAAAAAAAAAAAAAAAAAAAAAAAAACATATTGCTCCCCACATGTGTCAAGCATGTGAATTTTATTATGTTTGAAATAGGGTGACATCATTTAAGTGTACTAAAAATGATCTTTCGCAAGTCACTGGAATGCAACGAAATACTTTTGAGTGTCTCTGTAAACAAACTATAATTGCTACTTATTTCATATACTTTAGATAACAGTTTGTTGTCCATCTTAATGATGCATACTAATTTTATTATAATTGAGATAATGTAACAACTTTAAAATACACCGGAAAAGCTTTTCTCATTCATGATATTGTAAAGAAATACTTTTGTGTGTCGCTGTAAATTAACCAAAAATAGTACACACTTCACTTTCAATACCGAAATTAATTTATAAATCTAAATAATATAACAATTACAAGCCAATCCGAGTCTTTACTCGAGTTAGAGCACGGACAGGCAGACGGCCAGACAAATTGAATTCATAAACCCTTTCAACTATGTTAGAAAGAGATAAAAACTAACAATTGGTTTCTATATACACATTTCGCGAACTGGCAGATCGCATATGGCCACTTCGCGAACTGGTCGATCGAATCTGGCCAGTTCGGGGATTGGCCGGCCAATTCCCGAATTGGCCAGTCAGTTTAAAGCGTTATTAGCCAGTTCGCGAATTGGCCGGCCAGTTCGGGTTTTGGTCAATTTCGGGTATTGGCCGTAACATATATAAAATTTGCTTAGGGGGCCATCTACATATTAAAACGAACACAAACCTCATTTTTTTTCAATGGCAATACCCAATTTTAACGAAATATTTCAAATCTTCGGTTCAAACTATGCCCAGACACCAAATTTCAAGTAATTTGAATGATAAGTTTTTGAATTATAAACATTCAAAATTTAGTGCTTCTAATGTTAAATTACATTTTCATATATTTATTTATATCTCCTGAAATTATGCTCCTAATGTGGTAATTTTTTGTGTAGCAATAATACTAATGTTCCCAAACATAAATACACTGAATTTGCAATTTTTATAATTTTATGATATGAATTATGAATTATGAAATTAATATTCGAAAAAATTATGAATTGCAACCTACAATTTTTTTGATGGATTTAGATTTATTAAGTTCTGCTTTATGAAAATCCGAAATTTCACATTTTTCTTCCAAATAGTTTTCAAATTATGCTTAAAAAACGGAAAAATGATGGTTTAAGGGGCCGTCTATGATGAAGTGAGTAGATATTTTGAAATCTCTTCTGCTGTCCCGTTGTCTAACAGGCTTCATTGACTGCTTAAGGTGCCTTGATCAAGAAGGAGGCTCTCTGGGTTAACAATCGACTACTGAACTTCAATTTGTATACAGCCCTTAAAATATGCACGTTTTATAATAATTAATTTCTCGGAAACTTATGGTACGAATTGCATAAAAATTGGTTTTTAGGCTAATTGAAAGGTGTAGAGTTCATTTATGCTGTCAGAATTTTTTATTGCCATTGAAAAAAATGAATTTATGGTTTGTTTTAATATGTAGATGGCCCCCTAAGCAAAATTTATATACACCATTTAAAAGTAGACTTTATTTTCAATCGTTCGGTACCGGTAACTTTCTTCTACGATAATTTGTTGGGGAGTTAGTAGGGGGGGTTGTTTACTTTTTTTTTTCCACGACTGTACATACACCAAAAAAGGATTACAAATAAAGCTTGAAACGACTTTTCCTAAAAAATTAACAGTGAGACATGTTAGAATAATAGTACACTGCATATCTGAAAATCCCTCAATTTGTGCAAGAAAAATAACAGAAGAATTGGAAATATATGGCAATTAAATAATATACAGAAACTATCAACAGGGTCATTAATGATCCTGGGTTTAGATCAAGATCTGCAAGGAAGAAACGGTACATCTCTCCGATCAACAGAAATAAAAGATCTTCATACGCATTTCTGAAACATATATTATTTCACATGAGTCTAAGCTTAATATTTCAGCATAAATGGACGAATTGGACTTTGGAGGAGAAAGTATGATGCACTGAAACAACAGATATACGACAAAAACTGCAAAGCATGTTGGAAGAGTTGTAATGATTTGGGACTGTATGTCAGTTTGAGGAGGATGAAATTTTGATTTCACTGAAACTATTATGGGCAGGTTTGAATAGTTAAATATTTTAAATAAAATTTGGAGGACAATGCATTAAAGTTAGGTGTCTCTCAGGACTGTTACTTCCAATAAGAGAATGATCCGAGGTACACTGCTCATATCGTCCGATTATGGCTGCTTTACAATGCCCCCCACGCACTTGCCACCTATTCACAAATTCCAGACATAAATCCCATTAAACATTTATAGAGTATCTTACAGCAGCAAGTGAATAGTTATGATACCAGAAATAAAAAATAGTTGAAATGTGTTTTACTTTCAGAATGGAATAAAATTTAAAAAATATATTACTGGTAAAATCTGGTAAAATCAATGGTAAACAGACTTAAAGTAATCCTGAAAATGAAAGGATATGCAACTAAATATTAAAAAAGGTTTTTCTTTAACAATTTTTAAAAATTTCCACGTGTATCATGACTTTTGTGGAAGCATTTTTTGAACTTGTATTTTATGTATTTTTATTTTTCAAGTTTCTAAAAGAAATTATTATTAATTTTTTCTTGTATAATATAGCAAAAGCTGTTATTAAATAATTCTGAGTTGTTAATTCAATTTTATTTGTACTCATCATAGTTAATTTTGCATATTTTCCGAAAAATACTTCCTGTACCATCACTTTTGTGGAATACTGTAGCTTATGTTTGAGCAGGTTCTATCACCATCAATTTGCAACCATTATGTTTGAAATCGACTTCGTATTTTATACGATTGCATAAAAATCGTAATTTAGAACGCTTATAGAAAGCTTTTCGCTCACTTCATCCTTTTAAATTTGGAATTTTCTTTCGACAATTCTATCTTTGAAGTAATTGTTATTCCAAATTTTAAATGTTAGACCCCCCACCCCCCACCCCTCTTCAACACAAAAAAACGCAATTTAGGACCTATTTTGCTCCTGTAACCCCCAGGTGGTAGTGACAACATCGTAAAATATAAGCTATGTTGGAGCGGGGACTGTCACCATCAATTTGAAACTATTTCTTCTGAAATAGGTTTATATTTCCTGAGATTGCGTAGAAATCGCTATTTAGAACGTTTATAGAACGCTTTTCATTTATTTTCACCCCATTTAAAATTTCAAATTTTTAAACAACTCTTATCAGAGAGCATTTACATCTCATAAGTAATTACCATGCCAAATTCCATGTTGCTAGCTCCTTCAGTATCACAAAAATCACAATTTAGAAAGTTTTTTAAAATGCAACCGCAAGGTGATAGTGACGCCGACATGAAGTAGATCCTATATTAGAGCAAGGTCTGTCATCATCAATTTCCAACCATTACTTTTGAAATCGGTTGGGTACTTTCTAAGATTGCGTAGAAATCGCCATTTAGATCGTTTTTTAGAACTCTTTTCCGCATTTTCACCCCTTTTAAATTTCGAAATGTTTAAGAAATGTTCTTAGAGATCATTTATATCTTATAAGTAACTACTATTTCTAATTTCATGTTTCTAGGCCCTTCAGTAACACAAAAATTGCATTTTCGAACGTTTATTTGCTCCTGCACCTCCTTTGGGGGTAATGGTACCCACATAAAATGTAGCCAGTTTTGGAGCAAGGGTTGTCACTATCATTTTGATACCATTATTTTTTTAATTGGTTTGGTACTTCTTGAGATCGCGTAAAAATCGCCATTTAGAACGTTTTTTAGAACGTTTTTTGCACTCTTTCACCACTTTTAAATTTCGATTTTTTAAGAAATGTTCTTAGAGATCATTCATATCTAATAAGTAAATACCATGCCAAACTCCATGAATCTGAGACCTACAGTAACACAAAAATCGAAATTTCGAGCATTTTTTGCTCCTGCACCCCCTTTAGTGGTAGTGGCACCGACATAAAATGTAGCCTATGTTCGATCAAGGGTTATCACAATCATTTTGACGCCATTGTTTTTTAAATCGGTTTGTTACTTCTTGAGATTGCGTAAAAATCGCCATTTAGAACGTTTTAAAGAGCGCCCTTCTGCGCATTTTCAACCCTTTTAAATTTGCAATTTTTTTAAGAAATGCTCTTAGAGATAACGTATATCTAATAAGTGACTACCATGCCAAATTCCATGTATCTGGGCCCTTCAGTAACACAAAAATCGCAATTTCAAACTTTTTTTTTTGTTCCTGCACCCCTTTAGGGATAGTGGCACCGACATAAAATGCAGCCTATGTTGGCCATCATTATTTTTTTAATCAGTTTGGTACTTCCTGAAATTGTATAAAAATCGCCATTTAGAACGTTTTAAAGAACGTCCTTCTGCGCATTTTCAACCCTTTTAAATTTGCAATTTTTTTAAGAAATACTCTTAGAGATAATGTATATCTAATAAGTGACTACCATGCCAAATTCCATGTATCTGGGCCCTTCAGTAACACAAAAATCGGAATTTCAAACTTTTTTTTTTGTTCCTGCACTCCTTTAGGGATAGGGGCACCGACATAAAATGCAGCCTATGTTGGCCATCATTATTTTTTTAATCAGTTTGGTACTTCCTGAAATTGTATAAAAATCGCCATTTAGAACGTTTTAAAGAACGTCCTTCTGCGCATTTTCAACCCTTTTAAATTTGCAATTTTTTTAAGAAATACTCTTAGAGATAATGTATATCTAATAAGTGACTACCATGCCAAATTCCATGTATCTGGGCCCTTCAGTAACACAAAAATCGGAATTTCAAACTTTTTTTTTTGTTCCTGCACTCCTTTAGGGATAGGGGCACCGACATAAAATGCAGCCTATGTTGGCCATCATTATTTTTTTAATCAGTTTGGTACTTCCTGAAATTGTATAAAAATCGCCATTTAGAACGTTTTAAAGAACGTCCTTCTGCGCATTTTCAACCCTTTTAAATTTGCAATTTTTTTAAGAAATACTCTTAGAGATAATGTATATCTAATAAGTGACTACCATGCCAAATTCCATGTATCTGGGCCCTTCAGTAACACAAAAATCGGAATTTCAAACTTTTTTTTTTGTTCCTGCACTCCTTTAGGGATAGGGGCACCGACATAAAATGCAGCCTATGTTGGCCATCATTATTTTTTTAATCAGTTTGGTACTTCCTGAAATTGTATAAAAATCGCCATTTAGAACGTTTTAAAGAACGTCCTTCTGCGCATTTTCAACCCTTTTAAATTTGCAATTTTTTTAAGAAATACTCTTAGAGATAATGTATATCTAATAAGTGACTACCATGCCAAATTCCATGTATCTGGGCCCTTCAGTAACACAAAAATCGGAATTTCAAACTTTTTTTTTTGTTCCTGCACTCCTTTAGGGATAGGGGCACCGACATAAAATGCAGCCTATGTTGGCCATCATTATTTTTTTAATCAGTTTGGTACTTCCTGAAATTGTATAAAAATTGCCATTTAGAACGTTTTAAAGAACGTCCTTCTGCGCATTTTCAACCCTTTTAAATTTGCAATTTTTTTAAGAAATACTCTTAGAGATAATGTATATCTAATAAGTGACTACCATGCCAAATTCCATGTATCTGGGCCCTTCAGTAACACAAAAATCGGAATTTCAAACTTTTTTTTTTGTTCCTGCACTCCTTTAGGGATAGGGGCACCGACATAAAATGCAGCCTATGTTGGCCATCATTATTTTTTTAATCAGTTTGGTACTTCCTGAAATTGTATAAAAATCGCCATTTAGAACGTTTTAAAGAACGTCCTTCTGCGCATTTTCAACCCTTTTAAATTTGCAATTTTTTTAAGAAATACTCTTAGAGATAATGTATATCTAATAAGTGACTACCATGCCAAATTCCATGTATCTGGGCCCTTCAGTAACACAAAAATCGGAATTTCAAACTTTTTTTTTTGTTCCTGCACTCCTTTAGGGATAGGGGCACCGACATAAAATGCAGCCTATGTTGGCCATCATTATTTTTTTAATCAGTTTGGTACTTCCTGAAATTGTATAAAAATCGCCATTTAGAACGTTTTAAAGAACGTCCTTCTGCGCATTTTCAACCCTTTTAAATTTGCAATTTTTTTAAGAAATACTCTTAGAGATAATGTATATCTAATAAGTGACTACCATGCCAAATTCCATGTATCTGGGCCCTTCAGTAACACAAAAATCGGAATTTCAAACTTTTTTTTTTGTTCCTGCACTCCTTTAGGGATAGGGGCACCGACATAAAATGCAGCCTATGTTGGCCATCATTATTTTTTTAATCAGTTTGGTACTTCCTGAAATTGTATAAAAATCGCCATTTAGAACGTTTTAAAGAACGTCCTTCTGCGCATTTTCAACCCTTTTAAATTTGCAATTTTTTTAAGAAATACTCTTAGAGATAATGTATATCTAATAAGTGACTACCATGCCAAATTCCATGTATCTGGGCCCTTCAGTAACACAAAAATCGGAATTTCAAACTTTTTTTTTTGTTCCTGCACTCCTTTAGGGATAGGGGCACCGACATAAAATGCAGCCTATGTTGGCCATCATTATTTTTTTAATCAGTTTGGTACTTCCTGAAATTGTATAAAAATCGCCATTTAGAACGTTTTAAAGAACGTCCTTCTGCGCATTTTCAACCCTTTTAAATTTGCAATTTTTTTAAGAAATACTCTTAGAGATAATGTATATCTAATAAGTGACTACCATGCCAAATTCCATGTATCTGGGCCCTTCAGTAACACAAAAATCGGAATTTCAAACTTTTTTTTTTGTTCCTGCACTCCTTTAGGGATAGGGGCACCGACATAAAATGCAGCCTATGTTGGCCATCATTATTTTTTTAATCAGTTTGGTACTTCCTGAAATTGTATAAAAATCGCCATTTAGAACGTTTTAAAGAACGTCCTTCTGCGCATTTTCAACCCTTTTAAATTTGCAATTTTTTTAAGAAATACTCTTAGAGATAATGTATATCTAATAAGTGACTACCATGCCAAATTCCATGTATCTGGGCCCTTCAGTAACACAAAAATCGGAATTTCAAACTTTTTTTTTTGTTCCTGCACTCCTTTAGGGATAGGGGCACCGACATAAAATGCAGCCTATGTTGGCCATCATTATTTTTTTAATCAGTTTGGTACTTCCTGAAATTGTATAAAAATCGCCATTTAGAACGTTTTAAAGAACGTCCTTCTGCGCATTTTCAACCCTTTTAAATTTGCAATTTTTTTAAGAAATACTCTTAGAGATAATGTATATCTAATAAGTGACTACCATGCCAAATTCCATGTATCTGGGCCCTTCAGTAACACAAAAATCGGAATTTCAAACTTTTTTTTTTGTTCCTGCACTCCTTTAGGGATAGGGGCACCGACATAAAATGCAGCCTATGTTGGCCATCATTATTTTTTTAATCAGTTTGGTACTTCCTGAAATTGTATAAAAATCGCCATTTAGAACGTTTTAAAGAACGTCCTTCTGCGCATTTTCAACCCTTTTAAATTTGCAATTTTTTTAAGAAATACTCTTAGAGATAATGTATATCTAATAAGTGACTACCATGCCAAATTCCATGTATCTGGGCCCTTCAGTAACACAAAAATCGGAATTTCAAACTTTTTTTTTTGTTCCTGCACTCCTTTAGGGATAGGGGCACCGACATAAAATGCAGCCTATGTTGGCCATCATTATTTTTTTAATCAGTTTGGTACTTCCTGAAATTGTATAAAAATCGCCATTTAGAACGTTTTAAAGAACGTCCTTCTGCGCATTTTCAACCCTTTTAAATTTGCAATTTTTTTAAGAAATACTCTTAGAGATAATGTATATCTAATAAGTGACTACCATGCCAAATTCCATGTATCTGGGCCCTTCAGTAACACAAAAATCGGAATTTCAAACTTTTTTTTTTGTTCCTGCACTCCTTTAGGGATAGGGGCACCGACATAAAATGCAGCCTATGTTGGCCATCATTATTTTTTTAATCAGTTTGGTACTTCCTGAAATTGTATAAAAATCGCCATTTAGAACGTTTTAAAGAACGTCCTTCTGCGCATTTTCAACCCTTTTAAATTTGCAATTTTTTTAAGAAATACTCTTAGAGATAATGTATATCTAATAAGTGACTACCATGCCAAATTCCATGTATCTGGGCCCTTCAGTAACACAAAAATCGGAATTTCAAACTTTTTTTTTTGTTCCTGCACTCCTTTAGGGATAGGGGCACCGACATAAAATGCAGCCTATGTTGGCCATCATTATTTTTTTAATCAGTTTGGTACTTCCTGAAATTGTATAAAAATCGCCATTTAGAACGTTTTAAAGAACGTCCTTCTGCGCATTTTCAACCCTTTTAAATTTGCAATTTTTTTAAGAAATACTCTTAGAGATAATGTATATCTAATAAGTGACTACCATGCCAAATTCCATGTATCTGGGCCCTTCAGTAACACAAAAATCGGAATTTCAAACTTTTTTTTTTGTTCCTGCACTCCTTTAGGGATAGGGGCACCGACATAAAATGCAGCCTATGTTGGCCATCATTATTTTTTTAATCAGTTTGGTACTTCCTGAAATTGTATAAAAATCGCCATTTAGAACGTTTTAAAGAACGTCCTTCTGCGCATTTTCAACCCTTTTAAATTTGCAATTTTTTTAAGAAATACTCTTAGAGATAATGTATATCTAATAAGTGACTACCATGCCAAATTCCATGTATCTGGGCCCTTCAGTAACACAAAAATCGGAATTTCAAACTTTTTTTTTTGTTCCTGCACTCCTTTAGGGATAGGGGCACCGACATAAAATGCAGCCTATGTTGGCCATCATTATTTTTTTAATCAGTTTGGTACTTCCTGAAATTGTATAAAAATCGCCATTTAGAACGTTTTAAAGAACGTCCTTCTGCGCATTTTCAACCCTTTTAAATTTGCAATTTTTTTAAGAAATACTCTTAGAGATAATGTATATCTAATAAGTGACTACCATGCCAAATTCCATGTATCTGGGCCCTTCAGTAACACAAAAATCGGAATTTCAAACTTTTTTTTTTGTTCCTGCACTCCTTTAGGGATAGGGGCACCGACATAAAATGCAGCCTATGTTGGCCATCATTATTTTTTTAATCAGTTTGGTACTTCCTGAAATTGTGTAAAAATCGCCATTTAGAACGTTTTTTAGAAAGCTTTTCGCGCATTTTCACCCCTTTTTACTTTCGATTTTTTTTTAAGAAATGTCCTTAGGGATCATTAGTATCTTATAAGTAACTGCAATTCCAAATTTCATGTTTCTAGCCCCTTCAGTAACACAAAACTCGCATTTTTTGAACGTTTTTTACTCCTGCACCCCCTTTTGGCCAGTGACATGGTCATAAGATATAGCCTATGTTCTAAGATTTTGATACCATTACTTTTGGAATAGGTTCGGTAGTTCCAGAGCTTACCTCCTACAAATAAACAATTTTTACCTCTTTATAATATTAGTATACATTACGGTTATTTTGATTGTGGGAAAGGGGGGGGGGAGGAGTGCAAAGTTAATTCTTTCCGCGGGTGCGTAAAACCGTAGTTACGCGACTGCGCATAAGAAAATAATAGTACATCAATTTAATTACTTGCGTTTCATAAAATCTTACGTTCATTTTTGACTGACTGAATAAATGTAACGTTGAAGTAAACAGGGGTAAATGTACATCTGGAATACCTTACTGTTATAAACTTTTTACGGATATAATAAAAAAGGCGAAATTGCAATAAGATGTTAGTTTCGACAAAACAGGTGGTATTGCAATTCTTGCAAAAGAGCCGATTTTGTGTAGGTTGACCATAGTTAAAATTAAGTACAAACGGCTGAAATAATAGAAATGCCTAGGCAAACACGTTTATTAATTTCATTTTTTTTTCTTTAGAACATCATTAGAAATATGATTTCCATAAATTTTAATCACCGAAACTCTGCCTAACAATTGGTATATAAGAAGGTATACTGATAAGCAAGTGTAGAAGGCACGAATTGTTTTCTAGTAAGGAATTCGTTTGATATGAGGGCATTTGTAGGTATAACTTTTCTTTGTGTTTTATTTGTCGTTTCTAAACTGTGCCAATTATTGTTTTCAAATTAATTTTTGAAATACAGTAGAACCTCTTTTATCCGAAACTCTTTTAACCAAAACTCTTGATTAATCAAAAGCTTTTTTTTTTTTTTTTTTTTTTTTTTTTTTTTTTTTTTTTTTTTTTTTAAACTGTCATATTCCTTGCGTTCAAGCGGTCCTTTCCGAACTATACGAGTGCATATAAATATTTTAGATCACCTTTCTTAGAGTTCCTTTGAATTTAACTTGAACTCCCGTAAGCTGCGGAGTGGAACGAAGAAAACGAACAAATTAGCAATTATGAAGCTTTTGAATGTTCTGCAAAAGCTTTGGCATGGCTGGAGTAGCAGGAAGACTGTGATACTGGTGAAATAATAATATTAAAAAACTCCGTGATAGAGCTTCAAAGCAAAAGGTAACAAAACCTTTTGTCAAACCCTAGTGATATGTGTAAAAGGTACTTAATTTCAAAATTATGTTTTAGAATGAGTAATAAATACTTTACTCTATCTTTATCCAAAAGCATTATTGGTTATACAAAACAAAAATATTTTTTAAAGGATGGTTTCTTTTTCATTTTCATCTTTTCAGCTTGAAGTTAAAAGATTGTGAGTGAAATTTTTCAGTTAGCAAATATTTCTATATTTCTATTGTAAGAGCATTATATTTTTACAATTCCTAATTCTATAAAATACTAAAAAATATATTCTAAATAAAAGATTCGAGTAAAGTTATAAATAGTGCACAGAGTCCCTATAAATTCAATTTTAATGAATTAATTTTAATTAGCAAAATCCTTGTAAAATTTATTAAATGATTGTGTAAATCTTCTAATGTAGTTTCAAGAATTCACGAAAAATACTTTAGAAGGTGAAATTTTTATGAATTCATAATTTGGAACATAAAGGGTTAAGTAAACCAAAAAAAAAAAAAAAAAAAAAAAAAAAAAAGACTGAAACCCAAACCCATAAAACTCAAAACACACCACATTTTTCGTTCTTTCTTTCTTTCTTTTTTTTTTTTTTTTTTAAACCGTATTAAATTTTGTTTCAGAAACATTTGTATGTTCTTTCATTCCGTGTATTTAAAATCGTAAGATGCAGAATTAGCATTTATAGGGGGCTCGAAACTATCAGTCATTTGTCTTGCAAAAACAGCTTACACTCAGAATTACAAAATACACTTTGCAACTAGAAAGAAATTTTTCGTGCCTAATACTAGTTAAACATCATACTATAGTAATTAACCGTAAACTAAATAAATTTGTATCTAAAGCATTTTTATAATTTTAAAATAAGGTTATACAGTCGGACCTCGTTTTCCCGACACCCGGTTTTCACGTCACTCCGCTTATCACGTCAGTTTTTCAAAGTCCCAATTTTCTGTATATGATTTTAATGTAAATAAATTCCGGATTTTACGTCGTTCAATAATTTCCAACACCGGATATCCCGACGGTTTAGGAAAATTCTCCATTTTTTACGATACATCTTATATGCACGGCAATTAAGCGGTAAGAAATGTCTTAGCCAAACTCTTCACAAAAGTGTCTAAATTACTCATTGAAATAAATGAGAAATTTTACTTCAGTCCTTTATCTCAACAAATAAACTCACAAACTGTGAATGACTCACTTAAGCTCCAGATAGACGTATCAGTCTACTAGGGTTTTTTTTTTGTTCTGGCCAAGCGGCGCTTTCTTGTGGCTACACGGACTTTTTCATCCGACTAAAACCGAAGCATTGCATAGCATTGGAACGATCAGAAATTATATAACATACATTTCAGAAACAACGAATATTGATTACAACTCATTGCATAATATTGAAAAAAGAATTGTAGGAAGCACATCTAGGGATAAGCAAACCTTAATTAATTAATATTTCATATAACAATAAAAAAAACTAGTCATCATAAATCTGAATTTTATTCCTTTTAATTTTGTTTTTGTGTTTAAATGTTTTATTGCTTAAAACTGCAAGAACAGATATGAATTTAAAATTACAGCTTTTTATAAACCTTTTCTCCAACTCCGGTTACCAGGACACTCCGCTTATGACGACGCTTTTTTCTGGACATTAGAGTGTCGTGATAACGAGGTTCGACTGTATTTAGCTAATACAAAACTTTGAAAATTTCAACTTTATAATAACATAAAAAATATTTTTTTGAACAATAAAATAAAATTTTGATTCAGTTTATACAGACTAACATGAAATACATGTTTCGAAAATTCATGAAAAAACATTCAGAAGTTTTTGAGATATCCCGCGTGTTACGCCCAAAAACGTCATTTGGAGAAAAATGACTTCAAAGTTTCGGAAACATCGCTTTAGCTATTGAGCGGGTACAATTCTAAAAGCCATAACTTATGTTCTAATAGAAATTTCAAGAAAACAATTATGTCAAAATGTTCAGAAAAGATAGTAGTTTAACATCTAAAAAATTTAAGATTTCGAACATTTTGAAGCTTTAAGAGTCTTGAGACCCTTTAAAAGCGCATACCGAAATTGAAAACGCACTTCTAGTAATTATAGATCAATGTAACCGATTTCTTTTGTGTGTCCCATGCCAACGAACGACAAATACTATGAATGTCCTATAGGGCATCCATAGCCAAATGTTTCTTTGTCTTTTTTTAATATTTTATGCTACAAAAATAATTTAGAATAAATATAATTATTAACATAATATTTGTATACTATAGATGCACTTATTACAGATTTAGATCTTTATATTCCAAAATTTAAATTTAATAGGAATAAAAAACTCAAATGGAAGTTATATTTAAAGGGTGCCTCTATATTCGGTGTAAAAAGAAATAATGTTTATAATTATTATTGATATTATGTATATATATGTATATATCATAATTTTGTAGCATAAAATATTATGAAAGACGTACAGAAATTCTTGCAGAATATTTGGCTTAATATTTATCGAATGTTTCTTATTCTTTTAAAGTGCCCTAACTAGTATTAACTTACCTCTTGAAAATAAAAATTCTATCTCATTTAAAAATCTAGTATAAATTATGGGAAAAGTACCTGTAGCATTACTACAGTTTCTTGGCAATGTTACAGATGTTTTCGAATAAATGTTCTAACATTTTTAAAGTGAACATACAAAAAAAGTTTTTGTAATACTATAAAAGACTTCTTAGTAAACATACTAAGAAATGCCTGTAACGGCTGCTAACAATTTCTTAGTGAAGATTCAAGAGAAATATCTGTAATAGTACTAACAGAGCCGTCCTTAGCGAAAACGAGGCCGGGAGCAAGAACTTTTGCGAGGCCCTTCATTTTCAAACTAGAACCCCCCCCCCCTCCCATTACCACCAATTTTGCAAATATGGTTGAGTTTTTTAATTACAACCAGAAATTTACAATAGTATTTTTTGATTTATACAGTGACATACATTCTGTGATTAAATAAAGATGAGATAACCATTAAGAAATTATGGTAGATATTTTGAATAAAAAAAATCCGCCAAATTGGTAACACTATTTCCCACAACCCAATCAATCTTTAAAAAAAGTTACATGACGTAAACATGGACGTCGCAAGGATTACGCTTTTTTTTGGGTGGGGAGGATTGTATATCTTAGTAAAGATTTACACAAAATCGGTCCGATTTCTTTTCATAATACTCGGAAAGGTCTGTTTTTTTTTTTTTTTTTTTTTTTTTTTTTTTTTTTTTTTTTTTTTTAGATTTGGGACTCGCTGGGAATTCATTTTTGCAGTGCCGTCTTGAAGCAGTATTTTTTTTTCCTTTGGTAAATTAGTGATATTGTACAGTTGTTAAAAATGAGAGAAAGTGAATTTAATCGTCAAATTGCCTCAGAGAAATGCGTAAGTTACTGTTTGACTCGGAAATGTGCAAAGAGTTAGATGAGGTTAAAGTTTAAGTATGCTAATGTTAATTCACGTGACAAACTTACATTTATCATCTTCTCAAAAATCACTTGGTGGATTTTTTAAAATTAATACATAGGCCTAAAGATATGTCAGGCATCCTTTTTCAATTAAAAAAAAAAGAATCGAATTATGAAAATTATTAATAAAGTCATAGTAAAAATAATTCAGTTATGATTGACAAGTTTCACAGAAAAGAACCACAATCTTAATAAATGCATAGTTATATAAGTGTATAACTCATTCCAATCATCAGTTTTTGAGATGTAGATAAATTTTACTCGTCGATGGCCTAAAGAGACAGCCTATTGTTATCAAATCATCTACAGAAAGAACAGTTTGAGAATAACTGGAAAAAAAATTATGGTACTTTCTTACACGCAAAGAGAGTTTGTTTTATACTAAAAAATTCTGTATAATTTTTCTGGTAACTAATTGAGTGACAACGATATATCTCCTTGTAAAGTAAATTCCTTTTTTTTTTAATTTCTGGGTAACTTCCTAACACATTTTCTTTTGAAATTCTGCGAAGATTTAAGAAAAGAGTGTAAACAATATTTTTTCTCTGTCTGCCTTCATTAAAAAAAAAAAAAAAAAAAAAAAAAACTGAAATAAGTTGTCAAAAGAGGGTGTTACATTTGAAAATTTAAAATTGATACAATTTTTAATTTATAGACAAACTTTATTTCAAAATCCATATTCTATTCGGAAGGTAGACAAAATTCTGAGTCGAAAGGTAATTCTCGCATCTCTCTGCGACAATTTGGCCATTAAAATGAATGAGATGTCCTCTCTCTCTCTCTCTCTCTCTCTGTTTTTTTTTTTTTTTTTGACGACTGTACATATGTAAATGGAATCTTTAGAAGCTTATTTTGGTTTAATAAATCAAAGAGAAATATTTTTAAAAATCTACTTTTGTTTCTTTTACAGACTTGGAACTATAACTTTTTCTTACCGACTAAACAATTTAATTTTAATTTGTCTTCATTTGAATGAAATTGTCTTATGTGATCATTAATATTGTTATTCCGTAAGCTTGCGGACCATATTCTGAAAAAATCTGTGCTTTAAAAATGTTTGCTTAAATATATAAGCACCATTTAAAAAAAAAAAAAAGAATTTTAAATGTAGGATAACACCGGTTTATAAAAATCGGAATTTTTGTAGTAATTGAGTTCGGTCAAAGCAGATTTTGATGACTTTTGCTTGGTTCAGGGCTGGATCGAACTTTTATTTTTTACACCGAGTCTTAAAATCTAGGCCCATACAGACCTCTATTAAAATTTACGCGATATTCGTGAGCAGGTGATTAATGATCAGCCGAGACTGAGAGTCAATGAAAATTGTGCAAATTCAAGCTTTTAGAACAATTTGGTGCGGAAAATTCTTAATTCCTTTCTGATAATTTCAATAGAAACATAAATAAAAAATACCTGCTAAAATGTTTATGTATTTGACTACGGCGGGATATATACATCCCACTGACCGATAGCAGCACCGCCACTATTGAATATTTCTATATTGGTTTTGTACTATTACTTACAAAGATAAATAAAAATAGTAGATTTCTCTTGAAATTTCATAGCAGTGTACGGCAAAAATTTGTTTTGAAAAAGTATTACGAATAAAGCAGTGGTGTAGTCGAGGGGGGACGCAGGGGGACGGCGTCCCACCACTTTTTTATTTTATTTCAAGCGTCCCCTTACTTTTATTTTTCAAGGGGGACGCTAAGAACGTGAGGGAACGCAGAACTTCCTGATTTATTATATGTTTGAAATAAAAAACGCATTAATAAATTAACGATTTTATGAAGTATAAGGAATTGATTTTTTAAACTATTTAAGTTTTGTTTAGCAAGTAGCATTTAAAAAACCAATTGAACGGAGTTAAAGTGGTGAACTGAAAGGGAATAAAGGGGGGTTTACTTGCTGTTTCATCATAATTACCCCGCTAACGTTAGTTCATTCAGATGTATACTTTAGTTTTACTTGGAAATCTCTAATCGAAAAGAACTATCCCCTCCTGTTCCTAACAGAAAGACCACACAAGCTCTCCGAAAAATACCTTTATACATTACAATCTCTGTTTAAAAAATGTCCAGATGTTTCAGTTTTAAAGCCAAGTCATATTTTTCTCCAATTAACAACAGTATAATTTCATTAGTCAGTAAATGAAATCTTTAAAGACATTCAGGGTAATTGTCATAACTGTCACATATGTTGGCTAGTAGGGGTCCTCCGATGGTCGATATGTTGTCTGCAGTCGAATACAGAATAAATCAACAAAAGGGGCATTAATGCAGACCGACAACTCCTGATACTGTGCAGTGCAAGAATTCACCAAAACCATTACCCCTCCCCCTTCTCCTATCTTCGTTTTTCATTCAGATTGACAATTATTTCCTGATTAGATTCGAGGTTTACTTCTTTACACAGGAAAAAACGACAAGCATTGAATTAGCTTGAATTCGAGTGAGTATTTCTGAAGTATATCTTTTTTAAATACTAGCCATAAGTATTGTGTACCAAATTTCAATTTTTGAAGGATAAAATAACATTAAAACGATATAGGCAGCTGAAACTGGAAACTTTTATAATTTCTTCCAAACATTGTCGTACAGAAACAGATACGAAATTATTTACCTCAAGTGAAGATCAAAAGTCCGATCCAAAAGAATTGAAGTTTCTTTGGAGTTTTGACCAATAATATTTTAAATTGTATGCTATGTTATACCATGAATTTTTGACAAGGGTTATATATTTTCCAAATATCAATATGTTTTTGTTATAAAACCATATCTTTTGTAGAACAGGGTGGAAAGGAAACATGGGCGCCAGTAATGGTAGTTGAGCAGAATTGCTTCTCTCTGAATTTTCAAACTTAATTTAGTAACTTTTTTCTCTTCCTCGAAATTAAAAAAATAATAATAAAGTTTGTTCTTCTCAAAGGATTTAAAGAAATTAAACAGTAAAAGAAAGGATGACCAAGAATTATTCATCAGGGAGGGAGGTGGGAGTCTGTCCCCCTGAAGTCACAGTAAAATACTATTTTTAGTTCAGTTTTCTTTTACATTTATGTATTTTTTTTAACCGCCGATTAAAATACAGTAACATAATCGAGTATTCAAGAAAAAAAAAATAATAATCTGTTTCATTTTTTCATTTTGTAAGAAAAGCTGATAGAAGTTTAATTTTTGGTTTTTAATATAGTCTTATTTATTACATTTCTAAAATATTTAAAAAGAAAATAGAATACAGATTTTATTGAATAACGATAATATTGTTTAAAAATGTCTGCAATCTCTATAAAATTTTCAGCAGCATAAAAAATAAAAATATAAAATTTTATCTAACATAGTTGAAAAGTGTTATGACTTCGGTTCGTCATTCCGATTGCCTGTAAATAACTTGGATTGCCATTCTATTTATGTACATTATTATGATTTACTATAGAGATTCTTTAATGAAAATGAAAAGTATAGCGCTTGTAGTTCGTTTACTGGTATACATTAAACTATTCTGTTAAATTATGCTCTACGGAAAGAAAATCCTTTACTTTGTATTTTAATAATATTACACTACTTCAAACAGAATGAAATTGATATATATCACTGTAATGCAATATGCTTAATATAGGATACCGATTGTGTAACTTCTATCGTTTATTTACAGGATAGACAAAGAAATTCCAGTGCATAACTCTCGGTATACAGTAATTCTTTGAAAAGCTTTTTGTGAAATTGATATACGTTATTCAGGAGGGAGATAACGTTACAGAAAACACACCGGCCCCTAAATACGAGGCCTGAGCACTGACACAAAAATGCCCGCTGCCGATGGCAGATTTTTTAAAGCGTATGTATGGTCCCTGAATTTAGACACCAGCATTTTATAAAAGATATCTTTCTCTTATTTAATCTCAGACAATTAAAGCGGAAAAAACTTTTAAAAATTATTAGTACCAAAATTCAAAGGACCGTACAAACGCTGAAAAAAAATTTGCTTTCGGCAGCCGCCATTTTTGTGGAATCGGTGGAAAAGTTAGGGTATGTATCATATCAGTTTTCTTTAACAGTCTATAAACAACATTGCAGGATGTGCGTTTTCAATCTTAGCTTATTTATATTACATTATGTGGTATGAATGAATTCTATAGATCATATACAATGCAACTAATCGAATTATTTAATTTGTGTGGACGGGATTTGAGGAAAATGCGTTTTCAAGAGTATTATTCGGTTTTTTAGCACAACTAAGTTTTACTCTGTGAATATAATGCAAATAAATTCTTATATAGGACTGCACAAAAGATATGGATACACAAATATTGTCGTCAACGAACGGTAATTGCCAGAAACCTCTTTTTAGTTGCTTTATGCATTCGCTCCTTTAACTACACTGTTACTTTACTAATTACACTGTTAGTTTTACTGAGTGGTATGTAAAAAATACAAAGATTATGTACTGAAGAATTTGCGTGTTAAGAGATCACTTCACCCACGCGAAAACACCCACTTTCTAATGTTAGTCCTATGGAAGAAATTTTTTTAAATATCCCGTTTGCATTTCGATGTTTTTAAATGATTTTTGCATTGGATAGCTGAGGCCGATCTCTACACTCTCAAAAATAAAACTCTCACTTTTGACGATTCAGCAATCCTTGAGAAGTATTTCGTCGTTTTTGACGAAAATTTTCTATCAACAGCACGTAACTTTTAACGAAACGTACACTCTCAAATATTTGGCGAAAGTTTTGCCTCAATCACGGTCAGACTCAATGCATTTTAAGGAAACAGTTGCTGTACCTTCTAAAATCCTGTGATTTTAGCAAGCAGATATTTGATTGTTTATATTAGTCATGTAATAATTTATTTTAAAACAGCACTTTTAGTGCTATTCAGAAAATACTGAAATATAGGTAGTTATTGTTTCTTCATTAGTTATTTTTCAGCTGTTAAATTTTTTAGGAATGCTTATTATTATTATTATTATTTATTTATATGTTGTTGTTCGTTATGTTTTAATTCGAAAAGAACAAATTTCCTGTGTTCTTCAAAACCATTCAAAAAGAAAATTTGATCAATAAAATTTCAAACTTCCAGAATATCTTTTTTTTTTTTAAATTTATTTAAGAAGTATATTCTGTTTTCAATCAAATTAAAAATAAACAGAATTGATCCCTCTCCCCTTTATAAACAGCAAAGTGTTAAAATCTTATCCACCTACTCAAAGTGATAAAATCTCACGCAATATGCACTTCGCAATTCGTTATTTGTGAGCAACAAATTAACCAGACCATATTCTAACCATTCATTGAGCAAAGAAAATTTCACTTATAAATTATTTTATCAAGCCATATTATAATTATTCATCAATCATGCACTCTTAGAAATAGAATTCTCACTTTTGACGATTTAGCAATCCTCAAGCTGTATTTCGCCGTTTTTGACGATCATTTCCTATCACCATCACGTGACTTTTAAGGAAAGGTAAACTCTCAGATATTTGACGAAAGTTTTTCCTCAATCACGGTCAGACTCAATGCATTTTAAGGAAACCGTTGCTGTACCTCCTCAAATCCTGCGATTTTAGCAAGCAGATATTTGCTTGTTTGTATTAGTTCCGTAACAATTTATTT
Organism: Maratus speciosus; assembly: GCA_963932465.1. NCBI lineage: Eukaryota > Metazoa > Arthropoda > Arachnida > Araneae > Salticidae > Maratus > Maratus speciosus. The sequence goes on from OZ010797.1 coordinate 13,812,320, forward strand.
TTAAAAGAGCACTTTTTAGTGCTTTTCAGAAAATACTGAACTATAGGTAGTTATTGTTTCTTCATAAGTTATTTTTTTAGCTGTTAAAATTTTTAGGAATGCTTATTATTATTATTATTATTACTTATGTTGTTGTTCGTTATGTTTTAATTCGAAAAGAATATATTTCCTGTGTTCAAAAACATCCAAAAAGAAAATTTAATCAATAAAATTTCAAAGATCCGGGATTTTTTTTTAAAATTTATTTAAGAAGTATATTCTGTTTTCAATCAGATTAAAAATAAACATAATTGATCCCTCTCCCTTTTATAAACAATAAAGTGTTAAAATCTTATCCATCTTTTCAACGTGATAAAATCTCACGCAATATGCACTTCACAGTTCGTTATTTGTGTGCAACAAATTAACCAGACCATATTTTAACCATTCATTAAGCAAAGAAAATTTCACCAATAAATGATTTAATCAAGCCATATTATAATTACTCATTGACCATGAGAAAAACATAATAATAAATTAGCCTTCCTTAAAACTTTCAGCACCGATAAAATTACAATCTTATAAAAATATATTCACGCGGCAGCTTTCATTACATCAGTCTAAAAGCACATTCATATAAGTCCCCAATAGCCTGGTCGGTAGAGCAAGTGTCTCCCACCCCAAAGCCCACGGGTTCAAATCACGCCGAGGAAAACGAGAAGTGATTTTTTTCTTCCCTTGGTAGAGGACCTTCCAAACTGTTCAATAGATGGCGCCACCAGCCCTTTTTTGACGAAACTTTTGAGGAAATTTATATCGTCAAACAAGTGAAGAAAGTAATTTCATCAATTTGACGAAATATTCGCTTGGAGCATATTCCAGGAAACCGTTTCGTCAAAAACAAAGAAAATTTCGTGAAATCTGAGTATTCATTTCTGAGTGTGTGAGAAAACCATAATAATAAATTAGCATTACTTAAAACTTTCGGAAATTTTAGCAGTACCGATAAAATTACAATCTACCTTATAAAAATATAAATACGCAGCAGAATTCATTACATCAATCTAAAAGCACATCTGAACAAATCCCCAATAGCGAGGTCGGAAAAGCGGGTCCCCAACGCCAAAGGCCGCGAGTTCGAATCACCTCGAGAAAGTGAATTTTTTCTTCCCCTTGTCAATAAATACAGGAGCTTCCAAACTATTCGATAGATAGCACCACCAGCCCTCTTTTGACGAAATTTATATCGTCAAGCAAGTGAACTAAGTAATTTCATCAATTTGATGAAATATTCGCACGGAGCATTTCCCAGGAAACGGTTTCGTCAAAAACAAAGAAAATTTCGTGAAATCTGAGTATTCATTTTCTGAGTGTGTGCAATAGCCCTTTTTTTACTTTTTCGATTTTATTTGCACTTTATTTTCGATTTGGATAATTTCACTTTCGGAACCGGTTTCGAGAAGTCGGCGTATCCTCATAAATAAATAAAAGACTGCGAAAAAAATTTAAAAAGTAAAAAACGCGCAGTGTGGAAATTGACCTTCGCTATCCAATGCAAATAAAAATCAATCAAAAATATCGAAATGCAAACCAGTTATTAAAGAAAAAACTCACATAGGATTAACATTAGCAAGCGGGTTGGCTTCAGTTCCCGTGAGTGAATCTATAGAGAGTAATTACTGAAAAAAGGCTTTTAAGTTTGTTAAGACTGTTCTCAAATCCCAAAGAGCAGCTTCATGACATAAGTTTTAATTTATTTTTGTTCGGAATTGCATGAAACTAGCAGGTGTTGTTCTTCAGAAACTATGAAATCGAACTGCTTTTTCCGTTTTTTTGCAAACGTAATAGATTTTTCAGAAAATATTGTCAAATTGGCCGTTTTGAACCGAATTTCCGCGCGAAAGAAGAATAACCACTCAAGGAAGGGTGGAAAACGTCTTTGTCACGTGATCAAAATTGCTTATAACTCAATAGGAAATTTATTTATCAAATAATGGAAAACACAGTTCGATTCCAAATCGTTTCCATAGTCAGGTCTTCCAATTTTACATCTTTCCGTCAAAAAAGCAATTTGTAACTATGTCAAAAAGTTTTGCACTTGTTCAGCAGAGCAGTTGAGAACAGCCTTAAGTATTTTCTAAAAAGTTTATTTACATATCTCTGTTCTTTGTATGAAAAAATAATAATTATAATAGAATATTCTTGATACTATTAGCAAATGTTTCATAATCTATGCATGAAGCATGATTTTTCATTCCAGTTAAAGTTGTATTTGGAGTAAAAAAATGTTAAAATTGTTGTAACATACATTACGTTGAATGAACTTCTTTTTTATTTTAAATAACTGCGTACAAAAAAAAAAAAAAAAAAAAAAATTAAACAAATTAATTTAAATTTCTAAATTTAAATTAAATTAAATTTTTTAAATTTAAATTGAATTTAATTACTTTTCTGTGGAATACAAAATGAAAGTAAGATTCAAAATCAAGTTTGCCTTATAGGTGATACAGAGCCCAATGTTCGAGGGTATGAGTGTCCCCCCACTTATTTTTCCAAGACTACACCACTGGAATAAAGCTAAATAAAAGTCGCCAGTTGTAACAATTTCTATTAAAAAATAAATTCGTATTCAAAGGATTAATCGATTCAATTATTCGATTAATCCACTTCGTATTATGGCAGTAACGAATGTGATAAAGATGAAAGTTTGTGCATAAAAACTGTATTGTTTCTTTGATTATAACCTGTTTAAAGAATTTGACTCAATTAGCAAATATAAAATACGTAAATATTTTATATTATAATAGGATAATTTAAAAGTAAGAAAAAAAGTCTGGGTCGAATTCAATATATCCCAAAATTTTCTCATTCCTAAGACTCTTTCAAAACTTAAACTTTCTTAGTTTTTGGAGACTTTTAATTTAGTCTAAGGGTCTGGCGACGGGGTTTCATCTCCCTGTCCCCAACCCCTCGTTTTAACGGAGAAGGCCATACGTATGCATGAGGACAAGAATATCGATATCTGTATTAAAAAAATAAAACTTGATTACACAAGAAGGAAAGAAAACCTGTGTTGTTACATTACAAATAGTAAGTAAAGTAATAGCGAGCAGTTTCTCAGAATCATCATTACACTGTTAAAAATAAAGTGCGATGTTTCACCAAGAAAATGGTTAAAAGTCGCTGAAATTTAGCTGCAACCAAGGTATAGGTGATAAGTTTCACCAGTTTATTGGTGCTTTCATAAATACCATTATATTAGTGAAATGTTAAACCATGATTCAGGTTTTTTATAAATCCAATTTTCTGGTGAAAGGTTGAACCGTAAATCAGGATTTTTTTAATCCAATTTTATAGTGAAAGGTTGAACCATAAATCAGGGTTTTTTTAAATCCAATTTTCTGGTAAAAGTTTGAACCATAATTCAGTTTTTTTTAAATCGAATTTTCTGGTAAAAGGTTGAACTACAAATCAGGATTGTTTTTAAATCCAATTTTCTGGTGAAAGGTTTAACCATGATTCAGAGTTTTTTTAAATAACATTTTCTGGTGAAATGTTAAATCATAATTCAAGGTTTTCTCTATTCCAATTTTTCGGTAAAAGGTTGAACCACGATTCAGGATTTTCTCTCATCTTTATGAGGAAAGGTTACACCGGATTGTAGTTTTCTTTTTTTTCCCCTCACTTTGGTTTTCAATTTATCATTTTATTGTATAATAAACAAAATTTCAGATTATGCGAGATTATATTGCAGTAGGGAAAGCATATATATATATTTTTTCATTAAACCGAACATTATTAAATTTTTAATTATTGATTCGATTGTCTTTGAAACATATTTAAAAAACAAATGTAAACCAGTTTGATCTAATTTGATTTCACAAAGTAACTGCATTTTTTTTTCTTCTCACAAATATTACCATTCTGTCATTGTACTTTTTGGAATATTTCTCTGCACTCACTTACACTTAGTCCATTTAGTGCTTGCTTATTCACAAAAAAATATTAAAAAAATAATAATAATTTTCTTAGATTTAAATGCATACCCAGTTTTTATTATATTTTAATTTAAACAATGGCTGAATGAATTTCTTCAACCAATATTAATTTTTGCACAGGTTTGAAAAAGTTTTTTCCACAATGCAGTTAGCTGCTGCTTTCATGATCTGTAATTGTTTTTTTGTTTTTTTTAATTGTTGTGAATCTATAGATGGGCGATTCCATGGAGAGTTTCACACACATAACGCAGGCTTTAATTTGCATTTATTCAATTATTTATTAAATTTTAATGTTAATTCTGATTTTAAGTGGTATGGTAAATAAGTTATTGATATATTTTTAAATTTAAATGTGTGGCAATAAAACTCACAGAAGTATATCATTTAATTTCATTACTCAAAATGTGCTTTTTTTCTACTTCAGAAAAAAAAGCACAGTTTGAGTATGAAATTAAATTATATATTTCTGTGAGTTTTACTTACACACATTTAAACTAAAAAATATGTTAATAACTTATTTACCATACCACCTAAAATCAGAATTAACATTAAAATATAATAAATAATTGAATAAATGCAAATTAAAGCCTGCATTATGTGTGTGACTCTCCACATGGAATCGCCCAGATGCTGAAATTTTTATATTATACAGTTTTCAAATTTTTACCTTCTTTTCACAAAACAAAAAATAAAAGTATTTTAATTAGCAAAAAATATTTATAGACATTTCTGCATATACTTAATATAAAGGTACAATTGTTACACATATGAAAATTTCACATATTTTCACTATTTTAAGTTACATAATTTTTAATAGTACTATTTTTGAACAGTAAAATTGACTAAAAAAAAATTAATTTTTCTACTGTTGCTGACATATATCGACAGTAACAATCTAAGCAATCCACTTCCCTTTTTCCTCAAATTGAATTATTGTCACATAATTTTCATTTTTACGTCGTTAAAAGGGGGGGGGGGGTTGCAATGTGAAATGCAATTAAATTAAATCTGTATTTCAATTTACTGATTTTTCATAGTTTTAAAAATAATTTTCAAGCATGATTCTTTTAAAAATTTATACTGCACACAGCTCGATTATGCAAAATTAGCTCGTTTGGATATAAAAACAACAACAACAACAAAAAAAAAAACTCAGAATTTGTTTCTGTTTAACATTCAATAATGAATATAACACTTTTCAATAAATAAAGACAAAACATAACGGATACATAATAAAAGTATATGCATAAACACTGAAATAATCAGCATGAAAAAGGCAGCTATAAGTAGCAGAATCCATTTAACCTCTAATATCAGCTAATACAAAAGTATTACTTTAAATTTTAAAGCTTTTTTTAAATACACAATGTACATCCATAGTATATTAAATACTTACTTTGAAGGGTTAATTTAATAACAGCAGTGTCGCCACCAAGCGACTAATTATTGTTACATATATATTTTTTCAGTATTCCTAAATGATAATCTATGATGACAATTTATTTATTTTTTAACAATACTCGTAGAGAAGAAAAATATTCACCAACAGCAGCCTTGCAATAGCTGAAAAAAGAAATGATTACAGGCACAATTAAATAGCAACACATTTAAGTTGGTTTGCGGTATGCCGCTCCATTTATTGAAAATACAAATTATATAATCATTAGATTATATGTATAGTATGTCAGACTAATATTTATTGTAATATAATATCATTTTACATAGAGTTTCTCTCAGACAGTTTTAGGAGGGTGCTGCACTCTGTCTGACCATTCAGGTCATCAAATATTTAAATTCTTGAAGCTTAGTATATTCTGAATCAGGATTTCAGTCAGGTAAAATGGAAGAGATCCAAGCATCAGGTTAATTTCTCCACCTGTTTTAAATGAAAGAGTAAATATTTTAAGACATAAAATTGTTTCTTGTGCAGACATAACAATAAAAGTCAAATTTCACACAGGGGAAATAATCAAAAAATTAAACAGCATATAATTCAAATCTCTTTTACAAGGAAATCTTCAGCATATGAAAAATCAATCAGTGTTCGAAATCATTGATGGTCCACTGATCAGAAAAAACAAAAATGATATTGGACATTGGACCACTAATTTGAAAACTTTAGTAGTCAGCAGGATCAATAACTTGTTCCCCCTTCTCTCACAGGGTCACACTCACAGGTAAACTTAAGTTTTCCCGTCTCAGAGAAAACCACAACCAAGCAAAAATCACACAATTTTATTTATTTAAAAAAATAAATAAATAAAACTGCATTAAACGTAAACCTTAGTCAATTGAAATATTGGAAATATCTAAATAATTTTATAGTTTTTCTTTATGTACTGTTTATTTAATTTTTAGTCATAATTTTACATTTTATTATGTTGAAAATTTTGGATAACTGCAAAGTAAGTTTGTAAGAAAAGACTGCAGAATTCTCCAATTGTTAGGTAGAAGGAGAATATTGTGAAATTCTTGAATCAAATGTGGAAAAATATTGCAAAAAGTGTCAGCTGGTTGAGGAAAAAAATTCGTCAATTGTGATTAACAAAAACTGACGTTTGCCATTTGGCTGCAATAGGGTGTCAACGATTTTAATCAGTTGATTTAAATCAACGATTAAATCATGATTTTAATCAACTGATTTTTTTTTAAATCATTGATTAAAAACACAAATTTTCTAAATTTTAAAATGACATATAAAATTATTAAAATCTAAGATGAACAGAAGTAGAAAACCAAAATAATAAGTGGCATTTTTAGAAAAGACGATACTCTTCGTTTTATGATTTTGAATTTTTATGAGCGAATGTTATTAATCATGGTCAAATGTTTATAAAATTGAATTAAGACACTCTATTCATTCAAGGAATGCAGTAATTCCCTCACAAAACAAAATAATCATGAATGTAAATGATGTTATATCAAATACAGTGTGTAAAAAAATCATGATTTAAAAAATCGGATTTTTTTTTATTTAAATCGGATTTTTTTTATTTTTTTCCCTGTGTTAGAATATTAAACATCTACCATGAATTAAGCATTTCAAAAATGAATAACCCTCCAATAACATAATCTATGTTTTTTTTTGTTTTTTTTTTAATTAATAAAATTTTAATTATGTAATTATAGAAATTTAAAAAAAAACTGCAAATTAAAAATTTCTTTAGTAGCATATAACATTAGGTGCACTAATATTTTGTAATAATTATATAAACCAATATTAAATACTCCTTATATTTTAAAGTTATTGATAAATTGCAAATTTATGATACAGATTAAATTTAGTGATTATTAAACAATTAACTGTTTAATTAAGAACACAATCTACATTTTTGAAAAAGTGGTTGAAAAAAAGGTGATAAATAATCGTTTGATAAATTCATAAAGCGGCCAATAATTTTACACAGGTTCTAAAGCATATTTATGTCAAATTGATCAAAAATTGTAGCAATGTATACAGCAAACTCACACATAATTTATAAATAGATTACAAAAATTGTATTTTGAAATTTAAATCAGATTGTTTCCCCACAACATTAAAATATCTGAATAGCTACTAAATATTATAATATTTTGAAGTTATTTAACATTTAGTTAGATGTTTTTTTAAATGTATAATACTTCTTTTTACATAGTTTAACATTGTTATAATTAACAATAACAAATATTACAGTTTTTACAAGTGATTTAGTGATAATTTTCATTACTGATTATAATGCTTTTTTACTCTATTTCAAAAAATCAGAAAATATGTGATTTTATCATCTGATTTAAATCAGTTGATTAAAATCACTGACACTCTATTGCTATGTTTATAGTATATAAAAGAATGAATAATTTGATTATTAAAAGGAAATTCTGACATTGTAAGTTATATTAGATTTAAATATCATTTTTAAATTAAATGCTTTTTATGTTAGATAAAAACCATGCATTTTACAAACTTACTGTACTTAAATTTTTCCCAATACTCAGGAATTACACTTAGAAACAATTATTTAAAACTTTGTTTTGTGTATTCATAAGTGGGTTATTCTCTGCAATAGTGCAAAAAGTGCTTCCCAGCCATATAAATGCTCTTAATTTTATTACATTTTTATTTATTTTTATTTTTATTAGAAGATCTAAACATAGTTTATTAGGGGCAGAAAGTAAAATTTAAAAATAAATAAATTTTGTATTTAAAAATATAATATATATCATGCAAACGTCATTCCCTCACCTTTCCCCCACATGTACTACCATATTTTATTGCCTATTTCTTTCCATCCAGAAATAAAAATAATTAAAAATACCCTAAGACAAATAAAGTTCTTATTTGATACATTACAAAAAATAATAAAAATATTAATTTTTACTATTATTATATAGTCTACTCAATCAATTATATGTTTCCCCATGTTAGACCATCATTCCCTCACACATTGCTATTATCTCAAATATCTACCACTAATGAGCAGTAGCAGTCTAGCATCCTTCACAGAGAAGAAGCTATTTTGAGCACTTGTCAGTCCAGCAACATAAATTGGTGGTGTAAGATTTTGTTAATTTTACAGAATTTTTTTTTAGTCAGTATATCCGGAAGCGTTTTTATTAGCAGACATTCCCTCACGCAGAATATTCATTTTTTTGTAAATATCAAAAATTCTAATTTTATCATACATTATATATTAAGTGTTTCTCTTAAAGGAAACAGTTTGGATTTCTTCATAATTTTGCATTTCCCCCCTACAACTAGTAAAAATGTCTTATTTCATCATTCCCTCACATTTTTTATTTTATTTTTTCCACAATTTTTTTTTTTTTTTTTTTTTTGTTAAGTCAAATTTTTAAAACAATTTCTGTTGCTATTAAAATCTTCAATAATTGTCTGATTTCTTACCATTTATCTAATTTTTATGAAAATTTACATATGCATCATTCAAGTCAGACTGCTGGCCAAATTTGCAAGTATTGTAGAGAACAACCCAAGTCACAATACCTGTAGAAACTATCCAAATTATGTTCATCTCAGATTTGAATACTTTTATGTCATTTTAAACATTTAGAAAATTTTTGATTTTAATCAATGATTTAAAAAAAAATCACTTTATTAAAATCATGATTCAAATCGCTGATTTAAATCATTGACATCCTGATCAAATATAAAGACAATAATAGAAAAAAAAATCTGGATACATGTAACTTTTTAAAAACAATGCTTAAAATTCATATAAATCTCTTTTTTTTATTATTTTGTTTGTATAAATTACTTTAAACATGGTAACTAATGTTTAAGATACTGATAGAGATATATATTATAAGTTTTTAAAAGCAATAAGTTGCATTTTTAGAAAAAGCGATACTCTTCGTTTTATGAATTTGAATTTTTATGAGAGAATGTTATTATTCATGGTCAAATGTTTATAAAATTGAATTAAGGCACTCTATTCATTCAAGGAATGCAGTAATTCCCTCACAAAACAAAATTATCATGAATGTAAATGATGTTACATCAAATATAAAGACAATAGAAAAAAAAAATCTGGATACATGTAACTTTTTAAAAACAATGCTTAAAATTCATATAAATCTCTTTTTTTTATTATTATTCTGTTTGTATAAATTACTTTAAACATGGTAACTAATGTTTAAGATACTGATAGAGATATATATTATAAGTTTTTAAAAGTAATAAGTTGCATTTTTAGAAAAGGCGATACTCTTCGTTTTATGAATTTGAATTTTTATGAGCGAATGTTATTATTCATCGTCAAATGTTTATAAAATTGAATTATGGCACTCTATTCATTCAAGGAATGCAGTAATTCCCTCAGAAAACAAAATTATCATGAATGTAAATGATGTTACATCAAATATAAAGACAGTAGAAAAAAAAAATCTGGATACATGTAACTTTTTAAAAACAATGCTTAAAATTCATATAAATCCCTTTTTTTTTAATTATTATTCTGTTTGTATAAATTGCTTTCAACATGGTAACTAATGTTTAAGATACTGATAGAGATATATATTATAAGTTTTTAAAAGTAATAAGTTGCATTTTTAGAAAAGGCGATACTCTTCGTTTTATGAATTTGAATTTTTATGAGAGAATGTGATTATTTATGGTCAAATGTTTATAAAATTGAATAAGGCACTCTATTCATTCAAGGAATGCAGTAATTCCCTCACAAAACAAAATTATCATGAATGTAAATGATGTTACATCAAATATAAAGACAATAATAGAAAAGAAAAATCTGGATACAAGTAACTTTTTAAAAACAATGCTTAAAATTCATATAAATCTCTTTTTTTTATTATTTTGTTTGTATAAATTACTTTAAACATGGTAACTAATATTTAAGATACTGATAGAGATATATATTATAAGTTTTTAAAAGCAATAAGTTGCATTTTTAGAAAAGGCGATACTCTTCGTTGTATGAATTTGAATTTTTATGAGAGAATGTTATTATTCATGGTCAAATGTTTATAAAATTGAATTAAGGCACTCTATTCATTCAAGGAATGCAGTAATTCCCTCACAAAACAAAATTATCATTAATGTGAATGATGTTATATCAAATATGAAGACAATAATAGAAAAAAAAATCTGTATACATGTAACTTTTTAAAAACAGTGCTTAAAAATCATAAATATTTATTATTATTATTATTTTGTTTGTATAAATTACTTTAAACATGGTAACTAATGTTTAAGATACTGATAGAGATATATATTATAAGTTTTTAAAATGCAGTTTAGAAAAGGCGCATGTTTAGAAAAGGCGATACTCTTCGTTTTATGAATTTGAATTTTTACGAGAGAATGTTATTATTCATGGTCAAATGTTTATAAAATTGAGTTAAGACACTCTATTCATTCAAGGAATGCACTATTTCACTCACAAAATAGAATTTATACCACACATTAAAACAATAATTCAAACGAATTTCGCTTCGGATATAATGCAGATCGGAAATACTTTAGGCTTAAGCAAAATATCCAGCATTTGCCGGTAAAAGAAATACGTTGATACGAAATTTTGTTTACGAGAGTTACAGTAAAACATTATTATGTGTATAACAGTAAAATAAACAATCACTAGTACACTTACTTCGAGTATTTCATGGATTGACATGGCGAAAAACTAAACCTGGATACCAGTATCCACGTTTCTGCTTGAGATATCCAAGTTTTGATTCGGCATCGGCAGAGCGGAAGACGCCATTAAAGTTTATCGATTGTTGCCACTCAGCGATAACAAATGTTGAACCATAATTTCGGATATAGTGCATCCGACATGTAATTATCTTTTCCAGACATTTTTACTTGAACGAAAAACATGGTGAAACCTCCTCCTTAATCCAGTTTTTTGGAGAAAAGTTAAACCTTTATTTTTAACAGTGTACCAACAATCTCTTAACAACTAAATTTCAGCAAACTTCCCAGATTACTTATGTCTTATATGCCTAATGCCGCCTAGGCTAGAGTATAACGATTCTAATAGCTAGAAACAATCTATTCGCTTCTGGAACGTTCACAACTTGCGTCGAAAACTTTTAATAAAACACTTTACCTTCTATAAATAAGCATGTTTACACACATAAATATTATAATCAAATAAATAATTCACAACAAAATGAAAAATAAGTTATTAGCTATTTTGTATTATTTTTTCTTCGGGTGCGAGGCCCTGTGCGACCGCACCTGGCGCACAACCCTAAGGACGGCTCTGGGTACTAACCATTTTATAATAAACATACTAAACAAAAAACACTTGTAACGGCTACTAGCAATTTCTTAGTGAAGATACAGGAGAAGTATTTGTAAAAGTATTAACCACTTATTTGTAAACATACTAAAAAAAGACCTGTAACGGTTATTAACAATTTCTTAGTGAAGATACATGAGAAATATCTGTAATACTACTAACATTTTCTTAGTAGTAAAATTGTAGTTTAATTGTAGTAGTTTAATTTTAGGATGACACCGGTTAATAAAAATCGGACTTTTTTAGTAATTGAGTTCGGTCAAGGCAGATTTGGATGACTTTTGCTTGGTTCAGAGCTGAATCGAACTTTTATTTTTTACACCGAGTCTTAAAATCTAGGCCCATACAGACCTCTATTAAAATTTACGCGATAATCGTGATCAGGCGATTAACGATCAGCCGAGACTGAGAGTCAATGAAAATTGTGCATATTCAAACTTTTAGAACAATTTGGTGCGGAAAATTCTTAATTCCTTTCTGATAATTTCAATAGAAACATAAATAAAAAATACCTGCTAAAATGTTTATGTATTTGACTACGGCGGTATATATACATCCCACTGACCGATAGCAGCACTGCCACTATTGAATATTTCTATATTGGTTTTGTACTATTACTTACAAAGATAAATAAAAATGGTAGATTTCTCTTGAAATTTCATAGCAGTGTACGGCAAAAATTTGTTTTGAAAAAGCACTACGAATAAAGATAAATAAAAGTCGCCAGTTGTAGCAATTTCTATTAAAAAATAAATTCGTATTCAAAGGATTAATCGATTCAATTATTCGATTAATCCACTACGTATTGTGGCAGTAACGAATGCGATAAAGATGAAAGTTTGTACATATAAACTCTATTGTTTCTTTGATTATAACCTGTTTAAAAAATTTGACTCAATTAGCAAATATAAAATACGTAAATATTTTATATTATAATAAGATAATTTAAAAGTAGGAAAAAAAGTCTGAGTCGAATTCAATATATCCCAAAATTTTCTCATTACCAAGACTCTTTCAAAACTTTAACTTTCTTAGTTTTTGGGGACTTTTAATTTAGTCTAAGGGTCTGGGAACGGGGTTTCATCTCCCTGACCCCAACCCCTCGTTTTAACGGAGGCCATACGTATGCATGAGGACAAGAATATCGATGTCCGTATTAAAAAAAAAAAAAAAACTTGATTACACAAGAAGGAAAGAAAACCTGTGTTGTTACATTACAAATAGTCAGTAAAGTAATAGCGAGCAGTTTCTCAGAATCATCATTACCAACAACCTCTTAACAACTAAATTTCAGCAAACTTCCCAGATTACTTATGTCTTATATGCCTAATGCTGCCTAAGCTAGAGTATAACGATTCTAATAGCTAGAAATAATCTATTCGCTTCTGGAACGTTCAGAATTTGCGTCGAAAACTTTTTGATAAAACACTTTACCTTCTATAAATAAGCATGTTTTTACATATAAATTTTATAATCAAATAAATAAGTTACAACAAAAAGAAAAATAAATTATTAGCTATTTTGTATTAATTTTTTTCGGGCGCGAGGCCCTGTGCGACCGCACCTGTCGCACAACCCTAAGGACGGCTCTGGGTACTAACCATTTCATAATAAACATACTAAAAAAACACCTGTAACGGCTACTAACAATTTCTTAGTGAAGATACAGGAGAAGTATTTGTAAATGTATTAACGATTTATTTGTAAAAATACTAAAAAAAGACCTGTAACGGTTACTAACAATTTCTTAGTGAAGATACATGAGAAATATCTGTAATACTACTAACCATTTCTTAGTAGTAAAATTGTAGTTTAATTGTAGGATAACACCGGTTAATAAAAATCGGAATTTTTGTAGTAATTGAGTTCGGTCAAGGCAGATTTGAATGACTTTTGCTCGGTTCAGGGCTGAATCGAACTTTTATTTTTTACACCGAGTCTTAAAATCTAGGCCCATACAGACCTCTATTAAAATTTACGTGATATTCGTAAGCAGGCAATTAATGATCAGCCGAGACTGAGAGTCAAAGAAAATTGTGCAAATTCAAGCTTTTAGAACAAATTGGTGCGGAAAATTCTTAATTCCTTTCTGATAATTTCCATAGAAACACAAATAAAAAATACCTGCTAAAATGTTTATGTATTTGACTACGGCGGGATATATACATCCCACTGACCGATAGCAGCACCGCCACTATTGAATATTTCTATATTGGTTTTGTACTATTACTTACAAATATAAATAAAATGGTAGATTTCTCTTGAAATTTCATAGTAGTGTACTGCAAAAATTTGTTTTGAAAAAGCACTACGAATAAAGCTAAATAAAAGTCGCCAGTTGTAGCAATTTCTATTAAAAAATAAATTCGTTGTCAAAGGATTAATCGATTCAATTATTCGATTAATCCACGGCAGTAACGAATGTGAAAAAGATGAAAGTTTGTACCTATAAACTCTATTGTTTCTTTTATTATAACCTGTTTAAAGGATTTGACTCAATTAGAAAATATAAAATACGTAAATATTTTATATTATATTAAGATAATTTAAAAGTAAGGCTGAGTCGAATTCAATATATCCCAAAATTTTCTCTTTCCTAAGACTCTTTCAAAACTTAAACTTTCTTAGTTTTTGGAGACTTTTAATTTAGTCTAAGGGTCTGGGGACGGGGTTTCATCTCCCTGTCCCCAACCCCTCGTTTTAACGGAGTAGGCCATACGTATGCATGAGGACAAGAATATCGATATCCGTATTAAAAGAAAAAAAATAAAAAAAACTTGATTACACAAGAAGGAAAGAAAACCTGTGTTGTTACTTTACAAATAGTCAGTAAAGTAATAGTAGTCAATAAAGTATATAAAAATTAAAAATTGACATATTTTGTAATTTAATTGTATATTATTAATACAAATCCATAGCCATTGCCAAATTGATTCATGGTATGATATTAGGTTATAAAGACTGTCATTTGTTTCAAGTTTCAACATATTTACGCGGTCTATTGTCCAAACACAGACAGGAGTATTTCATATCTACACTCTATTTCACCTCAAATTGGCAGCATTGTGAAAGGTAGAGAATCTAACATTCCGCCTTGAAAAATAGTTCTCCGTTATTTTTAATCTTAAATAGCTAAAATGCGTAGGAATTTATAAGATCATGTTTATAAATTAAAGAATTCGATTTTTCTATATTCGTAAAATGTCGTACTAAATGGCCATATTCGTATCAAAAGCAGAACATAAAACTTAAGAAAAGAGCTTTCGGGAGGCGTTCCTTTGACTGTTCACTGGGATTGCAAAATTTTAGAAGACATTTCAGGATCTGAAACTGTAGACAGATTACCCATTGTTATTTCAGGTAAAGGTATTGAGCAGTTACTTGCTGTTCCAAAATTTCAGTCAGGAACAGTTGAGGCAATAGCTTCTGCTGTTAACGAAATATTGTAGTCGTGTGGAGTACCTAGCAAGTAAAATGTATGAGTTTTGATACAAATTTCACTACATCAATGACCGCGTAAATATGTTGAATCCTGAAACGATTGACAGTCTTTAAAACCTAATATCATACCATGATTCAATTTGTCAATGACTATGGATTTGTATTAATAATATATTATTAAATTACAAAATATGTCAAGTTTTAATTTTTTTCGAAATATTCAAACCTTGGTAGCGACCCTTAAAATTTTCTTTTTTTTTAATTTGAAATTTTTGTGGAAGTCTTTATTTTATACACAGAACAAAATAGGAGGGTGCCCCAGAGAAATTTTAAAAGTTAATTTTTTAAGGACCACCCTAATGTTTACACATATAAATTTTATAATCAAATAAATAATTCACAACAACATGAAAAATAAATTATTAGCTCTTTTGTATTAATTTTTTCTTCGGGCGCGAGGCCCTGTACGACCGCACCTGTTGCACAACCCTAAGCACGGCTCTGGTTACTAACCATTTCATAATAAACATAAAAATAAACCTTTTTTTTTTTTTTTTTTTTTTTTTTCTGTAAGCGATGCATTATGTTGCTTCTGTCGCCTGATTATGCGACCTGCCTTACAATGACATACCCTAGTGGAGTCCGACGGGACGATTGTTTGGGTGCAAAACTTTTAGAGGCGCCAAGAATTTTTTGCATGTAAAACTGAAGCATAAAAGAGTCTAGTAGCTGCAAAGGAGCATCGCAATATTTTGAATTGCCCTGTGCACTACACTGAGAAAAATAAAATATCGCCTTCACCTAGAATGAATAGGTAATCGTTTTCTGAATCCCTAAACTAGAAATATAGATTTCCGCGCTATGCGAATAGGGTAAACAACTAAGCTGAATAGACGATATGATCTAGAATTTCTAGTCTCTTGTTTTCTAGGTGGCGAAACGATAATGAATCGTTTCAGTAGCGATAAATTATAGCTTGATTTCTGGAGTGGTTTCATAAACTAGAATTATAGTTAATAAAATTAACCTCTTGTGTTCGCATCTATTTGCAGAAATTTTTAAATAAGCTTGACCACGAGAATATAGGAAAATGCTCTGAAATTCTAGCAGGAAACTCTAGAATTCTCTAGCAAAGGTAACTAAAATTTATACGGATGATATGGAACTATTTTTTCTAGAGCTACAATTTAGATTCTAGATGCCAAAACCATATTTTTATCTCAGTGTATTGCAAACACGTCCTGCGCCACTGATTTATTATATAGGTTATAAGTATGAAAAATATATGTTAAGATTTCAGAATGAAGATAATATAAAGATTAAAAAAGCTTTTGTTAGTCTTTAACTTTTCTGGCGCATAAACGAATTCTGCCAATAATGGGTTTATTTTTATTTTTGTTGTTGTTAACTTTTTAAATCCTTTAGTAACTTTTGAATGACCCTGCATTTGTTTTGACTGTGATACATCAACTTGAACTACGACAGGTAGTAAACGTGCTCTGTTTTTTTTTTTCGTTGCAGGTGCTGCTATTACTGTGTGTCGCTCTCTGCTACCAGATGGCGCTCGCCATACCTCAGTATCCGTATGGATTTCCGTATGGATCTCAGTATCCGTATCTATTTGGTTATGGACAAGGTAGAATTGGAGATGGATTCTATATCGGAGGAGGATACGGAGGAGTATTACGAGGATACGGAGGATGATTAGGAGGATAGACAGGAATCAGTTTCAGAGTTAATGCAGGCGCAGCCATGGGAAGAAGAGGTGGCGGTATGGGAAAGCATTGATGATGTCTGTCGATTGATGAGGGAACTTCAAATGCATCATTTGTGATAGAGTTGTAACTCAAGCAATAAAAACTTGTATTATGCTCATTTATTGTGTATGTGGGAGTGTTTCTTTTGGAGTGTGCTAAATATTATTTTTTCTTTTCTATAGACAAAACAAAAGTCTCTCACAATTCTTTGAAATTCGCGATATAAGAAATTAATTTTTGCATTTCTTAAGGCGGCTCCCAAATCTCTTGCTTAACAACGCGAAACTTTCAGACATACAGTCAGTCACGAAAGTCTACATACACTCATAAAATTGCAAAAGTCTAATGTATACTACATTTATGAATAACTAAAGGTTTAAAATTAAAAATTAATACTTTATAGGACCTCCCTTGGAAACTATAACTGCTTGCATCCTTTTTGGAATTGACAAAACAAGATTTTTCGTCATATCGGGAATAATGTCCGACCATGCACGTTGTATTGCGATCTTCAAGGTTTCTTTACTTATAATTGTGTATTGACGAATCCGACGATCAATTTCATCCTAAATGTTCTCAATGGGGTTTACGCCTGGTGACTGTGGTGGCGAATACAGATGTTCAGGTACTTTATAAAGGAGTCATTCCTTTATGATCTTAGCAGCATGCTTCGGGTCATTATTTTTTTTGGAAGACCCAGCTATTTCCCAATCCTAAATTTTGAACAGATGAGTGTAGATTGCTCTGTAGTATTTTTAAATATCCGAATGGGTCCATTGTACAGTCAATATCCACAAAATTACCTATCCCAGCCGCCGCCATTGAGCCCTAAACTATTCAACTCCCTCCACCGTGTTTAACAGTTAGTGTCAAATTTTCTGGTTTCATTTCTGTGGGATTTTTTTCTCCAAATTTTTCCATGCTTATCACAACCAACAATATTAAACTTACTCACACCAGTAAATAACATTGTTTTCCAAAAGTGAAAGTCTTTATCAATATGTTTAGATGCCAAATATAGCCTTTTTTGTTGGTTTGCAAATGAAATGAGAGGTTTCCTTCTGGGAACTCTACCATTGAAGCCTGCCGATCGAAGAATTCTACGAACAGTTTCTGGATGAACTTTCTTGTCACTTGTCATCGCAATGTGCCTGGTTAATTGTGAGGCACTAATTTTCGGATTTTTTTTTTCTTACTATAATTTTTGCATCATGGTCCTTAAATTTCCTTTCTATCTCGTCATTTTTGGCGCGCTATCTTTCTAGTGTTAGAATAATATACTAATGTGCTTTTTTTCTTGTAAATTCGAGTAGTTTTGGTGAAAGTTCTATTTTGATGGAGGTGAAGACTTTTGTGACTCACTGTATTCTTCTGACTCATTTTTCAATTCCTACTATTAGTTCACACTATCCCTATATTTATTTATTTATATATATCTTGTTCAAATTTTTAATCGTTAATAAAATACTCATTATTCATCCTATCAAGTTGAAATATTTTTTTTAAAACTTGTACTGGATGACAATTGATGTTAATACAGGTTTTTCAAATATTAATTCATTCATTAAATTTTAATTAATTAATTTTAGTTTTATAGGAGAGAAAAAATGGCGGTCGTTGGTTATTGAACAGCATTTAATGCATCGTCATATCTATAAGGACGGTTACCATAGGGGGGACCATGTTCTGTCGCCAAATACCGCCAAGTTTGTCGCCGCGACCAAAATGAGTCGCCAAAAGTGACGCCAACGTGGCGATATCTCTAATATTTCGCCAAATTCCTATAGACTTCCTTTGTAAACCTACTGGCTTATAGAAAATCAACAAATTGAGATATTTTAATGCAACAAAAACTAATATTAGCTTAAGGGATTATATTAAATTTTTCCTTGATGACCTAAGTAGGAATTGACTTTTAAAAAGAAATTTTTATATTACTTGTTAAAAGTTAAATTGGCAGGCCTGAGTAACTGAAGCGATTTGGAATCGAAACGAGGTTTCCATTTTTGATAAATAAATTATTTATCGAGTTACAAGCGGTTGTGGTAACGTAACGACCGGATTTTCTCTTTTCCCGCAGTGTCGCGTGCGGAAATTTCGCACAAATCGCCCACATTGACAGTATTTTCTGAACGATCTCTTGCGTTTACCAAAAAATGGAAAACGTCTTTCAATTACATAGTTTTTGAATGACAACACGTGCCAATTTCACACGTTTCCGAATAAAAATGAATTAAAAAATGTGTCATAAATTAGCCCCTTTGGATTTGAGAATAGCCTTAATAGAAAGAAAAAAAAAAGCGAAATTATATTAGACCAATTATATATGCATTGAGTACATCATGGTTAATATTGGCCCAACATGGACATTTTACATTTCTTGAATATTGCACCAATATTGAACAGAAATATTTATTTTTCCATTTCATTACCAATACTATAATTTCATACGAAGTATTTCCAATAAACTTAAAATTACACTATGTGCAAAATACTTAAAAGATGACAAAAAATATTTAAAAAGGATGTTAAATTCTTTTATACTCTTCTTAGTACTTTCAGCTATAAACACAGTCTTCGTCAGAGAATACAAAAAATATTGTTATTAACGTCTTATTTTTCAAATTTCATGTAGTTGGTGTGGAAAAGAGTGAAAGTGAAAGTCAATTTTTAGATCCGGAAAACATTGGAAAAATATAATATGGATATAAAGGGAAGTGGAATATTACTTGTTTTAGGATTCTTTAAGCTAAATCATCATAATTCTTTAAGGGGCAAATAATTTTTGCATCTTCGAAATTAACTTGTATATTCTGTTTCTGGTTACGTCTTGACAGGGCTATTGTTGGCGGTACTTCAGATCTTTCAAATGTTCTTTAATATGGTCTTTAAGTTTACGAAAAGACATTCCTATGTATCCGAGATAAATGTTTTCAGTGGAATTACATAAACTCCAGAAACTTCATCTTTCGGGATCGGGTTTATTTTGGCACTAATTAGACCTTTCAATTTCACTGGAAGAGTGGCGATTAAGTTTACGCCAAAGCGAAAAACCAGAAGCAGAATACATAAGATAATTTCGAAGATAAAGACTGGAGGGTTACCCTAGAGAGTATATGCTATAGCTTTTTTGAGAAACAGAGGGTATACGGTGTCCCTTCTTTAGAAAATCCAGAAGGTATACGGCGTATATCACCGTATACCCTCCACTACATCCTTGGTTACAATTGCATATGAGTTACAACAACAATGGATTTAATCATGCTAAGGTGATTACCCTATAACTATTTCAATAAATATGTTAATCTGACTCGCATCTTAAATTAAACATTAAGTTTTTATTCTGCTTTCATTAAACCATGCAGTATTCTTTAACATTCCGCATATTCCGATTACAAGGCTCTATTTTCAATTCCATCTCTACACTGGAGGGTTGCCATGCCACTTACAGACTGGCGTGATTATCGCCCGTTGGGCGATAGTATTTGAAAGATCACCACAGAGTATCCCCCCAGTGAACAAGGAGAACGACAGTAACATACAGAAAAAAAAAAGAAATACATATACACAGATACAGTAAGATACAAATACAATTATATAAACAAAATTAAATAACAGTTACAAGTCTTTTGGGAAAATGTACATGACAGCCACTACACGTGACATAGTTAGGTGAATCGCTGTCACCTTTTTTAGTAGAAATTGGAAGTTGAACAGAGTCAGGAATTTTATTACCATACGATTCTGATAACAGATAAGCAGTCTTAACACGGTCGATTGATACTCGCAATTTTTTTTCCTCAATCATTATGGTAATGTTTTTATTATTACGAGAAATGACAGGATGTGGACCACTGTAGGGCTGAGATAAAGGCGACTGCACTCGGTCAAATTGTAAAAAGATGTACGAGCAAGTTTGTAAAGATGAGTTAATACTTGTATAAAATGATTTTTATTTCGATTTTTTATTTGTATATTTATTAATGTTATACTAATTTATGTGTTCTTTCGTTATTTAAAATAAAAATTATGTCCATTTGTATAATTTGTATAATTTGGCGAGTGTTTTGGCGATTTATATAATTTGGCGAAACTGGTCGACGGAATAGTAAGTAGTACCGTATTTTTTAATTATTTTCTATTATTTTCTAAAGGAAATATAAAAAAATAATTAATAATTATAGAACAAAATAATTTATATAATTTATAAAAAGAAATAAAAGTAAATAAATATTTATTATCAAATAAACAATAGCCGGGATGCCATGTCAACCTTTTCTGAAATATGAAAAAAAATATATCTGTTTGATTAAAATTTGAGTTGCCATCATTAGAAAAATATATATATAAAATTAGAAAAAAAAATAATATTTCGAAAACTAATTCGAATTTAAAAATTCTAATACCAGAGATCTGCGGATCAATGTTGATTTTTGGTGTTAATTTCATTGCAAAGTATTCCATATTTTATTAGAAATCGCTTGAAACACAATCAGTTGTTATCAGTCGATTCATATATCCGTTTCATATATTCGTTTCATTAGGATTTTATTTACATAGGGTAGATAAGTTTAATCTTTATGTAGTAAACGAATGACAGTATAATATTTCTCATATATTTTTAAATTTTGCTTTTATCAGATAATATATAGATATTTCCTTTGCAGTTTAATAGCCAGACATTAGAAAAAATATGTTATTTCAACTTTTTTTTAAATCCTTGAAAATTACTTATAATTATTAGAATTGTAAATAATAGTTTAATAGTGATTTAAAATATATATTAAATTAATCTTGATATTTCTAAATTTCATTAAAATACAATTGTTTTCGTTAATCAGATTTTCTCGAGTATAAATTCTTAAATATTTTCTCTTGGTAAAAGAAAATATAACACCTTTCTTTTTAGTCACATTTTTATTGAGTCACACTAATACAAACTATTTTAAAGAATGTGATACCGATAATTATAATGTTTAAAAGTTATTTAGGCAATCCCTTAAAAATTAATGAAAATAATTAAAAAAACAAAAATAATCTATTGATATGAATTTTACACTACTTTATAGAAGATTACAAAATGTATGTTTATAAAATTCTTGTGCATTCATAAAGACTATAAAATAAATTTACATAAACTATTTAAGGTAATTTAACAGAAAGATATAAAGTGCATGTGTAAAAAATTCTTGAGTATTCATAAAAACTAAAATATAAGTATCAAACAATAATCCTGAAATCAAATGATGCAAAAGATAGATTCTGCGATTAATAAATTTGCAATGAATAAAGATAACTTAAAGACTTACCGAACCGATACCGATGGACGGACAGAAACATACAGTGCAATGCTACATATTGAAATGAAATGAGTGACCGGTGGTAGTTGTTATTACCGTACACAAATAGCACGAATGACGCAGCAAAAATAATCCAAAGCTGGGTGGGGTGGGGTGGAGAGTAATTCTAGGAAAGATTCTTCTTGACCTTGCTTTACCGCCTTAGCTATACGAAAGCGGTATTTGTTTTGGAGGGAAGGGAGGCAGGATATTTTTATGAAGAGTCCTTAAAAGTATAATAAATAAAATTCACTTATTTCTTAAATCATATATTTTTGAATAGCTGAGATTAAATTCTAACCGGTTTAGTGTTTACTTTTCTGACTTTGGTTGCTGAATTTTTGTTTTATAAAGTTACTTTCATTTTTACGAATTTGATAAGAACGCTATCATAGGCAGTGGTGATTTCGGGGGGTGAACATTTCCCCTGGAGCAATGAGGTGTCCTCCCCCGAAAGTTTTGAGATTTTGTGTTTTTAATGGTCAATATGAACAATACACCTCCCCCCCCCCCCAGAGTCGCAGAAATCCCTCCCGGTGAAAAGCGTCCTCAATTCAACACTGCCCATAGGTTTAACATTGGCTTGCGACATACTTTGTATTATATAGATATAAACATTTTTGTATGAAGCAACAAATGGCGCCTCTTTTCGTTCTGGAGCCCAGGGCTCATGCCTCCTCTGAACCCCTTCCCTACTTTCGGCCCTGACGCACTCATTTTCATTCTCAAATACATAAATTTGGAGGTATTCTTATTCAAATGCACAGAGGCAGATCCAACCTTTCATTTAAAAGGAACACCCTTCCCCTCCTCACGCACAATTAAAGTTACCTACCATACGTACCCTATGCAAAAAAAAATAATAATAATAATCAAAAAATAAAAAATTAAAAAAATTCATAAAAAGGAAAATTAATAATAATTAAAATGCTAGCAAGAAATATGTAGACAACGCTCTCATATGATTAACATTAGCTTAAGCGTTAAGAGCCTACACTAGTGATGCGAAGAAACTGGATCGCTAATGTTAAACCTATGGGACCGTTTTTTTTATATTTCTCACTTGCGTATTAATAGTTTTAAATGATTTTTTTTCTTGCCTAGAATAGCTGCGATTGAATTCTAATATGGTTAGTGTTTAATTTTCATTTTTGGTTGCAGAATTTTTGTTTAATAAAGTTATTTTCACTTTTACAAATTTAAAAAGAATGCTCCCATAGGTTTAACATTAGCTTGCGAGTTTCTCTGTATTTCATATTTACATACATTTTTGTATGAAACTACAAATGGTGCCCTCCTTCGCGTTTCGTTCTGGAGCCCGGGTCACAAGCCGCCTTTGTCCCTAAGTTTCGGCCATGTGACGGACTCATTGTCATTCTTAAATACATAAATTTGGAGGAATTCTTATTCAGATGCACAGAGGCGGATCCAGGTAATAATAGCCCTCTTCTTCCTAGACGATGATGGACCATTACGTTTTTGCCGGAAACCGCCCCTTAAGAGTTGCCGGGCAAAGTAAAAGCAACAGTTCTCTCACCGCCGAAACATTATCTGTTTGCAAATAGCTGCCGCAACTAGCGGCAGGTCATTTACGGTACAGCATTGTTTGGTTACAAATGGCCTTAACTCCTTTTGGCCGCGACATAGACGCCATTCGGCCATAAATCGTGTGTTTGTTGGGTTCATTTTAATTTTTCACGTGGAAATCTTGCAATATAAAAATAACTGTTGTGATAACAATTTTATGGTGAATTTTTAATTGTTGACAACTACTATAATGAAAAATGTGTAAACTTGATAGGAAATTGCTGTTAAATTGCAGTTTTTTTATTAATTAAAAATCTACTCTATATATAAAATCCTAATGAAACGACTTTATGAAACGAATTTATGAAACGATTTCATGAAACGACTGATTATGTTTCACGGCAATTTCTCCTAAAATATGGAGTATTATGCGGTGAAATTAACACCAAAAAATCCGTATTGATCTCAAAACTGGTATTAGAATTTCAAAATTTCCATTAGTTTAAGAGATATTAATTTTTTTCTAATTTGAATTCAATTTCTCTAATGATGGCAACCAGATTACTCCATTTTTGCGGAAAAAGGAAGAAAACGGATAACGATAGGTATTATCAGGTTTCTTCTTTTTCGCCATTTTCAAATTAAAATTGAAATTATCTTTTACTTCAATCGGTAGTGAAGACAATATTGCGATTGAATTATGTTTTTCGGGAAAATTTGATTAAATTAAATCTTTTTTTCACATTTCGACTGTCAGGAATCAGTTTCTTTTAAGAATCAAAGATAGTCTGTCATCTTACACTTTGACATAATTTTTACTGACATGAAAAATAATCCACTTTTGTGGTGGAAAAAAGAGAGGAAAGGTATTGTTGGATTTTTTTTTTGTTGTTATTGTTGTCGTAGTGAAATTATTAAAAATAGAAGGAAAACTTTAAAATAAGAATTAAATGATCGCGTGTTAAAAGCAGAAAATATAGAAATTTACTTCAAAATACTTACCCGTCAATATGAAAAAAGTACGAAAACTTTAAAATAATACGCATTTAATGGTGATAATTACGTCATATGTAAAATGTCTTAATATTAAATATCGTCATATTTAAATTGTCTGAAATAATAAAATTATTACACGTGAAAAACTTTTAATGGCGAATATTAGGTCGTATTTAAAAAGCTCAAAAAATATTCCATAACACTTTTAAATTAAATAATATATGTACCCGTGAATCTTAAAAGAGAGAAAAAAATCTTTTAAAATAAATAAATTGTTACATGAGAAATACATTTAATATTGAAAATTACGTCACATATTAAAAAGATACATTTAAAACGTTTCTCATTCTCGAGAATTTTAATGTTACGTCATATGGTATAAAAGTAGATGCAGCAGATTTCTTTATATATGACATCGCTTGATTCAGCACAAATAACGGTAAATGTAAGCGCAAAGTACTTTCAATTTATTTTGTAGAAATTACTAATGGATAAATACACATTTGAAAATTCTGATATTCTTTTTAATTAATATAAACAATATTATATTAACATTAATATAAACATTGTAAAAATAACATGAAAATATGCATAATGCTGTATTAAAATAGAGAAAAGAATTCGTGAATAAGCTATACCTGTTCCTGAAAATATCTAAAACTCGATCAAAACATAAAATGTGAGCGTAATGTGGTTCTGAAAGCTATTCCCAAGCAGACGCAGTTTTTTTAACTGCGAACCTAAAGAAAGAATATTGTCCATAAGCGTCGTTATAATTCAGAAAGATAGCGACATTTTTCGCCTAATCATTTTATACAAGCTGTTTTTCAGATGTGTAATTGATTTTACTTATTAGTCCAAAAACAACCATCAGTTGTTAAGACAGCGATGGATGAGGGCATGAACCGAAAAATGCCACTTTCAAACAAAGAAGCATGGCACCCGATTACAGAAGCTAGCCGCAGTTATATTGATAATATCATTCAATCATCCATAACGTTTTAATATTCTTTAAACAGGGCACATTACTATGTTTTTAGAGGCTGCGTAGTCTGAACGGGGATTGGCGGGCGTAGCTCGGAGGGGGCTGAGCCCCCTAGTTAACTATAAATTATTTCGACTCCGGAATACTTTAGTTGCCTCGGCCGTGTTTTAATACACATGTACAGTCGTGGAAAAAAAAGTAAACACCCCCTGCTAACTCCTTAACAAATTATCGTATAAGAAAGTTACTGGTACCGAACGATTGGAAATAAAGTCTACTTTTAAATGATGTATATAAAATTTGCTTAGGGGCCCATCTACATATTAAAACGAATCCAAACTTCATTTTTTTCATTGACAATACCCAATTTTAACGGGATATTTCAATTTTTCGGTTCAAACTATGTCTAGACACCGAATTTCAAGTCATTTGAATGATAAGTTTTTGAATTATAACCATTCAAAATTTAGCGCTTATAATGTTAAATTACATTTTCATATTTTTATTTATATCTCCAGAAATTATGCTCCTAATGTGCCAATTTTTTGTGTAGCAATAATACTTATATACCCAAAATTAAATACGCTGAAATTGCAATTTTTATAACTTTATGATATGAATTATGATTTATGAAATTAATACTCGAAAAAATTATGAATTGCAACCTACAATTTTTTTTGATGAAATTAGATTTATTAAGTCCTGCTTTTTGAAAATCCAAAATTTCACATCTTTCTTCCAAGTAGTTTTCAAATTATGCTTAAAAAACTGCAAAATGATGGTTTAAGGGGCCGTCTATAATAGGAGTGACTAGATGTTTTGAAATTTCTTTTGCTGTCGTGTAATCTAGCAGGCTTCATTGACATCTTAAGGTGCTTTGATCAAGAAGAGGGCTCTCTCGGTTAACAATCGAGTTCCGAACTTCAATTTGGAAACAACCCTTAAAATACACTCGTTTTAAAATAAATAATTTCTCAGAAACTTATGGTACGAATTGCATAAAAATTTGTTTTTAGGCTAATTGAAGGGCGTAGATTTCATTTATGCTGTCAGAATTGTGTACTGCTATTGAAAAAGACAAAGTTGACGTTCGTTTTAATATGTAGATGCCCCCTTAAGCAAATTTTATCTACATCATTTAAAAGTAGACTTTATTTCCAATTGTTCGGTACCACTAACTTTCTTCTACGATAATTTGTTGAGGAGTTAGTAGAGGTTGTTTACTTTTTTTTTCCACGACTGTACGTAACATTTCACAATTCTGGCTTCCAAACTGTTGATTTGTATAGAATTACAGACAGACAGGCAATTTTTCATTTTTATATATTAGATAGTATCCGAAATCTTTTGTGTGTAAATGGTATGTACTTCATATTAAAGAGAAAGTAATTTGTAGTAAGTCTAGCAAGCTATATCCAGTTTATCATATATAAAATAGTTTAACATAAATAAAATACGACGCAAACAATCCTCCCCCCCCCCCCCCGTACCATTATGTAACGGAAGTCTGTTGTGTGGCCCTGTAAATTAATAATATATATTATTTGCACCACATATTCTATAGAATACATATTTTAATGCACTTCATAAATGAATATCAATTTCATTATGTTTGAAAGGGCACTAAAATGCACTTGAAAGGATTTTTCCCATTGCCCGTGTTCAAGGGAATACTTTTGATTGTCCCTGTAAATAAACTATACCTGCTACAAATTTCGTTAACATTAGATATCATGCTATAGTAAATGTCAATAACGAAAACATTTTCAGGGCAATAAGAGTATATTTACGGGTTTTAGAGCGCGGTCGGACGGACAGACAAACCGAAGTCATAAACACTTTTCAACTATGTAGGAAAGTGTTAAAAATAAATTATGGCAAAGGTTTGTATAACAATTTATTTTTTAAATAACTGAATTTTATTAATCTAACATGTTCAAATAAATATATTTTTAATTAGATTAAAATAGATTCTAAATAATGCTATAAAAAGTGATAAAATATCTTTATTAAGATTGACGACCATTTCGTCGCACAAACGGAGACATTTTCAAAATCATTCACGATAGAAAATATTTTCACATAATTAAAAAACAATTACAACAACCAAAAGTATGAAACATGGAGGACTGGGAGCAGGAAAATACAATGGTAAACCTACGAGTCAGCCGCTAAAATGGTGTTTTCCGCCAAGATATGACTTGGAAGACCGATTGAGTTTTAATATGCGAATCAAGGTTTAACTAATCCTAGTATTTCCTCCGTGAACTCGATGAAGTGATTGTCTGTGCTTCCGGCTCCCGGTTCAGTAGTTACGCGGCTGTGCATAAGAAACTAACAGTACAGTAATACCTCGACTTACGTCAGCAATTCGTTCTAAAACTCGCGACATAAGTCGCAACGACGTAAGTCGAGGTACACTTAGATGAACAAAAAAGGATAAGTAATAAAAATTCACCAAAATCTAATGAACATAATCTATTGTATTTAGGGATTATGTTACATACATTTAACATTAGCAAAAAATGTGCTTGCAATACCAGAATTTGGAATAAATGGATAAGTTGTTAACTTACAATTTATTGTTCTTCTAGCTGCCCCGTTTGAGTCTTTGAGCATTTGAAAAAATCTTGAAATGACGTTTGAATCGACAAATTTTTCTTTTTTTCTCTTAGAAGCTCTTTGTATCAGCGGAGTGAGTTTTCTGAACCTTTTCTAGTCGTGTCTATACTTTGCTCGTCTGAACCAATATTTTTAAGAACCGTCATTCCAGCTTCAATAAAGTTTCGTCAATGGTTAATTCCGGATCAGGGATATCTACGAGTTGGACAATACTTTGAGCAGCCATCTCGAAGTTGAGTTCTCTTCCATTGTCGACGATTTCCTCAATTAAGAGAGGTACAGAATCACAATTTTGAGATGTTTTTTTAGTCTCTGCGAAGGAAAAGCGGCACAGACTTTTCCAAGCAGCTCTCATTGTTTTTTGCCGAACTTCATCCCATGAATCCGCTGTAACTGTGACTGCATCTGAGATGTTAAATTTCTTCCAAATGTCTTCAAAAACTTTCAAATTGCGCCAAAATTAAGATATTTTTTTTCCAGGAAAGGCGACGTAAATGTGGGATTACGTAAGTCGAGGGGACGTATGTCGGGGTACTAGTACTACATCAATTTAATTTCCAAATTACTTGCGTTTAAAAAAATCTTATGTTCATTTTTGACTGACTGAATAAATGTAACCTTGAAGTAAACAGAGGTAAATACGCATCTGGAATACCTTACTGCTATAATTTTTTTATGGATATAATAAAAATACGAAATTGCAATAAAATTTTATTTTCGACAAAACAGGTGGTATTGCAGTTTTTGCAAAAGAGCAGATTTTGTGGAGGTTGACGGTTGCGAAAAGTAGTTAAAATTAAACGGCTGAAAAAATAGAAATGTCTAGGCAACCACGTTTATTCATTTCATTTTTTTTTCTTTAGAACATCATTAGAAATATGATTGCCATAAATTTTAATCACCGAAACTCTACCTACCAATCGGTGTATAAGAAGGTATACTGATATGCACGGGTACCAGTCACGAATTGTTTTCTAGTAAACTAAATCGTCCGATATGAAGGTATTTGTAAGTATAACTTTTCTTTATGCTTTATTTTTCTTTTCTAAACTCTGCAAATTATTGTTTTCAAATTAATTTTCTGAAATAATTGATTAAAAACTTTTGTAAACAGAAAAGTCGAGTCTTTCAGGAACCAGATTTTTATTGGACCAGAATCTAAAAATGCCATTATAAGTCAACTTGCAACACGAAACCAATAAAATAATTTTCATCAACTACCAGTTTAAGAAAACCGGACAAAAAAGACTGCAACCCAAAGCCTTAAAACTCAAAACAGACTGCATTTTCCTTTCTTTTTCTTTTCTTTCTTTCTTTTTTTTAAACCGTATTAAATTTTATAAATTTAGAAACAACGTTAAAAATACCAGAATATGTAAACTATGAACAGACTAGTTTCGGCAGTATTTAGCGTACCGTCCTCAGTATCTTATAACACAAAGCCTGTTTGAGCTGGATAAATAATTATTAACCCTTAAATGCCGGGTGTCGCTTTACGGCAACATACCAAATTTAGGATCTAAAATACTATAAGAATAATATTGAAGCTATAATGCCTCATGTTGCCAATAAAATACATTCTGAAAATATTATTAAGTCAATTTTCAACATGTAGATGGCAACACTTGTGCTGTTTAAGAATAAAGATAGATTTATTTTTTCAATTGCTGCTACTTGTTCTTTTTGTTTTGTTTGGAAGCTTGCGAAATACCCTATTTTGTTCTGCAGTGAGCTAGAAAAATTTATTTCTTATTATAGTTCCTAAAATTCTTGTGTGTTTAATATTATAGAATTTTATCAAGGAAAATTATTTTTTCAATTAAAGACAACTACTGCCGATTAGTAACAAACTGTTTTTTAGCCGTAAACCATACTTAAAACAAAATATGATTTTTTAAACTATTTTTCCCATAATTTATTTAAAAAAATGAAAGCCGAAAATCATTATTACAATGATTTTTGAAAAATCAGGCATTTAAGGGTTAAGATGCTACCTGGCGCAGTATAATATAAATTTGAAACAACGTTATAAACGCCAGAATATGTAAACTATGAGCAGGCTAATTAAAAAATACAAATAAAAGCATAAATAATTGTACAAAAATTACTTTCAGGTGTATACATATAATATTTAAACTACAAATTTAAAATATCTCTAAATGTATCAGAAAAACCTAGAGCGTTTACAACCATTACAAGACCATCTTCAGTAGGATTTAAATGTTGTTATTATTTTCTATGCGCTTATTCGAGAATTGTCCGGAAGAAAATATTGTAATTTAATATTAAAGGCGTGAATTATCACTTGGCTAACTAAGCGTAATCCAACAGAGTGAAAAATGTCCAAGATTGAATCGAACCCGGGCGCTTTTTCAAGAAGGCTCACGTTTTCAGCACCAGCCTTGGCGAGTTGGCGAAAGCGAGAGCATTCAGCTAGCTCTAACGCCGATCGTCGTCTTGTGTTTTGTTTTGAACCGAAATGGCGGAAGACGAACTAGCATATTTTAGTCCTACCTAAATTAAAGAAATATTTTCAGTTATGTGTTCTAGATGAAAAGAAATCTTCTTCGAAAGAAATTGTATTACGAATTCTTATACTCTGTTTTGTCGAAGGCCTTTATTACTTTTGATGATATAGACTAAAATTTTGATTAATTGATCCCCCTCAAAAATCTAAATTTTCATTCAATTGAGCATTATTAATTCCATACCTCTTAAACAAAAACTCATTACCGTCATATATTTAGATATTTGATTACATATAAAGATGGATTTATGGGATCATGAATTAATGCAGTTTCAGTGCATTTTGATGTACATATAAATACAGATTTTAAAAAATACCTGTGGCAGAAAATTACTATATTTTCTGCGATGAACTTATATAATTAATTTAATACCAAATCATTCTGCAGAAACAGCCCCCCAAAGTCGAGTGAAAATAGACCAAACCAAGAAAGAATAAAAATACCTTTCACACCCCCAAACAGGATGTTTAGAAATTGCCTTTTCAATGTGAGATGAAATTCTTAAGGGGAGGTGGGGTAGAAGGAAGATTGAATGACTATCTTTTGTTACTTCAAAGTAACAAATAAAATCATTAGAGAATTTTTTTTAACTGTATATGATAGTGAAGGGCTATAGATTTAAATAGTTAAATTTATCAGTTAACAAATAGAAAAAACAAACCAAAAAATTAAAAACTTGGAATATTTAACTTTTTTTTTTTGGGGGGGGGGGGGGGTGCGCAGAATTTGAATAATTGGTCTTTTACTTATAGTTACTTCAAAGTAATAAATAGGACAGAAAATAAATTTAAAAACTGTAAAGAATTAAAAAAAAAAATAAAAAAAAATGAAAGCGTGCGCACAAAAGGTTAATCCTTAATATTATTTTTAAAATCTTTCATTCTATTTGTTTCCTTATCTTTTTTTATGGTAAATTATTTATTTGTTATTTAAAAATCAACAGATAGGGCAAAACAGTAAACTTTATGCACTGTTATGGATAAGCGAAGAAATAGTTAATATTTCAGACGCAATTTTAACTAATTTTTTCTGTAAGGCAACAATAAATTTTAAATGGGCAAAAAATAGTGTGATGGACGAGAGGGGGGTGGGGGAGGTGGGAAGAGAAAATTCGAAATGGGAGGTTGCCTCAGACGATTGAGCATTATTTTATTGCCACTTCAACTTAATAAATGGAGCAATATGTGTGCAGAATGACGAAATATAAAGTGTGTGTGTGGGGGGGGGGGGGATTTCATTCGAGAGAAGAATTTACATGATTTATTCAAAAATGACCAATTGTTATTTTTAAATAATAAATAAAACAACTAAGGCGAAATAATATTTAAAAATATGGCAAAAATTTTAAAATAAAAAACTGAAGAATTTTAAAGATTTTTAATTTTGTCCACTAGGGACAGACCAATGTCTTTTTCATAAAAACTCAAATAATGATAAAATTTTAACAATATTAAAATGTAATAGTAATTGATTTAATTCCATGCATCAACTTGCAGTTATTTTAGCTGATAGATTTAATTGCAGGATACGGCTAAATAATTTATGCTTTATCGTTCAATATAATTATAATCGAATTGATTTTAGTTTCAACTTCCTATTAACTTTTAATCGCAATTAAATAAAAAACAATTAATTTTTAATGAATTATTTCAGTGTTAATTAAATGTATTTTATTAATGCAATCAACACGTCACATAATTATGCCGCTTAATAATAAAAAAAAACTAAATTAATTCAGTAATAATACTAATAAAACTATGTTCAATTGTGTCATAAAAACATGATCAATACAATTATATTTATTAAAGAAAATTTTTACGTCTGTTTTTAAAATACGTTCTGAACGTCTTCGAACATATAGCGAATTAATGAAATAAATGAATATTATAGAACTGAAAAAAAAAACTTATGTTTGAATTATATATATTTATGCAATTAAAAGTTATTTTAATCCGAAAGAGATCTTTGTTTTAAGCAAGGTTCTAATTGCAAACCACGGTGAAATAACATTTCGTCTAGCTTTTTACATTTGCGGAAAAAACAAATGGAAAAAAGCACATCTCTTCCTCTCAGCAAAGAAATGGGGTTGCTGTTCGCTACGCGTACGACGTCACGAACAAAAAAGGGGGCGTAGCGTTGAATTCATCCCCGCGCCAACCCTTACTCTGGCGATAAGGTGCTCAAAACGTGAGCCTTCTTGAAAAAGCAACCCGGGCCCCTGGAATAGTGCTCCAGTGCTTTACAGTAGTAATAGCCCCACTATAAGCTACAAAAGGGGGCGTGGTCATTTGATTGACAGGTGGGTGTGGTAGCTGTCAATAAAAAATGGGGCGTGTCTGAACATGTACTGTTAGAGGGGGGGGGGATGTTTTTTTCTTGTGGGAGGCTAGGGTGCTTTTTCAGGAGGGGGAGGGGAGTCACGGGATCGTAGCCACTAGGTGCTACAAAAAGGGGCGTGGCCAATGTTTCAGGAGTGGGGGGATGAAATGGGGGAGTCACGTGACTGGATCGTATAGGATAACGGTAGTTGAGTTGTTTTTTGCTGGATGTTTGTATCGTACCCGCTAGGTGCTACAAAAAGGGGCGTGGTCAATGTTTCAGGAGTGGGGGGGATAAAATTTGGGGAGTCACGTGACTGGATCGTATAGGATAACGGTAGTTGAGTTGTTTTTTGTTGCATGTTTGAGGGGGAAAACGCTAGTTTCGGTTTTCTCGAGGGGTGGCTCATGAGAGGGGGGTAGTGGGAGTCAATCACGTGTTACAAAACAAGGGTCTCCTTTTTTTAATGAATTATTTTAATTTAAACGAATATAACTTTTAATGGAATGGATGATTAGTTTAGAAAAAACAAGTCTCTTTTTTTTAATTATTTTTTTATTTTAATTTAAACGAATATAACTTTTAATGGAATGGATGATCAGTTTAGAATTTTAAATTGGTTTCAAAACTATTTTTATTTTTTCAGTTTAATGATTTTTTAATTAGAACCTCATACTGAATGTCTTATTTTCATGATGACGTAATCGGTTATTTCAATTTATTTAATTGAACGAATTAAATAAAATTAAAGTTTTAAACTGATTATTTTTAAATTTGATTTTAAGCTTTTTGAACTGAATTATAAACTTAACGAAAGTTTTTTAATTAGAACCCTTTAAGGAATTTATTATTTTTTAGAATTACGAAAATGTACAAAAGCCTAACAAGGGATTCGAACCCGCATACTCTGGGTCACTAGATGAACGCGTTTCCTAACCAAGCTACGCTTACCTTTGCTTTGTTGTGAGTTATAATCTATACGAAACACGTGGCTGACTGGCTGTGGGGGAAAACGGAATGGAATGCCCAGGCATTTTTGAATAATACTTCAGCGATAGTTTTTAGAATAAATATTTTTACAAAGGCTTATTTGCGCTGTTTGGATACTTTTTCAGGCGAATGACTTTATTTTATTTACCAGTTAAAGGGAATTTGAACGCAAACGTAACTTTAACTGGGACTGAATTTGAACATTGTGACTTTTATCGGCACCAGGGAGATAGAGCACCTCTACCTTCATGATCGGCAATTAGATTTTTCTTAGGAATAATTTGTATCACCTTTAATATCCACTTTCTTGCTTTAAAACAGACATTTTTTTCAACCCTTTTTTTTTACAGTTTGATCTTTGGCAAAATATCTTTAAATCAATATTGCTTCATTCTGAAAATCAAAACATACTTTGAAATGTTTAAACATACTAACGTATTAACGTATAATATATATATATTTCATTTTACTGAACATAGAAATACTTTTTCCTGACATACTTTGAAAGTTTACTGAACAATGAACTGTTTTTTATACATTAATCCCATAAACATTTTTAATCACCTGAAGATATGTTTTTCATTTTATTGAGCCTGTTAATTTTCTTTAGTTTTCTGTATTTAAAAATACTTTATAACATAAAAACAGCATTTTTACCCCCGACTCATGAAAATATTTGCTTTAATTTTACTGATCACAGAATTATTCTGATCATATGCATACTTTTCATTTCTTTAACATAAAAATTTCTTTTTCTTCCTTCAAAAAAAAAAAGTATATTTGCTCTTGTCTTGATTAAAAAGAAAAGAAAAAAATCAAAATTTAATATTTTGTTACTCGTAAAAAACTTATAAGACCTAAAAATTTGACTAAAGATTTTTTTTTCACTGGATCTTTTTTCCAAACACTAATCTTTTGTATTCCAAACACAACTTTTTTTTCCAAACACTAATCTTTTTTATTTCAAACACAACTTTTTTTTCGAAACACAACTCTTTTTTCCAAACACCAATCTTTTTTATTCCAAACACAACACACAACTTTTTTTTCCAAACACTAATCTTTTTTATTCCAAACACAACTTTTTTTCCAAAGACAACTCTTTTTTCCAAACACTAATCTTTTTTTTCCAAACACAACTCTTTTTTTCAAACACTAATAATTTTTATTCCAAACACAACTTTTTTTCCCAAACACAACTCTTTTTTCAAACAATAATCTTTTTTTTTTCCAAACACAACTCTTTTTTCCAAACACTATTTTTTTTTAATTCCAAACACAACTTTTTTTCCAAACACTAATCATTTTTATTCCAAACACAACTTTTTTTTCCAAACACAACTCTTTTTTCCAAACACTAATCTTTTTTATTCCAAACACAACTTTTTTTCCAAACACAACTCTTTTTTCCAAACACTAATTTTTTTTCCAAACACAACTCTTTTTTCCAAACACTATTTTTTTTATTCCAAACACAACTTTTTTTCCAAACACTAATCTTTTTTATTCCAAACACAACTTTTTTTTTCCAAACACAACTCTTTTTTCCAAACACAACTCTTTTTTCCAAACACTAATATTTTTTATTCCAAACACAACTTTTTTTCCAAACACAACTCTTTTTTCCAAACACTAATCTTTTTTATTCCAAACACAGTTTTTATTCCAAACAGAACTTTTTTCCAAACACTAAACTTTTTTTTAATTCCAAACACAACTTTTTTTCCAAACATTAAACTTTTTTTTAAATTCCAAACACAACTTTTTATTCGAAACGCTAAACTTTTTTTTCCAAACACAACTCTTTTTTCCAAACACTAATCTTTTTTATTCCAAACACAGCTTTTATTCCAAACAGAACTTTTTTCCAAACACTAAACTTTTTTTTTATTCCAAACACAACTTTTTTTTCCAAACACTAAACTTTTTTTTAAATTCCAAACACAACTTTTTATCCGAAACACTAAAATTTTTTCCCAAACACAACTTTTTTTTCGAAACAGAACTTTTTTCCCAAACACTAATCTTTTTTATTCCAAACACAACTCTTTTTTTCCAAACACAACCTTTTTTCCAAACAACTTTTTCAACTCAGTAAATTTAAGCGAGCTTTTAGAATTTTTTTTAAAACAAAAATAAAATTATTTTTCATAGCTGAAAAAACTTTTTAACAAAATATTTTTTTATTTTTTTTTTATTCCAAACACAACTTTCTATTCGAAACACTAAACTTTTTTTTTCCAAACAACTTTTTTTTCCAAACAGAACTTTTTTTCCCAAACACTAATCTTTTTTATTCCAAACACAACTCTTTTTTTTTCCAAACACAACCTTTTTTTCAAACGACTTTTTCAACTCAGTAAATTTAAGCGAGCTTTTAGAAATTTTTTTAAAACAAAAATAAAATTATTTTTTCATAGCTGAAAAACGTTTTAACAAAATATTTTTTTATTAACCTATCCATGGAATAGTTCCGAAAAACGTCAATCCTAAATCATTTTGTACATAAGTTAATATAAAACTTATTAAAAAATAACAAAAATAAACTCTTGTTATCTTATAAATTTAGCTAAAAAAAAAATGTATGTGTTATTAAAAAGTGTAATACTACATGTTTATTTGAAAATAATAATAATTTTGACACTTTATGGAAAATTATTCAGTAGAAAAATAGAAAATAATTTCACGTTTAGATGAATGCCAAATTCTTAAATTATGTATCAGATATATCTATTTTCACCATATGATTTGTAACAATCTATAAAATATTCTTATTTTAGAAACATGAAAACGATTTTTCAGACATTTTTTTAATTTTTAGAAAATAGAAAATCATTTTCATATCTTCTTAATTAGCGACCTTTTGGGTAAAAAATAAGATTATGTTCATCACTTTTTAAAGACACTTTAAGCTCTAAAATTAATAATAATAATAATAATAATAATAATAATAATAATAATAAAGAAATCTAAATTATTACATAAAATAAAAAATTAATAGAATGAATGGTTAGACAAGTCTTTGTGTCGCAACATATAACTAACTACATATGTTTGCAGTATTGGAAAAATTTTCTAATTAGTTGTGTCTACAGGAACTTCACAAGATTTATTTATTTATTTATTTTATTTAATTTTTTCGAGAGGGGTTGGAGAATTATGTTTAATTTCTATCTACAAGTAAAAAATCGAACTTGTGATTTGATAATTAGAAATGCATACCAGGATTTAGTTATGAATGTAGTAAGGGATAATATATAATTTCTAAAAATAAACAATTAAAGATTAACCAATCATCTCATACATTTTCCACTCTTAGATTTTAGCATCTTGCGCGTTTCCGTTCTCCTTTTCACCTCCCTCTCCAACAACTTCTCTAAAGCCATCTTAACGTATTCAAGGCTGTTCTCAAATCCAAACTGGTTACTTTCCGACACATTTGTACATCCATTTTTGTTCGCAAACGTATAAAATTGCAATTAGTGATAAACAAACTGATATAAAATTGGCTGGTGCTCTTTGTAGGAAACAACAAAATTGTTTTTCTCTTTTTTTTTCGGTAAAAGTAGAAACATTTTCATAAAATGCTGACAAACTTGGCGTTTTCGGTTGATTTTCGGACACGATAAAAAAAAAATTGCGTTTTCTCTATATGTTCTAAAATGTGTTAAGAAATTTCACCCTTGAATGTATAAATTGAAATAGTATTGTTTTTAAAATATTACAATCATTTAACTGCAGTATTTTTAATATGCTTAAAAATTAAATCTTTTGTAAAAAGGAATGTTATAAGCCGTTTATTACTAGAGTTTAAGACTAATTTTAATTGTTTTCTTAAATTTTAATACAGAATGTGATAAAATCAACATTTAAAATTGTCATTAAAACACATTAAAAAAAAAAAAAATACTCTGGTATAAATTATACATACTGCAATGTAATACAGTGCGCGTAAAAAATTTTCTTTTACTTTTATGTCTGCAGCTGTTAATGAGCACGTGAAAAAGTTTAGTTATATATGCATTGCTTGTTTTATAATTTGCATTCACGTCTTGAGTCAGTCATGATTGACAATTACAAACAACGAAATTCGTAGCAATATATAGTATTATTTGAGTCGGCCGATAAAGTTGAAATCGATGAGAAATGTTGAAAATTTCCGAAGGAAGAAACTCAGATTTTGGACCGAAACTCAACCGAAACTATCAGTATTCCAAAAATCTCGTTTCTTCCTTCGGAAATTTTCAACATTTCTCATCGATTTCAACTTTATCGGCCGACTCAAATGATACTATATATTGCTACGAATTTCGTTGTTTGTAATTGTCAATCATGACTGACTCAAGACGTGAATGCAAATTATAAAACAAGCAATGCATATATAACTAAACTTTTTCACGTGCTCATTAACAGCTGCAGACATAAAAGTAAAAGAAAATTTTTTACGCGCACTGTATTACATTGCAGTATGTATAATTTATACCAGAGTATTTTTTTTTTTTTTTTTAATGAGTCTTAATGACAATTTTAAATGTTGATTTTATCACATTCTGTATTAAAATTTAAGAAAATAATTAAAATTAGTCTTAAACTCTAGTAATAAACGGCTTATAACATTCCTTTTTACAAAAGATTTAATTTTTAAGCATATTAAAAATACTGCAGTTAAACGATTGTAATATTTTAAAAACAATACTATTTCAATTTATACATTCAAGGGTGAAATTTCTTAACACATTTTAGAACATATAGAGAAAACGCAATTTTTTTTGTCGTGTCCGAAAATCAACCGAAAACGCCAAGTTTGTCAGCATTTTATGAAAATGTTTCTACTTTTACCGAAAAAAAAGAGAAAAACAATTTTGTTGTTTCCTACAAAGAGCACCAGCCAATTTTATATCAGTTTTTTATCACTAATTGCAATTTTATACGTTTGCGAACAAAAATGGATGTACAAATGTGTCGGAAAGTAACCAGTTTGGATTTGAGAACAGCCTTGAATACGTTAAGACGGCTTTAGAGAAGTTGTTGGAGAGGGAGGTGAAAAGGAGAACGGGAACGCGCAAGATGCTAAAATCTAAGAGCGGAAAATGTATGAGATGATTGGTTAATCTTTAATTGTTTATTTTTAGAAGTTATATATTATCCCTTACTACATTAATAACTAAATCCTGTTATGCATTTCTAATTATCAAATCACAAGTTCGATTTTTTACTTGTAGATAGAAATTAAACATAATTCTCCACCCCCCTGTTGAAAAAATAAAATAAAATAAATAAATAAATAAATCTTGTGAGGTTCCTGTAGACACAACTAATTAGAAAATTTTTCCAATACTGCAAACATATGTAGTTAGTTATATGTTGCGACACAAAGACTTGTCTAACCATTCATTCTATTAATTTTTTATTTTATGTAACAATTTAGATTTCTTTATTATTATTATTATTATTATTATTATTATTATTATTATTATTATTATTAATTTTAGAGCTTAAAGTGTCTTTAAAAAGTGATGAACATAATCTTATTTTTTACCCAAAAGGTCGCTAATTAAGAAGATATGAAAATGATTTTCTATTTTCTAAAAATTAAAAAAATGTCTGAAAAATCGTTTTCATGTTTCTAAAATAAGAATGTTTTATAGATTGTTACAAATCATATGGTGAAAATAGATATATCTGATACATAATTTAAGAAGTTGGCATTCATCTAAACGTGAAATTATTTTCTATTTTTCTACTGAATAATTTTCCATAAAGTGTCAAAATTATTATTATTTTCAAATAAACATGTAGTATTACACTTTTTAATAACACATACTTTTTTTTAGCTAAATTTATAAGATAACAAGAGTTTATTTTTGTTATTTTTTAATAAGTTTTATATTAACTTATGTACAAAATGATTTAGGATTGACGTTTTTCGGAACTATTCCATGGATAGGTTACTTTGTTTTCTGTGTCCCTCCTTCCTTTTTACTGTATAAATTTACCATTGAAAAACGAAGGAAAGAATTAACTTTAATACGAAAAATGGAATTTTTTTAAAACAAAAATAAAATTATTTTTCGTATTAAAGTTAATAAAAAAATATTTTGTTAAAACGTTTTTCAGCTATGAAAAAATAATTTTATTTTTGTTTTAAAAAAATTTCTAAAAGCTCGCTTAAATTTACTGAGTTGAAAAAGTCGTTTGAAAAAAAGGTTGTGTTTAGAAAAAAAGAGTTGTGTTTGGAATAAAAAAGATTAGTGTTTGGGAAAAAAAGTTCTGTTTGGAAAAAAAAGTTGTTTGGAAAAAAAAAGTTTAGTGTTTCGAATAAAAAGTTGTGTTTGGAATAAAAAAAAAGTTTAGTGTTTGAAAAAAGAGTTTCGTTTGGAAAAAAAAATTATTTTTTCGTATTAAAGTTAATAAAAAAATATTTTGTTAAAAAGTTTTTTCAGCTATGAAAAATGATTTTATTTTTGTTTAAAAAAAAATTCTAAAAGCTCGCTTAAATTTACTGAGTTGAAAAAGTTGTTTGGAAAAAAGGTTGTGTTTGGAAAAAAAGAGTTGTGTTTAGAATAAAAAAGATTAGTGTTTGGGAAAAAAGTTCTGTTTCGAAAAAAAAGTTGTGTTTGGAAAAAAATTTTAGTGTTTCGAATAAAAAGTGTTTGGAATTTAAAAAAAAGTTTAGTGTTTGGAATTAAAAAAAAGTTTAGTGTTTGGAAAAAAAAGTTGTGTTTGGAATAAAAAAAAATTAGTGTTTGGAAAAAAAAGTTCTGTTTGGAATAAAAGCTGTGTTTGGAATAAAAAAGATTAGTGTTTGGAAAAAAGAGTTGTGTTTGGAAAAAAAAAGTTGTGTTTGGAATAAAAATGATTAGTGTTTGGAAAAAAAGTTGTGTTTGGAATAAAAAAATAGTGTTTGGAAAAAAGAGTTGTGTTTGGAAAAAAAACGTTGTGTTTGGAATAAAAAAGATTAGTGTTTGGAAAAAAAAAGTTGTGTTTGGAATACAAAAGATTAGTGTTTGGAAAAAAGGTCTGTTTGGAATAAAAAAGATTAGTGTTTGGAAAAAAAGTTTAGTGTTTGGAAAAAAGTTCTGTTTGGAAAAAAAGTTGTGTTTGGAAAAAAAAGTTTAGTGTTTCGAATAAAAGGTTGTGTTTGGAATAAAAAAAGTTTAGTGTTTGGAAAAAAGTTCTGTTTGGAATAAAAGTTGTGTTTGGAATAAAAAAAAAGATTATTGTTTAAAAAAGAGTTGTGTTTGGAAAAAAAGTTGTGTTTGGAATAAAAATGATTAGTGTTTGGAAAAAAGAGTTGTGTTTGGAAAAAAAAAGATTAGTGTTTGGAAAAAAGAGTTGTGTTTGGAAAAAAAAAGTTGTGTTTGGAAAAAAAAAGTTGTGTTTGGAATAAAAGAGTTGTGTTTGAAATAAAAAAGATTAGTGTTTGGAAAAAAAAGTTGTGTTTGGAATACAAAAGATTAGTGTTTGGAAAAAAGATTCAGTGAAAAAAAAAATCTTTGGTCAAATTTTTAGGCCTTATAAGTTTTTTTACGAGTAACAAAATATTAAATTTTGATTTTTTTCTTTTATTTTTAATCAAGACAAGAGCAAATATACTTTTTTTTTTTAAAGGAAGAAAAAGAAATTTTTATGTTAAAGAAATGAAAAGTATGCATATGATCAGAATAATTCTGTGATCAGTAAAATTAAAGCAAATATTTTCATGAGTTGGGGGTTAAAATGCTGTTTTTATGTTAGAAAGTATTTTTAAATACAGAAAACTAAAGAAAATTAATAGGCTCAATAAAATGAAAAACATATCTTCAGGTGATTAAAAATGTTTATGGGATTAATGTATGAAAAACAGTTCATTGTTCAGTAAACTTTCAAAGTATGTCAGGAAAAAGTATTTCTATGTTCAGTAAAATGAAATATATATATATATTATACGTTAATACGTTAGTACGTTTAAACATTTCAAAGTATGTTTTGATTTTCAGAATAAAGCAATATTGATTTAAAGATATTCTGCCAAAGATCAAACTGTAAAAAAAAAGGGTTGAAAAAAATGTCTGTTTTAAAGCAAGAAAGTGGATATTAAAGGTGATACAAATTATTCCTAAGAAAAAATCTAATTGCCGATCATGAAGGTAGAGGTGCCCTATCTCCCTGGTGCCGATAAAAGTCACAATGTTCAAATTCAGCCCCAGTTAAAGTTACGTTTGCGTTCAAATTCCCTTTAACTGGTAAATAAAATAAAGTCATTCGCCTGAAAAAGTATCCAAACAGCGCAAATAAGCCTTTGTAAAAATATTTATTCTAAAAACTATCGCTGAAGTATTATTCAAAAATGCCTGGGCATTCCATTCCGTTTTCCCCCACAGCCAGTCAGCCACATGTTCCGTATAGATTATAACTCACAACAAAGCAAAGGTAAGCGTAGCTTGGTTAGGAAACGCGTTCATCTAGTGACCAAGAGTATGCAGGTTCGAATCCCTTGTTAGGCTTTTGTATATTTTCGTAATTCTAAAAAATAATAAATTCATTAAAGGGTTCTAATTAAAAAACTTTCGTTAAGTTTATAATTCAGTTCAAAAAGCTTAAAATCAAATTTAAAATAATCAGTTTAAAACTTTAATTTTATTTAATTCGTTCAATTAAATAAATTGAAATAACCGATTACGTCATCATGAAAATAAGACATTCAGTATGAGGTTCTAATTAAAAAATCATTAAACTGAAAAAATAAAAATAGTTTTGAAACCAATTTAAAATTCTAAACTGATCATCCATTCCATTA
Organism: Maratus speciosus; assembly: GCA_963932465.1. Lineage (NCBI taxonomy): Eukaryota > Metazoa > Arthropoda > Arachnida > Araneae > Salticidae > Maratus > Maratus speciosus. Next base: position 13,855,340 of record OZ010797.1, read on the forward strand.
AAAGTTATATTCGCTTAAATTAAAATAAAAAAATAATTAAAAAAAGAGACTTGTTTTTTCTAAACTAATCATCCATTCCATTAAAAGTTATATTCGTTTAAATTAAAATAATTCATTAAAAAAAAAACAGACCCTTGTTTTGTAACACGTGATTGACTCCCACTACCCCCCTCTCATGAGCCACCCCTCGAGAAAACCGAAACTAGCGTTTTCCTCCTCAAACATGCAGCAAAAAACAACTCAACTACCGTTATCCTATACGATCCAGTCACGTGACTCCCCCATTTCATCCCCCCACTCCTGAAACATTGCCCACGCCCCTTTTTGTAGCACCTAGTGGCTACGATCCCGTGACTCCCCTCCCCCCCTTTCCCCTTCCCCCTCCTGAAAAAGCACCCTAGCCTCCCACAAGAAAAAAAAATCACCCCCCCCCTCTAACAGTACATGTTCAGACACGCCCCCTTTTTGATTGACAGCTACCACGCCCACCTGTCAATCAAACGACCACGCCCCTTTTTGTAGCTTATAGTGGGGCTATTACTACTCTCTACCACTAAGCCACGTGCACGATGCCCTGCTTGGCATATCTCACTCACATAAGTCGGTAAGACTGCTACCGCAGCTATTTGATGGAAAACTCTTCATGAGCACACAATCTTGCGGCGTAACATGAGACGCAAATGAACCCAGCATGGGTGAATATCGGTCCGGGCTCGGTTTCGGGATTACTTTTTCTAGATGGGCCGGGAATGAATTTTTTGTACCGTGCCGCTTTAGGACTTGGCTGCATCCTTCGTAGAGGACTGAACGGGTAAAATTTTGTAATCCCTGTTCCAACCCAGATCAGAAGAAAATAATTAGCCCGGCACTGCCCACGATAAAAATATCAGTAAAATTTGGCTCGTCCAGCAATTTTTTTTCGAAAAAATGCATGTATTTTTAAATTTCTATATTATTCCTCAATTAAAATTTATAATATTTATTTTTCTTTTTTTTAATATGTGGGTAGATGCATTTCTAGGCAATAAGTACAGTAAAACCTGTGAAAAAGAATCTGCATATGGCGAAATCCCATGTTTGACAACGAAAAAAAAAAATAGTTTTATTATAATAGTACTTATGAAAAGGATATATAATGCATTTGCAATATGCGATGAACCTGCTAAGAAGGGAATCTACCCATAACGGAATCTTTCTTCTTTCCTATACGATGTCGTCTTAGATAATTTTATTGTTCAAAGTTGTTTGTAAAATTTTTCAATCTCTAAGCTATAGAATATGGTTAACGATAATAATGAAAGCTAAGACATTTAAATATTACCAGAGATGCAACATTAAAAAATAAATATCACAGCTCAAGACACTTTTTTTTTTTTAATGAAGAATATAAACATGAAATAAAATGATAAAATAAGTATTTTTTGTCAGAACTTCTCGTACAAGACAATTTTAACCTTATAGGCGTAAATATTTATAGTCAGCCGGACCAGGCCGAGCCGAACCGAGGCAATTAATTTTTTTGTGCAGGCTGGGACGAACTTTTAGCTTTTATAACGGGCTGGGTCAATATTTTTTTTGAACGGGCCGAGCTGGACTCGGAGCAGTTCTGGCCGACCTTTGAACTTTTATATAGGCTTAAAAGAAAAATTGTCTACTGATCGCGCTCAGCTTGAAAATTTCTTCCCGTGCAGACCTCTATCTATATTTGTTAATGAAATAATTGTATATAAAAAGAAAGAAAAAATAAAGTTTAAATCTAACGAGCACAGGAGATATATTTAAACATTCAATGGTCAAAATTTATTTTTATCATTTTGTGTTTTATACTTTTTCATTTATACTAAATGGTGATAGTGCAATAATTAAAATTACATTTAGTTTTCATTGATTAGTATTTGATACATACAAATAAGTATAGAATAGACACCGCCCGTCTTGGTACCAGCCCCACTTTTGCTCCAGTCTCTCTTTGTACACCAGCAAGCGGAGTATAGTGTCCAAATCCAGACCTCCCCCCACGTACTGGTGCTATGAACAGCCCTGAGGAGGAATTCTTGTATTGTGTTGATATTATCCTAAAGAAATGACAATGGTCAGAGTCAAGACACTGCAATCGTGATATCTTTTGCCACACGTGCAGTCAAATAAACATTCCTGGGAATGAAAAGGACAAAATAGTCTTTAAACTTTGTAGAAAGAGAGAAAAAAAAGGAAGATGGGAAAACACTCCGAGATGAGATAACATCTCAAGTCTATGGAAAAATACTTTTAGTTAAATTGTTACTAAGCAGAGGGTTTTGTTAAGACGCAAAACAGAAATTACTTATGTCAACATGAAAACGTTAATTCTGATAATTTTTATTGTGATTTATCCAACTCTAGTTTGCGGCCACGATAATATATAAATTATTAAACTATATCAGGGAAAAAAGGAAAAAATGAAATACAAAAATATGTTTTTACTTGAAAAGAAGACAAAAAATCTGGAAGGGCAAAACATAACTTTGGCCCTGCTCTTAAAAAAAAAAACTGAAGGGAGGGTAGTGATATATGCCCTCCTTGCCCTCGCCAGATTATGCCCATGTTATGGAGGTCTTTCTGCATATAGATTTTTAACCTTTTTATTTTCGACATTGTTTTGAAAAATCGGTGTCTACCCAAATCCGCCCCTCAAGAGTCAAAACCCAATCCAAAACCGATCCGAATCTGAAACAGAAGTAAATATCTAAGGTCAAATGAGAACCTTTTAAACCACTATACAGGTCACAAAGAGTGTTGCTAAATTTGTTGGATTTTTACTCACAAATTTAGAGTTCACTCCATAAAATTTTTAATACTAATTTTCCTTTATTTTATTCACGATATATTTATACTTACAATTATGAAAAAACTATTCAAACTTTCTGGGAAGAATTTGGAATTTCTTAATCATAGTTTTTATAAATGATGCATAAAAGTGTTAGTTGCTCTGTACAGATATTTATTTTTACGTCGATATGTTTAGAATTTTGTTTTGTGCGAGGAGTTCTGACAAAAAATATATATTATTATTATTACAATCTCTTTTTCATGTTTATATTGTTCACTTTAAATAAAAGTGCCATAGACTGCATAGTACAGGGACCCCCATTCCAAAATACTGTTTCTCATACATTTTATTCTATATATTCTATTGTAAACTATATTTATTTTTTAATGGATCGCTATTTGTATGTAAATATCTGGATTATTATTAATACCATTTATCCATTTACACGACATGGAGACTTAAAAATTTGAAAAATTCTATATCGAAAAGCCTTCTAAGACGGAATCACATAGGAGAGAAAATAAATGTTATAGTAGTTAAGTTCTTTTTTTACGAAGTCTGTCGTCTCTTGAAACTGTATTATTTATTTTCAAACGGATTGTTATATCCATTTTGCACCGATCAAGAAATTTTTTCTTTTAAAACCGGAATTCGTCATACACAGATTCTCATAACAGGTTTCACAGTACTGACCCCCCTCCCTAGAAATGTATATGTACTACTATTCTTTAAAGATAATTTTAACTGTATACAATAAGGGTAATTTAAAAATATATTGCAAAAATTGTTGACCCAAGGAGGTTGTTTCTTAAGGCAGTTCTTAACTGCTCTGCTCAACAAGCTCAAAACGTTTTGACACTTTTACAAATTCATTTTTTAACAGAAAGTTATAAATTGGAAAGCCTGACCATGGAAGGGATTTGGAATTGAACTGTGTATTCCATTTTTTGATTTTTAAATTACCTATTGAGTTATAAGCGATTTTGATCACGTGACAAAAACTTTTTCACCCTTTCTTGAGTGCTTATTCTTTTTTCGCGCGGAAATTCGGTTCAAAACGTCCATTTTGACACTATTTTCTGAAAGATCTATTGCGTGTGCAAAAAAAAAAAAAAAAAAAAAAAAAAAAAAAAAAAAAAACCGAAAAAAAAAACAGATCCATTACATAGTTTCTGAACAACAACACCTGCCAGTTTCATGCAGTTCCAAACAAAAATAAATTGAAACTTATGTCATAAAGTTGCCCTTTTTGATTTGAAAACAGCCTTAAACAGATTTTTGCACGAGTCAGACAGGGACGGGTCAATGATTTTCATACGAGCAGGGTTGTGACCATGCCAGAAAATTTCGGTCGGTGCAGACTTCAAGGAAGCATAAGCACAGGCTCAGAGAAATAAGCCCGGTTCGGCCCGGCCCGAGCCTCCAGAGAAAGTCAGACCCGAGCACGACCTAGAAAAACTGATGATCAGATCCGACCCATACCGAGTCCGTGTTGGCCTCTAAATGACATCTGAATGGGAAAAACGTGTTCTTAACGGGCTGGAAAAAATTTAAATAAATTATTAAAAAAAATTGAATTTGATTTGTAAATTTCGTTCAAACTCACAGATTTATTTAACTTTCGTTCAGTTCACGCTCATTTATCCAAAAGTGAATCAAGTTCAACTCAAAGTTCACAGCAAGTGAACTAAGTTCGTGAGTTTTCGTTCAATGAACGCGCTCATACCCAACACTGATTTAAATGTTGTACGCCAGATGAGATGCCAGATAAAGTTATTCAAATTTTCAACAGAACGAGCTTTCATCTATTATGCAGCAAATATCTTCACACACCGTGGATATCGTATGATAGAGCATTGTCACAAGCTGTATCATTACTAGCAATCATATCAATTGATTCTCTTATGATGGCTTCCTGGTCATTATTTGTACGGAAGATAATTTTTCATTTATTAAAATCCACTTTTATAGATTGAGTTTGAGCTAATCTTGCTAATGCAGTATGGGGTCTATTTAATTCTACATAATTTATGAGCAGACTAGTTTCGGTAGCATTTAGCGTACCGTCCCCAGTGAACTTTCTACGCTAACAAGGAAGGTCTCCATACTGGGCATACTCAGAATATGTTGAAAAAAAAAATGCTAGTGAAAGTACTCATGTATGTAATAAAGGATCAGTTGAAATTAGCGGCGGAATTACAGTAGAAAATCTGTAAAAAAAAATAAAATACTTTTGAATAATTGGCGTGAAAAGAAGAAAGCGGCACGCAATTTGGCGAGCAGCACTTTTCCTCGCCAAAAGCAAACGATTTTAATGAATCTGAAAATTGTTTGTTAATTGATTTTGAGAATATGCGGTATTTAATGAATTTAAACGTAAACCATGAAAGAATTTATTATTATTATTATTATTATTATTATTATTATTACATTTTGTATTATACTTGTTGCTTGTTGCCGATTTGAACGAAATTTTGCCATTGTTTTATTCTTCAATCCACAATTTTTTTAATTTAAACGGCTTTATCGGTTAAAAAAATAACTTTTAACGCCAGATGAATAATGCAGCCGTAATACATTTCCATACCGAAGAAGGTGTTCCCATAGCAACAAAGTTGAATCGACAGTGCTCGATGGGGCGTATTTTTGTGTTTGGAACAATTTTAATCAATTTAAATTTTGTTTTAAATCGTAAAATATGATAGTTAAAATTCGTTATAAGTACATATAAATATATATGACAAAACTATAGTTAAAACAAACTAAAAATGACAAAGCTAAAGTTATTTAAATTAAACTTATTTAAACAAATTCAACATAAAAAAAAAATTTCCTTAAAGAGTATTCGACAAGCGTATTTTTTTAAAAAATTAATTTCTTCGCCAAACGCTGATAAGCCGCCGAATAAGCGAAATTTTCATTATTTTTTTTTTACGGACGTTCTACCGAGGTTCCGCCAATTTTTTTTTTATAAACATATATACCCATGGGAGAAGAACATTCTGTATTTTTTCAGATTTTTCTGAGTATGCCCGTGTGGAGACCTTCCTTGTAAGTGCTATCGAAACTATAGTCTGCTCATAATTCTTAAGATGGAACTTGGTGCAATATAATAAAAATGTAAAAATATCAACGTTAAAACAAAGTTCTGGAACAGATATTTCGGAAACACAATATTAAGTTCTTAAGCTTAATTCTAAATTTGAAATTTCTAAAAAAAAGCTTTTTTCACTCAGCTAATTGCTCCGTTTGAAAAAGCATTCAAAAATAGTCGTCTAACTGAAATACAAAAAGAAAATTTACTTCATCTCATTAAGGCCAATGTTAATTTTAATTCCAATACTAAATCTAATCTTACCTCTCTTGAACAAACTGCCTTGAAAGATCTTAAATCTAATGATAATATTGTAATCACGAAAGCTGATAAGGGTGGCCAGATTGCCATCCTTGATAAAAGGCGATATTGGGTATTCTCACAATCTTTTGACTTTTATGTCCCTGAATAATAATTTTTATTTTAGTACATATATTTTTTTTCTATTCTAGGGAACATCTCAATGCACGACTGCATAACAATATTAACGAGATAAATAAGTTTTGGAAGATGTTGGGGGTCCAAATACCAGGAAAAGTCCTATACCGTCCCTTGTCCCTAATGCTGATTTTTAACTTCGGAGCTGTCTGTATAAAATTGTTTCAATAAAAGTAATTCGATGTAATTTTTTTCAAAACTGGGACAATTGTTTTATATAAATATGTAGCATAAAATTAACCTGCACGCATTTTTTCGGTTGATATTATTTTTTGAACTCTGTCCCTGGGTTTTATATTCCTTACCCACTCTCTTGCTAAACTTATACAGAAAATCACTTTTGATGCAGCCACAGAATTTTTTTTCAAGTTTAACGGATGTATTATATCCTTTTAAGACCCAACCCGCACGATCACGCGGGTTAGACATTCATTTAAATTTTTGCTTCTGAGTCGTATGTAATAAAAACTCGAATCGAACGATTGTTCTGGTTTACAGATAGAGTAAAGTGTCATTTTTTATCAACAGGTAGCGATTGCAGTCCATCTTTTACTTTCTACAGGCATGACTAGTTTTGTTTACAAAAACATCGGGTCTTAAAGGGTTAGGAATGAATATGAATGAATTATCACTTGTAACGTTAGATATTTCGAGGTTTTGGCGCCAAAGACATTGCCAAATTAGAAAAATATAAAATATCTCACGAACTATTAGTCTTAAAACGATTTGGTTTGTACCATTCCATTCAGCATACAAAAATATACTAAAATATGTTATCAGTTGAAAAATAACTATAAAATCAGATTTTTAAGGAATTTTTTAAGAGTTCGTTCTTTCCCAGATAGCAATTTTAGTTTGCAGAAACTTTTCAGCAGTCTTACATTGCAAACTTTCAAAGTTGCAGCAAGTTCAGCATGACAAGTCTGAAAGTTCAGAGCAAGACTGCAACAAGATTATGCAAGCTCCGAAGTCACCATACTTTGAACATGCAGCTAAGTTGTCGTGCAAGTTGCAGTCTTGTTGCATCAAAGTTACTACAAACTCATAGCAAACTAGCTCAGAGAGGGAGGTAACTAAAAATAAATAAATAAATAAGTAGGTGAAATGTGGGATATTGTTTATTATGTATTTTATAATTCCGAATTAGGTGAAATCGTGAGTGAGTGTGTTGACGGTGTTCTGAAGAGACCACTGCACGAAGAGCTACAAAATTTGGGGAAAAGGTACGTCTATATATGAAGTTTTGCACCCCGAAGCCCGATTTTCGATTTTTTGATTAGATTTTTTTTTACTTAATTTTTTATGCGATTTTTAATGTTTTTTTTTGTGTTTCGCGGCGATTTTTCCATATAAGTGAGAAGAATATGGTTTCTTTATTTTAACCCAATATAGTAAATTTTGTTCTCTTTTCAAAAAAGTTTATTCGGAATTCGTGCAGCGATTTTTGATTTTTAGCGAATTTTTTATGCAATTATTGAACAGTATTTAATGCATTTCCATACCTATAAGGAGGTTGCCGTAGAGGGACATAGTTATGTCACCAAATGCAGCCAAGTTTGTTGCCAACTTTGCGGTATATCGCCAAATTTGGCGACAAAAATGAGTCGCCAAAAGTGACGCCAACTTGGCGATGTCTGTAATATTTCGCCAAATTCCCATAGACTTCCATTGTAAACCAATATGGATTACTTTCTTACAGGAAATCAACAAACTGAGATATTTTAATTCAACAAAAACTAATACTAACTTAAGGGATTATATTAATTCGATTTTTCCACATTAGGAAAAAGAATACAGTTTATTTCTTTTAACCCAATATAAGAAATTTTGTTCTCTTTTCAAAAAAGTTTATTCGGAATTCGTGCAACAATTTTTGAATTTTTAGCGAATTTTTTATGCGATTATTGAACAGCATGTATTGCATGTCCATACCTATAAGGGGGTTACCGTAGGGGGGATCCAGTTCTGTCGCCAAATAACGCCCAGTTTGTCACCAACTTGGCGATATATCGCCTTATTTGGCGACCAAAATGAGTAGCTAAAAGTGATGCCAACTTGGCGATATCTCTAATATTTTGACAAATTCCGATAGACTTCCACTGTAAAACAATAGGGTTTACTTGCTTACAGAAAATCAACAAATTGAGATATTTTAATGCAACAAAAACTAATATTAACTTACAGTATTATATTAATTATATTTAAGGGAGTCCAAGTAAATTAATTACGAATAAAAGTAATATTATCTAATGCTTAGCATGATTTCCAAAACATATATTTTAAGAGAGCCCACGGATCAAAGGAATTAGATTTGAAAATTTTATCCAATTATAGTAAATTTTGACTTTCGTGATTTTTCAACTTTTAGTGATTTTTAATGCGATTTTTAAGTTTCTTCGCGATCTGCTGCAATTTTTTGACATTCCATTTTTGACCTAAAGTACATTCTTTCCTCATTTCGATAAAGTTTATTCGGATTTCTTATAGCAATTTTCGAATTTTTGGGGAAATTTGTATGTGATTTTTAATGTATTTTATCGATTTGCTACTATTTTTCCACATTAGTGAAAGGAATCAACTTGCAATCTTCGAACATATCTTCATATATATATATTTTTTTTCTTTTCAAAATTTGAGAAGCGATCTAAAATTTTTTCGCGATATCTTTTGTGACTTTCAGAGCTTTTTCGTATTTCCTGCTGTTTTTTGACGTACCCGGGCAACGCCGGGCAAGTTCGCTAGTAAATAAATAAATAGGTAAAATGTGGGATACTGTTTATTATGTATTTTATAATTCCGAATTAGGTGAAATCGTCAGCAAGTCAATACGATCATTTCTTACAAAGTTACGGCAGGTTTTATTCATTCAAAGTCTAAAATTATACTTTTGCATGTAAAATAGGTTTTTACAGCAGCAAGTGATTGCTATTTACGAAAGCTTGAGACAAACTTCGTTTCGGCGCTACAAATTAAGATCCGATAAATCCCCCAAATGTAAAGTTTTTTTTTTTACCGTGTTTTTTTTTTTTTTTTTTTTTTTTTTTTTTTTTTTTTTTTTTTGGGGGGGGGGGGCATGTTAGGTCGAGAGAGCAAAATTCAACTTTTTTTAAATAGGTCAAGTGGGATATCGTTTCGCATGTATCTTTTAATTCCGATTTGAATAACATTATCCGCAAGTCGATACGATCATTTGTAAGAAAGTTACAGAAAAGATTTTATCAATGCAAAGTGGAAAATTATATTTTATTTTTTAGCATAGTTCTGTCACATTTATTTTACGTTTAAAAAAAGTTATTTATATCATATTAAGTCATCTTAAAATTATTAAATGTGCTCAAAATAGCAATAATCTAAATCAGGATAATTTGGAGTTTACTTCAAAGTCATTAAATTTACCAAAATCCACTTCTTATAACCTGGCCTAACTTTGTAAACAATGGTCGTATCGGTTTGCGTGCGATATCATTTGATTTAGAATAAAAATATTCATAACAAATGACACCTAATTTGACCTATTTAAAATAAGTTCTATTCTCCAATGCCGTGTTAAAGTCCCCGCCCCCTCCTTAAAAAAAAAAAAAAAAAAAAAAAAAAACGCGATGAAACCACTTAATTTTGGGGGACTCACCGTATATTCATTTCTAGTACCAAAATGAAGTTCTTATCAAATAAATTTTTGTGAATGGCTATGAGTTGCTGCTGTAAAAACCTACTTTACCTGCACTAAATTATAGTTTTTGACTTCGTATTCATAAAACTTGTCGTAACTATGTAACAAATGATCGTATCGATTTGCGAATGGTAATCATTAAATTTAAAATAATAATAATAATAATAATAATAATAATAATAATAATAATAATAATAATAATAATAAACGATACCTGTCTACCTACTAAAAATTTTTTTAGCTTTGCCCCTCCCGCTCCCCGAGTTAAAAATGCCCCCAAAACATGGTAAAAGAACTTTATTTTTTAAGGACTCATCGAATATTCATTTTTAGTGTTAAAATGAATTTCTTCCCAAACTTTGGTGAATGGACACCAGTTGTCGTATTTTTACTCAATTTTTGATTATATATTTTTTATATGTACGCTAATAGTCGTACTTTTAAAGATTGTGTAAGTTTCGTGCTGGATTCCATATAATCGGAGGTTTGTAGAGTGATTGACATTTTTATGATATATAGACTGAGTAAACAAGGACTTATAGTTTAGATTCCAAATCACCACAAATACGCTACCACACCCGTAGGAATTAAACCCGACATAGTTGAATCGAAGGCCACAGGGCTAACCATTCAACTACCTGGTAAGCCCCAATAACTTCCAATAACATATCTTAATTTGTTTAGAAGTTTTATTAGACTCGCCAATTCTCAATTAGTTGCTTATTACCTTCTAATTCTTAAAAGATATTTAAAAACATTATCTAAAAATAAGTGATCCATGATCCATGTAAATAACCAATTCAAAGCAAACCCTATTATATGTCTAATTTGATTAATAATTTATTATAGCAGCGTATATTAGTTTTTATTTTTTTTTTAATTTACTCCTAATAAATTTCACGCAATTAGGAAATAAATTTAGTTAAACAGAATTATCATATCATAAAGATATGATAGTTCATATTATGATAGTATCATATCATACATCAAGATATAGCTGGTAATCAAGTAATTCTAATTTCTTGCAAAACTAGCCGCCTCTGGCGAGCAGTTTGATTCTCCCTGAAACATATGCTAATTATTGCATTTTATAATTTAATTTGTTTCCTTAATTCTTCGCCAAATCGGAAGATTCAGATTGAGAAATAAATAAATCTGTATTTTTATGTTAACGGGTGCAGGTGATAAATCGCCAACTATCCAAAATCCTATCGCATTTTTTTTTTTGTTTTATTATTAAATAGCTCCGGTCTCCCCTATCTACTGACGGTACTTATGAGTATCATTAAAATGACTTGTTATAAAATTCATTTAATACATCGATTAGTTGTAATACAGTTTAGAATGAGTTATAGATACATTAGTTTATCTTGTTCCAAAAGCATTATGCGTTACACAAAACAAAAATATTTTTAAAAGGATGATTTCTTTTGCCTTTGCATCTTTTCAACTTTCTTGGCGTTGGGGAAAGGAGAGGGGGCGGATTTTTCAATTCGGAAATATTTCTATTGTAAGAACATTATATTTGTACATTTCCTAATTCTACAAAATACGAAGAAAAATATTTAAAATAAAAGTTTTGTGTGGCGTTATAAATATTGCATATAATCCCTATAAATTCAAATTTAATGAATCCTTCTAAATCCTTCAATTCTTCTAAAATCTTTTAAAAATTATTAAAGGGTTATGTACATCTTTTAATGTAGTTTAAATAATACACGAAAAATGCTTTAGAAGATAAAATTTTCACGAATTCCTAATTCAGTACATAAAGGTCGCTGTACACTCAATGTACTCAAAATAATTGCAAAACTGAGAAAAAAAATTAATGATAAAGCATCTCATTAATCGGTAATTGTTTAGATTAATTAATAATTGAGGTATTGACATGAGAAGGGGAGTAAGCGCCAAAAATGAAATTTTACAGGAGAGGCTACCTTTTTCATGCCGAAGGCATTGCAGTTACTACCTGTGCCATCTTGCGGTCATCATAAGAAATAAAATAAACGGGATAGATACATATTTTCCCGTGTTATTGGCCTTTGTATTTACTATTTTATCAACGAAACAAGACAGAAAAATCATGCGTTAAGCATAGATTATGAAACATTTTCCAACACTTCCTGAAATCTTTAACAAAACAAAGCAGATGTACGATTGTACGATTAAATAATCTACAGCACTTTTTTAAACTTCAAAGCATTGCACATTTTCAATTTTTATACCATCGTATTGGAAAAAAAAGTACTTTTAAAGGCTTTTTTTTTTTAAACAACATCTCCATTTATTTTTGAAATATTAATCTTTTTGTAATTTTTAGAGCCATTTGCTTAATATTGGCAATGAAAGCACTGCACTTCTGTAGAAAGTAAAGGAAAAATAGTTCTAAAATAGTAATTATATATTTTTGTTGCCATTTTCTCATAACAACTGAAAGAAAATGTAATTAAAATACGTGCTATTTTGAAAAAATATAAACGAATGATTTCCGTTAAAACCTGGAGCTATTATAAACTATATTTAATTTTAAGTATCTATATTAATGTTACAAACAAATGAAGGCCTATGAATCCTGAAATAGCCGTTTTTCTTTTTTTTTTCGTGTTTCTTGAATGACGGCATCTTTTTGCTGCATTTGTGTATTATTTCGCGATAGTGACATCCTATGAATACTTTACTGTAGATGTTTAAGAGTGGATCGTAAATCTGGAATTTTTAAGCGGATGCGAATGAGTCATTTTGCATCAAATAAAAGCGTGTGTTTTAAGTCTTAAAATTGAAATATGTTTTGCACTTTTTATATGTACATATATTTTTCTTACATCGAAGGCGACACTAAATTCTGAAGATGCAGAATGCCTGTTTTCTAGTGATCCTTATTCGCTTATGAATTTTTAATTTTTAATGTTGTTCTTGATTCTTGGATCACCAAGAAGCTAATATCTTTATTCAGAAATATGCGTTGAATAAAGAAGTATTATTTAATAAGATAAATATTCGAAAGTAAAAATATATTTTTATGTTATTTTTTCATCTTAATTAAGCAAAAACGTTATTCTATGTTTTGGCGCAGTTTAGTTTTAGAAAAGTAAATTCAGCCAAATAACTAAGAATTTCTTTGGAAATTTTTATTTATGGTATAACGAATTTAACAAATAATTTTATTTGTTAACAATTCTTTTGTTGCCACTTTAAAAAAAGAAAAAATCATAATATAATTCTTTTAAAATGCGTAAGTATCGTGTGCGTAAATAATTTCACATAATATAAGAATAGATTGTGTATTTGAGTTCTTAACACTGAAAAATACTTTTATAATTGAATGTAAATAATTGTATTTTCACAAATTTTAATTCATTAAAAATATGCTATAATTTTCATAAAAAAGGTATTTTAAAAATTTCATAAAGAAATCGTGAAACTATTATTTAATTAATCATGATTCTATCTATAATGACTAACTCCATGATTTATTTTTTCTTCTGAAAATACACGTGTTTCATATTTTATTTGCAAAAATGAAAAAACATGTAAAATAAATTAATTAAAATAATAAATTTTTTAAAGTCATTCTGAAAAAAAAAATTGTGCAAATCTACAGATCATAATTTATTTTTATGTTTAATTTCAAATCCAAATACTGAATAGTTGTTTCGTAAGGTGTACGACAAAATGTAATTTGTGTAGCCTATTAGAGGATTCACTTCGCTCATCTTAATAACTCCTCGAGGTCGTATTTGTCAAATTCCATACACAGCAGACGTGCCTGTCTGGTTAGCTCTCGTGTATAAAAAGACTAGCGGGCTTCGCCCGCTACGCTATTTGGTTTCTCGAAACGAACTCTCAATCAAACAAAATATATCAGGAAATTTGACTTTGTGTTTTAAAGTAATATGAATCTGTACCTGAAATGTCGTTTCCGCATTGCTGAAAACGATACGATTGCTATTGTGCTATTATGTTTTCTAATATGTCAGAAAAAAATTTGGATTCATAAGAACCAACTTTTTTAGTTGATCGTTTACGGTACGATTTGGTAAAGAACAATAGAATGATATTCAATATACTAAGACCATCCTTGAAAAATTATCTGAATAACAAAGCAAGCCTAATCAAAATCCGTCCAATGCAACCGTTTGAAAAGGCTAATCTTCCATAATTGTGTTCACCTGATTGTAGAACTTCCCCCAAAATTCTATAACTAAGCAACGTTGAGCAATATGTTTCATTCTAAAACCTTCCATAAAAATTTATCTAATTAACAATGAAAGTTTTATCAAAATCCATCCTGATGAACAAAAATGATGAGGAAAAAGGCTAATCTTTCATAATCGGGTTTACCGGATTATAGAAGTCTTCCCCATAATTCTATAATCAAGCAACTTAGAACGATATGCAATGCACTAAAACCTTCCCTGAAAAATATCTGGCTGACAGCACAAGTTCCATCAAAATTCATTCAGCAGAACTCAAGTTATAAGCAGCCGGCACGAAATTCCCATTTGCATTTTATCTCTTTGCACTCCAAGCTTTTTTTCCATGGCGGAACTAGTAACTCCGCAACATTTTTAAATAAAATAAAATATGGTCTTATACAGTCAAATTGAAAATAATTTTCTTATTAGAATGTTTTATATTTTTTTACACGTTAGAAATATAATATTTAAATCTTATGCTCTATAGTTCTGTTGGATGTGGTATTTTATAAAACCCTCACGAAGGTGCATTGCAGGCTTTTCGGGACAAGTGTGACAAAATTATGTCGTTTGATGTCTCTTACCTTTTCCTGTTCTGTGAGAGCAGACTCGTCAATCTTCGACTCTACCTGCTAGCATTGCATGGAGCCCTCTACTTAATTGAACACATGTGTGGGTATCAGTGGATGTTTAAGCCCCACGGCTTTCTTGAAAATCTCCTTTCAATTGATTAATCAATAGTTTCATGTATTTTAAATGGCTGAGTGGAATCTCATTTCTCTGTTGTTTTACAAGTTTATACTCAACAAAGATATTTATTATATATTCAAAAAATATGTCTCCACGTGTTTTTTCTTTAAACAAATTTTATTAGTTAATCAGTACGTTCAAATGCCACGACAATATTATACTGATTGAGTATAATATTGTTATTTTTCTTATAACATTATTTTGTCAAAAGAGGGCGCATCGAATAACAGTGCCGTTTTTTATAAAGTTAAATTTTGTTTATGGTACATATCTGTCAGTTTTATCTTCACAAAAAAAAATTGTTATAAAATACAATTTGGATACTTCCTTTTAGGTAGCTTTCTTTACAAAAAAGCTACCTATTGCAGCCGTTCGGAGGAAAGCGATATCAAAAAATTTTGGTATATTTTCATCGATCATGACCCCCAGACCCCGAAACCACCCTCCGTTCAAAATTGATATATATATATATATATATATATATATATCTGACCTATGTCACACTGTAACTCCCGTAATTATGAACCGATTTCGATGTAATTCGGTGTGTACATAGTATATACCAATGTCTCGACCGAGTTCGTTGGCCAGCTTCATCCGCCGTTTTGTTTCAAAATGGCGGCCATTTAAAATTTTTAAAAAAATTTAAAACTTGAAATGTGGTACCAAAAAATTAAAAATGAAAAAATATTTTTTTCTTATGTATTTGACCTTTATACAAAGATTCCGGAGCAGTTTTTGTTTCGTCTATATCTTAAAAAATAGCTGAGTTATAGTATTTTGAATTTCTAGCGTGGCTGATATTTTGAAACGTCCTGAATTTTGTCACGCGATAAAAGGCGTATTTATGAACCGATTTGGATGTAATTCGGTGTGTACATAGTACATACCAATCTCTCGACCGAGTTCGTTGGCCAGCTTCATCCGCCATTTTGTTTCAAAATGGCGGCCATTTAAAATTTTTTTTAAATTTAAAATTTGAAATGTGGTACCAAAAAACTGAAAATGGAAAAATATTCTTTTCTTATGTATTTAACCTTTATACAAAGATTTCAGAGCAGTTTTTGTTTCGTCTATATCTTAAAAAATGGCTGAGTTATAGCATTTTGAATTTCTAGCGTGGCTGACATTTTGAAACGTCCTGAATTTTGTCACGCGATAAAAGGCGTATTTATGAACCGATTTGGATGTAACTTCGTTTATACATAGTACATACCAATGTCTCGACCGGGTTCGTTGGCCAGCTTCACCCGCCATCTTGTTTAAAAATGGCGGCCATTTAAATTTTTAAGAAAAATTTAAATTTGAAATGTGGTACCAAAAATTGAAAATTGAAAAAATATTTTCTTCTTATGTGTTTGACCTTGATAAAAAGATTCGGGAGCAGTTTTTGTTTCGTCTATATCTTAAGAAATGGCTGAGTAATAGCATTTTGAATTTCTAGCGTGGCTGACATTTTGAAACGTCCTGATATTTCTCACGTAATAACAGGCGTATTTATGAACCGACTTGGATGTACCTTGGTGTGTACATAGTACATACAAATATCTCGGCCGAGTTCGTTGGCCAGCTTCATCCGCCATCTTGTTTCAAAATGGCGGCCATTTAAAAAAAATTAAATGAGATACCAAAAAATTGGAAAATGAAATAGATTTTTTTTGTATGTGTTTGACCTTAATACAAAGATTCCGGAACAGTTTTTCTTTCGTCTATATCTAAAAAAAAAATGGCTGAGTAATAGCATTTTGAATTTTTCTTGTGGCTGACATTTTAAAACGACCTGATTTTTGTCACGCGATAACAGGCGTATATATGAACCTATTTGGATGTAACTTGGTCTGTACATAGTACATACCAATGTCTCGACCGAGTTCGTTGGCCAGCTTCATTCGCCATCTTCTTTCAAAAGGGTTGCCATTTAAAAAAAATTAAATTTAAAATTCAAAATGAGGTATTAAAAAATTGGAAAATGAAAAAGATTTTTTTTTTATGTGTTTGGCCTTGATACAAAGATTCCGGAGCAGTTTTTGTTTCTGAAAATTTGTTCTTTTGTTGATATCTTAAAAAATGGTTGATTTATAGCACTTTGAATTTCTAGCATGGCTAACATTTTGAAACGATCTTGTATTTGTCACGCGATAACACACGTATTCGCCTATTTCGATGTAAGAAGGCATGTGGATAGTATACATCAACACCTCGACCAAGTTCGCTGGCCAGATTCATCAGCCATCTTGTTTCAAAATGGCGGCCATTAAATTAAAAAATATGTGTATATTTAAAGTGAGGTGCAAAAAAATTAGAAATTGAAAAAGGTTTCTTTCTTAAGTATTTGATCTTGATATAAGGATTCAGGAGCATTTTTTGTTTGTATTTACCTTAAAAAATGACTCAGATATAGCAGTTTCAATTTCTATTGTGGGTGACATTTTGAAAAATCTGATTTTTTGCATGCGACAGCACTCCTATATATTAACCGATTCCGATGTGAGTGAGCATGTGCACAGCAATTACTAAGTTCTCGACCAAGTTCACTGCTTAGCCTCATCCACCATGTTGTCTTAAAATGACAGGCACTTTAAGAAATTGCCGAATTTGGCAGCCAAATATAAGTTACCTTAAAGAAAAGCAGCTTGGATAAAGCTGACTAATTTCGCGAAATTGTCATTCATTATATTGATAAAAATTAGTATTGAATCTCCTATATTCGGTTTCCACTAAATTGAGCTTCGTGTGTTTGCATGATATAAGTTGGCTTTTTTAAAATAAGGATTATGAAAGCTACCTCTTCCTCCCGGCACTGGCCGGAAGGACTTTTATCATATCTGTACAGATTCCAATTGGATCACTCCATTAATGTAAATAATAGAACAGTAAGTAAGAACCAAGGTTGGAATTAATGTAAATTGTTCTTGTAAATTAAGATGGTGAGTGAGACTCACCGTTGGAGTTGATGTAAAAAATAGCGTGGTGAGTGAGACTCACCGTTGGAGTGCAAAGGATTAATTATATAGTAGATGATCATAACGTCCTGAACCAATTAACTAGCACCGGTAGTGATATCTAATGTCGCCAATAAAGCTTTCGCACACTGAGGTTACAGAAGCAACATTATGTGCATATTAGGAGAGAAAAGAGGTTGAAACAAAGAAAAAAACCTTTTTTTTAAACTTTTTTTTTCTTTTTTTTTTTTTGTAAGAGATTTTTTCTGTCGCCTGATTATGCGGCTTGCCTTATAGTGGCATACCGTAGGGGAGTCCGACGAGACGATTGTTCGGGGTTCAAAATTTTTAGAGGCGCCAAGAATTTCTTGCATGTAAAACTAAAGCATAAAAGAGTCTAGTAGCTGCAAAGGAGCATCGCAATATTTTGAATTGACTACACTGAGAGAAATAAAATACTGCCTTCACCTAGAATGAATAGATAGTCGTTTTCTGAATCCCTAAACTAGAAATATAGATTTCTGAGCTATGCGAATACGGTAAACAACTAAGCTGAATAGACGAAATGATCTCGAATTTCTAGACTCTTGTTTTCTAGGTGGCGAAACGATAATAAATCGTTTCAGTAGCGAGTAATTATAGCTTGATTTCTGGAGTGGTTTCATAAACTAGAATTACAGTTAATAAAACTAACCTCTTGTGTTCGTATCTATTTGCAGAAATCTTTAAATAAGTTTGACCACGAGAATACAGGAAAATGCACGGGAATTCTACCAGGAGACGCTAGAATTCTCTAGCAAAAGGAACTAAAATTTATAAGGATGACATGGAACTATTTTTTCTAGAGCTACAATTTAGATTCTAGATGACAAAACCATATTTTTATCTCAGTGTACTGCAAACCCGTCCTACGCCACTGATTTATTATATAGGCTATAAGTATGGAAAATATATGTTAAGATTTCAGCATGAAGATAATATAAAGATTAAAAAAACTTTTGTTAGTCTTTAACTTTTCTGGCGCATAAAAGAAATCTGCCAATAATGGGTTTATTTTTATTTTTGTTGTTGTTAACTTTTTAAATCCTTTAGTAACTTTTGAATGACCATCTGTTTGTTCTGAATGTGATACATCAACTTAAACTACGACAAGAAATAAACGTGCTCTGTTTCTTGTTTTTTTCTTTTTTCTTTGCAGGTGCTGCTATTACTGTGTGCCGCTCTCTGCTACCAGATAGCAATATCCAAATCTCAATCTCTGTATGGAGCTTCAGTTGGTTATGGACAAGTTGGAACTGGAGGTGGATTCGATATCGGAGGAGGATACGTAGGAGAATACGAGGGAGAATACGAGGGAGAATACGAGGGAGAATACGAAGAAGAATACGGATGACAGTTTGGAACAGGAGGAGGATTTGGAGGACAGACAGGAATCAGTTTCAGAGTTAATGCAGGCGCAGGCATGGGAAGGGGAGGTGGCGGTATGGGAAAGCATTGATGATGTCTGTCGATTTATGAGGGAACTTTAAATGCATCATTTATGATAGAGCTGTAACTCAAGCAATAATAACTTATATTATGCTCATTTATTGTGTATGTGGAAGTGTTTCTTTTGAAGTGTGCTAAATATTATTTTTTTCTTTTCTATAGACAAAACAAAAGTCTATCATGTTCACAATTCTTCGAAATTCGCGATGTAAGAAATCAATTTTTGCATTTCTTAAGGAGGTTCCCAAATCCCTTGCTTAACAACCCGAAACTTTCAGACATACAGTCCGTCAGAAAAGTCTACATACACTCATAAAATTACAACAATCTAACGCAATACTAATATTTTGGAAAGTAAAACTATTTTAATAAACGTTTCAGACATTAACATATGTCCATTAAAGAAAATTAAAAAAATACTCATTAAAATTTAGCGAAATTGTGCAAAAGTCGATATTATATAGTCACAAAAAATCTAAATACACAAATCTAAGGCGCGTCACACACCAGGGAGACATGCAATAAAAAAGCGTGAGGCATGCGACAATTTCACCCTGTTAACAAAGAAAAAACCGGTTTGAATAGAAGAATTTGCCTCATGTCTCACAACTATTGTCGCATGTCTCTCTAGTGTGTGACGCGCATAAATCTCGCAAAAGTCTAATGTATACTACATTTATGCATAACTAAAGGTTCAAAATTAAAAAGTCATCCTTTGTAGGACCTCCCTTGGAAACTATAACTGCTTGCATTCTTTTTGGAATTGACAAAACAAGATTTTTCGTCATATCGGGAGTAATGTCCGACCTTGCACGTTGTATTGCGGTCTTCAAGGTTTCTTTACTTATAATTGTGTGTTGACGAATCCGACGATCAAGTTCATCCTAAATGTGCTCAATGGGGTTTACGTCTGGTGACTGTGGTGGCGAATATAGTTGATTAGGTACTTTATAAAGGAGTCATTCCTTTATGATCTCAGCAGCATGCTTCGGGTCATTATTTTGTTGGAAAACTCAGCTACTTCACAATCCTAAATTTTGAACGGATAAATGTAGATTGCTCTGGAGTATTTTTAAATAACCGAATGGGTCTATTGTACTGTCAATATACGCAAAATTACCTACCCCAGCCGCCGCCATTGAGCCCTAAACCATTCAACTCCCTCCACCGTGTTTAAGGGGGTAGGATACCTTTGAACATGTCGAAAAAAGAAAAAATACCACTATGTTCTAAGCTTCAAAACTTGTGTAATATGTCAAAAATAAAAATAAAACTTCATTTAAATATAAAGCTCACATTTATATTTATATTTAAAAATATATATATACTTGTAAATTCAAAAATAAATATTGAAATGATAAGTTTAAAAATATATTATAATGAGAGAAAAAAATCTTGCGCGCATGATAAATTCTGAAAATATGCATATAAAGAAGAAATTTTGATGTAAATAAATACATAATACTGTTACCTTCATATTAAAACCAGAATATTTGTAAAAAAATATTGACTAATATAAAAAATTAACAAAAAATTTAAAAAATTCACTTAAAAATATATTTTCAAAGTAAAAAACAAAAAATAAAATAAAATCTTACTTTTTTCTGGTTTTAAGTTGTAGATAATACAGTGATGAATATGTAGTGAAAAGTTTTTCTGATTGCTATGCACAGTTTTTTAGTAACGCTTCGCTCAGTATCAAAATTCATCTTTTTGAATAAATGCAATGCAAAGTTTAATTATCCCATGTAGTCTTAATACTTAGTCTTAATAAAACTACCATAATTAGTAAACTAATGAGAATTTTTTAATGCGGCTTTTTGCATATTGTTCAGAAATGATTACAGAATCAAAATATGTATCGAAAATTTTGCAGGTTTAAAGGTATCTTACCCCCTTAACAGTTGGTGTCACATCTCCCGTGAACTGAAATGAAAGGACTTCCGCGAGTCAGGAAACGGAATAATGTTTTTTTCCATCGGCTGTTATGAATGTGTGTATATTTTTGATGTGTTGTGTTTTTCCATTGTGATTGTTTGAATAAAGTGATGTAAATGTATTAAATTAGTGCAGTTTTATAAGTAGAATAATGCTCGGCCATCCCGGCGAACCTAGATTCAGTTCAACATAACAGAAAGGGTAAGCGATTACCTTTATTAAGTATTAAGCAAAAATAACTTTTACATTATTGGAATACTTTGAGTTGACATTATGGCGCCCGTTAACAGAGACGTCGGTTTATAAAAGGCCGTGATTATATATTTTGATCTATCGAACTATTATTGGTAGTATATTACGATGGAAAATTTAACGAAGATCAGAACTCCGTTGCGTACCAGTTTTACGAAAGCTGCAAATAGGCTTGACGAAGCTTTAAAAGCTAATCCTGTTGATTTCGAAGAAATAGAAATTTCTTTTACGCTTTTAAGCGATAAATATCAGAATCTGCAAGCTGCAGATAATGAGATATTAGATTTACTTTCGAAAGATGATAAAATAAATCAAAGTGTTTATGATAAAGAATATGATAATATAACTTCGTATACGGATAAGTACATCACTTTAAAAATAAAGACTGAACGAATGCAGAATTCATTGAGTAATTCACATATTGAAGCGGTAAATAAAAAAACTGTGAGGTTACCAAAATTGGAATTAGAAAAATTTGATGGATCGATAAAGGGCTGGTTGAAGTTCTGGTCCATTTTTAAAAAGATACATGAAGACCCAGAATTATCGGATGAGGATAAATTTGTTTATCTTATTCAAAGTACTACAGAAAAATCTAGAGCGCGTGATCTTGTAGAGAGTTTTCCGCCAACAGCAGAAAATTACCCTTTAGTGATTGATTGTCTTAAATCTCGTTTTGGTAAAGACGAACTTTTAATTGAAGTATACGTAAGAGAGTTGTTAAATTTGGTACTAAATCATAATAAGAGTAATATAGTAAAATTATACGATAAGATTGAATCGTATTTAAGATCTTTGGGTACATTAGGTGTCACTTCAGATAAATACGCCGCAATGTTATACCCTCTTGTTGAGAGTTGTTTGCCAGAAGAAATTTTAAAAATATGGGAACGGCATATTAGTTCTCTTTTGGTAAAAGATAAAGAAAAGCGAGAAATTAATAAATTAAGTTGTTTGATGGACTTTTTGAAGTCGGAGGTGAAGGAAGAAGACTTAGAAAAACATGGACACTATTTACCGCATAGAGCAGTAGTAAAGAACTCAGCTACTACGAAAATCAGACCGGTTTTTGATGCTTCCGCGCACACAAAAAATCGCCCTTCCTTGAATGAATGTCTAGCTAAAGGTCCAAATCTTCTCGAACTTATTCCAACAATATTAACTCGATTTCGTATAAAAAAAGTTTGCTGTTACATCCGATATTAAACAAGCATTCTTGCAAATTAGTGTCTGTGAACGTGACAGGAACTACCTTAAATTTCTTTGGATGGAAGACTGTAATCACGAGAAAATAAAAGTTTTTCGGCATTGTCGCGTTGTCTTTGGGCTTACGTCCAGTCCATTTTTACTGAGTGCTACTCTTAAACATCATTTAAATAACGCTCCTCCTTCCTTTAGAAATACTGCTTCAGTATTACAAGAATCCTTTTACGTTGACAACTGTCTTGCTAGTTTTGACAGTATTGAAGAGTGCGATACATTTGTTGAACAGTCAAAGAAATTATTACTTTCCGGAAAATTTGACTTAAGAGGCTGGCAAAGTAATTATTCAAGTCATTTATTTCGAGAATCAAATATAACCAGTACTGAAGAAGAGAAACAAGATGAAGTGGTATGCGTCCTAGGACTGATGTGGAACCTACAAAGAGATATATTGTTCTGCAATTCCACCTACCGTGAATCATCAGATATTTTTCCGATTACGAAAAGAAAAATATTAGCTGTTGCACAACAAATTTATGATCCACTGGGAATTATTTGTGCATTTACGTTGTTGCCAAAGATATTACTTCAAGAATGCTGGAAACAAAAAATACCATGGGATAAAGAATTACCTGGAGATATAACGAAAAGATTTATGAGCTGGAAAAATCAATTAAACCTTTTGAAAGATGTTTACATAAATAGATGGATGATGGCGAGCACTTCTCCCTTGAAACATTACAATTTACATGTGTTTGCTGATGCCAGTAAGTACGCCTACGCAGTTTGTATTTTTATCAGAGTTGAGCTTGAAGGATCTGTGTCTTGCACATTTGTTAGAGCTAAAAATAGAATAACCCCATTGAAGACAATTACGATTCCGAGACTGGAACTCCTAGCGTGTTTAATTGCTGCTCGACTAGCTGCTAACGTCAAGAAAGACATGAAAAAACCAGATATTGAAACACATTATTGGACTGATTCCAGTAATGCTCTTAGTTGGATAAAAAGAGATGAACAGTGGGCAACATTTATTTCAAATAGAGTCAAAGAAATCCGATTGCTGTCGAATCCTGAATTTTGGCACCATGTCCCAGGAAACCTCAATCCAGCTGACATTCTCTCCAGAGGAAGTTCTGTTCGACATCTACTTGAAACGAAATGGTTACAAGGTCCTGAATGGTTGAAGTCATCTATGTCAGAATGGCCAAAATCCAAGTATGCAGCTGATGAAGAAATTTTAAATCAAGAAAGAAGAAAAACAGTTATGATCGATATGGAAAAGGAGCCACCATGGTACTGTAACAGATTTTCTTCTTACATGAAATTAGTACGAGTTATTGCTTGATGAGACGTTTCGTAACAAATGCTAAGAAAACTAGATTAGAACGCTATTATTCTAATTTAACCGTCCAAGAAATCAAAGGAGCTGAACTGATATTGCTTAAAAGTATACAACACGAAGTCTTTGTTTCAATCAATAATCCTATCTTAAAATCTTTACGTCCTCAACTTGATGAAGCAGGTATAATTCGTGTGGCGACACGTCTAATACAAAGAGAAGATACTGATAGCTTCAAACATCCAATAGTTCTGCCTAGTAAACACCCTGTTGTTCATTCACTTATCATGGAACATCATAAACATTCAAGCCATGCAGGAGTTCATACTTTAATATCTCAACTGAGAGAAAACTTCTGGATCTTGCAATGTAGAAGAACCATTAGACAAGTGTTGAAAAACTGTATAAAATGTAGAAGATTTGAAGCGAGTAAAGCCGAAGTTTTACCTGCACCCTTACCGGAAAAACGAATTAGGAATGCTGCAGCATTCGAGATAACTGGTGTAGATTTAGGAGGACCGTTATACTTGAGAAATGGAGAGAAGACTTGGTTTGTCCTTTTTACTTGTGCTGTGATTAGAGCAGTCCATCTTGAGTTAGTTCAGTCACTGACAACCGACAGCTTTTGTTTAGCCTTCAGAAGATTTGTGTCACGAAGAGGCAGGCCTCTATATGTATATTCTGACAATGGAACAAATCTAGTCGGAACTAGTAACATCCTACACAACATAGACTGGCGAAAGATAGAAGAAATGGCTTCAGTTAAACGAATCCAATGGATTTTCAACCCTCCTACAGCTGCCTGGTGGGGTGGTTAGTGGGAGCGGCTGATTGGAATGACCAAGAGAATTCTGAGAAGAGTATTAGGAAGAGTTCGACTTAATTATGACGAATTGACTACCATTTGTGCGAAGCTGAAAATATCATCAATAGCCGCCCGTTGACCTATCTTTCAGAGGACATCGAAGACTTACAACCATTAGCACCATCTTTATTTCTGCAAGAGATACGAACAGGATCTATACCCGAATTTGATGTATTCGATTCAACTAATTTAAATAAAAGATTTCGTTATCGACAGAAACTTAAGCAAGACCTTATGGGAAGATTTCGTATAGAATACCTCGGACAACTGAAAAACTCTAAACATAAACTCCCTACCACTCTGAGTGTAGGCCAAATTGTTCTTGTTGGCAGTGATAATACAAAACGCATAGAATGGCCCATGGCCAAAATACTTGAATTTTACCCTGGGAAGGATAACAACACCCGAGTAGCTTGCCTACAAACTAAGAATGGTGAAATCCTAAGACCATATCAAAGACTTTACCCCCTTAAAGTTCAACATGAACAAGAATTTTTACTACATGAGAGATCCATTCCTGATGAATCTGACATTTCACCTCCTCTCCCGAGTGATCATGACATGGGATGTGCTGATTCTACACAACCATCAGTCTATTCAAAAACTGAGAAAGATTGTCCAGACAAGCCAATGTATAAAACCAGATGCGGTCGAGTAATGAGACCTGTTAAAAGACTAGACCTATGAGTGGTGACTTTGCTGATATATGTGACCTTGGTTGCATCTTTTTCTAAGAATGCAAGGTGGGAGGATGTCACATCTCCCGTGAACTGAAATGAAAGGACTTGCGCGAGTCAGGAAAAGGAATAATGTTTTTTCCATCGGCTGTTATGAATTTGTGTATATTTTTGATGTGTTGTGTTTGTCATTGTGATTGTTTGAATAAAGTGATGTAAATGTATTACATTAGTACAGTTTTATAAGTAGAATAATGCTCGGCCATCCCGGCGAACCTAGATTCAGTTCAACATAACAGAAAGGGTAAGCGATTACCTTTATTAAGTATTAAGTAAAAATAACTTTTACATTATTGGAATACTTTCAGTTGACAGTTACCATCATACAATTCTTCAAAAAACCATAGAACCATTAACATAATTTATCATTCACCACTTTTTTTAAAAATTGCTACCCTGTGTTGCCATTGAATTCTTCAAAACGAAAAAAGAATAAAACTAAAACCACTAACATTAAATATCATACACCACCCTATCTTTGGTGATGATGCAACATATTTCGAGAATTAATGCCAAGAGTCAATTTCTGCCAAGGACTATTTGAATATATTTTTGAAAGACATGAATTTCGTATCTGCTTTAACCTCGACCCCAGCTGATAACTTAATTTCCCAAGACGAATCCTTTCACGAACCTACTATTAGAAGAGATGTTTCTGACTCCCAAGCAAGCAATCTTTCTAAAGCAAGTGATGAATTACAAAGCACCACCCTCACCTACGAATGTCATTCCACAGTCTAAAACTACCAAATCCAGGAATCCTATTGTATTTCGAGAAGAACTCAGTGACTGTATCTTTTTAATTTTAAAATTGCATAATAGACAATTTCATATTCATACTCGAGAGTTTAAGCGCAGTGGGCTTACTAGTGAAGAAATTATAATGAAAAATGGAATTATTATGGATGCTAACAGCTAGTTCGAATTTTGCAAGAAAATTTTTTCATTTAATTTGAGATATGTAAGTTCCTCATTTGTTTCTAATAACATGATATTAGTGTTAAATTTTATTAATTCTATCATGCGAATTAAAAATTTAAATAATTATTCTCACATTGACTTAAACGAGTATCAATTGGTGAAATTAAAAGAAAAAGTACATGATTTGAATAAGGAACTTCTTCAGCATATATATGTAAACCATATACCAAGCTTAATTAGGGAGAAATGTATCATTGGTCATATATCGACAGAAAATGAACTCATGTTGCAGTCTAAACTTATAACATGTATTGAGAATAATGTATTGACTATACTAAACAGCATTTTTGAATGTGATGGATGTATTTTTAATCAGAAACCTCAAAGCCCTCATTCCTTTTATATATTAAACTAGAAAGGTAGCCCGTCAAAAATGAAGGAAATTTAGATATAAAGATAGATATATATACAACTCATGTGCAAGAATATGAGTTTTCTCGCTTGTACCGCAATGATAGATAAACAATAACACATTTTAAGAACGAAACACACTTATGAAAAACTTTGTACAGTAGAAGACCACTAATTTGCACAGTTTGGTTCCAAGTCTTATGCAGATTTGAGGCTTTTTGCGGTCATGTCTATTCAATTTTTGTTTACATTTTTTAAAATTCATATATTGGACAATTTAGATTGTTAAGCCTTAAAAATAAATAAATTACACACTTGAAGTAAGGTAAAAACTATTAAATTATCGTATACGATTTCATGAAATGGTATTACATGCTATTATATGTGTGTGCTTCACGATCTTGGTTACGACTTTGGCAAAATTGGCTGCAACTTGTCATAATCCTAATAGCTGCTATAACAAAAAAGTAACCAGTTTTTAGTAAAATTTCTGATATAAAGTAGTTTTCAAAAACTTGTGTAAAATTGCAAGCCGTTCTCATGTTATGTCAGTCCTAGGAATAATATTTCTAACACTGAAGAGTTTCCATGTATATGTGGAATTTAGAAAAGTTTCTCCAAAAGAAATATCCTGAAATGACATTGTAATTCCTCTAACTTCAAAGTTTAATCGGGCCTTGATGTTGTTTACTGAAATCTAATAAATACAGTTATTTTGAATATTACAACAGAATTAAAGAGTTAAACTTATTTAACTTAAACCCGCTGTTACTTCCCGATGTTGTTTTTTACTATTAAGAAAGAAAATTATTTAAATTTTTCAAATCATGCATTTATATTTTTTTCCCGTATATTTAGTTATTAAACTAAATAATGAAAAAGTATGCTTTCGTTCTGAGCTCATAAATATGACAATAAAATAATGTAACTAAGAGACATTGCAAAATTAAATCTTTGTGATTTCAAACCATAAACAAACGATACCGCCACCATTTCACCTACTATGACGTCATTAGTATTGTCCATTGATTGTTGGAGGACTTACTTTGTGAATGATTACTTCAACCATTTAATATTTTTTACGGTTCACGATGAATGAATCACTTGTGTTTGTTTAGGCTTATGGAATGAGATATTAAGCTGTGAACCTAATTTCAACTTAAGTTATCCAAGGATATATGTATTTTTAATCGAAATTAAAAACAAGTCTTTGATCTCGAAATAAAAAGTTTTAGTTTGTATAATTGGTTATTTCTGTTAATTATTTATTTAGGTACTTTTCCATTATAGCGCATTTTTAAAAAAAGCTTGGCGCAATTCGGGCATCAGAAAGTGAGATATGTTGCCAAAGTATATAAACAGCTATGAAAACAAATCTAATGAACTTTTATTTTTGTTTATATATGTACTTATATACATAAAAAAAATCGTTTCTAAATATATATAATATTTTTTTATATACAAATTACGGCACAGATTTCAGATATGAACCGGGATACCTAACTGGCGCCAAAATGGTGTTATTTTGCCTGCTATGGTAACCCAGCTATTGTTTTTTATTTATTAATAAATTGTTTATTTACTTTTATTTTCTGTTTTTAATTATATAAACTATTTTGCTCTATTGTTATTATTCAAACTTTTATTTATTTATAGTTATTTCCTTTTCAAAATGATAGCAAATAATTTAAAAATATATAAGTAACTGGTATTCGACAGCGAGATTTCTGCCAAATTGGCGTCAGAGAAAAATCACGCCAACCCCGATGCGTATATGACATCTGTGCAAAAATTACTTCTGTTTCTTTATAAAAATGGGTAAATAGCTTTTTTTATATTAAATAAATTGCATACATATGGAAAAAATTGCTTGTGTAACATATTATTCAGAATCCGGGGTGGAAACTATTCTTATGTTACAAAATAAATCTGGATAACTTATCATCGACTAATAAGTTTTAATATTTACAACATATTTACACATTACTATTTACAAAATAACTCAGTTAATTTAAAATACGGCATAGCTCAAATGCCTTGTCGGCAACAACAACTTTGTAAACATTCTTCTCTCTCGTAAAGTCTAATTTACTCAGCTTGTCAGTTCTTTTGAAGGAAAAGAAAAGGAGAATAAATATGATGGAGTGCGTATTGTTCGAGCGTTACACTCTTCCCCTCACACTGCATTACTGGTCCCTCAGATGCAGTGTGCATTTCCTGGGTGGATTCCTTCGGGATGCTTTCTGGTGCCTAAAATCCTCTATGGCTCTCGTGTTTTGTGGTCCTTTCGTAAATATTTGCTGGCTGGGCGCCTGATGTTTCCCGGGTCTGCCTCTGGGACGAATAAAGCCTTTAGAAGATCCACCATCATCTTGCGTGTAAGGACACAAAGCTGATATATGATAATTTCCTAAGGGAGAAAAGGGGTTTTCTTTAGTGGCAATGGTATAAGAAGTAGGAGATCTTTGTTTTAAAATAACATATGGGCCATCTCGACGGGGCATGAATTTAGTTGTTTTGTTATTTTTCTTTTGACTAATCGGATGCAAAGTAACCCAGACGTGGTCGCCTGGTTTATATTGTTCAAAAGCTTTTAAATGTTTGTCAGCATAATATTTATGCTTATCTTGGCTTTGTTCTATGCGATCTCTTATCTGCATAGTAATTTTAGCAAAGTTTTTTAAATAAGGAGTTATTTCGGGTATGAAATTATCATTCGCAATTACAGGGCGTAAGTCATGAGCAACATCATCGGAGGTACGTAATTCACGACCGAACATTAAATATGCAGCTGTGTGACCTGTGGAACTACATCTTGCAGTATTAAGGGCAAAACGGATTACTGGTAATTTTTCGCTCCAAGTTGTATGATCATCTCCAACTAGCATCGCTAAGCGGGGTTTTAGATCTCGGTTTTTTCTTTCAACCGGATTTGCTTGAGGGTGGTACACCGGAGTTAAACTTTGATCTATCTTTAAGAGAAAACAAACTTGTTGCATCACAGCACTGATGAATTGCGGACCATTGTCGCTAATGATTTTTCTTGGAAAACCATACCTTAAATACACTTCCTCAATTAAGTAACAGCACATTCCGTGGCTGTTGCGTTATTTAATGCAAAAAGTTCTACCCATTTTGTGCTACAGTCTTCAATTATAAAAATCCACTTTTTCCCATCTGCTGTTGCTGGCAAGGGTCCAAACAAGTCTATTGAGAGGGTCTCAAATCTTTGACTATGAACAGGTGTTTGTAAAAGTCCAGCAGGTTTTTGGTTACTCGCTTTATAACGAATACAGTCTACACAATGTTTAACATAATCTGCGATATCTTTTCTCATTCCGGTCCAGTAATATCTCTGGGATACTCTGTAATAGGTTCCCTCGGCTCCATAATGGCCTGCGGTCGGTGAATCATGGTAATTCTTCAAGACTTCTTTCCGTTCTTGAACAGGAACAACCAATTGTGCTTCTTCTGAATCTGATTCTGGAGAGTAACGATATAAGACTCCTTGGTTTAAGAGGTAACCACGTTCAGTCCAATTAGCAAAATCTGTATTATTTTCTTTAGATTCAAACGCTACGATAATTTTCTTTAAATCTTCATCCTTTAATTGCTCTTCTCGGATATCTTTAGGAGATCTAATAGGCATATCAATCGAAATTGTGCAAATTTCACAAGAAGGTTCTTCACGACTGCAAATAGGCCGAGACAACATATCAGCAACAACGTTTGCTTTTCCAGGAATATATTCAATCTTGAGGTTGAAAGATTGTAACAGCAAAGCCCATCGGGCTAGTCTGCCTGACGGTGACTTTAAACTCATCAGCCATTTTAGGGGCTGATGATCGGAGGCAACTGTTATTTCATGTCCTTCAATATAGCCACGGAATTTATTTAAAGCCCAAATGACAGCAAGTGCTTCGCGCTCGGTGGTAGAATAGTTTCTTTCTGGTGCAGTTAACAAACGACTTGCATATTCTATTGGATGCTCTTCTTCTCCCTGACCCTGGAGGAGGACAGCACCTAGAGCATATCCACTGGCATCTGTACGAAGAAGATAGGGCTTGGTCGGATCATTTTGTTTTAGTACTGGAGGATTGATTAATGAACTTTTCAATGTTTCGAAAGCGCTTTGTTCTGCTTCTTCCCACTTCCAAGTTGCATCTTTCTTCGTAAGATTACTTAGAGGTTTAGCTATATCTGAAAATTTGGGAATAAAACGTCTGTACCAGGAGCAGGACTGCAAAAAAGATTGAACTTGTTTTACAGACTTAGGAGCAGGCATTTGTTGAATTGCAGCGGTTTTCCCAGGATCAACTTCGATTCCAGAGCTTGTTATCCAATGTCCTAAATATTTAACACGGGGGCAAGCAAAATTGCATTTTTCACGATTAACATACAATTTGAATTCTGATAGTTTATTAAAAACTGCTTCTAAGTCAGACAAATGTTTCTCAAAACTTTCCGACAAAATTATAATATCATCTAAATAAGACAATATAAAGATGTCTTTGAGGGACTTTCTAAAGTTATCTATTAATCTCTGAAAGGTTGCTGGGGCATTTTTCAATCCGAAAGGCATTCTAATGTACCGAAAAGCTCCGAATGGACAAATAAATGCAGTTTTGTCTCTATCAGCAGCATTTACTTCAATTTGGTGGTATCCAGACTTCAGATCAATAGTGGTCATATAAGGGGTATGTTTGGCTTCATGGAGCAAATCATCTATTCGCGGTAATGGATAATTATCTGTCTTTGTGATGGCCTTCAATTTTCGATAATCGATGCAAAGGCGAATTTTTCCATTTGGTTTTGGGACCAATACTACAGGAGAGGCATAAGGAGACTCGCACTCTTCGATTATACCCTTAGAGAGTAATTCCTCTAATTCTTTACGCAAAATTTCCTTTCTCGCAGGTGACATGCGGGAAGGGGGTACTGCTACAGGAGGATGTGATCCAGTATCAATATAATGTTTAACTTTAGGTGTAGCCTCTTCCCCTAGTTGGAAGCTACTAGTAAATTTTTCAAGCAGTTCATTCCACCTAACTTGTTGCTCTGAAGTGAGATGTCTACCTTCATCTTCTCTAAGAAAAACGGTGTCTAATTCAACGGATTTTATCGCTAATTCACTGGGAGGCCTATGTGTATCTTCAGCAAATCTATATTTCCACCTAGATCTATCAGCAAAGAGCCATTCTTGATTTACTACATCCAAAACAATTTTTGCTTTGCGTAAAAAATCGATTCCTAAAATTGTACGATTATTTCTGGCATTCGGCAGAGCATAAAGTGTTGTTTTAATGTCACGACCTTCAATTTTAACATGAACTTCTGTTTTATAAACTTCGGTAGTGTTTTGTAGCCCATCCGCTAAGACTACGATCATTTGAGTTTTTTCAAACTTCACACCTTGGTCTTTTAATAAAGAATACAAAACTTCACCCGCAACGCAATGTGTTGCGCCAGTGTCAGCACAAGCTGTGCCAGAGAGACCATTTATGCTTATTTTTACCAATAATGTTGGTGATGTTTGCATATTACATGTACGAAATTCTAGTGACTGAAAGTGCACCGATACATTTTTCGGAGAACAGGTTGGATACTTGGATTTAATAACTCCTCGGTTTCCACAACCATAGCAACTTAACATTGGTCGATTTAAATTTGAAGGGTAATTAATTTTATTTCTCTTGGACTCTTTTTGATTGCTAATTTTACCAAAATCATTTCTTTTAAAATCTAAAGGCGTTTTTTCAAAGCGATTAAAATTTCCGACCTCACTGATTTTATTTGATCTCTTTATTTCTACTTTGTGTGACCTCAAATTGTCATATAAATCTAACTTTTCAGCTAATTAACAGGATCTGTTAAATTCTCCCATTGGTCTAAATAATGTTCTCTACAATCAGGGGAAACCTTTTTCTTTAATTGGTCAGCAATAATTAATTCCGATAATTTTTCAAAGGAGTTTATATTTAATTCGGATAGCCATCCCTCAAAATAGCTTCTAATTTCAAAATAATATTCTTTCCAGTTAATATCGGTTCGCTTTGGATGTCGACTAAACAAAACTCTAAACCTTTCAGCAGTTAATTTGAACCTCTGCAACAATATATCTTTAATATAAGAATAATCCTCAAATTTTTCTTCCGGTTCACGCGCTATTAATTTACCGATTTCATTTGGAAGGACTCCAATTAAATATGTAATCCACAGTCCTTTAGAAACCTTTAAAAGTTTCATTTGCCTTTCAAAAGTTATTAAAAATAAATTCATATCATCCTTTTCAGGATTGAAATCGGGTAAAATCTTTTTCAAGTCAACGCGGATTGAAGAAGTTTCTAGAGGGTTGCTTGTATTTGCAACAACATCTCTTGTTCCTGCTTCTAACCTGAGCTTTTGTAGCTCAAAATCTCTTTCTTCGGCTAAACGTTTCGCTTCCTCAAGAGTCTTTCTTTCTTCTACGATAATTTCATAAATTCCCTGTACAAAATCTATGTTATCTTTAAAGGCCTCACTATTTACAATTTTATCACGTAATTCGAAGACTTTATCATCGCTACTTATTTCTACTTTTAACTCTGAAGCTAATGTGATTAAATCAATTTTCTTACCCTTTGAAAGAAACGCCATCATTTGAACTAAATATGTTTTAGCTAACTTCAAACTTAATTCGTGTTACGAATAACTCTTAGCAAAATACGTAATTTTTAACATATATAGAACATAAATAACATACAATATCTTTCATAACTCAATATAATGACACCAACTATTTTCTTTTTTTTTTCTTACACAATAATATCAATCATATAATAATTAAATAATGCCAAGCACTCATTTATAATAATAACTTCATAATAAAATAGCTCAGTGCAACTATATAAATGTATAAAATAAAGCAAACGATTTTTATTTTTCAAAAATAATTATTAGAATTATTTCTCTTATGAATATCTTCATTTAATTCAGATACTAAAATACTTGAAGCTGCAGACGACTTTTCGTATTTCAATTCTAGGAAAATAACATTCAGGCTGAATAGAACAATTCCAAAATATTTCGATTCTGGACGAATCAAATACAATTTTCAAAAATCCACAGATTCCGGATGAATCAAAAGTACTTTTGTATAAATTTCTGTACATTAGTATCTATATTTTCTTATTAAAACAGCTTAAGGGCTAATCCATGAAATCATGGACACACATTGAAAAAAAAAATATTTATGAATGTAGATTTATTACTTTTTTTTGGCAACAAAAATGTTCAAAGTTATTTTTCCATGCAAAATAAAAATTGGCAACAATGTTTTAATTTGAAAATGGCTACCATTATGCAACCATGTGCTTCGCGATTTGCGGAGAGAGCAATATTATGAATTTTTGAACTTCATCCTCTGCTATAATTGGTAAGTTTGAAACATTTTACTATGTTTATACCTTTTTCATATCTAATAGTTACATAATGAATACCTTTTTAAAGTAACAGATTGCTTAATTGTAAATCAAATCACTACATGAATATATCTTTCTTATACATGTAACGCGAGTCACAAAAACATGAATTTTTCGTCACTACTGAAAAAATACTGAATGCATTTATGTATAATTTCATACTTTCCTTCTGTGATATGCTAACAATTAATATATAACCCTAAAAATAAATTATAAGCTTTAAATATATAGAATAAACACTAATTTCTTTGGTAATGTGAGTCACATGTAACGTGAGTCACATCCATGTAATGAGAGTTACTTTTGAAAAAAAGTTAACACGGTATTTTATCTTTTAAATATTGCAATTAAGTTGCATAGAAAACCTTTTTTATATATTCAAGACCTGTTTTTTTTTTCAAATGAATATCAAATTTCAAATTAATTGCTTAAAAGGCGCAAAGGCCTACCTTGTGAAAAAGATTCAATGCCGGGACTCGAACCCGGGCCATCAGTATAGCGCACCGACATTCTACCTACTAAACTACATTGCATGAGTCCCGGCACAACACCCCGGGTTCGAGAACTGGCATGGAATCTTTTTCACTGTTGGCAGTGAGTGTAAGGAAGGGTTAGGTTTAAAAAAACGATAGATATATTAAGAATACAGATATTGACATTTTGAAGTATGTGAAATGGTATGAAATGAAAAAGATAGTAAAACCCATATTCAATAGATAATGGAGGAAGGAACAGCTGAAGAACTCATTTCACACATCTCTAATCTCGCACCAACATTTTTGGAACACTTATGTAAAAAGGCATCAGGCAGAGGAGTACCAAAAACAACGTAATTCTGTTACCACATCCCTTAAAAGAGCTCTGATACAAGTTGACTTCGCAGAAAATTATACCTGCAGATTTCAAGGTGAAATACAGAGTGCACACTGGCAACAAAGTCAGGTGAGCTTATTTACAGCTGCCATCTGGAATTCTGGCACACTTCATCCTTTGGTGCTGGCTTCTGATAATACCATACATTCGAAGGAAACTATTGTAGCTTATATTGATAAAATTCTAGAGTGTCTCCCCAGAGATTTGGTGGAAGTGCATATTTGGTCAGATGGACCATCATCACAATTCAAAAACCGCTTCATTGCCGTAGTTCTCCGTGCATTACACAAAAAATACAATTTTATAATAAAATGGAGTTTCTTTGCTACTTCGCTCGGCAAAGGGCCAGTGGATGGAATTGGAGGATCAGTTAAAAGACAAGTTTGGGGAGCTGTATGTAGCAGAGAGTAAATTGTGGTAAATGCTGCAAGTTTTGTTGAAGCTTTTAATAATAAAACATCTAAGAAGATTACTGTTCTTGAGATAACTTGCGCCGAAATTCAGAAACGAAACAAATCTCTGGAATTGGAAAATCTATTTAACAATCCACAACCAATTCCAAATGTTAGTGAATGGAAAGTGATAAGAAGCAAGGATAATTGCTTAAAAATTAAAAGTTTTGTTTAAATTTTTGTATATAATGTCTGAATTATGTTTTTTAAAATTATTATTGATAACTAACAACTATTGTATTCAAATAAATCGGCAGAAAAATGATAATGAATGCCATGAAAGAGATGTAAAGTGTGTCACATTTTCTGTGTAACGTGAGTCACAGCATTTTTTTTTCTTTGCAGCTTAAATAATTCCTTCATTTCAAATCTACTATATCATTAAAATATTTCAATATATATAGAAAAGGTTCCATCATCCTTTAATTTTGTATCCATGAGGGTTTGGAAGGAATTTAAATTTTAAATGTGTATTTACATTTCATGTCATTTTTACTGTAACGTGAGTCACACATCTGTTTTTACCTGAAATACTCATTTAAACATAAAATATTTTTTGAACTACATATCAAACAAATCCACATACATGGTCAATATGAAAAACGAAAAAAGTAAAGCAATTGTATCTAAAATGTACACAGAGTAGTTTATTTTGATTTAAATATTCTTTCCACTTGTAACGTGAGTCACGCTGGATTAGCCCTTAACACAATTTAAAAATAATACTTATCTTCATATCTTGCTTCTGTTCGAGCCAGACGTTGGGGAGCCACTTCTGTAACATATTATTCATAATCCGGGGTGGAAACTATTCTTATGTTACGAAATAGAACTGGATAACTTATCATCGACTAATAAGTTTTAATATTTACAACATATTTACATATTACTATTTACAAAATAACTCAGTTAATTTAAAATACGGCATAGCTCAAATGCCTTGTCGGCAACAACAACTTTGTAAACATTCTTCTCTCTCGTAAAGTCTAATTTACTCAGCTTGTCAGTTCTTTTGAAGGAAAAGAAAAAAAAAAGAAAAGGAGAACAAATATGATGGAGTGCGTATTGTTCGAGCGTTACACTTGTGAGTATGAAGCAGTAAATAGGGGTTCAGAAAATACGTTGGCAAACTTCTTTCTCGCCAAGGAACTTTTCTCCGAAGTATTGTAATTAAGCGATGATTGCTAGAAATGCATTTTTATTTATGATATGCACTTTTATGTTTCTCTACATTTATGCATACTATACTGTGTGTATAAATGCTACAGTTCATATGCAGGGCTACACAAAAGAATTCGTAAGGGTTACTGAGTATGAGAGTAAATTGCTTAAAGGTAGTTTTTAAAGGAGTTATGCATTTTTACGCTGAATTGCATTTAGTTTACTAAGAAATGTTTGTAGAATATAGATA
The DNA here is from genome assembly GCA_963932465.1 of Maratus speciosus. NCBI lineage: Eukaryota > Metazoa > Arthropoda > Arachnida > Araneae > Salticidae > Maratus > Maratus speciosus. The sequence goes on from OZ010797.1 coordinate 13,892,592, forward strand.
AAATGATATACAGGGTCACGCAAAGAATTGGATACATAACCGTCTATAGATGATAATATCTGGAAATGTGATTTCAGTTAGTTTTAAGAGTAGTTTAAATTAAATTTTAGCTAAATAGTGGCATGTAATAACGATACTATTTGCTATGGACGGTAACTGCTGAAATCAATTTTTAAATTTTTTTATGCGTCCTCTAAAATGTTTACTTAGTTATCTTATTTACCTTATTTCCCCAAATAACGAAGTTTTGTTAAAATATTCAGGATGTGTTGGAAAGTGTTTCATATTCTATGCTTAACGCATGATTTTTCTTTCTTCTTTAGTCTTATTTTGCATTTATTTTATTCTTAATTTTTTAGTCTTATACGGCTTTATAGAAACTTTGGCACAGTTGTCATATATTGGCGCGATTTTTATCCGACGCCAATTTGGGGAAAACATCAACAGCATAAACAACAACATTCGGGTAACCATATCAAGCAAAATAACGACACTTTGGCGCCAGTTAAATACCCGTTGTGTATATGATATTGGCGTCAGAAAAAAATCGCGCCAATATGGGGCGTATATGACATCTGTGCCGAAACTTTAATATTTAATGTTTAAACTCTTCGCTCCACCCGCCTTGCATACAGTACAAACTATAACACAGATAGCGCAAAATAATAGACAGTTTGGTGCTTTTCCACTGTAGGGGCTTTGGCGTTTTTTTAAAAAAAGCTTGGTGTAATTTGGGGACCAGAAAGTGAGATTTGGGAACTTTTCCGTTATACAGATACCATTGTCGCCAAGCGTAATGGTTGGCACAAAATGAAAATCATGTGAATTGAAGCATTTGAAAAATAAAAGAAAAAACATTGTCGATACTAAAGTGAGCATTTAAAAAATATAACATTTGAAAATTCCAGACTTTTACGAACTGTTTCATTAAATCACAAAATATGCTTAAAATAAGTTAACAAATAACTGTTATAAAATAAAGCAATAAAATAAAACTCATATTAAACTGCTGCTGGCATAAAATTACAAATATATTTTAGCATTTTGAAAGAATTGGCGTATTAGCATACATTTTGGCATGGTGCCCGTATAACGGAAAAATATCGAGATTTGTTGTCAAGTCATATAAACAGCTATGAAAACAAACTTGATGAGCGTTTTTGTTTCTTTTATATGTTTATTTTATATGTATATTATTGATGTTTTTATGTACAAATTACATCTGTTTCTGTATAAAATTAGAGAAACGGCTTTTTTATGTTAAATAAATCGTATAAATATCGAAAAAAAAAATGCGTGTGTATATAAAATGAAACAGTAGATAGATTCCCGGAAAATATGTTGCTAAATTTTCCTTTTTCGCCAAGGCACCTATACTGGAAACGTACCTAAAGCACATTAAAACCGCGCAGCTAGGAGCTCACACAGTACAGCGTTCTCTATTGGCGGTTATTTTATTAGTAGCATCGGGAGGAAGATGTAAAGATGTACTTTAAATTCTCACTCATAGATTTTGAAAAAATATCTTAAAAGGACGGAGTTTAAATTAAATTTCGGTGACCTCCTTTATGAAAGATTAATGGTTTTAAATGGGAATTTCGCCAAATTAGCCTGCTATCACCAAGTTGGCTAACATTTGGCGCTACTGTGGTAACCCTGCATTAGTATTTTTCAACAATTACTCATTTCAATGAGGCGGTCCTACCGGAATTGTGAGGGACACACAGAGACTTGGATTTTATATAAATAGATAACAGACAAAAATTTGAAAAACTAGAAGAGATGCTATTAACACTTATAGATTTAGATTTTGTGATTTCCTCATTTTTAAACGGAGTGGATTGTGTGTTAGTGAAAACTTTTTATCTAACTTTCATGTAGAAACAATTCAAAACGAATTGTTTAAAATAATAAAACAAAATGTATTGCTATCCTTTTTAATATGTGTGTGTTTATTTTTCCAAAGTGTATGTTTATTTTGCTATGTCTTTTAGAACTTTTAATAGAGACTTAAATTTGCATATGTATATAACTAAAGAAATCAAGAATTCTTTAGTAATTAAAAAATTTAACACAAGTTTAAAATATTAAACTAATAATCTTAATACTATAATTGCTACTTTCTAAAATTAAAAAAAATATATATATGAAAATTAATTAGAAAAAAGTTTTCAAATTTAATGGAAATTTTGATATAACAGGAGGAAGTTGTTTTAAATTTTGTAAATAATGTATGAAATATAAATATGAAGGGACAAGAGGGGAGAGGTAATTAGTTTTCTTAAGGTTTTTATTACTGCAGAAAATTAGAGCTCCGCTGTTTGTTTGCTTATTTGTTAGATATTAAGCCCTGGGTTTCACTATGAATAGAATTCGAGGATTCGAGCCGGGAATAAAGCGATCGCACAATGCGATTCAAAATTGCCTAGTATTTTAAAGTTTGTTAAAACTTTAAAAATACGTTACAGCTAAAAATTGTTGCTTAAATTAAAATTTTAAAAGAAATCAATGCTCTAATGGATTAAATATGAAGTACTCAGTATGAAAGTCATTTTTAAATTAAAATGTATTTATTATTCTTGATCACCCTGGTGGGTAAAATGAAATCTGCTAACAAGACTTTTTTTTTTTTTTGTACTTTTTCATGTGAACTTTTAAAATCACCAAATAACGTTTGAGTGCCCCTGTATTTGCTTTGACTGTAATTGATTTACTCAGGGGCATATCTAGACTTATCATTTCGGAGGGGGCTGAGTAAAAGTTTCTAAGAGGGAATCACAAGAAATGGGGAAAATTCCACTTTAAACAGGTTTTTATCATAGCAGGTAACGCATCTATTATACAATCAAACTTGCTAAGATGGAATCGCATAGAATGGAAAATTTTTTGTTTTATTTCAGGGTTTCGCCTTCACAAGTATAACTCCATGATTGTAACATATTTTTTAAAGCAGAATACTGAAAATTATCTACTAAATTGTATCTCAATAAATAGTATAAATAAATCCGAAGTAAACAGCAAATTTAAAATTATTTAAGAGCGTTCTCACTCTACCCCCTCATCACCTTCAACACATTCTAGAACTCATTTTGGAGCAATCATGCCTTTCCTTTTTAATTTTATCTTAGCAAGTTTTATTATATTTTGTTGAACTTTCGTAATTAAACTTGATATTTTCTACAAATTCTGGAGGGGGCTGGAGCCCCATCAACCCACCCCTTGAATACGCTACTGGATTTACTTGAACCACGAAAATTTATTCTTGTATTTCTGTTTTGTTGCAGGTTCTGCTATTGCTATGCTTCGCTCTCTGCTACCAGGTGGCTCTTACCAAACCTCAAGGAAGAGGAGGAACAGGAGCTGGAGGTAATGCTGGTTTTGGTTTTGGATTTGGTGCAGGTGCAGGTGCAGCAGGAGGAGGAGAAAATGGACAAGGAGGAGGAGGAGCAGGAGCTGGAGGTAATGCTGGTTTCGGATTTAAAGCAGGTGCAGGAGGAGGAGGAGAAAATGGACAAGGAGGAGGAGGAGCAGGAGCTGGAGGTAATGCTGGTTTCGGATTTAATGCAGGTGCAGGTGGAGGTGCAGGTGCAGGAGGAGGAGGAAATGCTGGAGCTTATGGGAATGCTGAATTCGGATTCGGTTTCGGAGGAAATGCAGGAATGGGAAGAAAATGGGGAGGATAGCACTGAGAATGCCTGTAGATTGATGAACAAACTTTCGAAGTATCTCTTATGTTTAAGCTGTAACTCAAAGAATAAAAATATCTTGTATGTACATTTGTAGTGTGTGATTATATTTATTGAAGTTTTCTGTGTAACATCTATTTATTTTCTCTATATATAGAGGAAGTCTCTTTCATATGTGCCTAAATTTTTCATATTCTGTTTCTGGTATAAGCTGTTCATTTTTAGTATTAAACACACACACACAAATAACAGTTGTAAATTTCCAAGTGGGAGAAAAAAAGTCCGGGCCAGGAGGGATTTTTCCCCCACTTGGAAATTTACTACTGTAAAGATTTATTTACGAATTGAATAATTGCGCTAAAAATTAATCTAATATGCACACTAACAGCAAAATCATATTGGGCCAATATTGTTTACATTAAGTATATCTTGACGAATATTGTAATCAATATTTTCAATATTGACATACATTGTCGAACATTGGAATATTTAAGATTGTAATGGGAGGAGAAACTGGTGCAGGAGGAAGGAGAAATACTCGTAAATATTACTCGTGCCATTTTTTTTTCATTTAAAAAGTCATCATTGAAAGCTGAAAGTCTGTGTTCTTAGGTGCTCTGAATTCACGTGCAATCAATGGTTTGAGAGATCATCCACTATTCATAGCGCTTCGAGCAAGGAATAAGCTGGAATCGGCCATTATCTTCCGGTGCAATACGGTGCACAGTGGGACGTTTTGATGATCTAGGTGGACAAAATTAATTTTTCTGACTATCTTGGAATTTGACAAAACTACGTGTACTGGTAGCTGAATGTCTATATTTTCGAGAACCCTACGAGTTTTGTCAAAAAAATCCGAGGTGTCGATTAATTATGACCGTAAATAAGCCATTTGCGCAGTTGGTTTGAGGGAGTTTCAAAACTTGCACTAGCTTCCTCTAAGTTTGAAAGCACGCCGTGACTATTCTGTCTTATTTGAAAGCACGAGTTTGCTGAACATGCGTCACAGGTTTGTCAAGGTCAGATTTAACCCGCTTAACCGCTTTTTTCAAAGGTTATAATTGTGGATGATCCTTGATGTTGTTTACAAATTTCATCTTGACTTTTAATATATTATTCAGCAATAAGCATTGTTTAAAATCAAAGTGCCATTCCCAAAGTATTGAAAAATTAAAAAAACTCCTGCAGATATCTGCAGATCATTAAGTTTTTATTAATAAACAAGCGTAATATTAACTTGCAGTGCATGTATGTATGTTTAGTTCAAATCTTTCTAGTCAAATTTAAACCACTTTTAATTATCCGATTGAGACGAAACAATGAAAACGTGTGTAATTTGAATGACAATACAATATTATTATAATTCAAAGAACGTAGAAGTTTGTTTAGAATACTGTTTCTACAGAGCTTCACAATAATTTAGATTAAAACTTGAAAGTTAATTTTAAACCAATTTCAATAATCTGATTGAGCTGAAACTTTGCTCGAGATATCTAGTTCTGATGACAATACAATGTTATTATAATTTATGGAACTTTTTTTACAGAGCCGCATAAAAGATAAGTTCAAATCTTGCAGGACAATTTTAAACCACTTTCAATTATCTGATTGAGCTGGAACTTTGCCTCCATGTGTTTTTCCTATGCTAATTCTATTAAATTATAATTTGACGAATGTAGAAATTATGCATTTGTTACAGGGCCACACAAAAGATCGCGGAAAGTTTGTTTCTAAAAAGCAGAAATTTTAATTAAATTTCAACAAAATTACTGTTGGTTATTGAGATACACAATAGCATTTCTTAAAATTGAAAACAAAGTGCGTAATAATTGTATTTCTTTTACAGGCATGGATAAAAATTTCGGATACATTACCGCCTATATGCAGAAATTTTATTTCTAATTGAATAAAATTTATATAGGTTTTTTATTCACACAACAGCCTTTTTTCAACCGAAAATAATTTTGGTAGCATTTATATGTTTTACAGGGTACCACAAAACATTAAAGTTTTTTTTTATATAATTTTATTTAAAAAAATTTATTTTTCAGGATGACTACACAAATTTCTGGAGCAATTATGAGTAGGTAAAAATTCAAAAAGAAATGAATGTCAACTTACATGTGTGCATTAAATTGCTTTTTACTTAATTGTAAAATAAGTATGTTTAACGTATTATTTGTAATGCGTTATACAGGGTGCCCACTAAAGTCCTTCCCACGCTCTTCAGTGCCGAACGGTTGCAGCTATACTCATAAAAGTGGGGTCTAGGTATAGTAAAGGGGCTATGCGCTACCAGATGAGACCGCTTCCAGCGCCACCTGGTGCAAAATAGCTGAGTTAGTATTCCTATCTCGAAAACGAGATTCATATTCAGAGCGAGATTCATTTAGCATTTATGTTCACAAGGTGTGGTCATTCACCTTTATCCCATATTTCGAACCGTTTTCGCGACAGCCGAATGCCGCCATTTTGTACCAGGTGGTGCTGCAAGCGGTCTCATCTAGTAGCGCATAGCCTCTTTACTATACCTTAGAGATCACGTTTATGAATATAGATGCAATCGTTCGGCAGTTAAGAGGGTGGGAACGGACTTTAGTGGGCACCCTGTTTTTTTATTTTAAGACATTTTTGTTAAATAGCCAAATACTTATCACTGTTTAAGCATTTTGTTAGTGATGCATTCCAAAAAACAGAAAAACTAATTAAACTTCAACGAAATAATTTTGTCCACCTAGATCGTCAAAACATCCCACTCACTATGCGGTGGGACGATATATTATACCCCGTCTAATTTTAATCAGGGTTTGCAGAAGAAACTTTTAATTAAATTTTACTTTTATAAGTTTCGTGGGAAAAAGCTGATTAAATTGCTTTTCCTTTTTTTGAAATAATTTTTTTAATGAAAATTCCGGTGTGAATTCAAGATTACCGAAGCAGAATTACTTGCCCCTGAAAGGGTTAAGGCTGTTCTCAAATTCCTCTGTTCAACAACGCGAAACTTTCCGACACATTTTCTGACTCATTTTTGAACGTAAAGGCATACAATTGGCAGATCTGACTGTGGAAGCGATTTGGTATCGAAATGAGTTTTCCAGTTTTTGTTAAATAAATTACTTTTCGAGTTATAAGCAATTGTGGTCACGTAACGACCGGTTTTTCTCCTTTCTCCCGGTACCGCGTCGGACATTCGGTTCAAAACGCCCACTTTGGAAGTATTTTCTGAAGGATCTTTTGCGTTTACCAGAAAATGGAAAACGTCTTTCGACTACAAAGTTCTTCCTATTTCCTGCGTTTCCGAACAAAAATGAATTAAAAAATGTGTCAGAAAGTAGCCCCTTTGAATTTGAAAACACCCTTAAGGCCCTACTTCAGTCAAGCGAAAAGACCCGTTCGCTAATGCTATTCCTATGGAAGAAATTTATAAAGATATCTCGGTTGCATTTCAATATTTTTAGATGATTTTTTTTTCAGTGACTAGCTGAGGTCGATCTGTAAAAAGACCGTTTTTAGGTGCGTTCGTAATTATATAAATACGTAGCACCTATAGTCGTCGTTCAGTCCGTCCGTCTGTCCGCATGTAACAGAGCGAAAACTACCCAACCGAATGGTCTGAAATTTCAAATATATGATTGTTGCAAAATTTTGTCGAGCCATTTCAAATTTTATGAAAATCGGATGTATAGTTTAATTACAGGGACAGTCAAAAGTTTTTCTTTACATTACGGCCAATGGGAAAAATTATTGCAAGGGCATTTTAATGATATTAGAGCCTTCCGAATGATCTGAAATTTTAAAGATATAACTGTTGCAAAATTTTGTCGAGCCATTTCAAATTTTAGGAAAATCGGATGTATAGTTTAATTACAGGGACAGTCAAAAGTTTTTCTTTACATTACGGCCAATGGGAAAAATTATTGCAAGGGCATTTTAATGATATTAGAGCCTTCCGAATGATCTGAAATTTTAAAGATATAACTGTTGCAAAATTTTGTCGAGCCATTTCAAATTTTAGGAAAATCGGATGTATAGTTTAATTACAGGGACAGTCAAAAGTTTTTCTTTACATTACGGCAAATGGGAAAAATTATTGCAAGTACATTTTAATGATATTAGAGCCTTCCGAATGATCTGAAATTTTAAAGATATAACTGTTGCAAAATTTTGTCGAGCCATTTCAAATTTTAGGAAAATCGGATGTATAGTTTAATTACAGGGACAGTCAAAAGTTTTTCTTTACATTACGGCCAATGGGAAAAATTATTGCAAGTGCATTTTAATGATATTACAGCCTTCCGAATGGTCTGAAATTTTAAAGATATAATTGTTCCAAAGTTTTGTTGAGCTATTTCAAATTTTAGAAAAATCGGATGTATAGTTTAATTACAGGGACAGTCGAAATTGTTCCGTTACATTACGGGGAATGGGAAAAATTATTGCAAGTGCATTTTAATGATATTACAGCCTTCCGAATGGTCTGAAATTTTAAAGATATAATTGTTGCAAAGTTTTGTTGAGCTATTTCAAATTTTAGGAAAATCGGATGTATAGTTTAATTACAGGGACAGTCAAAAGTGTTCCGTTACATTACGGGGAATGGGAAAAAATTATTGGAAGTGCATTTTAATGATGTATCAGACTATGCGCTTTATGAAGTGCAAAAAAGTATACATTCAGTACAATATGGGGTGCAAAAAATAATTATAAAACTAGTTATAGTACGAACGCACCTCATTTGCCACGTTTGATGAGCAATTTCCAACTTGTTTACTTTTTCGATTTTCATTGGGGATTTTTTTCAAGAGGATGCTTTCATTTTAGGAACCGGTTCTCAAAATGAAAGTGTCCTGATTAAAAATACTTGTAAACGAAATTGAAAAAGTAGAAAACGTCCTGCATACAGATCGACCCCAGCTAGTCACTGCAAAAAAAATCATCTAAAAATATTGAAATGCGACCGAGATATCTTTATAAATTTCTTCCATAGGAATAGCATTAGCGAACGGGTCTTTTCGCGTGACTGAAGTAGGGCCACGTCCCAACCCTTCCAAATCCGCTCATCGATGATAGCATACTCTGTGACTGTAACACTGTAACACTCTGTGACTGAACAACTCCTATTTCAAAAATATTTATTCAACTGTTAGAAAATATCATTTTAGTCCATTTGAGCCTGAATTTTCGTTTTCTCAAATTTGTTGGTAAAATCCCTTTAAAATGTTGCGAAATGAACTGGAAAAATACAAAAAAAAAAAAAAAATACGCTAAATTTTTTTTGTATTTATTTGATAAAATGCAAACGTTCTAAAAACGGGAATATGCATAATATTTGTAATAATATAATATGCATAATTATATGCTTTGTCTAAATTTATATAAAATAAGCTTTTAAATTGTATAGTATATATTATAAGTAGTATTTTTATGAATTACTAAAAAAATATATTGATTTCTTTACAGAGTCTAATAACATTATAAACATTATTGATAATAACCTAAGAATAATCGCATTTGAGGCTTAAAAACAATATGTTTTATAATAATCTTGAAAAGTACTTTACATAAATAACTGTCCCCCAAATGGCTAATAAAAATAGGCACCCATTTGTACCTTGCGCCCTATATTTTGTATGTTATAAAAACGCATAAAAATTAGGCTCGAAAATATAATTTCACAATTTAAAAAATACGTATTTCAAAGAAGTCTACAAGCGAAGATTATGACTTATTTATTTGGTTCCTTGGTAGAAAAAACACAAATAAACTTACTTTTTACATTTCGCCATCTTGAAAAATGAAAAATCTATAAACTCCGAAAAAAGCCTTCATTTTAACCAAATAAATATCCATCTTTTGCTGTCATCTCTCGGTAACACATAAAGACATTTATAAATAATTATTTCATACAATTTTCATGTTATAAAGGAGAAGAAATATATACTTATTCATGAAAATTTGAAACGTCCCAAAAATGGGACGTTAGGCATAAATGGGTTTTAAGCATATAAAAAATAATTTTAAAAATCTTGACTAAAAGTATTAAACTAAAAGGTACTATTTTTACATCGACAAATAAACAGAAAACTACATACTTTTCGTAAATATTGACAATTTTCTAAGACAAAATTATTTTGTGTACGAACATGCCACTGTATAAAATCTATTTTCGGACAATCCAGCTTTTTGGGTGCGTTCGTAATTATATAAATACGTAGCACCTATAGTCGTCGTTCAGTCCGTCCGTCTGTCCGCAAGTAACACAGCAAAAACTATCCAACCGAATGGTCTGAAATTTTAAATATATAATGGTTACAACATTTTGCGGAATCATTTCGATTTTTATGAAAATCGGTTGTATAGTTTAAACACAGGGACAGTCAAAAGTTTCCCGTTACATTACGGCCAATGGGAAAAAAATTATTTTAAGTGCATTTGAATGATGTTATAGCCTTTCGAACAGAAGGAAATTGATATGCACTGAGGCAATGCACTAAAATATACTTTCAGTACGATATATGGTTCAAAAAATATTTATAAAACAAGTTATAGTACGAACGGACCTCATTTGCCACGTTTGACGTTCAATTTTCAACTTGTTTTGATTTGTCAAAACTGACGAAGTTCATTTTAGCAATAAGGTGTGAAACTGCTCAAATGATAAATAAAACTTTGGTATGAAAGATTAACCTAGTATTGCCGTCTGTTCAGATATCGGTGAATAATTTATATTAATTGCTGTGTTGAGGTAATTGCAGCAATCAATAAAATCGCTTTTTAAAGTCCACATGAATAAGTACTGTATAAGTAATAATATTGACTTTTTGTGTATGTTGCAGATAGGCAACGCGGTGACACAAAGGGTTAAATTATTGAATTGTTGATGTTTTTTTCCAATTTTAAATGCAGTAATTCAATTTCAATTTTTTATATGTTTTTAAAGTTCATGTGTAAATGTGTGTGCAATAATGATGACAATTTCAACATACTGCCACATCCAGACTATCTTGAGCATCAGACTCAAAGGCATGCATGACATATCGAATATCTTTTTATCGATTTTTTTTAGAAACCAACAAATTTTTTTCTAAAACTAGGTTGTATTTCTTCTTTAAGGGGGCTGGTCACCCAGTTTCCGATTTCCCCTCACTCATGTATAGTCTACGGGCATTTGATGCATTCGTCTATTTAAAATATCTCCTCGGGAAATTAATAAAGGGAAAAATCTCCTCGGGAAATTAATAAAATTTTTAACTTCCATCTTTTGTGTATACTTCCTATTAGAGGTCTCTTTTTTTCTTAGTTCTCAAAATATTTCTAAAGTATAGACGTCATTTTACATGGAGTGTTAAAATCTGACTCACAGTTCGCCCGCTTTTAACACGTAAAATATTAAATGCAGCATAGATTTTAGAAATAGTTTAAAAACTAAGAAAAAAAAGAGGCATCTTTTAAGAAGAGTACGCAGAAAAAAGATGTTAAAAATATGAATTTCCCGAAAAGATATTTTAAATAGACAAATGCATCGAAAATCCACAGACTTGACATTACGGAGGAGAATTCCGAAGCTGAGTGACCAGCCCCCTTAAGGCTACTGTCCCTGCAGGCGAAGACACTCGCGAGCTAATGCTAAACCTATGGGAAGTTTATTTTCTAATATCTCATTTGCATTTCGACATTTTTAAATAATTATTTTTTTGTATTGGATAGCTGAGGTCTGATCTTCATCGTACCTTTTTTACTTTTTCAATTTTGGTTGCATATATTTTTTATAAAGTTACTTTCATTATCGAAACCGGTTTCGAAAGTGAGAGTAACTTTAGTGCGTCAGGTCTGCTTTGATTTTATCAAAATAGGGATGAGTGGAGTTTGTTTAGTTGCGTTTGGCTGAGCGCCAATCGTAGTGACAAAGTACAAGTGAACGCCGATGTAGAACTTCGGAAAATACCCATCTAAGCGTAACACCACGAGGAATAGTAGAATACTCTCAGAGTGCTAGGCGCGGCTTTTGAAAAGGAGCAGTACAAGTAATTTATTTAAATAACTAAAATGTATTTAATTGACATATTTCTTTAAATTTCTTATATTCTAATTTATAATCCAGAATAATTTATTAATTTATAATTTTTGTAAAATAATTTAAACTCTCTTAACTATGAGTTGAGTGGAAATCTGCCTGCTGAACTCCTTTTCTTATTTGAAATTGTTTTTAAAATTAGAGCTGAGTTCTACAGATAATTATTCAGCTTTTTCGAATGATCCTTTTAATCGTTTATTAAACTAACACGCCGCAAAGAATAAAAACAGTAATAAACTATGTATAGTTAGAAGTTGTAGTTGCAAACTTTGCATAAGTTAAGTCTCTTAAGACATTTGGCAATGTGAACAGATGACGCCTAAATCCCGGTTTCCCATTTCAAAAAAGTTAAATCTTGATTTGCATATTAAAACTCAATCGGTCTGGCAAGTCCTATCTTGGTGGAAAACACATGAAAGTTCGATTTTAGCGGCTGACTCATAGATTTACCATAGTGTTTTCCTGCACCAAAAGGTATGAAAACAGGGAGGACTGGGAGAAAGAAAACACAGTGGTAAACCTACGAGTCAGCCGCTATAATCGGGTTTTCAGGTGCTTTCCACCAAGATAGGACTTGGCAGACCGATTGTGTTTTAATATGCGAATCAAGATTTAACTATCCTAGAATTTCATCCGTGAACTCGATGAGGTGATTGTCTGTGCTCCGGCTCCCGGTCTAGTAGTACTGTATCAGGGAGAATTGAATAGGTAGATTGGGCTAGTGTTAAGATGATATTATCAGTCCCTCATTTAAATTTATAAAGTTAATTTATTTCTTAAGAATGTATTAATGGGTAGTTTAATTTCCCTGAAGGAATAATTTGAGAATATCTATTGCTTTTTTTTTAAATTTAAATCATAAATAGGAGTCAATAAAGCAAATTTTATGAGTCTCTCACTTCACTGGTCATTGCTTATGTGAGGGAAGGGTTCTATTATTTACAGTCAAACCTCGTTAACGCGAACACGCTTAACACGAATTACTTTTAGCACGAACTGTTTCCGATTACCCCGCCCAGTTGTATGTAATGTATGTCTAGTTGTATGTAATGTATGTAATGTAAGCGTAACACTACGATGGATAGCAGAATAGTCTCAGAGTGCTAGGTGCGGCTTTTGAAAAGGAGCAGTACAAGTAATTTATTTAAATAACTAAAATGTATTTAATTGACATATAACAAGTTCAGATAACAAGAACTACTTTTAACACGAACAAAAAAAATTGAGTGTTCGCGTTAACGAGGTTCAACTGTATAAAAACTAGTAGAAAAGATATTTTTGTTGCATTTTGTTATTTTTTAAAGCAATTAGTGACTTACACTAAAATATTTTAAAATATGTTCTCAAGCGAATCAAAGTCTATTTGGACAAAACATTTGAAGGTAGAAAACAGGTTTCATTACTGGATATTCAACATTCAGCATGCTTACACCATTTTAGATCATTACATAAGATGAAAAGATAAAAATACAAGAAAATGTGTCACACATGCAAATATGGAGTTTATTGTTAATAAACTTAAATGTTCCACAGCGACAGATGTTATTGATGCAATGTGTTGCGATCTGTACAAATCAGACTTTAAAAAATGCCATACATGCAAAAACTGCAAGAAAATGCGTGTACAAAAATGTTATTTATTATGTAAAAGGTACAGAAAAGTCAGCAAAGAAACCAGAAAAAGTGAGAAGTTTCATTAAAACAGCTTGTAAAAGAATTTAACATTTACCGTTAAAATCATATCTGGTACACAGCAGAAAATGTAGCTTACCAATATGAAGCAATTAAGGAAATAAAGTCATCTTTAACACAAAACTACATATATCTTATTGCATAGAAAACATTAATTGTACGTGGTTGGTTCAATAATTATTGTCCCTAGTGTATATAAAATATTTGTACTGCGATGGTTGTTGCGGAATATCGAAGCCTAATGTCTTAGATGCCTATATGCTCAATTTCAGAACCGTAGCTGCTATATTAACATAGTTTTGGAGGGAGGAGTGATAGGGGGGGATGGGGGGTAAAAGGCTGATTTTTAGCTTATGGGGCTAGATTTGTGACAGTGGATGAGACGTAACTACTATCGTTTGGACTCGGGATCACAGTGATGTAGCCACATCTAATCCACCGTCACAAATGTAGCCTCGTAAGCTCGAAACTAGAATTTCACTCTCTCTCCCCTCTTCAAAAACTCCCCCAAAAATAGGTCTTTAAAACTTCCCCCCTTTCTCCAAAACTATGTTAATATAGAAGCTATGTTTCTGAATTTGAACATATAGGCATTTCAGACTTTAGGCTTCGATATTCCACATCAGCCATTGCAGTACAAATATTTGATATACACTAGGGACAGTAATTATTAAACCACCCACGTAAATTCGCTGAAGAAATTTGGACTGTAGATTTCGGAAGAAACTGGTAACAAATAACTCTTTATTCGGGTATTATGCACACTATAAATGGGGAGTCATTAAATTAAATTTAACAGGGCCTTTAAAACGATTGGATTGGCTAATTGTGAAGCATGAAAGTGCCTTGTAATAGCAGAGGAAGCAGATATTATTTTCCTACACTGAAAGAAAAATTAACTGCTTTCATCTAGAACGAATAGGTATCATTTTCTATATTCCTAAACTAGAAATATAAATTTCCGATTTCAGCGAATAAAGTGAACAAACTGAATAGACGAAATGATCGAGAATTTCTAGTCTATGGATTTCTAGGCGATGAAACGATATTATGAATCGTGCTAATCGCGAGAAATTATAACTTGATTTCTAGAATTACCGTGAGGGTCCTTACTTTGGTCCTTGCGGAGTTACTTTGGTCCATCCCATTAAAAAAGGTTTTTATTCTTTGTATTGAACAAACAATACGAGATAATTTGGAGTTTTTGCTCTTGAAAAATATTTTATGCGCTACTATAAGGTATTTGAATAGTTTGGAGGTAATATAATTTTTTTAGTGGCAACACTGGATGTGTTTGTAAACAACTGTTTTCGTGTGTAAAATTTAACTCTCCAAACTTTCTATGGTGAAACAATCTGGATAAGAGCTACAAATAAGGTAAGTGCCAAAATATTACCTTTAGTAACCTGTGACCCATGTGTGATCCTAGTTTTTCCTTTAGCTTTTTATTTTGACTGGAAATGTTTACGTTTTCATAAAGTTTACATGAAAACTACTATTTCGGGGTTACTTTGTGCCAGGCCTTTTTTGGTCCGAAAATAGCCCTAATTACTTAGAAATGCCTTTTATACAACCAAATCTCTTAAAACATGGTTTAAGTAACATTTTTTTCAAATGTTACTGTAGCAAAACGTTACATTAATTGTTTTTGTTCCAGTTGCTGCATGACGTTCCATAACATGACGAAAACTGCTTCTCGTTTCTTTAATATTAACAATTGGTTTATTCATTGTGTTTAAATGTTAAATAAAACCCATTTGTTTACCGAGTTTGCAGTGTTAGTTTATTAGCAAATGCTATTGCAAGGGGGTTTCAATAAAAATGTATTCATTTACATATGAAATGTGTTCATTTTATATGAAACTAAGTGAATGGACCAAAGAAGCCCCCAGCAGGGGCTAATTTGTTCCAAAACTTTAAAAATAGATAAAAAACAAAATAATAAAAAAGTTCCTCTTTCAAACCATACAGTTTGCTTCATTGTTTCATGTTAATTGTTTACAACTCCCTTTCAACGTTGAAAAATCACATATAATATCTTTTAATAATGAAAATGTGAGTGGAACCAAGAAAAAGTGGTCCAATGTACTTTGATTGACTTTAATTAATAAACTAGAATTATAGTTACTAAAACTGGTTTCTTGTGTTCGCATTTATTTGCAGAGATTTTTAAATAAGTTTGATCACGATGCTAGAGGAAAACGCTCTTGGATTTTAATAGGGATCACTAGAATTCTCTAGAAAAGGGAACTAGAATTCATAGGGATGACATGGAACTATTTTTTCTAGAGCCATAATTTATTTTCTAGATGCCAGTGGCAGAACTTTTTTTCAGTGAAAATACATATTGCAAAGAGTTTAACCCTTTATGTACTGAAATATGAATTCATGTAAATTTGATCTTATAAAGCATTTTTCATAAATTTTTGAAACTACATTAGAAGATTTATATAATCATTTAATAAATTTTAGAAGGATTTTAGAAGGATTGAAGGATTTAGAAGGATTCATTAAATTTGAATTTATAGGGATTTTCTGCAATATTTATAACTCCACTCAAATCTTTTATTTTAAATATTTTTCTTAGTATTTTGTAGAATTAGGAAATGTACAAATATAATGTTCTTATAATAGAAATATTTCCGAATTGAAAAATCCCCCCCCCCCCCCCCAATGCTAAGAAAACTGAAAAGATGCAAAGACATGAGCAATCATTCGTTTAAAAATATTTTTGCTTTGTATAACCCATAATGCTTTTGGAACAAGATAAAGTAATGCATCTATAACTCATTCTAAACTGTATTACTGTGGGATTCCATTTTCCAAATCCCTACAGCGCCAGCTTACAAAAGTGCCGCCAGGAATCGATATCACAACTCTGCAGTAAAGCCACTCTAATGATGCTGACAGCGGCAACGCATGCGCGCAACAAATGACTGTCGGCGACAGACGCGCTGCGAGAGATAAACTGAAGTGATGGGAAGAACTTTAGAATTCGAGTGTTGGTGCTGGAATGAGGTATAGACGGAATAATGTAGTAAAAAGACGTAGGATGTTTTAACGACGATAAATTACGAGTTAAGATGTATTTGTATTTGTGTGAGTGATGTCTCCATGTACATAATTTGCAAATAAGTTTTTCAATATAATTATTTTTAAGAGAAAGTCCTTATTATTTATGTTACTAAAGCTGCATTTTATTCTCTAATCAAAGTGATACTTCCATATTACTGATAATCGATGTATAAAATTAATTTTATAACAAGTTATTTTAATGGTACTTATAAGTACTGTCAGTAGACAAAGGGTGAAAAGCGCTTCAGAAAACTTTTGCCCATTTTAGCGTAAGTATTTACATAGATAAGAAAATCTTAAAAAATAATCAGAAATATGCATAATTTATTTTTTTAATTAATTAAGTTACTAATAATTAATATTAAATTAAATTGACTTAAAATTAGTTTATTTTGTATTAAAATTTTCTATAAATTTTTTTCGGTTAAAAATTGGATGATCCCAGTAGTCTTTCCTGTACGATCTTAATTTTATTTTTCTAACGTAAAAAAGCGGGAATAAACGGAAAATAAAAATCTAAAGACAGGTAAGTATTTAATCATTACGGTGCAAAAACACACACATATCTCGAAAATGCATTTTCCAAATTAAAGACCAACAATAAGCTTAAGAGGCTGTTGTTACTTGCGAAGATAATGCATTGGAAGAATAACTAGGAATCGATGAATATTGAATGAAAGCGAATTGTATTCGCATTCCAAATAACATGTTGAAATAAGCATTCAATATTTGAATCATGGAGCATTAAAGAAACTTTATTACTACAGTTACAGTTAGAGCGCTTTTCCATTAATAGACTCGACAGCGTCTATTAATTTTTTGTTGATATTTTTGTTGCATTTTGTTATTTTTAAAAGCAATTAGTGACTGACTTATGCTAAAATATTTTAAAATATGTTCTCAAGCGAATCAAAGTCTATTTGGGCTAAACATTTGAAGGTAAAAAACAGGTTACATTACTGGATATTCAACATTCAGCATGCTTACACCATTTTGGACCATTACATAAGAGGAAAAGATAAAAATACAAGAAAATGTGTCACACATGCAAATATGGAGTTTATTGTTAATAAACTTAAATGTCCCACAGCGACAGATATTATTGATGCAATGTGTTGCGATCTCTGCAAATCACACTTTTAAAAATGCCATACATGCAAAAACTGCAAGTAAATGCGTGTACAAAAATGTTATTTATTATGTAAAAGGTACAGAAAAGTCAGCAAAGAAACCAGAAAAAGTGAGAAATTTCATTAAAACAGCTTGTAAAAGAATTTAACATTTACCATTAAAAACATATCTGGTCAGCAGAAAATGTAGCTTACCAATATGAAGCAATTAAGGAAATAAAGTCATCTTTAACACAAAAATACATATATCTTATTGCATAGAAAACATTAATTGTACATGGGGGGTTCAATAATTATCGTCCCTAATGTATATAAAATATTTGTACTGCGATGGTTGTTGCGGAATATCGAAGCCTAATGTCTTGATTCCTATATGCTGAATTTCAGAACCGTAGTAGTTATATTCACATAGTTTTGGAGGGAGGAGTGAAAGGGGGGGATGGTGGTAAAAGGCTGATTTTTAGCTTATGGGGCTAGATTTGTGACAGTGGATGAGACTTAACTACTATCGTTTGGACTCGGGATCACAGTGATGTAGCCACATCTCATCCACCGTCACAAACGTAGCCTCGTAAGCTCGAAACTAGAATTTCACTCTCTCTCCCCTCTTCAAAAACTCCCCCCCCCAAAATAGGTCTTTAAAACTTCCCCCTTTCTCCAAAACTAAGTTAATATAGAAGCTATGTTTCTGAAATTGGACATATAGGCATTTCAGACATTAGGCTTCGATATTCCACATCAACCATTGCAGTACAAATATTTGATATACAATAGGGACAGTAATTATTAAACCACCCACGTAAATTCGCTGAAGAAATTTGGACTGTATAGATTTCGGAAGAAACTGGTAACAAATAATTCTTTATTCGGGTATTATGCACACTATAAATGGGGAGTCATTAAATTAAATTTAACAGGGCCTTTAAAACGATTGGATTGGCTAATTGTGAAGCATGAAAGTGCCTTGTAATAGCAGAGGAAGCAGATATTATTTTCCTACACTGAAAGAAAAATTAACTGCTTTCATCTAGAACGAATAGGTATCATTTTCTATATTCCTAAACTAGAAATATAGATTTCCGATTTCAGCGAATAAAGTGAATAAACTGAATAGACGAAATGATTGAGAATTTCTAGTCTATGGATTTCTAGGCGATGAAACGATACATTATATTATGAATCGTGCTAATCGCGAGAAATTATACCTTGATTTCTAGAATGACCGTGAGGGTCCTTACTTTGGTCCTTGCTGAGTTACTTTGGTCCATCCCATTAAAAAAGGTTTTTATTCTTTGTATTGAACAAACAATACGAGATAATTTGGAGTTTTTGCTCTTGAAAAATATTTTATGCGCTACTATAAGGTATTTGAATAGTTTGGAGGTAATATAATTTTTTTAGTGGCAACACTGGATGTGTTTGTAAACAACTGTTTTCGTGTGTAAAATTTAACCCTCCAAACTTTCTATGGTGAAACAATCTGGATAAGAGCAACAAATAAGGTAAGTGTCAAAATATTAACTTTATTAACCTGTGACCCATGTGTGATCATAGTTTTCCTTTAACTTTTTATTTTGACAGGAAATGTTTACGTTTTCATAAAGTTTACATGAAAACTAGTATTTCGGGGCTACTTTGTGCCAGGCCTTTTTTGGTCCGAAAATAGCCCTAATTACTTAGAAATGCCTTTTATACAACCAAATCTCTTAAAACATGGTTTAAGTAACATTTTTTTTCAAATGTTACTGTAGCAAAACGTTACATTAATTGTTTTTGTTCCAGTTGCTGAGGATAACATGACGAAAACTGCTTCTCGTTTCTTTAATATTAACAATTGGTTTATTCAATGTGTTTAAATGTTAAATAAAACCCATTTGTTTATCGAGTTTGCAGTGTTAATTTATTAGCAAATGCTATTGCAAGGTGGTTTCAATAAAAATGTATTCATTTACATATGAAATGTATTCATTTTATATGAAATTAAGTGAATGGACCAAAGAAGCCCCCAGCAGGGGCTAATTTGTTCCAAAACTTTAAAAATAGTTAAAAAACAAAATAATAAAAAAGTTCCTCTTTCAAACCATAGAGTTTGCTTCATTGTTTCATGTTAATTGTTTACAACTCCCTTTCAACGTTGAAAAATCACATATAATATTTTTTAATAATGAAAATGTGAGTGGAACCAAGAAAAAGTGGTCCAATGTAGCCCCGATTGACTTTAATTAATAAACTAGAATTATAGTTACTAAATCTGGTTTCTTGTGTTCGCATTTATTTGCAGAGATTTTTAAATAAGTTTGATCACGATGCTAGAGGAAAACGCTCTTGGATTTTAATAGGGATCACTAGAATTCTCTAGAAAAGGGAACTAGAATTCATAGGGATGACATGGAACTATTTTTTCTAGAGCCATAATTTATTTTCTAGATGCCAGTGGCAGAACTTTTTTTCAGTGAAAATACATGTTGCAAAGAGTTTAACCCTTTATGTACTGAAATATGAATTCATGTAAATTTGATCTTATAAAGCATTTTTCATAAATTTTTGAAACTACATTAGAAGATTTATATAATCATTTAATAAATTTTAGAAGGATTTTAGAAGGATTGAAGGATTTAAAAGGATTCATTAAATTTGAATTTATAGGGATTTTCTGCAATATTTATAACTCCACTCAAATCTTTTATTTTAAATATTTTTCTTAGTATTTTGTAGAATTAGGAAATGTACAAATATAATGTTCTTATAATAGAAATATTTCCGAATTGAAAAATCCCCCCCCCCCCCCAATGCTAAGAAAACTGAAAAGATGCAAAGACATTAGCAATCATTCGTTTAAAAATATTTTTGCTTTGTATAACCCATAATGCTTTTGGAACAAGATAAAGTAATGTATCTATGACTCATTCTAAACTGTATTACTGTGGGATTCCATTTTCCAAATCCCTACAGCGCCAGCTTACAAAAGTGCCGCCAGGAATCGATATCACAACTCTGCAGTAAAGCCACTCTAATGATGCTGACAGCGGCAACGCATGCGCGCAACAAATGACTGTCGGCGACAGACGCGCTGCGAGAGATAAACTGAAGTGATGGGAAGAACTTTAGAATTCGAGTGTTGGTGCTGGAACACTCACAATACCTACTCGGTTCAGATTCGACACTGGTATTTCTCAGTATGTTTCTGGTATGAATTGTTGAATATTTTAAAACAGTTAGTTTTGTTATTATCATAATGCAGTAATAAAAATATCCTAATCCTAATAATATTATAAAACCAAAAGTGTGAATATGCTTGGTTAAAATCAGAATCAAAACGAATAACTACTAATTGTTTTTGTATTCATTATCAATTATATATTTTTTTTTCCAATACTTAAACTTTCCTTTAAGTTAATAAAATTTAGATGGTTTATTTGTTTGTAATACATAAAATAAAAGTTATAAAAATAAAACCAACTTTCAATTGAATGTAGCTGGAGAATATTCTTTTGAGTTTGTAATATTGTAGCAATTCAAAGAAAAAAAGATATGAAAACTGATTTGACATAAAAGAAATAACAGCCACACTAATGTTAAACTTTACAAAAATGCACCTGATGCGAAAATTCATGAGTGATTGTGTTGCTGCACTTTTTATATCCACTATTTCTTTCTAATAGTAATATTCGCCTTATAAATTACGAGATTAACAGATGCGATGATTACTATAGGAAATAGTGAAAACACAATTACCCTGAAAACCAGTGCTATGTTGGCTATATTGTGCTAATATCTGGATTCGTCGCTAACAGTTTTCACAATTTAGCGGAATTCTGAATTAAAATTTCTATCAGTCTTTTTAAAAAGTTTTTTTCCCTATATTTAATTGACGAATTCAGACTTTTCACTTTATTCATTCGACGAAAATTAAATAAAGCGAAAATTAGTATTAAAAATTTCTTTTTCTATATGTAGTCCAGGGGAAATGTACATTTTACCTTGCGAAAGTTCGTATAAAAGATTTTTTTTCTGACTTGTTTATAATGATGCCAACATGGAAAAAACAAGTTTTCTAACACCATTTATTAAGGCTAAGTTTTCTGTGGCCAAAAAACAACAAAATTTTGGTACTTTTTTTAATTTTTTTTTTTTTATATATCTCGAGATTCGTTGCCGTAGCATATTATTTGGTAAATACAATATTAAAGAGTATAAAATTATCTACAACTATCATATTTACAACTTTATTATACATTCAATAGCAAGCGTAGTACGCCATTTCAAAAATAAGACATTTTTTTCAATTTTGTTAAAAACCGCGAAAAACATAGTTTTACCCCTATTATTCAAATTGTTCCCCGCTGATTTAATCGCGTATGTAGACTTCTAAATATTGATAGCAGTAAATTATCTATTATTTGCACACTCATGTCTTTATTTTCATCTCAACAGACATTTTATATTCAATAAATTTATATAATTTTAAAAGTAGAGCAGAGTTTAGATAAATGAGACAATTCTCATATTTAAGACAGTAATTTTAAGTATATACAGTGTTAATTTCAAAGCATTGTTTAAAAGAATACTTCAATATTTAGAAACTTATTGGCATGATAGTTTCAATTAAGAAAGACTTCTTGTTTAATTTTAATAATTTTAATAATTTTATAATGCATACATATTTTTCCAGGCATCAATGGGATAGGTATTAAAATTTGCGAAATCTATTCTAAACTATTTCTATTTCTGTTCTACACTACAATGGTATATTTTATTTACCAATTTTTGATAACACATGTTTTAATGTTTTACTGTTTTAAAGATAGAAAACATTTTAGATAGATTTTGCAAGGTTACCTACTTTATTCGGCACATTTTCCCTGGACTGGTATTTTGAATACAAAAATATGTTTAATTTTAAGCAATGATCGCTATCACTGATACTTGAGGTATAATACCAATATTGAAAAATATTGGATTTACATTGGAAAAATTTGTAATGAACTATCAAACTTTAAATTGTAGCTATTTCGAACAAAATGTCAATATTGTGAATGTATTTACTTTATGTTAGTAATATTAATAGTGAAATTACAAAATATATTTTGCCAATTTATATACTTGTGCATTATTGAAAAAAAATATTTTGCAATTTCACTATTAATATTTCTATTATAAAGTAAAAAAATATATATTTTTATTTGCTTGTAACTTTTATTTGATGTATTGCAAACAAATAAAATATGTAAATTTTATAAAATTAAGTAAAATGTTTTAAATATTGGGAATAAAAATTAATATGATGCACAATGAATACAAAGGCATTTAATTATCCGTTTTGACACTGAATTCAGTCAAACATTTTCACACTTTCACATTTATAATATTATTAGAATTAAGATAGTATCATTATTACACTGAGATAATACCAAAACTAAGTGTTTCAAAATATTCAAAATTTTATACCAGAAAAATGTACTGAGAAATACCAGTGTCGAATCTGAACCGAGTAGGTATTGTGAACATGCGTGCTGGAATGAGGTATAGACGGAATAATGTAGTAAAAAGACGTAGGATGTTTTAACGACGATAAATTACGAGTTAAGATGTATTTGTGTCAGTGATGTCTCCATGTACATAATTTGTAAATAAGTTTTTCAATATAATTATTTTTAAGAGAAAGTCGTTATTATTTATGTTACTAAAGCTGCATTTTATTCTCTAATCAAAGTGATACTTCCATATTACTGATAATCGATGTATAAAATTAATTTTATAACAAGTTATTTTAATGGTACTTATAAGTACTGTCAGTAGATAAAGGGTGAAAAGCGCTTCAGAAAACTTTTGCCCATTTTAGCGTAAGTATTTACATAGATAAGAAAATCTTAAAAAATAATCAGAAATATGCATAATTTATTTTTTTAATTAATTAAGTTACTAATAATTAATATTAAATTAAATTGACTTAAAATTAGTTTATTTTGTATTAAAATTTTCTATAAATTTTTTTCGGTTAAAAATTGGATGATCCCAGTAGTCTTTCCTGTACGATCTTAATTTTATTTTTCTAACGTAAAAAAGCGGGAATAAACGGAAAATAAAAATCTAAAGACAGGTAAGTATTTAATCATTACGGTGCAAAAACACACACATATCTCGAAAATGCATTTTCCAAATTAAAGACCAACAATAAGCTTAAGAGGCTGTTGTTACTTGCGAAGATAATGCATTGGAAGAATAACTAGGAATCGATGAATATTAAATGAAAGCGAATTGTATTCGCATTCCAAATAACATGTTGAAATAAGCATTCAATATTTGAATCATGGAACATTAAAGAAACTTTATTACTACAGTTACAGTTAGAGCGCTTTTCCATTAATAGACTCGACAGCGACACGTCGCATACATAACATTAATATACCAGGTGTCCCAAAAATGACTGATGGATTTTAAAATTTAATAACTTGCAAACGGAGGCAGATATTAAAAAAAATTCTTGCAGGAGGGGTTATGCATGATGTCAGGAGTTTTTTACTTTGATTCTTGATTTTAGTTCGAACTTCAAACAATAGATGGTGCTGAGAGCAATAGGTGCTCAGTCCAGACCCGAATTTTGGTACTTCGGGATCCATTCAATGCATTTTAAACTCCCTTTTTCGCATGGAAGAAGAGAGAGGCCGAAAAATCGAGCTTGGATTGAGCGGTTATTGCTTGCAGCGCCATCTATCGATTCTATTTGTAACTAGAATTGAGAATCGCAGCATAAAAGCTCCTGACATCTTACATAACACTTCTGTAAGAATTTTTTTAATATCTGTCACCGTTTGCAAGTTATTGAATTTTAAAATCCATCCGTCAGTTTTGGGACACCGGTATGATCATAATGTTATGTATAACATAGAATAACAATTTATGAATATTATTACGCTCCACATTCATTTAGTAAATTGGTTGTTATTGTTATTTGAACTTGTCAGATAAATTTTGATTCTTAGTATTATAGGGGAGATTAGGGAGAGTTGACCCTACGGGAGGCTTAACCGACCCATCAGTTTTCATATT
Organism: Maratus speciosus; assembly: GCA_963932465.1. Classification (NCBI taxonomy): domain Eukaryota; kingdom Metazoa; phylum Arthropoda; class Arachnida; order Araneae; family Salticidae; genus Maratus; species Maratus speciosus. The sequence goes on from OZ010797.1 coordinate 13,917,299, forward strand.
TAAAAGAATTTCAGTGTTTTATCAATAGATGTCAACCAAAGTTACTGGAATGCTCAAACAACAGTCTTTGTTTCATACAGATGATTGAAATAGGTGTGGAAAAAATCAATTGTGAGGCGTTTTTAACCTAAAAGTTGTGCTTTTTAGAAATATTTTGTAAGCCTTTTTCGGATAAAATATAACATAGAAATTTAAGTAATGCAGAAATATCGAGCTTTCATTCAAGGTATAAAGATTGTACAGTAAGTTAGATTTAACATAACAATGTGATATTCTTTAGAAAAGGGCCATGTGGGGAGGCTTAACCCAGTCATTATGAGGGAGGGTTGATCAGAAGCTCAAGGCTTCCTTAACACATTCACGACGGGAAACGAGAAATCTCGTTTTCATTCAAAAAAAATCATTGACTAAGGGCTTCTACCTTACATCAGAAAATGCATTTATATCATGTTGTCCATATTTTTTTAGATTGTAAGACATTTTATATTAAATTCGTACATTGAAAGATATTGGGAACCTATCTATAAACACCAATTTACAAAAGACTTTCAGAACAAGGAGGAGCTACTGTTTTAAAATTCAGATTTGATAAAAATTACCCGTCGGCAATGTGTTAATTAAGGGGTTTTGGAAATGTTTTTATTATACACTGTGCATAATGATAGGTTATTGGTTATATATAAAAAACAATGTAAGTTTATTCTGCAAAGTTGCAGTAAAATGGGTTGATGGAAAAGAAAACGTTTAAAACTGATAAAAGAAAGATGTGAAAAATTGCTATAGTATCCACTGCACGAAAAAAATTTATTGAAATATAAATGGGAAAGTTGAGAGGAACTTTTTTCCATTTAAATAATTTACAATAGGTAAATAGAAGCAGTGGAAAAGACTAGAAAGGACTAGAAAGTATGAAAGTCCCTTAACCTTTTCAGGTGCAGTGGTATGTTTATAAAACCACTTAATTTTAATTCCCAAACGCCACAATGGCACCAGAATTTTGCTAAAATCTATTCCATTTAATATGTATGTCAAATATAACCTTTTTCATATTTGCAAATAAATTTGTTCGTATATTCCGGTGCGAGTCTTTTATTTCAAAATTTTAGTGTTGAAAGTACTTTGCCCCTGAAAGAGTTAAAAGATATTAATGATAAGGTAAGTGCTCATGTAGCTGCAAAAGAACATAGCATTAATCGAAAAACTTTAGGAAGGTATTTAGACGAATTTCACCAGGATGAATACTGTGAAATTAAGCCAAATTATGTGACAACTGGAGTTGTCAGGTCGAGTGTCACAAACAGTAGGACAAGGATACATTAAAAAAAAAAAAAAGCGGGACAGTGGCTTTTAAATCCGGATATAATAATACATGAAACCCTATGAAAATGGAACCTGTCTCTAACGGAATACTGTCTTAAAATGTATGTTAAAATTTCATTTCCCTGCTGTACAATTATACCTGCTCAGACAAAATCCTGTTTAAAACAAAATTTCTCTCATGTGACTTGCGATTGCGTGTAAACAGGTTTGTTTAAGCATCATATTTTCAAAAATTATTTTTTATAATAATTAAAGCATGTAGCATAAAGTTATTTTGCTTTTTAAAAACTGATTTTATATCTCTTCCCAAATATTTCAATATAAAACAAAGTCGGTCAAGCCTCCCATATGTATGTGGGGAGCCTTGACCCATTATTTTCTCATCAATCAATAATTTTTTTAATTTCTTATATATTACACTTATGTAGCAATTTTATTTTGATAACTGATTGTATAACGAATACAATGACATATAAAACGTTATTCTACGTTCAATATTAAAAATAAAAAAAATAAAAAATCAGTTTGTAAAAAGTGGGTCAACCCTCCCTAGTCTCCCCTATATACATATATATATTTATAATTCAAATGAAATGACATGTGTGGTATGTACTCAATGAATATATATATATATATATATATATATATATATATATATATATATATTCTTCGATATTAATTCTTGTAAAATAGTACAAGGCACGTTATTTTATACATAGCAGCTTGTATATTATATGTTTTTGGTATCCATATTAAGTGTCATGGGAGAAACTGTATTATTGTCATTTCATTCATACTATCGCGATTTTGATGGTGGTCGGTAATGTTTAATTAATGGTTATATATATATATATATATATATTTAAATTAAACCATTAAAATGAAATCGCAACTGTAAAAATAAAAGGGAAAAATAATTCAAAAGTTGAACACAGGAAATTAGAAATGCAAAAATAAGAAACTATGAATAGTTTATGGAATCATCAGAGGAACTGCATAAGCATAATTCATAGTAAAGATATCCAAATTATATATAGATTATGATTCATATGTACTGTATGAAGGCTTTAAAAATAATTAACAAATTTTACCAGAGCAAATGATTAAGAAAGATTTTGAAAAATTGTACGAGACCATGTCATATTTTCAGGTGATTCTTCAATTTTTGGCATATATGTATATATAATACCTTTGAAATCAAAAGACATCGAAAAAGTTCTTTTATCTAAATCTGACAAAACCTTTAATTTAAAGATGGTATATTATTAATTTATATATAGATTATATATAAATTAATTAGCGATTCTTATGCGATTTAACGTTTCTTTTTTTGTTTTTAGCGTTTCGCGATGATTTTCTACATTATTAAAAATACATCCGATTGTTAACTTTTAGTCCAATACAGCTAAATTTATCCTTTTTTCAATAAAGTTTATTCGTAATTTGTACAGCAATTTTTGTGGTTTATTTCGGGTTTGCGCGACGATTTCTCAACATTCGCAAATTGAATCCTATTTTTTTTCAATAGAGAAATTTTTTTATCCTTCAATTTTTGTCTTCAGTTTATCCTTCAGTTTTAGTCATTCATAATGCTATTTTCAGCGTTTTTTCGCGAAGAAAATAGGAATGAATATTTTTAGCTTTTCTTTTGTAAATCAATTATTTAGTCCCAGATTTGAAGGCTTTCATTACAAAAATAACAATAAATAAATCTATCCGGTGTAATAAAATCATAGTAATGAATGCTAAAATTCAAAAGCTGTGCAGTGTTTCATTATGAAGCCGAATAAAAAGTTTATTGATATATATGTTAACATTTTAAATAAAGATAAAATTCTTATTATTTAGCATTCAATATTTATGTTTAAAACAAAAGAAAAATTTGAAAATAATCTAATTATATCCTTACAAATTTTATTCCAATTTGTTATTCAATATAAATTTCATCCTAAAAATTATAATATTACTTTTTTCAAAATTATCTATTAAAATAGAAGGAAACACACATACACACCCTCTCACAATGTTCTTACAACACTTTACTCACAATTTTATTTTTCTCACAATGTTCACAAACAAATGCATATTTTTAGTCGCATTGAAGAAATTGTTTTAAACTATTCCAATATATCCAGATATTTTGCAATTTCGTTTCCAGTTAATTGATTTATGTCAAATTAAATTAAGATTTAACTAATCAAATCAAATTAACTTACGTTTATGTACAGCTCATATTCAAAATATTAGAATAATTGAGAAAAAGTAATAATAAGAAAATATTTTTCATTTATTTATTTTTGATACTAAGTAAATGCAATTAAATTTCATATAAATTAAATCTGGAATGTTTAGATAAGATTTTAACATTTCGAAATATAAAATACAGTACGATAAATTAGGTATACAGCTTTCTGAAACACATCAAAATATTAGAATAAAATTTAGATTGGTTCAAAATATTAGAATATTTTATTTTACGCAACAGTATTACCTTATGAATATGAAGTAAATGGTAGTTAATATTTTGTAGCATCCACTTTAGCTTTCACAACAGCCTATAATCGTTCTTGCATACTATATACAAGGTGTTTATAAACATTTCAATCAATATTAGCCCAAATAGACTTTATACGTGCCACTAACTCAGTTTTACTTGAAGGAGGATTTTCTTGGAGTTTTTTCTTCCTTATACACCATAAGTTTCGATGGGATTAAGGTCTGGTGAGTTTGGTGGCCGAGGAAGTACCTTAATGTTGCGTTGGCGGAACTAATTCTTTGTTGACACCGAGGTATGCGGTGACGCTAAATCTTGTTGAAAGATGAAATCATCTTCAAATAAATCTTCTGAGGATGGAATCATGTAATATTCCAAAACTTGTTGATATATCTGAGAGTTAATCTTTTCGTAGACGATGCATAACTTTCCAGGTCCTTCTGCACTCATGCAGCCCCAAACCATGACACTAGCACATGGAGGAAAGATATAGATGGAGATGCAGTATGCCTTAAAAAAGTTTTGCCATATGAAACCATTTATCGTTCAAATTTAAACGTCCACAGAAGGCCCAAACAAAACAAGCACCTGGAACAGGGATCGCATCCTTTGACATCACCCGTAATTTTTTTTTTACTAAATAAAAATGATCTGCTTATTTTTAAGCATTCTAAAGCAGAATTCCATTGTATTATGAATTTAAAAATGTATTGCTAAAAATTTTATTCTCTTTTTTCGTGAAAGAACGTTCTTGTGCTTGGGCCTACTGTAGCGAATTTTAGGGTTACTTTTTTGGCGTCACCCCCAGCCACCTTACTTCATCTCCATCTATCTCTTTCCTTCATGACACTAGCAGCAAATTTTACGGAACGTTTAAGGCATTCTTTATCAAATGCTTCTTGCTTCATTCCCCAAACTCGAACACCTTGATTACCATATGAAATACAAAACATACTTTCATCACTAAATAATATATTTTTTCCAATCTTCTTCGCTCTCCATAAATGTCTTGATTTACACCAATTCAATCTTATACGCTTTTGTTTTGCAGTCATGAGAGGTTTTGTTTTCGGTACACGAGATCAAACTTAAATCTATGGAAACGTCTTAATGTTGTCGATGTAGGAACTTCAACTCCTTCTTCTTTCCATTTTCGGTGCAAGAATCGCACACTTTTAAAACGGTTTTTCTTAACTATGCGCTTAAGTTTCCGGTCATCTCTAGCAGATGTTTTTGGTTTTCGGTCGCCATTTTAGCGATTATTTTGAAATTTTCCATTTTTTTTAATATTGTGTTAGTATTTAACTAACGCTTGATTGCGAACAATGTACATAATCCGCTATATAACATTCATTTTTGCCTTGCCGATACAAATCTACCATACGAAGTTTAATAGATTCAGGAATATCATTCACACGACCCATTTTAATACGAAATAGGAAACAAACTGCAAAAAGAATACTGATTTTAAATTAAATCGACTGAATTTAATCAATGATGCCACCAGTTATGAACTGGTGGGAATTAATGTGAAATATTCTAATATTTTGAACCACTTGAATAAATATTCTACTATTTTGACTTTTCAAAATTTTTTTTAATTAATCTTTTCAAAAATTATATTAATTTTAAGATATTAAATTAAGTTTAATCAACAATAAGTTCTTAATAAAAATATCGTTTGCACATTTGCATTAAAGGCCATTAAATTACCAAACGATCAGTGGCGTGGCGTGAAAATTTTCGGTGGTCATCGCAATTATTTAAGTTTGTGGTGAAAAATTATTAACTCTAAAATTCAATGGTTGAATGTTCAAAAAAGAAACTTTAAATCTTACCTTCACTTATACATGAACTCCAAATGTTCTGCTAAAACTGGATCGTAGAGTTTTAAAAGCTTATTAAGAGTTTTAAAATCTTAATAAGCTTGGTCATCGCCGCATCCAGCGATGACCGGACGCCACGCCACTGCAAACGATGTTTCCAATTTGTAAAAAAAGAGTAATTATTTTAATATTTTGAATATGAGCTGTATAAAACTACAGTATGCATTATGAATAACTAGTGAATTTTTTCTTGTTTTTGTGTCTAAAATACTCTTAAAATACTTAACTTATACAAATGTTTAAAAGACAAATTAATTTAACTGATTATTAGTTCTTTCTAAGTAAAATAAGAATAGTTTAAACTTCTGCATGCGGAAGGATGGAAATTATATCGTGAATGTACGTACTTATTAGAGATGGGAAATATAGTTACTTTTGGTTAACTGGTTACATCGTTGCACACTTGTACAGGTAACAGGTTCCAACAACCTGTTATTTTTAAAACATATAACTAATCGCTGTCTATGCGGTCAACGGATGTTTTAATTAGAAGGCCGTTTAAACAAAATGTTTGGAATAATTTTTTGGCATAATTAAAAAGGCTGTTTTCTATTGAGATGAATCAAAAGTAGTTTGTGATTAAAAACTTAATTTTTGCAAGACAAAAACTTACCTAGTTACAATACTTTGAATTTCATGCATGTTTAGCGTCTTCTGACACTAAAAACGTGTTTTTCCATTTATGGTGATTAAAACATTGAAAATTCATAAATTTAAGTATCATAACTCAGTAAGTTTTGACCATAAAATAATAAATTTTTGCTCTTGTACTTGTTAGAACATGGAAAAACATTTTCTAAATCGAACTTATACGACAGAGGTATTGTATAAAATTTGTAATTTCTTATCTATTTAAAAAGTAATCATTGCAATGTAAATCGATTTTTATGTGACGCAGAACAAAATTTGAAGTACTTTTTATAAATTTAATGAATCTGAACTCCTGTTTCGCCGCATTTTTTTTTAAAGGGGGGTGGGAATCAATGCTTTTTTCATTTACATAACATAAATGAAAAATATTGCAAAATTCAACAAAAATCACTCGTTGAAAATTAGAAGCAAGACCAAAAGAACAAACAAAAAAAGCACGAAAATATATTTTTAGTTAAAAAGAAATTGCTCAGATCAAAAATTAGACAAAACTTTGCTGGGTTTTATAAGTCAAATTTGACTTTTTGATATGGAAATGCTAAATGAAGACAATATATACGATTCATGAGTACAAAACATGTCAAGCATGAGATTTTTTCTTAGAAATTTTCAGCTGTTTTCCTGATTTACTATTTCTGCCAGTGTTTGGTTTATGCTCTACTTTGCGCAATCAGAATCGGTGAAAGTATGTGATAATGCTGATGACCCAGCACCAGGCACCAAGCCGAAAAAAGCGTTTAATTAGTGCTGCAAGTCATTACTATTCATGCATTAGTGATGAAATGCACAATAAATTTTTAGCACCACACACTTAACAGAGTTGCCCATAACTAGAGGGTGAAGATGGGTCAAACTAGGGCCGCACGTCTGAAAAGAAATGATGGAGGACGTTTTTTGTGAATATTGTTCTATTTTAAAGCCACGAAATTGATTTCTTGATTAAGGCAAATGAATAAAGATGCTGCCATTTAAAACCACATGTTATTTAATTAACAAGGACTTTTCGGTAACATATTAATTCAATATTAGGTTCCAGCATAATAACAGGGTTTTTATCCTAATACGTTAAATAATGCCCATCCCTAGTACTTATAAAAAGTCACATTAAAAAGAAAAAAAATGATTTTAACATTTTTAATAAAGATAAAATTCTTATTATTTAGCATTCTTCAATTTTTATGTTCAAAGCAAAAGCAAAATTTGAAAATAATCTAATTATGTCCTTAGAAATTTTATTCCAATTTCACATTCAGTATAAATTTCATCACAGAATTATAATATCACTTTTTAAAAAAATGTCTATCAAAATAGAATTAAAAACCATTTTTTTCTTACGATGTTCTTAAGTAATTACAAATTTACATAATTTACATTTTAGGCCACATTGAAGAAATGTTTTAACCCATTCCTAAAATCTACAGATTTTGCAATTTCGTTTCCAGATATTTGATTTATCTTAAATTATATTTTAATTTAACTGAAATTACCTTACATTTTTGTATAGAACTAAAATATACATCCTGAATAACTGATGAATTTCTTCTTCTTTTTGAATCTAACATACTGTTGAAATATTCAATTTATAACATTCATTAAAAGACAAATTAATTTAACTGCCGATCAATTCTTTGTAATTAAAATACGAACTTTTACCTTGTCTATGCGGAAGCATGAAAATTATATCGTCTATCCTCTAAGAAGGTCGTATCTTCTTTCAGTCATTTAATTTATTTTTAAAGATAATTATCATTATTTTACATATTTTATCCATATGTTTGTTATATCTTTAAGGTGAAATTTTCCAAAAAATTCGAATCCATCGAAATTTTTACTCTATCTTTAATAGTTTAAAAAATGAAATGTTTGACTGGACATTGAAAATCTATCTCCAGAAATGATATGGGAATCACCCCATGGCAAATCATCCCCAAACAACTCTACGGGGTGTTAGAGTTACTTACTCATTTGTTTCTACCGCCAAAAATCTCGCCAGAATTCTTATGCGCGAAGAAATACATTTTCCTTGCATATTACTAGTATTTGTCATAAATATGAATATACATTAAGCTAAATCAATTTTGTTTAATCAGGCAATTGTTTTTCAATGGAAAAAGCTAAAAGAAATCGGATTTAAAGTGGTTTTTCACTTCAGTGATAAATATCCATTTCAATATGTTTAAAATAGTGTAATGCCATAAACGATTTTTTTCCATAGACCGTGATGTAACGGAATTCTTTTGATTGTCCCTGTCCTCTTCCTTTTCAATACCGAACATGCCATAGTAAGCACATGGCTTAATTTCTAACAAAAAAAGTACCGGAGCCCTAATATTCTGCAGTACTAACAACCGTAGCGTGCCCCCCCCCCCCTCCTCACATCCCCGTCACTCCAATCTCCATATTCATATTCCGTACACTATTTGCAAAACGTAAAGCATTTTTTTTTTCTTTAGAAAAATAAAAATTTTAAATATATCTATCAGCATATACTTCGATGTAAACTATTCCACTTTTTAGTTATCACTCCTTTCGAATAGAAATCTTTGCCTAATTTTAATGTTAATTAATTACAGAATTCTGGGATTAAATATGGTAAGGATTAAGATTCGGAAATAGTGGCAACACAGAAAAGGAATAGTTCGCCAGCTATGCATTTTTATTAAAAAAAAAAATGAAATTTACAGAAATTAATATTTATATGCTGGAGAATAGAACAGCGTTTTTCAATTTCCTATAAAACGTGCATATCTTAACTATAATCGATTCCTTCCGCTTTACAATATTTTGTGGTGAGTCTCTGAAAATCAGATTAAATTAAAAATTTGACAGATTAAATAAAAAAGATTCGATGCTTTTATAGAAAAAGAGGAAACACTTCTTGGTTGTTTTCTGTCAGAATAACAAAACATTGCAATTATATCTACTTACAAATGAAAATGACTTCGTAAATGTGCCTTAAATTGTGCAACGTTCAAGATACAAAAAAGTGCTACTGTACTGGTCTCCGGAGCCCTGTATTTGTGAGCTTCCGTGAATTCCGACCAATACTTAAATATTTACTAAAAACGGAAACCGGAGCTGAGCTCCGGTGGGCTCCGGCGCAAATTAAGTCCTGAAAACCCCATAAACATATTTCCATCTCATGGCAATCGGACTCTATTTACGCGAGTTGAGCACGGACAGACAGACAACCGAATTCGTAAACACTTTTCAGCTACGTTGGAAAGTACCAAAAAGAGATAATACAGAATGAAAATGAAATACTAGAAAACAGGCATCAAAGTATTTAAAATATTACAAAAAATACATTCGGCTGTTATGATTTTTGAACACTCAAACAAAAAATTAATTTCAATTAGTCCTTAATTTAATTTTTGATTTTAAAATTGAAAAAAAAAACAATTAAAGTCAGTATTCGGCCTAAAACTTGGCCGAATATTCGGCTATTCGGCCAAATCACTATTCGTTGCATCCCTAGTGCACACCACGCCTGCTATACGGCGCCTTATATAGAGGGGAGCCAGTTCTAGATTTCATATTACAAGATTAAGTATGAATCAGAGGCCCCGATTAAAGGAAGAGTCCGCTTAGCGGGCGAAGCCACTTTAGTCCTTATTAACGCCTACTCATTCCAGTTCACCCACAGACGATTCTTGATAAATGTATGACGTATAAAAGCAACTGCAAACTGGAGCCATCGAGAAAAATTTTACACAATCGAAAAATATCGATATGTCCATACAATCGAGAAAATCGATAAAAACATTTCGTTATCGCCCATGACTATACGTATAACGGTGTAAAAAGGACTCTCGTAGATTTTCAACTTGATCCTGGCACGTAGCTTTGATACGAAGGTACGGTATAATGAGGACATTACCGTATCTTGTAAAATGAAATTTGTTAATGTAGCTAACAAGATATCATATGTTGTCAATAGCATGTAACATAACACAATGAAATAATGAAAATAAATACTAGGAAACAAGAATTCTGCTTTCTCAGAATTTAGTGTCGTCCCCGATGAATAAAAAATATATGTATATGAATATCAATAGCACAAAACATTTCAATTTTAAGACTTAAAACACACACTTTTATTTATATAAAATGACGTCATTCGCATCCGCTGAAGAATTCCACATTCACGATCCAGTCTTAAACAACATCTACAGAAAAGTACTCATAGGACGTCACTTATCGCAGAATAAAACAGAAATGTAGCCAAAAGAGGCCGTCATTCAAGAAACTCGACAAAAAAACAAAAAAACCAAAAACCCCAAGGAAATTGCTCGTCAAACGTGGAAAATGAGGTGCGTTCGTACTATAAGTAGTTTTATAAATACTTTTTGCACCGAAATAGTGTACTGAATGTATATTTTACAATCCATACAATCCATATTCATACAATACATATCAATTTCATTCTGTTCGAAAGGCTGTAATATCATTAAAATGCACTTGCAATAATTTTTTACCATGGGGCGTCCTGTAACGGAAAACTTTTGACTGTCCCTTTCATCCAACTATACATTCGATTTTCATAAAATTTGAAATGGCTCGACAAAATTTTGCAACCATTATATATTTAAAATTTTAGACCATTTGGTTGGGTAATTTTTGCTCTGTTACATGCGGGCGGACGGACTGAACGACGACTATAGGTGCTACGTATTTATATAATTACGAATGCACCTAAAAAACGGCTATCTAATGATTCATAGGCCTTCATTTGTTTGTAACATTAATATAGATACTTAAAATTAAATATAGTTTATAATAGCTCCATGTTTTAACAGAAATCATTCCTTTATATTTTTTTCAAAATAGCACGTATTTTAATTACATTTTCTTTCGGTTGTTATGAGAAAATGACAACAAAAATATATAATTACTATTTTCAACTATTTTTCCTTTACTTTCTACAAAAATGGGGTATTTCCGTTGCCAATATTAAGCAAACGGCTCTAAAAACTACAAAAGGATTAATATTTCAAAAATAAATGGAGATGCAGTTTTCAAACAAATTGCATTTAAAAGTACATTTTTTTTCCCAATACGACGGTATAAAAATTGAAAATGTGCGATGCTTAGAAGTTTAAAAAATTTCTATAGAGTATTTAATCGTACAATGATACATCTGCTTTGTTTTACGGCTGACTTCTGTAACGTAACGTTATTTTTTGAAGACGACACAAAATAAGCTGGAGAAAGAAATAGCATACCGGGGGCTAAAAAGAGTAATAATAATAATAATAATAAAAACTATTTCCAATGGATACAGAGAAAAGGACGAAATGGATCAGAGATGGTCGTCTGAAGACGCGTCTGAGAAGTACGGATAATTATTTCTAAAAATGACTTCATTCTTCGCTATAAATTTCATTGGTGTTTATTTCATTCTGTTCATGAGTACGAGACTTTCACTAATATAATTAATCCAGTCCGGAATTGTCATATTTCTGTGGTTTTTTAGCATGTCAAAGGCAGGACCGGCGCAACGCCGCGCGAGGCCCTGGCAAGGCAAAGTAGTCAGTGGGGCCCAACATATACTACCATAGTGGACTAATAAAATTTATTTTTAAATTGTAGATATCATAGAATAATATGAGGGGCTCACAACCGTAGTAGACCAAATCCATTTTGCAAAAAAAAAAAAAAAAAAAAAAAAAAAAAAAAAAAATTAGATGGTCCATTAAAAAGGTGCATAAAATCTGTTTTATCCACTCCCACAGTGAACACCTTTCAAATGGATTATCTCATATTTTTTTCAAAATGGACTTGGTCTACTGTGGTTGTGGACCTCTCATATATAATATTGATAATAAAATGGTTAAAAATATCGCTAATTTCAGATTTAATGTGAATAATTATTTTTAATTTCGCGAAATCTGCTATCCTTTACCATATTTTAAATATTTATTTTTTGCATTAACGTTTACTTTCAGTACCGTCGAATCTAAATATTCCACGAAAATTATATTAACTTTGCCTGTAAGAAATAAAGTTAATACTCCCTTTTTAGGCAGATTTCGTAAGAAATTAGTACTTATTGCATTCTCCCCTATGTTGGAATTTCTGAAAAAATTTTGCAGATCTACACCGATCATGACCCCTGCAACCCAAAATGACCCATAGTTCAAAACTTTATACCTATCTGTATCACTTTTTTATGGACACGATAACTTCCATAATTCTGTACAAATCTCTTCCAAACTGATACATAAAATCAAGAAGCAGAAAATGTCGGCCAAGTTCATTAACGTACAAAATCGGGCCAAGGGGGTGAAAATAGGGAGGGGTTTTGTGAAAATCGAAAAAAATCCCACAATTTCTTAATTATAACACATATCAAATCAGTTTAAAGTTATTATTACTCCTAGGAAAAGGGCAAAAAAATTATGTATCACAGATTTTTGAAAAAATTAAAAATGGGCTCGAGGGGCGAAAAAAATAGGGTTTTAGGAAGAAAAAAAATTCATAACTTCGTCAATTCTCAAGATATCAAATTCACTTACACTTGTTATAATTCTTCTTCATACTATCTACAACTTTTATACTGACAAGTTTTTGATGGGACTAACCCTTACCGCAAAAAAGTGTGTGTGTGTGTGTGTGTGGGGGGGGGGGGGGGTGAAGAAGAAAAAATTCATAACTTCGTCAATTCACAAGTAATCAAATCCGTTTAAATTTATTATAAGTCTTCTTAATATTATCTACAACTTTTATGTTGAAGAGTTTTTGTTAGGGCCAATTCTTATGCAAAAACAAATTAAAAAAAAACAAACAAAAAAAAAACAAATTATACAAAAATAGGGGTTGAAAAAAAAGATTATCGTATTAAGATGCTTCTTATAAAACCAGTTCTTACAGAAAAATTAAATTAAAAGCTCGTCAAAAGCGGGCTGATAAAATTAAACTGGGTTCATCTCTAATCTTGATTTAGTTTTTATTGATGAAATTAGTATTTAACTTCGAAATTAGTCCAGGCAAATTGAAGTAAATATGCCTTCAACCTGGGCAAAATTGTAATAGAAGCTCTGTTAACTGATTTTTAATCCGTAACCATTACTGAGAAATATAACCAAAATCAGACAAAATCCAAGCACGGGAACACCCTTAAAAACGGATTTCAAAACGGACTGAATCATATGTCGTTTTACGTTGTGCTGTTGTATAGTTTTTAGTTGAGACGGAAGGCGAGAGAGGGCAGCACTAAACACTGGAAAAAATTTGGACTGCAAATACTATTTTTTATCGAACAACTCACAACCAATAATACTTTTGGAACAAGATAAAGTAAAGTATCTATAACTCATTCTAAACTGTATTTCAACTAGACCGATCTCCTAACAGTCATTCAGTTTGCGGTGAGTTTTTCAAGCTCCGGTGATGAGGAGATATATCTCCGGCCTCTGACAAGCTACACCCTATACTACATTTTGTTCTTTATGTTAACTTCCTGAACATTTTAAGCCCTATCGCATCAAAATCGGTCCACTGGTTCGTGAGATATAGCTCTTTTAAATTTCTCTACTTTCTGTTAATCTCGTTTCTGTATCTCGTGTCTCTGCAATTGCAGCTGGCTCCGAATCGATTCCAGTGCTTATAAATAGTTGTACATAATTTCCCTAGGCATCTGAACATTTTTAATACATGCAATAAACATTTACTGGGGTCGTATGCTTTAGGGAATCAGTATTTTTTTTTTTTTTTTTTTTTTTTTTTTTTAATAGAAGAATAAATCTAGATTAAATGCACGAAATTTCGCCTTATTTAAGAAGAAATTTTTTATAAGAAAATACTGGTACCGAAAAGTTTCCTGGTTATAAAATTTCAGAACACGTACGACCCCTGCATTTATGAACATTTCATCACCAATTTTACTTTGCTAAGGGAACTTAAGCAAAAATATCGATATTTTTTATACATGCTTTGATTGTGATCTGACCAGAGTAGTCTGTCATGTCAGTGTTTTTCAAGATGAAATCGCGGATTACTACATTATTTGTGTAATTTGAAGCTTATACAACACTAATAAGTGAGTTTTAGATTCTTTTTATAATTTTTACTATTTTAATGAGCCTCTGAAAAGTACATGCTATACCATCGGCAGCCATTTAACAATGCATCTCTGTGGAGATTATTGCAACATTAACCTTTTTTAATTAATCTCTAACATATATAATAAATGCTATAAACGACTCCATACTGTGCTTTTTATTAACTTAAGAGTATATACTTTGCTCTGCCGCCAGTTGCAATTTAAAATATCAATTTTAAGTGTACTAAATAATTTTCTGAAAATTGTTAAAAATTGTGTTCTATGCTAACTTTTAGTTTCAAACTCCCATAGGAATAGCATTGAGAGTGTGTAACTTTTATAAAATTATCAAAAATACTTATAAGGGACAGCAGGCAGAAGAAAGGCAGCAATGACACTTAAAAAGTGGCCTATATACTGGAACCCATATCGCCATTTCATTCTGATTCTACTCTACGCAATTGTGACAAGCGTAACAGCTGAAAGAGAAGTTAATGTTGATGAGTTGCACTTATTTGGTACGAATATTATCTCCAAAATGATAGGGAAGGATATATTTAGGTATTCGGCTAAAAGGTCAAATAAAGGGAAAACTCTAGGATCTGTTGCCGCCATCTGTAGTTATAAAGATGACTTAGATATACAAATAGATCCAGCGCTCCTCTTCCAAAGAAAGATGACTGTTGGCACTTGTGGTGAAATGAACCTCGGAGATGTCATGCGTTATGAACTTGTGTGCGTACCCTGCAGCATTATTTGAATCACCAAATATGATGAGAAATTCAGACAAATCTCAGTTAGATCAAGCACTAGTCAAACACATTAAAAATTTCACAATGAAAAATCTGACAACGTAGAAAGTACAAAAAGGTACATTTTTGAAGGAGGATCTTTTTTGCACCACTTTTCCTGGTGTAAAAATGATACATATGAAAACATTGCTATGTCTTACGCTGATTTTATTGTTAAATAATATGGAAAACCTATCATTGTTTTTGATAATTACGTTGGGTATCCAACGATCAACGATGTGGCTCACAGAAGACGCTACAAAGAAACCAGTAGAGATATTAATTTAAGCCCATACACGAAATTTATTGGAAAAAGGAAGAGTTCCTGGCCAATAAAAAATACAAGAAAGCAATGATTTCCCTCATAGGCGAATTGTTTAAGAAACAAGGCTGTACTGTTTACAACGCAGATGGGGACGCCGATATAGACATTGTTCGTGCTGCAGTCTCATCTTCAAAACATGCACATGCCACTGTAATAGGTGATGATACTGGTTTGCTGATTCTTTTTCTTTACCAGGCAAAGGATAATGGCTTCAAGCTATACTATCGCAGTGATATAAGATGAGGATCATGTTCCAAACCAGTCAATCTTATCCTCAATATGCAGTCTCTGTTAGGTCGTGAAAATTGCAACTTCCTTCTGTTTCTGCATGCTTTCACGGGCTGCGATACAACATCCAGAACTTTTTCGATTGGGAAATCGTCAGCATTTCTCAAACTGACGGAAACAGATCTCCCTTCTATTGCAAAAACATTTTGTTCAAATTCATATTCAGAAATGGCTGAGGCTGGAAGAAAAGCAATACTTCTGTTTTATGACTGCAAGACACAGGATTCCACAGACAAACTACGTCACAAAATGTTGGTAGGGAAGATAACTACAGTAAAATCATTTATTACACCTGAACGCTTGCCTCCGACCGATTCTTCTTCAAAATACCATAGCTATCACACTTACTTACAAACAAATATCCGAAGAAAGAACCAAGTCAGAAGAATGGGGTTGGTACATAAAAAAGAGCTCGTGCTACCCAATACTCTGCTACCTATCACCAGATACAGATTATCTACTTAATATGATTCGATGTTCTTGCAAGACAAACTGTTCTACTTTACGATGCGGATGCAAGCGTAATGGATTGCCCTGTTCTACAGCTTGTGGGGTGTGCCAAGTCAATGGATGTAACAAGAACTACCCAACTTCTAACTATGAATATGACGAAAATTATTGATACTTTTTTTTCACTGGAAAATTTCTATAAAAATGAACTTATGCAGTAATTTGTAAGGAATAGTAGACTTTTGTGTACTGTTTATCGTTTTTGACTATATTTCAAAGTTAAATTGTGAAAATAAAGAAATATATTTTCATAAGCGTTACATTCTTTGCCTTAGTTCTAGAAAATCCCCTCCGCCATTTTGAAATCCATATATAGGGGTGTTCCCGTGCTCAGATTTTGTCTGATTTTCAGTATGCTATTAAGCAGTAGTTCTTGATTAAAAAATTCTGTAAAAAGCTTCTATTACAATTTTGCCCATGTTCAATCACAAAATGCCTGGACTAAATCTACCTCCGCCTGTAAGCCGAGCCGGCAAGGGTTTTTCCTATAGCTAAGAACTTTTAGAGCACAAATATTACTGTTTTATACAGAGGAAACGTTATTTTGAACTATTTCAGAGGGACTCGGGACCCATAACAAGACTCCAATCTGAGCGGGGCCCTGGGCAGCCGCTCCGTTTGCCCGATGGTTGCACCGGCTCTGGTCAAAGGGCAATCCAGAGCATAGTGCAGTACAGAAGTCATAAACATTTTCTGACTATATTGGAAACAGTTAGAAAAAAAAAATGCAACGCTGAGCACGATATAGCGGCCTTCAAAAAACACGCATTGCAATCGCGTGTTCGCGTGTACGGTTATATAGTAAATTGTAAAGCGCGCGTGGAAAAAATCATCCCATGCACTTCGTTCCAGACTCTGCACAGCAAATTTAAAAAAAAAATAATAATTGAAATTCTATCAAATAAAATCATTGTGATACCAACTGTATTACAAGGATAAAAATAGTATCACGCAATGTTTTCATTAGGAATCGGTATATAAGTTAGATGCCTGCTTACTTAAGTAAATCAACCAGTTGCTTGAGGCTCTCTGGTGGATTATTCAACATGAAGCGATCTGTAAGTATTGTTACATTTCCTGAATCTTTTATTCTCCGTCGGTACTTAAATTTTTTTTATCTGAAATTATAGATTAATGAAAAATTCACCTTCCAAAACAACTTACCTATTTTTTAAGTAGGGAAAATATTTCGTCTATTAAAATTAATAAACTAAATCGATATTTATTAATGGTTCTGCGGAATATTTACAACTCTACTCTCATTTCTATAAAGCATAGTTTTTACTTTTTAGTATTTTATTTTTATAGATTTAGAAAATGTACAAATATAAATCGCCTTACAAATCTACCCTATATATAAAATCCTAAATAAACGATATATATATATATATATATATATATATATATATATAATGCTTTCGAATAAAAAATTATCTACCAAGTTCGCATACAATAATAACCGAATATTAAATTTGAGGATAGCATGTAATAAAATTATACATTAATTGTTATAGTAGAATTATTATTTATGTAAAATATATATATGAGAGAGGAAACTGTAACTTAATTGACGTCTACTAATAACAATAAAATATATTTCATACTGAATACTTTGCTTTACTATGCCAAGAAAGCACAGTCAATTTTACGAAGCAAAACATTTTTAAAAATGAATATTTTCTCAATCATTTAAATATAGTTAGCTATTTTATTTTATTGTTGAAAGATTTGAAGTGAAAAAATTTTACACAAAATAATATCTACATTTAGCCCGTAACTGGAAGCGGGAAGGAGTTAAAAAGGAAAACGTAACAGAGGATATGAGCACAGCCAGGGGCAGAGGACCATCAAGCGAAATAGGAGTTTGGTTAGCGTTTTCAGTTATCACTACTGATGCACAGATTATCCGTAAAAACAATAAAAATTTTCACATCAGCCACCAAATGGAGTCGGTGTGGTGCTGGACGCGAGTCTACGAGACCACATTTAGTTATAAACCCAATTAAGTTTCCGTATTTAACCCCTTAACCTACGATTTACGTCTAACAGCTCCACGGTTTGGCAAATCCATAGCAACCACTAAATTTTAATAGAGATTTTCGCCTTATTTAATCATGGAATTTCGACGATTAAATTAAACTATATTTACTGTGAAATTTTAGTGGTAAGAAGAATTTACATTTGGCTCGATCATCGTACGCCGGCTATGCCTGTCATTGTAGGTTAAGGGGTTAAAGGGGTGCGGGACACAAAAATCTTCAAATTTTCTGAAAAAAATTTATTGCATTAAAATTTTCTCTCTCTCTCTCTCTTTTTTTTCCCCTGCTTAAAATGACGTTTAAATCATGTTTTCATTTTAATCGGAACAGGAAATATTATTTTCTTCGTTTTCGTTTGTTTTCAAAATCTAGCTTTCAAGCAATGGTTGTCATGAAAACGACTTTTTGTGAAAATGCGTTTCTCTTCATGATGGATTTTTTCACCATTTTGCATATTTAAATTGTTATAAGCCAAGACCCGTTAAAGATAAATGGTTCAAACTTGGAAAATGTACTTTTCAATTGTTTTACTTTAATTTTGATTCAGCAAATTTGAAAAAAAAAATTACCTTTCAAAATATGATTTTTTTTTTTAAAGTTTCATCTTTTTTTTTAATTTTTGCTTTAAATATTTTTAATTTTTATTTAAATTAATATTTTTTAAAATGCTGAATCAAAATTAAAACATATCTTTCTGTTTATTTAAATGAAAAAAAAATGAAATTCTACAAATAAAATTTCGAGTTATAACGATTTTAAACTACCCCACTTTTTTAGTAAAAATAGGGGGCTCTGCCCCCTACGAGCTACGCTCGTCAACCCCCCGTTCAGACACCGCAGACTCTAAAAGTACGCTAATTTGATCGGCTTTAAAAAGATTTCGGAAGATTGAATTATAATTTAAAAAACAATGGCGATCTCCCTATAAACGGATTTCTATTCATTTCTCTTTGACTGGGGAATTTTAAGGCCAAATCCGCTGCTGTACTACTTGATTAACCCGTCGACCAATTTCGCCAAATTATATAAATCGTCAAAATACTCGCCAAATTATACAAATTGACATCATTTTTATTTTAAATAACGAAAGAACAAATAAATTAGTGCAACATTAATAAAAATACAAATAAAACGTCGAAATAAAAATAACTTGATGACGTAGACACGTGTAACTTGCTTAAAGTCAAGTTAATGTGACATTTACGATCAACCATTATTGGCATTTAATCTTATAGTTTGGCGAATGATAGATTTTTGGTCGACGGTATAACTAAGTAAGTACCAAAAATACATATGTCAATCGCTGCTTTCGTCTTTGATTAAGTAAAATAAGATAAACATTTCAGAATAAGCTAATATAAAAGGAATTAAGTAAACAGAATCTTTGTCTCCCGGTATTTTTTAACAAAGCGAAAAGGAAGTCCTTTTAAATAAGACATTTTAAATTAATCGTTTTTAATCTGACGTAATTTTGACCAAACTATTCTTTCTCTTTTTAATAATTCACGTGAAAATACTTGTGTTAGAAATGTAATATTATTTGCGCTTTCCTAACAAAAATAGTTGAAAAGTATCATCTCAAAATATCAAATAAAATTTTTTAGCGCAATTTCTAAATTTAAACCGTTTTGCAATATTATTTTGTGTTCATTTTATGTAATAACTATAATGTGACGTAAATATGACGTAATTTCTCCTATTTAAGACTTCTAACGCATGTTAATAAATTTATTATTTTACAAATTCCTTTCTCGCTTAAAATTCACGTGTAATTATAGTTTTTATGACGTAATTTTTAATAAGTTCTTGCTTTTTGTACATAATTATTTAATTCCAATTCCAAAGGTTTTTTTTTCTATTTATAATAGCCACGTGTAAATAAATTTTTAATTTATTACACGTATATATATATATATATATATATATATATATTTTTTTTTTTTTTTGAAGCAAACATTATTGTTTCCGCTGTTTATACAGTTGGCAACAGTTTAAATTAATATCACATCCTAAAATCTGTAAAAAATATCTCTAGAAATGCTGAAAATTTGAATTTAAAATAGAAATAAAACCTCAAAAAAATTAGCCAAATTAAAAAAAGAAATACAATCTGCACACCGGGAACTTCAAACGTATAAAATGATCTAAAAATGATTAAATTCCCATCAATAGTTTTTGCTCCTATAAAACTTTTTTAGTGGAACGATTTTGTCCAACTTTAGCATTAAATATCTCTTAAAATAATTCTTCGATTTGAAAACTGTCTGCATCAGCGTGTTTATCAAACATTTCTGTATAATACTACCGATTTTCATATTTTTGTATTTATTATTTTTCTTAATATTAACGAAGAAAGACCTCCGGTCACAAAAGACCGGGTCACAAAAAATTCAAAACCGGCGGCGGCGGCGGCGGCGGCGGTGACAGCGGTAGTTACTTTTTTTTAGAATAGAGAGATTTAAATTTAATTTAAAAAAATATGAGAAGTTTTATCATGTGATTTTGTTTACAAATGATATGGTTAACCATCACAAAAAATTTCGAAATTTTAACTCAACAAATAAAGAATATTTGAAAATGTGTCCCGGACCCCCTTAAGTATTAGTATGAAAGTGGGTACTAACTACTTCGTTATAGGGATCTTGACATAACTCAATCTTAAGTCTGTTCTCAACTACTCTGCTCAACAAGCGCAAAACGCTTTGGCACATTTACAAATTCATTTTTTAACGGAAAGATATAAAATTGGAAGGCCTGACTTGCAGGGAAGCGATTTGGAATCGAACTGTGTTTTCCATTTTTGGATCCTTAAAATATTTATTGAGTTATAAGCGATTTTGATCACGTGACAAAGACGTTTTCACCCTTTCTTGAGTCGTTATTCTTCTTTCGCTCGGAAATTCGGTTCAAAACGCCCACTTTGACACTTTTTCTGAAAGATCTGTTGCTTTTGAAAAAAAAACAGGAAAAACAGTTCGATGACATAGTTTCTGTACAACAACACCTGCTAGTTTCATGCATTTCCGAATGAAAATAAATTAAAACTTATGTCATAAATTTGCCCTTTTGGATTTGAGAACAGCCTTAAAAAAATGTGATTTAGGACAAAATTATTATAAACAATCATGAAAGTGAAACTGCGACCCATGAAAAAATTTCCAATCTCCAATCTTAAATAACTTATTTCTGTGATGTATTTATGAAACATTATTATATGCCTTTTTATGTATAACATTAAACAAATTGCTTCTCAATGTATGCATTAAATCCTTTTATATACAAAGTAAAGTGGGGACAGATGCCGCAGAGATTGTGTGAGCGATACTAGCGCTCCCTAGACCAATTTAAGAAGTTCGTAATGTTCTTCTGTGCTGTGTGCTGTGTTGTATGCGTTTCCACAGTTTAATTGTTAGTATTTACATATTTATGTCAGTTTTTATGGTTCGAAGCTGCGTGTTAAGTTGCTAAAATTATTCTAATAAAGCTTTATTGTATATTTTAACCCGAATAAACACATATATCATCCCAAAATCGATTGAAACTGTATAACTAGATCCTCGTAGAATACAGACATGTACCTGCCTTACTCTCTCGTCGCTCAGATGACGCAAAATGGCGGCGCGGCATCTTTCTCGCCACTATGGGACAGATGTCGCACCGAGGATGAGGGACAGATGTCGCAATATATATATATTTTTTCGGTTCCATAAATTCATCACTGCGATTTAAGTAGAACTTACATTTAAATGAATGTATATTAGCGCATTCTGCTACTTATCAATATAGTCTCAGCAACAATGTTGGCTCACCATATGCGGATAAGGAAAACGTAGGCCGTTTACAATTCTCACTATCTAAACTGTTAAACAAAATATATCCTATCCCAATGGTCAAAAGACCTATACAGCCAAGAAAGAGAAAGCAAATATTACAAGTACAGAGTTTATAAACAAGAAAAAAGAAGAAGGAAATAAAAAGCAAAAGAAACTAGATATCGTCAAAGAACGACAGCTTGGCGAAAGTAAAATGTGTAAAAAAGTGGGGTAAGATCAACTTGAAAACGCCTTAATTGAGGAAGAAACTAAAATATGAGTCATCTTCCAACAATGAGTAAATTGTTCCTCTTACGGATTCTGATGGCAGTATTGGATTGGAAGTTGATGACTCTGAATGTGCTGAGTGTCTGGAGTCTTATCAAGAAACAAAGTCTAAAGCGAACACAGGATTCAGTGCATCAAATTCAATCGATAGCTGCATGAAAAAAGGCTCACTTTACTTTTGCAACGGGAAGTATGGTGTGATTGTAGGCGAATGGAAATACAAAATAAAAGAGTGAGAAGAAAGGCCAAAAATAAACAGATTAGGATCTAAATAGAATAGAACTAATGTTCGCCTGCATGTAAACCAGTAATTTATATCTTTCTTTGTAAGTATGCTCTCTACTGTTTCCAGTAATTATGCTATTCATTCATGTAAATTCAAATGTTTTTCTTTTCATTTTCATTTTTTATCTTAAGCTTCATTTATAGAGCTTACACTTTGGCATTATCGTTAAACTTTTCACAATTTAATGATATATACATTTTTTGTAAGTTTACTGTTATTTCTTTTCATTCTAAGTAGTTTGAGAAAATAAAATCTGATTTGCTTGAAAAAAAAAAGCCTAGCTTTTTTCTCCATGCGGCATCTGTCCTACACCCTGTGCGGCATCTTACCCAGTACATAAAAAAATGATGTTAAAACATGACGTTTGGAAAAATAATTATGCCTAATTTATTAAGAGGGTTTTGACATGTTTAACACAGAAATTAGATTCTAAAGGGTTTGATTAATGCTATCTGGTACTTAGTTTGTTGTTGTTTTTTTTGTTTTGTTTTATTGTACATTTTACAAGAAGAAAAGTAAAAGTGCGGCATCTGTCCCCACTTTACCCTAAAAAAGAGTAACGATTTGGAAATGGACGAATGAAAATCTGCGTAGATACCGCGAAACGCATCTGATTGGTCAGAGCTTTCTGACGCTATAATGGGGGGTTACCAAGGGAGCGGCTCTGTCGCCAGACGTCGCCAACTTGGCAATATATCGCCAATTTTTGCAACCAAAATTAGTCGCCAAAAAAGATGTCAACGTGGCGGTATTTCCAGTATTTCGCCAAATTTCCATAGACTCCCATTAAAATCCAATAGGGTTTATTTGCTTCCAGAAAATCAACAAATTGAAATATTTCAATGCAACAAAAACTAATATTAGCTTATGAATAGAGCTTAATTGAATCATTTACATTGTTTTTAAGAACAAACACTAACTATATACAATATTCGTAACACTATATATATAATTTTATATTTAATAATTCTTATAATTATGAAACTCTGTAAGCTCTAATGATTATGTGCTTGGAGATAAGGAAATAAAATTGTCAGGAGTTGGGGAGAAGCGCGTTTTTACCAAGTGGAATCTAAAAATTGAATGTATAGAAAATAAGGGATCGCGAAGCGATCCACAATGGAAACGCGAAACAATTGCGTCTGGGGTTGGCTAGAAAATAGGGATTGATTCGCGATACCGAATGGAATGTCGAAGAAATTACGTGGTAGGTTGGTAAACGTAGAGAGCAGGGGGGCGGAGCCACCTTCACTGTTAAAAATTTGGTACAACGTTGAACCAATCTTTGGTGCTGCAGTAGCTGCCAGGGGCGCGCCGACCCAGTGTGCAAAGTGTGCGGCGCACACAGGCGCCGAATTCATTAAGACGCCAAAGATTTCAGTTGAGGAGCAAATACTTCTCAAAATCCAGCAAATCCTTAATTTAATTAAACTAAAATGTATTACATTTCTTAACATCTGAATTATGCTTTGTAGATTTACCCTAGACAAACTTTCTTATAGATATTTAATTCTCTTTTTTTTTCTTTTTTTTTTTCGTTTTATTCCACTTCTGAGTCTCCTAATGTGTGATTTAGATGTAGACCTGTCCAACCTTTCAATTAACAGAGGCGCCGCTCATGTAGTTCCAAACAATGAAAGGTTCCATAATTCACATGGTTTTAAACATGCAACACTATTATCTCCATGCAGTAGCGCAAAGCGTAATACAGTTTTTTTATTACCACAAAAACTAAATTCCACCTGTTTTTTTTTTTTTTTTTTTTTTTTTTTTTTTTTTTTTTTTTTTTTAATAGCAATCTTTCTCTTATTGCATAATTTCCGTCATAAATAAGATGAAATTTACTATTCGGAAATACTAGTAAAAAATTTCCATGTGTTCATCAGGTCATGAATAGTGGTAGACTTATATGTGTCACAAGCGTCTTGTATTATGCACATATATCTCACTGCAATAGCCATAAGTCCCCTACGCCTCAGAAGCTCTATTTAAAAATAATTTGCTGAAATAATATAAATTATAGTAAATTTAAAATTTCATTTTTCGGAAGTCCAACCTATCTCAAAAGATTTGTAGGTGAAGGGGCCAGAAACCTTAATCACTAAATAACAAATTGACCAACATTGAATTTCAAACCAACATTGAATTATTAACACTAAATAACGGTCACTGGTAACAATTAAAATAACCTCATTTAAATATTATTGATTTTAAAGAAAGCATACTTTAAAGTGGGTTCGCGAGAGACGCGTTGGACAGACCTGAATTAGAGGGGAATTCCCAGGCGCGGGCCCACGCTGTTTCTATTTTCGTAGTTCGCGACCCAACCTGTACAAAAATCGATAAAAACAGGACCGCCCGGCACAATTTCTACAAAAAATTCCGATTTTTTTAAACATGTAATTAAAATCCTTTTAAATAATGCTGCATTACATATTTATGAGGAAATGTTAGATTACTATGTGTTTCCAAGACAGAAAGTACTTCGAAGCGAGCGTCTTTTACAGAATTTTTGTTCTTCAATCACCGGTTTTTTAAAACAGAAATTTTTGTCTAATTGAATCGGGAGAATGCTCGGATTAAATAAGGTAAAATTTACAATAAAAATTTACTGATGAGAATAATCTCCGATCCTGGGCACCTTACGCGGCACGAATACCGGTCGCTCGTCCCCAAGGGGTTAAGACACATTTACAATGATAATTGGTAAACTAAAGCCGTTTGTGAAAGTTTTGGCATTCCGTGTTGTAGATTTAACAGTGTGTATTTTGAGCTTATAATTTACTAGGCGGCCGATGCAATATCCTTTTTCAATGCTCCTACAAATCATCCCTTCTGTAGAAACTATTACGTATTGGACAAAAATTGTGTGTTTTTTCGGAACATAGAACAAATACTTTTTATCTAGACTATTTTGTAATCTGGAACACATCGAAGCAGAATTTTTGTTAAGGGGAGGGGATCGTGAAAATAGGCTAAATTTTTACTTTTTCAAAGATTGAGAGGGGCGCGCCTTTCCCTGCACCCCCTTCATACACTCGTGTCTAATCACATACTGAATAAATAACTGCGATGATTGTTAAGATTTGATCCTTTTAATTAAGGACACCAGAAGCCAAGGGATACAAGTCACAAAATTTAGATTTCGAATAAATTGAGTTGAAAAGTGAACATCAATAGTAACTGACTAAAATTAAAATATGATTTTTGCTTATTTCATAGCGACCTTCGTTTTTTTTATTTCAATAACTGTGAAAGGAAAGTGGAGTAAAATATTTTTTTTAATTTAAGCAGAGATTAAAGTGGTTAAGCAGTTAAGTAGTTTGAAGATCTTAAGTAGTTGACCATCTAGAACGCAGCACAGAATTAAAAAATCACTTATATTTCTTTACCTCCAAACAAATAGCCTTTTTTTCCAGACAACCTGTGCATTTAGATAACTTTTCTCAATTTTGTCACTTATATCCCTTGGCTCCTGGGGTCCTCAATTCAGAACATAAAATTGAAAGTATTGAAATATTAGCACTTATTAGCATTACATATAACCTTAGACGCTACAGAGACTAGAATGACAAAAAAAGTTCAATTTAGACATAAATAAGTTGACACTACAGTGATCGCTGTAATATGAACGGGAAAATATAGATTTATGGAAAAATGAGTTTTAAATTCCCGTGCTATGTGCCCTATTAACCGGCCTGCCCAACATTGTAAATGATGATACGCTTAAAATCAAATGTTGAGTTATTTTATATTTTTAAACGAAACATTTTCCAAACGAACTTAGAGATGGGGAGAGGGGCGCAATGTCTTCAGCAGCATATACTCCGGATGTGCGACGCACTGTCCAGATTGTTTTGATTATATATTTTTAAATGAAAATTTTTCCAAACGAGCCTGATATTGTCAGCAATACTTCAGCACAGTACAACCTCGAATTTGCATGATTTTTCATCTTTAAATAAAAATCCATTCATAAGAGGTTCGAGTTTCGGACCCACACTGACTTCTGTAGTCTACACCGGTCTGATTTCCCAAGCGAACCTCGAATTTGTATTTAATTTCTGTCATTTAGATATATAAAAGTTTCAATTCTGACCAAAAATTATTGATAAAACATAAATAATATAAAATATGCAACATCCTCTCGCTTTTTTAAAACGCGAAATGATATTCAAAGTACATATATCTCTGAGACGGGACACGATATCTAGAGAAAACTTGCACTGAGAGAAAAAAAACATCTCTGGCGAATTCTTGAAATGTATTCGAGATTTTTTCTTTTTTAAATAAATATTGTTTCACACCAGAGATATCGTTAGATTCGGAAAAATACTAAGAATGTATTAATAGATGTTTGGTGTTTGGTGTTTTTATTTATTTTTTTAAGTTTAAAAGTTTAAAACAACGGAAAAACTTGAAAACTGACGGGAATTGCCGTCAAATAGAAAGGTAAAATAGTAACAAAAGATACTGTTGGAATCGAAAAGATAATACAATTTTCTTTCTTTTATCCTTTTTTTTTTTTTTGTAACTCAACGGGGACCACCGCAATTTCAAAATGTAAAATTCCAACTCTGCGCTTTCGTCAGTGTGAAGAACCGCTTAACGTCCGGAGAAATGCAGACGCAGAGGCATGATTGCTTTGAAGAAAGAAAACTCGCCATTTTGCGATTATCATTTTGGATTTTAATTATATTTCGGCTAATTATCAAAAAATGAAAATTCTGAGTCTCAGGTACATTTGGATCTGCCATCGTCTATCCTTATCCAAATTTTTAGACTTCTATGTGCGGTAAATTTTCTCAGTCATCGCCAACACATGCAGTGTATATACAAACATCTTATAGATATGAAAATTAGAGATTACAAACAATTTTCTTTTATTAGTTATGAATGCAATCTATTGTTATTATATTGTATTATTTTTTTGGGATAATGAAATTTTACCGTTCAATGGAGGATTCTGATACAGACAGCAGCTTTTATTTTCACATACTTTACTGTGTTTCGAATCTCATTTACATAGCTGCCAACCTTCCTTATTTTTCAAGCGATTTAAAGATGTTTGGAAAGAGAAATTTTATTTACTAAATGAAATAAAATACGAACCCCATAGAAACAAGACACATTTTATTAAATAATTTTCTAATTCAAAAAACTTTATTTGATCTGGGATAAAATTCCAAGAGTACGGCAGCTATGCATTTATCGAAACTCATAGAATTTCTTTTATAATTTTTTTTTTCGGCAGGGGGGGGGGGGGTGGTACAGAGCGCCAACTGAAGTTCTGCACACAGGCGCTGGATACTTCTGGCGCGCCCCTGGTAGCTGCCACCATAAGATAGTGAAACGTTGTTCCAACATTTGGTTCTAAGGATGAACCATAAGTTGGTGAAACCTTGAACCATACGTTGGTGAAAACCTTGAACCATAAATTGGTGAAACGTTGAACTATAAATTGGTGAAACGTTTGACCGCAAATTGGCGAAATGTTGAATATATTTGATTTTTGTCTCCGCCCCCTCCCCCACCCCTCCTCTTTCATAGGTAAACTATTTTGCTATTTTTAAAAGATATTCTGTTTTAATACAATTTAAGGTGACATATTTACGGTCTCTCCAATTAATTTTTTGTCGGAAAATAATTTTCAAGATCAGAAGCCTAGGTTTATTTAGCAAATTTTAAAATAGTTTAATTATACGATAACACCATTGTTATTTTAAATATCTTACACTATAATTTACATATTAAAATACATAAGAAAAAATACGATGATGTTATGGGACTTTATAAGTATATATATATAAACTTATCAAATAAAGGTAATTGAAATGCCTTTATAATTTGCTAAATAAACTTATCAAATTGATTTTGTATGACGCATCCAAGCAATCTTTAAACAAAAATCAATCAATCAGAGAAAGAGTAAACATAAATCCTAAAATGCATTGAAACAAGGACAAAAAAAAAAAAAAAAAAAAAAAAAAAAACTATGTCAAACGGGGGTGGAGGCAAAAAGTATTGCTTATCAACTCACATCTTTTTTAAAATAACTTCTAAGCATATTAAGAATGTGTAATTTATATATATATATATATATATATATATATATGGAGATTGGTAATTGTTTCATTAAATGTGACCAACAACATGGAGTCTAAATTTTTAAATTCTACGGAATATGTATATAATTTTCCTTTAAACATATTCCTTAATAATTCTTATTAATACTTCTGGAACGGCATGCTAAGCTATATTTAATTTTAATATTTTATTCTCGTACACACTGTATTCTCTAAATACAAGCTAAATACATTTTATATATTTTATAAGAAAAGATTGATCTAGCAAATAGAAAAAAAAAAGAAGGGAATTTAAAAAGAAAAGAAATGATTGCATATGTACTGTTTTTCATTGTTTGAAAAACATTTTGAATGTAAAAAGTAGTTATTAATCTTTTTAATAAATATTCAATCCCACATTATATAAATAAAATGTAAATATAAACTTAAAACATACTAAAGCAGTTTTATACATAGACTTTATATCGGTATAAACAACATTTTATTTAAATGCTTAAATATCATGTTTCCTTTCCACTTCTTAAATTAAAAACTGTTATATGTATAAGGAAATATTTTGAGTGTAAATCTATTTTTCAATCTGAAAACTTTTCTTATTATTTTAATCATTGAATATCGTGTTTCACTCCAAAATATTAATAATTATAAATACTAATTCATTGATCATTATTCTTTATAATCGGGAAACGGTAAAGTACACAAAAATTCCATAATAAATAAACATTTTCAAATCACTGCAAAATTTTCATCTACTACTATGAGTGCAGCCATGAATCATATCTCCGTGTCAGCATTTTAAAACTAAGATAGTACTTCAAGTTTTGTTTTTGCTTTCGAGCTGCGACAAATTAAAATACTTCACATCTCACTATTGAATAGGAAAAATGAAGTGTTTGCACAAATTATCTTTATTTAAAGACAAAACGAATGAAGTCGGGATTAATTTTTACTAAGAACTGTTTGTTATTTAATTGTTAAAACCATTGTATTTCAAACCGTTATATAAAGAACGAATATAACAC
Source organism: Maratus speciosus (assembly GCA_963932465.1). Lineage (NCBI taxonomy): Eukaryota > Metazoa > Arthropoda > Arachnida > Araneae > Salticidae > Maratus > Maratus speciosus. Next base: position 13,947,141 of record OZ010797.1, read on the forward strand.
ACATTCGATTGTGAAATTCGGGAAGCTAAATCAATCTTTTTCGATAAAACATGAAAACTATTTAACACTTATACACTTATAAGTCCGTATTCCATGAGTAATCCTTTTAATATCCCTTTCGTTTAAACTTTAAATGGCGGACGAAATGGAATCGTTTCACTTATCTTCTAATGGCGTCATAGACAAAGACGTGCTGTTCTGATTGGCTGATAAGTAGCTCGAAAACTTGGTGCAACTTATTATCAAAATGTGGTTCAATTCAGCGTAATTTCCAAGGTTACACCATGAAATGGAGTTTTTGAAAATTAAGAAGTACCATATTTTGGTGATTCTCATTAGTTTACTCCATATATTGGTTCAACGTTTAGCGGAAATTTTTAACAGTGTAGTAGTGTAAATATAAAATAAATTATTTGTGCATTTGAAGCATTATTAGGTATTTCTTTAAAATATAATAATATAATGACGTTTTTAAAATGTAAATAAAGGTTGCCAGAAAGTGCTTTTGAAATTTTTGCTTTTCTTTCCAATTTGGAACTCTTTGAACTCAATTTGAATCTCTTTCGAGCCAAGGCTCGCTAATAACAATTACCTGAACACATGTGTATTTTGAACACATGTGTATTGTACACATGTGTATTTTGTGCATTCAACTTACGAATAGAAAACAAAACAAAAATGTCAGTTTTCAACTAAATAAAGTTTCGCATGGAATCCGTATTATTCGTATTTTTTTAATATTGTGTTTTCTTTATTAAAAAAGATCTCCACAGTGGCTCCAGGGCCGCACCTCTCCAATTACAGGTTAACGGATAAAATTCACAATTTACTTACTTTTATTATTTTGTAAGAATTGCGAAGTTTAAAATAGCAATGTTATTTGGTAATTAATCTAAGCATTATTGTAAATAATTTATTTAATTCATCTATATCAATGTAGCATAAGATTTTTTATTTCAAACAAAATACTTTGCATTGTTTAGAAAGCATGGCCAATTCTACAGAGCTAAATAATTTTTAAGCTCACAGGCTCTCAAAGCCTGAGAGCTTATGTGCCCGCCGGCCGGTTCTGTATGTATGTATACATACATACAGAACCGATCGACCATGTACGTATGTATGTATAGTACGTACGTACGTAACGCAATAACTCTTGATAGAAATATCCGATTTCATTTTAAAAAAATTTCTAGGTTCATTCTCATAAGGTGCTTCCCTGATTAGTTTTGGGTGTTCATTGGTTAAGTGTAAAGGGGAAACGGAGGGGTGGCTAATCCCCCCTTAACTTAGATAAATGGGTTTTTCATGCAGAATTATCAGATTTGGTTCAATTTTGACATACCGGTTAATTCTGTTAAGGCGCTTCCTGATTAGATTTTGAGGTTCATTGTTTAAGTATAAAGGGGGATCGGGGGGGGGGGGTAATACTCCCTTAAATTGGATAAATGGGTTTCTAATCCGATTTGCTTCAAATTTAGCATACCGGTTTATTATGAAAAGGCGCTTCCCTGATTAGATTTAGAGGTTCATTGATTAAATATAAAGGGGGGAACGGGGGTCTAATACTCCCCTTAATTTAGATAAATGGGTTTTTCTATCCGATTTACTTCAAATTTGGTATACCGGTTTATTCTGATAAGCGCTTCCCAGATGAGATTTGGAGGCTCATTGGTTAAGCATAAAGATATCAAACATGGGGGGAGGGTATCCCCCCACTCCTTAGTTTATTTTTCGAAATACATTATTCTTTGAAGTAAGAGCATAATACACAATTAGTGTGAATAGACTGTGAGCTCAATGCCATCAGTTTAACTGGCACTTTTCTGTTTTATTTAAGTGATGTTTTGTTAACAGTAACATATGGACAGTTTTATTAATTAATTGAATTTGAATTGGCAGAGATTTTATGCGATATTTATAACTCCACTCAAATCTTCTATTTCAAGTATTTTTTTTAGCATTTTGTAGAATTAGGAAATGTACAAATATGATGTTCTTAGAATAGAAATATTTCCGAACTGAAACTCTCCCCCCCCCCTCCGCCCCAATCTTTAAACGTCAAAAAAGCTGGAAAGATGCAAAGGCAAAAAACATCATCCTTTTAAAAATACTTTTGTTTTGTGCAGCCCATAATGCTTTTGGATCAAGATAAAGAAAAGTATCTATAACTCATTCTAAATTGTATTACAACTAATCGATGCATTATATGAATTTTATAACAAGTTATTTTAATGGTTTTTTAAAGGCCGTTGGGGCATAAAGGGTTAAGAGAGGAAATTATTGTTTAATTTTTATTAATTCATAGTTTGGAACATAGCAATTTTTTAAGATTTCCTTTCTAGCTCACTTGGAAATACAGTAGAGCGCCGGCTATCGGAACTCCAATTAACCGAACTTCCAATTATCCGAATAGCCTATTTCTCTCAAAAAAGTTTTTTTAACCGAATTTCCAGTTATCCGAACAGCCTTTTTCCTCCAATTTTTTTTAACCGAACTCCCAGTGATCCACTGGCTTGAAATAAAATTTTAAATTAAGAAAAAACTGGTAGTGGATCAGAAAATGAGGAATGTAAAACAATAAAGAAGATGGGAAGAATCCTAAACTATGAAGAAAATGAAATTAATGAGTGGTTAAATAGTGAAGTAACATGACCCTGGATATTAGATTTTAAATGATGATGAGATTGTGGTTGAGATTCATGATGAAAAAGAAACTGAAGAAAATAAAAACGAATGGTCTGAAAATAGCAGGTCCATCACATAACGAAGCCTTTGAATGTTTGGAAACAGCTATGAAATGGCTCGAACGGCAGAAGAACGTTGATCCTATTCAACTAACGTATTTAAGAAGAATTACACTGTTAAAAATATCCCTGTAAAATTACGAGCAGATGCCGGCAGCAGAGATACCAGTCATACCCCTTTAAAAAAAATCCATGCCCATAATTTTGCGCAATGCCTTAAAACAGGATATGATGCACTTTAAAACGCAATAACATTTTACTTACTTTTCCGTAGCACATTAGATAATCATCACAGAATCACTTTTTTGGCGGATTAAAAAATATGTCACAGTCGCGGTTAAGTGACATTATTTTTCGGAACACGACTAAAATGAAGGGTTTCACCCTAGCGGAGGACAATGTATGGGGTCGTACCGTATTTTTGCTAACAGATGGGCTAGAATTTTGAGAATATGTGGATTGCCCTTAATTTTCTAAGTATCTGTAAATCCCTGTAAATCCCTGTAATCTGTAAATAAGTATCTGTAATCATATCCCTGTAAAATTACGGGCAGAGGTTCCAGTTATACCCCGTAAAAAAAAAATCCATCCCTATCATTTTGTGCAGCCCGTAACTTTACGGGCAAAGATATGATGCACTTCAAAACACAATAACACTTTACTTACTGTTCCGCAGCACGTAGCACGTTAGATAATCATCACAGAATCGCTTTTTTGGCGGGTTAAAAAATATGCTACGGTCGTGGTTAAGTGACATTATTTTTCGAAACACGACTATAATGAAGGGCTACACCCTAGCGGAGGAAAATGTATGGGGTCGTTCCATATTTTTTTAGTGGATCAGATCGTTTTTCATCAAATAAGGCTGTTGCCCGTGAAAATTGAAGAGCAAATGCTCATAAATTTACAGTTTTTTCTGAGAGTGTAGAGACAGAGCAGCATTGAAAAGAATGCCTTCGTTGAAGCAAGCAACAATCCAAAGCTTTTTTGCCTAAATTATAATCTCCGGAGTTCAGAAAATAATAAAAAGAGAATTTTTTTTAATAATAAAAAAAAAATTAAAAAGACAAAAAGAAAAATATTAAACATGCCAGCACTAACTGGTGCTGCCATTCCTAAGGGCAGATTACGTGTGAAGGTTTTAGTATAGTCAGAAACATCCCTTAAATTGTCTGTCCATTTATACGAACTTTTGCTTATCCGAACTAGGGTCAGTCCCGACTTATTCGGATAATCGGCGCTCTACTGTATTAATACACTGATATTCCCCCTCCCCCCGAAAAACGAAAAATCATATGCTCAGCATAGGTTATTAAACGCTTTTCAACACATTTAGAATAATATATCACAAAATTTCCCCGTTTAATAAGATAAAAGACAAAGAGGAAAATTAGAAAACTAGAAATGTTATCTCCCTTGCCAAAATCAGTTAAGTCAAAGTACAAAGGGAACAAAAAACAACCTGTGTTAACATCTTCGCCATATAAATTAAATCTTGAAATGCAAAAACCAAAAAACGACAAAAAGAAGCTCTCAAAGCACAAAAGCAATTGGAACATAAAGTTTAAAAAAATAGGCGTAATTCAATTGTAAAGAAAATGATGGAAGGGAAGAACTAGAGCCATAAGGTAAAGAAAACTTCTATTGCAAAAAAAAAAAAATGTCGGATGATTCACAATCTAAAAAATCCCTGCGGGCTGGGCCTACAGGAGGAGGTAGATTTCGAAATTAAGTACTAATCTCACTAACAAAAATTAAATCAATATTAGAGATAAATCCAAATTAACAATTTTATCTGGCCGCTTTTGACGAATTTCTAATTTCATTTTTCTGTAAGAGCTCGTTTTATCAAAATCATATTAAGTCGGTATTTAAAAAAATATTTTTCCCCGCTCAACAACTCGAAATTTTTTGACACATTTTCAGATTCATGTTTAAACGTAAAAACATGAAACTTGCTGACGTGACTTTTTGAAGAGATTTATAAGTGACCTGTATTTTTATTTTCTGTCCAATTTTTTAGAACGTGATTTGCAATTATTTTCTCAGTACGACCATTTTTTTTCGTTTCCAGTACTATCGCTTCGGGAAGTTCGGTTCAAAATGCCCCCCTTGTCAGCGTTTTTAAAAATATATTCTACCTTTATCAAAAAATCGACCAGTACAGCACATTATAAAGTTTCTGAATAAGAGAACCTGCCAATTGGATGCGTTTGAGAGAGAAAATGAATTTAAAAATGAGTCAGAAAATAAGCCGTTTGGATTTGAGTACACCCTTAATACGACAATTTTTTCGCCAACCCCTATTTTTGTTTATTTATTTATTTATTTATTTATTTTTATTTATTTTTTGCTGTAAAAGTTGATCTTATCAATAACATGTCAATATGAAAGTTGTAGATAATATTGATAAGATGTATAATAAATTTAAGCGGATTGGATATCTTGTGAATTGACGAAGTTATGAATTTTTTTCTTCTCCAATCCCCCTCATTTCTTTTCGATTTTTTTTTTTTTTTTTTTTTTTTTTTTTTTTGCATTAAGAGTTGGTCCCATCAAAAACTTGTCGCTATAAAAGTTGTAGATAATATTAAGAAGATTTATAATAAGTTTAAGTGAATTTGATATCTTAAGAATTGACAAAATTGTGAAGTTTTATCTCGCTAAAACCCTATTTTTGCGCCCCTTGAGCCCATTTTTAATTTTTTCAAAAATCTGTGATACATACCTTTTTGGCCCTTTTCCTAGAAGTAATAATAACTTTAAACTGATTTGATATGCATAAAAATTAAGAAGTTATGGGTTTTTTTCTGTTTTCACAAAACCCCTCCCTATTTCCACCCCCTTGGTCCGATTTTGCTCATTAACGGACTTGACCGAGGTTTTATGCCCCTTGATTTTATGTATCAGTTTGAAAAAGATTTGTACAGAATTACGGAAGTTATCATGTCCATAAAAAAGTGATATAGATAGATAGATAGATAGATAGACAGATAGATAGATATATAAAGTTTTTTACTGAGGATGGTTTTGGATTCTAGGGGTCATGATCGATGTAGATCTGTAAAATTTTTTCAGAAATTCCAACATAGGAGCGATCACAATAGCTAGTATTTCATACGAAATCTACCTAAAAGAAAAATCAATACAGTAATGATTGGTTTTGCCTAATTTGTAAGAAAAATAAAATAGCGGAAATGATTCAGTGTTCAGATTGCCAAATATGGTTCCATGTCGTGTGCGATGGAATAAAAATGAACAAAAGAAAATCATGTGTAAGCCTTGCATCACTTCTTACATGATATTCAAGTACCTGGCAATCAGGTAGTTCGATAATTTCTATTCTTAATTATAACTTTGATTTATATTTGAATACATTTTCATTTAAAACAATTACTCTTAGTTTCAGACGTTTGATTACATTATATTTCATTGCTGTTGTTTTGATTGATTGTTTCATTAATCACAAACTTCGGTTTTATTGAAATTAGTTATATATATTCCCTACTCATTAAAACAGCCTAATATTGTTTGGTCCAATTTAGGAGACTGGGGGTACAACTTAGGCGACTAGTTGCTGAATTTCAACCACTTTTGAAAATATTTTCATATTAAAATAAAACTTAAGATTTCCAAAAAGAAATTGTTCTAAAGATTTATTTAGTTAGTAAGATGAATAGATTGACCAGATAGATTTTGCAGATATTCCAAAAAGGAAGTACGTTACACCTGAAAATAGGTGAAGTAGTCCAAATTCGGCTACTCTCCCCTAAAGACAATTGTATTGAACGGATGAAACAGGAGCAGGATATATTTTTTTTTATGATGAATGGGAAAACGAAAGGTTGAATTTTTTTTTTTTTTTTTTTTTTTTTTTTTGTCTAACAGGTGGCTTAAAAGTGACAAGTTGCTTTCAAGTTAGAAAAGCTTACAATTGTGCAATGTGCCGCCCGTCCTTCATCAGCACAACTGTCAGACGAGGCACGATACCGTTCATAACATTAAGACTGTTCTCAAATGCAAAGAAATTACTTTCTGACACACATTAAAATTCATTTTTGCTCGGAAACACATGAAATGGACAGATGTTCTTACTGCTCAAAAACTATGTAAAAGATGTTTTCTATTTTGTCTGTAAAAGAAGATCTTTCAGAAAATAGTGTCAAAGTGGGCTTTTTGAACGGAATATCCGGATGGTACACCGCAATAAAGGAAAAACACCGGTCGTCATGTGAGCACAATCGCTTATAACTCAATAAGAAATTTATTTATAAAAAAAATGTAAAAAGCATTTCGATGATTCCAAATCGCTTTAATAGCCTCAGGCCTGCAAATTTCATGTATTTACATTTAAAATGAGTCAGAAAATATGTCAGAAAGTTTCGTGTTATGTTGAGCAAGGGATTTGAGAACCTCCTTAAGCAACATTTCTTGTTGTATAGCAGACAAATAGTGGCGAATGGAATCTTTCAGTGGAGGCGGCTTCAACGATCTTTTTTTGCTTAAGCATTTGAATTTATTCAAGCTTTCTTTTTCGTTTCCGCCATAAAAATTCCGGCTTCTTTCCCATTCTTTCGGTGCAAACCGCGTCTTTCTATTTTTATTCGCTTACGAATTATTAATTTTTAAGGTTGTTCCTAACTTTTGGATCACCCGGTATATCTTTATTCAGGAATATGCGATGAATAAAGAGTAGATTAATTTCAACATATCATGCATCTTTATTTACCAATCTTCAATAGATCAGTTTCAACTGACGTCACACCCTAGCAAGCAACTCGAGAACCTTTGTTTGACCGTTGTTTTTTTCCGGGTTTTCTCCACTTTGATTGGCTAAGCGATAATATTGGCTAAAAAAATCGGTGATTTTGGTTGGTTAGTGAAAAATTGATGGGCGCGTTATCACGTGGTTGAAACTGATCTGTTAAATAAATCCTGAAGGTCGTATATGCTAAATTCCATTTGCAGCAGATATATGTTTAGCTCCCTCTTTTAAAAAGATGATTGTAGCAACCAATCAAGCAGCATCGATATCTAATGTCGCCAATAAAGCATTTATTTAGCTTGGCACCTGATACTGGAGCGCCAAGCAGTGATGAATACAGGAGTTGTGGAGAATACAGCCCGTTGTGGAGAACATACCCCTGGAGCATGCAAAGCATCGAAGTTTTCTTGCTTTTTAATGGTTAAAATGTACAAATCTCGTCGGAACACTATAATATGGCCTGGAGGAAAATGGCTCAATTCAACGCTAATACTAAGTGCCAGAATATATTGATGCTACAATCAACTACAGATTCGCTTTGTTTTTGTGTACATCACAAATAAAAAGTAAACGCAATCAAGTTTTGAATCTCTTTGATAGATTTATTAAGTTTTAGTTGAATCAGGATGGGGTATTCCTCATTCGTCACTAGTGCTTTAATTTGTTGAAAAATGACTTGTTAAGCAGACCGCATGCTGAGGCGACTCGAGCAACATGTCGTTCCTCTTAGAATACAAAACAGCTTTCTTCATTGTTTCAACCTGTTTTATCTCCTAAGAGGAATTTCCTGTTGTTCGAATCGCCTCAGTATGCGGCCAGTCCAATGGCATACCGTAGGGAACTCCAACGGGATGATTGTTCGGGGCGCAAAACTTTTAGAGGCGCCAGAAAACTCTTGCATGCAAAACTGAATCATAAAAAACTCTCGTAGCGACTAAGAAGCATCGAAGTGTTTTGAATTGCCCTGTGCACTGCAAACCCGTCCTGCGCCACTGACTTATTATGTCATTGTAATTTGTATGTATGGAAAATATATGTTACATTTCCTGCAAGACGATAATATAAAAAAGTTTTTGTAAAACTTTTAACTATTCTGGCGGATAAACTTTACCAATTAAGCATTATTTTTGTTTTTATTGTTGTTAAGTTTTAAATCATTTAAAAACATCTTAATGACTCTCTATTTGTTCTGACTGTGATTGATTAACTTGAACTACGAGTAACAGTTCTCATGTTCTTCTGTTTTTGTTGTAGGTACTGCTATTGCTGTGTGTCACTCTCTGCTACCACATGGCACTCGCCAAACCTCAGATGCCATATCCAGGTAGTGCTGGACAAGGGGGAGTTGGAGGTGGAGGTGGATTTCAGGGTGGTGTCGGCTTCGGGGGAGGAATGGGAGGAAGAGCAGGAGGAAATGGACAGGGTGATGCTGGAGCCGATGGTGGATTTAATGCTGGATTCGGTTTCGGAGGCGGAGCTAATACAGGTGCAGGAGGAGGCGGATGGAGTGGAAAACGTTAATAATGTCTTACGATTGATGAGGAAACTTCAAAAGCATCATTTATGATACAGTTGTAACTCAAGGATTAAAAAGTTGTATTATGAACGTTTGTTGTATATGTGAGAGTGTTTATTTCGAAGTATTCTACATACCATTTCTTCTTTTTTATAGACAAAAGTCTCTCATGTTCACATTTTTTTTTTTTTTTTTTATTCACCATGAAAGAAATTAATTTTTGCATTTCTTAAGGCGGTTGGTTCCCAAATCTCTTGCTCAACAACGCAAAATTTTCTGACTCATTTTTAAACGTTAAATTTACCGGCATGGCTATTGAAGCGATTTGGAATCGAAATGAGTTTTCTCATTTTTTGATAAATAAATTACTTATCGAGTGATTGTGGTCACGTGACGACCGATTTTTCTCCTACACCGTAAAAAGAAAAAAAAATGTGTAATTCTACAGATGTAAAGTTACAGAAATCTGTATGCTTACTAAAATTTTACCTGTACACTATACAAAAAAAAAAAAAAAAAAAAAAAAAAAAAAGATGTAAATCTACAAAACTAGTTTTTGTAAAGTGACAGAAATCTATGGCTTTACAAAAGAATCTACTAAAATGACAGTAATGTTACTAAAATTTTATCTGTAACCCGGGTTGCAGTTACATAAAAAGTTCTAGGCATCCAGTTTCTTAAAAAATTCTTAGTACCCTTACAGATTTTTTGATTCACGGTGCAAAAGTGTCCCTGTTACATGAATCTTTGTTGTTGACTTTACATAAAAAGTTCTCGGAATCCCAGTTTTCTAGAAAAATTTTAGTAACTTTACAGATATTTTTTTTGCAGTGTATCTCACGGTGTCGCGTGCGGAAATCCGGTTCAAAATGCCCACTTTGACTGATTTTCTGAAAGATCTTTTGCGTTTGTGGAAAAATGGAAAACATCTTTCGATTGCATAGTTTTTGAATAACAACATTTGCCAATGTCATGCGTTTCCGAATAAAAAGGAATTAAAAAAGTGTCAGAGAGTAGCTCTTTTAGATTTGAGAATAGCCTTAATAGAAAGAAAGAAAAAGAAAAAAAATAGATATGCACCCTAATAACAAAACTATATCAGGCCAATTATATATGTATTAGGTACATCAGGATTAATATTGGTCCAACAAGGGCGTTTTACATTTTATGAATATTGCACTAATATTGAACAGAAATATATATTTCTGATACAATATTGGTTCGATTATAACCGATGTAATTAGCACAGTTTGCTGCCATACTGTTTATTTTGAATTTGACAAATTTATGTAAGAAAGTATTTAACTTTATTTAAAAACATTATTTTTAAATTAAATATTTTTTCTTATAAATTGAAAGAAATTTTATGAGTTTTTTTTTTTTTTTAAGTGGAATTAACTGCAGGAAAAGCTTGGCTGCATGGAAATAAAATTAATTCGTATAAGCAGAGAGAGAGAGAATTAAAACATTTCTTTGCATGATTTCGTAGCCCATTTCATTTTGTTGGTTGAATTGTATCTTAATTTTTTTTATACTTCACACAAATAATTTTTTGAATGATTACACAATGAAACCCAGGTATTATTGAAAAAACCACAGACCTCGGATTTTCAAAGGCTGTAAATACTTTACAAAACTTAAATAATTTTACACGCTCATAGCAAATCTATCGAAATGATAGTGGAAGCCAGTAATGTAAATTAACATTAGCATTCAATTTTCTAATGTAACTCTATCGACTATTAAGAATTTTCAATAATTCATAAATAGTGATCTAGAGATTAAAAAAATCCCTGAGGTAGATTTTGAAGTTAAGTACTATTTTCACCAACAAAAGTTAAATCAAGATTAGAGAAAACACAGTTTAACAATTTCATTTGGCCGCTTTTCACGAGTTTTTAATTTCATTTTCCTGTAAAAGCTGGTTTTATCAGAATCATGTTAATACGACAATTTTTTCTTCAACCCCTACTTTTGTTTAATTTGTTTTTGCTGTAACAGTGGGTCCTATCAGAAACTTGTCAATGTAAAAATTGTAGATAATATTAAGAAGATTTATAATTCATTCAAGCGAATTTGATATCTTGTGAATTGACGAAGTCATGATTTTTTTCTTCTTCACCCCCCCCCCCCTTTCTTTTTCGTTTTTTATTTGTTTTTGCGCTAAGAGTTGATCCTATCAAAAACTTGTCAGTAGAAAAGTTGTAGATAATATTGAGAAAATTTAAAATAAATTTAATTGTATTTGTTATCTTGAAAATGGACGAAGTTATGAATTTTTTTCTCACTAAAACCTTTATTTTTTCGCCCTTGAGCCCATTTTTAATTTTATCAAGCATACATAAATTTTTGGCCCTTTTCCTAGAAGTAATATTAACTTTAAACTGATTTGACATGTTTATAAGTAGGAAGTTATGGGGTGTTTTCTATTTTCACAATACCCCTTCCTATTTCCGCCTACTTGGTCCGATTTTGCCCCTTAACGAACTTGACCGAGATTTTCTGCCCCTTGATTTTATGTGTCAGTTTGGAAGAGATTTGTGAAGAATTATGGAAGCTATCATGTCCATAAAAAAGTGAGATATATATAGGAGAGAGTAGCCGAATTTGCACCACTTCACTTATTTTCAGGTGTAACTCGCTTAATTTTTGGAATATCTGCAAAACATCACTACACGGGGTCAATCTATTCATCTACTACCTAAATAAATTCTTAGATCAATTTCTTTTTGAAAATCCTAAATTTTATTTTAATTTGAAAAAAATGTCAGAAGTGGTCCAAATTCAACATCTGGTCGCCTAAGTTGGACGCCTAGTCTCCTAAATTGCCCCAAACAATATCAGGTTGAAATTAAAAAATATATTACAATTCATCAGACATACAAGTAAAAATTACATTAATACATTTAATACAATTAAAAAGCAAACGTTTCGAGCTAAATTTTAGCAACTCATCAGTGCAATAAATAACAGTCAAATGACCAGGTGTTATTTACTGCACTGATGAGGGGTTAAAATTTTTACTTGTATATCTGACGAATTGTAATATATTTTTTAATTTTAAATCGTATATCGGACGTTAAACAATGATTATTTATTTTAATATCAGGTTGTTTTAATGGGAATATAACTAATTTTATTAAAAGCAAAGTTTGCGATTGATGAAACGATCAAACAAAATATCAGCAATGAAATATAAAGAAATCAAATATCTGAAAATAAGAGTAATTTTTTAAAATCAAAATTTATTCAAAATATAAATCAAAGTTATCAGTAATTAAGAATAGAAATTATGGAACTAATTGCCAGTTACTTGAACATCATGTAAAGAGTGATGAAAAGCTTACACGCAGTGTTGGGTACGCCCACAGAAAAAAAAAAAAAAAAGAAAAAAAAAAAAAAAAAAAAACGAACTAATTCAAACTTAAACTCAGTTTCTCAAAAATGAGTCAAGTTCACGTTCAAACTCAAAATGTTTCAAACGAACTCGCTCAACTCAAACTCATCTATGAAAGTGAGCGAAGTTCACTAAAAGCTTTTTTTTTTTTTTTAAATATATATATATATATATATATATATTTGAACTTTATCTCCAAATTTATAAAATTCACTTCTACTTTTTTGTTTCAGGTCGGTTTCGGGTCGGGTTGACTATCATTTTTCGGGTTCGGATTGCATTTTGACTCTTGCCGTTCGGGTTGACCAGATTTTTCAAAAGAATTTCCAAAATATTTTTTCAGATTAAAAATCTATATACAACAAGATCTTCATAATGCATACTCCCGAAAAGTACACATCTTGTCGTCGAACACTAGTAGTAGAAAAAGGAGAGTTCTACCCCAGCAGGAGCCATGAGCGGAGCTCGGAGCCGGAGCAAGGAGCAGCTCCTCCTCCTGCTCCTGCTCCATCACCTGCTCCTCCATCTCCTGCTCCTGCGGTGAATGTGTGCTCTAAGAGGAGGGGTCAGAAAGGAATTTTGATCTCTAAGAAGATGGTGGAGTTTAAAAAAATTAGATTTTTTTTTTTTTTTTGAAGAATGAAATTTTGTTGAACTATAGTATGAGGGGTAATTTTGAAGATTGAAATTTTATAGTGAACTATAGTACGAGGGATCATTTTGGAGAATGAATTTTGAGAAGTGATGTGTGCTGCCCTCTAACGGCGAAAAATTGAAATAATTAAAAATTTATTTAAAAATAATTTAAAGTTGTGGTGAGGTTTGAACCCTCGTAAAATGTAAAATTATATTGGAGATTGAATTTTTTTTTTTACGAACTATAGTACGAGGTTTTAATATACATTTTAATAAAGAAAATTATTTTTAGAAAATTATTTTTTGGAGAAGGAATTTTATTTTAAAATAATTACAAAAGTTTTTTTTTTTTTTTCGATGGAAATTTTTTAGCGAACTATTGTATCAGGTTTAATAAAACATTTTAATGCACAATTAATTTTAAGAAAATTAATTTTGGAAAGGAATTTTATTTTACTAAACTACAAAAGATTTTTTTTTTTTTTTTTTGAGATATAAATTTTTTAGCGAACTATAATACAATGGGGTAATTTTCAATTATACATTAAGAATTAAATTTAAAATATTTAACTTTGGAACTTAAGAAAATTTTGAATAAATTTTTTTTCGAAAGGTATAGAATTTTTGCTGTTAAACGATAGGTCGATGAGAATTTTTAGGGGATTTTAATTTAGTAAAAGATTTATTTTCTGCTGCCCTCTAGCGGACTTAAACTGAAGCAATTAAAAATATATTTTAAAACAATTAAAAGTTGAAATTTGATCCCTCGTAAAATGTTAGGAGGGCTTACTCCTCCCCTTCCTCCTCCTGGCGCGAGTAACGGGCTCCTCCACCTCCTGGAGCGAGTAAAGGGCTCCTCCGCCTGCTCCCACCTCCGAGTAAATGGCTCCTCATACCCCATACCCCTTGCTGCTGCTGTTTGCTCCGCCCCCCCCCCCACACACACACACTAAAAATTAGAAAAATGTTTCCTTTATTATTATTATTTTTAATTTACTAATGGAATATTATACCGAATTGAAAATTTTAGAATTTTCTCTAGTAAGTTTGGGTTTTGGTAATATTACACCCCACCTAACTTTAATTGTTTATTACTCATTAATAAATTATGTTAATTTTTTTTCCTTCGATATGAATTGCTCTTGCGCATTTTTAAATTTAAATTAAATAAATAGTTTCGACTAAAATTGGATATTCATGATTACGCAACACCCCCCACCCCATCCCCCCCTTTTTTTTTCTACTTGTGTAATAAACCATTGTGATTTCATTTTAAAACCTAGAATTAGATATACTGCAAATAATTATTCGAATTTCCTATAAGGTATGAATATATTTCAAACTGAATAAAATATTTATGAGTTGTTTTTCGAAAATATATAGATATACAGGGATGTTCAAGATACGTTTTCTTTTGCCATGTACCAAGGGTTTTACCCCCCCCCCCCCCAATAGTATATTCTACTTTTTAAAAATGAATGCCCGGTTTAGTTAAATGTATGCCCTTCTTCTATTTTGTTAATGAATTAATTAGTAAATTTGGCTAATGATGTCACGGGAGATCTAATTTTTGGCGAAATATATTTATTAATTATATATAAATTTTATGTTGTTGGTGAAATATATGAACTCAATTAGATATTTTTAAAATATTGAATACATTTTTATTGTTATTCGTGAAAATTTTAATGTTATTACCGAAATATATTTATTGCACTTCATAAATTTTTAATGTTGTTGGCGAAATATATTTATTGAACTGAATAAATTTTTAATGTTGTTGGCGAAATATATTAATTTAATTACGTAAATGTTGAATATTATTCAAAATTGGTGAATATAATATACTGGTGAAATTAATTAAGTTGAATAATTTTTTGTTAAGCTTTTAACGAAATTGTGTTAGTAAATTTTGAATGCTGTAGATGAAATCTGTTATTCATTTTCAGCAACGCGAAAGATACGTTTGAATCGGAACTAACGCAATAATTCCTACATATACAGGACAGTGCAAAAGAATTCACATAAATTTTAAAAGTGTATACATTTTATTGGCAGTGCAAAACTATTTTCTTACAAAAATAATTTGATATACAAGAATTTTTCGTCACCATTAGCAATTAGAATTTAAATAGCGATACTGGGATGAGCGAGTTTTTTTTTTCCTAACCGACGAATAATATATAAATCACAATTTAAAGCCAGATTTAGATAAATTTTAATTAAAAATTCAATTTTTGTTTTAAAAGTTCGAATGAACTGTATTAGAAAAACGCATATACGATTCATTTTTATACGGTATACAAATTATTTTTAGAGAAATCATAAATTTTAAGAATGCGCATAAAGTATTTATTTAGAGACCGCCTATACGAGTAATTTTTAGACTACCTGCATATTAATTTTTTGGAGAATGCATATCCTAATCATTTCTAAACTGCGTTTTGCCTTTGAAAACAATTTTAGTAAAATATGTTCTGACATATTACTTATTTTGTATGCGATTAACGATCTAAGTAATTTTAGATATTATAGGCTAATTGAAATGCTTTCTTCATAGATTTTTGAACTAGGATTATTTTTAATAAAATTCAAATCTAAGAAATTTTTGGAGATAAAACAAAGTAATTTAGACAAATCCTTTACCTAATACAATAAGTTTCTGAAAAAATATTTCATGTCGTTCATTTTACTTCGCAAAAACAATGTATGAGACTTTTGTTTCGCGAAAATTAATATTTCCAATACTATGTTGGAAAATAAATATTTAAGAATAGATTTGAAATAGAAATAACATGCTCATAGATTAATATTAATACATTTCGAATCTGCTATTCCCTAACAAAAATATATAGTATACGCAGTTTTTATTATACTCAAGGGAAATTTAATTAATTTTAACGGAAAAGAATAAATACCTATTAATACCTAGTTTTAGTTGTATATTTTAAATATTAAATCAAAATATAAAAACGAATGACAGTACCTGTTAATATTCCATGTCTTCTCGTATGACCATCCATGTTAGAAATCACGCTTTAACTATACTGCTTATTTCATAACCTGTCCGAACACTTTGGTTATCTCATCCCTCTTTGTCGGAACATGCATCTACAGGCATGTTATCTCAAAGATCAAAAGCGCCGCAAATGAGCGGTCCCTTTTAATAGATAAAAGAGATAAGCGAATATTTTTCGAATAGCAATTAGTACAGTCTGTCTCAATTACAATCTATCTTAATTAACAAATTCTTATACTTTTATGAATATAGGATAGATAGGAGTTTTATTACCTAAATTTAGATTTTAATAACAGTGTCAAATATACTATTCTGAAAATCTATGCATTTATTTTTTAACATAATGTTAGCCTTTTACCTAGTTTTTAGATGAAATCGCTATTAGGTCTATTACTTTTTAAATAATTTACAGTTAGGCGGTACTTTCTGTACATGTTATATCCAAGAATACTTTTTCCTAACATACCTAAAATTTAAACTAAGTTTTAGAGACAAGTATGATATGCGGCTTCCTATATCATTTTTAATACATGTGCAAACTATTTAATATAGTTAGACTAATCGAAATACATAAATGAACTATACACATCCCCATTTAATCAAAATTAAATTATAATTCCTATATTTATATTACTAATAGATAATAAGCTATTTTCTAGGGTGATGTAAGAATAATTTTGAATGCTACACGTATTCTTCTATAAAATATACCTCGGTCATTATTTTCACTGCGTAAGAGATAATAATAATAAATCTTTAAACTTATTTCTATAAATATAGCCTGAAATAATTTTTTTAAGTAGTAAGTGTTTACTCGTTTGATATTACCTTTTTAACTTTCATTTTAAATAATCTCACATAGGTCGAACTTACTTTTCAACAACAGAACGATTTTCAAAGATTATTAAATCATTTTTTATTTAAGTGGTTCAGAATGAAAACATAGTCACTTAGAACGAATATGTGTACAGGATCCGCATAGGCTAACTAGCCCGTGGCCTTAGGTCCCCTGCTGAGTGGAGCCCTTAATCACGTACGCGTAACTATAAAGTATCCTATGTATCTATATTGCCTAAAGTCTGGGTAAATTATTATTGGGTGAAAATCCCTCTTCTGCAATTTATTATTATCATTTTTTTTTTTTTTTTTTTTTTTTTTTTTTTTTTTTTTTTTTTTTTTTTACTTTAGCAAAGGAACCCAAAGAAGACAATTTAATTATTTACACATTTTTAATTATTATTATTAGCGAAATGAAACTGTTTACATTTGAAAAGCAATTTATTATTATTTGTAAATTTTATTATTATTAGCGACACAAATTTGACCCGAATTATCTATTTCAAACAAGGAAAACTTTTTTTTTAGTTACCTCGCCTGGTTCGACAGGTTTCAAACTCCCAAATATATGATAAGACTTTACATTTTTGGCAGAGCCCCATTAACATTGCAGGGGGGGCTAAGACCCAACGCCCCCCACCCCCACCCCTCATTTAGCTATGTTCTGTTTGGCCTATGCGGGAATTAGGGCCTGATTTTAGGGGCAGTACACTAACCACAACGGACTTATTAATATTAGCGAAATGAAACTTTAACATTTGAAAAGCAATTTTATTATTATTTGTAAATTTTTACTATTATTAGCGACACAAATTTTAAACAACTTCAGAGACGGAAGAAAGTGCCCCGAATTATCGATTTCATACAAGAACAACTTTTTTCAGTCACCTCGTCTGGTTCGAGAGGTTTCGAACACACATAATCAGACTTTACATTTTAGGTAGAGCCCGATTTAGACTGCAGGGTGGGGGGGGGGGGGGGGGGGGGGCAAGGCCCAACACCTTTTTGCCTGCCCTTCCCTCATCCATAGACCCAAGGGCCTGGTTGGCCTGTGCGGGAATTAGGCCTCCGATTTTAGGATCCAAGGTCATGGCCTGGTTGGCCTGTGCGGAAATTATGCCCTGATTTTAGGACCCAAGGCAATGGCCTGGTTGGCCTGTGCGGGAATTAGGCCCTGATTTTAGGACCCAAGGCAATGGCCCGGTTGGCCTGTGCTGGAATTAGACCCTGATTTTAGGGCCAATACACTAACCACAACGGTTAATTGTGTTTTTGATGGCTAATTATCATCACGAGGGATATAGGTCCTAAGGGGATAGTGCCCTACGTGGGGATCTTTCTAAGGGAACCTAACCCGCATTTACGCTTGGAAAACCAAGGTTCGAAGAAAACCACGAAAACTCCGAACGATTAGGCCGACGGGCGCGATTGGGATCGAACGCAGCATCTCCTGTCTACCAGCTTCGAGGGCAGAACCACTCGGCTACTGGTGGGGGCCTAAGCACAGTTGATTAGTCACATGATTTTTATCTTTTAAGTTTTTAGGCTACTTTCTCACACACTTATACAGAGTCTATATTAATTTTAGGAAAGTATTGTTAATTTTCTACTTTTTTAGTTTAGTGGGTTCAAACATTCATATTAACTCAAATAACCTAGTTCGACTATTCAGATTTTATAATATACACTAGGTAACATTCGGTAACGTCCCTATATTTATTTTAAATATTAATTTATAATAAAATAATTAATTTAAAATAATATAATAAAAATTATAATATTTTAAATATTTATCCCCACTTTATTTTAAATTGGTCAGATCACGTGACATTAATGTTTTTAGAAATAATAGATAATTAATTTGATTGCAACTTTTAGTCGAAATTTAATGAACTCCTTTTAGGAAAATTTTTGTTAACCATGTTATTTATCAATCTGCCACTCGACATATTCCTCAAATGATGAATCAATAATTAACTATAAAAATTAAACAACACACTTAATATTAACAAATGAATAACAAAAATAATTTCAAGTATCACATAAAAATTTCACTATTGTAATAAATAATATATGTTTATTAGTTAGTGAAAGTAAATTATTCATTTTATACCTTCTAGTGTTTTAAAATTATCGTCTCAACATACCTGCACCTTATGCGCATATGCATACTTATAATATATATGCGTATGAATATGTTTGCCATTGAATGGTTTTGAAAAATATACACGTTATGAAAAATGATTTGTAAACAGTAAAACTTAAGTCAAAAATAAATTTTAGAAATCACAAGTAAATAAAAAATGTTTTTTTAAAAAATACATAATAATAAAAAAGATTTTAACAAATCACAACTTGATAAAAAAATAAAATAAAATAAAATAAAATAAAATAAACTGCACGAAGATTAAAAAAGTTTTTTAAAGAATACAAATGAAATTTAAAAAAATGTTACAAAAATGTTCATGTTAATAAATAAAAGTTAAAAAAAATTACAAGTCAATAAAATTTTTGAAATATAATAAAAATTTTCTAATGGTTATCAAAATAGTTTTTTAATCGTTTGCAAGTTAATAACATGTATACGACAATATGTAGACACATTCATATATGTGAATTCGTACCAATATATGTATATCCAGGCATACTATTTACTAGGGTGGGCCGAAAAAAACTTTTTTTTGAATTTCGATGATGGGTAGTGCGGAAAAGTGGCCACTAGTGGCACCAAGTTCACACAAAAAATTTGAGATTTTTAGGACAATTCCTATATTTGCCGCTTTTGGCTTGAAGTTTTGCTAAAATGCTGATTTTTGAACTTTTTTAGCAAAAATTTTAAAAATGTTAAATTAAAAGTATTTTAATCGCATTTACTTGAAAAGGCATATTTAATGTTCCAAATGTATAAATAAGCTCTGTTAATGTATTATTTAATTGCTATGTGTATTTTAAATTAGATGATTTTTATAGCCTTTTCGCGTTTAAGTGAGCAAAAGTTGCATGTATTGTTTGAATCTTTCAACGGTTTCTCTCTTTTGTCTTGTTTATGTCCCCTTGTCTTCCTTATTTTTTTCGATGCTTTAAGGGTCATATATTTGGGTGACGGACAGCAGAATCCCTTACAAACAGACCTGGAAGGAGAGAAGGGGGTGAGGCGAGAACTTAGCGAATGCAGTGACTCATCGCGATGTTGGGGGAGTGAAGGAGGAAATACAAGAGGGGAGAAAGTGCGATAAGGGGTGCTTATTATTTTCAGTGCTCAGTTTCCCTGAGACACGGCGGACGCTGTGTGAGACAGGAATATGCATTTAGGAGTGTTTGGCTGTGTAAGCCTGGTTCAAATTCAGAATCAATCGAACTGCTTGCTTGAAAACTCCCACTACTTGAATCTTCCAACAATATAACTGTCTTCCATCTGGATCTAACTCCACTCGTAGAAGGCTTTGTCGCAGAACCACTATTCCTTGTTGAAATTGTATCCCTTTTCATTTTCAGCGATATTTTCTTTGCGAGAGTTTTGCTTATTTTTAAATCAATATTTCCGATAAACATTTTTCGAACAGTTCTTTGATCCTTCAAGAACTTCACCTCCCAATGTGGAACTTTACGTCTGATGTCGCAGCTACAATTGTTCAAGCCTCTACACTTACAAGCCGCAATGTCAAAGAGAGAGGTTTCCGCATTTCGTACGAAATCTTCGCGGATCGCCTTGCCCTTAACGCCCGTATGATTACAAGATTTCTCCAATGATCTACATTCAGTGTAATAGTTTTTAATCTTTCCTTTAATTGTTCGTTGGGAATCCACTGGTATGGAAGATTTTATCCAGATTTCGGAAACTTTTTCTTCTACCATTTTAATAATATCATCCACTGGTTGAAGATAAATATCTCGATTTTCTTCTATATTGCTTCGCAACCAATAGTAGTGGCGCATGATGTCAGCATTAGTTGGCAATTGCAAGTCTTTCAATTTGCACGGTGCCCCAAAATGGCTACTTTTCACGCTATCGCATGCCTTTACATAATCATGAACTTTCACACTACCCATTTCTAAACTCGTCGTAATAAAACGCACAAAACACAGTAAAGGCACGTTAAACGATCCAAAAAGCAATGTATTGCACAAGAAAAAGGTTTTACTTTTACACTGAACAAATGTCACAGGGAAACCGAGCACTCAAAAATAATAAGCATCTCTTATCGCACTTTCTCCCCTCTTGTATTTTCTCCTTCACTCCCGAACATCACGGTGAGTCACTGCATTCGCTTAAGTTCTCGTCTCACCCCCTTCTCTCATTCCAGATCTGTTTCTGAGGGATTCTGCTGTCTGTCACCCAAATATATGACCATTAAAGCATCGAAAAAAATTAGGAAGACCAAGGGACATAAACAAGACAAAAGAGAGAAACCGTTGAAAGAGTCAAACAATGCATGCAACTTTTGCTCACTTAAACGCGAAAAGGCTATAAAAATCGTCTAATTTAAAATACACATAGCAATTAAATAATACATTATTAGAGATTATTTATGCATTTGGAACATTAAATATGCCTTTTCAAGTAAATACGATTAAAATAAGTTTAATTTAACATTTTAAAAATTTTTGCTGAAAAAGTTCAAAAATCAGCATTTTAGCAAAACTTCAAGCCAAAAGCGGCAAATATAGGAATTGTCCTAAAAATCTCAAATTTTTTGTGTGAACTTGGTGCCACTAGTGGCCACTTTTCCGCACTACCCATCATCGAAAATAAAAAAAAAGTTTTTTTCGGCCCACCCTACTATTTACAAGTAATATCTATGTGTGTAAATATACCTGCGTAAAATATTCGTTAGTTAATAAAAATATTTAAAATAAAAATCTACAAGTTAGTCACACTTTATTTTAAAATGTACATTTTAGACATACCTGTCTTAAATATCGAATAAATACATCCTAATCGAGTTTGAACGAAATTAACAAAAAGTTTTCAAATTATTTACAACTTTAGAAAAATTTGTGTATATCCATGTCTGTGCGAATATGTGTGCTTACATATGTATATAAAAATTCACCAAAAATATTACGAATATCTACAGATGAGTCGAAGTGTTTAAGAAATTGACATTATATGTTTATACATGTGTGTTTGTAAATTTTGAATGATTTGACTAACGAGCGAATTAATTAAACCAACCAACCTGGTATACGCACCCCCTAATCAACTGCTAACCTTAGCAATCAAATATTTTATATCTGCACATGCGCAGAAACTTAATTGATGACGTAATAGAAAAATCCGTAACATATTATTTGTTGAAGTTGACTATTATGCATGATTTGATAAATTAAGAAAACATTGAGATAGAGTGCAAACTTTGTACATTCTCCATAATAATTCATTTATAAATTATTGGATATCTATAGAAATCAACATAGTGAAAAATTAATAACTAAATTCTCACATTGGTTTTCATTAGCAATAACTTGTACTATTGCTTTGCTAACTAGCGTTCTCACTTAAAGATTTCTTTTTATGGATTTACTATGATAAGCAACTTATCTGACTAACTTTTTACTATTTTCAGTTCAACTCACCTTCGTGAGCTAAACCTGCACAGCTTTCAATTCTACTTTTCAATTAGTTTGCTATTTCGAATTATGGTTCTTTAGTTTTATTATTATTTGAAAAATAATTATATATTCTAACTTAATCATTTTTAGGCATTCAAAAACTAATTAATTCGTTAACAAAATAGAAGAAGGGCATACATTTTAATTAAACCGGGCATTCATTTTTAAAAAGTATAATATACTATTGGGGGGAAGGGGTAAAACCTTTGGTACATGGCAAAAGAAAACGTATCTTGAACATCCCTGTATATCTACATATTTTCGAAAAACAACTCATAAATATTTTATTCAGTTTGAAATATAGTCATACCTTATAGGAAATTCGAATAATTATTTGCAGTATATCTAATTCTAGGTTTTAAAATGAAATCACAATGGTTTATTACACAAATAGCAAAAAAAAAAAAAAAAAAAAAAAAAAAAGGTGGGGTGGGGTGGGGTGGGGGGTGTGGCGTGATCATGAATATCCAATTTTAGTCGAAACTATTTATTTAATTTAAATTTTAAAATGCGCAAGAGCAATTCATATTGAAGGAAAAAAATAATTAACATAATTTATTAATGAGTAATAAACAATTAAAGTTAGGTGGAGTGTAATATTACCAAAACCCAAACTTACTAGAGAAAATTCTAAAATTTTCAAATTCGGTATAATATTCCATTAGTAAATTTAAAAAAATAATAATAAAGGAAACATTTTTCTAATTTTTAGTGTGGGGGCAGGGGAAGCAAACAGCAGCAGCAAGGGGTATGGGGTATGAGGAGCCATTTACTCGCGCGAGGAGTAGGAGGTGGGAGCAGGCGGAGGAGCCCTTTACTCGCTCCAGTAGGTGGAGGAGTCCGTTACTCGTGCCAGGAGGAGTAAGCCCTCCTAAGATTTTACGAGGGATCAAACTTCAACTTTTAATTGTTTTAAAAAATATTTTTAATTGCTTCAGTTTAAGTCCGCTAGAAGGCAGCAGAAAATAAAGCTTTTACTAAATTAAAATCCCCTAAAAATTCTCATCGACCTATCGTTTAACAGCAAAAATTCTATACCTTTCGAAAGAAATTTTATTCAAAATTTTCTTAAGTTCCAAAGTTAAATATTTTAAATTTAATTCTTCATGTATAATTGAAAATTACCTCTCATATTATAGTTCGCTAAAAAATTTAATCTCCAAAAAAAAAAAAAAAAATCTTTTGTAGTTTAGTAAAATAAAATTTCTTTCCAAAATTAATTTTCTTAAAATTAATTGTGCATTAAAATGTTTTATTAAACCTGATACAATAGTTCGCTAAAAAATTTCCATCGAAAAAAAAAAAAAAACTTTTGTAATTATTTAAAAATAAAATTCCTTCTCCAAAAATTAATTTCCTAAAAATAATTTTCTTTATTAAAATGTATATTAAAACCTCGTACTATAGTTCGTAAAAAAAAAATTTCAATCTCCAATATTAATTTTACATTTTACGAGGGTTCAAACGTCAACACAACTTAAAATTATTTTTAAATAATTTTTTAATTATTTCAATTTTTCGCCGTTAGAGGGCAGCACCTAACATCACTTCTCAAAATTCATTCTCCAAAATGATCCCTCGTACTATAGTTCACTATAAAATTTCAATCTTCAAAATTACCCCTCGTACTATAGTTCAACAAAATTTCATTCTTCAAAATAAAAATTCTAATTTTTTTAAACTCCACCCTCTTCTTAGAGATCAAAATTATTTCTGACCCCTCCTCTTAGAGCACACATTCTCCGCAGGAGCAGGAGATGGAGGAGCAGGTGATGGAGCAGGAGCAGGAGGAGGAGCTGCTCCTTGCTCCGGCTCCGAGCTCCGCTCATGGCTCCTGCTGGGGTAGAACTATCCTTTTTCAACTACTAACACTTTTGCAATTCCTAATACTTAGGTATTTATACTCTTATATCGTTGAATATGGGAACCTTCCAATCTACACAAATGTAACGTGTTTATGTATGCATAAACTATCACAAGTATCATACATGTGTTTTTTGTATATCAAAAATTAAATGTTGGCAATATTTTTCATATTCCGAGAGAAGGAAAAATTATTCTAAACTGTACCGTAAAGAAAGAATGATCTATGGTCATATTTTTTATAAATTTTATTTCTCATGCAGTAATTTGAATATATACTCATTCATACTCAAAAACATATTTATTTTCATCTGAAACATAGTTGTGCTCAAACTTTTTGTGAAAATGCAAACAACGCGACTTCCGAAAGATCTAACTATGACTCGCAAGAATTATTCTAGGCTGAACCCAACCCGCAAAAAGAATATTAGAATCATTCATTAAGACCTGAAAACAGGAATTTATGTAGAACCTGACGCGATGCAAGACTCTATTCAATGATCCCGAGGTCTCTACTATTCAGAGATTTTACTTTATTTGAATATTAACCCAAGAGTAGTCGCGTCTTTTTTTAGAACGTAGTCGGGGGGGGGGGGGGGGGGGCATTCGGTCTATTTGCCGCCGTTCCCGTTTGGCCGAAAAAAAAAACAGAGGAAAATTACGAGTGTTACTAGAAAATCGAAAACGGAGAAAATGAGTCGGATTATTGCTTGAATGAGAAAATTTAGATGTTACAGCGATTAGTACGTATTTATTTTAAGTATATATTCGGTTAACATTTAAATAAATGTTTTAATAACTTTTTTTTTTTCAAAATATGTTAAAATGATAAAAAAATATTATATAAACTGACTGAATTTGTAAAGATATAATGAATACAATGAATTAGAACATATTTTCAGTTATAAATTTCAAATCGTGATAGTTATATATTTTTTGGAAGGACAGCAACGCTGTCAGGTTGGTTTTGATAGTGCTCCGGTACAAGAAGCCAATTGAATTTGAAAAAAAATACATGTTACATCAATCATTTATGTAATTTAAATAAATATTCAATTGTATATTTCAGGTAATATTATTAATAACACATATCAATATTTCATTCTAATATTTTTTCTTACCATATCCATAGAGATAATAAAAAGTTGAGATAAAATAACCCTTTCTCCGAAATTATTAACGTAACGGAGTAGCTACTTTTCATTTCTTATTTATTTTCTTTTTTTTCGTTGATTCGTTTTTGTGTGTGCAACTTTACAGATTTTACAATTCAGTCCTTTTTTTTTCAAGTGAAAATATTTGTACCAAATGAAAATATATGAAAATGAAAATAATGAAACAAATGAAAATAAACGGCAGGGCCGAAGCTAGGGGGGAAGGGGCAGGCGCCAGAACGAAAAACGAATGGGGCGACAAATGAAGGTTGGTTTTAGAGTTCATAAGAACCTACACTAACCACACGAAGAAACTCGCAAACTAATGTTAAATATCTATGGAAGCGTCGTTTTAAAATTTCTCGCTCACATTTTAATATTTTTAAATGATTTTTTTTCCTTAGGATAGCTGAGACATTGTCATTAGCATTGTTAGTTTGTACGTTTCCGATTTTGGTTGCAGTTTTTTTTTTAATGATGCTATTTCCACTTTCGGATCCGGTTCCGAAAGTGAAAGTAACTTTATAAAAAAAGGCTGCAACCAAAATCGAAAAAGTAAACATTAACCCGGTTAGAGATCACCCTCAGCTATCCCAAAGAGAATAAATCATTTAAAAACATTAAAATGCAAGCAAGAAGTTTGAAAAAAAACCCACTTCCATAGTTTTAACATTAGCTTACGAGTATCGTCGCGTGACTAGTGTAGGCTCTTAAGACTATGTAAGTTCTTGTGTTTTTCTAAAACACAAAGTTCTAAAACATTATGACTTTAAACGCCTTATTAGTAATTACTACAACTACCGTAAAATCTGTGAAAGTGAAATCTGTCTATAACGAAATCCTATCTTAAGGCTGTTCTTAACTACTCTGCTGAACAAGAGCAAAATGTTTTGATACATTTACAAATTCATTTTTTAACGGAAAGGTATAAAATTGGAAAGTCTGACCATGGAAGCGATTTGGAATTGAACTGTTTTTCCCATTTTTTGATCAGTCAATTACCTATTGAGTTATAAGCTATTTCGATCACGTGACAAACACGTTTTTCGCCAGCTCTTGAGTGCTCTTTCTTCCTTCGAGCGGAAATTCGCTTCAAAGCGTCCACTTTGACACGATTTTCTGAAAGATCTATTGCGTTTGCAAAAAAATGGAAAAAACAGATCAATTACATAGTTTCTGAATAACAACACCAGCTAGTTTCATACATTTTCGGACAAAAATAAATTAAAACTTATGCCAGAAAATTACCCTTTTGGATTTGAGAACACCCTTAAATGAAAAAAAAAAGATGTTCACTACAGAAAGAATACCAACAATTATACCTGCTAAGACAGAAACCTGTATAATTCTTTTCAGTTCCTTTGGATTTCGTTTTACAGGTTTTAATGAATCAATATTTTAAAAAGTTGATTGCATAATTCAGTATTCCGCATTTTTTGATTACATATTTTAAATTTTAAAATGAGTTATTATTAGAAACTTTGCAAAATTCTCTTTGTAAATTTACTTTGCGGAGGCGGGGGAAGGGGGGGGGTCAAAATCTATGTTTGCCAGAGGTGCAAAAAAGGCTAATTTCGGCCCTGATATACTGACTTATTTCAGGTGGGGCATGGCCCTCTTATGACTCTTTGAGTACGAACTTCGTATATATGAAGTAAATAATAAATAATTTATTCAAATTAAATATTTAATTTGAATAAATTTCCTCTGTTGATTAATATTTCTTCATTTTCCGATTCTTCATTATCAGTTTCTTCATCTTCGTTTAGAACTAAATTATTGCATTCTTCTGATGAACTGGATTCATCACTACTATAATCCTATTATAAATTATCATAACGTTAAAAAATAAAATGTATACAGAATCTTAAAAGCAATTAAAAATACAATATGTAAACGTTTCGCCAAGCGACACGCAAGGCATCATCGCTTGGCGAAACGTTTACATATTGTATTTTTAATTGTTTTTAAGTATATTCTCTATAAATTTTATTTTTTAACTGTGTTCAAGTCTGTCTTAGTTTATTTTATTTGGTGTTTTAATGGTTTTTAAATTCAGACGTTAAATGTATATGTACTGTATATCATAACGTTTTTAAAGTTTCTTGAACAGTTTAAAACTTTTTATAAGACATTGAAAAATAATCAAAAACTGTACGCGCAAAATAGCAAAAAGAAAAAAGGAGAGATAGCAAACGAAACGAAACAGACTCTGCGATTCCCGGAAACCTCCCTTCTGAGAAATTCCAGGGGATGGGAAAGAAAAAGAAGAATGCTGGGGAGAAAAAAAAATCGGCTAACGCCCGTGATCGCACGCCGGTCATTCATTCAGACCGAATTTAACTTTAGAATGGAAATGCAATAAAATCCTGAGAAAACGCAGGAATGACTTATAATTTTACTAGACAGGAGGTCGAACAGCGAAGGTCAGTTACGCAGCATTTCAGCATTGTTGTAACTATAAGGGGAGATGGGTTACAAGAAGATAATAATTTTTGGCGGGAAATGACCATAGAAACACAAGAACCCAGGGCCGGTGACAGGTTTCACGGGCCCCTACAAGGAAAAAGGTAGGGAAATCCGCCTATTATTCGAATCGCTGCATAATCGAATCAGTCATTTTTTTAGATTTTAGAACATAACGTTTATTGCAGTTTCTTTGAACCAACGCCACTTCCTTTAATTGAATCAGATTCAGCTTTACAAACAGGTTTAATTTAAAAGGTGGTTATTAAACTTTGATCGAATTTTGTCATGAAATGGTTTACTCCAAGGTATTCTGAAATTTTACATTTTATCTGTTTGACAATCTCAATGTCTATGACGCAATAAATTTACCAGCAAAAACGGCTAATTTCAATCCGTTGTTAAATAATTAAGAAACGTTCCCCTCCCCTATAAATGCGATGCATCTTTAGTTATCATTAACTAGCAAAACCCTTGGCTTTGCACGCGTAGTTGTTGAAATATGCCAAGTAATATTTTTGCATTTGAAATTAATGTAAAATTAGTTAATTAATAAATTTTATGTAAAATTTCATAGAAATCGTAATTTAGAACGTTTTTAAAACGTTTTCTGCTCATTTCATCATTTTAATTTTGATTTTTTTTAGAAACTATTTTTAGAGAACATTTGTATCTTAAGGCTGTTCTTAACTGCTCTGCTCAACAAGCGCAAAACGTTTTGATATACTTACATATTCATTTTTTAACGGAAAGATATAAAATTGGAAAGCCTGGCCATGGAAGCGATTTGGAATGGAACTGTTTTTTCCATTTTTGGATTCATCCATTACCTATTGAGTTATACGCGAATTCGATCACGTGACAAACACGTTTTTTGCCCGCTCTTGAGTGCTCTTTCTTCCTTCGCGCGGAAATTCGAATCAAAACGTCCACTTTAACACTCTTTTCTGAAAGATCTATTGCGTTTGCAAAAAAATGAAAAAAAAAAACAGCTCAATGACATAGTTTCGGAACAATAACACCAGCTCGTTTCATGCATTTTCGAACAAAAATAAATTAAAACTTATGTCAGAAAGTTGCCCTTTTGGATTTGAGAACACCCTTAAAAGTAGCCGACATATGCCAAATTTCGAGTTTTTCGTCAGTTCAGTACCACGAAAATGGTAAGTTTCGAACGTTTTTTCTCCTGCGCTCTTTTGAATTTTTTAAAAAACTGTTCTGTGCCTGCAATTGCATCTTAAATGTAGTAGCCATGTCAAATTTCAAGTTTCTACCCTTAACGATTTCATATAAAAACCGTAATTGAAAAAGTTTTTAGAACATTTTCTACTCATTTTACGCTTTTGAATTTTGAATTTTTTAGAAATCATTCGTACATAGCATTTTTATTATAAAAGTAACCCCCATTAGAAATTTTCAATTTGTATTCCCTTTTGTATCACAAAATTCGCAATTCAGATTTTTTTTTTTTTTTTTTTTTTTTTTTTTGCTACACCATTTTAAATGTCGATAAAAAAAAAAAAAAAAAAAAAAAAAAAAAAAAAAAAAAAGACTATTCTCTGCGTGCATCGCATATTTTCGAACTTTTTAGCTTACATTTCAAATTTCTGTCCTTAACAATTCCGTAGAAATCGCATTTAGAACGATTTTAGAACGTTTTTTGCTCGTTTCATCCTTTTAATTTCGATTTTTTTAGTCTCTTAAAAGTAACTTAGAGGTCTGCACGGGCCTCAATTTCCAGGCCAGGCCTGGCCCGAACGAAAGCTATCTTGGCCGGCCCGGTGTAAAAATTAAAAGTTCGACCCGAGGCCGGCCGGCCAGTTTACATTTTTACAGTTCTTGGCTCGGCCGGCCCGCGTACAAAAATCAGTGAAAACAGGCCCGGCTCGGCCTGACTCAATTTCTACAAAAAATCCATTTTTTCTCGACATACAATTAATATTCTTTTAATGAATATACTACATGCGTATTTATGGGGGGGAGGGAACATTTTACAGTATATTTTAGATTACTATGTGTTCACAAAACAGAAAACATACAATTGTAACATTAATGATTACTTACGGTCTTAGACGTTTCGAAATTCAAACAATAATTCATTAAAAAATTAATGTAGTTTAGAATAAAGGGTTAAAAACATGGTAACTTTTGAAGCTACATAATGACAAGTAGATTTGTAAAAATATTTCTCTGTCATTTTAAGGCTTTTCTCAAATACAAAGGAGCTACATTCTGACACATTTCTGAATTAATTTCTTTTCGGAAAAACGTAAGATTGGCAGGTATTCTGATTCAGAAACTATGTAAATGGATAATTTTTTATTTATTTATATTTATTTTTAATATAAACGCAATATATCTTTGAGAAAATACTGCCAAATTTAGCGTTTTGAATCGAATTTTCGGAAGCGGCAGCATGGGAAAGGCTAAAAACATAAAGTCTCGTGACAAGAATCTCTTATATCTCTAAGTAATTTATCAAAAATGGAAAACGCTATTCGATTCCAAATCCCTTCAATGTCAGGCCTTTCAATTTATGCCTTTACAGTTAAAAATGAGGCAGAAAATATATCGGAAAGTTTCGCATTGTTGAGCAGTTAATTTGAACCATCTTAAGGTACCATGTAACTTTTCCAAAAGCACTGTTAACAGAAATTCATTATCGCTCTTAATACTTTTACAAAACATAATGCCTGCCCTATACATTCTGAGAACGATTAAGACTAATTTCGTCCCGGCACGACTATGTAGAAAAAAAAAATCCCTGCCGGTCCGGCCGACAGGCGGAGGCAGATTTCGAAGTTAAGTATACTAATTACACAAACAAAAACTAAATCATGATTAGAGATAAACTCACTTTAACAATTTTATCTGGTCGCTTTTGACGAGTTTTTATTTCCTTTTTATATAAAAGCTGATTTTATCAGAATCATTCTAAGGCGGTATTACAAAGAAAAAAAAATACTTTTCCATGCTCAACAACTCGAAATTTTCAGGCACATTTTCAGATTCATTTTTAATAGAAAAATATGAAACTTGGTGACGTGATTATTTGAAGAGATTTAAAAGCGACCTGTGTTTTTATTTTTCGTTCAATTAATTAAAACTTGATTTATAAACAATTATTTTCTCAGTAGACAATATTTTTCGTTTCTAACACAATCGCTTCGGGAAATTCGGTTCAAAATGCCCCCTTTGACATAATTTTTTGAAATATATTCTGCCTCTATCAAAAAATCGATCATTACGGTACATTATATATTAGTTTCTGAATAAGAGAATCAATAAATTGGATGCGTTTGAGAGCAAAAATGAATTTAAAAACGAGTCAGAAAACAAGCAGTTTGGATTTGAATACAGCGTTAATACGATGATTTTTTTCTTCAACCGCTATGTATTTTTAATTTGTTTTTGCTGTAAGAATTGGTCCTATCAAAAACTTGTCAATATAAATGTTGTAGACAATAATAAGAAGATATATAATAAATTCATGCGAATTTTATATTTTGCGAATTGACGAAATTATGGATTATTTCTTCTTCAACTCCCCCTTTTTGTTTTCGTTTTTAATTTTTTTTGCGGTTCGAATTGGTTCTATGAAAACTTGTAAATATAAAAGTTGTAGATAATATTAAGAATATTTATAATAAATTTAATTGAATTTGATATCTTGAGGATTGGCGAAGTTATAAATTTTTTTTCTACCTAAAACCCTATTTTTGCGCCCCTTGAGCCCATTTTTAATTTCATCAAAAATCTGTGATGCATAAATTTTTGGCCCAATTTTTAGAAGTAATAAAAACTTTAAACTGATTTGATATGCACAAACATTAAGAAGTTATGGGGGTTTTTCGGTTTTGACAAAACCCCTCCCTATTTCCATCGCCTTGGTCCTATTTTGCCCATAAACGAACTGACCGAGATTTTATGCCCCTTGATTTTTGTATTAGTTTGAAAGAGATTTGTGCAGAATTATGGAAGTTATCGTGTCCAGAAGAAAGTTATATATATGTATATAGTTTTTTTACTGAGGGTGGTTTTGGGTTCTAGGGGTCATGATCGGTGTAGATCTGCAAAAAATTTTCAGAAATTCCAACATAGGGGACAAAGTCTTGTCATGCACAGATTCTTATAACAGATTTTACAGTACTGTATCCCCCCCCCCCTCTTGAAATGCATATGTACTACTATACTTTAAAGAGAATTTTAATTGTAGAATAATGGTAATTTAAAAATATATGCATTTTCGGAAACAATTGTTGACCCAAGGTAGGTTGTTCCTTACAGATTTTTGCACGAGTCAGACTGAGACGGGTCAATAATTTTTTATACAAGCAGGGGCGACCGGACCAGAAAATTTCTGTCGGTGCAGACGTCTAGGAAGAATAAAACACAGACTCAGAAATAAATCCGGCTTGGCCCGACCCGAGCCTCCAGAGAAAGCAAGGACGGGGCACGACCCAGAAAAACTGATGATCAAACTCGACCCGTCCCGAGTCCGTTTAGACCTCTAAATAGCATTTGAATGAGAAAACCGTGTTCTTAACGGCTGGAAAATTTAAAAATAAGTTATGAAAAAAATTGAGTTTGAGTTGTAAATTTCGTTCAAACTCACGGATTTTTTGAGCTTACGTTCAGTTCACGTTCGTTTATCAAAAAGTGTGTCAAGTGCAACTCAAAGTTCACAGAATGTGAACTAAGTTCATGAGTTTTCGTTCAGTGAACGCGTTCATACCCAACGCTGTTCCAAACTATCGCTTCTGCGATTAAATTCGTCGATCAATTTACTTTTTATAAAAGTAGGTGTCAATTCTTCTTCATTTCGGGATTCAAGTGCCGTTATGAGTGTGTCATAAGAAGCTTGTAAGCTACACAGCAAAAGTACTGATATATGATTATCTTTTATGTTTTCACCTATCGCTGATAATTTGTCTACTATTTCAAGTATGTTTGTGATATGTTTAACGATATCACCACCTTCAGTTAATTTCGTGCTATGCAACTTGCGTAAAAGGTATAGCTTGCTCGATAAGTTACTTCGTTCATGAATTGATTTTAAAGTGTTCCATGTATCTTGAGCATGTTGAATATTTCTTACGTGGACGATCTGGCTATCCTCAATGCTGAGGTTTACTCTTGTCTTCCGGTCCTTTTTGGACAAATCGGTTGTAATTGGGTTTGGTGGTTCTTCAGTAATGATTGCAAAAAGATCTTCTTTTATGAGAAGCATCTCGATTTTAAATTTCCATATACTATAATTTGTTGAGTTGAGCTTCTCTATAATCTGTGCATCTCTTACTGAAGCCATTTTTAATTCTATTACCACCTTTTAATTTTTTTAAATAAACCCTTTTATTAAATTATCATATACTTATATTTAATATTTAAGGAAGGCAGCACATCAGTCTCAATCATTGTTAGATGATTAAAAAATGAGACTAATGTGATATAAAAATAATCACATTTAAATCATATAAAAAAGGTAAGGTAAAAAGTAAGGTCTGCTTATCTTCTTCTTCATGATCGCCCACGGTAACTTTCTGCTTATCTTCTTCTTCATGATCGTCCACGGTAACTTTCTGCATATCCAGGGAAAAAAACTTGGTTTAATCCATTATATATCTGGAATATCCGGTGTTGTTTCACCTGTAAGAACTTCTTATTTTTTAATTAAAATTGTGTATTTTCTTGTTATATATATTCCAGGAATATTGTAGCACTTATGGTTTTAAACTAAAATATTTATATTTTAAAAGTTACAACTTGGAGTATTTATTTTTGCTCCTTACTAGTTTAAATTTTTACAGACACTGAAAGAAAATAACAATGCAAAAACATTATTGAGACTTGATTAATAGCATAAATAAAATCAAGATGATGTATATTAATAAAACACTTATTGTCATTTAAAATTTATAAATTGTTCTTATAGTTTTTTAATGTCAATACTGCAGCTTTATAATGTAAATGTTTATACAATTTTGATTGACAGTTCAATAGATGAAACAGGAAGTAATTTTCTATTTTTGTAACATGATGGGTGAAGAAGTAATCAGTCTTATTTATTGCAGGCATTAAGTGTTTTTGAAAACAATTAACTTGATTTATGATAAGTTTTATCTATTTCTGATGAGCTTAGTATTTCCAACATCTAATGGATAATTTCCCCAAACGTTTTGAATCGTTTTTTTTCCCTATCTCTCTAGAATATGGTACGGCTACATGAAAATTTGATGCTGATATTTATCTATATAATCCAAAACGAGATTCAAAAGTATCTGTTTGAAATTTTTCTGACGGAACATATTCAGCTCCATTTGGCAGTAAAAATTCAATTATGGATTTCATGAAAGTTGTTGTATATATATATATATATATATATATATAAATCTTTCATCACTTATGCAACCACGCTGTCAGAGACACTCGTCTATATACGCTACATTATTCCTCATTTTTTAACAAATAATTTCCGTATACTCCCAGAAAACATGTTTTATCCGTATATTCTTCCGGAAAGTCTAAAAAAGAGGGGGAAATTCCGTCCTTTCTTGGCACGCATGCGTATTGGCTCTATTAATACTAAAATCCGAATTCATTTTAAAAACGAAAAACCAAAAATTCTATAAATTAAGATTTACAATTTAATTGAAACAAATAAATAAAATAAAAACTAAACCAAAAACAAAAACAAACAAAATATGAATAAATACACATTTTTAGATTAATTGTAATACAGAATAATGAACAAACATAAAAATCTAGCAATATTTTTATAACATTTAAAAAAATTGGATTTTTTTTGCCATTTTTTTAGCAAAATTTCATTCTTACGCCAGGCATCGTAAGCTCAATTCAACTCAATATATGTCAATTTCTTTTGTACTAAATACTACTATTACAGTTACCTGTGCACTGTACTAAGGTGGGCTAAGATGAACTCAGAATAACTTCAAAATTAACTGAAATATTTTAAAATATGTTAAATTTTTTTATTTATTAAAAATGACCTTTTTTAGGTAGATTTCGTATGAAATGCTACCTATTGGGATCTCTCCTATGTTGGAATTTTGGAAAAAAAAATTCCAGATCTACACTAATCACGACCCTTAACCTAGAACCCAAAACCACCCCCAATAAAAAACGTTATATTAATATATATGTATCTATCTATTTATATATATATATATATATATATCACTTTTTATGGAAACGATAACTTCCATAATTCTGAACAAATCTTTTCCAAACTGATACATAAAATCAAGTGGCATAAAACCTTGGTCAAGTTCGTTAATGGGCAAAATCGGACCAATGGGTTGGAAATAGGGAGGAGTTTTGTGAAAAACGAAAAACCCCTACAACTTCTTAATTATAATACACATGACTCAGTTTAAAGTTATTATTACTTCTAAAAAATGGGCCAAAAATTTATGTATGACAGATTTTTGATAAAACTAAAAATAGGTTTAAGGGGCGAAAAAATAGGGTTTTGGGGAGAAAAAAATTCATAACTTGGTCAGTTCTCAAGATATCAAATCCAATTAAATTTATTATAAATTGTCTTAATATCATCTACAACTTTCATATTTACAAGTTTTTGATAGAACCAATTCGTACAAAAAAAAAAAAAAAAAAAAACGAAAACGAAAAGAGAGAGTTGAAGGAGAAAAAAATCCATAACTTCGTCAATTCACAAGATATCCAATCCGCATTAATTTATTATATATCTTCTTAATATTATCTACAACTTTTATATTGACAAGTTTTTGGTAAGGACTAATTCTTACAGCAAAAACAAATTAAAAATACATAGAAGTTGAAGAAGAAAATATCGTATTAAGTGTGTATTCAAATCCAAACTACTTATTTTCTGACTCATTTTTAAATTCATTTTTGCTTTCAAACGCATCCAATTGGCAGGTTCTCTTATTCAGAAACTATATAATGTGCCGTAATGGTCCTTTTTTGATAGAGGCAGAATATATTTTTAAAAATGATGTCAAAGTGGGCATTTTGAACCGAATTTCTCGAAGGAATTGTGTTGGAAACGAAAAATATAGTCCTACTGAGAAAATAATTGTTTATAAATCAAGTTCTAATTAATTGAACGAAAAATAAAAGCATAGGTCGTTTATAAATCTCTTTAAAAATCACGTTAGCAAGTTTCATGTTTTTCTTTTTAAAAATGAATCTGAAAATGTGTCAGAAAAGTTCGAGTTGTTGAGCATGGAAAAATATTTTATGAATATTGCCTTAACATGATTTTGATAAAACCAGCTCTTATATAAAAATGAAATTAAAAAGTCGTCAAAAGCGGCCAGATAAAATTATTAAAGTGGGTTTATCTCTAATCATGATTTAGTTATTGTTGGTGAAATTAGTACTTAACTTCGAAATCTACCTGCGCCTGTAGGCCGAGTCGACAGGGATTTTTTTTATATTAAAGTATCTATAAAATAATTACATTATCACACAGAGATTAAATTCTAGTTCAGAATAGAACGAGTAACATGGAAAGCGTTCTGTCAAAATTTCACTAAAATATGTTTAAAACATTTAATGCAATGAAGTTTATCATACATGGAAATAACGGAAAAATTGATTTCCCAGAAATCGAATTTAAAGATTTCTTATCAATATTATTTCTTACCTATAAAATTAATCTAGAAGTATCAAGTAAGGTTTATGAGTGTTTTTGTGTAAAAAACATAAGAAAATCATGCATGGAAATATTGTTTACATTTTTCCTGGCCTTCTTGTTCAGTTCCGGTATTTAACTCATGATTGCCTGTTTTTTTTTAAATTGGGTATAACTTCTTTTCTAGTAGTCGTAGGAATAAAGTTAAAACAGATTTGGAATCGTAAAATATTGCCCTTTCAAATAAATTATCATTAAGTTTTCAGCATGAAGATAGTATAAAAATTAAAAGACTTTCGGATAATCTTTAACTATTCTGATGCGTAAATGAAATCTACTGATAAGAATTTATTACTTACCCATCATATATAGTAAGATAGTATAGGGTAAGTCTTGTAATCGTTTTAAAAATAGAAAAAGAATTTTGACGGATTTACACGTTTCAAACACTGACGATGCCGAAAAATCTATTTTTAGAAGAAAATAAAAATGCCGTCGGTCTGTCTGACTGTGTGTCTGTGTCCGCTCTATCCTCCTGAACAAATTGAGATAGAGACTTGAGATTTGGTGTGGACTTAGTATATGATAATGGAAAGAAGCCTATTGAATATCATTAACCTCGATTATCCGGAACTATGTTTTTTTTTTTTTTTTTTTTTTTTTTTTTTTGACTCTCCAAATATTCTTTCTGATAAAAGGTATATAAAAATTTTCGAAATTGTTTATTTTAAGGAGTGAATATAAAAGACAATAAAAAAACACTTATTTTGCAACAAGAATGAATTCAATCGGATAATGAGTTGCCGAGATATTTGTAATCCTATTTTCCACACTCTTCGATTTTTCATGACTCTGCGTTTCATTCAAATTTCAAGTCAAAGATATATTTTAATTGGAAAAAAAGACGCTTAATCCGACGCAGTAAACTGTTAGTTAATATGATTACCATTTTTGGAGTTATAAAGATGTTTCTTTTACGCAATTCGGTACGACTTGATTATCTCGTAGACTCAAAAACTATCGCCAAACTATAAAATTAAATGCCAATAATGGCTTATCGTAAATGTCACATTAAACATGTTAAACGTGCTTGTTACGTCATCAAGTAATTTTTAATTCGACGTTTTATTTGTATTTTTATTAATCTATTACTAATTTATTTGTTCTTTCGTTATTTAAAATAAAAATTATGCCAATTTGTATAATTTTGCGAGTAGTTTGGCGATTTATATAATTTATCGAAATGGGTCGACGGGATAATCCAGTAGTAATGTTCTATTAAGAGCATATTAAAAATATTTAAATATACGTTTACATTTTATTTTAGAATTGCAATAGTTTACACATGTTTTATTTTCATATTTTATATTATGCATATCCATGATGGGTAAGTATTACGGTGGTCCCCCAGCGACTAGTTTTTATTGTTGTTAACTTTTTTAATCATTTAGTAACTTTTGAATGACCTTCTATTCCTTCTGACTGTGATTCCTCAAGCTGAACTACGACAGGCAGTTAACATACTCTACTTTTGTTGCAGGCGCTTCTATTATTGTGTGTCGCCCTCAGCTACCAGACGGCGCTCTCCAAACCTCAAATGTTTCCAAATGGCTATGGAAATGGAGCTGGATTCGGTTACGGAGGAGGATTTGGAGGGCAGACTGGAGTAGGAGGGGGATTTGGAGGACAGACTGGAGTTGGAGAGGCACTGTAAAAAAAATGGTAACGTTCCATGTAAAATCCAGGAACGTTTCGCCTTTTCTCAGGTTTTCAGAATAATTTAGCTCTTTCCTGTGAAATTCTGGTTTTCTTATCTGAAACGTTCCTGAACAAAAGTTGGAAACAGCAAAACGCTGCGGCCGCCATTTATTATTTTTTTGCTATAATCCGTTGCTCGCGCGCGAGTGTCGAAAACGAATTCCTTAAATGAATGTAAAAAAATCAATATGGAATGCAAATAAATCAATAGACGACATAATCCTTTACGTCTCTATTATCAAGACCATTCAGATGAAAATACCTCTGTGACATCGCTAAGAGATTATCTCTCGTACTTGTCTGTGGAATGTTTAACGAGCAGACCGTGTAAAAAAAATACACCTATTATTTGGATCTCCACTAACCAGGGGACCATCAAACATGATTCTCGCCGATTTTGATTAATTTAAAGTATGTTTTAGAGTTGTTATCTCTAATTATTCTTGTGAAAGGATTTCTTCAAATGGGCCTTAGATTTTCAGAAATTAGATGCCGAGGTTTAGCATACGTTTCAAATACCCATTAGTTTGCAGCTCTCAATGTGTCTTTCGTGGTGTGGACGCAGAAGGCTCGCACGCCACCCGTACGGCCCGAGTTCGATGCTAACTCTTGACTTTTTTTTTCTTTTTTAATTAATTTTATATTTTAACACTTTACAATTTAATTTAAATTTGATATATATTTGACACTTTGAATTGCTGCAAATTTGAATTTTTTTTTTTCGGAAAAAATATACAATTGCGTTTAGGATTTTTTTTTTCATGAAAATTAATATGTATTTTATCTAACTTGTAAACTAACATAATTACTGACGAAAATCCAAAATATTTTATGTCTAGATTTTTTTTTTCTAATTATTATTTGCATTTATATATTTTTATATTTTAAGCAAAGTTCAGAAACAATATATCATATATATATTTACTTTATTGAAATTTAACTGAAAATTTATTTTTTCGTGTAAATTATAAATAATAATTTTGATGTCAATTTCAAAATATTTTTTCATTCCAACAAATAATGATAATAAAGCGAAAATTGTCAACTGGAAATGTAAAAATCGTCTGCGGATCCCGCATGCTGTGAAATGTCAGTAATGTTTTGCTGCCAACAGAAATATTCCTGGTATTTCGCAGGAAACTTACTGGCATTTCTGTAGAATGTTTTTAACATATACAGTAAAGTTCCAGTCATTTTCAAGAAATGTTTCTTGGAAATAATGGGCAACTCAGCTGCCCATTTTTTCCCAGGAACGTTGCGGATTTTTTTTACAGTGGGGATTTGGAGGACAGACTGCATTCGGTTTTTGGAGCTAATGGCGGCGGAGGGATGGGGATGGGGGGGAATGGGGATCGGAAAGCGTTGATGTTGCCTGTCCGATTGATGAAGGAACTTCAAAAGCATTATGATAAAGTTTTAACTCAACCCATAAAAAGTTGTATTATGCTCATTTGTTGTGAGTGCTTATTTTGAAGTGTGCTAAATACTATTTCTTCTTTTCTATAGACAAAAGTCTCTTATGTTCACAATTCTTTGAAATTCGCAATGTAAGAAATTAAATTTTGTATTTCTTAAGGCAGTTGGTTCTCAAATCCTCTGCTTAACAACGCGAAACTTTCTGACATACTTTCTGACTCATTTTAAAAAGTAAAATTGGCAAGCCACTTGAAGTGATTTGGTATCGAAATGAGTTTTCCCATTTTTTGATAAATAAGTTACTTATCGAGCGATTGTGGTCAAGTGACAACCGGTTTCCTCTTTCCTCGCGGTGTCTTGTGCGGAAATTTGGTTTAGAATGCCCACTTTGACAGTATTTTTGAAAGATCTTTTGCATTGGAAAATGGAAAACATCTTTCAATTGCATAGTTTTGAAATAAAAGCAGTTGCCAATTTCGTGCTTTCTGAACAAAAATGAATTTAAAAAGTGTCAGAAAGTAGCTTCTTTAGATTTGAGAATAGCCTTAATAGAAAGAAAGAAAAAGAAAAGAAATAAATATGCACCCTAATAGCAAAATTATATAAAACCAATTATATATGTATTGAGTATACCATAGTTGATTTTGGCCCAACATGGGCATTTTATATTTCACGAATCTTGCACCAATATTGAACAGAAATATTTCTCCGTGTCATTGCCAATACTGTAATTTCATTGGAAGTATTTCTAATAAACATGCATTATTGATACAATATTGAACAAAAATATTTCTCCGTCATTGCCAATACTGTAATTTTATTTGAAGTATTTCTAATAAATACCTATGATTGATACAATATTGGGCTCGAATACAACTGATATAGCTAACACTGTCTGCTACCATACTGTTTATTTTGAATTTGACAGATTTATGTAAGAAAGTATTTAATTTTATAAAAAAAGTTATTTTTTTAATTATTTTTTTCTTTTTATATACATAAATTGAAAGAAATTTTATAAGTTTATTTTAAGTGGAATTAACAGCAGGAAAAGCTTGGTTGCATGAAAATAAAATTAATTTGTGTAATTAAAGAGAAGGTTAAAACAAAAATAGTATATTTCATTGCATGAT
Organism: Maratus speciosus; assembly: GCA_963932465.1. Classification (NCBI taxonomy): domain Eukaryota; kingdom Metazoa; phylum Arthropoda; class Arachnida; order Araneae; family Salticidae; genus Maratus; species Maratus speciosus. The sequence continues at coordinate 13,988,099 of OZ010797.1, forward strand.
ACTTAGTTTATTTCATCATGTTGGTTGAATTGTTTCTTTCAATTTAAATAAATAAGTTTAAAAAAATCATATTTCACACAAAGAATCTTTAGAATGATTACAAGGTGAAACTCAGGAGTCATTGAAAAAAGCACAGACCTCGGTTATCAGAGATTGCAAATACTTTACAAAACTTAAATAATTTTACACGCTCACGGCAATCTATGGAAATGATAGAATAGAAGAAAATAATGTATATTAACATTAGCTCTCAATTTTCTAATATAACTATATCGAATATTAAGAATTTTCAGTAATTCATAAATAGTGATCTAATGATTAAAAAAAAAAAAAAAGCTGTGCCTAAATTTTGCCTATTTTTTTTATTTTCTTTTAAGAACTATTATTACAAAATTGAACAATATATTGTACAAGATATTATATTACAGGTAAGTGCATATCCATATAATTATTTTATGCATTATATTAACAAAAGTTTTAAGGAACCACCTTTAACCATAGCTGCCAACTTTTACGCTGAAAAAAGCAACCATGGCAGTAATTCTTCAGGGCCGACACTGGTTTCCAAAAAAGCGCTGTTGGACACTACAAATTGCCTGTAATAAATGTGAAGAGAAAGAAAAAAATGACGGAGTAAACCAGGCGAAAGAGACAGAAATTTGATTTTAACCCTCTCGCTGCGCATCTCGAGATTTCCTCAGGCAACGGAAAAGTAGCAAAATTTGCGCAACCCGAAATTTCCTCGGGGATGTATTTTTTTTCCACCTAATTAACCCTCCTTGATTATTCCCACCAGTTACTTTTTTATTGTAAATGTTGCCTTATTTAATCGGAGCCTTTTCCTTTGTTTTGAAAAACCGGTGACAAAAAAATAAAAATTCTTAAAAGACGCTCGTCACGAAGGGGTTAAATACGCAATTTTTGGAGCTATTTTGATGACACAATTACGCAGGGAGAGGGTTAAAAAAGTGAAAAAGGAAAATATCCAACAGAGGAAGATGATAAATGTGTGTCTTCTGCATGGGTGCTTTCTCTGTGGACAAGAATGGGGGAGGGGATTCTGGGTTCAGTGTTAAGAATGCGTTATGTGGGCTGATGGGGACTATACCGGTGCAGAGAGTGGTAATATGTTTTTGATTTTTTTTTCGGATAAAATAATTCTCATTTCAATCAGAGAGTTTTTTTTTTTTTACACGTTAAAAAACAAAATTAGAAACATAATGGGAAGAAGACTGTGAGAGATAGTCGTAAAGAATTTTAGAAATTTGACAAAAATACTTATTTATTAAAAATTGCGTACTTTTTCTGTGCATAAGAAATGTTATTAATCAATACAATTTATTAAAATAATATTCTTATTGCTTAATAATTGTCATTAGCTCTATTTGTGTGATCTTTTGGAAAAAAACTTAGGTAGCCGGTATTTAGACCCCATTTTAAAAACTCAAAATTTGAAGACTTTTGGAATTTTGCTTTTTATAAACAGAAAACGCCTTTTAAACTGATTTTTTTTTCTCTAAACAGGTGTAAATCATGTCAAGGTACCCTGCTGTTACTTTTTATTTTATTAATTTTGAAAATTGTATGATCTAGATTGAAAACAAAAGTGGTAGCCGGTATTTGAATCTTTCCCTCAACATCTGAAAAAGAACAAATGATGCAAATTATAAGATACTGAAAATGGAAAATGTTCAATCGAGGAAAGGTTTCTTGACTACATAGAGTAAAAACAAATAAACAAACAAAAAATAGCAGAAACATTAGCACCATAAATTTTAGATAAGCTAATGTCCGACAATCTCGGCATACACAACTGCTGTCAGTGGCCGAGAGGTTCTGTTCTCAAAGCTGGTAGACGGGAGGTGCTGGGTTCGATACCAATTGTTTCCGTCAGCCTAATCTTTTAAAGTTGTTCATGGTTTTCTTCAAACCTTACGTAAATATGGGTTAGGATCCCTTCGAATGATCGCCATGGAAAGAAAGACCCCCCCCCCCCCCCCTTCGGGCCTACTATATCCTAAGCGTAGATAATCGGCCATCATAAACTATACCAATACCACAACTACAAAACTCAATGCTATGATAATGGCGCAAATATATAGCTTCCCAATAAAAGGTTGTGCAAGCTCGAATCGTCAAAGTGAATAAATTCGCCTATTTTTTACCATGTTCTGCAGAGTCTCTAAACTTCGTTGGAGTTCTTGCTGCTGGTGTATGTCCAAAAATGTCCGGAACTGCACAATTTTTTTTCTCTTGTTCTTCTGAAAGATGGGATATAATACTTATGTCCCATTTACCACTTTCTTTAAAGAAACATTACTATACTCGATGGTCATAAAAAATGAAACTGTATCTGCAGTTTACAAACAATTGCCGCAGATTTTAAAAGCTCTGAAAGACCTTATAGAAATGAAGTAAAATGAGGAAACTTACTCAGGAGCAAAAAGCTTAATAAAGCAAATAAAACAATCCCCCTTTCAGTTTCTGAATGGTGCGAATCTAAAAGCAGTTACTAAAAATCTGTTAAGTTAATATTGCTTGGACCTTTCAAATAAATATACTGCTGACTTAAATGGGTCTGAACTGTTAAGCGAGGTTTTAAATGCAAAAACATTATTTCCACCATTTGATAAGAACTTTTATAAAATGGATCATTTAGAAATCCTTCAGCTGTTCCATAATTTTGACTTAGGGAACGACAAGGAATTACAAAATCATGGAAACTGCATACATGATTTTTATAAGCATTCCAGTCATCACCACATCAGCTAAAAAGTCATTCAATTAACTGAAAATAGTAAAAGACTACTTAAGATCTACTATGGGTTAAGAGCGATGAAGCGACCTGAATTTACTTTCTATTAAATTCAGTGTGATGCATTCTGTTGATATAGAAAAAATAATAGAAGATTTTGCTACCCTAAAAGCGAGAAAATAAAATTCAAGTAAATGCATTTGCCTCATTTTATATTTTTTATTTTATGTTAATTAGAACATTGTTTCTACAGGGTGTCTACTGGGCGAATAAGACCCTGATTTCAAAAATAAATATATCAAAAACAAAGATCAATAGAAGTATGCGGTAAACGATTTGTTTATTAGCTAAGCTGTAAAAATGTTATACAGAAGTTTCAAAATTTAGGTTCAAAAACCGTTAACAGATGGCGCTGTAATCGCAATGACTATGAATTGTGCTCCGAAGTCCAGAGCACTTGCGTCTCATTCCTAGATGGTTCCCTATGGAAGAAGGAAACTTTTGAAAGTCCACTTTTTCGTTGGGGTGATGTGCAAAGATCTGGTCACAGAATTATTGCGCCAGCTTTAATTTTAGAGAATTTCAATTAATAGAATTTTCAATAAAATTTTTAGAAATCATTATATAAGAACTTATAAAAATATTTTATTAAATTCAATTTTTAATGCCATATAAATATTTAAATCAAAATGCATACATTTAGAAAAATAATTTTGTACTTTTTATCCATTTTTTATATTTTTAAATCACGGCATAATATTTTGGTATTATTGTTTATACCTGAATTATTATAAATAAAAAAGTAATTTTGCACTTTTCATTTATATTTTTAAATCACGGCATAATATTTTGGTTTTAGCACAACACATATATTTCTTTTCTTTGTAAACAAAGTTTTAGGGACAGAAATTATGCATTAAATTATATCATTTTTAAAAGGAATTGATGATAAGTCATATCATCAACGTCGAAGAAAAAGTATTTTGGAGGCTGCACTCCTTTCCAAAATTTCGGATCATATCCCTAGAAGCTGCACCATACTTCTGTGCTCAACGATTAAAAAAAATTAAAATGAGTTTTTAAAATTAAAATGATTTTTTTTTAACTTAATTACGTTTTTAAAGATTTTTTACTTTGCCTTTTTCATTCAAACTATTTTCTACAATTAAAAAAAAATGATTTATGAATCATTATTAAAAATGCTGAATGATAGAAAAAAAAGGTTACTTTTAGATTAATTAAATTTTAAAACTAGAAACTTTAATTTTTTTATTCAAACTTTTTTTCACAATTTTAATAAATATTAAAAAGTAAAGATTTCCAATTTTTTTCAAACCCTCCTCTGTTTGGATTCTGTATGGACAACTGTGTGTGTTTATAGAATTAGTAAATTAACACGGGATCTAAATAACATTATATTGAAAATTGACATGTTACAATTTATTGCATGTGCACAGGAAAGAGTACTTGCGGTTTACAAGGACCGGGGATTTTGTAAATTAGGAAATCACAGCTAGAAAGATGAGCTGTTGCGTACAGTGTGAATGTTCGAGTTCAACTGCTTCTTCTATTGTAAAATGCACTGAAACCAGGAAGTGTCCTTGACCAACACATATAAATCACAATAATTATTTTTAAACAACTGAGAAAGATGTCTAAATAGAAAAGTATCTTGATATGATAAACAAAGTTATTTCAATAAGAAAATGAAAGATAATGTTTTTAAGTATAACACTATTTCAGATGATTTATAGTTTCAAAATTGCTAATTGCTAAAGGAACATATTTCACAATAATGACGAATTTATGGGATTGTTTATGTCTTGCGTAGATATTTCTATTACAACAGGAAATGAAATGTTGATTTATGATGGATAAATGCTTTTAGATTATTATTTCAAGAAATATCAGTAAGGTTTTTCTTAAATAACAGTCATAGCAATAAATAACTCTAAAGTGATTTAAGTTGAAGTGATTTTTCTGTAAATGGTTTCTCATAAATTATAATAGTTGCGTAACAAATGTATGTGTTCACTGGACATGCTCCCCCCCCCCCTATCAGGGCCTTAGTCCTGATACTGAGGGAGTAATGCTATTTTGTTGATTGGACGCTTGACTAATGAAAACCCGCGTTGCACAGTCACTACTCTGATGATTCCATCACTGCCTGGGTGGACCTCTGTAATATAGCCCAACGGCCAAGTTCCAGGAGGTTGATTTGCGTCCATGAGTATTACTACCTGACCCACCTCTATGATAGGCATGCCAATTTTCCACTTTGATCTTGGTTGCAGCGAGGCCAAGTACTCACTGCTCCAACGCTTGGAAAACCTAGATCTCATGTTCTGGATCAGCTGCCATCGATTCCTTAGACTGCTTGTAGCGGTTGCTGACTCCTCCGGTATGGAATGCAAGACATCCCCTGTAAGAAAATGTGAGGGAGTGAGAACATTTATTGAATCAGCGTCATTATCGTTTAAGTGTATAAGCGGCCGCGAGTTGAGCAAGGCTTCTATTTGGACGAGTAACGTAGCTAGCTCCTCGAAAGTGAGCAATGCCTCTCCTATGACTCGCTTGATGTGATGCTTTGTCGATTTTATGGCAGCCTCCCAAATCCCGCCAAAACGAGGGGAAGAGGGAGGGATGAAATGCCATTCCAGAGAGTTTTCTGTTAAATATTGTGACATTATTTCATCTTCCGTAAATGAACGCCATAGTTCATATATTTTGCCCAGCTTTCTGAATGCACCGACAAAATTGGTGCCGTTGTCACTATAAAGATGCCGTGGGGCGCCTCGCCTTGCACTAAACCGTCGAAGGGCGGCTATAAATGCCTCAGCTGTCATATCACTCACAGCTTCAATATGCACAGCTTTTGTAGCCAAACAAATAAACAAAGCTATATAGCCCTTAGTCGTTTTTGCACCCCGACCCTTACTAAGTTTAATAGATATAGGGCCTGCGTTATCAACACCACTGGAGAAAAACGGACGCTCCAGGGTTACTTGATGCTTTGGCAAATTCCCCATTAGTTGAGGGGTTGCAATTTTATATCTGTTGGTTGTAACCTACAGGTTGGTTGGTCTGTAGGTTGCAACCTTTTATATCTGTAACATTTTAAGCATCTATTGATTCATTTGTTAATTATCTTTTTTCCACCAACTATCCAATAAGATTATCTTATGATGTGGGATAGCAGTGAAGGCCCGGCATGCAAATGGGCAATGTATTGTTGCTGTATTAATAACTCAGCCATTTTATGCTGTGAGGGCAAGATTAAAGGATGTTTGTGATTAAATGATAATTGCGAATTTTGTAAGCGTCCTCGCACCCGTAACAGACCCTTATCATCAATAAACGGGTGGAGGGACTGTAACGTACTTTTCCTTGGAAAAGCTTTTTGTTCTTGGATACATTTAAATTCTTCCTGAAAGTAAGAATTCTGAATCCAACGAACAATATTTTCTTCGGGAGCTTTTGTTTCTTTGTAAGTAAGATGTGGTGAAGAAATTTCTGTTTTGTTAGACTTCTTGCATTTTTTGATAAATCTTCGGCAATATGCCAAAATGCGAATAATTTTTCCAAGCGAAGAGTGCTTCTGAAACAAATTATCAAATAGATCATTTGATGTGCGGGTGTGAAAGGAAAAAATTGGATCAGACTTTTGTTCGGCTTTGATTTGATCATCAAATTCCTTAGCATTTGAGTCGTCTTTGGGCCAATTGGATGGGTCCAAAACCAGCCAACTTGGCCCCTTCCACCACAAATCGCAACCTGGAAGACATTTTGGATCAATACCAGGTGAAGCGATATCTGCGGGGTTCTCTTTTGATGGGACATGTCTCTAGTGCTTTGTAGGTAGAATTTCGGTAATTTGAGATGTTCTATTCGCGACAAAAGTCTTCCATTTACGCGGATGTGCAGAGAGCCAAGAAAGGACGACTTTTGAGTCCGTCCAGACGAAAATATCGAACTTGTAACTCTTTAATGTTTCCATGACGGAACGGAACAGCTTAGATCGTAGGTGTGCACCGCAAAGCTCTAATTTTGGCACCGAAATCTGTTTGATTGGAGCAACTTTAGTTTTAGAAACTAAGAGAAAAGAGTTTATTTTCCCGTTATAACTTTATCGGCAATAAATTGCGGCAGCATATGCTAGCGTTGAGGCATCAGAAAATCCGTGTAATTCAAACGGGTTACCGGATAAAATCGTGAGACATCTAGGAACAGACAATTGATTTAGTCCGTTAAAGGAAATTTGAAATTGTAGCAATTCGTCTGCAAGATGTTGCGGTATAATAGAGTCCCAGTCCCCTTTTGTAAGCCAAAGTTTCTGATAAAATACCTTTAAAGTTACAGTACAGGGTGAAATTAGACCTAGCGGGTCGAAAATACGTGCAGACTCAGCTAAAATGTGTCTCTTTGTAAGAGGTGGAGTGAGTGTTAGTGCAGTTATGAAAATAAAACTATCTGATGAAGAGTTCCAGCTTAACTCTAGAACCTTGGACCATCCGTTGTCACTAGGAATGATTTCAAAATCTGGTTCAGTGCTAGAAGAGTCTATAAATTCATTAAGAAATGCCTGTGAATTTGAATTCCACTTCCTCAAGTGGAAACCACGCGCGTCTAAACAATCTGTAATTTCTTTGCAAGTGCTTCCCTAACAGTATTCGTACCGGATAATAAGTCATCCATGTACATATCTTCTTCTAACATGAGCGAAATGCAAGGATTTTTTGTATAATCCTGAGCGATTTGTTTTATACACCTAGTTGCCAGAAAAGATGCTGGTGCTAAACCATATGTGGCAGTTTTTAGTTTGTAATTTTTTATTTCCTCATTAGGATTAGACCTCCAAACTATTTGCTGATAAATTTGATTCTCTTCGGCAACCAAAATCTGGCGGTACATTTTTTTCTATGTCCGCAGAAAAGACTATTTTCGGAAATCGAAAATTAAGTAAGATTTCGAAAATGTCCCGTTGTAACTTAGGGCCTACACCCAAAATAGAATTCAAGGAAACACCACTTAAAGTTTTCCATGAAGCGTCAAAAACTACTCTTAATTTAGTAGTGATACTAGAAGATTTAATAACCGCATGATGAGGAAGAAAGTAGTGTTCGTTTTCATAATTATAAATGTCATTTTGTGCAACTAATTCGATGTGATCTAATTCTTCATATTCGTACATAAACTCTTTGTACTGATTTTCAAATTCTGGTTTTTTCGCGATTCTTTTCCTAAATTAGCGTTTTTTGCTAATAAACGCGAAATAAACGTTTTTTCCGTAATTGTTTGGCGAAATTCGAGTTTTTTTCTGCGATCCTTTGACGAAATTTGCGTTTTTTCCGCGCTTCTTTGACGAAATTCGCGTTTTTGCGCAATTCTTTGACGAAATTGGCGTTTTTTGCGCGATCCTTTGCCGAAATTCGCGTTCTTTTTGCGATCCTTTGACCTGGGAATGATTGACGAAATTGATTTTTTCGGCGACAGTTTGTCGAAATTCACGATAATCGGTGGAATTCTATTTTTTGATCCAAGGGGTGATTGGGGGGAGGCGATCTCCCCCCCCCCTTTCCTTGGATCCGCGCCTGTGAAGAGGTATACACACCACTTAGATGACAGATTTTGGCTTTTTGGATGTTAAGGCCCCTTCAGAAATCTGAAGGGGATCCTTTTTCAGAGATTATTCTCTTTCAGAAATCTGATATTAAAAAATGGATGTGATGGTTATGTTTTTCAACTTTCGATAATTGGTTCTTATGTATTTTTTAGTGCTGAATCCAAAAATGACCTTCATTTTTTATCGTACCATCACGTCAGGATTTTTCACAAATCCCAAATTTTTAAAAACTCGAAATATTGCAAAAATCTGCTACTATAAAATAGACGTAACTTTTTTTCATAATGATTTATTCATTTTTTTTTTGTTTTTGTTTTTTGCTTATACTATGCGTACAGTTAAGCATATAAAATATAGTGTATTTAAAACCCTTACAATTTTATTCCATGCGTGGAAGTTTCTCTGAACTGCTCTGCTTCGCGCTTTTCCTTTAATCTTTTCTATGTTGTTCATCTCGGTATCCTCTTTTATTTTGGCGGGTGATAAGGCTGGGAAATTTGTCGCAGATGTATTTAAAACATTTACCTTCTTTTTTTAAGGCTTTGACAAATTGCTTTGAGAGATTTTCGCTATTTTTTTACTTTTTAACTTTGAAATTTCCAATTTGCGAAAATCGTGACGTGATGGTTAAAAATGGAGGTCATTTTCGGATTCAGTGCTAAAAAATACATCAAAAGTTAAAAAACACAATCATCGCAGGCTTGTGTTATTAACGTTGTTAAAACTTCAGTAAAACTAAAAGAACAAAAAATAAGATAAATAATTACCATAGTACGAGAGTAAAACGAAAAAGAAAAAATAAGACATTTAATAAATAAATTCTGTTATAACGTTTTTAATTTTTAGACCTAATAAGTAACAATAAACCATATTTGAGGAGAGGACAGGATTATATAATAAGAGTGTTGGATAACCGAGTGTTTCGATTAATCGGACGTCGGAGTCTGTAATATTTCAAATCGCATTAATTATTTCATATTCATTTAATAATTAAATGCAAGGAATGATTTGAGCAACAGAAATTTTCAAATTCTGGTTTTTCTCTAAATTTCTTTTCCATAGCAAGCAAGCGAGAAATTGCGGCAGGTTTAGAATTACCTAATTCTGATTTAGATTGAATAAAAGGTAACTTAACCACAAAACCACACTCGGAATTAATTGAATAATTTTCCTGAAAATGTGATTCAACAAATTGCTCTTCAGGTGACAACATTTGAGTATTCTTATTAAATACAGTCGACGCTCGTTTTTACGAAATCGTAGGGAGCACCCAAATAGTTCGTAAAATAGAAAGTTCGTAAAATAGAAAATCACCAAAAATGATATGAATACGTATATTATTTATGTCTATTTTTTATCAAACTGCCCCCTCTTCATAGATGAAGCAGTATTTCGAGATTATTTATTATTTAATAAATTTATACCTGTATTTTTAAATATACAAAAAAAATGCAAATTTATGCACTAAGAATAATTTTAGTACACATGCGTTACTATGCTTTCAAAATATTACATATGAAAATACAGACTGGTAGATGAAATACATAGATGAAAACATAGATAAAAAATTAGGAATGGAAATAATCACGTATCCTTTTTTTAAATCACATTTTGAAAAATATATGTTTCCAATTTATCTATGAAACCTTTACAACGTTTGCCTTTCACAGTTATTGTTCCCTTCAAAAAAGTGCCTTAGTCCTGACAACCACTACTGGAAATTGTGGTTATACCCCCTTCCCTCCGAAATAGATTGGGGGAAATCAGCACATTCTTGGAATGCACCTGATGTCTCATTGTACCTGTATAGAGTTTAACTAACGATAGCGCTGCATTCCGATACTTAAAAAAAAAAAAAAAATTCAGAAGTACGAAAACCGAGTTTCCCAAAAAAGAGTTTTTCATAATCTGGAATTCGTAAATGGGAGCGAAAATTACATTGCTTCTATGAGAGCGTATTCGGGACCACTCTATAGTTCGTAAATCGCAAGTGTTCGTGAAAAAGAGGTTCGTAAAAACGAGAGTCTACTGTACTTCTTCTACTTCCCAAAACCGATTTAATTCTTTATCAATATTAACTTCATAAATGTGTAAATTATGTATCGAATTTGGAGATGCAGTAGAATGTGGCATTTTCCCTGATACGAGAATGCCAAAAATTGAATTTTGAGCAATTAAATTGCTCTGCGTATCTGTTACTTGACCAGGAAGCAAAATAGAAAAGAAATAATCAGATTCTAGAATAATGTCTATTTTACTTGGTGTCTCGAAATGTGGATCCGCTAAGGTTATATTCTTTAAATACGAAAAATGCTTCTCATGTACTTTTTCCGCAGGTAACGGAGCAGTTAAATCATCTAACATAAATGCCTTTACAGACAACTTGGTGTCAGCATTATAAATCGATGTAAGATCAAACATTACGTAACCCTTAGTTACTTCGATCTTTGAATTAGACAGACCTTTTACGGCGAACCTAGCATTTTTCCTTTTAATTCCTAACATTTTCATGCAGGATTCAGAAACAAACGTAGACTCTGATCCACTATCACACATGATTCTTAAAGTGTGCTTTTGGCCCATGCAATCATTAATATATACACTAGCAGTGGACAAAAGTGCGAAAGATGTTTGAACTGCATTTATGGAAGGAAAAATTTCCTTTTTATTCTCATCGGGAATCAAACAGGCCTCTGAATCAGGTTTGTTTTTGTGGCTCTGTTTTTCATTTGAACGAGAAGTTGATATCGCGTAATTTTGCAGCTTATTTTCGCATAAACTAGTATGATGTTTAAGCTTGCAATTGTGACAAGAGTAAGAGGAATTGCATTGCCAGGTAGTGTGCTTGTCAGACAAGCAATTACTGCATAACTTGTTTTTCTTAACAAACTGTCTCCTATCCCTGGTGCTTAATTCCTTAAATTTAACGCACTTGTAAAGTGAGTGATTAAATTTACAAAGTAAACATTTGCTAATGCCGCTGGAATAAGATCTATTGACGTTATATTTTTTCTCTTGTTTATGCGAACCTTCATTTTCACTTTTATACAACTCTAAAGATGAACATCTATCATTTATAAACTGAATAAATTGATCAAAAGACGGAAAGTCTTCGCTTGAGGTCAATTTTGCCCATTCCTCTCTTGTTTTAGAATCAACCTTTTGTAATAAAATATGAATTAGCCATAAGTCACGGCCAGATGCCTTTTCATCGATTAATTTAAGGCCTCTAATTACTTCATCTGATACATCTGATAAACAGCGTAAGCTAAATGCATACACTTGAGTGACGGGGGGAATGTCCAAGAATGTTTTAACTAAAGTAGAAACTAATTGTTTTTTCTTATCATATCTCGACAGCAATTTTTCCCACGCTTCTGAATAACTGCTTTCAGAAATAGGAATATGTTTTATTATAGAGGCTGGCTCCTCCCCTAGTAACCCTCTTAAATGCTGAAACTTCTGTATATTACTTATGCTGTTATTATTATGAACTAATGATAAATATAAATCTTTAAATGACAACCAGTTTTTAAAATCATCATTAAATTGTTCTATATTTAATCTAGGCAGCTTAAAATTGTTAGAAATAGTAGAACTAACAACTGGAATCTGATCATTTATCAATTGAGAATGTGCATGCACATTTACTTTTTCAAGTTCCGTTTGCAGTTTGGCTTTGGTTTCATAATATTTTTTCTCAAATTCATCAATTTCAGATGCTTCAGCTGGTAATTGAACATCATATTTGTCAAAATCTGTGTAAACTGCCTCTAATTTTTCTAATTTATTGTACAAAACATTCTTTTGAAACGTTTGCTCAGAGTTAATAAAGTTGTTTATCCTTGTTAGAGCAGATTTAGCTCTGCCACGTAAATTTATGGCTTCTTTTTCCAATTCTTCAGCAGCCTTTTTTGCGGCTTCTAAGTCGGTACTCATTATTGAAATAATGAGGTAAATAGCGTAAAAAACAAAAGCCAAACCGATAATAATAATAAGATAAAATGTACTTATCTGTAATAAATGTGATGCGAGGTGCTCCGTCGGCTGTTGTCATTTCACATAAGAAAGGTGAAAACTTTATTTAAAAAACTGCAGTAAGATGGTATGATGATATGATGAGCGTACACTTATTCCAAGCTTGAAAAAAGTATCCAAGATAACGCCGCGTGTCTCCAGATTTTAATGTATGGACAACTGTGTGTGTTTATAGAATTAGTAAATTAACACGGGATCTAAATAACATTATATTGAAAATTGACATGTTACAATTTGTTGCATGTGCACAGGAAAGAGTACTTGCGGTTTACAAGGACCGGGGATTTTGTTACCCGGCTGCGAAAATTAGGAAATCACAGCTAGAAAGATGAGCTGTTGCGTACAGTGTGAATGTTCGAGTTCAACTGCTTCTTCTATTGTAAAATGCACTGAAACCAGGAAGTGTCCTTGACCAACACATATAAATCACAATAATTATTTTTAAACAACTGATAAAAATGTCTAAATAGAAAAGTATCTTGATATGATAAATAAAGTTATTTCAATAATAAAATGAAAGATAATGTTTTTAAGTATAACACTATTTCAGATGATTTATAGTTTCAAAATTGCTAATTGCTAAAGGAACATATTTTACAATAATGATGAATTTATGGGATAGTTTATGTCTTGCGTAGATATTTCTATTACAACAGGAAATGAAATTTTGTTTTATGATGGAAAAATGTTTTTAGATTATTATTTCAAGAAATATCAATAAGGTTTTTCTTAAATAACAGTCATAGCAATAAATAACTCTAAAATGATTTAAGTTGAAGTGATTTTTTCTGTAAATGGTTTCTCATAAATTATAACAGTTGCGGAACAAATGTATGTGTTCAGTGAACAGATTCGATTCCACGATCTACCAATTAGGAGGGAAAAGACATACCACAGAGATACTGGTATCCAGACCGAAATAGCTTATAACAAAATTGAAACAAACATCAACTCTGTCAACACATGGCTCCGCTTCTGCACATTACCCCAACTAAGAAGCAAACTTCCCACTTTTCGTCCTTCCATAGGTGGCCATCTAGGAATGAGACTCTAGTGCTCTGGACTTTGAAGCACAATTTATAGGCATTGCAATTACAGCGCCATATGTTAACGGTTTTTGCAACTAAATTTTGAAACTTTTGTATCACATTTTTACAGCTTACCTAATAAATAAACTGTTTACCGCATAATTCTATTGACCTTTGTTTTTGAGACATTTAATTTTGAAATCAGGGTCTTATTCGCTGGACACCCTGTATTATCTTAATTACTACACTCAAATAATTTATTTCAATCGTTTATATTATGTTCTGCAGGTTTTTTGTTTGTTTGTTTTTCTTTTTTAGTACTTATCGGTTCAAGGGGCTACTCGTTTCGAACCTCGTTGTTAGCAATTTTTACCTCGCCAATTTTCCCATTTTCGCCAACTTAAACACTAACAAATAATATAAAAATTTTGTTTTAAAAGTCAATTCCTACTTAGGTCATCAAAGAAACATTAATATAATCCCTTAAGCTAATATTAGTTTTTGTTGCATTAAAATAACTCAATTTGTTGATTTTCTATAAGCAAGTATTGGTTTACAATTGAAGTCTATGGGAATTTGGCGAAATAATACAGATATCGCCAAGTTGGCGTCACTTTTGGCGATTCATTTTGGTCGCCAAATTTGGCGATATATCGACAAGTTGCCGGCAAACTTGGTTGAATTTGGCGACATAACAGGGTCCCCCTATGGTAACCCCCTTATAGATATGAAGATGTATTAAATGCGGCTCAATAACCAATGGCCGCCATTTTGTCTCCCATATAAAACTAAAATTAATTAATTAAAATTTAATTTGTAAATTAACATTTGAAAAAACGGTATTAACATTAATTGTCATCCAGTACAAGTTTAAAAAAATTATTTCAACTTGATAGGATGAATAATAAGTATTTTATTAACGATTGAAAATTTGAAGAAGATATATAAATATAGAGAGAGTGTGAACTAATAGTAGGAATTGAAAAACAACTAAAACAGTGAGAAAGGTTGAGAAAAATCTGTAGCAAAGGACCATGATCTCTCTAACATATAAGTGCAATTTTCTTTTACGTTATTTAGCGCTTTGGGATTTCTGAATTAAAATTAAACATTTTAAAGTTCCAAAATAAATGCGAAATATTTATTCAATATAATTTATTTTTGTTTCTGCCCTTTATCAATTTTGAAAGAAGGGGTGGGGGTGGGGGGCGCCAAATTCAAACACTGCCCCTGTATCCAACTACAATAGTAATCATCGGAGGCCAGCAATCCCATCTTTTGGATTATTTAAGAAGGTAAGACAATTTCCATTCTTACCTGTACTGTATTGTATATGTATACACTGTAAAAAAAACCACTGTAAATTTGCCAGCACAACTCGATCACAGTTGAATGTACTGTATCTTCCTTTGGTTTCCTGACTATTTAAACATGAAAAATACTGTAGTTGCGTAAAATTAACAGTACAATATACTGGCAACTTTGGACGCATTTGGACCACAGCACAAACTACTGGCGTCCAAATTGCCAGTACATTGTGCTGTTAATTTTACGCAACTACTGTATTTTCCATGTTTAAATAGTCAGGAAACCAAAGAAAGACACAGTACATTCAACTGTGACTGAGTTTGTGCGCGAGATGAACAGTACTTTGTACTGTAAAAATGTCGTTTTTTTTACAGTGTAGATTTGAGTTATTTTAGTTTTAGAAGTCATTTTATGTGACTATATTTTTGTGAGGCAGCTCTTATCTAGACAGGGCAGTCGGAGTTGCCACATAAAAATTGGCATCCCTGCCGGGATTCCGATCCTCCGTATTTGATAACTTAGTAGTAATTTTTTAACATGGAAAAATTGAAGAAATTAAGGACGCCAGTGCGTACTAATTTTACAAAATTAGTAAAAGAAATACAAGAATTTTTACTCGCCATTGAGACAGATTTAAATAAATTGTCGACTGTCTTAGAGAGACTTGAAGCGAAACAACACGATCTCTCGTCTTTAGATAAACAAATCTTGGAGAACTTGTCTGAAGACCAGACCTGTAAACAAGATGCCTTTGACTCCGATTATGAGTCAATTGACAAATATATATTAATTATTTGGAAATTAGAAGTAAATTACCCGCTATATTGATAAGTTAGAAACCAGCCAGACTGAGGAAGCGTCTTTGCCATTAGATGCCATGGCTACTAGAAGAAAATTTAAACTCCCAAAACTTGAACTTAAACAATTTAATGGGGAAATCAAAAATTGGCTATCCTTTTGGGGACAGTTCTAAAAAATCACGAAGATAACAAAATAGTAAACGAAGACAAGATGCAGTGTCTGATACAGGTAATTCAAAAAGGCTCTCGAGCTGGGGAAATTGGGGACTCCTTCCCCCCTACTGCCGATAGCTATCCAGAAGCGATTAAATCGCTGAAGGCCCGTTTTGGCAGAAAAGATATTTTGATTGAAGTATATGTACGCGAAGTCCTGGGCCTCGTAATAAATAACTCCTTGGGACAAGGCCAGAGACTTTCGCTTGTCAAATTATATGACAAAATTGAAACGTACCTCAGATCACTAAAAATGTTAGGAGTTTCGACTGAAAATTATGCATCCATTTTGTACCCATTGGTCGAATCAGCATTACCTTCGGATGTTCTTAAATTATGAAAGAGGCATCTTGGCACTTTAACAGTTAATGAGGAGAAATATAGTAAGATTAATAAATTGGATATATTAATGAAATTTTTACAAATTGAAGTAGAAATGGAACAAAAGGTCAAATTAGCTAAGAGTGGGTTTTCCTTAGATAAAGAGGCCTCAGTAAATAGAGAAATTAGGATCGAATGAAATGAGAAAAATTTCACCCTTCCTACGGCGGCCGAATTATATAATGCGGTTGATGGAAAATCGGAAGAACAGTGTGTCTTTTGCGAAAATAAACACCGTAGTCAAAATTGTAGAGCGGTGTGGAAAATGACATTCGCTCCGAGAAATGATGCTTTATTAAGAATGAGGGCATGTTTTCGTTGTTTTAATGCCAATCATGTAACAAAATTTTGCAAATTCAAAATTAACTGCACTCATTGTTAAAAAAATCGCCACCAGTTTCTGTGCATAGAAAAGAATAAAATTAAATTGGGCGATAATTCTAAAGAGAATTCTACGGTTATGCTTGCGAATACAACTTCTAGAAAAAAGGTTTTACTTCAAACTTTGGTCGTACGTATATACAACGGGAATATAGTACATATCGAAATTTGCTGCCAAAATGCTAGGCTATAATAGTATAAGACAGGAAAGAGCAGTGCATAGTTTATTTGGGGGGCGACAATGTGAAGAACTACACGATAGTTATTTAATTAATTTGGGAAATATGGATAATAGTTTCCGATGTAAATTTGAAGTATTAGACCAACAAAAGATTTGCTCTGAAATTGCCCCTATACCAGAAAGACCTTTTGTTAATGAAATAAAAAGGTATGGAATTTTATCGTCCAACAGAGTCACTAGAGCTAATGATTTATTATACGAATTTTCCCCTGATGAAATTCACGTGTTAATTGGTGCGGATGTCACCGGCAAATTATTTACTGGGCATTTAAAACAATTACAGGGCGGATTAGTTTGCATGGGAACTCGTTTAGGATGGACAATTCTCGGGAAAACTGAGGGTCATGAAAATAAAAATATGAATAATCTCATTTTTTCGCTCCATGTCAAATAGGCAAAAATTACCGAGTTATGGCACCTTGACAATTTAGGCATTAGGGATCCTGGGGAGAAAAAAAGTAGAGAAGAGATAGAATTAGCCACAAAAGAACAGTTTCTCAGTAATATAAGAGTAGATGACGAGGGTAGATATGAAGTTAGTCTTCCATGGATACAGGGCCACCCTCGTTTGTCCAGTTACGAAAATATTGCTCGACGTAGATTAAAAACCTGCGTCGATTCAGTGGAAAGGGTAGGAAAATTAGGCGATTATAATCAAGTATTTGAGGAATGATTAGATGAAAAAATAATAGAAAAGGTTGATCAGAGAAAAGCAGTAGGTAGTGAGCATTTCCTTCCTGATAGAGAGGTGTTTAAAGAAAACTCCACTACAAAGGTGCGGCCAGTTTTTGATGGTTCATCTCGGGAAAAGGACTCACCATCGATAAATGATTGTATTGAAAAGAGGCCTAACCTGGTTGAGCTGATTCCTTCTATTTTAAATAGATTTAGATTAGGGAAAATAGGGGTAATTGCTGACATAAAGAAGGCTTTTTTACAGATCGGCATTACAGAAAAAGATCGACCCTACTTGAAGTTTTTTTGGTATGAAGAGGGGGGGGGATCCTCAAAAGTTAATAACGCTTCAACACAGAAGAGTAGTATTTGGTATTTCATGTAGCCCCTACCTTCTAAGTGCCACGTTAGAATATCATTTGAAAAACGCACCTGAGCAGCTTAAAAACACCGCGTTTAAGTTATTAGAGTCGTTTTAGGTTGACAACTGCGTTACGAGCGTTAATAATATGGAAAAGCTGAACCGATTTATCGAAAAGTCAAAATCCCTTCTTAGCAGTGCTAAATTCGAGCTTCGCGGGTGGGAGCATAGTTTTCGAGAAGTTTTGACAGGGGAAAATGTCCCCGTTTTGGGGTTAATGTGTTATTTTAAAAGGGACACATTAGCAGTTGATTTAAAAGAGATTTCGGAAGATGATTGAAAAGTAACTAAGAGAAACATTTTATCAGATGTACATAGAATTTTCGACCCTATTGGATACACATGTCCTATAACATTAGAACCTAAGATATTTTTACAGGAACGTTGTTAAGCTAAGGTAACATGGGACACGGAATTGCCTGTTTCTATCAGGAAAAAATTTGAAAAATGAAAAAACTAATTAGGAAAATTAAAGACTATTGAAATACCTAGGTGTTTTTCACGGGATGCAGATAAGCTGCATTCTTTGCACGTCTTTTGCGACGCTAGCAAAATAGCGCATGTTACGTGCATATTTATACGGACCGAAAATGAGCAAAGTAATTTCTGTCAGTTGGTTCAAGCAAGAAGTAGAGTTGCTCCTATGAAAACAATTTCCGTCCCGAGGTTATGGAATTGTTGGCTTGTAATATAGGGCTAGATTAGCAAGCAGTGTTATAACTGATTTAAAATTAGATGAGATTGCAGTTCTTTATTGGACTGATTCGGCTAATGCACTTTATTCGATAAAAAGAAATGAAAATCGGGCACCTTTTGTTTATAACCGGGTGTCAGAAATTCGCTCATTAAGTGATCCTGGAATGTGGCACTTTATTTCTGGCCAATTGAATCCCGCTAACCTGCCTTCAAGGGGTTGTACCGCTGAGGTTTTAGCCCGAGATAAATGGTGGGAGGGATCACAATGGCTAAGAGAACCAATGGACCAGTGGCCTAAAGCAGAAGTTTTTCCCGATTTTGAAATTATAGATGCAGAAAGAACAAAGACTGTTATTAGTGCTAACAATGCAGATGTTAAAACACACCAAATTTACACTAGAATTTCTTCTTATGAAAAATTGGTCAAAATAATGGCATGGATACATAGGTTTTTCAAAAATTGCAAGAAAGTTAAAAAAGATAGAGAATTTGGGTTTTTAACTGTGGAAGAGCAGAATAAATCAGAAAAAGTATTACTAAGATTAGTTCAAATGCAATCAGTTACTGGTCCTGAAGTTAAACGTTTAAAGGCATTTCAGATCATGGTAGATTATACGGGACTTATGAGACTTAAATCACGCATACTTTGGAGGTAAGATACCATGAATTTTAGATAACCTGTTATACTTCCAAGCGACCATCCTGTCGTAGAAAAACTGGTTAATCTCGACATTTAAAATTAGAACATGCGAGGGTACAAATTATGATGTCTAACTTAAGGGAAGATTACTGGTTTTTAAAATTCCGGAAAACGATAAGAAAAATTGTTAGAAACTGTATAAAATGTCGAAGATACGATTTTAAACCAGTAGAAATTTCTACTCCTCCCTTACCTGAAGACAGAGTGAGAGAAGCGGTCATTTTTGAGATCGTCGGTCTATCTAGATTATGCCGGTCCGCTTATTCTTAAAGAAAATAAAAAGATTTGGCTGGTAATATATACATGTGCTGTTTTTCGAGCAGTGCATTTTGAACTCGCTACTTCGTTATCAACAGATATATTCTTACATACTTTGAGGAGATTTATAGCCCGTCGAGGCAGACCTTCGATTATATACACAGATAATGGCACAAACCTTGTAGGAACCGAAAATTTGTTGAAAGAAATTGACTGGGATGCGGTAACAAATGCCAGCATATCCAGCAAAATTATATGGAAATTCATACCCTCTTCAGCTCCGTGGTGGGGAGGGTGGTAGGAGCGACTAATTTGAATAACAAAAAGAATACTCCGAAAAGTTTTGGGAAAAAATTCTTTGAATTATGAAGAAATGGAGACCGTTATGTGCGATGTTGAAAGTGTCATTAACAGCCGCCCTCTTACATATGTGTCAGAAAATTCTAATGATCTAGTTCCTCTCACTCTGTCCATGTTTTTGCAAGAATTGAAAGGAGTACACCCGATATTGACATTCTGGATGCCAAATCGTAGAACAAAAGGCATAGTTATCAACAAAAGTTCCGACAAGATCTACGAAAAATATTCAGATCAAATATTTGGGTCAATTGCGGCAGTCTGGTAGAAACAATAAGACAGAAAAACCTTTTGCCATAGATGATGTTGTGATTGTCACAAGTAACAACAGTAAAAGAATTGATTGGCCTCTGGCCAAACTCACGGACATTTATCCATCTAAAGATGGATATATCAGACTGGTCAAGATTTAGATGAAACACGGGGAATTTCTAAGACCAACCTCGAGATTGATACCCTTAGAGGTATCAAAGGATAGTGATGTGATGTGAAACCTTTTCACTGACATGAAAAAGGACAATGATTATGAAGTTCCCGTTCAGCGTTCCAGATATGGACGAATTATTAAATATCGAATTGAAAGATTTGAGTTCCAGACTTCTGAAACTCAAAGGTGGGAGGATGTCGGGAATTGGCATACCTCATTATTCATTCCATATTGCGTCATAAGAACACCTGCTAGATGGATGCGTGGGCGGGAAAAAAGCTGATGCAATTCACAGAAACTATTTCCTCATAAACTTTCTTTTTCGACCCGGAAGTTACTTTTATGTTAGAATTCTGATTTTAGATGTAGATTGATTGTTTTGTAAATTAGACGTGGCTTTGAAAGCTGCAAAATTTGTAAAATTAACGCAATAGAGAAATTTTAAACCCAAAAATATAGATTTTCGTCACTTCAACACAGATACACACATTTAATATATATCTTACTTTTCAGCCAAATGACTAGTACTAACCCCGCCTGTCAAATAAATAAAAAACGGACGGCTGACCATTTTTCTAGATGATGTCCAAAAATTATATAGTGTATCCAACTACAATAGTAATCGTCGGAGGCCCGCAGTCCCACCTTTTGGATTATTTAAGAAGGTAAGACAATTTCCATTCTTACCTGTACTGCATTGTATATGTATAGATTTGAGTTATTTTAGTTTTAGAAGTCATTTTATGTGACTATATTTTTGTGCGGCAGCTCTTATCTAGACAGGGCAGTTGGAGTTGCTACAGCCTGACTACGGAAGCGATTTGGAATCGAACTGTTTTTTCCATTTTTTGATCAATAAATTACCTATTGAGTTATAAGCTATTTGGATTACGTGACGAAGACGTTTTTCGCCCTTCCTTAAGTGGTTATTCTTTTTTTGCTCGAAAATTTAGTTCAAAACGCCTACAAAACGCCTACTTTGACGTTATTTTCTGAAAGATCTATTACGTTTGCAAAAAAAAAAAAAAAAAAAAAAAAAGGTCTGCTACATAGTTGCTGAACAGCAGCTACTAGTTTCAAGCATTTCGAACAAAAATAAATTGAAACTTATATCATAAAGTTGCCCTTTTGGATTTGAGAACATCTTAAAGAAAAACGAACCATATGATATTTTCAAACATTAAATTTAGAAAAATTCTCCCCGAAAAATTACAATAAATAAATTGTAGAAGCGATACCTACAACATAGAAACCTACCATATTTCGTCGTTCCAATATTTTTTTGCTTCACTAGATGGTAGTCTGAAATTCTATATGGCACACAGACTTTTTTTGCAATTCCAAAAAATACACAAATAAAGGGCTCTCGAAATCTGCTAATAGCCCGAAAAGAATTTTCGGAGTGAATTACCACAGTACACTTGTGGATCTAGCCCAGGGGTCGGCAAGTAATTTTAAGTGGAGTCCGGATGATTTTGAAAAATTTTATCGAGGTCCAGAAAAAAAAAAACACACAAAAGTAATGTAAGTACTTATTATTTTAAAATTTTTGTTTTAACATACATACATATATAATATAAAAAATAAAAAAGTCAGGTATTCGTTCTGAAAAATTACTACATACGCAGGTATACGTCCTGGAAATTTTTACATACACATAATAAAATAGAAAAGGCAGGTATTCGTTGAAAAATTAATGGGAAAAATTACTCTTGCGGCCTTGGGCGCATGCGCACCAACGTAGCCGGTCAGTCGCAACCTTCCAGATACTAAGTATCTCGAAGGTTAAGGTCTAGCCCAGCCATACTCAACCTGTGGCCCGGCGACAACATATGTGCGGCACAATACACATAATCATTAATCATATTTTTAAAATTAATTGATGTGTGCAGAAAAAGTATTTATGAATTTCATTGTTGTTTTATATATTTTCATGGAAAGACAAAATTTGTCCTACTATTTACAATTGATCTAAAATTAAAAACATCTTAAATTCCTTTTTCTTAGTCAAACATTCGTTTTACTTGTAGTCTCATTTGTGATACAATGTTGTATATTATTTCTTTATCTTCAGCACTAAACAAATATTATTCCAAATTAATTTGATTTGCACTAAAAATAAAATAAAATTTTTGCATTGAGCAAAAGATTAATTTATTAGATAAAATCTTACGATTTTTTTCTTTACAATTTTGAAATTCTGCATTGTTATATTACATGGTTTTCAGGGTTCTGTACTCAAAAAGTAAAAACGGAACCGTTTTACACGTAAACTATTGAACATGGAATGTCCAAATTTGGAAAAATGTAGAGATGCTAATTAAGTTATTTGAAAATATTTTTTTTTCTTTTTTTTGTATATTGTGTGGGGTATCGTGGGAAAGCTCTCGTAACGCCGAATTCAAAAATTCATTTGTTTTATTTTAGGTATTATATTTTCAAAGATATCGTCGAAAATGTAATGCAAAAATATGCCCCCCCCCCCTCTCTGTTTTCGAATATACTGAAACTAAAATTATGAAAAAATTAGGGGTAGTAGAAGTTTATTTAAATCTTGCAGGAAAATTATAGTGATTACCCTAGGCCAGGCTCGGCGAACCTTTTCACGTGCCCGTGCCGAAAATTCACAAATTAATATGTATCAACAATGTAACGTTCCAAAAATAATTTCGAAGCGTATGATGTTTTATACGAAGCACTGGTTATAAAATAAGTTGCTTTCATGCATTAATAATTAAAAAATATTAAAAATCAAATTGCGATTTTTCTGTATACTTGAATCAGCCATTAAATGAATGAATTTTTAATTCGTAAATAGGATTCATTTATACGATATATTCCGTAATAAAGGAAAAAAAATACGAGCTTTTATTTCATTAATTTGTAACTTATTATTAATGCAACATCTCGGTTATAATTTTTCAAATTCATTAATGTACTAAGAATGCATTGGTGAGATTTTTGCTGTCGTACGTTCAATGGAAAGTGCTTTATATCTAGTTCCTATTTTGTTATTTTTACATATATACACAGCTAAATTGAATCCTTTCGCCATTTTACTGCAGTGACTGTCAAACGAAATTCACTAACTACAGCTCTTTAAATTCACATAGAAAAGCAAAATACATGCCGAAAACGCTATATAGCATCACAGGAAAAGAAAATTATTATGATGTGTTAATGAAATAAAAAATGGATTTTATCTGTGCAACAATTACCAAATTTAATTTTTTCCCGTGCCATAAAAATTAGCTTACGTGCTAACTCTGGCACGCATGCCATAGGTTCGCCAACCCTGCCCTAGGCCACCTAGTTTTTGATAAAATCGTATTTTCCCCCAACACACAAATTTCTCTTTGCGAGCGTACAGCAAGGTAGTTAAGGGGCGATCGAGGTACGTACAGGCGCGGATCCACGGGGGAAGGGAGCAAAAAAAATATAAATCCACCTATTATCGCGAATTTTGACAAATAGTCGCCGAAAAAAATCAATTTCGTCAATCGTTCGCAGGTCAAAGGATCGCAAAAGAAACGCGAATTTTGTCAAAGGATCGCGAAAAAACGCGAATTTCGTCAAAGAAACGCGAAAAAACGCGAGTTTCGTCAAAGAAGCGCGGGAAAAACGCGAGTTTCGTCAAAAAATCGCGCATTTCGACAAAGGACCACGAAAAAAACGCAAATTTCGTCAAAGGATCGAAGAAAAAACGCGAATTTCGCCAAACAATTGCGGAAAAAACGCTAATTTCGTTAACAGACCTCTGAAAAAATACGAATTTCTTCAAATAATCGCGAAAAAATATTCGAATTTCGGAAAAGTATCGCTGAAAAAGCGCGAATTTCGTCAAAGAAACGCGAAAAAACGCGAGTTTCGTCAAAGAAGCGCGCATTTCGACAAAGGACCACAAAAAAACGCAAATTTCGTCAAAGGATCGCAGAAAAAACGCGAATTTCTTCAAAGAATCGAAGAAAAAACGCGAATTTCTTCAAAGAATCGAAGAAAAAACGCGAATTTCGCCAAACAATTGCGGAAAAAGCGCTAATTTCGTCAACAGACCTCTGAAAAAATACGAATTTCTTCAAATATTCGAATTTCGCCAAAGTATCGCTGAAAAAACGCGAATTTCGTCAAAGGGCCGCGGAAATAACTCACAATTAGCACCGGGAGTAGATTCTCCTAGGCGCGCATCCACGGGGGGGGGGTCGACCGGGGCAAAGAAGGGAAGAACAAATTTACCAAACTGATTTTTAAGAAATCAACACACCTTTTCTTCTCTCGAAATCTTACGCCTTTTAGCTTCTAACTGACTAGGATTAGGACATAATCCTTTTTTGTTTATTCATCAAATGCCCCTTGAAAACCACTAATGTGGGTGGCAATAACAGTACATTTTTACACATTAGTTGCTTTCTTCAGAAAACATTAAGATGCTTGAATTTTTCAAAGGACCTTTCTTTTTCTTGTTTCTTTATTTCTTTTGAAATCGCTATGAAACTCATTCTTTTCTCAAACAATATAGCACTCCTCAAAAAATATCGTTATACAGAAATTAGAATTGCAGCTTCTTTGAAAGAACGAAAAAGTTTTAACACTTTAAAGGGATCCGCATAACGGTGTCAATTTCTGTTGTAGAGATTCAGCAAAAGGTACACGGGGCATCGTCTCCCACCTCAACCCATAGTGTCAAAAATTATGGCGCCATATGCCTTTTGACAGGACATAATCCTTTTTTGTTCACAAATTGCCGAAACGTCAGTGAGGTTTACCATTGACACCCGAAAAGTGTTTGATAATCGTTTGCTTCACTGTCTGTTCCGCGAAAACTGCCGTTAAAAGCGTTGGATTTATATCTTGAGGGGCGACCATCCCGATCGCCCCCCCCCCCCCCGTGTATGCGTGCCTAGGGAAATCTCCTCCTGGTGCTAATTGGGCGTTTTTCCCGCGGCCCTTTGACGAAATTCGCGTATTTGTTTCGCGATTCTTTTCCTAAATTAGCGTTTTTTGCGCGATTCTTTCGCGAAATAAACGTTTTTTCCATAATTGTTTGGCAAAATTCGCGTTTTTTTCTGCGATTCTTTGACGAAATTTGCGTTTTTTCCGCGCTTCTTTGACGAAATTCGCGTTTTTGCGCAATTCTTTGACGAAATTGGCGTTTTTTGCGCGATTCTTTACCGAAATTTGCGTTCTTTTTGCGATCCTTTGACCTGGGAACGATTGACGAAATTGATTTTTTTGGCGACAATTTGTCGAAATTCGCGATAATCGGTGGAATTGTATTTTTTGATCCAAGGGGGGATGGGGGGGGGGCGATCGAGGCGATCTCCCCCCCTTTCCTTGGATCCGCGCCTGTGAAGAGGTATACACACCACTTAGATGACAGATTTTGGCTTTTTGGATGTTAAGGCGCCTTCAGAAATCTGAAGGGGATCCTTTTTCAGAGATTATTCTCTTTCAGAAATTTGATATTAAAAAATGGATGTGATGGTTATGTTTTTCAACTTTCGATAATTGGTTCTTATGTATTTTTTAGTGCTGAATCCAAAAATGACCCTCATTTTTTATCGTACCAAAACGTCAGGATTTTTCACAAATCGCAAATTTTTAAAAACTCGAAATATTGCAAAAATCTGCTACTATAAAATAGACGTAACTTTTTTTCATGATGATTTATTCATTTTTTTGTTTGTTTTTGTTTTTTGCTTGTACTATGCGTACAGTTAAGCATATAAAATATAGTGTATTTAAAACCATTACAATTTTATTCCATGCGTGGAAGTTTCTCTGAACTGCTCTGCTTCACGCTTTTCCTTTAATCTTTTCTATGTTGTTCATCTCGGTATCCTCTTTTATTTTGGCGGGTGATAAGGCTGGGAAATTTGTCGCAGATGTATTTAAAACATTTACCTTCTTTTTTTAAGGCTTTGACAAATTGCTTTGAGAGATTTTCGCTATTTTTTTACTTTTTAACTTTGAAATTTCCAATTTGCGAAAATCGTGACGTGATGGTTAAAAATGGAGGTCATTTTCAGATTCAGTGCTAAAAAATACATCAAAAGTTAAAAAACACAATCATTGCAGGCTTGTGTTATTAACGTTGTTAAAACTTTAGTAAAACTAAAAGACCAAAAAATAAGATAAATAATTACCATAGTACGAGAGTAAAACGAAAAAGAAAAAATAAGACATTTAATAAATAAATTCTGTTATAACGTTTTTAATTTTTAGACCTAATAAGTAACAAAAAACCATATTTGAGGAGAGGACACGATTATATAATAAGAGTGTTGGATAACCGAGTGTTTCGATTAATCGGACGTCGGACGTCGGAGTCTGTAATATTTCAAATCGCATTAATTATTTCATATTCATTTAATAATTAAATGCAAGGAATGATTTGAGCAACAGAAATTGTGACTACGTTGATTATATGTCACTCGGTATTGCCTCCCCCCCCCCCAAAAAAAAAGCGATTCTCTGGATCCGCCCCTGGGTACGTATCGGTGCAGAAGTACAAAAGGATTGGTGCTAATTAGACGAGATATTAACCTTTAAAGACACGGAAGGGTTGGACATATACATAAAGACACGGGCGGCGTATTCTATGGGCCATCGGCGTTTAAAGCCTAGATCACATCTTTTAATGATATATTTGTGTGTAATGCAATCCCCAGTGGTAGTATAAAAGCAATAAACGTCAAATTGTTAAAAACAAACTAATTTAATTAGAATTAATTACGTAATTACTTTGAGATTCGCGACTAGTTTGCATTGAGTGGATCTCCCAATACGTCGCCCGTGTTTTTAAAGGTTAATTAAGAAAAACGTGGCACGGACCAAGGCGGCATTGCAACTTTTCGATCTTTTTTCAAAGCTCTTAGTACAATGCCAATTTTAAACTTTGAACAAGGTCTTTGTTTTAGGTACAAAGTAAAAAGAAATGAGTATTACTACGCTGAATTTGGGTTTATGAAATACCAAATGATTCTTAAATATGCACTACTTTTATTGTCAGCACCGAATATTTATTGAACGTAACCCTCTGTGCGCGAGTAATACATGCACTTGGCCGATTTTGTTATATGGCTAATACTGTTTTTTTGTGTTGAACGCTTATTGCGAAAAAAATTGGCACACACACACACACACAAAAAAAAAACTACTCTTCTCTTTCCAAACAAAAAACATCGCGACTTATTTCTACAATATTTGCAATAGAAATGTACCACGAAGTTTATTGTTCAGAAATACTGATATTAAATTTTTTTGGTAAACATTTCTCCACAGCAAATGTTCAATGATAATATTAACTTTGTTATATCCTTGTGTTATACTACTTTTGTTATCATGCTATTTTTTCTTACTCTTCTTAAGGGACTGGGAAAGCAAAATTCAACCAAAAAATCGATTTTAACTTTTTTATATCATTAAATAGTTTAAAATTTTATCTTTCCAACGATGTGTCACACATGTTTATATATATATATATATATATATATATATATATATATATAAATAAGTGTTGAAATTATTCATTCTTTCTAAGAGTACTACTTCACAGCTTAATGGCCATTTAAATCTTTGACTTTTTCTCAAGACTTGGATTTTTTATGTTTATGTTCCTTTATTTCAATATCTATTAAACTTAAGAACTCAGATTTTTTTTAAAAATACTTATGTTATATTGTATACTTTAACACAGGGATTTAATGATTTTTTGAGAATTATTTATTTTAGGCAGTGAAATCTTACCAAAAATGCTAATTTAAAAATGACTTTTAATAAATAATTAATTTTGAGTTTCACTTAGAAAGAAAATGGTCTGTTAAAATACGTAAATCATGTTATTTTAACTACTCTAAAAAATGTAGACCTCTATCTTTCACCATTTCTGAGAAAAAGGTACAATAAGTAGATAAATTTAACATGGCGGAAGTAGGGCCTCCGACTTAATCGACTTAATAAACCGGTAATTCTCCGTCAACTTCAACCTCGCGTTTCGGAGCTTAACTCTCGGTTGAATGCGAAATCCAATTCTCCGTTTACCCAACCTGACGAAATTCGAGGTAAATACTAACCGGGGTTGACACGGGTTGACAACTCAACCAAGCTCTGGTAGGTAGATTAGTGAACCGCGCATGTCTAGTAGAAAGAAAGATGGCGGTCGTTTTAAATTGTGCGCTGATGCTTCTTTTTTAAAAACAAAGCTTTTTGGAATTTACTAATTAAACGAAGCATTAATTATTAAAGATGGTATTATAAAAGAATGTGTCACTTACATTTTTCCCCTTTTTTTGGATATTTTTGCTCTATGAATGCAAAATTATACTAATTTGTGTGTCGAAAACGAAGCTTCAAATTTTATTGATTTACAAAGTATTTTTTGGTGGCGCCATCTAACAAATCTAAATGGAAATATGTTCTTTCAATACCAATTTTGTAAAAATATATGATTCAAAACTCTTTCTTTCTCACTCTCTTTTTTAATAATAATGAAAAAATAGAAAACAAATTTTCTTCCATTTGAGTCCCTCGTTCATAGTTGCTTAAAGCATGAATTTTCTACCGAATTGTGTATATGTGATCAATTGTTCATAATAGATAAATAATTATTTTTTTTATTACATACTTAGTAAGTTTGAAATAATGATTTTTGTTTTAAAGAAACATTTTTTCAGAAGATTTCTTTTTTTAATTTCGCAATACATCAAAAATATTAATACATGTTCTCGGCCTTCTTCAAAAGTTATTAAACATGATCTCTAAAAAAAATGTGTAATAATCAACACATGATTTTCTAAGGCCTTGTCTTTTTTTTTTTTTTTTTTTTTTTTTTTTTTTTTTTTGCTACCGGCATGCTGTTTTATCCAAGATATTTTAATTGAATCTGTACAGACATTTGTTAAATAAAATATATCCCAGGTAGCACACGGATATTGGCCGATGTTCCTACCAATATCGGCCAATATTTTGAATGTCAATGAATGTCGAACATCCAATTTACGACATTCGCCGATATTTACTGACGTAACTTAAAATTAGTGTTCAAAATAAAGCATTTACAAGAATTGTTTGCATTGTTTATAATATTGTAATATAGAAATAATATTCTGCAAAATAAAATTTAACAAGTTTGCGTTTTTTTAAGAAACATAATTTTTTAATACTTTATTTTGAATATCTGATTGACATTGGCCAATGTTGTAAAACTGATATCGCAGTTACAACATTCAGCGGTATCCAGTGACATTCATAGGAACTATCGGACATCTACAAATATCTGTCGACATCCGTATCCAGCGAAGTTCGTAAATGTGAACTGAAGTGAACGAACGGCCCTACAATATCGCTTGGCTTTCGCGGTAATCCCCATCCCTAATCCTTTGTGCTTTGACTATTGTTCGGTACTCCTTGCCTTTTGTCGACTCATCCATATTTTTATACAATAGAAGCTGTCTGTAAGTTTCATTTTTTCTGTTTGACAGCTCTTTAAACATAAATATCAGAAGCCCTTTAACAAGGATCGTAAACGGTAAGTAATGTCATTTTTTCTTATTTCTTTAAAAAATAAAATGCATGTATAAAGGCATGTTCTGTAACATGTATGTTTTAATATGCAATTTTAAGTATCATATATCAGTGGTCGATGTAGAGTTTTTCCCTTGGAATGCGTTTTGTGAAATATAAAGTTATTTTTATGATATTTATTATACTTTCGTGAAAACTAGTATTTTGTAACGAAAAATGAAAATGCAGTTAATCAAGTTCTAATCGAGACTCTTTTAATGTCTTGTGTAAGTTTTCTTTAGTGAACTTCTTTTAGACCTAACCAAATTAAAATAATTAATGAAGAGTATATTTTTTTGTGAAGGGACTTACTTAATTTTGTGAATTTCCTAAAACCCCCAAAATTTTGCCTGGATATTCTAGCGCGATGTAATAATGTATAGAATTAAATTACAAACATTTTCAGGTATCTCTTTTGTAATACATGTAGCATGAGCGGATTAAAAAATATATATATATAGAAGTCCAATTATTTTCATTGATATACCGATATTAGGTGTACTACTTTGTATAAAAAAACTCAGTGTTTCTGATCATTGTGGTCTTACGCTTTACAAATAATTTTAAAAGGAAAAGAAAACTGATATTAAGGATTTTTTTTTTTTTAAGTCAAAACTTATAATCTCTGCATTGTTAGTTAATTTAAATTATATTAAACAAAAACATAATTTGAAGAAGAAATTAAAAAATATATATTTCCTACATCGTTTAAGCCCGAGAAGGGACAGATATTAAGTTATTTCATTCAATTAGTCCTTTATTTAATGTTAAATTTTTGTAACAAATTAGTTAAGGCAATTGAAGATTAAAAAATAAAAATAAAATTCATACAATATGATACTTAAAACACCCGAAAAAATTAGATTCCGTTCAAATGAAATCGAAATAAATCTTAGACTTCTTCCATTTTTAATTGAAAATATTTGTATTGCAGATTTTGTATTATGTTTATGAGAATTGTGCATAAAATGATAAGATGCATGCAAAATACAAAACTTAACTAATTTGTTACAAAAATTTAACATTAAATGTAGAACTAATTGAATGAAATAACTTAATATCTGTCCCTTCTCGGGCTTAAACAATGTAGGAAATAAATTGTTTTTTTAATTTCTTCTTCAAATTATGTTTTTGTTTAATATGTCAAGTTTTTTAATAACTACTGCACTCAGACGAATGCATTTCAAAATTAATAGAGAGTATCATCATCAGGCTTTGATGTATGCGGTATTGCATCACAATGTGGGATGCAGCTTACCAATGTGTAATTCAAAATGTTTCACCACTGTAGTAATGCAGGTTGCTGTATTTTGGACAAAAACTTTTAATCTGAACGTAAAAAATCTATAATCACAACATAAAATATTAACTTCACTTAAATTTAGATACCCTATTTCCCACTCAGGAGCGCTATGAATGTAAATTGTGTTGAATCCTTACTACTAATATTTAACAATATTATAGCTGTGATACAGTAAAAAATAAAAGTTTTACTTAAATTTTTAAACCTTATTCTATAAATAGTTCTCATCTGGGGAAAAATAAATACATTTTAAATTTAAGTTATTTAATTCCCCACTAAGTTCGCTACCTGCGTAAAAATAGCTATCCAGTAGAAACTTTTTACTAAAATATAAACTTGACCAAAGCAAAAACTTATTCTGAAAATATCCATTTTATTTCCACTATGACGCCATATTCACCTTTTTAATTTTTGAAAACAAAAATTAGCTCAATTTAATATTTCACGTGAAAATCTTTCAACTAAATAGAAATAAATTATTATTACGGCTTTAGAAATTTTTGCAACAATGAAGTAAAAATGTTACATTCTCTATGAAAAATGTCAGTTGATTTTCAATGAAAGAAGCGAAAATTGGAATTATTAAGAAAAATATTTGAATAATGTAAAAAAAAAGAATTAGCTCATGTTTCTCTCTGGGTTATAATTCACCCATATGCAAAGGCATTTTACCATTCGTTTTGACCCTGACATCAGGCAAACTTTTTTACACTTTAAATTTATAATACCATTAGAATTAGTAAAGAATAAAAAATTAGTGGCATGAGGGACAAAAAGGTGGGAAGAAAAAATGAAAAAGTTATGATCTCCATAGGCTTTTCCATGTTAAATTAACATTGAGAAGTGACACTGGAAATAAATAAGTATTGTGCTGCTGCACAATACTTAAATAATTTCCAAAATCCAAATTAAAGTAAAAATACATGATGATGTGCCAATAGGAATTTCTTAAATTATTTTTTAATTAATAATAATTATTATATTCCAGTTTTTTTTTTCAATATTAATCTATCAACAATATTTAACCATTCTCATGGTCTCATTTCCCAATATGGATCAAAATTTAATTGTAAATAACAGAAATACTTCAAAACACCCAAAATTCCAGTGGACACACCACAAAAAGTAATAGATATAAATTGTTTTTTGCTGTATTTAGAACCAGAATTTAATGAAAGCATACTAATGAAACAAAATAGTTATTTTCCATTAAATTTAACAAAATTAGGATATCAATAATTAACTGTTTAAATTATGATTATCACAAGATAATATTTTGGTTATTTGATTAATATTTAATTTTTAGAACCAGAATTTAATGAAAGCATACTAATAAAACAAAATAGTTATTTTCCATTAAATTTAACAAAAGTAGGATATCAATAATTAAATATTTGAGAATTATTAACTGTTTAAATTATGATTATCACAAGATAATATTTTGGTTATTTGATCAATATTTAATTTTCAGTTTTAAAATACTAAATGACAGGGGGATTACAGTTATCAAGTTATTGAGACTGTGTAGGGTTTAGAGGGGTAATAAAAAACAACCTGAAAAAAAGTTTTGAAATATTAATGCATATATTTGTATATTTCCCGCTATTTTTAACAGTTAAAACACCCAAAACTATTTGATATATTACTTGTAGTAACTAGAACTTCTGTAACTTAATTTTTTTAATTTAAATGGGTAGAGATTGAGCCCTATGACCGCCTCCCCCCCCCTCTTTCTACTATGTCCATAAACAATAGTATTCTCTGCTCACTTATTTGTTTTATTAATTGCCAGATTATAAAATATGTACGCAGAGTTATGATTTTTTTTTTTAATTATTGAAAATTTTATTTACATGAAATTAAAAGCAGCTTTTTATAAAAATTTTGGTGTTATTATATTCTGGTAAGTGCAATTTTTAAAAATTAAATTTGATTACTTAGGTTGTCAGTTAACAGATTTTATGCACTTTACTGAAATTGCATTTTTAGCAATGTCTATACGGTGTGTCCATTACTAGAAATTGGCTAATTAAGCATTCAGTATTGAACGCAGGTCTTAACCTTAAAAATGAATGAGATTTTGTAAATGGCCATTATATAAAATTCAAAGTTTTCTACTCCTGTCAAAATAAAAACATGCAGATTTTGCAAGAAAGATAAAGAAGATATACTATTAGACTATTTAATAAATGAATTTATTAAACTCTTAGCATGTTCATTATGTTTTTCATTGAAAAACAGTGGAACTTTGAAACGTTTTTTGCTTCCTGATTGGTTTGATTAAAAAAGTGTCAACAATAATCCAGGTTATAAAACATGCAAAGGGAGGGGAGGAGGGTTATGAAAAAAAAATATATGCTAAATTTTTATTGGTTATGTTTTATAAAACAAAAACATTGAAGGGTGTCCATTACTGGCACATCTATCCTAGTTTCTTGAAAGCCATTGATTTTTAGGGTTTTTTCACAAAACAATAATTTTGGTTTGAAATAATCCTGAATTACTTTTCTAATTCATATTTAACATTAGATGGAATAAAATTTCAAATGTTTTGTAAAAATATGCTCAGTATTGAATCTATCTGCAGATTTTTTTCTATTCGGCTGATTAGCTGGCTTAGCTTAATATTTAGTAAATTTTGCTTTTGACAAATGTCATTTTTTAAAAACTGAATATATGATTATTATTTTGCATAGCTGAATGATTATTTAATAATTGGTTACTCTATGAATGCTCTCTCATCCTGTTTTAGCACTTCACCATCATACTTGATCCAGTTTATTCACCTGTATATGTGGGTTCTTGAATTTTTCTCTGAATTGAAAATGCCAGGTATAAAAAATATTAAACGTAAAGCTAAGAAGCAAATTGAAAGTGCATTGCTTCAAGAACAAGTAAATGATTTGGTAAAATCTGCAAAACTGCCTCGTTGTGAAACTGATGCTGTAGAAAGTGCAAATCCTGTTAGGTAGCTTAAATTGGGTCTTTTAATATATAGTTTTATTTATTTTTATATGTATATTTTTTACATTGATTTATTATATTAAAATGCATCATTTTCTTTTGACTAATTTATATTTCTTTAATAGTTCTGATAACCCGAGTCTCTCTAAAAAAAGTTTTTTGTCTGAGGAATCGCCAAATGATTTTTCATCTGAGGAATCGCCAAATTATTTTTCTGAGGAATCTGAGAGCGATTTTTCATCTGAGGAATCTGAGAGCGATTTTTCATCTGAGGAATCAGCGAGTGATTTTTTTTACTCATCTGAAATACAGGACGATGCACTTTCTAGTATAAATGAATTTAGTTTAGCATCAGCTTCATCAAATGAATCTTTGAGAAATAAACTTAGGTATTGGTCAGTAAAATATAAGGTAAAAAATAATGCTATAAGTAGTTTATTAAAAATACTAAAAGACTATCATCCAGATCTTCCTACTGACAGTAGAACCTTAAAGCAAACATGCAGAAAAAGTGACATTAAAAAAAATGGAAAAGAAGAATACTCCTATTTTGGCATTAAGTCCTGTCTTAGCAAACTGGATTTAAAAGAAATTTGCCCTGATGAAAAAATTATGCTGAGAATAAATGTTGATGGATTGCCATTATGTAAAAGTACGAGGGCACAGTTTTGGTCTATATTAGGTGTAGTGGTTTCGAACTTGAAACTGTCCCCATTTGTTATTGCTTGCCATTATGGTGAATCTAAACCAACATCCTTGGACACCTTTTTAAAGGATTTTATTTCTGAGGTTAGGGATTTGAAAGAAAATGGGTTTATGCATAACTCTACATTCTATCACTTTGATATTTTAAATTTTAATTGTGATGCACCTGCAAGAGCATTTGTTAAATGCATTAAAAATCATAATTCATATTATGGTTGTGAAAAGTGTCTGCAAAAAGGAGTTGTAGTTAATGGACATGTAAAATTTTTGGAAATAGACAGCCATCTACGATCCGACAGTGATTTTTTTTCTTTCGCACAACCGCAACACCATGTTGGTAAAACTCCACTTCTAGACATAGTTTTTCCAAATTCAGGATTAGTATCAAAATTTCCACTGGACTGCATGCATTTAGTTGATTTGGGAGTAATGCGTAAATTACTTTTTTATTGGATGTGTAATGGAGAAAAGAAAAAAAAAAGGTAGTCTTCGAATTAGCCAGAAGAATGTGGACCAAATTTCTGAAAAACTTGCTGTTTTTACAGATTTAATGCCCCATGAATTCAGTAGAAAACCAAGATCCTCAAAATTTATTGATACGTGGAAAGCGACTGAATTTCGTCAGTTTATTTTATATTTGGGCCCTATTGTCTTGAAAGATATTTTACCAACAAGATTGTATGTTCATTTTTTATGTTTACATGTTGGAATTAGTATTTTATCTAATCCTTTTTATTCCAAACAAGAAGCATATATTGATTTTGTGGAAAAACTTCTTAAATCATTTGTTGAAGATATGAAAATGATATATGGTGAAAGTTCCTTAGTATATAATGTACATAATCTTATCCATATAGCAAATGATGTTAGGTTATATGGACATATTTCTAATTTTTCATGCTATGTTTTTGAAAATTATTTAGGCCAAGTTAAAGAAATGCTAAGTTCTGAAACAAACCAGTTGTCACAACTCTGCAGACGATTGTCAGAACAGCTACGTGTTGAATATGAAAAGCAGGATGGTGTGAACTTGCTGAACTACATAGATTTCTTTAATTGTGGCTCATATTCTGGAGAAGAATATTCTGATGTAATTTTGGAAAATTTCAGACTTTCAGCAGTTAACAAACGGGATAATTGCGTATTATTAAAAAATAAACGTCTTATGGTAATAAAACATATCATTAAAAATAAAGATGTTATCTTGCTGTGCCATGAAGTCATCTGTAATGGGAGCTATTTTTCTAATCCATGTGATTCAAATGTAGTTTCTATATTCAATGTTTTGCATGAAATTCCCACCTTAGTAGCTGTATCACTTCAAGATATTTTTACCAAATGTATATTGTGTTGGGAATTCAAAGTTGTTATTGCAACAATTCCCATAGTAGTGTAAGTGAAGCTTTATTTGGCATTCCAGTGATATATTTACTCAAGCATTAATAAGTTGTGTTATAAAAATTAGTAGTTTTATGTTTTAAAATATTTTTTCATAGTTACGTCAAGCATTTTTTACAATTAATTTGAAATTTGGAAACTGCTTTTTCCAAGGGTCCTGTTTTTATAAATTGTGAACAGCTTTCTACATTTGTGTAAAATGTAATAATTGTCATATCCAGGTTCTTTTTTATACATTTTTAAGAAGCTATTTTTATGTTAAATGCAAATTTTTCTTTATATATATAAAAGTGACAGGTCAGATTTTACTTTTAAATGCTAAATTTGTGAAAGGTTCATTTTAAAGATGGAAAAGTTTTGTAAAAGATCTATTTTTAAGACAAAGAATTTTGTGAAGGGTCCTGTTTTAAGATGAAAAGTTTTATGAAGGGTCCTGTTTTGAGATGAAAAGTTTTATGAAGGTCCTGTTTTGAGATGAAAAATTTTGTGAAGGGTCCTGTTTTGAGATGAAATATTTTGTAAAAGGTCCTGTTTTGAAATGAAACATTTTGTGAGGGTTCCTGTTTTGAGATGAAATATTTTGTAAAAGGTCCTGTTTTGAAATGAAAACTTTTGTGAAGGGTCCAGTTTCCTACTAAACAGATCCCTGGTTCAGATTCAACTAACAAGCAGTTTAAAGCAATTCATTCTGGAAATAAGTTTTGATCGTGTGCTGGTAATAACAGTAATAAAAAAAATTCTGAAACTTGGAATATTTCTTGAATATAATGCACTTTCAATTAGCCTGTTTCAGTAAATTCAGCCAGTATTATGTAAATGATTTGTGAATATTTTCTTCTTACATCAGATTCACAGTGTGTTAGTATAAAAAAATATGCAGTTGTGACTTTTGAGGGAGAAGACAGCTGTGAAGTTATTCCAACGATTTGGATGGTCAGCATGACTGAAGCAAAATGGCCAAATTCTTCATCTGAAACTGTTGTGAAGAAGTTGATCACGGATTGTGCACTTCCATCCAGCAGCTGGAAAATTATACAAATAAAAGCAAAAAGCTTTACCAGTAAGTTTTTATTTTATTTTGTATATATTTTTTTCTGAATTCACAGGAGATTTGGTATTAGGCCAGAATAGCAAATATTCCATTAGGCTAAATATCAAAATATTTAGAAAACCTTTTAAAATTCTTTGAAACTTTGCATAAATTTACTAATAAAGCTAGAACAAAATTTTACAATTTAAAATATTTCTTACTAAGGACTTAATACCCAAATATCTACAGATTATTTCAATCTCTCTTTGAGTCCCAAAAATTACATTTCAAAATTCTGTAACTGACGTAACATAAAATATACAAGCATTTTTTTCTGCCTTCATTGAAGTGTAAAAATTATCAAAATTATCCCGTTCAAAAAAGGTGATTTAATGTTCTCAACAACACTAAGTAATGCCAAATTATAACAGTAACTTGTTTAATTAATTTCTGGATAATAAAAAAGAAAAAAATGGCATTTACACGTGTAACTGACATAACTTTTATTGTGCAACTGACGTAACATTATGACTTTACAAAGACAATAATGGTACTTAACTTAGTTTGTAAACAGTAATTTAAGATACCATTTTATTAGGATTTCATTATAGAATATAAAAATATCAAGTTTTCCAATCATACCCTTAAATTAAACATATAAATTTTATTCCCCTTTCCCAAAATGATAATTTTTTGTGGAATTGCCCTGTAGTAAGTAGATTGCAATTCTGATTTCCTGTACAATAAACGTTTGTCTTCGCTGAATTATCCCGCGTAAGTTTTCCAAAATGCTGTAAAGTTTTGTTAATTAAAAAAAAAATTGGAACTATTTTAAGTATTTCAAAATATACATTATATGTATGTACAGAGTAGATCTTTATAATGCAAACCTAAAAACATAGGATTTTGCGCTGTATAGAATTTTGCATTATATAGATAATT
Organism: Maratus speciosus; assembly: GCA_963932465.1. Taxonomy (NCBI): domain Eukaryota; kingdom Metazoa; phylum Arthropoda; class Arachnida; order Araneae; family Salticidae; genus Maratus; species Maratus speciosus. The sequence goes on from OZ010797.1 coordinate 14,026,304, forward strand.
TCATACATCATTAAAACATTCCTTGTAAACATGGTGCTGGACAGATAATTACACTTGTTTATTTCCTATTCAATTTACATCCAAAATTGTTAATTGGTCCAAATCATCCAAGCAACCTCATAGTAAATCGGTATATAATTTTATATACCTTAAATAAATACAACATAACATAAGTGATCGTAATTACGTAATTCTAGTAGAAGAGCAACGCGAATAATTAATAAAATTAAATTATAATCCGCGTTAAACTGTAATTATTAAATTTAATTAATTACGAATAAAATTAAGAATTTGCGTTGTGATTTATTTAGACGAACTCTTCCACTTATGAACTAAATTTAAGCTGTAAAAATAAGTTGACACACCTTAAACATTTTATCAATTAAATAATTACAGAAACTTTTTAAAACTTGATTAAATATTTTATTTACATTGAACACAACTATATACAGAAACACATAATATTAATTCAAAAAAAAAGAAAGCAACACTTTTGTTTGCTGCTCATTATTACATGTATGTTTAATCTTAAAAAAAAAAAAAGACAATGTTTTCATTTACTCTTATTATTATACATTTTTCTTTTTTGCAAAAAAAAAAAAAAAAAAAAAAAAAAAAATAATAATAATAATAATTATCTTTCATTTTTTTAAAATACCTTAATTATATTTAATTATTGGCTTTGCTGGATCTCAGATTGCTCTCTACCATAAAATATCATAAAATGATATTTATAATTTCTCATATAATTTAAAGTGGTAAAAGAAAAAGATTAAGGTAATACCTTATATCATATACGGGATGGTGGCCTTATTCATCAAATTCAGAGCTGTCGCGTTGCTAAGGATCATATCCAAATGTCATCCGGGTTCAGCTTCTTATCAGAGCGGCGAAATTCGGGATGGCAGGATGCATAGCTACGGACCGCAGTAGAACAATCAATTTTATTTCAACATCAGGAAGACATCCTCAATTAGGCTTGCTTTGGCTCACTCCGATATGTCCATCTCGCCTGGGCATTACTAGGGCTCTCTGGATTCATTGCATGGGCTTTCAGGATAGCTCCTGCGTCTTCGACATCTTTTTTCGGACTCTCTTTTTCAAACCTTTTTCTTCTGGCACACCAACTCTTGCAGTGGGTGGAACTATTTGTCTAGTCCTCCCTTATTGGATATGAGAAGATATTGCATTATCCTTAGATAGACCTATTAGCTCACAGTCTGCAAATGGCCCCTTACATATACTTTAATATTATTATATGCCTTAAAGTTTGGGTGGTCTGAAAAGCCATAAATTTATTCCAACACTTTTATTAAGGCCATAAATTTATTCCAACATTTTTATTATTTTACGATTTCTAATTATACACCACTTTCCACTGGCTTGTCATAAAACGACACCATGGCGTCTGGCTATAGTTGTTATCTGAGATCCGAATTATATTCAACATTATACATTCATTTTACAATACAACAATTTTTTTTAAATATATATTTAATATTTAAAATCAACTTAATAATTTTTGTATGAACTTACACTCCTATTTTACTTAAATATATAAACATTATAATTTTACACTCATAATTATATTTTATAAAAAAATATTTATACAAACAGAAATAACAAATTACGCAATTTTACTTTGATTTAACCAACATGGTGCGGGAACATATTATTGTTATATGTTGCCCAGCATCTCTCCGGTTAGTCAAAAAAAAAAATAAAAACTGATTGCTGTTTTTTTTTTTTTTTTTTGTAAAGCATAAAAGAATGTACGTGTCCATATGACTGTGTATCTACACAGTTTTGAGCCAAGTCTGTAATGTTCAATTATCAATGGTTCTGGTATATTTTATAAGAAGTTCTTCTATTTTTCATAACAGAAAGTTCAACACATGATAGCATAGTTGTCTGTTGACATTCACATTTATAGAAGACATCTGTACTGAAAATCTGACATCTTCCTCGAAGCCTTTTTTCTTTACCACACACATGTTTAATAAATTTGTAACTTTACAGTTTAAGTGCCCAAAAATACATTCAAAGCTATAATTTTGTATGAAACTAATATGCCGAAATAAACCTAAATACAGGAAAAATAATGGCATACACATTTGACATATCATTTTATCACATATAACCTTATGACACAGTGTTTCATTTAAAACACATTTTATACTGAATAAAAGTAAATACAATGCTTGTAGTATGACATGTTATATTTTCACATAATTAATCTGATGTATTCAAATCATAATCAGAAAAATATTGTATACAAACTGGTTACCTTATTTTATTTATTTATTTGTTACTTCTAACTTGTATGATACGTCAAAATATACAATCTATTTCATCTCCTTTAATATATCATTACGTAATGCCTGGAAAACAGGGTAGAAAAAAAAGAAGGAAAAGAGAATAAAACCAGTTTTTGACCTTCCCCCATCCTCCCAAAACGAGGGGTCGGTCAAGCTACTAATCACTTTTTGCTGAGGTGATTTGGGCTGTGACAAAATTTTACGACTTCCAAAAGTATGTATTTAAAACCATTTCATGCTTGTAATTACCTTATTAATTAGTATAATTTCTTGCTATACTTTCTTCTTAACTAACTGTGCATGCCTGTATGTAATTTTTAACATAATCTATGTATAAACAGTGTATGTATTTGTATCATATCTAATGTAAACCTTCTGCTTTTTTTTATTATTTTGCAGGGGAAAATGGCGACTCTAGCATTTGAATTCTCCTGCCTCGTACTGCAACTGAAGCGAGCGTGCATTTAAGCTGTCAGGTTCAGATCTAAACAAAATTGCCTTTCAGGATTTAAGAAAAAATGCATATAATTTTCTTTAACTGATTACATTGTATATTTTTAGACCTTTCTAACAAACACAAATTTTGATTCATGATATTGTTTACTATTAAAATGTAAACAACACGGAAATATGACTTCTACAGCCTCTCAAAATGCAAAATATGCATTACGCTGACCTTAAAAATGCACCTTCATTTAATACTATTAAATTGTGTTGTCAGAAAATGCCATTGGCGAGGAAGAGAACAATTTTTTGTCTTTAATTATTATTTATTTAACCAACAATTCTATCTTAAAAGATTGTTAAATTTTCATATTTATTTATTTTTTTTTATTATTTTATTTTTTTTTTACTGAATGAAATAAAAATTTATTTATTCAAAATTTTATTTATCATTAACATTCCGTATGTGAATTCTACTGTCTAAAATTTAATGATATGTTTAAAAATAAAAGATAATAAATTATTATTATTAATCAAACATTAATAATTATTATTTAATTATAAAAAAAATGTTATTAATACACTTGTATAATTTTAAAAATACAAAAGCAAATGATAATTACTACGTAAAATCGTATGCAGCCATCTATGAGTATCCGGCCGGACCAAAGAACTTCTGCCAGCAGAAAAAATCTTTGTATACTCACAAACAACCACATCCAATTTTTTTTTTTTTTTTTTTTTTTTTTTTTTTAAGATTAAGTTTTTAAAATAATTACTGTACGTACTATAAAAAAATAAGTAAATAAATTTATTAAGCCATACTACATATTTTTATAAAATAAGGCCAATATATATAAATATATTTATTTATTTATTTTGTTTCCTTATGTTAAATTGGCCAAATTATATAAAAAAAATTTTATGAACTCACACACTCAACTTTATCAATACTATGTATATTTATATGTGTTTAATTTAGAATTGCATTTAATTCTAAGGGAAAGAAAAGAGAAAAAGAATGCTTAAATTCTAAAATAACATAAATTTATAAAATATTTTATTTAAAAAAAAAAATCTAATTTCTAGCTGATTTAGCTAGAAATTAGATTGAGCAAGAAATTGAGATTAGAAATTGATTGAGCAAGATGTCATTTAATATTTATATTAAATAATTTTGCTAATACATTTTATTAATTATTAAATTCGCATATTTTTATATATACAATAAGAATATAATAGTTTTACATAAAATTTTACACTACAACAATGTTATTAATTAATTTAACTTGGATTTAAGCCTACTTTAATTCTAATTGAATACCGTTAATAAAAGTAAATTAGCTTATCAAGTTAAATATACTATAAACTATGTTTGTCTAATGTTAATTTTGCTGAAAATTCCATAAATTTTAACTGTAAATGCTAATTGCTATACCTTTTGTTATTTATTTTGAAAACAACACAAACTTATATTTTTATTTATTTATTTATTTTTTTTATTAAATCTAGGAACTATACACTGAGCTAGACACTCCATAAATGTGTAAAACCTAAAAATCAAAAGTTTTCCTAAATAAAACTCAAAATGCTGCTTTTTACAATATAATGTTACTAATTTTATTGTTTCTGAGCATAACATCTAGTAATTATACCATACTTAATTTTTTCTTCGATTCCTTTTTCAGCCAAGAATCCTGAAGTTTATGACCAAGTGATGACTATATACATTGATTTACTGATGAATAAGTTTTCTACAAATATTTTGTTGGTGTTGGTGCATACCCAGCCGTAGGCCAAAATTGCACCCTATACAGAAAGCCTTTGGTGAGAAAATTTTAATTTTGCTTCAATTAATTATTTGTGTATTTGTTTACTATAATTTTGTGTGCAATCATATTGAAATAACTTGCCTTGTCCATTGTCATATATATATATGTTTTTTTAAAAACCAATGTGCTACACCAAAATCCCTTTTTTTTTTATTTTTTTATAACACTTTTGTTCATAAAACTTATCCCTGCTGTCTAAATTCTAGACTTTAGCATATAAGTTGTAATTGAACTACCGGAATAAATCTTAGCACTTTTTGTATATTTTATTATATTTAGGCTTATAGCTGACCGCTATCCTAATATCGAGTGCACTAATAATTTATTCCTTGTCAACCATATATTTATATAAGAAAAAAATATATATATATGAGTATGTTATAAAGCTGTTCTAACTACCCTGAACCTATAGCTTACACCTACTCATTTTAAAGAGTAATTCTGAAATTCTGTCATCTAAATTGTAAGGTTATTAGCAAAGGCTACCCTTATAGAAGACAGAAAAAATTCTCTTTTTTTTTTTTTTTTTTTTTGAAAATTACTCCAACATTATTCACTATTAAATTAATTAAGTTTTAATGTTATTTGGCTTTGTTAAGATTTTATATTTTCTAATTCATATTCGAAAAAATATATATATAACTTTTGCTTGGAGAGAAATATTTCACTGCTCCAGTGAAGTTTTGTGAAGCACATTTCATAATTTTATAAGTATGTTTTCGGGTGCGCCCTGCACATTTGCTCAATATTGTAACCCTGAGACAAATTGGCGTTCCCATCTTCCTATCCTTTCTTATTATTATTTTGAATTTTAAAAAGGCAAGTTATTAATTTTGTTTCAACTTTTTTTTTTTTTTTTTTTAGCTAAAAGAGAAAAATTTATTTTTAAATTTTGAAAATTTTGAAATTTTGAAATTCGATTCCTTATTAATTTTATTTTATTTATTTCTCTCGACATGAAAATAATTTTAATATATTTTTAATGGTGACTAAATCATAATTTTATATTGTGAATCCAATTTACACGTCCATCACCTGTCTATCCTCACCCCTTACTTGTCCCTTTTATCATCAGTTTTACCCTTTTTTTGATACTTTTTTGGATACTTTTGAGCATTCTCTTTTAAATTCTCATTTTTATCCTCATTTGGATAATAACTGGCATGACTCTGAGGTTGAGTATTCCTATATGGCACATGCTGAGGGAAGTAATTTGGTGGGGGTGGGGGATATGGAGAATATCCATAGTAACCACCTGTGGGTGCATAAGATTGAAAATGCAATTGCTGGTTTGGGTTAACAAATCTAGGATTAAAATTCGCTCTCGGTTGATACTGTCCATTATAAGAGTACCTTTTATTAAAATGCCGACCTGCGAAATCTCTGCTACCCTTATATGTATTTTTATTATCATTTTTGTATCAGCACGTTTCTAAAGTATGCGAATTTTTTTTACATAATTCGCACCATCTGCTTGATGCAGTATCTTTTGTTTTAACTTTCAAATTGTTTATTTCGGAAGTCAAAATTTTAATTTGCTCCGCGCTTTCCATATTTAATTTTAACAATTTGTCCAAATTTTCCTCAGTGGAGGTTTTTGTAATCGAATTAATTTCCTTTGATGCAACTTGATTGTATGCATCTTCCATTTGTTTCGCAAATTTACATGCATCGTTGAAATTTTTCGGCGCCATTCTTCGAATGTCCAAACTTAAATCTGCCCTAACTGATTCTAAAAATCTTGTGAATTTTATCATTTCAAATAAACTACCATTACCGTTGTCAATATTTTGGCCACTTTTATCTAGGTAAAGTTTTGCAGCCGCATTGAATTCACTGATAAAATCAGCGATAGCCTGCGCAGGTTTTTGCCTAAGAGAAAAAAAATTGCTTTGAGCCGCAGAAAAACTTGTTTTAGTAGAAAAAGTATCGATTAATTTTTCTTTAAATTTACCATAGTCTTTTTCTGTATTAAGATTTTCTTCATTAGCTAATTTATCTCTAGCACTACCAACTAACTTTGTCTTTAAAAACGCAATTTTCGAAACATTCTCTAATTCCGTTTGTTTCATTAGATTGTCAAATTCCTCCACAAAAAATTTAATATTAGAGTCTTTCTTCCCATCAAAGACGGGGATACAATTCAACAGCGTATCAACACTAGGTTGAGCCATTGTATTCTTTTTAGTTTTTTGTAGCGAATAATTTAGAGAAATAATTTTATTTTTCTGTCCTCTGGTTTTAACTCCAGAGGTATTTAAATCTACACTTCTCCTTTTAAATTTTCGCTTATTGTTGGGCATAACCTTTTAACAGAATATTTCTGTTTATCATACTTTTTTCTCTATATTACAACATATGTATGAAAATATTCTAAATTGCATAAATACATAAAAACAACAGCAGTAAAATTAAAAAAAAATATTTCTTAGCAGATGAAGTTGTTTTGTAGATTATTTTTTTACACACATAAATACCCCTAAAATGTTTATAATACACGTATATATAAAAACACCATAATTTCATTTAACAGAAGAATATCTGTCTTTTTCTACAGAAACAACAATCTTATTTTTTTTTTTTTATATATATAAATATTGTACCACTACTTCGTAGTACGACTCATAAATTTTCTTTTGTATCACCTTGATACAATTTCAAAAATCATGATCTATTGACATTTCAATCATTTTTATACCAGTCATATTATAAAATTTTACTCATTATTCTTATTATTATTATTTATACAATATATAAAAAAAAAATTTATTTTTACAAATGTGTCATCCGTGATGTGAATGCCATTATTTCTCAATGGTAACTGAGATCCAACCAAAAGAGAAAAGAGAGAAAAAAAAAATTGTAATTCCTAAATTTACCTATTATAAATCCTATAATTATTTTTTTCATTTCTTTTTTTTTTCTACTGCTAACATATATTATTCATTTTATTTATTTAAATTATTATATGTGTGTCATTATTGTTACAATAATAAAATTAATTTTAATAAAATTTTAATCAATTAAACTTACATACCTACAATATCTTTAAAATTGTGACATTAAAATAATACTTAAATTTATTTTCCTTTATTATTATTATTATTATTATTATTATTATTATTTTTAATTGTCGCATATTTTTATGGACTTAAATATCATTGCGTGGAGAGATATATCTACAAGAATAATATATACATCTTGCTTAAACAAGTATTTAATAACGAACACATTTTACAGCAGACGATCACAGGAAACACAGATTCGGCATAGTATACAATTGCCGCTTAAGCACAAAAACATTCTATTTTTTCTTTCGCGCTAGTCGCGGTTACAGTCAAATACACCACATCTCCTCCCTTCCAAAACTTCTTCTATAGATCTAATCGCTTTGGAGGTTTCCGGACTCTAGTGGATCGGCGAACTGGTTGTGGTGTCGGAGTTGAACCCTGGGCTATGAGTGGAGCATGCTCTGGTGTAGGAATTGAGACTGGCGTTGCATCAGTCGTCTCCGTCTCCCTACAGGTCGGTGATGGTGTTGACTCAACACTGGACGTCGGAGCCTCAGCATCTTGCACAGGAATGGCAGGTTTTGCAGACTGTCGTCGGAGCTCGCATTCTTTTTCCTCTATGTCTCCTCCATCCCGTATTTGATCCACATGCCTACGCCACAATTGGCCATTTACATCCACTGTGTAATGTAGTTGCCCATCTTTACTAACGACTCTTCCAAACCTCCATCTCTTGTCTCCTTGCCGGTAATTTCGTACAGCGACATTGTCGCCAATTCGGAACCCTCTATCTGAGAATTCATAAGTTCCTGATAGGTCCAGCGAAATCTATGTGGATACGTTGCCAAGGTGTACTAGGATACTCCCAGTAATGCACCTTCACTTTTTGTGGGTCGGTTTTATATCGAGCACAGTCTACACAGTTCTTGGCCGTGTTTTCTATGTCCTTATCGATGTTTTTCCAGTAAACGTACGATCTCGCGATAGATTTCATTTTTACAGCACCTAGATGGCCATGATGCAACTCTTCAAGCACCTGAGCCTGATACCGTTTAGGGACGCACACCCGCTGACCTAACAGTATGCAACCATCTTGTAGACTATATTTTGCTTCTCTTCCCCTTAAAACTCCTCCACTCTGTAACACATGAAGTATTGGAGCGAGGTCTGCATCCAAAAGAGTTTCTTTGGCTAAGTCACTAGCTGTGACAGGAAGAGTTTCTATTTGTGCTAACTGAAATAGAGAAATTTCATCTTTAACGTCTAGCTGTTCGGAAGTGGACGGCAGCCTAGACAAACAGTCAGCATTACCATGGTTTTTTGTATGACGATACTTTATGTCAAACTGGAAAGATTGTAATACTAAAGAATAATGTAACAATCTTGTCGCTGCCAGAATTGGGAGACCTTTCTTCGATCCAAAGATGGCCACTAAAGGTTGGTGGTCAGTTAATAATGTGAATCGTCTCCCTTTTAGGTAAAGATAAAATTTCTTGACACCCCATACAATTGCGAGTGCTTCTTTATCAATCTGAGCGTATCTTTGCTCAGTTTTTGTGAGAGTTCTGGAGGCAAAAGCTATTGGTCTTTCCGTTCCGTCAGGTAAAGAGTGGGAAAGTACCACCCCTACCCCAACAGGAGATGCGTCAGTTGCCAATACCAATGGCAGTGATGGATCATAATGCATTAGGACACGCGGAGAACAAATTTCATTTTTAATTTTTTCAAAAGCTTCCTGACAATCCTTTGACCAAACCCATTTAACATCTTTCTGTGTTAATTTATACAAAGGATTCGCTATTGTAGCCAAATTAGGGCAAAATTTTCCATAAAAGTTAACAAGCCCTAAAAAACTCTGTACTTCTTGTACGTTTGTAGGTCTAGGAGCTTTCGAAATCGCAGAAATCTTCTCATCAGTTTTATGTAAACCGTTTTCATCAATTTTGTGCCCTAAAAATTTTATTTCTTTTTGAAAAAATTTACTCTTACCCAAATTTAATTTCAGCCCACGATCTTTACATTTCTGAAAAAATTTTCTTAAGGCCTCTAAATGTAAATTATCATCTGATCCAGTCACTCTAACATCATCCATAAAAACTTTAATACCTTCCAACCCCTGGAAAAGACCATCAATATATCTTTGCCAAATAGCTGGAGCAGAATTTAAACCATACATAAGTCTTTTACATACATATAACCCCTTATGAGTATTTATAGTTAAGAGTTTTTCACTATCGGGATGCACTTTCATTTGCAAATATGCATGCTTAAAATCAATTTTTGAAAAATGTTTACCCCCATTTAAGCTTGAAAATATTTCCTCTAATTTTGGTAAAGGATGTTGTTGTATCATTATATTTTGGTTTACGGTAACAGAGTAATCTGCACATAGGTGTATTGACCCATCAGTTTTTTCAACCGGGACAACTGGTGTTGCCCAATCCGAGGATTCTACCCTCTCTATGATACCTTCCCTTTCAAGCCTATCAATTTCTTCTTCAACCCTATCTTTTAAAGAAAAAGGTACGGGTCTGGCTCTACAAAATTTTGGTATTACATCGGATTTAAGTTCCAACTTTACTTCATAATTATTAATTTCACCTAACTGATCGTCGAAAAGTTCTTTATACTCTTCTAACAATTTATTCAAATCATATTCACAAGATGTTCTCACTGCTTTGATAGAATTCCAATCCAAATTGATACTATATAGCCATTCACGGCCAAAAATTGTATCCAAATTTTCCTTAACAATGTACAAATTTAATTTGAATTTTTGATTTTTGTATTCAACATCAACAGTAACAAATCCCAAAGGTACAATTATTTCACCTTTATATGTTTTAAAAACTACTTTTGAGGGCTTAATTTTTTTTGGATTAACTGATTATAGTAGATGCTCATTCAAAGTGGTTGGAAGCTTATCCAATGAGATCCACCACAACAACCAAAGCGATTGAATGCTTAAGAGACTGTTTCGCACGATTTGGATTGCCACTTATGCTTGTAAGTGACAACGGTCCACAGTTCACATCGTTCGAATTTGACATGTTTATGCGTAATAACGGCATTAAACACAGAACCACTGCGCCCTTTAAGCCATCTAGTAATGGGCAGGCCGAAAGATGCGTATTTACAGTGAAGCAATCTTTAAGAGCTATGCAAAATTATGGCGGAACGATACAACAAAAATTAAGTACGTTCCTTATGCAATACAGAAAAGCTCCGAACCTCACTACACTCCATAGTCCAGCCATGCTCATGTTGAAGAGAGAGATTCGGACGAGAATCGACCTGCTGCGTCCTGATCTTAAGAGCAGAGTGGAAGAAAAAGTTCGTAAAGGAACTTATGAATTCTCAGATAGAGGGTTCCGAATTGGCGACAATGTCGCTGTACGAAATTACCGGCAAGGAGACAAGAGATGGAGGTTTGGAAGAGTCGTTAGTAAAGATGGGCAACTACATTACACTGTGGATGTAAATGGCCAATTGTGGCGTAGGCATGTGGATCAAATACGGGATGGAGGAGACATAGAGGAAAAAGAATGCGAGCTCCGACGACAGTCTGCAAAACCTGCCATTCCTGTGCAAGATGCTGAGCTTAGTTTTTTATTTTAATTTTTTAAATGGGGGTAAACATTTTTTTCTTCGAAATCTCACGAAATTTTTTAACGCTCATTACCGAGACGGCCCCTCCAGTATCCAGTTCCATACTTACAGGTTTATTTTCAACAATTAGTGTTAACATAATAGGAGGTTTTCTTTGCTCCTCCTCTTTTAGCGAGTTCAAATCAAAAGAATACATTGGGATAACATTTTCACTAGAATACAGAGTATCTACCTGCTTTTGTTTTACCGTGTTTGCTTTTAACCCTTTGTTTGCGGCAAAACAGGCTTTTTGAATGTGCCCAATTTTTTGACAAAAATGACACTTAGCTAATTTAAATCTGCAGGAATGCTTATCGTGATTAGTTGCCGTACACCGTGTGCAATTTGTTTTTTCCTTCTTTCCCCAATGATTTTGTTTTCCAAGGTTTTTCCTTTGCGAAACATATTTTGACTGCTCTTTATTTTTTCCCACGCTAAATTCCTTAATTTCTAAAGATTTCCCCATTATCTCATTTGCCCCTTTCATAGCTTTCTCTATAGCTAAAGCAATTTTTAAGGTATTCTCGATATCTATATCATCTTCCTCGAAAAGTCTATCTAATATTGCTCTATCCCTTAACCCGCTTTCAAAAACATCCCTTAACATCGTATTTAACATTTCTTGTTTATACTGACAAGGAATTGCTAAGGAGCGAAGTTCAGCCATAAAAGCACTGACACTTTCCCCCTCTCGTTGCTTACGATTTAGAAATACATGCCTACTAGGAATTATAAGCGGCGTCGGAGTGAGGTGAGCTTTTAACGTATTTTTTAGGGTTAGGAAATCTTTATCGGAAGGACTGTCAGGAGTTAACAGGTTTTTCAACAAATTGTATAATTTTGCTGACAAACTAGAAATAAAAACTTTCCCACGTTTGCCATCCGGAACATTTTGAATGTCCATGAATGCTTCGAAGCGTTCTATAAAAGCATCAAAAGCTTCATTTGTATCATCGAACTTTTCAAATTGAACCGAAACTTTAGGTTCGTGGGTTTTTGGACCGGCAAAAGTGGCTAAAGTTTCCATTAAGGCTTTATTCTGTTCGATTAAACTTTGAACGAGCTGCTCCATTTTTATCCTTCTTTAAAAGATAAATACAAAAGAATTTTTTTTTTTTACCTTGGGCAGTCTTCAGCAGCTAATTATCCATCGGCGTTGTCCGTGGTCGTAATGACTTTGAAACTTTTAGTTACATCCCATCCTCGTCGCCAGCTGTCGCATATTTTTATGGACTTAAATATCATTGCGTGGAGAGATATATCTACAAGAATAATATATACATCTTGCTTAAACAAGTATTTAATAACGAACACATTTTACAGCAGACGATCACAGGAAACACAGATTCGGCATAGTATACAATTGCCGCTTAAGCACAAAAACATTCTATTTTTTCTTTCGCGCTAGTCGCGGTTACAGTCAAATACACCACACTAATGACCTCAGATGAACGTTCCTGAGTCATAGCACCATTTTACTTAATGAGGGGGGATGCTGGACAGATAATTACACTTGTTTATTTCCTATTCAATTTACATCCAAAATTGTTAATTGATCCAAATCATCCAAGCAACCTCATAGTAAATCGGTATATAATTTTATATACCTTAAATAAATACAACATAACATAAGTGATCGTAATTACGTAATTCTAGTAGAAGAGCAACGCGAATAATTAATAAAATTAAATTATAATCCGCGTTAAACTGTAATTATTAAATTTAATTAATTACGAATAAAATTAAGAATTTGCGTTGTGATTTATTTAGACGAACTCTTCCACTTATGAACTAAATTTAAGCTGTAAAAATAAGTTGACACACCTTAAACATTTTATCAATTAAATAATTACAGAAACTTTTTAAAACTTGATTAAATATTTTATTTACATTGAACACAACTATATACAGAAACACATAATATTAATTCAAAAAAAAAAAGAAAGCAACACTTTTGTTTGCTGCTCATTATTACATGTATGTTTAATCTTTAAAAAAAAAAAAGACAATGTTTTCATTTACTCTTATTATTATATATTTTTCTTTTTTGCAAAAAAAAAAAAAAAAAAAAAATAATAATAATAATTATCTTTCATTTTTTTAAAATACCTTAATTATATTTAATTATTGGCTTTGTTGGATCTCAGATTGCTCTCTACCATAAAATATCATAAAAGGATATTTATTATTTCTCATATAATTTAAAGTGGTAAAAGAAAAAGATTAAGGTAATACCTTATATCATATACGGGATGGTGGCCTTTATTCATCAAATTTAGAGCTGTCGCGTTGCTAAGGATCATATCCAAATGTCATCCGGGTTCAGCTTCTTATCAGAGCGGCGAAATTCGGGATGGCAGGATGCATAGCTACGGACCGCAGTAGAACAATCAATTTTATTTCGACATCAGGAAGACATCCTCAATTAGGCTTGCTTTGGCTCACTCCGATATGTCCATCTCGCCTGGGCATTACTAGGGCTCTCTGGATTCATTGCATGGGCTTTCAGGATAGCTCCTGCGTCTTCGACATCTTTTTTCGGACTCTCTTTTTCAAACCTTTTTCTTCTGGCACACCAACTCTTGCAGTGGGTGGAACTATTTGTCTAGTCCTCCCTTATTGGATATGAGAAGATATTGCATTATCCTTAGATAGACCTATTAGCTCACAGTCTGCAAATGGCCCCTTACATATATTTTAATATTATTATATGCCTTAAAGTTTGGGTGGTCTGAAAAGCCATAAATTTATTCCAACATTTTTATTATTGTACAATTTCTAATTATACACCACTTTCCACTGGCTTGTCATAAAACGACACCATGGCGTCTGGCTATTGTTGTTATCTGAGATCCGAATTATATTCAACATTATACATTCATTTTACAATACAACAATTTTTTTAAAAAATATATATTTAATATTTAAAATCAACTTAATAATTTTTGTATGAACTTACACTCCTATTTTACTTAAATATATAAACATTATAATTTTACACTCATAATTATATTTTATAAAAAAATATTTATACAAACAAAAATAACAAATTACGCAATTTTACTTTGATTTAACCAACATGGTGCGGGAACATATTATTGTTATATGTTGCCCAGCACATGGCGAAATAGGTCTGGAACATATCAATATACAGTAGATCTTTATATTACATTCCTCAAGACCAAAAGTTTGTACCAATTATAATTTTTTGCATAATTTAGATCAATTCATATATTGTGAAATTACCTTACAAACATGGTCAAAATATGCATGGACAAAATCATTATATCACTTATTTCCAAATTTTTTTATTTAATGATAACAATTTTTGCATTTAAAAAATATGAATTATGGCATAAAGATGAAATATTGTTTGAAATTAATTCTTCTAGAGGCTAGCACTGTTTCTTCAATATAGATTGCAAGCTCTTCTTAAGTTTAAAATTCATTGTTTACATTTCAGAAGCTGTACATTATATAGAGAATTACATTGCATAGAATTTATTATAAAGATCTTCTGATGTATATATCTTTCGATCTTGTTCATCAAAATGGAAATATTTGTGTTAAATGCCCTAAATGGTATAGGAGTATTTGATATTCTACTTAATTGTGCGCTGGATTAAAAAAATTATTTTTGAATATCTTTTCAGATTCCTTCAGCAAAGCTATGCGTAAGGCAAAAGAGGCAACACAGACATCAAATTTGAGCAGTGACTCTTCTGAGGAATCGTCCAGTCAACGTAAGAGAAAGATGCCTGCTAGGTTTCTGACGGATTCTAGCAACATAGTAAAGAAGTCGAAACCTGCAAGAAATCGCAGTGAATCATCAGGGTCAGAAGAAAGTGAATCACTAATTAAAACCAAAATATACAAGATCCCCCAGATGCCTAAAAATAATGAATTGGAATGTAGTACAGCACAACAAATTCCAAGTAAGTCAAACTAAATGTTTAAAATATTGAAATTATAAGGCTTTTTGAAATCCGAGAAAAATTAAATTCAAGTGATAAAGTACTGTAGGTCTTATTTTCTCAGATTAATTTACTTTGAAAGACTTTGCCAGCTTATAACTTATTTTTTTTTTTTAAAGGTTTTTGTATTTTTTCAAAATAAGTAATAAATGTTGCAAAACAATGAATAGTAAAAGTATTAAATTCCCAAAATTTATGCCTCTAGACCAGAATATCCCCTTAATAAGTTAAGGAGTTTATATGACTGGGCAAAATAAACTATGAAGTATCAAAATAACCAGCATAATGCATAGAAAATTTAATTAAGATTTATCATTTTAGATTCTCAAGATTTCCTTTCAAAGGACAAAAATGATGAACCAGGTCAAACTGTGTTAAGTAAGTAATTTTAGTATCTATTTTGAAATGCATTGAGCAATAACATTTACTGAATTAATCCAAGTATCTGACCAGTGTTCTGAGTATAATAGAGATGCACTATAATGACAAAACGATTTGTGATATGAAGCCAGTTATCATTCAAATCATTCTGCTTGATCAAGACAAGCTTGAGGAACAAGAGCTGAATTCATTGGACTGGGGGAAAATTTTCAAAACAATTTGCAAGTGTTTGGCTGAATTGTAACTGGTTTTAGGGTGGCAGTTTTTGGTTTCAAGCAAAAACTGCACATTTCATCTTTATTAAGGGGACTCTTCGCTCACTTGAAAACACCCGCTTGGTAATGTTAAACCTATAGGCAGGTTATTTTTTAATTTCTCATTTAAAAATAATTGCCATTTAAATGAGAAATTCAAAAATAACCTGCACATGGGTTCAACATTACCGAGCGGGTATTTTCAAGTGAGTGAAGAGTCCCCTTAATCTTAGAACTGCGTGCATGTCAGACTTAAAATATAATAGGATTGCATAGTGTTTCTTTCAGGTATCTCTCCAAGAGAGTATGCCTCTCCCTGGCAAAAAAAGAGTAAACTATCTGTATTCTTGCTACAGGTGTCCATCTGTTCTAAAAGATCTTTCCTGCTTTTTGTTCTGAAAGAAACACTGATTGCATGTCAGTTAAATTTTGGAGATTTTTTGTCTGTAAAATATATATATATATATATATATATATATTTTTTTTTTTTTTTTTTTTTTTTTGCAGATAATCGTATGTTTCAAGTGCTGGAAAAAATCAATAAAAAGGTGTCTGAACTAAACTGTAAAGTAGACTGCCTGACCTCAAAAGTGGAAAAAATTACAAGCAACTCTACACACATGCCTGCTGCATTTGAATATCTACCGGAAGATGTCAGTTTACCTGTAACATCATTAGAAGAGCTGGATGAACTAAATAACAAATTAAAAAATGATAAAGAATTTTCTGCTATCGTGGTAAAAACTAAAAAAAAAAAAGTGCCTCAATAAACATTAAAAATTAATTGTATAATGTAATAATAATAATTCGCTATTTTTCTTTCAGGGCCGCTTTCTATATAATTCAGGAACTGGTAAAACTGAACGCTCATTTATATTGAGCTTAACAAGAAAGGTCCTTGCGCAAGAAATTGCAATGCAATTTAGCAGATATGGCAGAAAAGGGAAAAAGCCTTTCATAAATTATATGGAAACGCTTAATGTAATATTGGGTAAATTTAAATACATATTCTGTTTTCCATTACTATTTTTTCCTTTTTACCTATTAATAAGTAAGTATATGTCACATGTTTCTTTTGATACACATTTGTGTACCAATTTTTCAATAGATATAAGTGACCATCATGTGAAGTTTTTGCATTATATAGATCATTGCTAAATTTACTTTATAAACTTGATGCAAATATGCCTGCACACAATCATTCACTGTATTACTCATTTTCAAAAATTTGTATTGTAATAATAGCAATTATTTCATTAAAAAGCTGAATTAAGGAGATAAAGTTGATCAAATTTAGTATTCTAGAGAATAGCAATTTTTTACAATGCGAAAATACAGTTGCTTCTTAACAGAAAAATTCATTTTTTACACCTGAGAAGTTGTGCATTATAAAGATCTTCTACTGTGTATGTATATATATGAAAAAAAATTAGTTTTTAATGTAATTTATTTCCGAAATTAACTTGCAGGTATATGTAGTGGAAAGTTTGTCTAAAGGCAAATATTATATGAAGTCTCTCATTTTATCCTTGCATTTTTTGCTTATATGCCTATTGATCCCCATTTTCTTCAAATATTTGTCTTAATTCACTAAATTATTGAGCACTTACAGAATAGAATTCAATTCAATAAGTCACTATCCTTATACCGTGTTTATGTTTGATTCTAGGATATCCTTAAAAATAATTTTAATCTTACTCTCATGATAAATAGAATATCTTGCATAAATTAAGGTGCCAAGAGCCACTACTAATAGTAAATTTCAGGCAAACAATCAAATTTAAATGATTTGTATTCAAAGACAAAGTTTGAGATCTATATCTCTATTTCTACGATGTGAATTATTCATATGTGTAGTTGCTTTTTTCCCCTTGTGATTTAGACTTATTAAAACTAATAGTGTTTTTTATTTCTTTGTAGCTGCAGCTTCTTTAAAATTTAAAGGAGCTGAAAGGGAAGACTTGGCAGAGATGTTTGGGAAATCATTAGCTGGTGCTTCGGACTGGAATAAAAGGAAGATTCGGCCATCAGATTACACTTTAGTAGACTGTTCCTTAACCTTTACTGAAACTGAATAAAATCTTAAAATATGAGCTTTTTTGTGATATTATTTAGGAAATCTTAATTTGTTAAAATAGCACAATTTGCATACATATTTTTAATTTGTGAAGTTATGGATATTAAATATAAATATTGATTCCTGCATCAATAACTTTGAATTGAGAAAGTCTTAACTCTTCATTCACTTGAAAACACTTGTTTGCTAATGTTAAACCTATGGGCAGGTCGTTTTCGAGTTTCTGGTTTAAATTTGAATATTTTTAAACTAGTATTTGCATAAGATAATTTAGCTCTATTCATTTGTACTTTTTCGATATTGGTTGCAGATTTTTTCTAGTGAAGGTACTCTCACTTTTGAAACCAGTTCTGAAAGTAAAAGTACCTTAAAAAAACTGAAATCGAAAAAGTAGTAAATAGCCATATTAAAAATCGACTTCCTATTAAAAAAAAAGAAAAAATCATTTGAAAACATTAAATTTAGACAAGAAATTCGAAAACAACCTGCCCATAGGTTTAACATTAGGGAATGGTTGTTTTCAAGTGAGTGAAGAGTCCCCTTAAACAGCATTTCCTTTGTGTGTATTAAATTTTGAGTTTTTATTTCTAATTTGCATAGCTACCAACCTTCAATTTTTTTCCAATGAAAAGAAAAGTATTAAATTTTTAAAAAAAATCTGATTTAAAATTATATTTGAAATATTGTTTTGATAAATATTGAAAAGTTAGCAGCTGTAATATTTCTATTTTTCCTTTAATTTAGAAGCATGTCTAATTTTATGAAAATATCGAAATATAAGAGGAGGATGTTAAATGTGTCTAATCAAACAAAAAACTTTTAATTTGCCCTATTGTATACAATATTCCTATAAAAATAGAAGTTCACTGCAGAAAAAAAAGGCAGATTGCTAGTCAACAATAAGTTACTGTTGCAGCAGAAATAGGATACTAGTTCAATAGTAAAGTGTCATTGTTCTAAGAGATAAAGGTACCAAGTTTAGTAACATTTAAAAAAAAATGCAAATTTAACATTAATTTCCAGTGGTTTTATGACTTGCAGATAAATAGAAATCTGTCGTAAAGAAAATATTTGCGTAGACTATTTTTAAAAATGGCAGGGTGCTACATTCTACAACAAAAGATGAAATCTCTTACTCAAATCCGAACAAGTTTACCTTTCTGGTGAAGTTTGTAAAATTACACACTGTAAAATCTTGGAAAAAAAAAATTATTGAAGAGTGTTTTTCGTTTCGTTGAAGGACCTATTTTATTGAACTTTGTGAAGTATTATTAAAAGTATATTTTTGTATGAGCCTACACTGACAGATTTATAGTTTTCATTTTGCTTTATGTATTTTTTTTTTCATGAGATACCTGAGTCATTCAATGTTGTGCATTTGTACTTTTTTTATTTTGGTTACAGTTTTTACAAAACTGAATATTGACCTCAAGTATCCTATGCAAAAAAAAAAAAAAAAAAAAAAAAAATCAAAAGGATTAAAAATGCAAGTGAGAAATCTGTAAAGAGCTTACATAGGATTAACATTTGTGTGAGCGTTTCTTCTCGTGATAGTGTAGGCTCTTAATACAACAAAAGTATGTATAAGAATAACAACCTGAAAAGTTTTCTCCCAATATAAGATCTTCAAAATTTGCCCAGCAACTTTCGAATACAGAGACATTGCTAATATGGGATCATAAATTAACACTAGAACATCCGGAAATTTGACCAAATCTTAATAAAAACATTTTAGCACCAGAATTTTTATTTAAAACAATTTCACTTATTTATTCAACCAAGTTTTCTATAGTTACAATTCAATTAATTTTACGAAAACAATTTTGGTTCAAATCGACATTTTGTCATTTGATCGGTGCTGAATTGACACCAGCTGGACGTTCTAGTGTTAATATAATTTTAGATTCATTTAGTCAAGGGAATATTTTGCACAAGTCTACTGAAAAGTATAAAGCAACACAGAGAAAGAATGAAACACAAACAATTTATAAATAAATTTGAAATAGCTGTCTTTGCCTGTTCAAACTAATTTGTTGCTATTCTTGAAAGTTATTCCCAACTATCAACACAAAATTTAAATTGTAGAAAAAAAGAATGTGGAAGAATTCTCTCACTTGCATACATTTTTATTAATTTTTTTAAAACTTTTCAATTAAAAATATTTGCTTACAAAAATCCAAAGTTACACTATCCTATATACTGCTCAAAAATAATCTGACAGATCATATCTTCCAAAAGCTGTTATAAAACAGTGAACTTAATTTTTTTAATATGAAAAAGTTGTTTAAGGAGAAGAAAAAAAAACTGATTATTCACAAAATAGATAATTTTTCCAGTCAAAAGTATGGCTAAAAAATATGGCTAAAATAACACCAAGTCAGAGATGGTTATCCAACTCCATAACTGTGTACAGTAGTATGAACTTCTAGAAAGAAATTGTTATGATGCCTTTTAAATGATCAATTCCAGGTACTTTTTTTTTTTCAAAAAAAATTCTCTGAATTGGGGGGGGGGGGGGGGAGAGAGAGAGAGAGAAAAAAAAAGCTTTAAGCTTTGATACCTGATCAAAACTATATATATATTGTGAACTAGTATTTTCTTCTCCAGCATAAAATAAAACAGAGTTGGAAAAAGCAACTTTGTTTACAGAAAAGCGTAAACAGGAATTGTTTAAGTAAATAAGTTCCTAACCAACTTTTTTGACTTATGGAATAACCCATAAGTTTAAAATCGTAACTGCCAAAAAAGTTTTAATAAAAGTCTTACTCCTGAAAAAGCCTGAAATTTGTAAGTAACAACATTATGCAATGTTTATTTTTAATATTTACTCTATTTTAAAAAGAGTGAAAGTGTAAACTGTTAGAATATATTATTAGCTACAATTAAGTAAAATGGTTGCATAGAAGAGTTCATGCACTAAAAGTTAATTGTCTTGATCTTTTGCTTCTAGTAACACTTTTTCATGGCCATTGTTTGATAATGCATACTATTTTTTATGCACCATATAAATTAGTACTGAAAATACTATAATAAAGTACCCAAAACAATTTAGCTTTATAATGCATACTCTGTCATACTTATTTTAGCCACTATTTAACTAAGTATGCTTTATAATAAAAAAAATTAGTACAATTGGAGCTTTTAGATTATTTTTTCTCATATCAAAAATAAAATTTTATTTTTTCTTAAGAAAATAATATAATTTTCAAAAATAAAATTGCTTTTTTTTTTTTTCTAAGAAGAAAAAAATAATTTTTATTTTTGATGTTATGGAAAAATATTCTAAATGTACTACATTTAAAGTATTTTTATTTAAATAGTGGCTAAAATAAGTATGGCAATGTATGCATTATAAAGCTAAATAACATTCATAAATATTAAATAAACATTGCACAATGTTACAACTAGATATTCAGGAATGCAAGAAACCAACATCATTCAACATTAAAAAAACACATTTAAAAATATCCACACATATCAGGGCAAAATATTGCTGAATCTCAGAAAATGATATTCAGGAATGATGGAAAATGATGTTGCTGAATGTCTGAAAATGATATTCAGGAATGATGGAAAATGATGTTGCTGAATGTCTGAAAATGATATTCAGGAATGATGGAAAATGATGTTGCTGAATGTCGGAAAACGATATTCAGGAATGATGGAAAATGATATTGCTCAATGTCAAAAAATGATGTTTACAGATGTCGAAAAATATTGGCCAACGTTGCCAAATATCAAAAAATGATATTCCTGGAATATCATTTTAGGGGGGGGAGTCATTTAATGTTTTCCAATATTAGATTTTGACATTGGCCAACATTATATTTTGATATTGGCCGATATCTTTGTGCTACCGGGATATGCATTAGAAATAATTATATGAAAATATCTTCATATCTAATATTCATTGTAAAAAATAAATAAATAAACCTATTGCATTATTTACTTTTATTCTACTTAATACTACTAGTTTGATCAGATAATTGTTTATTAAACTTACATTAAAGAAAATGATTTTTTTAATCAAGATATTTTTTAATCAACTGTTTTTTAAGAATTTTATTGTTAAGAATTTTATTGAAACTTTTGTTCTGTAAACGAACAAAATCATGAAATCAAAATGGTAATTGCACATTTACTTATAAGAATTTTTTATTTAAAAATTAAACATGATAAGTATGCATTTCCAATTTCAATACTGCCTTTAGTATCGTTGTTGGAAAGAAACAGATTAAGATGGTGTCAAGGAAGGACAGAACTCGCAGAGAAGATTTCCTTTGGCCAATCAACTACGCAGATTTCAGCCGAGAGTTGACTAACTCAGGTCGACTAATCGCGTCTTGAAAGTTATCGATGAACTCGAAATATTAACCGGCGGTTAGATTTGTCAACCGAAGGTTTCTCAACTGAGAGTTGAACCGCGAGTTAAAGTTGGTGGAGAATCGACCGACATATGTTTGCGGCTCGCGAGAAAAAAAGGTTGAGTATGGCTAGACTCTAGTCAGTAGCGCAGCAGTTTAAATATTATGGGAGGGGCTTATAGTTTCTAACTCAGTCTCAGATCTGTGTCTGAGGTTAGAATGGGAAATTGTTTCACCGGGCTAAATTACTATCAGGGCAGTAGGCAGAAAATATTACGGAAGGGGATTTTGAGCTCAAATTTTTATCCTTATTTCTTTATCTAAGACTCGTTTTTTTAAAATAATAATTTTTAATAGAGGTGAAGGAAGTTAAAAGGCTCGTTAAGTTTTACCGTGAAGAATAACTCAATAATATAGCTATTACCAAAAGAAAATTTAAAGGGGACATACGACCCTTAAAATCTTTAAAAAAAACTACTTTTTGTGAACATATACATGGATTGTCATGAAATTTGATATACAAGAAGCACATATGTATTTTGAAAATGATCTACACTTAGGTCAAAATTGTTTCATTAACCATGCAAATAAAATATATTTTTTTAAAGAAATCAAACAAATACATTTTTAGTGGGTAAAAATAGTCATAACTGAAACACTTATCACTGTAAATAATTAAAAGTAGATCATTTAAAAAATACTTATGTGTTTATTATCCATATGAAATTTCGTAGCAATCCATACATATGTTCTTAAGATATCATGCGCACAATGATTTACGAATTTTAAAAAGGCTATATTAATTTCAATAGTGCTCAAATTCTATAAAATACTAGTCAGTTTCAAATGGTGTATATTAAAAAGCACAATTTGTTTAATAGTCAAAATTTCATGTTTATATATAATAAGGTTTTGAAGATACACTAATTCAAACTTTAAAATTTTTCTTGATTTTCGTCGCGTTTAAAAGGAACCCCTTAAATGAAATCTTACGTTAATTTTTGATAGACTGGGTAAATATAATATAGTAGACTCCCTGAAATCCGCAACCCTAAACTCCACAAACGCCTAAACTCCGCACATCATAACAGAAGTAAACAATGGAATTTTCAGTTCAGATGTAGGGTCAAAATTACAGATTTTTTTAGTTTTATATCATTCCATATGTATTTTAATATGTAACTCTCGATAATATGACTGAACTTGTGTTTTTTCATGAAGGAAGTATAAATTTATTTCTGAAAAAATCAAGTTATTTCTGATATCACTGGTAATCACAATCTTTTTACCAAATATATTTATGTATTAATCAAGCTTTTTTTTGTAGTTAAGACTGACTAAACCTGAAATAAAACTTCCTTACTTGATGATTTTGATGTGAATTAATAAGGTATTTTTATGAGGAAAGTTTCATTGAATAATTCAAGGAAAATGTATCTCATCTTTATTATGCATATTTAATTATACTTTATTATTTAATCTTCACTTTTATTAATTTAAGCATTTAAAAAATTGTCTTATTTTGTATCCTTTTAGTTTATTACTTTACTTAATTATTTTAATATTTTACTATATATTGCAAGCATTCATTATACTTTTGATTGCATTATTACATTCAAATGACTGTTTGAAATATGTAAAGAAAGCAATGAGCCGAAATCCACAAAATTCTAAAATCCGCACAATCTCTAGTCCCAAGCTGTGCGGATTTGATGGAAGTCTACTGTATTATGAAGTAAACTGGGTAAAAAGATACACCTGGAATACCTCACTATTATAAACGTTTTATGGAGATCATAAAAATGCGAAACTGAAATAAGATGTTCTTTTCTAGAATGCAGCTGATATTGCAATTTTCGGAGAAAACATCATTTTTATGAAGACTGACGACTGGGAAATGTAATTGAAACTAAGTAATAAATTTTTCATGGAAGACAGCTGAAAAGCAAAGAAATTTCTAGAAAACCATGTTTAGCAACTTTCGTCTCCCTTTTGGCCCTTTAAAACATCTTTAAAAATAATATCACCATAAAATTTAATCACGGAAACTGTTGTCATCAGGTGGTATATAAGAAGGTACTGACGTATGGGTACTTTAATTTCTTAGCCCAGTCAGAAATTGTTTTTTAGTATAAAGAGTTCGTTCAATATGAAGTTATTTGTAAGTATAACTTGTTTAACCCTTTCACTCTCAGTGAGTCCAAATGGAATCATGACATTCCTTATTTTTTACCCGGCTGCCAAGAAGGGTTATGTGTTTCACGCGTATCTGGGTATGTGGATTTCTTTATACCCTCGGAACATCCCAACGGCTGGATGGATTTTAATGAATGGGGTCTCTATAAATTTACCTTAACCGTCCGATGGTTATAGGCTAGATTTTGTTTTTATAAATTGAAAATGGCGGCCGTAAAATACAAAATGGCGATAGAGACGAAAAAATGTTTACACACCCTATTGAGTGGCCTATCATTGGATAGGTCTTTCAAAATGAAGACGATGTTTCATTGACTATTTTACAGTCAGAAGCTCCATTTACATATTACACAACCTGGAAGTTGTGTGGATAGGATCTCTAGCTTTACTGTAACTCTAACCTTCATAGACATCTATAGGTCTCATCAAAACAGTGTTTATAGATAGGAACTAACAATTAAACACAATTTAAAATTCATCAATACAAGTAAATAAAAAAAAATAGGTAAGTAATATAAAAAATAATTTCACATTGATGAGAAATAATTAACCCAACAAAAAGTTTTCGGTAAAAAAAAAAAAGCGCCAAGTTCTCCTTAATGTTTCGGCCAGAAAAAGTAGTGATATCTGAAGTTCGCAGAAGTTAAAAGCCAAACATCCCAAATCTTTCATTGAAAATGGCTTCCTGCGACTTGGCCGTTAATGCCTTCTACAGCATTTGAAAATTAATGATTAGAAATTACGCATTTATGAATTATTTAAATATTAAAAGTAATATTAAAATGCAAAGAGGCAAATTCACATAAAGACATTATAAGTAAAAGATTTCTGATAAATGTCATTCAGTTACAACAAACATTATTTTTAATTACAGATCATTTAGTCCACTTGTGGTTTAATTGCCATTTTGTACGATCTAAAGCTAAACTCATTAACATAAAACCCAAGAAATAAAACAAAATTTACTTACTTCAAATCTCACAATATGTTATATTATATTTTATTGTATAATATTGAAATCTTGTGCATTGACGAAAGAGATTTTATTCGTTTGAACATTTATTATAGTTTGTTTGCAGATATTAAGAGGTATTCGATTTATAAACTGTTAAAAGCTGATACTAATTATGTTTTAACAATTAGGGACATTATCTTCTGAATACAAGTGTTTTGTTATTTTTAACTTCTAAGCATTTAAATAGACTGAAGTGGTTTAAATGCATTTTTTAAATGTGTATTTTATTTCTGTACTTTGTGCCACAAAATGCCTAAAATAATGAAAAAATGTTGTTGGCATGTAGCTCATTTGTACATAACTTTAAAATTTGTAAAAACCCTCTCGAAGGCATTAACGGCCAAGTCGCAGGAAGCCATTTTCAATGAAAGATTTGGGATGTTTGGCTTTTAACTTCTGCGAACTTCAGATATCACTACTTTTTCTGGCCAAAACATTAAGGAGAACTTGGCGCTTTTTGTTTTTTTTTTTTTACCGAAAACTTTTTGTTGGGATATCACTACTTTTTGTATGTTTTTTCATGTTTGTTTTCTAAACTATATTAATATATAGAAAAACTTAAATTTCGGTACTTTTATGTTAGCCGGGAACAAATCTCCTCATTAGCATTTTGTTTTTTCGGCAATAACAGTTTTCATTTTTCACACGGGAAAAATTACAAATAATGCTTTGATTTTCCAATAAAATATTTTGGTTTATGTTATTATTTCTTATTTATTCATTTATTTATTTCTATGTTAACTATTCTATTAAATAAAATGAGGGAAATTCATCTATTTTGAATGAGATGACTGAAAAGTTTATATTTTTAAATGAAATTAATGCAATATGAACAATGGAGTTGGGAGCAGTATTTGGCGATTTGCCACTTGCGCCCGGCTAACGTAAAAATACCTAAATTTATTTTATTGAGGTTTACAAATTTATACTTTATTTCTTTTTAAATTAAAGTACTAGCCGCCTCTAGCAAGCAGTATTTACTCTATTAATTGCATGTTAAACGTTGCATCATGTTACTGTTATTCATAATTTAATTTAATTGCCCATTCTTTCGCCAAGTCGGAAGCTTTTGATAGATAAATCAAGAACTCTTTACGATCATGGAAGCACATCATATATTTTGTGCTGTTATGTATTTCATCTTTCGTGACAAATATCTCTTAACTCACTTATGCATGTTTCCTTATCAGTTACGATTCGTTCTCTAATCCGAAAATTTTTAATCCTATTAAGAAATCTTTTCTAGTTGGGATCACTGCCAATTGTTGTATTTTAACTGATACGATTGGGTACAAGTGAAATGGTTCTTATGAAATCCTTTGACAATATCTGCATTTACATTAAACCATATCGATGCTAATATCTTTTTGTTTCACGTTAACCTTTTCAATAGACTCGATTACGGAGGAATAGAAGGTCTACGGGCTCACTGCCATGATCCATTTGCAAATCTATCATTCTTCTCATCTGATCGTGTTGAAGGATTACCCAATAATGTGCCATGGTTTTAAGATTTTAGCTAATTTATTCGAAACGTGAAAACTAAAATGCGAGGAACCGGATTATGGAAGATTCATTCTAGCGTACATATCGATTAACAGGTTACATATTATAGAATTATAATAATCATAAGGAGAACTGGCAGTTTCGGTGCTTTAATAGTTGCCGTAAATTCTCTTTATATAATACAGAAGTTTTAGAAGAGCAAAGATTAACAACATAGTCACAGTAAGTGTAATAACAGTACAATATAATAACAATAGCAGAGGTTTTGTGCAGTGACGAAACTATTGGCACTTTGGAAATATTCGTACTTTATGCAATATAACTATTCTGATGATATGCGGAAAAATATAAATAGATGGCTCGCATTAATAATTAACTCATTGAAAAATAGCCACTAGCGTCAAATACTCGCAAAGTTTGGCGACATTTTGCGAAATGTCGCCAAACTTGGTAATATATCATGTCAATTCTCAAATTTGGCGACAAAAATGTTTTCTTTATTCTGACATCATAATGATACATATGTATTATGTATTATACACATACTTATAATATGTATGATGCAAATGTATTACGTATTATATGCATATGTATAATATATATGATGCATATGCATAAAGTTCATAACATCACTAAAGCGCACTTAACGGAATAGTGTTCCATAAATAGTACGGATATTTGCCAGATTGACCAGAGTGCTATTGAGATTGATTCCGACATTTATAACAGACCGGGAGGCGTCTGCACGTACCATCACCTCATCGAGTTTACACCTGAAATTTTAGGGTTAGTTAAAACTAGATTAGCATATTAAAATGCAACTGACCTGTTAAGTCATATCTTGGTAGAAACCACCTGAAGACCTAATTTTAGTGGTTGACCGATAGGTTTACTATTGTATTTTCCTGCATCCAAAAGTATGGAAACATGGAGGAATGGGTGCAGGAAAACACAATGGAAAATCCACCAATTAACTGGTAAAATCGGGTCTGTAGATGGATTCCACAAAGATATGGCTTGGCAGGCGAGTTACATTTTAATAAGCTAATCGATTTTTAACTAATCCTAAAATTTCAGCCGCCAACTCGATGGGGTGATGATCTGTGCAGACGCCTCCCGGTCTTTAATAAAATTTATTTTAAGGATGTAAAAGATAGTAAGATGGACAGATCAACTGAAAGATTTGCCTTTTTAAGATTTTTGTAAAAGCATATAAAAATTCATTCAGCTTGAAATCATGTAACACCTTTATAACTCGGGCTAATTTTCTGTAATCGGGTTTTGGCGACCAACATGTCTTATCTATAACTATAATCTTTCTTTTACAGGTTTAAAATTAACAATAAATTAACAGTAAGTAGGCTAATAATAAAATATAATAACAGTAGCAGCGGACTTTGGACGCCGCATCTGTCGCACATCGTTAAAGACAGTTTATTAGTTACACATTTCATTTAATTAAAAGGAGATTTTTAAACTTTCATATGGAATTAAGATATTTTTCCACTATAGGGAACTTGGCATTTAAAAAAAATCTTGGCGCAATTTGGACTTCAAAAACTGAGATATGTTGCCAAATGATATAAACAAATACAAAAATAAATCTGATGAACTTTTATGCTATTTACATATGTATTTATATACATTTAAACATTTTATTTATACATGTATAAAATATTGTTTTTTATATACAAATTATTTATGTTGGTATATAAAAATAAATAAACGGGTTCCTTAGATTAAATAAATTGTATACATATGGAAAAAATTGCTTGTGTATATGACACAGTAAATAGATTGCCAGAAAATACGTTATTATCAAATTTATTTTCTCGTCAAGGCTATTTTCTCTATTTCGTCAAGGCTACTATATCACAAACGTACCGAATTGCGGTTATATTTTGTTAAATGTTTTATTGTTTTAATATCGTAAATATATCATAACCTATACTGATTAAAATTTTTAGGTATATTCATTTTTTCTATTTAACAAACATCTTTGGAAAAGCATATACATAAAATTTTATTTTGTTTGAAATTACGTGACCCCTTCAAAACTCTGTAATCGAGTTTTGGCGACCAACATTGGCACAATTGAATGTGTTAAGGAACTGTTTACGGCCAAATCAACACCCCCTGTTTGAAGGGTTTAGAGGCGGAAATTCTGTGTTTTCAGATTTTTCTGGTTAATTGTGCTACAAACCCGACTTGCTTGTGAAATTTCAAGATTCTACGACTTTTAGAAGTACATTAGTTATTTGATGATGCGAAATGAGTCAGTGACAAAAAAGCGCTTTTTCGGAATTTAATATTCCGAAAACTACTAAATATAAAAACATGAAATCGTGGAACCTTAGTTCAGTTTGATCATACGAACATGTGTATAAAAGAAATTTTTTTATATCTCCCCCTAAAACGACGTTATGAAGGGGTGAAAAGTATGCCAAAATGGTTCAGGAAAAGGTAGCTTACGGCTTGTGCGAACTTGGCGGACGCACTGCCGTGCTCCCAGATTTGTTCGTTTTTTAGGCAGTCTGGTTTTTCGATTTTTTTAATTTAATTTTTACTTATTTTCTATATATCCGGATGCTCCTATATTATTTCAAATAACGGAAATAAAAGCTATGTATAATCCCCTATAGATAAAAATTTTTGTTTCTCTTCAATAGTTGCAGCACTATGCAAAGAAATGATTTTAATATTTTTGATATGAGATTCAGTTCATTTCGCAAAAAGAGACATGAATAACATTTTTTTATATAGACTGTATAATTAATAAATGCTTTTATTTTTTTTATATTGTATTAAAATATGCTTATAGTAATTTATTTCGCCTATTTTATATAAATATTTCATTAATTTTATTTGTTATTTAATTTATAACTATAATTTCTTATTTTTAGTGTTATTTAAATTTTAACTAAAAAATGAAATTTTTCTTTCTTTTATTATTTCTTATATTGAACACAAAATCAACCTATTTTAAGAATTTCGGAATTTTAGCATAAACAGGTGGGACACACAGTGTTAACCTTTCTTTTCTACACTTTCCTATGATTTCGGTTTGTCTGTTTGTCTGCCGTTTTTCTGTGCTAACTCGCGTAGATATACACGGATTGTCATGAAACTGATATACCATAAAATTTCGGGAATAATCCTCCATCCGAATATGAGGTCGTTCCCCAATTTTCAACAAATTTCATTTTTCCAAAAAATTCCGCTTATAAGACCCCTACCGAAATTATTTGGTTGGAATGTGTTTTCTTTCATCCACTGAATGTGCTTTGAAATCAACTAAATGCGAATGAAATTTTTATAATAAAAAACCGAAAATAAATAGAACAAGAACGAAAATTAATGCACCGAACATAGATTATGAAACACTTTCCAACACATTCAGAATAATGTAACGGAAATTCTCCAAAGGAATGTTAAAATTCTAGTGTTAAATTCCCTTGATGAGTATATAAAAAAAAATTCATATAAAGCAAAAATAAAATGCCCTAAAATTACTTGTAGTTGCATACATATAATTTTTCTAAATACATTAAAATATTTTAAAATACACTAAAAAGCCATTAAAATCTCAAGACGTTTTCAGCCAAATTCACACGGTCATCTTCAGTGGTTATTTAAATTTTGTTATTTCTCTTTGAACTTATTCGTCAAGGAGAGACCATTTTAATATAAGGGCGGTATGTAAGATAAGTTGAGAGAAAAAGGCATTCAAATTTTAACAAAACAAGTTTTCATCTACTATAGAGCAATTCTTTCCAAACTCCATGGATGTCATGTGACAATGCATCGTTACAAACAGAAATGCACCGAATATTCAGTATATATTCGGTATTCGGCCATGCTACCGAATATTCGGTTTCGCCGAATAGCAAACTATTCGGTATGCCGAATATTCGGCTTGGCCGAATAGTAAACTATTCGGCCTGACGAATATTCAGTTTGGCCGAATATCGAAATATTCGGCCGAACCGAATACTTAAAGAAACTTTTAAAACATATTTTTAAAAACCTTATACAACTTCTACTTTTAACTGTCAACTTATAAATAAGATATTCAGAATAATTAGAAACAAAATCATATTTAACCCTTAAATGCTGGATGTTGCTTTTCGCAACATACCCAATTTAGGCTCTAAAATACTATTAGAATAATATTGAAGCTATAATGCCTAATGTTACCAATAAAATGTATTCTGAAAATATTAAATCGATTTTCAACATGTAGATGGCAACACTTTTGCTGTTTAAGAATAAAGATAGATTTATTTTTTCAATGGTTGCTACTTGCTCTTTCTTTCTGTTTTGTTTGGAAGCTTTCAAAATACGCTGTTTTGTTACGTAGTGAGCAAGTAAAATTTATTTCTTATTATAGTTCCTAAAATTCTTGTGTGTTTAATATTATAGAATTTTATCAAGGAAAATTATTGTTTCAATTAAAGACTAGTATTGCCGATGAGTAACAAACTGTTTTTTAGCCGTAAACTATACTTAAAACAAAATATGATTTTTTAAAGTATTTTTCCCATGATTTATTTAAAAAATGATAGCCGAAAAACATTATTACAATGATCTTTGAAAAATCAGGCATTTAAGGGTTAAATAAAAGAGAATATTTTTACATTATTTATTTGCTGTTTGTTAAGTATTATTTAAGAAAATTAATCAATCACGAGGATTTTCATAGGAATTAATTATGTACAAATGCAAGTTCCTGAACATTGTCCAATAAATAGTCTGTGCTAAGATTTTAAGAACAAAATTTATCTCTGAAAATGATTGCCCAATCCAGACACCGATCTAGGATGCATTTAAAAACTTCCTTGCTTAACGAAAGGGAGTAGAACAGTTATTCTTGCTAAGTTGCCACCACAAAAAATTTGAACAGACTGTATTATTTGTTTAATTTTACTTTAGTCTCTTCCTGACAAACAAATAATACATGTTCCTGTACAATTTTTCTTCCAATTTTTTCACAATTTCGCTTTGATTTTAAAATGTTTTTTTTAGAATTTAAGAAAATTTTATTCAATTGTTTTAATTCTCAGGAGAAGCCATGAAATTTAAAATTTTATTAATTAAAAAAGTTTTATAACGATCCTCTTCTTAAATAACTCAAAACAGATTTTTTTTCAGAATAAAATTTACTTGAAAAAAGCTCTTGTTTATTAGAATAAAAGTTATTGTTTTAAATATTATGTAAAATTGTTTTAAAATTTATCATTGTAATGCCTTTGAAATATAAAAGTATTCGACAAGCCGAATATTCACTATTTGGCAGGTCGAATATTCGGTACTCGGCCTAGCTGTTACTATTTGGTTAGCCGAATATTCGTTATTCAGTTCTCCCGTAGGCCAAATATTCGGTATTCGGTCAAAATCACTATTCGTGCATCCCTAGTTACAAACAATATCTTTATTGGGAAGTACTGTACCTACAAGCAATTTTAGCAGTAGAGACTGGGGAGTGTTGACTATAGGGCAGGCTTGACCCATCCTTCTGTTTTCATATTTAAAAAAAATTTTAGAGTTTTGCCAATAGGTGGCAACCAAAGCTACTGAAATGCTCAAACAATAGTCTTTGTTTCATGAAAATATTTGAAAAAGGTGTAAAAAATCAATTGGGAAGAGTTTTCAGCTTAAAAAGTGTATTTTTTTAAAGCATTTTGTAAGATTTCTTAGATAAAATATGCCATAAAATTTAAGTAAGTAGATTTTAAGTAATGCAGAAATATTGACCTTTCATTCCAGGTATAAAGATTGTACAGTAAATTAGGCTAAACATAACCATGTGCTATATACTTTAAGAAGTGGCTCTGTAAGGAAGCTCGACGCCATCAGTAATGTGGGGAGGGTTGGTCAAAGCTCCTTAATTAAGTGCTTTTAGAAATCTTTTTATTACACACGAAAACGAACCATAACTTTTTTTTTTCAATAGCAGTACACAATTCTGACAGCATAAATGAACTCTATACCCTTCAATTAGCCTAAAAACAGTTTTTTATGCAATTCGTACCATAAGTTTCCAAGAAATTAATTATCCCAACAAAAAGTTTTCGGTAAAAAAAAAAAGCGCCAAATTCTCCTTAATGTTTCTGCCAGAAAAAGTAGTGATATCTGAAGTTCGCACAAGGGCACAAGTTAAAAGCCAAACATCCCAAATCTTTCATTGAAAATGGCTTCCTGCGACTTGGCCGTTAATGCCTTCTACAGCATTTCAAAATTAATGATTGGAAATTTCGCATTTATGAATTATTTAAATATTAAAATTAATATTAGTATGCAAAGAGGCAAATTCAGATAAAGACATTATAAGTAAATGATTTCTGATAAATACCATTCAATTTCAACAAACAATAGTTTTGATTACAGATCATTTAGTCCACATGTGGTTTAATTGACAATTCGTACGGTCTAAAGCTAAAGTCATTAACGTAAAACTTAAGAAATAAAACAAAATTTACTTTCTTCAAATCTCACAATATGTTACATTATATTATATTGTATAATATTGAAATCTTGTGCATTGACGAAAGAGATTTTTTTTTCGTTTGAACATTTATTATAGTTTGTTTACATACATTAAGAGGTATTCGATTTATAAACTGTTAAAAGCTGATACTAATTATGTTTTAGCAATTAGGGATATTACCTTCTGAATACAAGTATTTTGTTATATTTAACTTCTAAGCATTTAAATAGACTGAAGTGGTTTAAATGCTTTTTTTAAATGTGTATTTTATTTCTGTACTTTGAGCCACAAAATGCCTAAAATAATCAAAAAATGTAGTTGTCATGTAGCTTATTTGTACATACTTTAAAATTTGAAAACCCTCTCGAAGGCATTAACGGCCAAGTCGCAGGAAGCCATTTTCAATGAAAGATTTGGGATGTTTGGCTTTTAACTTGTGCCCTTGTGCGAATTTCAGATATCACTACTTTTTCTGGCAGAAACATTAAGGAGAACTTGGCGCTTTTTTTTTTTTTACCGAAAACTTTTTGTTGGGATATCACTACTTTTTGTATGTTTTTTCTAGTTTTTGTCTAAGCTATATCAATATAAAAAAAACTTAAATTTCAGTACTTTTATGTTAGCCGGGAGCAAATCTCTTAATTAGCATTTTGTTTTTTCGTCAATAGTAGTTTTCATTTTTCACATGTGTAAATTAGAAACAATGCTTTGATTTTCATATAAAATATTTTGGTTTATTTTATTATTTGTTATTTATTTATTTATTTCTATGTTAAATATTCTATTAAATAAAATGAGGGAAATGAATCTATTTTAAATGAGATGACTGAAAAGTTTATATTTTTAAATGAAATGAATGCAATATGAACAATAGAGTTGGGGACAGTATTTGGCGATTTGCCACTTGCGCCCGGCTAGCATAAAAATACCTAAATTTATTTTATTGAGCTTTACAAATTCATATTTTATTTCTTTTTATATTAAAGTACTAACCGCCTCTAGCAAGCAGTATATACTCCATTAATTGCATGTTAAATGTTGCATCATGTTACTGTTATTCATAATTTAATTTACTTGCCCATTCTTTCGCCAAGTCGGTAGCTTTTGATAGAGAAATCAAGAACTCTTTACAATCATGGAAGCACATCATATATTTTGTGTTGTTATGTATTTCATTCTTTCATGACAAATATCTCTTAACTCACTTATGCATGTTTCCTTATCGATTCGTTACGATTCGTTCTCTAATGCGGAAATTTTAAATCGAATTAAGTAATCTTTTCTAATTGGGCTTACTGCCAATTACTGTATTTTAACTGATACGATTGGGTACAAGTGAAATGATTCTTATTAAATCATTTGATAATATCTGCACTTTCATTAAACCACATTGATGCTAATATCTTTTTGTTTCATGCTAACCTTTTCAATAGACTCGATTACGGAAGAATAGAAGGTCTACGGGTTCACTGCTATGATCCATTTGAAAATCTATCATTCTTCTCATCTAATCGTGTTGAAGAACTAGCCAATTTGCCATGGTTTTAAGTTTTTAGCTAATTTTATTCGAAACCTGAAAACTAAAATGTGAGGAACCGGATTATAGAAGATTCCTTCTAACGGTACATATCGATTAACAGGTTACATATTATAAAATTATAATAATCATAAGGAGAATTGTCAGTTTCGGTGCTTTAATAGTTTCCGTAAATTCTATTTATATAATACAGAAGTTTTAGCAGAGTAAAGATTAACAACATAGTCACAGTAAGTATAATAACAGTACAATACATTAACAATAGCAGTGACGAAACTACTGGCACTTTGGAAATATTCGTACGTTATATTACTTAACTATTCAGATGATATGCGGAAAAATATAAATAGATGGCTCGCATTAATAATTAACTCATTAAAAAATAGCCACAAACGTCAAATACTCGCCAAGCTTGGCGACATTTAGCGAAGTGTCACCAAATTTGGTAATATATCATGTCAATTCCCAAATTTGGCGACAAAAAATGTTTTGTTTGTTCTGACGTCATAATGATGCATATGCATTATTTATTATACACATACCTATAATATGTATGATGCAAATGTATTACGTATTATATGCATATGTATAATATGTATGATGCATATGCATAATTTCATTAACATCACTAAAACGCACTTAAAGGAATAGTGTTCCATAAATAGTAGGGATAATTGCCAGATTGACCAGAGTGCTATTGAGAATAGAATTCCGACATTTATAATAGACCGGGAGGCGTCTGCACACACCATCACCTCATCGAGTCTACAGATGAAATATTAGGATTAGTTAAAACTAGATTAGTACATTAAAATGCAACAACTGGTCTGTTAAGTCATCTTGGTACAAACAACCTGAAGACCTAATTTTAGTGGGTGACTGATAGGTTTACTATTGTATTTTCCTGCATCCAAAAGTATGGAAACATGGAGGAATGGGTGCAGGAAAACACAATGGAAAATCCACCAATTAACCGGTAAAA
This sequence comes from Maratus speciosus, assembly GCA_963932465.1. Classification (NCBI taxonomy): domain Eukaryota; kingdom Metazoa; phylum Arthropoda; class Arachnida; order Araneae; family Salticidae; genus Maratus; species Maratus speciosus. Next base: position 14,062,330 of record OZ010797.1, read on the forward strand.
TCGGGTCTGTAGGTGGTTTCCAGAAAGCTATGACTTGGCAGACCAGTTACATTTCAATACACTAATCGATATTTAACTAATCCTAAAATTTCAGCCGTCAACTCGATGAGGTGATGATCTGTGCAGACGCCTCCCGGTGTTTAATAAAATTTGTTGTAAGGAAGTAAAAGATAGAAATATCGACAGATAAACTGAAGATTTATTAAGATTTTTGTAAAAGCATATAAAATTTCATTCATCTTGAAATCATGTAATACCTTTATAACTCAGGCTAATTTTCTGTAATCGGGTTTTGGCGACCAACATATCTTATCTATAACTATAATCTTTATTTACAGATTTAAAATTAACAATAAATTAACAGTAAGTAGGCTAATAATACAATATAATAACATTAGCAGCGGACTTCGGACGCCGCATCTGTCGCACATTGTTAAAGACAGTTTATTAGTTACACATTTCATTTAATTAAAAGGAGATTTTTAAACTTTCATATGGAATTAGGATATTTTTCCACTATAGGGACCTTGGCGTTTTTTAAAAATCTTGGCGCAATTCGGACTTCAGAAACTGAGATATGTTGCCAAATGATATAAACAACTATGAAAACAAACCTGATGAACTTTTATGTAATTTATATATGTTATATATATATGTATATACATATAAACATTTTATTTATACACGTATAAAATATTGTTTTTATATACAAATTATTTATGTATACAAAAATAAATAAACGGGTCCCTTACATTAAATATATTGTATACATATGAAAAAAATTGCTTGTGTATATGACACAGTAGATAGGTTGCCAGAAAATACGTTATTACCAAATTTCTTTTCACGTCAAGGTTATTTTCTCTATTTCGCCAAGGCTACTATATCGGAAACATACCGAATTGCGGTTATATTTTGTTAAATGTTTTATTGTTTTAATATCGTGAATATATCATAACCTATACTGATTAAAATTTTTAGGTATATTCAATTTTTTCTATTTAACAAACATCTTTGGAAAAGCATATATATAAAGTTTTATTCTGTGTGAAATTACGTGACCCCTTCAAAAATCGAGTATTGGCGACCAATATTGGCGCAATTAAATGTGAAGGAACTGTTTACGGCCAAATCAACACCCCCTGTTTGAAGGGTTTAGAGGCGGAAATTCTGTGTTTTCAGATTTTTCTGGTTAATTTCGCTACAAACCCGACTTACTTGTGAAATTTCATGATTCTACGACTTTTAGAAGTACCTTAGTTATTTGATGATGCGAAGTGAGTCAGTGACAAAAAAGCGCTTTTTCGGAATTTAATATTTCGAAAACTACTAAATACAGAAACATGAAATCGTGGAATCTTAGTTCAGTTTGACCATACGAACATGTGTATAAAAGAAAAATTTCTATATCTCTCCCTAAAACGACGTTATGAGGGGGTGAAAAGTATGCCGAAATGGTTCAGGAAAAGGTAGCTTACGGCTTGTGCGAACTTGGCGGACGCACTGCCGTGCTCCCAGATTTTAAAACGGGCGTATTTTAAGGGCTGTATCCATATTGAAGTTCCGTACTCGTTTGTTAATCGAGAGAGCCCCTTTCTTGATCAAGGCACCTTAAGCGCCACTCAAGGAGTCAATGAAGCCTGATAGATTACAGGACAGCAGAATAAATTTCAAAATATCAACTCACTTCCATCATAGACGGCCCCTTAAACCACCGTTTTGCCGTTTTTTAAGCATAATTTGAAAACTACGTGGAAGAAAAATGTGAAATTTTGGATTTCCATAAAGAAGGACTTAATAAATCTAAATCTATCAAAAAAATTGTAGGTTGCAATTCATAATTTTTTCGAATATTAATTTCATAATTCATATCATAAAATTATAAAAATAGCAAATTCAGCGTATTTATGTTTGGGTATATTAGTATTATTGCTACAAAAAAAAAAAAAAAAAAAAAAAAAAAAAAAAAAAAGCACATTAGGAGCATAATTTCAGGAGATATAAATAAAAATATGAAAGTGCAATTTAACATTAGAAGCACTAAATTTTGAATGTTTATAATTCAAAACCTTATCATTCAAATGACTTGAAATTTGGATTCTAGGGGTAATTTGAACCGAAGATTTGAAATATCTCGTTAAAATTGGGTATTGCTATTGAAAAAAAAAAGAAGTTTGGATTCATTTTAATATGTAGATGGCCCCCTAAGAAAATTTTATATACATCATTAAAAGTAGACTTTATATCCAATCGTTCGGTATCGGTAACTTTCGTCTACGATAATTTATTGAGCAGTTAGTAGGGGGTGTTTATTTTTTTTTTCCCACGACTGTACATAATGAAGAGTTAATGGTTATACAGTCGAACTTTCCTTTAACGAAGTTTTCTACTTAAAGAAATTTTCTGCTGAACCTTGACTTTGAACACCATTAACATGTAAATTAATCTCCATATTACAAAAAATATATTCTATATAACGAAGTTTATTCCACTTTTGTGCGTGTACAGCAGGCATGTCAAACACGTGGCCCGCGGGCCACACTTGGCACGCCAATAACTTATCTGTGGCCCGCCAAGTCTTTGGCAGTTTAACCTACGTTAGTTTAAGGTCAAAAAGTACACTTTATAGGAACACGCTTGCACTATATCCGTGGTTGCAGTGTGTTACATGTTGGACGTTGTGGCGACAATTGCAGAAATGTTTCTTAAAAAATACCTGCCACTATTACAGAATAGTAATAATCTTCTCTTTATTTAATGAAAGACATTTCGTGATTGAATAAATCGAAGATTACTCATAAAAAGTGTATCTATTTTGAATGAAAATATTTCACAATCTGTCATCATTGTCATGAAGTTAGACATGGCTAACATAAGTCAGTATGTGGTTAGAACTAACTCATGTTAAAATTTCAGCTCCAAAGAATTGTGGATCCAAAAATAACCAATCGGAAAGCTATAAAAAGTAAATCTTGTATCAAAAAATTGACTGTTTTTTAATATTATTTAAAAAAATAAATTGTTTTAAATTTTATGTGGAAACTAATACTTTATTTTATTGCTATCACACTGCAAATTTAAATAAAAAAAAAAAAATATTTAAATCACACTGCAAAATAATGGTCAGTATTTTTCAGGTAATCGAAAAATATTAAAATATAGCTTTAATTCACGATAATTAAAAGTTGAAAATAAGAAAAAAATAGAAAAAGTTTTTAAATGAATAGTTTTGAAAATGACACGAATTCTCGTTTCGTTTTTGTGAAAAAAAAAAAAAAAGAGAAAGGGAATGTTGTTCTGGCAAACATAGTCAGACATGAGAATTTCATTAATTACTTTATCTTTTTATGTTAGTAAATGATTCATTGGCAACCAGATCTAAGTGATCTTTACCTTTGTGTTTGATGTAGGTTATTTATAAAAAAATTCTTAAAAAATTTTCCGGGATCTGTTTTAAAATTTCTTCCGGTGGGTAGCTTTGGAATTGTGCATGTTTTTCGTTGTTTTTTTTAACAAGGCTGCATTTTGTATGTACAAATTTTATTTCGTGCAATATTAATAAATTTGCACCCCTCCATCTGTTTGTAATGTGGACCGCGGCTTTGGATTAAATTCTTAATTTGGCCTTCGGTGTTGAACGAGTTTGACATGCCTGGTGTACAGCAATCAAACGGGAAGGTTGTTGTTGCGACGTATGTATGAATTTATTTCAGCGGATTGTATGAAAATTATTTCTATTTATTTAATCATTTCCATTCAAAAGAAGAAATTTAAAAAGCCTTCGATACAAGAAGAAGGCGATTCCAGTTTCACGAAAATGTTACAGATGAATTGTTCGGATACTTGTAAAAGCGGGAAAATTTTTATGAAAAGTGTATTTTTTATATGAAACCTGTTACAGAGAAATATTAAAGGCATTTTAAAAGTTAAGGATTTGAAAGACTGAGAAAAAGAGAAAAGTTACTCTGCGCTTCAGTTTTTGTTTACCTCTCTTTATTATGTGATTTTCTAGACATTATTCTAATAAAATTTTTCTCATGTCTCTACGTTGCATTAAAAAAAAATTACTGCCTGAATTAAAATGCATTTTCCCAATACAGTACCCGTCGCTTTATAAAATCACTGGCAATAAAATCAGCCGCTTAATCTGATCAAATTGTGGGGATCGAAGTCAAATCAATACAAACTTCTGTTAATACTGCCGCTTAATAAAATCAACATGGCTGGTTAATAAAGTCAAAAAAATTCTTCAGCAGCAAAACGTAGTAGGTATATGCAAGCGAAACAATCAATTTAATCTTCACTGAAAATTTTTATTTTTGCTTTCTTTTTCAAATTAAACGTAAACAAAACAAAACACAAAAATTTCAGCCGATATCGCAGAGAGTCGCACCCGCTTAGCAACAACACGTCCATTACGTGTCCTAATAAGCCATTTATTACCTCTGATTTCGTAGAAGATTAGTGTAGAATGAAAAGAGTGTAATTAAAGAGGAATGGGGTAAGGTGTAGATGTATGTGGGAGAGGATAAACGAACGCATTCTTTAAAAGATTATTAGTGCAGTGGTAAGTTTCAAAACTTGTGGTTACAATGACCATGTGGCTTTTTTTAAAGAAAATTTAGTCCAGTTTGATTAAGCTTTGTTTCATTTGAAACCTCTAACGATTAAGTTGTCTAAGCAAAATGATTTAATCTTGAAAGAAGAGGGTGAAATTTTAGAGAATTATGATAATTTATTGAAATGTAGCCAAAGGGAAGCGGTGTCAAAGCTTGGAATTTCCAATCTGCTTTATGCAATTTGCTTAAGAACAAAGACAATATTAAGTCTGAAATTGGAGCAAATGGAAAATTGAGCTGCAAACTGAAGCGAGAAGGAAAAGCAGAAGACGTCGTGGCAGCACTTTTAGAATGGTTTAAAAATGCCAGGTGAAAAAAGTTCCCATTTCTCGCGGAATTTTGTGCGAGAAAGCCGAACAGTTCGCGCAATTGACGAGTGTAGAAAACGTCAGACCCACTGCTGGCTGGTTTCCACGATGGAAAGAACGAAACAATATCGTTTATCACAAACTGTACGACGAAAGCAGAACGCAGATTTGGACGCTGCAGATTACTAGAAAGGAAACATTTTGCCCGATTTGTTGAAAAATTATGATCCTTCTCAAATCTTTAGCACTGATGAAACAGGACTGTTTTATCGGGCTTTACAGAACACACTCGTATGTTCAAAACAGAGTCCAGTGAAGTATACAAGAGAAAGAGAATTAAACAACGTGTAACTGTTCTTCTGACGTGCAACATGACGGGGACCATCAAGAAAACACTTTTAGTGATTGAAGGAAGTAAGAACAGCGCTGATTTAAAGGAGTGGAGAATTTTCTTGTGGACTACCACAACAATAAGTAATCATAGATGACATCTCCAATTTTCACTGATTTTCTTGTGCAATGGGACAAAAAACTTACGGAAAATATTGCCCTGGTTATGGACAATTGCGCTGCACATCCTCCAGATTTAACATTGAAGCATATAAAAATAGTATTTCTCCCACCTAACACAACCAGTGTTATACAGCCACTTGTTCAGGGAATTATCAAAGCTTTTAGATGTTATTATAGGAAGGAATTGGCCAAAAAAGTAGTAACAGAAATCAAAGTATGTGACTCATCTGTGTCTTCGTCTGTAAGCTCCATAGAAAAATCTGTCAGTTTGTTGGAAGCAATGCATTACTTAAAATGTTTGGGACAGTGTGACAAAGGACACGATAAAAAATTGCTTCTTGGCTTGCGGATTTAAATCTGAAGAGAATAAGAAATGGCCTACACCTTTGTAGGTAAAGAAAAATTTGCAAGGATTTCCCTCAATATGTTGAAATTGATGAAAATCGCCCAACCTCCAGTGAAATATCCCACACAGAAATAGTGGAGTAGTTCTTGTCTTCGAAAGTTTCAAGCAGACCAGCTAGTGAAAATGACGATTCCAACGTAGACGAAAAGCCAGACCCTCCATCCTCTGCTACTGATGTGCGCAAAGCTCTTCATATACTCTCAAGGATACGAGATAATCTGGGTGCAGAACAGGAACTGTACGGCTAGTATTACTCTCTTGCTAAAAACATTGAACGTTTGATTGTTCCAACCAAACAAAGCACCATTGATCAGTTTTCATAAAGGCCAATAATGCAAGTAATAATCCGTAATTAAATTAATTTCATATGTGGTAAGTATTTATTAATTTTATATGTATGGAACTTATTAATTTTGAATGAAAAATTAACTAATTTAAAAATAATAATTAATCCTGTTTGTTAACGTCATTAAATGTCACATTTTGCAATTTCTTACCAAGTTTGCAGGGTACCACCTTCGTTTTCGGTTTCTGGAATGTTCGCCGGATATAAAAATCAGCCGCTTATTAAAATCATTTGGGCTCAGAACGAATATGATTTTATTAAGCGACGGTTACTGTATTTCCATTTTATGTGTATTTTTCATTTAATGCATGTGTATTTTCTTCTACAAATTTCATGAATTTAAGTTGATTTCTATTGAACGAATTTTCTTCATAACGAAGTGTTTAAGGGTAACGACGAGACTTCGCTAAATGGAAGTTTCACTGTGTTTCTAAATTTATTCTGTAAAATGGGGTGATAGAAAGGAGAATGTTTAAAACTGATTAAATGAAGATGTGAAAAATTACTATAGAAGCAAGAAAAAATTTAATGAAATAGAAATTGGAAAGTTCATGGGAACTTTTATTTCATTTAAATATTGCACATAGTAGGTGAATAAAAAGAATGGAAAAGACTGCAAAGGATAAAAGCACCAGCCTTAACCCTTTAGTGCGTAGCTTTGCCTACATGCAAACAACAGTGTTTTGAATTTAACAGATTTTTTTATTCGTATATACCTAATTCACACCAGAAAATTAAAAGAAATATAAAATTGCTTTAATTAATAACAGGCATTCCGTATTTAAATAAAGCGAAATTAACCATTGATATTTTCTGGTGTGAAGTCAGATTCTCTGAATTACGTAATTTCTAGAACGCATTCTATCATGGGAATTAAAGGGTTAAAGGTTAAGTTTTATAAAATAAATAATTACATAAAATAAAGTATTTGGAGACATACTTATTAAAATAGTTACTAATTTGCAATATTTTAGCGTAAAAAAGCCACACGACAGAAGTTTTTACTTGTATTGCAGATATGCAACAGAAAAAAAGATTGACGCATTTTATGAAAAATGTATCTTTAATTTTTTTTTTCATTATTCTTTTTTTTTTTGTGTAATAATCCATTCAGAGAATCATATATAATTTTTTTCGAAACAAAATAAAAAATCGCGCATTTAAGGGTTAAAAAATCCTCTGCAAAAGAACATAATATTCGTTAAAATACTTTAGGAAGGTATGTAGACAAATTTCACCAAAATGAAAACAATGAGCTAGATGAAGCTAAACTACGTCGCAACTAGTGTTGCCAGGTCGAGTGTCACAAAAAGTATGTGTTTAAAACGGAATTTTTTCCCCATGCCTTGTTTTCCATCTAAGTAGGTTTGTTTACACATCACATTTTCCCAAATATTTTTTATTATTAATTAAACCATGTAGCATGTGTTATTGTGCCTTTTAAAATCTGTTTTTATATCCCTTAACAAATATTTCAATATAAAATAAAGTGGACCAAGCCTCCCCATAAGTGAGGACCCTCGACCCATTATTTTCTCATGTTTAAAATGATTTTTCATGTTTTTTTTATATAATACAGTTATGTCGCAACTTTATTTTGATAACTATAGTGAATTGTACAACGAATAAAATGGTATATGAAACTTTATTCAAGGTTCAATGTTTAAAAAATAAAAAATCCTTTTGTAGAAAATGGGTCAACCCTCCCCAGTCTCCCTTACATTTTAGTTTGTGCTTTATATGAATTTTAATCAAAACTTCGCCGTTTCATATTGTAAAAGATGATGTCTAAACAGATCAGAAAGGACAACACAATTTAAACACTTTTTCCCATCTACATGCGAAAAATTATACGAATTATGAAACCTTGCATATAATCAATAGATTTATATATAATAATAGTTACATATTTCTGACACAGAGAAGATATAATTTCTGAATCGGAACTAAAAAGTCTAGGGAAAATTCATATAAATATTTTTAGGTAAATTTTGTGTACGAAGAAACATTATACATTCAAATATGTATACAAGTAAAACACACAATAATCATTATGAACTTGCCTTGAATATTTCAGGAATAACAAGAGATTGGTTCTTGATCTTGATGCGAAATTTCACGAAACCGCAACGAAGCATGGTTGCCGCCATTAAAGTTTTAGGTAACCGTTGCCACTCTACGATAACAAAGATTGAACCGCGCTGCGTGAAAGTAGAATATAGCAGATCACAGCCATTTTAATAGCACTGGGAAAGTGGTTTGTTTTCTTGAAGGTCCATTGATTAACCACAATCTTGGTGAAAAGCTGAATCTTTATTTTTAACAGTGTACATAATGTGAAAAATTTAGTTAAGTTATGAAATACATAATCCTGTTGAGAATTCCCCTTCAGCAATTTTCGGCAATAAGCATAAATGTACAGGAATTCTTTTGCTCAGCTCTTGTACAGGATCTATAGAATTTATACACATTCAATTTTATGCAAAATATTAGTTAAATTTAAAATCGCATACCAAAATTTAAACTCACTTCCAGCAATTATTGCTCAAATAACAATACTGTCAACGAATTCTTTTGTGAGTCCCTGTGTGACGAACGTGCTACGAAAACCATAGTCTATCGTAAGCGTCTTATAGTGGGCTACTATGATATATATCAATTTCAATATATCTGGAAAACGTAATTAAAATACACTGCAAACGATTTTTCTTCTTTGACCCAATGTAACGGAATTCCTTTTAGGACCCCTGTAAACGAACTACTATTTATGTTACATACTTCATTTTCAATACCGAACCTACCATGGTAAACCTAAATAATATATATAAATTGCATGGCAATCCAAGTTATATTTACTCGAGTTAAATAGCGGACAGACAAAAAACAAAAAATCATAATTACTTTTCAACTTTGTTGGAAAGTGTTAAAAAATTGAGTTAAACTTTTACGGTGTTAAATTCTAATTAAAATACTATTGTTTTTAATACTACGGGGTGGAAGCCGTCGAATTTCGACGAAAGAAAATACTTAAGAAGGGACTGTTTCATTGATTTTATAATAAACATACAAAATTATTTACAATAAAAAATGCATCTTATATTGGTTAGTTTAACTCTCAAACAAATATTATTTTAAACTAAAGTTACCTAAATACTATTTCTATAAAACTCAGTTGTCTAAATTATTGATAAATTAAATTTTAATCGTATACGTAATCAGTTAATTATAATAAAGATCAGTTTTTATGATGAAGTTTCAATATAGGCTCTTATGAGCAAAAAACAAAATTTATTCCACTTTGACACGATCATAGAATTTTTTTCCAATGAAATCTAAACTTGATATCATTTTCACCTTCTCAAATTTTAGCATTCACCTCTCATATCCGTATTCACCATTTAAAAAAAAAAAACTGACATTTTAATTCGATCGTTTTAAAATCATTTTAAATCCAAACTTGAAGGCATGCTTGTCAGCTACATCTTTGCATGTGAACATTTGCACTCTTGACTTGAGATTCTAATTTCAGTATCTAAAAGTTAAAATTGCCGTAATTTATCTCTTTCAGACGCATTTGTGTAAAAATATTTAGTTTTGCTAAGTAAATGGTCGTTTTATTTTAAATATTACTTCATGTTAACTTTCTCCTAGTGTTTTGTACTCAGTATCAGTAGAATGAAAAAAAATGTGGAATTGTAACAACTATTTGAGGAAAAATGTGTCTTTTCAAAAGTAGCACGTCATTTTCCGTTCAGAATATTTTGGGGCAGCACGACCTTAATGGGATTTTGCCCCACTAAACCCTATGCAACAAACTGACCGTTCAAAATTCAACAATTCAAACAATGAAAGCGATCCAATTGTCGCCCTTTTGAAAAAATTTCATAAAAAACTTTTTTAATTAAAATATAAAAATCGGTATATTTTAAAAAAAGACAGCTAGTGCGGCTTTCAATTAAAATAATTAGTAAAATTTGTTCAGTAGAAAACTCGGGGCAGATGATTAAAAAACAGCTTTGTGTTTTAAATAGGTAGATTATATATATATATATATTTTATTTCATTGTAAGTAAGGAGTCATATTTACAATTCGGGTTAATTGAAAATTACGAAAAATTACATTAAGCAAATTATGTTATTTTGATAAAATTATAGCAGAATGTCTGAAAGAATAGCAATAAAATTCGATTAGTTGAGAAAATTTTGGACAAAAACTTGGGGAAGCTGACAATATTTTAAAGGGGGAGTCACTGCCAAAATCATCTATTTTTACTTGTCTAACTCGGCAAAGCGAATTCATCAAGGCGAGAATCGCCAAGTTCTGTAATATGAATTGATATTGTTTGGACAACGACTTCCGATCTGAGCATGCACACGGTATGTCACTGCTCTTCTATAAAAATGGGCTAAATTTTTGTAAAACATTTTATCAGTGTGTGATTTCAATTACGTTATTTTCAAAAGGGAAGCATTTCCACCTGTGAAGAATTTCAAAGTCACTGAAGTGAAAATGACGCACTTGTACAAAACATATTTCAGTTTTAAGAATTTATTTTCTTAGCTACAAAGACACGCTTTTATTTTATATAAAATGACGTCATTTGCATCCGCTAAAACATTCGAATTTTACGATCCAGTCTTAAACAACATGTATAGAAAAGTATGCATATGACGTCACTATCACGAAATAATACAAAATCCCAACAAAAAGCGATGTCGTTATTTAAGAAACTCGGGAAAATAAATCGATTGGCTAATGATTCATATGCCTTCATTTTATATATATATATATATATATATATATATATAATAGCTCCATGTCTTATCAGAAATCATTCATTCATATTTTTTTTTAAATTCGGAAAATGCTACTTCACACGGATTAATAAAATTGCATTCTTTCAGCTTTTTGATTTTAATTAAGTAAATACTGAGAAAATAAGCCACAAAAATATTCCTTAAAATACAGCTTTGTAAAGATAAATTGATGTATCGTTTGTAAAGTAAGTTTGCAATAAACTAAAAATTATTTAATTGATATATAAAAACGAAATAAAATCAAAATTCACCGGTTTTTATAGACGACGATAGTCTTGACGTAGCAGGTATTTTAATTAAATTTTTTTTCAGATGCTATGAGAAAATGGCAACAAAAATATACAATAATTTGCTATTTTGACATTTGACATTTTATTAAATTTAACTATCTATTTATATAAAATCCAAGTCTCTGTGTGTCCCTCACAATTTCGGTAGGACCGCCTCATTGTAATAATTGTTGAAAATTACTAATGCAGGGTTACTACAGCAGCGCCAAATGTTGATCAACATAAGTAGGGGAAAAACGACAGTACGGCCTCAGGAGGAGGAATGAGGGAGGAGGGAGGTGGAGGAATGAGGAGGTGGTGGAATGAGGAGAGGGAGGAGGAGGTGTTCTTTCGAGAGCGTCTTGTAAGAGTAGGGGTAAAAGGGGGGATAAAATTTTTTTGGTGAGATAAGGATTTTTTGAGTAAAAGTGGGAATTTTCGAGAGATTGAATTTTTTTAACACGTTATAGTACGAGGGGTTATTTTTCGATCGGTTAACTAATTAGTAATTAAAAATAGCAATTAAAAATTTAATGAGGAAATATTTAATGAAGCGACTTAGAATTTTTCGAGAGTTTGAAATTTATTTTTAGCGGAATTTTTGGTGTGTTATAGTACGAGGGGGTATTTTTTTACTGACGGTTAACTAATTAGTAATTTAAAATAGCAATTAAAAATCTAATGAGGAAATATTTAATGAGGGGACTTAGAATTTTTCGAGCAATTTTATTAGTACAGTACGAGGTTCGAATGAATTATTAAAAATGGAAAATTAATTTAAAATATTAATTAATTAAAAAGTAATTAAAACTAATTAATAAGAAAAATTAATTTAGAAAGTTTAATGAGGGGACTTAGAGTTTTTGAGTTTGAAATTTATTTTTAGTGGCTATAATATGCAGTTGAATTTTAAGAATAATTAAAAATATTCATTCATTAAAAATAGTAATTAAAAATGATAATTAAAAAATTTGAATGAGAAAATAACTTAATGAAGAAAATTTTCGAGAATTTCATTTAATTTTGTTAATGAATTCATTGTTATGAGATAGTTTTATTTGAAATAGAAATTTTTTGAAAAAAAAAAACAGTGGAAATTTTAAAATCTTTTTAGGAATGTGAATTTTTTTTGAATAAAATTTGGGAAAGGATTTTATTCTTTTCAGTGACATGTTTTTTTAAGATATTTGGGTCTTTATTAGGGAATCTCACCAGTATTTACACATGGAAATCCATGCTTCGAAGAAAACCACGAAAACTCCAAACGATTAGGTCGACGGGCACGATTTGGTTCGAACCCAGTACTTCTTGTCTACCAGCTTCGAGAGCAGAACCTCTCGCTCACTGGTAGGGCGATAATTTAATGCAGAAACTTCAGAATTTTTTCGAGGGTTTTATTTGATTTTGTTAATGAATTGAATGTTATGAGATATTTTTGTTTGAAATAGAAATTTTTTGATAAAACAGTGGACATTTTTTAATCTTTTTAGGAATGTGAATGTTTTTTGAATAAAATTTGGGGGAGGATTTAATTTTTTTAAGTGACATGTTTTTTAAAGATATTATTTCGAATTGCAGTCATGTTTTCACAAATATTTCTCGGTTATATATAAATGAATTGAAAGTTTTGCATTAAACGGTTAGTAATTTTAGACTATCATTAGTTAGGTAAATGAATTTATACTTTTGTGTCGTGCTTTCTGACTAAACTTTACTTATTGAATGAAAAAAATATATGTAACTAGAAAATTTGATGAATATTTGAAGAAAAAATTAAATTTTCAGTGATCTTTTAATCTAGTCAATGCATTAAGTAAAAACAAAACTTAAATTATACTTAATAAATATTTTAAAACACACCACAAGTATTGAGAGACTTCATACGATTCCACAATTAAAAAAAGGATCTATCTATATATATATATATATACAGTCGAACCCGGTTAAGACGCGTTTCAAGGGAGTGAGCAAAAGTCGCGTATTAAGCGGGATCGCGTATTAAACGTGATTTGTATAATTTGCAGGAACTAGGCTTATTTACAACATCTAATCGTCTAAATGAACTTTAGAACTTTCATTTATATGTTTATGGTCGAAAATTGTATCGTTTAGGTGTATTTAGATTAAAATTTAATTCAGTTCAACTCATTGTTTCTTTTTATAGAACCAAATGAAATAACAACTGAAAATAAAAAGTGAATTCAAATGGCTTTATTATGGATTAATATGCTGCAATCAAAAAAAGAAATAATAATAATAATAATTTCCTGCTAGACTAATTTTTTTAACAGAGCTAAAAAAATTATTAAACCTTTGAAGCAATTGTTAAAATCATATTTAGCACATGTGATAATGAGTACAATTATAATTTGTCCTTCTTTTCATTATAAGAACAGACTATCCTTAATAATAGTATTTGTGTAAAAAAACATTGTTAGCATAGCAAGGAGTAAAGAAAACATAAAAGAACTAAACAACAGCAGTCGTATTTATTTAATCTTTACGAGTTTGGTTATTTTGCCTATAATGAAACATAGTAGGGATATAAAGTATATTTAAAATTTCACTAACAATAGGTATACTAATCTTTAATCATAATTCCATGACTACTCTGAGTATCCTGAATTCGTCTATCTCTCTCTACTACAGTAAAAACATACACAAAGCGAGAGACAAAGAATGCTAGGACGCAGGATCAAACAAGAATTGTAGCGTTGCTAATTTAGCGTGTTTTTAAAAATTCAAATATCTGCCACTATTTCCGATTAGTAATATTAGCTTTAGTTAATATGTTACTAAATAAAGTAAATACTACTATTCGTAAGCCGTGTTTTTTATTTGAATATGAAAAAAATCTGGTAAATTGGCAACATTGAAGTAGAGACAAAGAATTCGCATCTTGATCAATGAATTCGCGTCTTAAGTGTGATTTTTTCCCAAAGAACCGAAAAAATCTCGCGTATTAAGCGGGATCGCGTATTAACCGTTCGCGTATTAAACGTGATATTGTTGCATTAGCCTTATGGGCGATATTCAAGGGACCGGAAAAAATCCGCGTATTAAGCGGAATCGCGTATTAACCGTGAGCGTCTTAACCGGGTTCCACTGTATTAGCTGATTTCGTTTTATATAACATCAAATTTTACTGTATGCGTGTATTCCCCATATGGAAAAACCCTTTGGTAGATAAGTGGCTCAACAGTTTGCATGATAAGTACATGACTCACTTTACTTGAGGGTTTATTTGCTAACGCAGTGAGGAATAGGGATTAGATAATTCTTAGTAGTTAAATATTAATTAAAAGGGAATTAGAAATTTGGTTTAGCACTTTATTCTTTTAAATGAGATGTTTTCTAAAGGTAATTTTTAGAAATGACAGTTTTTTTGTTTTTGTTTTTTTCAAATCATTTTTCAATTACGTTTTTGAATTGAAAAAAATGTTTTAGACATTTATCGGTTATACGCTTTGGTTTAGTCAATACTATTAATGAATGCACTCATATTTGGTCATTTAGGAAGATTTCAGAAATATTTTGCTAAGAATTTAGAACATATGAAAATATCCAGAATGTCATTTAAAATGTAGGATTTTCACACATGTTAATGAAGTACAATTTAATATAAAAAAAATTGTAATTCCCATTTAACTTTTAATCTAGCAAATTTGTGAAGCCACACAAACTTCGAAATTTTTCTTAATGTAAATAAATATTATTTTGAGATCATTTTTTATAAATATTAATACATGAAAGAAATGATTGTGCTTTTACATCATGTAACTTTAATCATCAAAATTTCAATAAATATTTAAAACTTTCAAATGAAAATGATAAGTCTTTCGTTTAATATTTTTCAGTTTAATTAATGCGTAATTAAATTTTTCGAAAGATTTTCATAATTAAAACAAATAGAAGAGGAATTCTTTTCAAATTTATTAAGAAATAGGCAAGTTATTCTTAGACAATACTTCAAATCCCTGCAAACTTTTAACATGATGCGTCATCACTGAGAACTTAATATTATTTCTACACATAAGTGTCATTCTGATCTTACATGTAATCAAGCGGAAGCTTTTAATTAATATGTTATTAATATCGAGGTATATGAATAGTAATACTAGTTATACTCTTTGAAATATATATATACATTCCTATATGTGTCTTAAAAAACCTGACATAGTCATTCTGCGCAGTGTTTGTGAGATATAGATTTAGTTCCCATTTATGTTACGTAATAGAGATCACGTGATTTTTCCCAGCAATCGCAGTTCATTCTTTATCATTATTCTGAGATAGTATTGTAAGTATAATTTTTTAGGAAATGTATAGTGTTAGACAAATGAATGACCAGAATTTGAAAATTTTCGCCAAAATAATTTACATATTAACTCACTTACATAATTTTTATGTATTAACTAACTTGCATAACTTTCTACGACCATGACTTTTGAATACACTTGGATCTGACTGAAGTTTTCAAGACATATTTATCTCACATATTTAAATTTAGATATTTAAGCTACTTTTTTAATTCTTGATTAAATTTCAGAAATGCATATGCTTCAACAACAAATATTTTCTAAATGTATAAGAGAAATAAGTATTCACATAAAAATTAAACTTACCTTTTCCGAACACATCTACTTCAAACACTCTCTTGAAAAAGGGAGAAGACAAGTTCTTATCTGATTCAAATGACTAACAAGCTGTGAGTCATTCATGGGTTTTTCTCACGTAGATAACCTCACTGATTAGAAGTACATTAAATTTTGGACTATATATTTATATTATTAAAGTTAGGATTGCAAGTAACACATATCCTTTAATTGACTTTTATAATAATTAAAATAATAATTCAATTAATCTTTTTAAAATAAATTAGTTTTAGTTTTATTCATTCTTAACAAGATATATAAAAATTAACAAAGTCATTTTAAATATAAGTGAACTATTTTTCCCTATTGCTCTACTCGAGATGCGCGAAATAAAATAGAACATTTCACTACTCTTACCTGGAGAGGACTGAGTGATAACAGCCCCGCTTATCTACTTAAGCAAGATCACGTGAAATCCCCGAGCATGCGCTTTGCTGACTAGTGACGTGATCGATCGCTGATAAGATTTCCTGATAAGAACTTGTATTCATTTCTTCCTCAGCTAGTGTGTGAGTTGGTCGTGTCTAGGTAAGTGGCATTTAAAGTTATTTTTATAATGTGTTTTAAATGTGTTTTTTAATATGTAGTGTAGGTAAAAAGGAATACACAGTTTATTACAGTTTCAATTCACTTTTATTAATATAAACTCCACCAAGTAGGATTTAGTAGATATGAAACTTAATGTATTTTGTTAGATAAGTGAATGACCGGAATAAAAAAAAAATCGATAAAATGTTTGATCATTATTCTTTTGAAAGTTTTAGTGAGTTTCGTAAATATAATCACACCATGTTTGTTTTGTGTTACCACGCGATTGAATGTCTTCGAAAGAGTATTTAAACAAGAGGTAGGTCGGGTAGGGGTTCAGTCTATGAGATGACGTCATGCAAGAAAGACTAGAATGAAGATGATGCGTTTTCGAGTTAATGTGACAAATAATCAAATTTTATGTTGTAATGAGGGCAATTTATCCGGTTCCAAATCACGCAGCAAGTTTTGGTGGTGTAAATGCTTTGTATCGTTCTGCCAAAGGCAAAGTAGCGAAGAAGACGATTCAGAAATGGTTGAGCGGAATCGATTCGTAAACGCTTCACAAATCGGCTCGGAGAAATTTCCCGACAAACCGAGTGATCGTTTATTCGATCGATCAACAATGGCAGGCCAACCTGGTGGATCTTATCAGTTTACAAAAACAGAATCAAGGATTTCGATACCTCCTGACGTGTATAGACATTTTGTCTAAATATGCGTAGGCGATTCCCTTAAAAACGAAACGAGGAGAAGAAATTGTGCAAGCCTTTCGTTCTATTTTTTCAACCAGAATGCCCAAGTCCCTTCAATCTGACGCCGGAAAAGAATTTAAGAACCGACTGTTTCAAAGGTTTTTAAAACAAGAAGGCGTTCGATTTTTTACGACGAATAATAATACCAAGGCGTCGGTGGTCGAACGATTTAACCGCACTCTTAAAACGAAAATGTGGAAATATTTCACACATAATCATACCTATCGTTATACGGATGTATTGGACCAGTTATTAAAAAGTTACAACCATACCTATCATTCAAGTATCAAGAGACCCCCAGTGGAAGTGACAAAAGAAAATGAAAGCGATATGTGGTTTACTCTATACAGAGACATGGAACATGTGAAAAGAAAACCCTGTGCGTTTCAAGCGGGAGATGTGGTGCGTGTATCGAAACAGAAAATGACCTTTGAAAAAGGATATGAAACCAATTGGACGGAAGAACTGTTTGTGGTGACGGAGTGTGTACCGAGAGACCCTCCCGTGTATCGAATAAAGGACTTGTTAGACGAACCCATTCAAGGAACCTTTTACCCACAAGAATTTCAAAAAGTACAAATGAAAGAAACTTATACGATTGAAAAAATTTTAAAGAAGCGCACGAGGAAAAGTCAACTGGAATATTTTGTGAAGTATAAGGGATATCCTAGCAAATTTAATCAATGGATACCCTCCTCAGATTTATCTTCCTTATAAGTCCATGCAAGAATGATCCAAGATCATTTGCTAACATGTCCTTCTTCCTGACGTTACCTTCGAACAGTTCCAAGAATTATTTTCCTGAGAATAAAATTTCTCATTTCATTACACGATTGCCAGCCCATATCGAATTGAAAGGAGAATGGGAAGTAGGTCTCGTGGAATTTATTTATCCACATACCTGGTATGATGTGAATCAACACACGAACTTAATTGGATTCGACTTAAACGATGGAAGGATCATTGGTAAACGAATCCCTCCTGGATTTTATGAGACGGTACCTGATATTTTGAAAGCTATTGCTAACAAAGACATGGAACAAAAAATTTTGTTTTCCTACAATCCCATCACGAAAAGAGTCACCATCAACGTGCGAGATAAAGCTAAAGTGATTTTAGAAGCTGGATTATCTGAAATGCTGGGGTTCGAACCGTGCGAGATTGCTTCCTTAGATAATAATATTGAACAAACTGTCGATAGTTCGTATGTGGCAGATCCATGTGCTCATTATAGAGTATTGATGATTTATTCGGACATAGTAGAGCCTCAAATTATCGGTGATGTGTTGGCGCCCCTGTTACGAATTGTAAATGTCACCGGAAAAGACGGAGAAGTGATTTGTGTGAAATTTGATCGACCCCATTACTTACCCATCAGTCGAAAATCATTCGACTCATTAGAAATCGTTATAAGGAACCACTTGGGTGAATTAACGCCATTTGAACGTGGACGCTCGTACGTGAAACTTCATTTTTGTCAAAAATACCTCTCGTTATGTTTGTTCCCTACCAGTGTTGTGCGAAATCTTTTGAAGATTATTATACTCATCAGTCGGGTAGCGGCTTAAACTATTATCAAGGAACTACTTTACAAAGAGGATATGGATTCGGTGGACTGTTTCGTGCAGCAGTACCCCTTTTCAAGTCTGGAGCGAAAGCCGTGGGAAAACAATTGTTTCATTCCGGTGTGAACGTTCTCAGTGATCTATCACGAGGAGAAGATATTAAAATAGCTGCCAAGCGTCGGTTAAAAGAAGCCGGTTAAAACTTGACGGATAAAGCAGCTACTAAAATGAAGACCATGATTGGATCGGGTCATCAGTATAAAAAGAGGAAACGTTCTAACAATGTCGTCATTCCTCGCAAAGCCAAGAGAGTGAAAGTACACGATATTTTCTCTTAAAGATGTTTGGATTCATTCATAAAGATTCTGCTGCTTGTGCCAAATCCGAATTGGATCTGTTTTTAATTCCACCTACCCAGACGGCTATTGAAAAAGATTCATTGAATATCATCCCCTTGCTAATATTCGAGATGGAGGACCTGTGGAATTTAACATTTCTGGGAATGGTGAAGATTATATTGATTTGTCGGCTTCCTACCTCTACGTCAAAGTGAAAATCACTAAGTCAGACGGAACGGATTTACCGGCAAGCGAACCTGTGGCTCCTGTCAATTTGTTTTTACAAGCTTTGTTTTCGCAAGTGGATATCAGTTTGAATGAAAGAGCCACCTCTTCTTCCGGTAACACTTATCCTTATCGTGCTTATATTGAAACCCTGTTGAACTATGGAGAAGACGCTAAGAAATCTTTATTAAGATGTGAATGTTTTTACAAAGACACGAATTTGACTGAAACAGACCCCACCACCAATGGAAACCCTGGATTGAAGAAACGCTATGAACTGACTAAAAATAGCAAAACATTGGACATGATTGGTCCCCTACATTGTGATATTTTTCAACAAAATCGACTACTCTTGAATATGGTCGATCTGAAAATTAAAATGACTCGCAGCAAATCAGACTTTTGTTTGATGGCTAAGAAAGAAGCACTTAAAACTTTTTACGACTATAAAGTGATTTTAGAACATGCCTCTGTGTTTGTTCGCAAAGTGAAAATGAGTCCCGGCGTGTTATTGAGACATGCCAAAGCCCTGGAAAAAAACTCTGCAAAATATCCCATTGATCGAGTATTATGCAAGACTTATTCAATCTCCACTGGAAGTAAATCTTTCATGCAAGATAATGTGTTTTTAGGAGCGATGCCGAAACGTATCATTGTTGGACATTTAGACAACAGTGCTTATGCTGGACAATACGATTTGAATCCCTTTTACTTTTATCATCACAAAGTCAACTTTTTAAGTGTCTATGTGGATGGTCAACCTGTGCCCAGTAAACCTTTGGAAATGGATTTCGACGAAAACAACTATATAAGAGCCTATCATCGACTGTTCTCTGGTTTTAATCATGATGCCGTCATTTATTTAACACGTGAAGAATTTGCTGATGGATACACCTTTTATAATTTCGACTTAAGCCCTGACTTGTGTGACGGACCTCATCTGAATTTACAGCATCAAGGAAATTTACTAATTGAAATCAAATTCGCTGAAGCGTTAGAAAAACAACAACCGTATTGATTTATGCGGAATTTGAAAACATTATCGAAATAAGTAAATCACGTCATGTGATTTGCGACTTTCCCAACTGAATGGATTCATTACAAATCGAGTCCATTTTATCTCATGAAGCCGTGACCCGAAACTATTTTTTGGGTGTTTTTCCAAGTGATCAGCTACCAAGAAGAATCGAGCGGTATCCTATCTGTTTTATCTGTAACGTGGACAAGTCTGCAGAACCTGGAAATCACTGGGTGGCTTTCTACCTATCTTCGCCTGATGAAGTGGAATTCTTCGACTCCTATGGAAACAAGCCTTCCTTTTTTAAAGGATCCCTATCGAACTATGTATTACGTTTTTCACGAGATATGTTTAATCCACTCGTATTACAAACTCACGTGACTGCCGTCTGCGGGCAGTATTGTATATTTTACCTTTATTCTCGATATTTTACCTTTATTCGTCACCTCGAGATTTACCTTTATTCGTCAAGGTAAAACCCTAAAGGATTTTTTATCTCATTTTGTCACTGAAGAGTTGTCGAACGACCGACGAGTCTATAATTTTGTAGCCAAACGATTTGGCATTCGTGCACATTTTTATCAATAAACATGAATTTAACTGTGAACCATGTGTCTGTGATTATTTAAAGTGTGTGTTTTACTTGTGTAATTTTATTAACGATGGAGTTTCCACGCTTTCAACACCCCTGTACGATGCTCCTTGCAGGTCCCACAAGAGTGGGCAAAAGTTGGTTTCTACGTGATTTTCTAAGGGAAAGAAACGTTATGTTTGACCCTCCTCCTGATAAAGTGATTTGGTTTTACGGTATCTACCAAAAACTGTACAATGAAATACCGAATGTTACCTTTGTGGAAGGCTTTCCTTCGAATTACACCGAGTATATAGGAACAAGTTCTTTAATGATCTTAGACGATCTCATGGTGGAATGTGGATCAGACGAGCGTATGACTTATCTCTTTACAAAGGCAAGTCACCATTTAAACGTTAGTGTGATATTTATTACACAAAATCTCTTTCATAAAGGGAAAGAAATGAGAGGTGTTTCCCTAAACAGTCAATATTTGATCCTGTTTAAAAATCGTCGTGACATGAGTCAAATCAGTCATTTAGGTAGACAATTATACCCAACGAACACTAAAGTTTTCAAGAAGTGTTTACTGACACCACTAGAAAACCGTTTTCTTATTTATTAGTCGATCTAAGAAATGAAACCCTAGAAGAACTGCGGTTAAGAACACTGGTGTTACCAGGACAAAGACAATACGTGTACACTTTGAAAAAAGGTTTAAAAAGAAAGACATTTTCTTCTTAATTCAGTTGCGATCATGACGTTGACCGAGAAACAACTGCGTGATTTAGAGCTCATTAAGACATGTCCTAAAACCTTACGCAAGCAACTTTTGAAAAAATTACCTTCTCGCTCGGTGACAGCCATTTGTGAGTGTACCCACAACGTACTCAAAGGAAACGTACCTCTCTCACCAAATCAAAAGAAGTCTTTGAAGAAGTATAAAAATCCTCTTCGAAAAATCGGCACGAAAAAAGGAACTCTCTTTTCAAAAAAAGAAACTGATTGTGCAACACGGAGGATTTTTAAATATTTTAATTCCTGCGGCCCTGAGTGTGTTAACGGGTCTTATCAATGGAGCTCGCTACTAAATATGCTCTAATACCGGAAGAAGCGTTGACTAGGCATGTGCCCACGAAAAAGCAAATGACTGAATTTGATGTGGCAATGTCCAATGTACTCAATAGTTCACTTCCCGATCATGAGAAAGTTCAACAGTACTATGAACTTTTAAAAAGGAAAATGAATTTGCAAGAATTTAATGTACCTTGGAGATCAAAGCCTTTTAACGATGATGAAGAGAATAGAAAGTCTAAACCTCTCAAGACGGAACCTGTCAAAACACAACCTGTTAAAACGGAACCTGTCCCTACGGAATCTACCAAGACCGAACCTGCACTGTCAGAAAAATCCTCTGAAATGACTCAAGAAGATGGTGATTACGATTCGTTTGTGGATAGCCTCAACACCATCACATATGAGGAAACAAGCTGGATCGTTACTCAGGTTACTGAAATCGAAATCAAGCAACATGGTCTGGAATCAAACTGGAAAAATCACTTATAATGGAAATACCTTGCAAGATTCGAATTTAGCGGAACTCTTTCATCTCATTTTTAATGTGAATAAAAAACCTGTGAAAACACCGACAGAATTTCTTCATGCGCTTCATGAAATTGGAGTACCTTCAAGTATTATAAAAAATAAATATTTATCTCCTGCATCCATGAAGAAAATAACGAAAGTTGTATCACCCAGAAGAAACTTTGTAAAACCCAAGAAGAGATCTAACAATGTATTACTAAATCCTACTTGGACAAGTTTATATTAATAAAAATGAATTGAAATTGTAATAAACTGTGTATTCCTTTTTACCTACACTACATATTAAAAAACTCATTAAAACACATTATAAAAATAACTTTAAATACCACTTACCTAGACACGACCAACTCACACACTAGCTGAGGAAGAAATGAATACAAGTTCTTATCAGGAAATCTTATCAGCGATCGATCACGTCACTAGTCAGCAAAGCGCATGCTCGGGGATATCACGTGATCTTGTTTAAGTAGATAAGCGGGGCTGTTATCACTCAGTCCTCTGCAGGTAAGAGTAGTGAAAGGTTCTATTTTATTTCGCGCATCTCGAGTATAGCAATAGGGAAAAATAGTTCACTTATATTTAAAATGACTTTGTTAATTTTTATACATCTTGTTAAGAATGAATAAAACTAAAACTAATTTATTTTAAAAAGATTAATTGAATTATTATTTTAATTATTATAAAAATCAATTAAAGGATATGTGTTACTTGCAATCCTAACTTTAATAATATAAATATATAGTCCAAAATTTAATGTACTTCTAATCAGTGAGGTTATCTACGTGAGAAAAACCCATGAATGACTCACAGCTTGTTAGTCATTTGAATCAGATAAGAACTTGTCTTCTCCATTTTTCAAGAGAGTGTTTGAAGTAGATGTGTTCGGAAAAGGTAAGTTTAATTTTTATGTGAATACTTATTTCTCTTATACATTTAGAAAATATTTGTTGTTGAAGCATATGCATTTCTGAAATTTAATCAAGAATTAAAAAAGTAGCTTAAATATCTAAATTTAAATATGTGAGATAAATATGTCTTGAAAACTTCAGTCAGATCCAAGTGTATTCAAAAGTCATGGTCGTAGAAAGTTATGCAAGTTAGTTAATACATAAAAATTATGTAAGTGAGTTAATATGTAAATTATTTTGGCGAAAGTTTTCAAATTCTGGTCATTCATTTGTCTAACACTATACATTTCCTAAAAAATTATACTTACAATACTATCTCAGAATAATGATAAAGAATGAACTGCGATTGGTGGGAAAAATCACGTGATCTCTATTACGTAACATAAATGGGAACTAAATCTATATCTCACAAACACTGCGCAGAATGACTATGTCAGGTTTTTTAAGACACATATAGGAATGTATATATATATATTTTAAAGAGTATAACTAGTATTACTATTCATATACCTCGATATTAATAACATATTAATTAAAAGCTTCCGCTTGATTACATGTAAGATCAGAATGACACTTATGTGTAGAAATAATATTAAGTTCTCAGTGATGACGCATCATGTTAAAAGTTTGCAGGGATTTGAAGTATTGTCTAACAATAACTTGCCTATTTCTTAATAAATTTGAAAAGAATTCCTCTTCTATTTGTTTTAATTATGAAAATATTTCGAAAAATTTAATTACGCATTAATTAAACTGAAAAATATTAAACGAAAGGCTTATCATTTTCATTTGAAAGTTTTAAATATTTATTGAAATTTTGATGATTAAAGTTACATGATGTAAAAGCACAATCATTTCTTTCATGTATTAATATTTATAAAAAATGATCTCAAAATAATATTTATTTACATTAAGAAAAATTTCGAAGTTTGTGTGGCTTCACAAATTTGCTAGATTAAAAGTTAAATGGGAATTACAATTTTTTTTTATATTAAATTGTACTTCATTAACATGTGTGAAAATCCTACATTTTAAATGACATTCTGGATATTTTCATATGTTCTAAATTCTTAGCAAAATATTTCTGAAATCTTCCTAAATGACCAAATATGAGTGCATTCATTAATAGTATTGACTAAACCAAAGCGTATAACCGATAAATGTCTAAAACATTGTTTTCAATTCAAAAACGTAATTGAAAAATGATTTGAAAAAAACAAAAACAAAAAAACTGTCATTTCTAAAAATTACCTTTAGAAAACATCTCATTTGAAAGAATAAAGTGCTAAACCAAATTTCTAATTCCCTTTTAATTAATATTTAACTACTAAGAATTATCTAATCCCTATTCCTCACTGCGTTAGCAAATAAACCCTCAAGTAAAGTGAGTCATGTACTTATCATGCAAACTGTTGAGCCACTTATCTACCAAAGGGTTTTTCCGTATGGGGAATACACGCATACAGTAAAATTTGATGTTATATAAAACGAAATCAGCTAATATATATATATATATATCTCCTTTTTTTAATTGTGCAATGGTATAAAGTCTCTCAATACTTGTGGTGTGTTTTAAAATATTTGTTAAGTATAATTTAAGTTTTGTTTTTGCTTAATGCATTGACTAGATTAAAAGATCACTGAAAATTTAATTTTTTCTTCAAATATTCATCAAATTTTCTAGTTACATATATTTTTTTCATTCAATAAGTAAAGTTTAGTCAGAAAGCACGACACAAAAGTATAAATTCATTTACCTAACTAATGATAGTCTAAAATTACTAACCGTTTAATGCAAAACTTTCAATTCATTTATATATAACCGAGAAATATTTGTGAAAACATGACTGCAATTCGAAATAATATCTTTAAAAAACATGTCACTTAAAAAAATTAAATCCTCCCCCAAATTTTATTCAAAAAACATTCACATTCCTACAAAGATTAAAAAATGTCCACTGTTTTTTTAAAAAATTTCTATTTCAAATAAAAATATCTCATAACATTCAATTCATTAACAAAATCAAATAAAACCCTCGAAAAATTTCTGAAGTTTCTGCATTAAATTATCGCCCGACAAGTGGGCGAGAGGTTCTGCTCTCGAAGCTGGTAGACAAGAAGTACTGGGTTCGAACCGAATCGTGCCCGTCGGCCTAATCGTTCGGAGTTTTCGTGGTTTTCTTCGAAGCATGGATTTCCATGTGTAAATACGGGTGAGATTCCCTAATAAAGACCCAAATATCTTTAAAAAAGATGTCACTGAAAAGAATAAAATCCTTTCCCAAATTTTATTAAAAAAACATTCACATTCCTAAAAAGATTTAAAAATTTCCACTATTTTTGTTTTCAAAAAATTTCTGTTTCAAATAAAACTCTCATAACACTGAATTCATTAACAAAATTAAATGAAATTCTCGAAAATTTTCTTCATTAAGTTATTTTCCCATTCAAATTTTTTAATTATCATTTTTAATTACTATTTTTAATGAATGAATATTTTTAATTATTCTTAAAATTCAACTGCATATTATAGCCACTAAAAATAAATTTCAAACTCAAAAACTCTAAGTCCCCTCATTAAACTTTCTAAATTATTTTTTCTTATTAATTAGTTTTAATTACTTTTTAATTAATTAATATTTTAAATTAATTTTCCATTTTTAATAATTCATTCGAACCTCGTAGTGTACTAATAAAATTGCTCGAAAAATTCTAAGTCCCCTCATTAAATATTTCCTCATTAAATTTTTAATTGCTATTTTTAATTACTAATTAGTTAACCAATCGAAAAATAACCCCTCGTACTATAACATGTTAAAAAAATTCAATCTCTCGAAAATTCCCACTTTTACTCAAAAAATCCTTATCTCACTAAAAAAAAATTTTATCCCCCTTTTACCCCTACTCTTACAAGACGCTCTCGAAAGAACACCTCCTCCACCACCTCCTCAAACTCCTCCTCCCTCCTCCCTCATTCCTCCTCCTGAGGCCGTACTGTCGTTTTTCCCCTACTAACATAACGCAATACCGTCAAATTTAGCGACAAAAAATAAGTTGTCATATATGAAGCCGAATTGGCGATAACAAGCTAATTTGCCGAAATTCCCATTTAAAACCATTAATATTTTATGATCGAGGTCACCGCAATTTAATTTAAACTCTGCGCTTTTAAGGGTTTTTTTCACAATCCATGGGTGAGTATTTAAAGTGTAATATACAAAAATGCACGTCTTTACATATTTATCCTGATACTACAAATAACATAATAGCCAATACACGGCGCTGTGCTGTCTGAGCTCCTAACTGTCCAATTTTAATGTGCTTTAGGTACTTTCCCAGTATAGGAGCCTTGGCCAGATAGAAAAAATGAAATTTTCGACTTATTTTCTAGCAACTTATTCGCTGTTTCATATACACAATTAATTTTTCAATATTTATACAATTTATTTAATATAAAGAAGCCATTTCACTGTTTTTGTATACAAACTGAAGCAAATTGTATATAAACAAGTAAGAAAAATCATGCGTACAGCATAGATTATGAAACACTTTCCAACACTCCCTGAAAGCTTTAACGAAACTTCGTTACTTAGGGAAATAAGGTAAATAAGATAACTAAGTAAACATTTCTGATTTTAGTAGTTACCGCCCATAGCCAAATATGTATTGCAATTCTTTTGAACAGCCCTGTATTCGATCTGTATGTTGATATATATACTATATATTAGGGAAATTTAGTTTAGCAAGAAAATGCATAACAGGGTGAAATTCATCTTTCAGCAATTTATACTAATAGATGGAAACATACTTGAATACTTTTGTACAGCCCTGTAGTTTACCTAGTACCTTTATTACATGCCACTATTTAGCTAAAATTTAATTCAAACTAAAACACGCTTAAAACAACTAAAATTACATTTCCAGAAATTATCACCCATAGACGGCCATGTATCCAACTCTTTGCGTGGCCCTGTATATCCTTTTATCTATATTCTACAAATATTTCTTAGTATTCTAAATTCAGTTCAGCGTAAAAATGCATAACTCCTTTAAAACCCACCTTTAAGCAATTTATGCTCATACTCAGTAACCTTTACGGATTCATTTCTGTAGCTCTGTATATGAACTATAGCATTTATACGCACTTTATAGTATGCATAAATATAGTGAACAAGTAGGTAAGTGTGATCACAGATCGCACAGAGAGTTTCGTTAAATATTCCTTTCAAAACACTTTATCCTTTTGTAAAATCTGTTAGTTCCACATTTCGCAACCAGGGGCGCACTCTATTCTAAACAAACGAAACACTCTATTTTGTCC
Organism: Maratus speciosus; assembly: GCA_963932465.1. NCBI lineage: Eukaryota > Metazoa > Arthropoda > Arachnida > Araneae > Salticidae > Maratus > Maratus speciosus. The sequence goes on from OZ010797.1 coordinate 14,090,098, forward strand.
GAACGAAATTCCATTTTATATATTATCTGTAGATATGTTAGTCGAAGGGATTGGGCCGATAGCACCCTATATAAGTAGGCGCCTCTGGCGGTAAAAAGTGGAACTAAAAATATAAGGCTATGGTGCATAATATGAAAGAATAGTCAAAGGGGTGTCGGCATAAGTTGGAAAAGTGCTCCCGGGTGAAAAGGGCGGAGGTTAGAAAAATTGCTTAAATACACAAGTTAGAGCCCGGAGGAGTAAATAATGTAAGATTTTTTGAAAATTTTATGATTTGCCGTCTAGTCTGAGGTATTCAGCTATACGTATACAAAAATTCATGTCTCCAACTTAATTAGGGGCTCTCTTAGAAAGAATTGCTTAAAAGACATATGTGGTAGCTCAATGGGTTAAACGTAAGACTTTTTCAAGATTTTATGATTTGTCGCCTGGCTTCAGGTGTTCTGCTATAAGTATGCAAAATTTCAAATCTCCAATTTAATAAGGGGCTCAGTTAGAAAGAATTGCTTAAAATACGCATGTGGGAGCCCAAAGGGTTAAATGTACGATTTTTTCAAAATTTTATGATTTTTCGTATGATATGTGGTGTTCAGCTATAAGTATGCAAAATTTCACGCCTCTAACCTAAATAGGGGCTCACTTAGAAAGAATTGTTTAAAATACACATGTGGGAGCTTAAAGGGTTAAATGTAGGACTTTTTCTCGTTTGATGTGTGGTGTTCCGCTATAAGTATGGCAAATTTAACGCCTCCAATCTAATTAGGGGCTCACTTAGAAAGAACTGTTTAAAATACACATGTGGGAGCCCAAAGGGTAAAATGTACGACTTTTTCAAACTTTTATGGTTTGTCATTTGATGTGAGGTGTTCAGTTATAAGTATGCAAAATTTCACGCCTCCAACCTAATTAGGGTTCACTTAGAAAGAATTGTTTAAAATACACATGTGGAGCCCAAAGGGTTAAATGTACGACTTTTCAAAATTTTATGATTTGTCGTATGATGTGTGGTGTTCAGCTATAAGTATGCAAAATTTCAAGCCTCCAACATGTATAGTTTCTGAGAACGGACTCTGTGACAGACGGACAGACAGACAGAGGAGCGAGTCGAATAGGGTTTCGTCAGATGAACGAAACCCTATAAAAGCGCATATCATAATTAACTAGTCGGATGTACCAATCCCAAAACTTTCTTCTATCTCATACATGCTAATACTTCAAAATCCGCTATCACACTGCCAAAATTAAATGGCAATCTATGCATCTCATGAGGATTCTAACGATATGAAATTCCGTGCGTTAGTTCTTGAGATATGACTATCGCTGAAATCGTCTAAATTCAGAAAAATGCTGCCTAGCAGCGCCACCTATTGGGTGATTTATACCAAATCCTAATCAGCAACCATTTATGTCAACGTCTGACTGAATCTGAAGTTTGGAGAAAATCCGTACATTAGTTTTTGAGATAGAGCAATAACAAAAATCGTGAAAATTCCTGCATAGCAGCGCCACCTATTGGGTGATTAACACCAAAGCCTAATTAACAATAACTTGTGTCATACAAATAAATCTGAAGTTAGATGAAAATTCGTCCATTAGTTCTATTGATAGAGCTATTGAGGTAATCGTGAAAAAGGCAGCAGAGAAGCGCCACCTGTTGGGCGATTTACACCAACACATAATCAGTAGCAAGTCATATCAAGGACTAACTGAATCTGAAGTTTGATGAAAATCCGTGCGTTAGTTCTTAAGATAGAGCTATTGGGGAAATCGTGTAAATCCTGCAAAATTCATCATAACAGCACCACCTGTTGGGCGATTTACACCAAAACGTAACCATCATCAATTCATATCAAGGACTAACTAAATCTGAAGTTTGATCGAAATCCGTGCATTAGTTCTTGAGATAGAGCTATTGCGAAAATCGTGAAAAATGCAGCATAGCAGCGCCACCTGTTGAGCGATTTACACCAAAAACTGATCAGCATCAATTTGTATTAGGGACTAACTGAATATCAATTTTTATTAAATTCCGTGCATTAGTTCTTGAGATAGAGCGCCCACAAAATTTGTGTCACATACACACAGACAGACAGACAGACTCACAGAGTCACAGACAGACATTTTGTAAAAACATGTTTTTTGGAATCTCTGACCCCTAAAACGTGTAAATCCGTCGAAAACCGGAATTCGAAAATTTTCATGAATCCAATACTTGTAAAGATAGAAGAAAGTAAAAATGCATTTCGAGCAATCATTACTAATATACAGTAATTCGGATACAATATAGTATCTGAAATATTTTCAAATACACCGCAAACAATTTCCCCTATACCATTATGAACGGAAATCTTTTGTGTGGCCCTGTAAATGAACAATAACTATTTTTTGCACCGCATATTCAACAGAATGCATATTTTAGTGGACTTCATAAATGAATATCAATTTTACTACGTTTGAAAGAGTGTAACACCATTAAAAATCATTTGAAACGATTTTGCCCCATTGGGCCGTAATGTAACGGAAAACTTTTGACAGTCCCTGTAAATGCCCCTCTGTTATTTATTTAATGTATTATTATATTTTAATAAAATTTTCAAAAACAATCTTACGACCGATGGTCTGATTTTCCATAGGAGTTATTCAGATTTTATAGATGCTAGTTTTTTACGAGCATTTCTTTTCCTTTTTACTTTCTCCCATCTTTACAAGAAGAAAGTATTGGTTTCATGAAAATTTTCGAATTCCAGTTTTCGACTGATGTACACGTTTTATGGGTCAGAGATTCCAAAAAACATGTTTTTACAAAATGTCTGTCTGTGAGTCTGTCTGTCTGTCCGTCTGTCTGTCCGTATGTCTGTCCGTATGTCTGTCTGTATGTGACACAAAATTTGTGGGCGCTCTATCTCAAGAACTAATTCACGGAATTTAATAAAAATTTATATTCTAGTAGTCCCTAATATAAATGGGTGCTGATTAGTTTTGGGTGTAAATAGCCCAACAGGTGGCGCTACTATGCCGCATTTTTCGTAATTTCTGCAATAGCTCTATTTCGAGAACTAATGCACAGATTTTCATCAAACTTCAGATTCAGTTATTCCTTGATATGAGTTGGTGCTGGTAGCGTTTGGTGTAAATCGCCCAACAGATGGCGCTGCTATGCTGCATTTTGCAGGTTTTACACGATTTTCGCAATAGCTCTACTTCAATAAATAATGCACGGATTTTCATCAAACTTCAGATTCTGTTAGTCCTTGACATGAACTGACGTTTTGTATATTTTGGTGTAAATCGCTCAACAGGTGGCGCTGCTATGTTGCATTTTTTTGCGATTTCCGCAATCTATCTCAAGATCTATCTCAAAAACTAGTGCTTGGGTTTTCAACAAACTTCAGATTCAGTTATATCTAGATATGAATTAGTGCTGGTTATGTTTTGGAGTAAATCGCTCAACAGGTGGGGCTGCTATGCAGCATTTTTTACGATTTCCACACTAACTTAATCTCCAGAAGTAACGCACGGACTTTCATGAAACTTCAGATTCAGTTAGTCCTTGGCATGAGTTGATGTTTTATACATTTTGGTGTAAATCACTCAATAGGTGCCGCTGCTATGCTACATTTTTCAGAATTTCGCAATAGATCTATCTCAAGAACTAATGCACGAATTTTTATCAAACTTCAAATTCAAATATACTTTGATATGAATTGGTGCTAAATTGATGTAATTTCTTGTACTATTTAAATTATTTAATTGACGTAATTTTTATCGAAAAAAGTTTTGTGATGGCCACAACATACTAGTTTTCAATATTTATACATTTTAATTAGCATAAAGAAGCCATATATCTAATTTTATAATATAGACATGACCTGTAATCCGCAAAAAAGGCCTCAATCCGCACACCACTTGGAACCAAGCTGTGCGGAGTAGTGGTCTTCAACTGTAATACAATTTTTCACAAATGAGTTTCGTTTTTAAAATCCATTTTTTTCATCTATCACTGCGGAGCAAGCGAGAAAACTCATATTCTTGCACATGTGTTGTTTCTATCTTTATGACTCATATTCCGCCATTTTTGACGGGCTATCTTTCCAATTAATTAAATATTACTTGGTGTTTATGAATTCTACAGATCATATACAGGGTCGCACAAAATTTCTCAACAAGATCCGTTTATTGGCAGAAATTCAAAAAAAAAAAAATCGTACGTTTTCTCGGCTATTCATAGTAATAGTAAAAATTTGGTTTTTAAATACGTTATGGTTATGCGTTTTCGAAATTGTTTGACGTCATCTTTCACCTTGGTAAGCCGTGAAGTTTTGTTATACTTTTGAGAAGGTGTTGAAAGTGTTTCATAATAATCTATGCTGTACACTTTCGTTCTTGTTTAAAAATACAAAAAAGAAAATAACATTTTTTTTTTTTTTTTTTTTTTTTTTTTTAAGATTTAAGGGGTCTCAGGAGTCTTAAAGCTTTAAAAATTTCTAAATTTATTTTTTTTTTTTTTAGTAACGTTAAACGTGTATCTTTTCTGAACGTTTTCACATAATTAGTTCCTTGAAATTCCCGTTAGAACAGAAGTTAGGGCTTTTAGAATGATACCCGCTCCATAGCTGAAGTGGCGTTTCCGAAACTTTGAAATCATTTTTCTCCAAATGACGTTTTTGGGCATAACGCGCATGCTATCTCAAAATCTTCTGAATATTTTTTCATGAAATTTTTAAAACACATGTTTCATGTTAGTCTGTATAACCTGAACCTAAAATTTATTTTTTACCGTTCAAAAAGAATTTTTTAAGCTGATGATACTGTTGAAATTTTCAAGATGTTTTATTAGCTAAAGACAACTTTGTATTATAAATATAAAAATGCTTTCAATACAAATTTATTTCGATTCAGGGTAATCAATATAATCTAAAGTATAAGTAGGCACCAAAATTTTCATTCTACTTGTAATATTTATTTTGTAATCGTGCGTTTGTAATAAGCCGTTATACCCATTTTCGGCTCGTCAAATTTTGGACAGTTCATCACTTCCCCCTGTGAATGGTAATTGTGCATCTTGTAATTTTTTCAATACATGAAATGAAAGATCATACTGATACTTTTCATCCCAATAAAAATTCCGTTTTAAAATCATATACACTTTAAGATATTAAACCTTGAAATTGGACTTTTTTTTAAATATTTTCCTGAGACCCCTTAAAAATGTCTCCTTATAGCCCAGTGGTCAGGGAGTTGAATTCGAAAATAATTAGGGGAAAGCTGGAAATTGTTTTAATCCCTTCAGTTTAGAGCATAGGTTCCCAACCTTTTCTAACCCATCGCCTCCTTTACAAGGGAAAAAAAATTCAACGCCCCCTCTTCCATAATAATTATACCAATTATTAAAATATTGTTGCATATTATCTATACCTATTTTATCTTTCTATCTATCTGTTAAGAAACAAAAAGTAGAAATTAATTAAAATTGTTTATTAAATATTTAAGAATAAGCACAAAATCAAAAAAAAAAAAAAAAAAATTAATGAGGTGGTTCAGGCTGCTGGAGTTTTAATAATTTGTAAATGTCGCGTTCCAATTTTTTTTTTTTTTTTTAAATCAGCCGCAAATTGCTACGTTCAGTAATGTGCAGTCTGTCACATTTCTTAGACTGTAAATTAGCTACTGAAATGAACTTATTCTCGGCCAAATACGTCGAATGAAAAGCAATTAAAAATCTTAGTACTTTTGCCCGCAATCCAGCACAGAGAGCTAGTATTGATTTTTGAATCCAGAACTCTTGGTGTCTGAATTTTACAGTTAGTTTTTCTTAATGCATTATATAGTAAATTTTGCACTCCGCGATTTTTTAATTTTTAACTATTTATAGCGATTTTTCGCTTTCCGCAGCGATTTTGTGAAAAGAATTGCGGTTACAATGTTTTAGCCCGCTATAATAAAATTTTGTCTTCCGCGAATTTTAGCATTTATTCATGTTCCACGGATATTTTTCATCATTCGTAGAATAAATTTAATTTGAGGCTTCCAGCTCTACGTTCGTTTGCATAGATTTTCATTTAAATGTATATTTAAGGTATTTATCACTGGCTTGGGCAAACCAGCGTAGGTAGGGGGAGCTACTTTTATTATATTAATTTCTAAAAGATGTAACTATGCCACGGCGGCTCCCCCCCCCCTTGAGTGGCTTAACGCCCCCCCCCCATTTGCTGCTGGTCCCTTTACCGCCCCCTAGGAAGGCTCCAGCGCCCACTGGGGGGCGATACCGCCCCGTTGGGAACCTATGGTTTAGAGCTAGAATGAATATTCTACGTTTCCCCCTTCGTACTAGATGACCGCTAAGAATTATGCATAGATTTATAGTCAAAAAACACGTTTTTTTTTTTTTTTTTTAAATATATACTATAATACTAAACTTTTAAATACTATCTTGGAATCATTAACTCTTTCGAAAATATTGTCAATACAAATGTTGTAGAGCTTAAAATCCTAAATAAAATGAGTACCTCCACGTAATACTTTTGTTGAATATTAACCTTTAACTGATGTGACTAAAATTTGTCACACAACTGATGTGATGTGGTCTATCAGACCGCTCGAATAAAATGAATTTAAAAAAAAATATTTTAAATGATTGAATTTACTTAAATTTTGTTCCAAGATCATTGTACTTCTCTTAGGAGCATGTAAATTAAATTGCATGAACAAATTATTTTATTCATATTATTTAACTTCAGTACAGAACAAATCAAATTACTTTTTTTTTTCAAAATGAACGGTAGTTTGTTAATTTTGTTAATTAAATACAAAAATTAATCCTGTACAATTTTTTTTAAAGAATTATCGTTGCAATAAAGTATGAAAATTGAAATGCAGTGTTTATTTTAAAAAAATAATATTTACTCTACGAATATGCAAGAGACAAATGACATCATTATTGCACTCAATACACATTTTTCGTGTACATTCAATGTATGCTGATTTTGGCATAAAATGCACTTATAAGATGTTTTTCTGTAAACTATTTTTTCGGTAATAAAAATTATGTTTAACTCCATCAGAAATATTTACATTTTCACAATCGGAAAGTTCAGAATTCGTATCGTGATCTCTTCCGTCAATAAAATCTGCATCCTGAAAACTTTCAATATCGGAAAATTCATGATCTGACCAGTTTTTCATAATACCTTCTATTTCCTTCTGGCTGAGGAAAGTAGAACGTTTTCGAGGTTGCGACGACGTCATATCACACACACAAAAAAAAGGACACTAAAGATAGTCCAGGCAATAGGAAATTTTACCTAGCAAAATTAATGGTAGTACTGGAAATCGGCTTTCTAGATGTTTTTTGGGTCGCTGAATCCGAATTTGTAACTTCCCACCAAAATTTCCCCCGGCAACCTCCCCAAATTTTGGTAAAAAGCCCCCAAAAAAGGTTTTTATTAAAAAATTCCATTTTTTTATTGTTTTAGAGAAAAAGTATCTAGAAATTCAGAAAGTAGACAAAATTTCCAACAAATTAGATATATGACATTATGACTTAGGATGAAGGGGAAGGGGGGGGGGATCTGCCTCGGAACATGCGTGCGGTGCTGCGTAAACTAAGTTGCGCAATTCCACTTAACCACTCACACGTTTACATTCGCCCCCCATCTCCCCTTCGAACTTTCTCTATAAGGTTTACTTTAAGATTTTTGGGTCGCTGAATCCGAATTTTTAACTTTCCCCCAAAAATCCCCCCCCCCCGAAACCCCTCCCAAATAGTTGTTTTTAACTTAAATTTCTTATTGTTTTAGGGGAAAAGCATTACGAAATTCAGAAACTAGACAAAATTTGCAACAAATAGGATATATGACATTATGAATTAGGATGAACGAGGAGGGTGAGGGCTGCATCGGAACATGCACTGCGGCGCTACGTGCACTAAATGATGAAGTCCAGGCAATAGGGGATTTTATCTGGCAAAAATAATGGTAGTACTGGAAATCGGCTTTCTAGATGTTTTTTGGGTCGCTAAATCCGAATTTGTAACTTTCCAGCAAAATTTCACCCGGCAACCCCCCAAAAAATTGATTTTTTGGAAAAAATTGGTTTTTGAGAAAAGCGCGCGGGGGATGTTCCGAGGCAGCCCCCTCTCTCCCCGTTTATCCTACGTCATAATGTCATATATCCTATTTGTTGCAAATTTTGTCTACTTTCTGAATTTCTAGCTACTTTTCCCCTAAAATAATAAAAAAATTGATTTTTTTTAATAAAAACCTTTTTGGGGGGGCTTTTTACCAAAATTTTGGGGGGTTGCCGGGGGAAATTTTGGTGGGAAGTTACAAATTCGGATTCAGCGACCCAAAAAACATCTAGAAAGCCGATTTCCAGTACTACCATTAATTTTGCTAGGTAGAGTCCCTATACGGTCTCTATTGCCTGGACTAAGAAATGAAAAAAAAAATAAAGTACAACTAATCACGAGTATTGTACTACAGTTTCAAATAATCACACAACTGATGTGATGCGGTCTGACAGACCCCAGCATAGCAAATAACACGTTTAAAATCAACTCACAGAATTATCGCTTACCAATAGTAATTAAGTAGTATAGTATAGTAAGTATAGTAATTAATACTATAACCTTGGCAAGCTGGTAGAAGAAGGTATTGGTACGGGCAAGTAATATTTGCACTTTTAAGGGTGGAAGTGTGTATAGGTGGGAGTCGCAGGGTCTGTGAGACCGCGTGACATCAGTTAAAGGTTAAGGTCATAATTCTACTTTAAAGTTTTAGTCCCGTGGTCAGAGGGTTGAACTCAGAATTAATTAGGGGAAAACTGGAAATCGTTTTAATCCCTTAAGATTAGGTCTAAAATTCATATTTTATGTTTTCTCTCTCGTACTAAGTGAGCGTTAGGAAATATGTGGGAAAAAAAGTAAACACCCCCTACTTACTCCTCAATAAATTATCATAGAAGAAAGTTACTGGTACCGAACGATTGGGAATAAAGTCTACTTTTAAATGATGTATATAAAATTGGCTTAGGGGGGCATCTACATATTAAAACGAATCCAAACTTGATTTTTTTCAATGACAATACCCAATTTTAACGAGATATTTCAAAACTTTGGTTCAAACTATGCCTAGACACCAAATTTCAAGTCATTTGAATGATAAGTGTTTGAATTATAAACAATCAAAATTTAGTGCTTCTAATGTTAAATTACATTTTCATATTTTTATTTATATCTCCTGAAATTATGCTCCTAATGTGCTAATATTTTGTGTAGCAATAATATTAATATATTCAAACATAAATACGCTGAATTTGCAATTTTTATAATTTTATGATATGAATTATGAAATTAACATTCGAAAAATTTATGAATTGCAACTTACAATTTTTTTGATCGATTTAGACTTATTAAGTCCTGCTTTATGGAAATCCAAAATTTCACATTTTTCTTCCAAGTAGTTTTCAAATTATGCTTAAAAAACGCCAAAATGATTATTTAAGGGGCCGTCTATGATAGAAGTCACTTGATATTTTGAAATTTCTTCTGATCTGCTTTAATCTAGCAGGCTTCATTGGCTGTTTGAGTGGCGCTTAAGGTGCCTTGATCAAGAAGGGGGCTCTCTCGATAAACAATCGAGTACGGAATTTCAATTTGGATATAGTCCTTAAAATAGGCTCGTTTTAAAATAATTAATTTCTCGGAAACTTATGGTACGAATTGCATAAAAATTTGTTTTTGGGCTAACTGAAGGGTGTGGAGATCATTTATGCTGTCAAAATTGGGTATTGCTATTGAAAAAAATGAAGTTTGGGTTCGTTTTAATATGTAAATGTCCACCTAAGCAAATTTTATATGCATTATTTAAATGTAGACTTTATTTACAATCCTTCGGTACTAATAACTTTCTTCTACGATAATTTGATTAGGAGTTAGCAGGGGGTGTTTACTTTTTTTTTCCACGACTGTCATATTTACATTCGAAAGACATGTTTTTCCTTAATATTTTTAACAATATCTCAAAATAGCTAATTCTATCAAAAACATTGTCAATACAAATGTTGTAGAGCTTAAAATTCTGAATAAAATGAGTACCCATTTTAGTATATTTGTTCAAAATTAAGGTCGCAATTCTAATTTCAAAATTTTGCTTTAATCACTAATCAAGAGCTTGAAGTTCGGAGAGACCAAGTTACCTAAGAATATCTCAAAATAGCTAAGTCTATCAAAAACATTGTCAGTACAAATGTTGTTGAGCATAAAATTCTGAATAAAATGAGCACCCACATTAATATTTTTGTTCAAAATTAAGGTCGCAATTCTATTTCAAAATTTTGCCTTAATCACTAATCAAGAGCTTCAAGCTAGGAGAGGCCAGCTTACCTTAACAATATCTCAAAACAGCTAACTATATCAAAAAATTGCCAATACAGATGTTGTAGAGCTAAAATTATGAATAAAATGAATACTCACATTAATATTTTAAGTCTCAAATTCAGATATTGTTAAAAATATTAAAGAAAAACGTGTTTCTCGAACGCAAATGTGTACATATTTCCTAGCGTTCACTTAGTACGAAGGGGAAAACAAAGGATATTCATTTTAGACCTAATCTGAAGGGATTAAAACGATTTCCAGTTTCCCCTAATTAATTCTGAGTTCAACCCTCTGACCACGGTGCTAAAACTTTAAAGTAGAATTGTGACCTTAATATTCAACAAAAGTATTAAGTGTAGGTACTCATTTTATTCAGAATTTTAAGCTCTACAACATTTGCATTGACGAAGTTTTTGAAAAGTTAGTGATTTCGAGATAGTGTTATGGTATTAAAAAAAAAAAACGTGTTTTTTTACTATAAATCTATGTATAATTCCTAACGCTCACCTAGTAAGAGGGGGAAAACGTAGCATATTCATTTTAGGCATAAACTGAAGGGATTAAAAAAATTCCAGCTTTCTCTTAATTATTTCCGAATTGGGCCTTTTTTTTTTGCTTCTCTACCACTGGGCTATTAAAATAAAATCTACAATTAACTGATAAAATCACAATATGCTTAATTTTATTAATTTATTATAATTGAAAGATTTCATAAATGATATTATTTATTAAGTATTGTAAACATATCATTGCAAATAATTTATTTAATGCATCTGTTGAGAACAGTTGATTTTATATTTCATAGAAAAAGCTTTCTTAGATTTTGAAAGCGCCAGCAATTTTATAAAGCTTAACATTTTTATAATTTTCTGAATCATTTACATGTGGACAGCTTTTATATTATGTACCAAAAAGGCTTCTAGCCAACCGATTTAATATACCCGTTTTGATCACCGAATTTAAACTAAATTCCGCATTATAATAATGTATATTTTTTCATTTTTCTTCAAATATTGCAGAAGAAAATTATTCAGATAGAATTTTTTATTATTTCATAATTTGAAACATAAAAAGTTTCTTCTATCTCATTTGCAACGATTAGTGCACTATTTAATAAATATAACAATAATAAAAAATGATAACCTGCACATTTTAAAAAGTTATCGCTAGTTCATTTACAAACATTAGAAAACTTTTAAAAAAACCCTCTTTTTTTTTTTCTTTTTTAAGTATAAAGCTATTGTCTCAACTTACTTGTAAATACAGTAAAATCCTGTAAGATCGAATCGCAAGCAACGGAAAAAAATCCGTTATAGACTTTTTTTTTTGCCTTACCAAGTATAATTGCATGGTCATCTTTCTATCAGGGCCGTGGTATTATTCCTTTTTAGACGGTATATCGTTATAGACAGGTTTCGATTTTATAGATTTTACTGTTTCAATACAGTTAGAATACAGGCTACTCAGAAATCAAAACCCGAACGTACACTATCTAAAAGATAAAGCTGTAATTTCTCTTCTAGTTCATTTGCAAATGTTAGTGCCCTGAAAAATATCTACTTAAAAATGCGAATAGAACTTATTTCTTTTTTCTCTCTTTTAAGCAGTGCTTAATTTCTAACAAAAAAAATTATCAGAGACCTAATATTCTGCAGTACTAAACAACCGTACCATGTTCCTCCGCCGTCACTCTAACCTGCATATCTATATTAAAAAGCAGAAAAAACAACGTTTAAAATGCACAAACAATATATGAAAAGCAGCAAACAGTGTTTTCTAATCTACTAGCGAGATTCTTCTTCAGTGCAAGATAGGGAAAAAAGAACAGAGTTCTAGAAAAAGCAAGGCTGAGCAAAATGACAGACAGAGATGCGCTGGCTTATATACCCTATGCGGGTGGCGATGGCGCCAAAACAACCAATGAGAGAGAAGCAGTGGAAACGACTGGGTGGACAAGTAGCGACATCTGTCGGAGAAGGAGAGAAAAAGAAACCAAAAAATGGGGAATTAAATTAATGCTTTCCAAATACTTGGAAAATCAGGAGTACTAGATAAGTCATTGACTAAAAAGTGAGAATTTTTAATGATATGGCAAGCTTCCCAAAAATCAAGATCAAGGTTAGATGGTTGGTTGGTTGTGTTTATGTCGGCCAATTATCAACACGATGGATATAGGCCCTATGGAGGGGGAGTGCCCTTCGTGGGGGTCTTTCTAAGGGAACCTAACCCGTATTAACGCTTGGAAGTCCAAGGTTCGAAGAAAACCACGAAAACTCCGAACGATTAGGCCGACGGGCGCGATTGGGATCGAACCCAGCACCTCCCGTCTACCAGCTTCGAGAGCAGAACCTCTCGGCCACTGGTGGGGCCCAAGATCAAGGTTAGAAGAACATTTTTTATAATGATGGCTGAGGAAAAATCGAACCTATGTTGAGAAGACCAAGAATGTTGAGCAATAGAAGAACGTTTGAGCTCCTGATTTTTAACATAACCTTCATGCTCTTTTAAACGAAATCTAAGAGCCCGTTTAGTCTGGCCAATAAAAGAAAGGCCACACTGGCAAGAGATTTGGTAAATGCCCTAATTATCTAGGCGATCAACGGGGTGTTTGAGATTTGAAAAAGTGATTTTATTAACAGGAGAAAAAATAACTTTAAAATCAAACCATCTTAGGATTTTAGCAACTCGCTGACTGATTTTAGAAAAAAATGGTAACTCAAGTGAAGTATTAGAGTTTGAATTAGAATGCTTTTCAGAATGGACGGATTTCGTCAATTTCTTATAAATAGAATCAATAATATTACAGGAATAATCACGATCTACAGCAATAGCTTTGAGATAATTATGTTCAGCACTCAGTAACTGAGGAGTGGAACAAATATTGGTAGGCCGAAAAACAAAAGTATTGAAAGCAGCTAATTTCTGGTTAGGGGGATGAGAAGAATACCTGTGAGGTGGGAGACTGACAGCAAAAGGTTTACGAAAGACGGTAGTCTGAAAGCCATTTTCAGAACGAATAACAAGGACATCCAGGAAAGAAAGACAGTTATTGGTCTCAATTTCAGAGATAAATTGAATGCAGGGATCAATGGAATTCATAATAGAGAGAATATGATTAATATCCAAATTCATTTCAACCAGGACATAAACATCATCATCATAACAAACATAGAACGGAGATTTTAAAATTTCAAAAAGTTTGACCTCAAAATAGCGCAATAAATATCGCATAAAATTGGACTAAGAGGATTACCCATAGCCAAACCGTCAATCATACGGAAGAAATTACCATTGAAAACAAAAGTATTTTGCGACATGCAAGCGCGAGTGAGAAGGATAAGCTCCTCGATTTCAAAATAAGAGAAATGGAATTTACAAAGCCTTTTCGTGAGGCAATCTAAAAACCCCTCAACCGGAACGTTTGTAAATAATGATTTAACATCAAAAGAAACCATCATATGACCCTGCGGCTTAAAATTATGAAGTTTTTTAACAAAATCAAAAGAATTCTTAACAGTGAAACAGTTACTGCTCAAAAGTGGAGAAAAAACAGACACTAAATATTTGGCAAGCTTATAAGAAGCTGTACCGATACTAGAGACAATAGGTCTAAAAGAAATGTCAGGTTTAAGGACCTTAGGTAAAGCATAAAACCTGGCACAATGCGCAATAGACGGAATAAGGGACTTCTTAAAGTTAGCAGGAATAATGGAAGAAGACTTGATGGCAAACTTAATAGAGTTAATTTCACTAGTAGAAGGGTCTTTGTGGATATCCACATATGGACCATCATTAATTAATTTTTCTGCATATTTATATTTCATACATTATTTTCAAAATTTAAAACATTTTTTTCCTTTAAGCAAACTAATTTTTTTTTAATATTTCTATCTGCGTATACTTAGCTGCCAACTATTCTACTTTTTAGTTATCACTTATCTCATGGCTGGTTCGGGTTCCATGATGTTGAAGAGGGAAGAAAGCTTAAGCGATGCAGTGCTCCGGTTAAATACGTTTAATATGTACATTAGACGAACACAGTTACAGTACACACACACACATAATATATTATTACATAATGCGCTTCAAGATTACATATTTCGCCAACGTTCTTTTCGAACACATCCAAGATTACATCGTCCCTTTGTCTCTCTCTCTGGCTGTTGCCATTCCGAGTTTTTTAAAGACTCCTTCGACCACGGAGTATAGGTAACCTTCACACCTTTCCTCCAGTTTCTACATGTTGGACGGTGTCTCACACTGTTAAACTACCCATAAAAGTCCTTCTTAAAAAATCTTACTTAAAAAGAGTCCTCTTTAAAAGTCCTATCAAAAGTAATGTGTTAATGTTGTTTACTTGTCTCATCGAGAGCATTTACTTAAACTACTGATATATATAACTTCTTATACACTATATACTAAAAATATACATATTACAAATACACATGATGCAATACATAATAATGAAATAATACAAGATATATACATATATAGATTTTTTTTTCTACTCGTAAATGCGAGATAAAGCATCTGCCACTACATTAGAACTTCCTGGTTTATGAGCAATAGAAACCTGATAGCGAGATAGTGCCAATGGCCATCTCCGTAATCGAGCGTTCTTAGGAGTTCCCTCTGTTAAGTATTTTAGGGGATTATGATCCGTATGCAATATTATGGTGGTTTCATAAGTCCACATTTCGAATCGCCCAAGTGCCCAGATTACAGCATATGCTTCTCTTTCAATTGTGCTCCACTTTGATTGAGTTGGAGTAAGCTTTTGACTGGCAAAGGTTATGGGCTTTAACATGCCGTCTTTATCCCTTTGCATTAAACAGGCACCAATACCTGATATGGAAGCATCGGTATTTATTTCGAACAGTTTGGACATGTCTGGGGTATAAAAGTTTGTAACTTCACATAAGCTTTCCTTTAACTTATTGAACAACTTTTCAGCATCTTTCGACCATGGAATATCATTTGGAACAGTTTTTCTGGTCAGATCGGTCAAAGGCTTTGCAAGATACAAATCTTTAAAGAAAACTATAACTTCTTTACCATCAGTGTCAATTTTGCATTTGCTTTCTTGTTTAACCTTCTGAAGAGAATCAATATCATACTTTATAGCTTCTTTCTTAGTTTTTAGAAATAATAAAATTTTCTTCAGAATACTACAATACAATTTAAGGTAAAATTGAATACCTTTTTCTTTCATTCGTTTAACTGATTCAATAGCATCTTTCATGTCTCTTTCTTTCATGGAAAATTTTGTTACTAGATCTTTTTTCTTCTTTAAAACAATGCTTTTCATCATTTTTTTTCTCATATTTATAGTATTAGTTATTATTTTTCTTTTGTAATTAATATCTTCCTAAACTTCTTCCCTTTGACTCAATAAACACGATTAACAAGCTCCGGAGTCTTTGATTTAGTTTCCATCTCACCTTCTTCATCAATATTCTCTTCAGAATATTTGGAAATATTAAAACATTCATCAAAGCCAAGCATTTTTTCAATTACTTCAAATTCATCCATAATTTCTTGCTCAGTCATAGATCTTCTTTTTTCTTTTTTAATTTCATAATACTTAATAAACTCTTCTAATGTTATTTCCGGAAAATTTTCAATAATAACACTTTTGTCAGAATATTTCTCTTTCAGTAAACTTACAAGTATTTCAATTGTTTTTGATTTTACATTTTCTTCTGCATTTTGCATTCTTACTTCCTTCTCAATCTTATTTTTGTCCATGTCAAAGGCTGAAATCATTCTAGGAATTCCACTTCTAACGAAAAGGTCAATAAACGCTTCACAAGCTGTTTTTGCTGTCAACGATTTAATAGGGCTTGCTTCAGGCCAACGACTATGTTGATCCATAACAGTCAGAACATACCGATGGCCTCGAGAGGACTTTGGTTCAACTGGTTACAAAATATCTTCATTTACTACTTGAAATGAGAGTTCTGCCCTTCCGACCGCTTCAATAGGTGTTCTGTCCTTCACTTTTGTTTTTCTGCACATTTGACAATTATGACAAGCAGCGCATAGTTGTTTCACTTCTTTTGGCATACCTTTCCACCAAAACAACATAGCAATTCTATCTCTTGTTTTCTTAGCAGCTAAGCGTCTATCATTTGGTGTTTCATGTGCTAATCACAAAATTTCTTGTCTTCTGCAGGCAGGTACAACAAGTTGAACATAATTTTGTCCTCCAACTTTGCTTTTATGATGCAATAAACCGGAGTCTATCCAATAATTTTTCTTCAGCCGCTTTGCATCTTCAAAGCATTTTTCTAATGTAGAACAAGCCAATTGCTCCTTTTTCAACAGTTGCACTCGTGAAACTGAGCAACTTCCCTTCTGGGCCTCGTTACCAACTTTTTCGGGGAAAACAGTTGCCTCGATAAGAGTAGAAATCAGTTCCAAATCTGAAGCTTCTTTGTCTTCATTTTCATTATTTAGATTTGTTTCCAGCTTTCCTTCTGGACACCTTCCCTCCAGATTGAATACAGATTTTTCTTTGTTTTCTTCAACAGGGGTGATATCTAGCTCATCCCCTAAATACAACTTCTGCTGTTCTTTTAACAGAGCGAAAACCTTGGGAGTGATCAAAGTTTCTTCGTCTAATCCTTCCACTACCGCAACCTGCACTCATACGTGCGAAATAACCTCATCTTCTGTCCGAAGGGTGAGCGGAACGGAAACAAGCTTTGCTTCTACAGGACTACCTATTGCGGGTCTCAAGAATACTTTTCCACATGACTGTAAATACTTTTCCGGCACCACCGACTTCCGCAGCACTGTAATCTCCGCACCACTATCGATGATTCCCTGAAACTTCTGATTACCGATTCCTAGATCTACCTTAAGGAGTCTCCCATCTGTTTCTTCCACCGGAATATTCACATTCAAACAAATTGCATTTAGACCCTTTTTCTCAAGATCGCTTTTCGAAGTTTTACCTCTATCTTGCCTTACTGGGCGATTCTCAAAAGGTGGACACTGGACACACGTCATAACTTTTAGCCTTTCAAACATAACTTTAATTATCATTGACTTTAATTTTTTTTTTTTTACGCTGAGTTTTTAATTCTATTCAGAGACAGAAAATGACATAATTTATTGTAAAAGCTTTGTATAAATATCTTAAAATTTTATTAGTTTATGCTAAAGAGGCCAATTTCGGACATTCACAACGTTAACTGCTGCAATGTACCACCAAGAAAAAGAGTTTTAACTTGCTTCCAGGTGGTTCTAATGGTAAACAGCGAATGCATAAAGGAAACGGATGATTTTTTGATAATTTCGTTAAGAGATGGCAGGCTGATTTATTGCTTTTTTGAAGATAGAAGGACTTTTCTATAAAGAATTTTTTTTTTTGTATTTTGTTATGTTCTAAAGTAAGGTACGCGACAAAGCTATCATTTCCACGAAAAATGCATCAAGTAAGTACTTTAAACTCTTTTATCTAACTTTAAAATTATTTTTTAAAAAAATTACATTATTTGAATGTGTTTTTATAAGATTTTTTTGCAATAAATGCACTTTTCTCAAATAAGAAAGTGGAATGTCCGAATCGTGTAACGATGGAAACGCCGATTTTATTTTCGGTAAATTTATTTTTAAAGATGGTTTGGTGTCCTGAAACGTATAAAAAGATTTTTATTATAATGTTTTATCGTAAATAATGACCGTGTTTTGTATAAATAAAGTGTATTCAGTACGTGTAATAATATAACTTGACTTGAAGCATGCTCAACTAATGTGTGTAACGATAGACACAATATGGCGACCGTTGCGATCCTTACAAAATTTCGGACATGCTTATTTAAAAGTGTGATTTAAAATTAATAGTAAACTTCTTTTTTTATTTCAAAAGTAATTCTTCAGTGATCTTATGTGTTTTTATGTATTTTACAAAGTTTTCTTTGTAGCAAATGTACCCCAAAAGATTATTTAATAACAATGTCCAAATCGTGGAACGATCTAAACATTAATAATTTTAATTTTCAAAATACATAAATAAATATATTATAACAGAATCCATTGTTCTAACATACATCTTAAAAAATAAAATAAATATTTTTTTGTTAAATTATTGTACTTGAGTTCTTTTTTTTTAAATTCAAGGTTTAAGAATCCCATCTCCTTAAAATTCCATTCTTCCTCTTTGCTCCCCCACCAAAATGCAAGACAAATAAAAAGTTTAAACCACTTCGTGCTGTAACTTTGGTAAAAAAAAAAACAGAAATTGACAGTATTCGAAGTATAGAAAAGACAGCCTGCGAAAACTGTTAAAGGTACTCAAAAGATTCACTCCGTACACACGACAAACAAATTTGGTACTATTCAAATAAGAAATAGATCGGGTTTTTACAATCTTTGTAAAAAACAATCAAGAATGCATTACCAGTGAAGCTGGTGAAAAAAATATTGTTTCTACAATTGACTCCTCACAGTTGAAAATAGATTGACATTGGTGACTGGTACTTTGTATTAATTCATGATGAAAACTTATGGCCAGGTATTATTGAAAATATCAGCATTGATAATGGTGAATAACTATTTTCTATAAATTTTTTGACTCCTCAGGCAGACATTGATTTTAACAGAATTCGTTATCCATCTAAAAAAGACAGCACAAATTAAAAATATGAAAATATTTTGTTGAAATCACCAAATCCACCTCACCCAGTGACAGCAAGAGGAGACTTTTCTTTTGATAAAGACATTATAGATATATGCATTAAAAAAAAGGCAGTACGACTTTTTTTGAGAAAAAAAAAGAATAAATTATATGTTGGATACTTCTAATATTATGTAAAGGTATGTTTTTAGAATAATGTGTAATTCCTATAAAATTAAGATATTACTTCTAAAAAAGTAGTAAATATTTTAATATCAGAGATTAGCATTTGATTTTATTATTATTATTACTGGATAACAAAAAGTTAATTATACATATTTATATGTACACACATACAATTATAGGACACATTTACTACATTCTTAGTCTTAAGAATTTTTTAAATACCAAGCGCAACGTCCAAAATCTGTCAGCAATGTCCAAAACCTGTAACGTACGTGCGAAAAAATGTCCAAAATTTGCAACGTACACAACTGCTAATTAAATGCTTTAATAATTAATTTTCCAGAATAGTTGCTGTCTTTTAATGTTTGTGTATAATTTTGTAGACTTATATACTATACTATTAAAAAAATTGGCCTTAAATTTGAAAATTTTAAAAATTACATATAGTTAACGTTTAATGATCCCACCTTTTGAGAATCTCCCTACTGTATTCAATTTGGGACAATACTTCTTCCATGCCATTCCTTGCCACATGCGAAGCAGGTATATTTTGTGCGAAATTCTCTTTTTTTTCTTGTTGCACTCCGAGAGATGCTTCAGTCTTGGGTTCAAATTTCGGTTTACCATCTCTCATGTCTTTTTTTGATTCCGAACTATAAATATTCCAACTTTGATTTCGAGAGTTAGATAAATTTTTCTTTGGAAATTCTTTTCTTTTAAAACTGCCTGTAATGCCCTCGTAATCATCAAGTTTTTCTGTTAATTCTAATGGCGTCGTAAATGTGAGCCAATTTTCCAAGATATGTTTTCTTATTTCAACAGGCACACGAAATTTTAATTGTTCAGTTACTATTAAGTCTTTTAATTGCTGGAATGTGTTAATATTTAATTCTCTGATTCATTCAGTAAAATAACTTAAAAGCTCTTGTGTATAATTCCTCCATGATTTTTCATGTGTTTTGTGGTGTCTGTAAAAACATTAAGTTTTCACTGTTCAACTTGTATCGCTTTAAGATAAGAATTTTCACAAAATTGTAATTAATTGCATCTATCTAGCATCTCTAGGGGTTCTCTAGCTAGCATATTTGCTATTTACACCAGTAAAACTGCCAATAGGTAAGCTACCCAGTCTTTCTTTGGTATTTGTGCCATTTCCGCTCTTCTTCCAAAATTTATGAAAAATAATCCCATCTCATCACGTTTTTCATCAAATTTCGGTACAATCTGTGCTAATTGAATTTTTGGCGCTATCTCAACTTTTGATTTATTTCTTTGTTCCGGAAATTTCTCTAATTGTTCCAGTTTCTTCATTTCCAGTTCATGTTCTTTCGCTTCCTTGAGTATTCGCTCCTCCACTTCTTCTTGCCATATTTTTCTTCCCTTTCTTCTTGACGTAGTCTTTCTTCCCTATCCATTTCTCCTTTCTTTTTCCTATCCTCAATTACAGAACTCAAAAATCCCCTAACAAAATCTTCATCATATTCTTCCACTTCTAGTATAGCTTTTTTCAGATCTATAATTTTTAAATTTTCGACATCCTGAACTCCAAGTTCAAACCAAATTTAATTTAAACCTGAACTTTCTTTTGTACATAACCCCTCAAATTGAATGATATTTATTTTATTTAAGTACTTATATTAGTATTACTGGCTAAATTAAAACACATTTGCACAATAATAAAAAATATATCCAGAAAACAATTGTTACAATAATGAAATATACTTTTACCAATATGTCAAGTTAAAAAAAATAAAACCTTTGTGTTCAAACAAAATAAGACTTGTCAATGCTTTGCGTATTAATTTTAAATACATCCTTCAAAAATACATAATATACATTATCTTATTTTTTTTTCTTTTAACACTTTAATCTCTTATTAAATTTATATTTCAAAACGAACCAAATATTCATAAATCACAATCTTAAATTAACACCTTTTAGTTAAATTAAATTGTATCCAAGATATGAAAATCTTTCTGTTATCTTGATTTGAAACGTAAATCAAATCTCTTCATGCATTTCACTTTGTAAATCAAAAATAAATCAACAATAAAAAAAATAAACAAATGATTAATATTCAGTCACAATTAAAAAAGAAATAAACTACCAAATCCGTAATAATCAACTAGAACAAATTTATACATTCTCAGTTTCACTGAACAGAGTTTACTCAACTTTTATTTCATAATTCAATCTAAATAAGTTATAATATATAAACATTTCAAAGAATTCCAGAATAATACGTAACAACAACAACAAAAAATTAAAAAATTCTTACTTCCTCTACATACTTTGAAATAGCACTTTTTTTTCTAATCTCAAAGCTAAAAGAATAAATAAAAGCATTTGCAAATAAATCTGTTTCTTTCTTTCTTTCTTTTTTCTTTTCCCTCCAAACGATAATTCACTTAGCTAACACTTTTTTTTATTTTTTTGCACTGAACTAAGTTGGACTAAGATGAACTAAGAATATCTTCAGAATTAACTAAAATATTTCAAAATATGTCAAAAAATACATATTTGTTATTTAAAATGACCATTTTTTTTAATATATTCAAGTATCTATAAAATAATTATATTATCACACAGAGCTTAAATTTTAGTTCAGAAGAGAGTGGGTAACATGGAAAGCGTTCTATCAAAATTTCACTGAAATATGTTTAAAACATTTCATATAATGAATTTTATCGTACATGGAAATAGCGGAAAAATTGGTTTTCTAGAAATCGAATTTTAAGATTTCTTATCTATATTATTTCTTATCTGTAAAATAAATCTAGAAGTATCAAATAATGTTTATGATAGACCGGGAGCCGGCAGCACAGACAAATCACCTCATCAAATTCACGGATGAAATTCTAGGATTAGTTAAATCTTGATTCGCATAGTAAAACGCAATCGGTTTGCCAAGTCCTATCTTGGTGGAAAACACCTGAAAATCCGATTTTAGCGGCTGACTCATAGGTTTACCATTGTGTTTTCCTGCACCAAAAGGTATGAAAACATGAAGGATAGGGGGCAAAAAAGCACAATGGTAGACTTACGAGTCAGCCGCTAAAATCGGGTTTTCAGATGTTTTCCACCAAGATAGGACGTGGCAGACCGATTGCGTTTTAATATGCGAATCAAATTTAACTAATCTTAGAATTTCATCCGTAAACTTGATGAGGTGATTGTCTGTGCTGCCGGCTCCCGGTTATTCCTGTTTTTTAAATTGGGCATAACGTCTTTTCTAGTAGTCGTAGGTATGAAATGAAAACAGATTTGGAATCGTAAAATATTGCCCTTTCAAATAAATTTTCATTAAGTTTTCAGCATAAAGATAGTATAAAAGTTAAAAGACTTTTGGATAATCTTTAACTATTCAGGTGCATAAATGAAATCTACCGATAAGGATTATTTTTATTGTTGTTAACTTTTTAAACCATTTAGTAACTTTTAAATGATCTTGTATTCCTTCTGACTGTGATTCATCAACTTGAACTGCGTCAGACAGTTAACATACTCTGTTTTTGTTGCAGGTGCTGCTATTACTGTGTGTCGCCCTTTGCTACCAGATGGCGTTCGCCAAACCTCGAGTATTTCCAAATGGCTATGGAAATAGTGGAGGACAGGTTGGATTCGGATACGGAGGAGGATTTGGAGGACAGACTGGAATAGGAGGGGGATTTGGTGGACAGCCTGGAGTTGGAGGGGGATTTGGAAGACAGATTGGAATAGGAGAGGGATTTGATGAACAGCCTAGAGTTGGATGGGGATTTGGAGGACAGACTGGATTCGGTTTCGGATTTAATGCCGGCGGAGATATGGGGATGGGAAAGCGTTGATGATGCTGTCCGATTGATTTGATGAAGGAACTTCAAAAAACATTACGATAAAGTTTTAACTCAAGCAATAAAAAATTGTATTATGTTCATTTGTTGTGAGTGTTTATTTTGAAGTGTGCTAAATACTATAGATAATAGTCTCTCATGTTCACAATTTTTGAAAATTAGCGATGTAAGAAATTAAATTTAGCATTTCTTAAGGCAGTTTGTTCCCAAATCCCCTGCTTAACAACGTGGAATTTTATGACATGTTTTCTGATTCATTTTTAAAAGGAAAATTGGCAGGTCTGACTACTTGAAGTAATTTGGTATCGAAATGAGTTTTCCCATTTTTTGATTAAATAATTTACTTATCGAGCGATTGTGGTCACTTGGAGATTGGTTTTTCGGATGCGGAAATCCAGTCCAAAATGCCCACTCTGACAGTACTTTTTGAAAGATCTTTTGCGTTTACAACAAAATGGAAAACGGCTTCAGATGACATAGTTTCTGAATAACAAACATCGTCCCATTCCATGTGTTTCCGAACAAAAATGTATTTAAAAACTATCGGAAAGTAGCTCCTTTGGATTTGAGAACAGCCTTAATAGAAAGCAAGAAGAAGAACATAAGAAAATATGCACCTTGATAGCACAATTATGTTAGACCAATCATATATGCATTGAGTATATCATAGTTAATATTGGCCCAGTATGAACTTTTTATATTTTATTAATATTGCACCAGTATTAAAGATAAATATTTCTCCTTTTTTTTGTCATCAGGGTTGGCACGGTTTAAACTAACTGGTTTTTTAGAGAAATCTAATACAGTATTTTCTCTTTTTTGTAATTTAAGTGATTTAAATTAAAGATAGAAATAATTTCTGCATTTAATACTTTATCTAAACAGTCAACATGAGACAGAATGAGTCTAGGTCATGTTTGTATGCATGTAGGAGGAAAATTAGAATGTGTTGGTGAAAATGTTTGATGCACTAAAGAGTTGTCTTAAAACATATAAAATTAGCAACGATATTCAATATTTATCATAAAATATTATCATTTGAAAAATGCAGATTATTTAGGACAGTTAATAATATAACACAAAGACATTCAAGGGGGCTCAAGGCTTGGAAACTTTCAAAAATCGATTTTTTTAGTATCTATTTTGATTATTGAATTAATTCTGAACACAGAGCAAAAAAACGCATAAAAATATTTGCATTTTTAACGGAGTTATAAGCATTTGTGTAACAATCACTTTCGAAGTCGCGCCCATTTAATTGCAACTTTAAGTCGCGTTTTCTCAAAACTTGATTTTTGATGACTATCTGTAAGATTAGAAAAAAACTATTTGATAGAAAGGCTTAATTATTATTTTTTTTTCATTCATATAACATTATTATCGATAGAATGAATTAATATATTTTAGATAGATTAATATTTTGATTATTTTTAATGAAAAAAAATGTATTTTTTTAGGGTTTTTTAAATTTTCAAATTTGAGAGTTTTTTAATAAGGTTCCCTTTGAGTGATAGTTATATCCTTAATTCATTCTATAGATTAAAGTTTCCTGATCATTTTAAAGCAAAAATTAGGTTCTTATGTCAATTCAACGTTATATCTTACGGATAGTGATATGACACCTAAATTTTTTTTGAAAATTGTGTTATATAACTTTTGCTATATTATTTATTTTATTGCATTGAAGTACTTCATTTTATAATTTTATAAGGCTACAAACATACCTTAAATATTTCAAAAAGTTTAAATTAGTTACGTTGAATACGTTTTTATATGGACTCGAAGCAAGAGCTCTGTTTACATGTTTTTCAGTATCGATCAAGCCCTGAGCCCCCATAGGATTTTGGTCAAATTGTAAAAGAAAATTTTCTCGATTGGGGAGATTATCCTTTAAGAAATTAAAAAAGAAACTCAAGATATGAAGTTGAATAAGACGGCATGCAAAAATTAAGTGACAGTTAAGCATTCAATAATATCAATCAATCTTTTCTGTTATTCGCAGAATCTAATGGCAGAATGTTGACTTGAGATAGTTATCACTCAATTCGAATATATATTTTAAAAAAAAATCTGTCACAACCATTAGGTACTGATATTTATATAAAAATGTTAACCATCTGGAGATACTATCTTCAAAATGGATTAATTTATAGTTGAATTATTAAGTCAAGAAGAAAATATTAAAATGTTCAGTGAACTAGTTTTCACTGCAAAAAGATTTTTACAACCAAGGTAGAGAAATTATTTTATTGGTGTGGTCCCTTATTATAAAAATCACATAAGAGATTGGGTATTTAAAAAAAAGTAGTAAAAATTCATTTAGATTTAAAAACTCATAAAATATTATATCTAGTATTTAAAAAAACTCTTGATAAGATTTTCAAAGTAGTATCAATGTTTCATAGAGTAGAGCAGTTTATTCTTTCAACAGAAGAGATAAGACATAGGAGTCGAGGGAAAAGGAGAGTTCGATTACTGCGGCGGAGGAGGTGGAGGAGGTGGAGGAGGTGGGAGAATCATACTATAGTAGGACGAGGTTTAAGAGAAATTTTTTTGATTGGAAAGGATATTTTTTATTTAAGCGTCTTACAGTAGGAAAGGGTAAGAGGGGTTAATTTTTTTTGAGGGGGCTAAATTTTTAGGGGGGCTTAATTTTTTTTTCGAATCGACTTAGAGTAGGATTGGAAATATCATACTATAACACGAGGGGTTAGCTATTTTTGAGAGAAAGTATGAAGGGCTAAACTTTTAGTGGGGGCTAAATATTTGAGGGGGGCTTATTTTTAGGGGGGCTTAAATTTTTTTGAAGTAGAGAATCGGTTTTGGAACACTTTAAATTGTGGAAACGGTTAGTGGTTCGGCTACTGCTCCCTCTCCTCCCTGCCCCCCCTACCCCCCCTGAAAAATAAGGATTTTTAAGGATTTTTTTTTAAT
The DNA here is from genome assembly GCA_963932465.1 of Maratus speciosus. Lineage (NCBI taxonomy): Eukaryota > Metazoa > Arthropoda > Arachnida > Araneae > Salticidae > Maratus > Maratus speciosus. Next base: position 14,116,049 of record OZ010797.1, read on the forward strand.
AGTGTCGGCCTCTCTCGATGAGAAAGTTTTCATGTGTTGTAACATATTTAATTTTTCGTTTGTTTTGAACTTTGTCAAAAATAATAGGTTAGTTTTGATGAGATTAAACTGGAATTGTATTATTAGATGAGAGTTATTTTATAAATTTAACATGTATTCTTATTGAAAGGTTTTTATGAACAACTCTGTTTTTGGAAAAACTTTAGTGAATCCTGGAAAAAAGGAGAAATGTTATGCTTTGCATTATTGAAAAAAGAGTAAAAAAATTAGTAGTCTCACCTAGTTTTAAGTCATTTGATGAAGATCTGATTGCAGTGGAAAGGATTAAACACAGTTTAATGTTGCATCGTCCTGTATACGTTGGGTTTGTTGTACTAGTAATGTTTTCCTTACGGGTTTCGAACCCTGAAACTCCCCATTATTCGAATTTCTGTAATGAGAATCTAGATGGAAATTTGAAAAATTTCATTTAGAACTGAAAATTGGTAAATTTCATCCTCTTGTTGCAAGTTCATACATCGCTTTACCTATTCGCCTGGTTTCGAACCTACAATCTTCCCATTATTAGGTTATTTCTATAACCATTGGGCTGGGCGGGCCCCATTGTTTTTTCACTTGAATTTGCTTTCTTTCAGTTTTGTATCGACTTCTTTTTAAAAATCAGTGGGTTAATGATTTTACGTTTAGTATAAATTTTAACAAAGTGTTGCCATTGAATTTAGAAAAAATGAGAAATAAACATTATATATTTTTATTATCGTGCACTTCGAGAAATTATTTAATTTTCAGATGAATAGGTTTTGCTAACATTTATTCATTTTAGTATTTATTTCAACATTAAGGAAACTATTAACAGTGTGTTGCCCCTGTATTACGTACTAAACGAAATTAAAGACTGTTGCCATTGAATTTAGAGAAATAAACATTCAATTTTTATATATTATGTACTTCGAGAAATTAATTCAATTTCTTAGATTTAATAATGTCTACTTCAGCTTCGGGAAAGTATAGTAATTTGAACGAAAAGATAATTTATAAACTGGATTTTAGAACAGTAATGTAATTTTAGCGTAATGATATTTTTTCAATCTGGATTTTCTCGTGCAGTTAATGAACTCTTTCATTATCACTCACCCAGAATGTTTCTTTTTTTCTTATACTGTAACACAATTTATGGATTTTAGTTTAAAAATATTCGCCTTTGGATGGATTCGAACCATCAACCTATTCATTAACGGTGAATTGCGCTTACCAATTGCGCCACAAAGGCATTAAAAGGATATACAATTAAACCAAAACAAGTTTATTCCTAAGCTTTTAAAAACTAACCAGTTCTTCGATTTTCAAAGATTTGTGGTCATATCTATTTGTGGTCATACCTATTTGTGTGCTTGTTGTTTCGATCATACATAAACAGGATGTACTGTTTCTAATCTGGATATAATGATAAAGCGTATTTCCGTACTATGTGAAAAATAAGATAATAGTTCTTTTATTCCATTGTATTAGGAAAACAAATTTTCTTAATGGGTCGCTATTTTAATTAACTAACAATAAAGAAATGAACCAGATTTTTATAACACTCGCATTTCAGTAGGATTCACAAAAAAGTTAATCATTTAATGATAAAAACAGGTTAATTCAAAAAGAAATGAATTTATAAAATGATTCATTTTGTACACTTGCTTATTAAATGAACACAACAGTTTATGTATTAAATAGTTATCGCGTGATCTTCTTTTTTCTGATGCGCCACCTACATTGATTTAAGTGTAGTTGGTTTTCATTTCACGTCATTATTCCGTTTTCTACTGTTTTGAATACATGTGCTGTATTTTTCGTCCTCGCACAGTTAAAACAGTTTTTAAATGAATATGCATGTTATTAATGATACACAATCGCCTATTGTCATCAATTCGGATAAGATGAGTGAACAGGAGATAAAAGATGTGCCCGTTTCGATTAGTAAAAGTATTCCTGCTTCATCACAAATGTTTAAATTGCCTTATATTTGTGGAAAATGTAAAGCAGAATTTTACGAGAAACATGAGTTTTTAAAACATATGAACACTCATTTAGAAAAAAAACTTTTTATGTGCGACGTATGTGGAATGTTGTTTTTTCGAAAGAGTTCTTTAATGGAACATATGATAATTCATCGCATGACATCTACCATGTACCAATGTGAAACATGTGGTAAATCTTTTTCAAGAAAGAGTGTGTTAATCAGACACGCAAAGTTTCATTTAGAAAAAAAGCCTTTGAGTTGTGACAAGTGTAAGAAAACATTCGTTCAACAATGTGATTTACGAAAGCATTTGTTAATTCACATTAAAGACGGAAAATTTCATAAATGTGAACAATGCGAAGAAACGTTTTCGAGAAAGATGGACTTAAGGAATCATCTTGAAATTCACATCATTCCGAAGAAAAGTGAGCTTTCCAAGCAATTCAAATGTGATGATTGTGACCAAGTTTTTTCTGATAAATCCGACTTAGTTGAACACAAAAAAATTCATCTTTCACCCACCCAACTTAAATTGGAACATCGTAATGGATTGATTAAGGAATTAGAAGAATTAACACTTCAATTAAGAACTTTGCAAAATGAAATATCTTCTTCAAATATCGAATTTTCAATGATTTGAAATAGACATATGTTTTCATTATACATATGCAATCATTTTTGTAACTAACGAAAAATAAAATTTTTCTGAATTGGAAAAACGTGTATGTTTTCATTTTAACAAAATGTCTTAGTTTTTTATTGCTCCCACTACAAATGATCTCGATTTTTTTTTTCTAAGTGAATGAAACTCTAATAATATTTTGGAAATACATTTTTTATTTTTAAGTTTTCTTCATTTAACTCACTCTATTAATTTGAAACCATTGCAAAATTAAAATATATTTTAATAAAGTTAAAATAATAAAGTTCTAATAATAAAGTTTTAGTAATATTAATGAGTAGCATTACTAATAATTGTAAATGAATTTAATCATCTACTAATTAATTTAATCAACTATCAACATTTTTGAGGGGATATATTAAAGGAAGTATGTATCCACTCATTATTTTATTCAATTTCATATGAGTATGACTACATCGTGATAAAAACTATTTTAAACAATCAACTTCTATTACTTTTGTTTAGAGGGATTAGAAAATGAAGTTATTTAAATTATTGTTATCTTTATTACATATTTTTTAAAGTTTAATTAACAAATAATTAATTTAATTAATTTGAGTATAATTATCATTTTGGTATAATTATCATTTGATTATATTTATCCACTCATTATTTTAATCCATTTCATATAAGTTTAATTATCCACACACTATTTATTTTAATCAATTTCATGAGAAAAAATATAATGAACTTGCGTTTCATTTTCCATGTGTTGCCATTCACAAGTTTAAAAAATAACTATCATAAGGAAATATTCATGCTAGCATTAATCAATGTTCCAATTTAAGTTGGGTGGGTGAAAGATGAATTTTTTTGTGTTCAACTAAGTCGGATTTATCAGAAAAAACTTGGTCACAATCATCACATTTGAATTGCTTGGAAAGCTCACTTTTCTTCGGAATGATGTGAATTTTAAGATGATTCCTTAAGTCCATCTTTCTCGAAAACGTTTCTTCGCATTGTTCACATTTATGAAATTTTCCATCTTTAATGTGAATTAACAAATGCTTTCGTAAATCACATTGTTGAACGAATGTTTTCTTACACTTGTCACAACTCAAAGGCTTTTTTTCTAAATGAAACTTTGAGTGTCTGATTAACACACTCTTTCTTGAAAAAGATTTACCACATGTTTCACATTGCTACATGGTAGATGTCATGCGATGAATTATCATATGTTCCATTAAAGAACTCTTTCGAAAAAACAACATTCCACATACGTCGCACATAAAAAGTTTTTTTCTAAATGAGTGTTCATATGTTTTAAAAACTCATGTTTCTCGTAAAATTCTGCTTTACATTTTCCACAAATATAAGGCAATTTAAACATTTGTGATGAAGCAGGAATACTTTTACTAATCGAAACGGGCACATCTTTTATCTCCTGTTCACTCATCTTATCCGAATTGATGACAATAGGCGATTGTGTATCATTAATAACATGCATATTCATTTAAAAACTGTTTTAACTGTGCGAGGACGAAAAATACAGCACATGTATTCAAAACAGTAGAAAACGGAATAATGACGTGAAATGAAAACCAACTACACTTAAATCAATGTAGGTGGCGCATCAGAAAAAAGAAGATCACGCGATAACTATTTGATACATAAACTGTTGTGTTCATTTAATAAGCAAGTGTACCAAATGAATCATTTTATAAATTCATTTCTTTTTGAATTAACCTGTTTTTATCATTAAATGATTAACTTTTTTGTGAATCCTACTGAAATGCGAGTGTTATAAAAATCTGGTTCATTTCTTTATTGTTAGTTAATTAAAATAGCGACCCATTAAGAAAATTTGTTTTCCTAATACAATGGAATAAAAGAACTATTATCTTGTTTTTCACATAGTACGGAAATACGCTTTATCATTATATCCAGATTAGAAACAGTACATCCTGTTTATGTATGATCGAAACAACAAGCACACAAATAGATATGACCACAAATAGATATGACCACAAATCTTTGAAAATCGAAGAACTGGTTAGTTTTTAAAAGCTTAGGAATAAACTTGTTTTGGTTTAATTGTATATCCTTTTAATGCCTTTGTGGTAAGCGCAATTCACCGTTAATGAATAGGTTGATGGTTCGAATCCATCCAAAGGCGAATATTTTTAAACTAAAATCCATAAATTGTGTTACAGTATAAGAAAAAAAGAAACATTCTGGGTGAGTGATAATGAAAGAGTTCATTAACTGCACGAGAAAATCCAGATTGAAAAAATATCATTACGCTAAAATTACATTACTGTTCTAAAATCCAGTTTATAAATTATCTTTTCGTTCAAATTACTATACTTTCCCGAAGCTGAAGTAGACATTATTAAATCTAAGAAATTGAATTAATTTCTCGAAGTACATAATATATAAAAATTGAATGTTTATTTCTCTAAATTCAATGGCAACAGTCTTTAATTTCGTTTAGTACGTAATACAGGGGCAACACACTGTTAATAGTTTCCTTAATGTTGAAATAAATACTAAAATGAATAAATGTTAGCAAAACCTATTCATCTGAAAATTAAATAATTTCTCGAAGTGCACGGTAATAAAAATATATAATGTTTATTTCTCATTTTTTTCTAAATTCAATGGAAACACTTTGTTAAAATTTATTTTAAACGTAAAATCATTAACCCACTGATTTTTAAAAAGAAGTCGATACAAAACTGAAAGAAAGCAAATTCAAGTGAAAAAACAATGGGGCCCGCCCAGCCTAATGGTTATAGAAATAACCTAATAATGGGAAGATTGTAGGTTCGAAACCAGGAGAATAGGTAAAGAGATGTATGAACTTGCAACAAGAGGATGAAATTTACCAATTTTCAGTTCTAAATGAAATTTTTCAAATTTCCATCTAGATTCTCATTACAGAAATTCGAATAATGGGGAGTTTCAGGGTTCGAAACCCGTAAGGAAAACATTACTAGTACAACAAACCCAACGTATACAGGACGATGCAACATTAAACTGTGTTTAATCCTTTCCACTGCAATCAGATCTTCATCAAATGACTTAAAACTAGGTGAGACTACTAATTTTTTTACTGTTTTTTCAATAATGCAAAGCATAACATTTCTTCTTTTTTCAAAGATTCACTAAAGTTTTTCCAAAAACAGAGTTGTTCATAAAAACCTTTCAATAAGAATACAAGTTAAATTTATAAAAGAACTCTCATCTAATAATACAATTCCAGTTTAATCTCATCAAAACTAACCTACTATTTTTGACAAAGTTCAAAACAAACGAAAAATTAAATATGTTACAACAGTGTTGGGTATGAACGCGTTCATTGAACGTAAGTTCACGAACTTCGTTCACTTTCTGTGAACGTTGAGTTGAACTTGACTCACTTTTTGATAAACGAACGTGAACTGAACGAAAGCTCAAAAAATCCGCGAGTTTGAACGAATTTACAACTCAAACTCAATTTTTTTCATAACTTATTTTTTAAATTTTCCAGCCGTTAAGAACACGTTTTTCCCATTCAAATGCCATTTAGAGGCCTAAACGGACTTGGCACGGGTCGAGTCTGATCATCACTTTTTCTGAGTCGTACCCGGGCCGGGCCGAACAGGACTTATTTCTTGACCTGTGCTTTACTCTTCCTAGAAGTCTACACCGAAAGAAATTTTCTGGCCCGGTCGTCCCTGCTTGTATAAAAATCATTGCCCCGTCCCAGTCTGACTCGTGCAAAATCTGTTTAAGGAACAACCTACTTTAGGTCAACATTTTTTTTCCAGAAAATACATATATTTTTAAATTACAATTATTCTATTAAAATTCTCTTTAAAGAATAGTTGTGCATGTACATATCTAGAGGTGAGGATACAGTACTGTAAAATCTGTTATAAGAATCTGTGTATGACGAGATCCTGTTTTAAACGGAAAATTTTTTTGATCGGTGGATCTGGATCTTCAAAATGGATAAGGATATAATAATCCATCCTTTGTGTGTTTGTGTTATGTGTGTTTGTGTGTTTTAATATATATTGTAGTATGAGTGTTTTATTATGATATAATAATCCGTTTGAAAATAATACATTTGCAACAGACGACTGACCTGGTAAAAAAGGAACTTAACTATAACGTTTTTTTTCTCTCCCGTGTAATTCCGTCTTAGAAGGTATTTCGATATAGAATTTTTCAGATTTTTAAGTGTTCAAGCCGTGTAAATGGATTAATGGTATTAATAATAATTCAGATATTTACATTAAAATAGAGGCCCATTAAAAAATCAATATAGCTTACAACAAGATATATAGAAAGAAATGTAGTAGAAAGAGTATTTTGAAGCGGAGGTCCCTGTGGTATGCAGTCTACGGTAGAGGTCTGCGCGGGCCGAAATTTCAAGGCCCGGCCCCGGCTTGATCCATCGAAGAAAAATTCGACTTAGCCCGGTATAAACATTAAAAGTTCTGCCCGAGCCCTGCCAGGGCCGTATAAAAAAATATTGGCCCGACACGTAGAGAAAAATTATTGGCCCCACTCGGCCAGGTATCACAGCTAAAAGTTCGGTCCAAGACCGGCCCGGCCCAAATGAAGTTCTACAAAATATTGATTTTTACGTCGATTTGGTTAAAAATTTGTCTTGTACGAGTATTCTGCGACCAAAAATACTTATCTATGCTTTTTATTGTCATGTTTATAGAATTTATTGCGATATATTTTCAATGAACCGCTATTTGTTGCATGTAAATGTTTCAGTTATAATTAATATAGTTGATCCATATTCCATGTATTGGAGACTTAAAAATCTGAAAAAGGCTATACAGTAAAATCTTCTAAGACGGAATTGCATAGGAAAGAAAAAAAATGCGTTATAGACAAGTTCTCTTCTTAGCAGGTGTAACTCATTTTCTTACGTATTACTACATTCATTTTACATGGATCACAGATTCTTTTTCACACGGTTTACTATATTTTAATTTAGCTACATTTTAACCCATTTATGCCTAGCGTCCCATTTTTGAAATTTTAATAATTTTTCGAATTTTAATATTTTTTTATAATTTTCTTCTTCTTTACAGCATGGAAATTGTATGAAGTAATTGTCTATAAATGTTTTTATCTACTACCGAGAGATGACAGCATAGATGCCGGCACAGGCCGGAATTTCCAGGCCCTGACCCTGCCCGGACCGAACAAAAGCAATCTTGGCCGCCCGGCCTGATGAAAAAATTAAAAGTTCGGCCCGAGCCCGGGCCGGCACGGCTCGTACAAAAATCAGAGAAAACAGGCCCGACTCGTGAACAATCAATTAAATGAGATCCTACTCAATTTGACCAAAAAATTCAGGTTTTTCTGAACATACAATTACGATTCTTTTAAAGAATAACACTGCATACATATTTATGGGATAGTTTTACAGTATATTTTAAAATTACTATGTGTTCGCAAGACAGAAAATACATAATAGTAACATTAACGATTACTTAGACTATTAGACGTTTCAGCATTCATATAAGGATTCATTAAAAAATTAATGTAGTTTAGAAAAAAAGAAAAAAAAAGGAGGGTTAAAAACATAACTTTTGAAGCTGTATAATAAAAAGCAGATTTGTAAAAATATTTCTCTGTCATTTAATAAGGCTTTTCTCAAGTCCAAAGGAGCTACTTTCTGATACATTTCTGAATTCATTTCTTTTCGGAAACGCATAAGATTGGCAAGTATTCTTATTTAGAAACTATGTAATCGAATAACGTTATCTTTTTTTTTATATAAAAGCAATATATCTTTGAGAAAATACTGTCAAAGTTAAAATTTTGAATCGAATTTCCAGAATCGATAGCACGGGAAGGAGAAAAATCGGCAGTCACAAGACAAGAATCTCTTATATCTTGATAAGTAATTTAGTTATAAAAAAATGGAAAACACTGTTCGATTCCAAATCACTTCAAAAGTCAGGCCTGTCAACTTTATGCCTTTACAGTTAAAAATGAGTCAGAAGAAAATGTGTCAGAAAATTTCTCATTGTTGAGCAGTGAATTTGAGAACCACCTTAAGATATATTTCCAAAGATTCATTTAACAGAAGTTCGTTATCGCTATTAATGTTTTTACAAAACATATTGCCTTCCCTACACATCCTGAGAACAATAAAATCCAGTTCCAGGCTTGCGCGAATATGTAGGGGGGGGAAATGCAATCCTGATCTCAGCACAAGTCTGCTGAAAAGAAAAAGTCCGGGCTCAGATACCATGTCCGATGCTGATCTCTACGCTGGATATGTTACTTTTCTGAATTGATATTGTCAAACTGGCATCGGCTCGTGATGCACATTTATACTTATTCTCGCGAAGATCCCCATGAGTCATTGAAAATTACTCATATTTTATCGACTTCGATTAAGTTTTTATAGCGGACGGTAGGCCCGCTTATTTTTTTTTATCGACCCGACCCAGCCCGGTAGACCCGTTCAATTTTTTTATCGGCCCGGCCCGGTCCGTTTGAAAATTCGCCTTCACCTTGCCGGCCCGGCCTGCGGGCCGGGTACGGGCTCGGGCCAAGTCCGGGCCCGTGCAGACCTCTATGACAGCATAAGATTGACATTTATTTGCTTAAATGAAGGTTTTTTTTCGGTGTTTATAAATTTTTCATTTTTCAAGATAGCGAAATGTAAAAATTAAATATGTAATAAGTGTATTTTTTGTATCAAAGATCCAAATAAATAAGCCATAACCTTAGCTTGTAAACTTCTTTGAAATATGTATTTTTTTAAATTGCGAAATTATAAGCTCAAGCCTATTTTTATGCATGTTTGTAGCATACTAAATATAGGGCGCCAGGCACAAATGGGTACATATTTCTAATAGCAATTTAGGGGCAGTTATTTATGTAAAGTCCTTTTCAAGATGATTTTGAAATAAATTGTTTTTTATCCTCAAATACGATTATTCTTAATTCATTATTAATAATACTTATAATGTTATTAGTCTCTGTAAAGAAATAAATCTTTTTTTAATAGTTCACAAAAATACTAATTATAGTATATAATATACAATTTCAAAACTTAATTTATATAAATTTAGACAAAACATAGAATTATGTATTTTTCCACGTATGGATGTTCACATATTTAGTATGTTTGCATTTTATCAAATAAATACAAAAATATTTTAACGTGACTTTTTTAGTATTTTTTTCAGTTCATTTTACCACATTTTAAAGTGATTTTACAAACATATTTGAGAAAAAAAAATTCAGGCATAAAAGGGTTAATAAGCCTAGAAATTTAATGTTCTTTATAAAGAATAATATTAAATGTTTCATAATCATGGGTAATCATGGCAAATCATGGGTATCCCCCCTCCCCATATTTCCGACTAGACCCCCCCCCCAAAAAAAAAAAAAAAAAATATTTTTTTGTGAAAAAAGGATTATTTAAAAGAGCAGTAGAGCTATAAATGATAAGTTATAATAACAAGACCCAATAAAATGCAAATTGTGGTTTACTGTTTAAGTGAGGGGGAGGAGGGCACAGTCAAAGTCACATAAGTAATATACAACATAACAACAGACATGCCAGCTATGAGATTGGTTCTTTAAGAAACAAGGTGGTCAACAAGGTCTGGATATTTTTATGATGCCTCAAGCTCAAAGAGGGACCTCTATTGTACGTTCTTCTGAGATAAGACATCTACTCTCCTATTGTATAAAATGACCTTGGTCGTAGAACTCCCAAAGAACGTTTGGAACTCCTAAGCTAAATTCTAGGAAGCAATGTATAGATATCAGGTTGCTTTGGCTAACTAACATTCTCTGTGAATCTAGGAAAAAAAAAATTACCCCAACTAACTCTGCATCAAATTAATGTAGAAGAAAGTGACTGGTACCAAACGGTTGGAAATAAAGTCTACTTTTAAATGATGCATATAAAATTTGCTTAGAGGCCATCTACATATCAAAACAAACCTAAATTTTATTTTATTTTTCAATAGCAATACTCAAGTTTGACACCATAAATAAATTCTACTCTCTTCAATTAACCAAAAAAAAATTTTTTTTTCATGACGTTCGTAAGATTAGTTTCAGAGAAATTATTTTAAAATGGGCACATTTTAGGGGCTGTATCCAAATTGAAGTTCAGTACTCGATTATTGAAATGCTACAGAATGGCTATCTCACTTCTATTGAGGGTGTTTTACAATCCAAACAATTTATTTTCTGATTCAATCTTAAATTCATTTTTGTTCTGAAACGCATCCCATTGGCAGATTCTCTTTTTCAGAAACTATATAATTGACCGTGCTCGTCGATTTTTTGATAAAGGCACACTATATTGCACAAAAATGCCGTCAAAGTGGGTGTTTTGAACCGAATTTCCCGGAGCGAGAGAGCTGGGAACTAAAATGATGGTCGTACTGAGAAAATAATTGTTTATAAATCAAGTTCTAATGAATTGAACGAAAAATGAAAACATGCGGCCACTTATACATCTCTTCCAAAATCGTGTCAGCAAGTTTCATGTTTTCACCTTTAAAAATGAGTCTGAAAATGCGTCCGAAAATTTTGAGTTGTTGCGCGTGAGAAAATATTTTTTTAAATATACCCTTAATATAATATTATTTCTTGCCAATATGACAATTTCACTCGCTTAATATCTTTCGATTATTGCGAGCCTGAATTTTTAATAAAATGAGTAAAATATATTTTTTCAAATTATGCTTTTCTAGATGGCTCCTTAAACCATTTTGACAGTTTTTAATCATAATTCGAAAACTACTTCGGAGAAAATTTTTATATTCAGAATTCGCATAAAGCAGGATATAATAAATATAAATCTATCAAAAAAAAAGAAAAAAACTGTCGGTTATATATCATATTCTTTTTAAATATTAATTTCATAATTCATAATTTATATTATGAAATTTTTATAATTACAAATTTAATGTATTTATGTTTGAATTTTTTAGTATTATAACCACACACAAAATTATCACATTAGGATTATAATTTCAGGAGATATTAATAAAGACATAAAAATGTAATTTAACAGCTCTAAATTTTGAATGTTTATAATTCAAAATCTTATCACCCAAATGAATTTAAATTTCGTTTCTAGGCATAGTTTGAACCGAAAATTTAAAATATAGTGTCAAAATTGGATATTGCTGTTGAAAAGAACAAAGTCTGGTCTGCTTTTGATTTGTAGATAGCCTCCTAAGCAAATTTTCTATACATCATTTAAAAGTAGACTTTATTTTCAATTGTTTGGTACCAGTAATTTCCTTCTATTATAATTAGTTGCTGAGTTAGTAGGTGTTGTTTACTTTTTTTTCTGCCACTGACCCATACTGTGTATGAAAGAGCAGAAAATATTCAAAGGTATGTTTGTTTTAATTAATACCAGTTTTAGATTTTATTTTATAAGAGGGAAAATAGCTTTATTGTTACTTTTACTTTAATTTTCTAAAAAATCTAATTTATCTTATATAAATATGTGTTCGAAGGGGAGGGGGTGGGGTATAAATAGTTATGACTATCATGACTTCAGATTTACTCACACACGATAGCACAGTTTGTGGACGGTTAAGAGATGCGATTATTCTATATAACATTTTTTGAAATGTTTTATAATCATATTGATTTTAGACGGGACTCTTTTAAACATAAAAAAAAAACTTAAACGGCACTACTTTAGCTGTATTTTTTTTTTAAACTGAAATATTGTCTTATTAAATTTTGCAAAAGCTCTGTATATTTATTTATAAATTTATTATTTCTTGTAAAATTTTGTAATTGTTCACTGAAATTATTTGTCTTTGTTATTATTTTTGTATAGTAATGTTTGAATGTTTACATGTTTCATTTGAAATGTGTATTTGATCTTACTTAATTACGAAAATGGCCGTCAGCTATCGCTACTGCGGTAAATGCGGCCTTGGGAGCCGATGCAATTTCTAAATCAATGGTTAAATTCATGGCAACCCAGTTACAGAAGATCTCGATTAGCCGTGATACTACAACAGAATCTTTTGTAATCATGTAATATTTTTAAAACATAGCAAATAAGCTTGGGTTTTGAGCATGAGGAGACTGGGCGTGTATTGGCGAGCGTATCTCGTAGGGAGTCGAGCCCCTCTTTAATAACAAATCTATTCAAATAATTATTCTAGGGGTTAATTCAATCGCATTACAAATTTTGGATACAGGTAATGCATATCTATAAAGACACAGTAATATATTTTTTAAAGTAATATTGTTAATTTTTCATAAAATTTTTATGTAAAAATCTTATGTAAATTTTCGTATCAAGATAAATTATGTTTAATAACACAAGCATTTTTTTAAATGAACCATACCATTTGATTTTTTAATTCGACATCATATTAATTTCTCTATTGCTAGTAAGTTGAAATCATAAAAAAGGGAAGATAATACATATGCAACGGTGAAAAATAAATTAAAGTGAAAGGCTATATTTATTAACTATTTTTCATTTTCCATTAAATTTATTGCATCATGATTTTTTTTTTTTTTTTTTTTTTTATGCACCATGATGACGAACTTTCTGTGGTTGTTGTGATTCTCTGAAATTCGCTCAAAACATCCATTTTGACACCATTTTCTTAAATATATTTTTCTTTTACAGGAAAGAGAGAGAGAGAGATTATTCAATTTCTTTTTATTTGAATAAGAATAACCGTAAAATGTACCCATTTAAGAATGAAAATTATTTCATAAATGTGTCACAAAGTAGTAAGTTTTGTTGTGAGTATAGACTTGTTAAAAATTACGGAGGAAAAAACGAATCACGGAAAAAAGCGCACCGGAAAAAAGCGCACGGAAAAAAGCGCCCCGGAAAAAAGCGCCCCGGAAAAAAGCGCACCTTTTTACAAATCACATATTAAATAAGTCTGATAATAATACACAGGGTTAACCTCAGAATATAAACACCCGATTGAGATGATTTTTTGAAATCTGGCGTCTTGCTCCCTCGGTACGGAGAGGCTGTGGGGTGGGGGGTGTGGGTGTCTTTAAAAGGTATCTCAAAACCTGCATTGCCTCGATGATGATAAAATTTTGTAAGGTATGCAGAATCGGAATATAAACATCAGGTACTTATATATATAGTGAAACCTCCCTGTGTGACCACCTCCATTAAGCGACCAACTCCCTGAACGGCCCTTTTTTCATGGAACGAAATTTATTCCCATAGGCTCAATATTTTACCTCCATTCAGAGACCATCCCAGTTGAACTCTCTCCATAAGCGACCAATTTTTTTTTAAAGAAAATGAAACAGATTTTGTAAGGTATGCAGAATCAGAATATAAACATCAGGTACTTATATATATACAGTGAAACCTCCCTGTGTGACCACCTCCATTAAGCGACCACCTCCCTGAACGACCATTTTTTCACGGAACGAAATTTATTCCCACAGGCTCAATACTAACTTTACCTCCATTCAGAGACCATCCCAGTTGAACTCCCTCCATGAGCGACCAATTTTTTTTGAAGAAAATGAAACAGATTTTCTAAGGTACGGAGAATCAGAAAATAAACATCAGGCACTTATATATATATATATATATATATTTAGTCTCCCTTGTTCTTCTGGGGTATGGCTGTGGTGAGTGGGATCTACAAACTCCGAATCTCCGACGATAAAATTTTGGCAGGATGTTTTCTAAGTATATAAACATCAGATCGGATTATTATTATTATTTTAATTTGCCCTTTTCCTTCCTCCCAGGCACGCAGGGGGGGGGGGGGGGCATTACAAATATCTATGACTACCTTTCTCATAAAACTGTACAAAAAGCCCTTATCATTTTATATACCCTACCCCCCCCCCCAAATTTTATAAAAAGCTGAATATAAGACCCGAAATTTTTAAATTGGTATAACCAGTGATTAAATTGTCACAACGCCCTGAAATTTTGTGTGCGTGAGCAACGTGATATAATTTTCCAGTGCAAATTGTCCGTTTCTTTTTAACCGAAGCCCCCTAAATTTTAATGCAGCGCAACTATAAGGGAGCTATCGAGAACCACAAGTAACATAATTGTTTTAATGGCGGAGGGGGGAGGGCTCTATCGAATTATTATAGAAGCCCTGTATTTTAATGTATCATAAATATAAGGTTCTGACAACTTTAAATATTCATAGCTGATACATAAAATCAAGGGGCATAAAATCTCGGTCGAATTCGTTAATGGGCAAAATCGGACCAAGGGTGTGGAAATAGGGAGGGGTTTTGAGAAAAACGAAACTTCTTAATTATAATACATATCGTCTCAGTTTAAATTTACTATTACTTCTAAAAAATGGGTCAAAAATTTATGTATGACAGATTTTTGATAAAACCAAAAATGGGCCCAAGGGGAGAAAAAAATAGGGTTTTGGGGAAAAAAATTCATAACTTCGCCAATTCTCAAGATATAAAATCCAATTAAATTTATTATAAATTGCCTTGACAAGTTTTTCACAGCACCAATTCTTACCGCAAAATAATAATAATAATAATAAAATAAAAACGAAAACAAAAAGGGGGAGTTGAAGAAGAAAAAGTCCTTCCGGCCAGTGCCGGGAGGAAGAGGTAGCTTTCATAATCTTTATTTAAAAAAAGCCAAATTATATCATTCAAACATACGAAGCTCAATTTAATGGAAACCGACTATAGGAGATTCAATACTAATTTTTATCAATATAATGAATGAGAATTTCGCGAAATTAGTCAGCTTTATCCAAGCTGCTTTTCTTTAAAGTAACATACATTTGGCTGATAAATTCGGCAATTTCTTAAAGTGCCTGTCATTTTAAGACAACATGGTGGATGAGGCTAAGCAGTGAACTTGATCGAGACCTTAGTAATTGCTGTGCACATGCTCACTCACATCGGAATCGGTTAATATATAGGAGTGCTGTCGCATGCAAAAAATCAGATTTTTCAAAATGTCACCCACAATAGAAATTGAAACTGCTATATCTGAGCCATTTTTTAAGGTAAAGACAAACAAAAAATGCTCCTGAATCCTTATATCAAGGTCAAATACTTAAGAAAGAAACCTTTTTCAATTTCTAATTTTTTTGCACCTCACTTTAAATATATATATATTTTTTAATTTAATGGTCACCATTTTGAAACAAGATGGCTGATGAATCTGGCCAGCGAACTTGGTCGAGGTGTTGATATATACTATCCACATGCCTTCTTACATCGAAATAGGCGAATACGTGTGTTTTCGCGTGACAAATACAAGATCGTTTCAAAATGTTAGCCATGCTAGACATTCAAAGTGCTATAAATCAACCATTTTTTAAGATATAAACAAAAGAACAAATTTTCAGAAACAAAAACTGCTCCGGAATCTTTGTATTAAGGCCAAATACATAAAAAAATCTTTTTCATTTTCCAATTGTTTAATACTCATTTTGAATTTTAAATTTAATTTTTTTTTAATGGCAACCCTTTTGAAACAAGATGGCGAATGAAGCTGGCCATCGAACTCGGTCGAGACATTGGTATGTACTATGTACAGACCAAGTTACATCCAAATAGGTTCATAATTACGCCTGTTATCGCGTGACAAAAATCAGGTCGTTTTAAAATGTCAGCCACAAGAGAAATTCAAAATGCTATTACTCAGCCATTTTTTTTTAGATATAGACGAAAGAAAAACTGTTCCGGAATCTTTGTATTAAGGTCAAACACATACAAAAAAAATCTTTTTCACTTTCCAATTTTTTGGTATCTCATTTAAATTTTTTTATTTTTTAATTTTTTTAAATGGCCGCCATTTTGAAACAAGATGGCGGATGAAGCCGGCCAACGAACTCGGTCGAGATATTTGTATGTACTATGTACACCAAGGTACATCCAAGTCGGTTCATAAATACGCCTGTTATTACGTTAGAAACATCAGGACTTTTCAAAATGTCAGCCACTCTAGAAATTCAAAATGCTATAACTCAGCCATTTTTTAAGATATGGACGAAACAAAAACTGCTCCGAAATCTTTGTATAAAGGTCAAATACATAAGAAAAAATATTTTTCCATTTTCAATTTTTTGGTACCACACTTCAAATTTTAAATTTTTAAAAAATTTTTAAATGGCCGCCATTTTGAAACAAAATGGCGGATGAAGCTGGCCAACGAACTCGGTCGAGAGATTGGTATGTACTATGCACACACTGAATTACATCCAAATCGGTTCATAAATACGCCTTTTATCGCGTGACAAAATTAAGGACGTTTCAAAATGTCAGCCACGCTAGAAATTCAAAATGCTATAACTCAGTCATTTTTTAAGATATAGACGAAACAAAAACTGCTCCGAAATCTTTGTATAAAGGTCAAATACATAAGAAAAAATATTTTTCCATTTTCAATTTTTTGGTACCACATTTCAAATTTTAAATTTTTAAAAAAATTTTAAATGGCCGCCATTTTGAAACAAAATGGCGGATGAAGCTGGCCAACGAACTCGGTCGAGAGATTGGTATGTACTATGTACACACTGAATTACATCGAAATCGGTTCATAAATACGCCTTTTATCGCGTGACAAAATTCAGGACGTTTCAAAATGTCAGCCACGCTAGAAATTCAAAATGCTATAACTCAGCCATTTTTTAAGATATAGACGAAACAAAAACTGCTCCGGAATCTTTGTATAAAGGTCAAATACATAAGAAAAAAATATTTTTCATTTTTAATTTTTTGGTACCAAATTTCAAGTTTTAAAATTTTTTAAAAATTTTAAATGGCCGCCATTTTGAAACAAAACGGCGGATGAAGCTGGCCAACGAACTCGGTCGAGACATTGGTATGTACTATGTACACACCGAATTTCATCGAAATCGGTTCATAATTACGGGAGTTACAGTGTGACATAGGTCAGATATATATATATATATATATATATATATATATATATCAATTTTGAACGGAGGGTGGTTTCGGGGTCTGGGGGTCATGATCGATGAAAATATACCAAAATTTTTTGAAATCGCTTTCCTCCGAACGGCTGCAATAGGTAGCTTTTTTGTAAAGAAAGCTACCTAAAAAATCCATAACTGCGTCAATTCACACGATATCAAAACCGCATGAATTTATTATATATCTTCTTAATATTATCTACAATTTTTATATTGACAAGTTTTTGATAGATCAATTCTTGCAGCAAAAACAAATTAAAAATACATAGAAGTTGAAGAAAAAAATCGTATTAAGGATGTACTGAAATCCAAACTGCTTATTTTCTGACTCATTTTTAAATTCATTTTTGCTTGCAAGCGCATCCAATTGGTAGATTGTCTTATTCAGAAACTAGATAATGTGCCATAATGGAAGATTTTTTGATATAGGCAGAATATATTTTAAAAAATTATGTCAAATTGGGCATTTTGAACAGAAATTTTCGAATCGATTGTGTTGGAAACGAAAAATATTGTTCTAATGAGAAAGTAATTGTTTATAAATAAAGTTATAATTAATTGAACGAAAAATAAAAACAAAGGTCGCTTATAAATCTCTTAAACAATCACGTCAGCAAGTTTCATGTTTTTCCTTTGAAAAATAAATTTGAAAATGTGTTAGAAATTTTGATTTGTTGAACATGGAAAAATATTTTTGAATATTGCCTTAACATGATTCTGATAAAACCAGCTCTTATATAAAAACATTAAAACACATCTTCATTAAAAACTCATCAAAAGCGCCCAGATAAAATTGTTAAATTTGGTTTATCTCTAATCATGATTTAGTTTTTTTGGTGAAATTAGTACTTAACTTCGAAATCTACCTGCGCCTGTAGGCCAAGCCGGCAGGGATTTTTTTTTTAATAAAAACTTGCTTATAAAAGAAAATGCTTAAAATTTAATCATATATGTTTAACCCAATTGTATGGTATTAGAATTATTATTAGTATTATTTTGAAAATGCGTATAAAGAGGTTTTAAGATTGTAAATAATACATAGTAGTTTATTACTGTGTATTAGATTATAATTTATATACAGTGTGTCCACGTATAACCTGACCGACCTTTATTTTCGCAACCGTTGGTCATAGATGCATACTTCTAGTTACAAAAATGGTCAAAATTACTTGCAGAGTTAAGATTAAAAAAAAAAATAAATAAATAAAAGTTTGAAGCGAAAAAACAATTTAGTGAAGAATTACAGAATCTAAATTTTTATACGGTCCCCAGGTCCTATAAGTTATATTTAGTAAAATTTCCCTGTTACACTGTGAAGTAAGGCAAGAAAAGTCCCGTTATTCTACGATTAAAATTGACCGAGTTTAAAGCTGGAGTATATTTTTTGTTGCACATTAGGGGTCATAAAAAAGGATTAAAAACAACAGCCTCAATTCTTTACAAAATGATACATATTTTAAAAGGCTGTTAGATAACACTGTCTTTCAAAATTTGGGTTGTGGCATGTTTCTTTGGTTTTGAAAATTGTTTCTTATGCATTTTTTAGCACTGAATCCGAAAATGGCCTTCATTTTAAACCATCACGTCAGGAATTTTCTCAAATCGTAAATTTCAAAGTTAAAAAGCTAAAAGTTAAAATTCATCGCCCCTCCCCTCCCACCCTCATCGGACAACCGAGCTGTTTAGCTGTAAGAAACCCAGTATAAGCCAAAAAATCTAATAAATTATTGAATTAAATAAAATTAAACTGAATAAAAAAGTCTTACATCTATTTTATAGTATCAGATTTTTCGTAGTTTATTTACCTTGAAATTTACGATTTGCGAAAAATCTTGACATAGTGGTTAAAAGTGAAGATAATTTTTTGATTCAGCGTTAAAAAATCCATAAAATAGCAGCATTAAATTGAAATATCATTTTTAAAGCGAATGCATTTTATGCCCGATAAGAATTTGCTTTTTACAAACTGGTTGTACTTATTTTTTAACAAACATAATCATTTAAGCTTATGTAAATACGTATTTAAAGCATTTTTCGTTTATTCATCAGACAAAATACCCATAGAAACTTTACAAATTATTTTCATCTTAGATTTCAATGCTTTTTTACACTGTTTTAAAAATTTAGAATTAATTTAAGAAATTTAGCATTTAGATCAATCAATTACCTATTGAGTTATAAGGGATTTCGATCACGTGACAAACCCGTTTTTCGCCCGCTCTTGAGACTCTTTCTTCCTTCCTCGGAAATTCGGTTCCAAACGCCCACTTTGACATTATTTTCTGAAAGATCTATTGCATTTGCAAAAATATGGAAAAAACAGCTCCATTACATAGTTTCTGAACAACAACACCAGCCAGTTTCATGCATTTTCGAACAAAAATAAATTAAAATTTATGTCAGAAAGTTGCCCCTTTGGATTTGAGAACATCCATAAAAGAACAAACCGTTGTGACAATTTGATGACTGGGGGTCTTATATTAAGTTTTTTATCAAATTTAGTGTGTGTGTGTGTGTGTGAAGGGGGGGGGGGGCGGAAGTTATATAAAATGTTAATGGACTCTTGTAAAGTTTTATGACGAAGGTAATCGTAGATTTTTGTAATCCCCCTCCCTCCCGCCAAGTAGAAGGGAAAGGGCCAAATTAAAGGAAACTCATCCAATTAGATGTTTATATACCTAGAAAACATCCTGATTTTATCCTGATCCAAAATTTTATCGCCTAAAACCGTAATAGATTCGGATTTTGTAGATCCCCCACCCCCTACACACACACAGCCGTACTCCAGAAGGATAAGGGAGACTAAATATATATATATATATATGTATACAGTAAAACCTCCCAAAAGCGACCATGTTCCGTTCCAATAAAAATGGGTAGAGAGTTGGCCTCTTAATGGAGGTCCTGTTTAAATCTAGATTTTAATTGTTGGAAAAAGGTAACAATTAACGTTACTAAAATTTAATTTTCACATTAGGAAAAAATATAAAACTTTAAGTATCAAAACAAAAGTTAATTACATAAGTTAATTACTGTAGAGTTTAAAAAATGAATACATTGACCTTTGCTTTGATATTACGGTTTTATATTTTATAACTTTTATTTCTTTTCGAAGTTCAGTAAATAAATGCAATGTTTTTTGGACGGAAACAAATAATGACTATATCATTAATTTATCTATTTCTTTGAGAGTTTCCTGACAGAATAGGGCAAGGGAGTTTATCGACTGTCATTCCTAATTTGTCATCAGAGTTAAATTCATTGCCTAAAAAGGCACAAAGGGGTTTAACAATTAAAGGTTACCGGAATTAAAAATAATCTAAACTTAGCTTAGAAGTTTGATGAATAATGCGCTCTCCGGAATTATTTTCTTAATAAAACCTTCTTCAAGCGACCTGGAAAAAACGGAATTTGTTTCATTTGCTTTTTAAAAAAATTGGTCGCTCATGGAGGGAGTTCAACTGGGATGGTCTCTAAATGGAGGTAAAATTAGTATTGAGCCTATGGGAATAAATTTCGTTCCATGAAAAACTGGTCGTTCAGGGAGGTGGTCGCTTAATGGAGGTGGTCACACAGAGAGGTTTGACTGTATATATAAGTGCCTGATGTTTATTTTCTGATTCTCCGTACCTTAGAAAATCTGTTTCATTTTCTTCAAAAAAAATTGGTCGCTCATGGAGGGAGTTCAACTGGGATGGTCTCTGAATGGAGGTAAAGTTAGTATTGAGCCTGTGGGAATAAATTTCGTTCCGTGAAAAAATGGTCGTTCAGGGAGGTGGTCGCTTAATGGAGGTGGTCACACAGGGAGGTTTCACTGTATATATATAAGTACCTGATGTTTATATTCTGATTCTGCATACCTTACAAAATCTGTTTCATTTTCTTTAAAAAAAAATTGGTCGCTTATGGAGAGAGTTCAACTGGGATGGTCTCTGAATGGAGGTAAAATATTGAGCCTATGGGAATAAATTTCGTTCCATGAAAAAAGGGCCGTTCAGGGAGTTGGTCGCTTAATGGAGGTGGTCACACAGGGAGGTTTCACTATATATATAAGTACCTGATGTTTATATTCTGATTCTGCATACCTTACAAAATTTTATCATCATCGAGGCAATGCAGGTTTTGAGATACCTTTTAAAGACCCCCCCCCCCCCCCCACAGCCTCTCCGTACCTAGGGAGCAAGACGGCAGATTTCAAAAAATCATCTCAATCGGGTGTTTGTATTCTGAGGTTAACCCTGTGTATTATTATCAGACTTATTTAATATGTGATTTGTAAAAAGGTGCGCTTTTTTCCGGGGCGCTTTTTTCCAGGTGCGCTTTTTTCCGGGGCGCTTTTTTCCGGTGCGCTTTTTCCCGTGCGCTTTTTTCCGGTGCGCTTTTTTCCGCCTACCGGAAAAAACTGTAGAAGTAATAAGTGCTATTAAATGAATATAGCTGTATAAAAGAATCTTTGACTATATCCTTCCAAAAGATATATCTAAATGCCTTAAAAATCGTTTTATATGTGATGTATTTTTTGGTTCTTGTAAGAAATAGCGGTGAGCTTTTTTCTTTGATTGTTAATACAGAATATGTTAATATATTCTGTAACAAATTAAAAAATACGACAGCTTATGAATTAGCATTTTTCTTAAAGTTGTAAATATTCAGATTTTTTCATTTAAAAATTTTAAGAGATGAACAGAAAATTTTCTATGGTTTTCAATTCACAAATCATGCTTCAAGCAAAAACCTAGACATGCGATTATTTTTCCCACACGATGACAAAGCGTATTCGAACTGTTTAACTTTGTAAGGAGAAATTTGCTCGGGGCGATTGTTTGTTTGCACTTTCTCCCTTCTTATCAGGGATACTTTTTATAGTCAGTCGATATGACCCCACGCAGCGCGCATAGTAATAGAAGCGGTTACGGTACAATGATTTATAACAGCTTTTCTCGAATACAGTACTCTTGCATAATTCGTAAACAAAAATTTTCCCGGAAACAGTATCGTTTAATCTGTTAATTTTCTGTGAAAGTCAAATATATATTTCAAATGTCTGAATATTTGTGTTGTGTCAACCTGTCGTAATCGAGCGTATTAAAACCCCTAATCCCAAATTTCTTTCAAAAAATTCTATCAGAAATGTTTTTTTTTTCTGTTAGGGACTGTGCATATATAAAACATTATCATTTTAGAGGGGAGGGGGGGGGGGTCTGGCACATGATATCGTAAGATATCTCTAGGGGGAGGAGGGGGTTGTCTTATGATATTATTATCATTTTTGATCCAACCAAAATTTCCTCTTTTTATTTGTAACTTTGTCTTTGCATCAAAATAGTCTTTTTTTTTAGTCTTATATAGTCTTATGGAAATGCAAAGATATTATTAAAATCATTAAATGATTATAAATTATTTAATTCCAAAATTGTAGACTACTCCAACGTTTGTCATTCCTTTTCTTCTGTCATGTGTACGCATATATAATACGCTTTTCGAGAAAGCAAATGCGAAGTACGTTTAAAATAATACTTGTGTTTACTAGTAAATAAAAGAGAAAGAATGTTGTCGATCTGTTTTGTTGATAAGAAGCTCTGTCTGCCGCCCCCTCTCCACGTGCAGGTGCAAGTTCAAAAAGACATTATGACTGTTCAATGCATTATATAACAAAAATATATCATTAAATTCTTTTAAATAGTAACTATTTCTTTTAAGGCTATTCTCAAGTCCAAACGGGCAACTTTATGACATGTTTTAATTTATTTTTGTTCGGAAATGCAGGAAACTAGCAGATGCTGTTGTTCAGAAACTATGTAATCGAACTGCTTTTTCTGTTTCTTTTTTGGAAACGCAATAGATCTTTCAGAAAATAGTGTCAAAGTTGACGTTTTGAGCCGAAGTTCCCGAAGAAAGCAGAAAAAAATAGTAAGGGAAGGGAGAAAAACATCTTGTCAAGGTGATCAAAATCGCTTATAACTCAATAGGTAATTTATTTATCAAAAAATAAAAAACACAGTTCGATTCCAAATCGCTTCCATAGTCAGGTCTTCCATTTTTATATCTTTCCGTTAAAAAATAAATTTGTAAATGTGTCAAAACGTTTTGCGCTTGTTGAGCAGAGAGGGGAGAACAGCCTTAAGTGTTATTTGATATAAAGTTATTTCATATATAAAGGGATATTTTATTGACTTCACCTGAATCAATAAAGTATGCGAAAAAGAAATATAACTACATCACTCGAAACGAAAGGAAAAAAATCCGAAAAAAAAAAATTTTTAGATATTGATAACGATATCATTATGTGTGTGTGGGGGGAAAGGGGGTCGAGGAACGGTAACGTGTGATATTGAAAGGTGGGGAGGGGGTCCAAAACTAACAAAAAGTCGATAACTTTATATATGTATAGTCCATTATATGGATGTGTACGTTGGTAGTTAAAATTGATACGTGTTCAAAAAAAGTATGGACCAAGTCCGGTATAAAAACTAAAACTTCGGCCCAGACTGCACAAGAAATTTACTCCGCTAGGGCCGACCAAGCTCGATCCTGCTGAATATAGATTTTTACACCTATAATGTTAAAATTGTCTTGTACGAGAAGTCCTAACTAAAAATACTTATTTTATCTTTTTATTCTTCATTTTTTTTTTAAAGTGAGCTGCGGACTTATTTTTTAAAAGCATCTGATTATAGGTGAATGTCATAATTATCATTAATATCGTTTATGCACATTCTATGGCTTAGAGATAAAAAAAAAATTAAAATTCTATACTATAAAAATCTTCTGAGACATAATGGCATAGGAAAGAAGAAAAATCCGTTATGGACAGGTTCCTCTATGAGCAGGTTCATCGTCTGTTGTAAATGCATTACATTATTTTCACAAGTATTGTTATCCTCATTTTAAATAGATCAACATTTTTGTTTTATTTTGTTAAACACGGGATTCCGCCAGAGGCAGGTTCTTTTTCTGAGGTTTTACCGTATTTTAATTTTATTGCCTAGAAATGCATCTACCCATCTTAAAAAATAATAAAAATAAATATACCAATTTTAATTGTGGAATAATAGAGATTTAAAAATACGTGCATTAAAAAAAAAAAAAAAAAAAAAAAAAAAAATGGGGCCGGGTTAAATTTTACTGATATTAATTAGCCGGTAATAAATTAGCCGGTCCAATGATTTTCATATCAGCTGGATTGGAACTGGGACTGAAAATTTCTGCCTGTTCATACCTCAAGAAGAATTCAGTCCAGCCTCGAATTGGGCCGGAAAATAAATCCAGTCCCCGGCTCATCTCGGTCTGAAGCTCTAGAAAAAAGTACAGTAAATTCTGTCTAAGGCGGACTCCGTGTAAGCCGCAAATCTGTCTACCGCGGAAAAATTTTCAAGTCCCGGCGAACCTATGGAAAATAAAATTAATTCTTGCTGCATAAGACGGAATCTGTCTAACGCGGAAACGGAAAGGGTTTTAAGGTCCCACCGAAACGAAAATTTCGAAGGCGGAAAAAGGGATATTTAAAAAATGAAAGGCCTTTCGTTTATAGAACTTTAAAAATGAAAGCCCTTTCGTTTATGGAACTTTAAAAGTGATATATATACGTCAAATACTCAATCGCGAGCATAATAATTACATTCCATAATACTTTGTAAAAAGTTAATTCATAAGAACAGAAACTGTTTAAATTTTAAGGAATTCTTGCTTTTGCCATTATTTCCTATATAAATTTGCATTTAAAAGTTATTGTTACTATTAGAATGCAATGCACCTTTATGAAAATATGTATTGTCTAAAGTACAATATATTATGCTTTATGGTTGTTCTCAAATCCAAAAGGGCAACTTTATGACATACGTTTTAATTTATTATTGTTCGGAAATGCATGAAACTAGCAGGTGTTGTTGTTCAGACACTATGTAATCGAGCCTTTTTTTTTTTTTTTTTTTTTTTTTTTGGCAAACGCAATAGATTTTTCAGAAAATAGTGTCAAAGTGGGCGTTTTGAACCGAATTTCCACGCGAAAGAAGAATAACCATTCAAGAAAGGGTGAAAATGTGTTTTTCACGTGATCAAAGTAACGTATAACTCAATAGGTCATTTATTTATCAAAAAAATGAAAAAAAAATGAAAAATGAAATGGTCAGGCTTTCCAATTTCATATCTTTCCATTAAAAAATGAATTTGCGAATGCGTCAAAACGTTTTTCGCTTGTTGAGCAGAGCAGTTGAAAACAATCTTAAGGTTGTACTAAAATTCAAAGTGATTCGCATTCAAAGTCACCGCTTTCTGTTTCTTCCCCGAAGTTTATTTATTTATTTATTTATTTTTGTGTGTGTGTGTGCGTGTAAACTTCAAATTTGTTTATATTTTAAAAGAAAATCGTGTTCAAACAATAACAACAAAAAATACCGAAAAATGTTTCGGTATAATAATAAATAAATGCGGTAAATGCAAATCAGACTTACGTGTCAGTGAAGAATGCATGGCTAACCTAAAGAAAAAACTAGTCGGATGTACCAATCCCAAAACTTTCTTCTATCTCATACATGTTAATACTTCAAAATTCGCTATCACACTGCCAAAATTAAATGGCAATCTATGCATCTCATGAGGATTCTAAAGATATGAAATTCCGTGCATTAGTTCTTGAGATATGACTATCGCTGAAATCGTCTAAATCTAGAAAAATGCTGCCTAGCAGCGCCACCTATTGTGTGATTTATACCAAATCCTAATCAGCAACAATTTATGTCAACGTCTGACTGAATCTGAAGTTTGGAGAAAATCCGTGCATTAGTTTTTGAGATAGAGCTATAGCGAAAATTGTGAAAATTCCTGCATAGCAGCGCCACCTATTGGGTGATTAACACCAAAACCTAATTAACAACAACCTGTGTCAACATACAACTAAATCTGAAGTTAGATGAAAACTCGTCCATTAGTTCTATAGATAGAGCTATTGAGGCAATCGTGAAAAAGGCAGCACAGAAGCGCCACCTGTTGGGCGATTTACACGAACACATAATCAGTAGCAAGTCATATCAAGGACTAACTGAATCTGAAGTTTGATGAAAATCCGTGCGTTAGTTCTTATGATAGAGCTACTGGGGAAATCGTGTAAATCCTGCAAAATTCATCATAACAGCGCCACCTGTTGGGCGATTTACACCAAAACGTAATCAGCATCAACTCATATCAAGGACTAACTACATCTGAAGTTTGATCAAAATCCGTGCATTAGTTCGTGAGATAGAGCTATTGCGAAAATCGTGAAAAATGTAGCATAGCAGCGCCACCTGTTGACGATTTACACCAAAAACTAATCAGCATCAATTTCTATTAGGGACTCACTGAATATAAATTTTTATTAAATTCCGTGCATTAGTTCTTGAGATAGAGCGCCCACAAAATTTGTGTCACATACACACAGACAGACAGACAGACAGACTCACAGAGTCAAGACAGACATTTTGTAAAAACATGTTTTTTGGAATCTCTGACCCCTAAAATGTGTAAATCCGTCGAAAACCGGAATTCGAAAATTTTCATGAATCCAATACTTTCTTCTTGTAAAGATAGAAGAAAGTAACAAGGGTCGATAAAAGATTATTTTTTGATTCTTTAAACTACTATGTGAAATATGATGTATGTTACATGTATCGGTTAAATTAAATGATTATTAGTAAATTTCAGAATTTAAGCAATTTCGTATTGGTAATATCTATTTTTATGTTTAAATAATGTTTATCGAAATTATTAATAACAATAAATTTAATAACAAGTCTGATTTCATTAAAAGTTTTATTTTAAAGAAAGGTACGGAAAGTTGCGAACGTGAAAAATATATATATATACGATTTATGAATTACTTTTTTTTGGTGGGCGGTGGGAGAAGGAGTTTTTTTTTGCATAAGCCAGACTATTGTCTATCACGGAAATTTTTCTCGGTCCCGACCGATTCCGGCTTAGACAGAGTTTACTGTAATCCCCAAACCAAGCTCGGACCTAGTGTCGGGAAGGAAAATTGGGCCGGACCCATGAAGACGATCCTTACATCGAACAACCAAAAGATAAGTTCATAATTTCTTGTAAATTTGGACGATCAAATTCTAATATATAATATATTAAAAAAAAAAAAACGAGTTTTTAGTGAACTTCGCTCACTTTCATAGATGAGTTTGAGTTGAACGAGTTCATTTGTAAAATTTTGAATTTGAACGTGAACTTGACTCATTTTTGAGAAACTGAGTTTGAGTTTGAATTAGTTCGTTTTTTTTTCGTGAGCGTGCCCAACACTGATAGTACATAGCAATCTCTCGGCCGAGTTCATTTGCCAACTTCATCCGCCATCTTGCTTCAAAATGGCGGCCAATTTTAATTAAAAAACTAAAAAAATTTGTATTTAAAATGAGGTACAAAAAAATTAGAAATTGAATTTTGTTTTTCTTATGTGTTTGAGCTTGATACAAAGAGTGCGGAGCATTTTTTTGTTTTGTCTTTATGTTAAAAAATGGCTGAGATATAACAGTTTGAATTTCTAATGTGGGTGACATTTTGAAAAATCTGATTTTTTGACTGCAACAGCACTCGTATTTATCAACCGATTTAGATGTGAGTGAGCATGTGCACAGGAATTACTAAAGTATCGACCAAGTTCATTGGTTAGCTTTGTTGCACCCATTATGTTGCTTTAAAATGGCGGGAAATTCAAGATATCGCCGAATTTGGCGACCAAATATAAATCGCTTTAAATAAAACCAGCTTTGATAACGCGACTAATTTCGCGAAATTCTCATTCACATTCAGTATTGACAAAAATTAGTATTTAATCTTCTATAATCGGGTTCCACTAATTTGAGCTTAATGTGTTTGAATAATATAAGCTGGCTTTTAAAAATTAAGGAATATGAAAGTTACCTCTTTCTCCCGGCACTGGCCGGAAGGACTTTTTTTGCCTGCAACAACACTCTTACATATCAACCGATTCCGATGTGAGTGAGCATGTGCACAGGAATTACAATGTTCATTGCTTAGCTTCAATCATCATGTTGTGATAAAATGACGGGCTCTTCACGATATCGCCGAATTTGGAGACTAAATATAAATAGCGAAACAGCACCGAAAACTGGCGATATGAAGTAGTTAAAATAATAAAACTTTGTAAAAAATCACCATAAAATTAAAACAAAACACAGGACGCGTTTCGAGCTAAAAACATAACAGCTCGTCATCAGCTAAGCATACACGTGTCCGAAAACGAACAAGTTCAAAAATGAACTGAAGAAAAAGAATGTTGCGAAGAATGTGACAGATGGCGCTACCTGATAGAGGGAATGCAAAAGGGAAATGTGTTGAAAAAAGATAGAAGAGAAAATGAAATGGAAAAAATGGAAATAAAAGAAAAAATAAAAATAAAAGAAGTAAATTAAAAATATAAATAAAAATAATAAATAAAGAACTATAAAAGAACAAGAAAAAAATCCAAATTATTATTATTATTATTATTATTATTATTTTTTTTTTTTTTTTTTTTTTTTACAAAATAAAAAGAAAAGAAGCAAGAGAAAAGGGAAAAGAATTACAAAATTAATTTCCACGCTGGAGATAGGAAAGGAGATGATGGGAGATCATTGACAAGATTAGCAGAATTTTTAGAAATAAAATATGCTTCATGAAAATCCAAGTGAGAGGGAGAGGCAGGGGAAGAAATAATTTTGGCCATGGAGAAATTGAAACAATGACTGGAAGACCAACAGTGAGAAGCAATCGAAGATTTAGAGATTTCTTGATTTGCAATATATCTCTGATGCTCGCCTAATCTGAATTTTAAAGCTCTCTTTGTTTGACCAATATAACCTAAATTGCAAGAGCAAGGAATGAAATAAACACCCCACCGGTTCTCAGTAGGAACAGGATCTTTTAGAGAAGAGAATTTAATTTTATTCATAGGTTTGAAGATAACTTTAAAGTTAAAACGAGAAAGTATTTTAGCAATTTTGAAACACAGAAGAGAATAAAAGGGCAGAACTATTATAGAATTAAAATTAGGAGGATTATTTGAATCAGAAAAAGGACGTTTAGGCTTATTAAATTTATACAAAGCTTTATCAATTAAAGAGGGATTATAACCACGAGCAAGGGCAAGAGATTTCAGATAATTAATTTCATTATTCAGAGCAGAAGAGTCAGAACAAATGCGTAACGCCCTAAAAACAAAAGTATAAAAGGACGCCACTTTTTGTTGAGGAGGATGATTTGAAAGGGCATGAGGGGGAAGGGAGACAGCGAAAGGTTTTCTATAAACGGAGGTAGAGAACCAATCTGGGAGTTTTGAAACCAAGACGTCAAGGAAAGGAAGAGAATTGTTCTCTTCGACTTCGAGAGTAAATTGAATACAAGGATCAACAGAATTAACAAGAGAAAGGAGATTAGAAAGATCAAGGTCAGATGGAATTAAAATGAAAGTGTCATCAACATACCTAAACCAGAAAGGAAATTTATATAAACTGAAGAGTTTTTCTTCAACAAAATGCATATAAATATCACATAAAAGAGGAGACAATGGATTACCCATGGCCAGACCCTCAGTTTGAGAATAGAAAGAATTGTTAAACTGAAAAGCAGTTTGCCTGACACAAATACTAACTAAATGCAGGATTTCATCAATCTCAATGGAAGAGTAATGAAATTCGCGCAACCTTCTTTCCAAACAATCAATTGCCCCTTGAACAGGCACGTTAGTGAAAATTATGTTGTCAATTTGTCTTCTCACTCTCTTACTGATTCTCAGCGTGATGTTCTCTCACTTGGCTTGAATTTTTCGTGCATTTCTAAGCCTTCTATTCCGAACTTAATTGCTCCCATTGAACATTCTTTCAAAAACAGTAAAATTTCTTCTGGTCAACTTGATTCTCTTCGCTACCTTTTGGCTAATGTCATTTCTTCTAATAAATCTTTTAATAAGTCTAATCTTTCTTCTTCTCAGAAATCTGCTCTCAGTGAACTTAATTCCGTTCCTAACCTTCTTATTACTAAGGCTGATAAAGGCGGTCAAACAGTTCTTCTCAATAAATCTGATTATATTTCCCACGTTGATTCTATGTTAAACTCTGGTCCATATTCCAAATTAAAAAAGGATCCTTCTACTAAGCATTTATCTGACATCAAGCATGTCATTAAAAATTATGTTTTTCTTAATGATAACACTAAACGTTTGGTCACCCCTACTATCGCTAATTGTGCTCGTTTCTATGCTCTTCCTAAGGTCCATAAACCTACTCTTTCCTTTCGCCCTATCGTTTCCAATATTGGTACTGCTTCTTATAAACTTGCCAAGTTCCTTTCTAAGTTACTCGCTCCTTTATCTTCCACTAACTTTCATACCGTGAAAAACTCTTTTGACTTTGTTGATAAAATTAAACGCCTTTCTCCTTGCAATTATATACTGGTTTCCTTAGATGTTAAATCCCTTTTCACTAACGTGCCTGTTCAAGGGGCAATTGATTGTTTGGAAAGAAGGTTGCGCGAATTTCATTACTCTTCCATTGAGATTGATGAAATCCTGCATTTAGTTAGTATTTGTGTCAGGCAAACTGCTTTTCAGTTTAACAATTCTTTCTATTCTCAAACTGAGGGTCTGGCCATGGGTAATCCATTGTCTCCTCTTTTATGTGATATTTATATGCATTTTGTTGAAGAAAAACTCTTCAGTTTATATAAATTTCCTTTCTGGTTTAGGTATGTTGATGACACTTTCATTTTAATTCCATCTGACCTTGATCTTTCTAATCTCCTTTCTCTTGTTAATTCTGTTGATCCTTGTATTCAATTTACTCTCGAAGTCGAAGAGAACAATTCTCTTCCTTTCCTTGACGTCTTGGTTTCAAAACTCCCAGATCGGTTCTCTACCTCCGTTTATAGAAAACCTTTCGCTGTCTCCCTTCCCCCTCATGCCCTTTCAAATCATCCTCCTCAACAAAAAGTGGCGTCCTTTTATACTTTTGTTTTTAGGGCGTTACGCATTTGTTCTGACTCTTCTGCTCTGAATAATGAAATTAATTATCTGAAATCTCTTGCCCTTGCTCGTGGTTATAATCCCTCTTTAATTGATAAAGCTTTGTATAAATTTAATAAGCCTAAACGTCCTTTTTCTGATTCAAATAATCCTCCTAATTTTAATTCTATAATAGTTCTGCCCTTTTATTCTCTTCTGTGTTTCAAAATTGCTAAAATACTTTCTCGTTTTAACTTTAAAGTTATCTTCAAACCTATGAATAAAATTAAATTCTCTTCTCTAAAAGATCCTGTTCCTACTGAGAACCGGTGGGGTGTTTATTTCATTCCTTGCTCTTGCAATTTAGGTTATATTGGTCAAACAAAGAGAGCTTTAAAATTCAGATTAGGCGAGCATCAGAGGTATATTGCAAATCAAGAAATCTCTAAATCTTCGATTGCTTCTCACTGTTGGTCTTCCAGTCATTGTTTCAATTTCTCCATGGCCAAAATTATTTCTTCCCCTGCCTCTCCCTCTCACTTGGATTTTCATGAAGCATATTTTATTTCTAAAAATTCTGCTAATCTTGTCAATGATCTCCCATCATCTCCTTTCCTATCTCCAGCGTGGAAATTAATTTTGTAATTCTTTTCCCTTTTCTCTTGCTTCTTTTCTTTTTATTTTGTAAAAAAAAAAATAAAATAAAATAAAAAAAAATAAAAAAAAATAAAAAATAATAATAATAATAAAAAAAAAATAATAATAATAATTTGGATTTTTTTCTTGTTCTTTTATAGTTCTTTATTTATTATTTTTATTTATATTTTTAATTTACTTCTTTTATTTTTATTTTTTCTTTTATTTCCATTTTTTCCATTTCATTTTCTCTTCTATCTTTTTTCAACACATTTCCCTTTTGCATTCCCTCTATCAGGTAGCGCCATCTGTCGCATTCTTCGCAACATTCTTTTTCTTCAGTTCATTTTTGAACTTGTTCGTTTTCGGACACGTGTATGCTTAGCTGATGACGAGCTGTTATGTTTTTAGCTCGAAACGCGTCCTGTGTTTTGTTTTAATTTTATGGTGATTTTTTACAAAGTTTTATTATTTTAACTACTAAATATAAATCTCATTAAATAAAACCAGCTTGGATAAAGCTGACTAATTTCTGGAAATCCTCATTCATATTCAGTATTGACAAAAATTAGTACTCAATCTTGCATAATTGGGTTCCACTAATTTGAGCTTTGTGTGTTTGAATAATATAAGCTGGCTTTTTAAAAATAAGGATTATGAAAGCTGCCTCTTCCTCCCGGCACTGGCCGGAAGGACTTTTAACTAGTTGGATGTGCCAATCCCAAAACTTTCTTCTATCTCATATATTTTAATATTTCAAAATGTTGTTACAAATGTCCATATTTCATTTTTATTAGTTCAATACTATATCAACTTTGACTTTCTTTTTAAATTTCTGCTTCAGTCAATTAATTGGAGTAAAAAAGAGTTCATCTCGATCATGATATTTATTAAAATCAATAGTTTTCCGTTATTCTGTTGTATATCAGTTATTCGCGAATAGTCGTCTTATCAGGATGGGAAGTTCCCGTCGATTCACGAACCGCAGGTGTACAATAGAACTACGAAAAATTAAAAAAATTGCTATTATAATGCCTCCTTTCTGCGGAATATTTCCAAATTCAGGGAGGACCTTCTTGCCATGGCCACAAACATACACACAAAATTTGGTTCAATTCTATGCATAACTTCATACACTTTTCGATGGTACAATATTCAAAATGGCACAAAAATCGCACAAAAAATTGCTATTACAGCGCCCCTTTCCGGCGGATTTTTTCCAAATTCAGGAAGGACTTGCTTGCCATAACCAAAAACAAAAAAATTGGCTCAATTCTATGTATAACTTCATACACTTTTGGATGGTACAATGGCGACACACGGACAGACAGACATTTTCTATAACCTCTGACCTATAACCTTATATGATCTCTGACACCTAAAACGTGTAAATTCGTCGAAAACAGGAAGTCGAAAAAAAATGTCTATTACAATACTTTCTTCTATTGCAGCTAGAAGAAAGTAAAAAAAAAAACCTACACACTAGTATCAAAGCAATATCTGGTATATATTGTAGAAAATTGGAGGCTTTAATTTTGGATTGGGAGGAGGAAGTCTGAAAGCGTTG
The DNA here is from genome assembly GCA_963932465.1 of Maratus speciosus. NCBI lineage: Eukaryota > Metazoa > Arthropoda > Arachnida > Araneae > Salticidae > Maratus > Maratus speciosus. Next base: position 14,149,817 of record OZ010797.1, read on the forward strand.
GCGATATCTGTCGATTGTTGAAAGAACATTCGAAGCATCGCTTATACCCTGTTCACACTGCTTTATCGGAACTATCTTAAACCTCCGAACTCTCTGAGGGAGTTCCACAAACTCTCTGAGAGAGTTTCAACTTTCTTCGGGCTAGAGACAGTCACGACCATTCACTCTCGCTGGCTGTAAAGCTTCGCATTATCTGATTGGGTGTTGCGGGCGGTTTTATGTTAAGCGCATGCGCAAACAACACAGTGATGTTCACTGAGTTATCTTAAGTGAGTTTTTCCATGTGAACAGGTTTCCAATGGACCCTATTCAGGTGACGTCAGATGCCAGAGCTGGCGGTATGATGATCTGTTATTTTAGTTACTGCACCGGCAGAATACCAGTATGCGCAGGCGCAATCACCGCTAGCAGACGACTTTAGCCTTGACCCAGGTTGTGTGCATACATTTTAACTGAAAATTTGTAAACTTAGGGAATTTTCTCGCATACAGAACAACATTTTGAATTTAGATTACAATATATTAAGTATATGCTGCCGCATCAAAGAATTTTTTGCGGTATTTTTAACAAATAAGCATTAATAACTCGCACTCCATACACTACTATGCTAAACACCGCCAGTAAATACCGCCAGCAGACGAATTTTAGCCTCGACCTCAGGTCGCGTGCATAAGGTCCATTCCGGGAGGGTACCACGCCTGAGATATCTTATTCGTATCGTAGTGTGAACATAGTATTATCATCGAAAGGTAACTCAAACAATAAAAATTTCTATTACGAATGTTTGTAGATTGTGTGCATTTTAAAACTTGCTGTATAATATTTATTATTTTTCTACATAGAGAAAGTCTTTTTCGTATGTGCTTAAAATCTTCACATTCTGTTTATATAGTTTAGTATTAAAAAAACATATACACTAGTATCAAAATTATATTCGGTAATATGTATTGTCAAAAATTGGATGTTTTAATATTAGAATTGGAGGAGGAAGTGAGAAAGCGTTGACGATATTTGTAGATTGTTGTAAGAACTTTCGAAGCATCACATCACTTATGATTGAATGGCAAGTCATGCAATAAAAATTTCTATTACGATTATTTGTAGAGTGTGTGTGTATTTTGTAGTTTGTTGTATAATGTTTATTCTTTTTCTTTTTCGAGACGTCTCTTTCGTAAACACATGTCTAAAATCTGCACAATGCTTCTTATGATGTAGTTACTTTTAAATTTTAGAAACATAATATCAAAATTACATTGGGTACATCTTGGCCATTATTTTAGTCAATATTTTCAATACAGACATATATTTCCGAACATCGAAATATTTAATATTGGAGTGGCAGAAGGAAATTGAAATTTCAAAGCTACCGAGCCACAAAAAGCTGAGACCTGTTTCTTTTTCCAATGTGCAATTGGTTTTTAAAAAATACGAATTTTAACTCTTTTGAAAAAATTTGCGACTGCAGGTCACTTTGTGCTTCCCGAAGAATAAAAATATTCGACGATAAAAATTTTAAAGAGTTCGGATAACAAGAAATTTTTTTCAACTATGAAACGGCCGTTCGGGAAAAAACAAGAAAATGCCTACTTACGAGCACTTTTATCGTTAAATGTCAATATTTTTCCGAGAATTTTTCCTTTAAATTATAAACTCATAAAAAATCGGGTTAAGGATATAAGGACTTCTTTGGAACGGATTAAATTCGTTAACCGACCACTCACTGTACTTTATTATATTATATTAAATTCTAATTTATATGTATTCAATTTATTTTTCTTTATCCAATGTTTTTGCCTAAGCCAATGGCGTCATCCTCTAATGCAGTTGAAGTACGATTGTTAAATTTTTTCTCGCGCGTATGCCTTTTTATTCGATCAATTTTTACTGTAACTTTGATGGAATAAATGAGATGATATTCTGTCCTGACTCGTGTTGTTTGCACATATTTTTATTCTTAATTTTTCTTTAGAAGTTTAAACTTGCATCTGAAAAATATTAGATTGCAGTACGAAATTTTCGTTCGTGTCCACTGGTCTTACGTAAATTTTTGACTGACTAGATAAATATAACATTAAAGTAAGCGGAGTCGGAGTTGGACCCATTTTTGAGGAAAAGAGTCGGAGTCGGAGTCGCTAGAAAACAAGTCGACTCCGATTTTTTGTTAGACATTCTAAAGGGAAATTAAACTAATTATATGTAATTTTAAAACTATAAAATTAATTATTATTGTTATTTCTGGACTACATCAGGCTACTCAAGTTAAAGATTACCGATTTACTGCTGTGTACAAAGTAGATACAGAGGTAGGTACAGAGTAAGTACAGGGTACTACCCAAGTACAGAGTAGATGAAAACTGTTTTAATTCAAAACTGTAGTACAGCTCATATTCAAAATATTAGAATAATTATTTTTTTTTACAAATTGAAAATGTCATTTGATAATTTAACGTCTTTTAATGAAAATATGAAATTATTTTTATGAAGAACTTATATTGTTGATTAAACTTATTTATTATCTTAAAATTAATATAATTTTTGAAAAGATTAATTGAAAAAAAAATTATTTTAAAAAGTCAAAATATTAGAATATTTATTTAAGTGGTTCAAAATATTAGAATATTTCACATTAATTCTCCTTTAATTATCACCAATTCATAACTGGTGGCATCATTGATTAAATTCAGACGATTTTATTTAAAATCAGTATTCTTTTTGCAGTTTGTTTGCTTCTCCGTCTTAAAATGGGTTGTGCGAGTGATATTCCTTAATCTAATAAATTTCGTATGGTTGATTTGTATCGGCACGGTAAAAATCAATGTTATATAGCGAATTATTTACATTGATCACAATCAAGCATTAGTAAAATACTAACACAATATTAAAAAAATGGAAAATTTCAAAATAATCGCCGAAATGGCGGCCGAAAACCAAAAATATCTGCTAGAGATGACAGGAAACTGAAGCGTATAGTTAAGAAAAACCGTTTTTAAAGTGTGCGACAGAGTTGGGCAGATTCGCAATCTGATTAATTTGTAACCTCATTACAATGTAATGGCATGTAAGGGATTATAATTTCAATTACATGTTAATTATAATCTGAATTTGAGATTCAATTAGCATCGTAATCGTATCTAGAAATGCTATGATTATCATGATATAATTGTAATTATAATTGAGAAAACTATAATTAAGATTATGTATAATTATAATCTTAATTTAAATTTAAATTAGCATTGTAATCGTAACTATAAATGATATGATTATCGTTATATAATTGTAATTATAATTGAGAAAACTATAATTACGATTACATGTAATTTTAATCTGAATTTGAAATTCAATTAGCATTGAAATCGTAACTATAAATGCTATGATTATCATTGTATAATTGTAACTATAATTGAGAACTTACAATTACGTGTAATTTCAATGGCAATTCTTTTTTTAAGATATGACTGTAACTGTAATGCAGAAGCTTATGATTTTCATCACTAAATACATCTCAATAACTACAGCATCTGGTAATGCTGTAACTGTAAAATTTTAGTTACTGATTTGATTTCAAATGTACTTGAGATAATTATAGATATCATTACGTTGCTGTAATGGTAACTAAGAAATTTTAGTTACAATTACGTGTAATGGAAACAGTAAAATTTCTAATTAGATTTTATTCCATCTGTACTTGAGACTGTACTTATTTATGATTATATTCTTTTGATGAGGATTAAGAAATTTTAGTTACAATGACATTATAATGAGGATGATATTTGATGCTATACATTACAGTTATTATTTTAATGCTAACGGAGTATTTTCAAACTAGGATAATCTACCAATTTTTTACTGAAGCTTCACCCCCCCCCCTCCCCAAATATTTTAGTATATCACAAATAAAAGAGTCTGGTAACATAAAATATTTAACAACTGAAACTGTAAATATCGCAGGACACTCATATTTTATGATAAAAATAGTCTTTATGAAGGGATGGGGGGGGGGCATTTTTTTTACCGGAGGTAAGTAAATTTTAGTATAACGCAAATATAAGGGCCTAATAACCAAAAGCTCTTGTAATTCTGATATAAATTGTCGTAACTTAGACAAATTTGGTGTGGTAAAGGAAATCATTTTAAAGGGTAAGGGGCCTGTCGATTTTTATATAGAAGCCCACCATATTTTATTATGTTATAAATGCAAGTTGCTGTGAACTTAAAGCAGTTATAACTCGAACCATTAATATTGTGGAACACTCATATTTTGTAAAGTAAACTTAACCTTTATAAAAGCGGAATATTGTGGGTATTTCTAACCCAAGATTTCTAAATATTAGTACAGCGCGAATATTAGGTCTCGATAACGACAAATAATCATAACTCGAATTCAATTTGCCACATCGCATCTCACACAAATTTATTATGTAATCTTAATCGTTTTAAGAGGGGGTTTATTTTCTATAGCAGCTCCTCCGTATTTGAGTGTATAACATGCTGACAACATAAAACAGTTATAACTGGAGCTGTAATTATTGTAGAGCACTCATATTTTGTAAGGTAAACGTAATATTTAGAAGGAGGAGCCATTATCTTTATTATTATTATTTCTCAGTTTAAAGTTCATTGTCGGTTTAAAGTTTAATACTTTAAATTCAAATTTATCGAATTTCATTTTATATGCTAATGCATTGTTCTGATGAAAAATTAATTTTCCATGAAATTAATTCATAAAAAGGTAAGCTGAAATTCGATGAATTTGGATTGTAAATATAAATTTTTTGTTTTGTTTTCACGACTATAAAAACGGAATCAATTTCAAGAAAAGATTCTCAATTGCAAACAGGACCAAAAAAAGACTCCCACTCCCTCTTTAATATAATTGCTTTTATCATATGAAATTTGTATGTTCTGTGACAATTTGGATCCGAGTTATGTTTAACGGGCCCCTATATTTTTACTATAGCGAAAGTTGGGAAGCTTGCGTTAAAAACACCGACAATGTCCCTCTTCCCATTATAAAGATTACTCTTACCATACAAAGTACAAATGTTTTAGGATAATTATAGCTAGAGTTATAATTATTTTAATTTGTCAGTCTCTTATATTTTTGATATACTAAAATATGGGAGGGCCTTTATAAAAAAATCTATAGAGCCTCACCCCTTTAAATATATGTTACTTTATCATATGAAACTTGTGTCGACCATTTAGATTTGAGTTATATGTGTTTGTGGATATTGGGATCTTATATTCGCGCTGTAGTAAAATTCATGTGGTTCTGATAAAACAAAACAAAAAAAAAGATAATCAAGGACTTCTTTAAAATTATGTCACTTTGTTGGACCGAAATAGCTAGGAACTGAAATGGCACTGGGACCGAAACGTCGGGATAGAAGCACTGTGACCTAAACAGAAGGAATAGTCTCAGAACCGAAATGTACTCAGGGATGGTTAAATTTGAGTTCCTTCATTTTCAACATTGCATTCTCAATCGTCAGATTATCTATCAAATTTTAAATACATTATATATAATTACTTATACTATACAGGTATTTAAGATCTATAGGTTAAAAATAACGTGAAATTGTCCCTTCGAGAGCGATAAACAGTTTTTTAAATTTCACAATAATTTAAACCTTACATATTGACTTTTTTCTGGGTATAAAACTTATTTAAAAAAAAAAAAAAAACCTAATTGTTTTGTAAAATTATGATGTATGCACAATAACGAGCACGTTAAATCAGTGCATCAGACTCTGTATAGCGCATTTTTCGGGTCTAAATTGAAAAAGTAAAAAAAAGAAAAATTTCTAGAAAACTAGTAATTACGTAAAAATAACTAGATAATTAGTAAATATGCAATTCTATTCAAAAAATTCTATTATGTTTTTATAACATTATAAATTAATACTTACTGACATATAATTAGTTACTTATAATTTAGTTATATTCTTATAAACGTAACTGGGATTAACTTGCAATGAATTACAAGTAATTTTCATATCAATTTTAAAAATGTAATTCGAATTAGCTCGTAATTGATTGCAATTTATTTTAAATACATTTCATAGAATGTAATTTAAATTTAGTTATACTACATTACACGATAACCAATTTGTATTCTGAATAAACGTAACTGACATTAATTTGTAATACATTAGAATTTAATCTAAATTACATTTTTAAAAATGCAATTAGAATTAGCTCGCAATTGATTTCAATTTAATTTAAATACATTTCATAGAATGTAATTTAGATTAAGTTGTATTACATTACAAGTTAACCAAATTGGATTCTGAATGAAACTAATTGACATTAACTTGCAATACATTAGAATTTAATCTAAATTGTATTTTTAAAAATGTAATTAGAATTGGCCTATAATCCATTACAAGTTAACTGGATTCTCTAATTGAAAAACTAATCGGAATCATCTTGTAAATAGATTACAGGTTAATTGGATTATATAATTAAAAATCGAATCTGAATTATCACGTAATCGATTACAGTTTAATTGAGTTATACAATTAAAAATGTAATCTGAATCATCTTGTAATTCATTACAAATTAATCTAATTAAGATTTTAAAGATAAAATGAGAGTTGATTTTTAATCTATTACACGATAATCAGATTATACATTTCAAAAGCTTAATTGAAATTACTTTTTAATGCATTACATGTTAATCAATTGCATTGTGAGGATATTATAATGTATTTTAATCTGTAATTTCATTACTTTGTAATCAGATTCTGCCCAACACTGGTGTGCGATTCTTGCACCGAAAATGAAAAGAAGAAGGAGTTGAAGTTTCTACATCGACAACACTAAGACGTCTCCATAAATTTAAGTTTGAATCTCGTGTACTGAAAACAAAACCTCTCATGACTGCAAAGCAAAAGCGTATAAGATTCAATTGGTGTAAATCAAGACGTTTATGGAGCGAAGAAGATTGGAAAAATATATTATTTAGTGATGAAAGTATGTTTTGTATTTCATATGGTAGTCAAGGTATTCGAGTTTAGAGAATAAAGCAAGAAGCATTTGATAAAGAATACCTTAAACGTTCCGTAAAATTGGCTGCTAGGTTTGAGGTTACATGAGTGCAGAAGGACATGGTATGTTATGCATCGTCTACGAAAAGGTTAACTCTCAGATATATCAAGAAATTTCGGAATATTACATGATTCCATCATCAGAAGATTTATTTGAAGATGATTTCATCTTTCAGCAAGATTTAGCGTCACCGCATACCTCGGTGTCAACGAAGATTTAGTTCCGCCAACGCAGCATTAAGGTACTTCCTTGGACACCAAACTCACCAGACCTTAATCCCATCGAAAACGTATGGTGTATAGTGAAGAAAAAACTCCCAAGAAAATCCTTCTTCAAGTAAAACTGAGTTAGTGGCACATATAAAGACTCCTTGGGCTAATATTGATAGAAATGTTTGTAAACACCTTGTATATAGTATGCAAAATCGATTGTACGCTGTTATGAAAGCTAAAGGGGATGCTACAAAATATTAACTACCATTTACTTCATATTCATAAGGTAATATTGTTGCGTAAAATAAAATATTCTAATATTTTGAACCAATCTAAATTTTATTCTAATATTTTGATGTGTTTCAGAAAGCTGTATACCTAATTTATTGTACTGTATTTTATATTTTGTAAATGTTAAAATCTTATCTAAACATTCCAGATTTAATTTATAAGAAATTTAATTGCATTTACTTAGTACCAAAAATAAATATAGGAAAAATAATTTTGTCTTATTACTTTTTCTCAATTATTCTAATATTTTGAATATGAGCTGTAGATATTTTACAAGTGTATAAGTACTTCCCCTCGTATTTTTGGGGTTTGCTGAGAACCCGAGGTACAAAGGTCTGCAAGGACCCAAGGCCCGAAAAATGAAGGCAATTTTTCAATCAGGCAGTGTAAGTAGAAATAAGACAATTTATATTAATGACCCGGATCAGACTAATAAAAAATTTAGAAGGCTGACAAGCCCAATATAGCAAATTTGAAAGAATCAAACTACGCCGATAAAGTAGGAACAATTTACGATGGGCATGACTGTGATGAGAATAAATAAAACGGCATTGCCTAACTTTTTAGGGGACGTACCTTAAAATTGCGGCTCATGCAGATCTCTTACCGGGGGTAATGCGGAAATTATAAATTTTGCTATTTTTGGAGGCAAGAAAACTAAGAACCCGGTATAGCAATGTTATAGAAGCCTTTTCCTCCCCCACCCCCCCTCAAAATTGTCCGGTCTGTATGACCAAAAGTCAAAATTCTAAAATATTCTTCCTTTATTTATTTATTTTTGTGCACAAGAGTCAAAATAAGATGAAATTGTGATTTTTTTCTTTCTGAATCGGCGGTACCCAAAATAATGATAAAATAGCGAAATTTCGTTATCTTTCACCTTTTGAATTTCGGATTTTTCAGGTCTGCAGAACACAAAATAAATCCAAAATTGTAAAATTAATTCAGAAAATTGAATTTTTTTTCATTAGATTTCGCAGAATCCGAATTATTTGCAAAATCATTTTCCCAATCCAAAATCATCTTTAATTTTAATACTTTCCATAGAACTAAATTGTAACGATTTCGCTTTTTCTTCTCAGTCTGCATATCCAACATAGTAAAATTTCCATTTTGTATTCTTTAAACTTCGACAGTTGGATTTTTCGGGTTTGCGGGCGTGAAATTGTAAAATTAATAAAGCGGAAAATATATATTTTTTATTTTTTATTTCTGAAGCCCTAAAAAGAGAATCAATGCCGAAATAGTGAGATTTTAGCTTTCTTTTTCTTATATTTCATCATTATTTTGACCAACAGGCAACACTAGTACAATAACCAGCCCGGAGTCGAAATAGAAGTCGTCGGAGTCTGCCATTTTTCCCACCGACTCCGCAGCCCTGGTAAACAGGGAGAGGAAGGTACACGTGGAATACCTTTGTGTTATAAAATTTTTATGAATGTCATAAAATTGTGAAATTAAAATGAGATATTTTCTCTAGAATACAGCTGCTATTGCTATTTCTGCAGAGCAAATCGTTTTTTATGAAGGTTGACGATTGGGAAATGTAATTAAATCTAAGTTATATATATTTTCATGGAAGACAGCTGAAATGCAGAGAAATTACTAGAAAATCGCGTTTAGTAACTTTTGTGCTGTAGAACAGCAATAGAAATAGAATCACCATAAAATTTAATCACTGAAACTGTTGCAATCAGTTTGTATATAAGGAGAAACTGATGCACGGGTACTTTAATTGCTTAAACCAGTCACAAATCGTTTTCTGATAAGGAGTTCCTTAAATATGAAGCTATTAGTAAGTATAACTTTTTAGCCCCCGGAATGCTATTTCTTTCTCCCAGCTTATTCTGTCTCCAATAAATAACGTTACCTTGTGTACGCTAGCCGTAAAACAAAAGCCGGTGTTTCATTGTGCGATTAAATACTCTACAACATTTTTTAAAACTTCTAAGCATCGCACATTTTCAATGCTTATATACCATCGTATTGGGGAAAAAAAGTACTTTTTAATGCAATTTGTTTGAAAACTGTATCTTCATTTATTGTTAAAATATTAATTTTTTTGTAGTTTTTAGCGGAATTTGTTTCATTTTGACAACTCAAGTACTCCATTTCTGTAGAAAGTAAAGAAAAAATTGTTAAAAAATAGCAATTATATCTTTTTGTTGCCATTTTCTCATAAAAGTTGAAAAAAATTAATTAAAATGCGTGCTATTTTGAGAAAAATATAAATGAAGGATTTATGATAAAACATGGAGCTATTATAAACTATATTTAATTTTAACTGTCTATATTAATGCAAATGACGTCATTTTACATAAAATAAAAGCGTGTGCTTTATGTCTTAAAATTAAAATATGTTTTGCAGTAGAGTCCCGATTATCCGAGTCCCACTTAACCGAGTTATTTCCTTCTGATGGACTGGTAGTTTCTATTATTATGAAACAGCCATTCTAAATGAAGCGTTAGGTGAAGATGAAAGAGCATCCGTAAAAAGCAGCCTAACTTTTTACGGCTGCTCTTTCATTTTCACCTAACGCTTCATTTATAATGGCTGTTTCATAATAATAAAAACCACCAGTCCACCAGAAGAAAATGAAGTAATGGAAATGCCGGGGGCGACACTAAATTCTGAAAAAGCAGAATTCCTGTTCTCTCAGTCTTTATCATTTTTTGTAACACTTTCCAACATAGTTGAAAAAAGTGTTTCTGAATTCGGTTCGTCTGTCTGTCTCTCCGTCTGCTCGTCCTCTATCTCACGTAAATATACACGGATTGCCATAAAATTAATATACATTTTTGAGGTTTATTATGGCGTGTTCAGTATTGAAAATGAAGTGTGTAGCATTTACAGGACTTTTACAAGGAGTCTCAAAAGAAGTGCGTTAGATGACGCGGCCTATGGTGAAAAATCGTTTGCGGTATATTTTAGTGATGTTACACAATTCAAACATATTGAAATTGATATACAGTAGAACCTCGATTATCCGAAGTAATTGGGACCGACCCTATTTCGGAAAATCGAAATTTTCGAATAATCGAGAATGCTTCAATTTTAAGATTAAGGAGAAATATATGCAATATTTCTTATTATGGTAACAAGTGCTTAATAAAAATAAAGCAATAGCAAAATAGAAACAAGAATAAATTACTTGAATTTTGATTTTGAAATTAAGTACCTTTTACATATATCACAAGGGTTTAACACAATGTTTTGTTTGTCGCAGTTTCGATTGCCTTTGCTTTGAAGGTCTATCACGGAGTTTTTAAATATTATTAGTTCCCCAATATCACAGTCTTTCTGCTGCTCCAGCTATGCCAAACATTCAAAAGCTTCAGAAATGCTAATTTGTTCGTTTTCTTCGTTTAACTCCGCAGCTTACGGGAGCTCAAGTTAAATTCAAAAGAACCCTTAGAAAGGGGATCGAAAATATTTATATGTATTTGTAATTCGGAAAGGATCGCTTGCACAGAAGGAATATGATAGTTAAAATAAAGCTTTTAAAATGAATTTTGCACACAAGGAATGTGAGAGTAAAAAAAAAAAAATCTTTAAAATTGTATTTCGGTTAAAAGAGTTTCGGATAAAAGAGGTTCTATTGTATATACATATATATCACTGAGGTGCACTGAATGATGTTTATCATAGAATAGGGTGTGCATAACATTCATCTTTCATTTACAGGGGCACACAAAAGGATTTAGTTACAGTCTTTGGTTGGCCTATGAAGAATAATTGCTGGAAGTGCGTTTTTAATCTTTTTATGCTTTTTTAAATGTAACTAATGCACGTGTACACACTGAACTTGTAACATATTACTTGTTGTGTATAAATTCTATAGATCCTAAACAGGGCTGCACAAAAGACTTCGAATACATTTCTGTTTATTGACGGAAATTGTTGAAGGGAATTTTCAACTGTGCTAAGCGTTTCCTAGCCGAACTAAATTTTATCATACTATATAGCATACAAACAAATGTATAGGACATATACAGGGCTGAACAAAATAATTTTTATAATTTTCCGACTATGGATGGTAATTGCTGAATTTGGATTTTCAAATGTGTTATGCATTTTACTTAGGCTTCATCTTTCACCTATGAAACTGTGAAGTTTTGTTAAAGTATTCTGACTGTGTTGGAAAGTTTTTCACATTCTACGTTTTATGCATGATTTTCTGATCTGGTTTCTCTTCTTAATTCTGCGAATTATTGTTTTCAAATCCATTTTTTGAAATAATTGGTTAAAGTGGCAGTTTACCTTAAATTTGGTTTTAAAAAAATCGATTTTTCTTTTTTAATATTAAATGAAAGCCTGTTTGATTGTGAATATTTTGACACCTTACTTTTACCCATACGGCAATTATACCGCGAGATGTTGTAAATTTTGTTAATACACTCAAAAACACAAATTAAAACTTTAAATGGCTTTTTTTGCTCGTTTATATTTTCTTCACTTTCCTGTTTTAAAAATGCTAAGGCTGTTTTTGTATATGAGATAGAGATTTAAATTTGTTTGTAACAGTCGTGGGAAAAAAAAGTAAACACCCCTACTAACTCATCAACAAATTATAGTAGAAGAAAGTTTCTGATACCGAACGATTGGAAATAAAGTCTACTTTTAAAGGATGTATGTAAAATTTGCTTAGGGGGCCTTCTACATATTAAAACGAACTCAAACTTCATTTTTTTCAATGACAATATCCAATTTTAACGAGATATTTCAAATGTTCGGTTCAAACTATGCCTAGACAACAAATTTCAAGTCACTTGAATGATAAGTTTTTGAATTATAAACATTCAAAATTGAGTGCTTCTAATGTTAAATTACATTTTTATATTTTTATTCATATCTCCTGAAATTATACTCCTAATGTGCTAATTTTTTGTGTAGCAAGAATACTAAAATACCCAAACATAAATATGTTGAATTTGCAAATTTTATAATTTTATTAGATGAATTAGGAATTATGAAATTAATATTCGAAAAAATTATGAATTGCAACCTGCGATTTCTTTGATGGATTTAGATTTATTAAGTACTGCTTAATGGAAATCCAAAATTTCACATTTTTCTTCCAAGTACTTTTCAAATTATTCTTAAAAACGGCAAAATGATGGTTTAAGGGGCCGTCTATGATAGAAGTGACTAAATATTTTGAAATTTCTTATGCTGTCTTGTAATCTAGCAGTCCTCAATGACTGCTTTCAACAATCGAGTACTGAACTTCAATTTGGATACAGCCCTTAAAATACGCTCGTTTTAAAATAATTAATTTCTCGGAAACTTATCGTACGAATTGCATAAAAATTTGTTTTTAAGCTAATTGAAGGGTGTAGAATTCATTTATGCTGTCATAATTATGTACTGCTATTGAAAAAAGAAAATAATGGTTCGTTTTAAAATGTAGATGGCCCCCTAAGCAAATTTTATATACATCATTTAAAAGTAGACTTTATTAACAATCGTGTGGTATCAGTAACTTTCTTCTACGATAATTTTTTGCAGAGTTAGTAAGGGGTGTTTACTTTTTTTCCCCACAACTGTACATGTTCTTTATTTAAAAATAAAAAATAAAAGTATGTGAAGAAGTGTTAGATTTCATCGCTTTACGCTATACATATCAGTAAAAAAAATATAGTAAATGTAAAATTAGACGTATCTAAAACTCCACGAGTAGTCTTGTGTAACACACATTTGAAAATCTTTAAAAAAAAATAATTGGGAAAAAAATATAAATTTTTAATAAAGTAGTAGGGATTTTAAAAAATTCAAATTTTTATAAACTTTTTTAAAATTTTAATAGAATATACTGTTAAATTTTTTGTTCAAAATGCAGTCGAACGTTGAAATGCAGTGAGTTCACCGTTTGAACCCTATTTTAAAAAATAAACGAAATTGTTGAAAAGATAGACTGTCCCCTTAAGAGCCTTGATAAACAGAAAGAGGAAGCCTTGCATGGGCCAGGTTAGAGGTCTGCACGGGTCCGGGCTTGGCCCGAAGCCCGTAAATGATGAAATCTTTCCAACGGGCTGGGCCGGCGGATTAAAGAAATTTTTTTAACGAGCCGGGTCGGGCCGAACCGACAAAAAAATCCGGCACGATATACAAATTTAAAGAATCAAACCAAGCCAATAAAATATCAACAGTTTTCAATGAACGCGACTCAGGCGATAAGCTGCACGAGCCGATACTTGATAGACAACATCAGTACAGAGATACAGGGTGATTCTAAATTGTTTTTACAAAATAAAAGGGGCGATAGTACCCATCCAGACGAGTAATAATTACCATAGAATATGGGATCGCAAACCCCTTATTAAGTCACAAATACGGGGTGTTTTACCCTCACTGAAGTCGGCATGACGGTAATAATTTTGCGAAAAATAAAAATATTGCAATAAAAATGTAACGATATGTACCTTATTTTGTATGAAATGTGATAACTTCAGAAAAAGTTCTGGAATAAATATATTAAATTTAAAAAATCAAAAAACCCGACTGCGTTAAAAGCAAACTAATTAATTATTTCTCATCAATATGAAACTATTTTTTATATTACTTATCTTTTTTTTTTTTATTTATTTACTTGTATTGATGACTTTTAAAGTTGTGTTTAATTAGTAGTTCCCATCTACAAACACTCTTTTGATGAGGCTTATAGATGTCTACACTGTAAATTAAAATGTCTGAAATTCAAACACTTAAGTGTCTGAAACGGAGTGTTCAGCATCATACGTAGCCATGTTTGACCACGTTGAATCCTGGAAAAATATTTGGCTGGGGTCCTGCCCCCCCCCCCCCTTCTCTACAACCTAATTTTTCTGGTGCTCCCAATTTTGGTACGCAATTTTTGTTAAGCTGATAATTTAAATCTTTTACGACATTTTACTGATTATAATCAATATTTTGAACTTCAGGAGCAGAACAAGATTAAAACAAAAAATATTTATCTAAATATTAGATTTTTTTAATTTGTTTTATTTTTAATCTTATTTTACTTTAAAAGTTCAAAATATTGATTATAATCAGTGGAATTTCGAAACAGATTTAAAACATAAACTTTACAAATATTGCACATCAAATTTGTGGGCACTGAAATCGTAGGGGGGCGGGGCACGGTCCAGTATGCCCATTCTTTAATCAAGAAGTTCTTTTGCAAAAAATGCAACCCTGCATTATTGTTATCTTAATTGAGATGTCCGGTATTCGGGAGTATCCGTTGTGGAGGTTAATGGACATTCCCGAATAGCTATATTCTGAAATATCTATTTAGCGAATACTTTTTTTAATCCGCATGGCATACATATTTGTATATTTTTACCTCACAAAAGCAGACATCTCCGATTATCGGACAAATTCAGCGGCAAGGGCTATTGAGGGCTTTTAAAGTACGTGGATAAATATATATATTTCTTATAATCTTGTCCTACTCTACTTCATATAATTTAAAAATAGATTTTTTAAAGATTTATATTGCCACATAGGCAATTTTACATATATATCAGATGATAATCACAACAGCTATTTAACTATGAATAAATAAATAAATATTCTACTTTACCCTTTACCCTTTGCACTCGAGGGCTCCGGAGCGGAGCCATTTAAAATTTGTCTTCAAACTCGAGGTCTCCGCTACGGAGACAATGCAAATAATTTTGTGATACCTGTCTAGAAAAGCCAAGATTACATGGTATCACAAAATTATTTGCATTGTCTCCGTAGCGGAGACCTCGAGTTTGAAGACAAATTTTAAATGGCTCCGCTCCGGAGTCCTCGAGTGCAAAAGGTTAATATTCAGAAAAAAATTACTTCGGTATTTTGTTTATTTATATTTTGTGTTTTTTAATCTTGTCCTACTCTAAAAGTTCAAAACTTTCATTATAATCAGTGCAAGATTTAAGGTATCAACTTTACGAAAATTTCATACAAAATCCCCCCCCCCCTCCCCGAAAAAAAAATAAAAATCCTTATCATTTAAAAATTAGATTTTTTAAAAATTTATATTGCCACATGGGCTTATTGTTATCATTCCTGTGAGGTACTAAACAAGACATCTTTAAAGCAAAATAAAGCCAAAAAAAAAAAAAAAGTTAGCACATGATATCACTATGATACAAACTTGCGATGCTTATCAGTAAAGTCTAATTGGAAAATGACCTTCGAATCCACGCATGCAGCGAAATCTAAATAAACAAATGATTTCCTTTTCCTTACTGGCTTACAAAGTTTTCACACATTAAAAGATTTAATAGCTTTAGAAATATATCTAAGAAATACTTGAGATAAACATTCATTTTCAATTATATATAAATTTCATGAAAATTAATTGATTTTTTTTTCCAAAAGCGAAAGTTTATAAATATATTTTTTTAATTTCAGCTGAATATTGTTCAATGGAAAAAAAAAAAAAAAGGCAATCCCGAAAATCCCGGAATTTTCCAGTAAAAATTCCGGGATTTTCGGGGTTAAAATTAAAGCGGGATCCCGGGATCTCATTCCGGGATTGTAATCCCTAGCTAGGAAGTAAGAAAACTTTAGCAGATCTTTCAAAGTTTTTTTTTTTCTATTTCCTTGTGGTCGAGTATGAGATAAGCATTAGCCATTGAAATTGAAACTAAGAACTGCCATATTGAAAACAAAACAAAACAAGAGAATGAACTTAACTTTTAAATATGTCTGTTTTTTAGTGATGTTATTACTTTAAATTTGAGAAAAAAGATGAGAATAAATAATACATAATTTGTAATAAAAGACAACGTCATAAATTTAAAAATATATACTTCTAGAATTAGTGGTTTTTTTTGTAAAAAGATTCAAAACTAATTAAATTTCATGTAAGATTTTGTTTAGTACAATAAATAAAATCATAAAAGACAATAATTTTAGTACTATAAAGAAATTATAACACTTACTTCAATCGCTGTTTGCAAGAGGTAAGAAATATTCCTCGATTTGAAATTTTAAAAACTACCACAACCACACTGAGGGAGAAAGACTTTCATCAGTTTAAAAGGTAATCCCATAATACATCCGACTAGCCACATTTAAAGAATGAGATGTTTCATCCTAAAAACAGGACCCGCCAGACAAAAGTTTCTTTTTTTTTTTTTTTTTTTTTTTTTTTTTTTTTTTGCCAGCTTCGACAGGACGAAGATGAATAACACAATATTATTGATATAAATTGATACGAGTTAACACTAAGCCCATTGCACACGCTTTGTAGAATTTCCGGGTGTAATCTTCAACCGTCGTCTACTTCTGTTCTGTGTCTATCCCGCCCTTGTATCGACGACAGCTTCTAAGAGACATTTGATGTCGAGCACACACGTCAGATGTATGTATTCAATAAATAAATAATCCAAGTTAATACGAATTAAAATCACAGTACTTCACATTTCGCAAAAAACGAATTAAAATACACGCGTACATAAAAACAAACTTTGTTTGAATTACAACGTATACCACTTCGAACGAAGACATCTAAAACGCATGCGCAACTGGGAGTGCTAGTGCCCCCTGGTGGTTATTGCGTCGGAAGAATCAAAACGTCTTAAATTAAGACACGTTTAAAGCAATGAAGTGTCTTAAAATAAGACGTTTGCGGATATTTTAGACATTATTCTCAGTTCGTTTACACCATGGTCATAGTAAGACACTTATGTATCTTAAATTAAGACATCTATAATGTCTGAATTTTCCGATTAAGACACTTAAGTGTCTAAAATTCTTTTTCAGTCACATATGTGTCTAAATTTAAGACGCTTCTTTTTGCAGTGTATTATGAAGGTTAGAGTTACAGTAAAGGTAGAGATCCAAAGTACACAACTTCTAGGTTGTGTAATATTTAAACGGAGCTTCTGACTGCAAAATGGTCAATGAAACATCGTCTTCATTTTGAAAGATCTATCCAATAATATGCCACTCAATAGGATACGTAAAAAAAAATTTTCGTCTCTACCGCCATTTTGTGGTTTACGGCCGCCATTTTGAATTTATAAAAACAAAACCTATCCTATAACCATCGAACGGTTAAGACAAATTGATAGAGACCTCATTCATTAAAATCCATCCAGCCGTTGGGATGTTTCGAGGGTATAAAGAAATCCACTTACACAGATACGCGTGAAACACATAACCCTTCTTTTTAGTCGGGTAAAAACAGGGTACTCACACAATCGATGATACCGTATGAACTGATCATCACTGTCCGAAATGGGGAGCGTCCAATGCATACTGCCGGCGTGTATAATGGAAACTTCTACCACTTTTTTTTCTGTGTGTGTTATCCTATTTACAATAAAGGTGAGCATGTCAATTAAATGTTTCATTGTACAGTCCAACCTCGATTTAACGAATCGTTCGGGACTAGCAAGTTTGTTCGTTAAATCGAGATTATTCGTTAAATTGGGATAATCAAAGGATTTTTTTCATACAACAGAACAAGTTAAAGAAAGATTATAAATAAAAAGAACAATGCTTACTTACTTTTATAATGATGGTAAATATTTGTTGCTTTAAGAAAATACACTATAAAAATTCATTTTTTTACGCACCGCTATAAATCACAAGCATTGTAATTAAGAAAAAAATCTCATTTATTAAAATTTTGTATATAAATTATAAGATATCTTTTGTAGAAGTTTGTTTGATTTATTTCAATTTTGTATTCCAAACTTCTTTATCGATTTTTTCCTGAAGCTGTAATAACAGTGTTTTCAACAATCAACATTATAAGCCATCAAATTCCTTTTCAAAGAATCTAAACTGCTAACTGCTTCTTAGAATGTTGAATGCTTCATCTCTATTTCATCTTCTTCATCCGATCCATTACTACTGCTATGAATAACCTCGTTGTAATGTATATGTTCGCAAGTAGATATTTCTACGTCACAAGATACATATTCAGAAAATTGAAAATCAGGAATATTGAAATTATTTTATAAATATTAGAATTTTTTTCAATTTTTTATTTTTTTACATCGGAAATTATTTGTTAAATCGGGATTATAAATTCGTTAAATCGAAGTATTTTTGTTCCATTTTCGTTGGGACCATAAAAAAATTCGCTAAATCGAGAAATTCGTTAAATCGCGATTCGTTGAACCGGGGCTTGACTGTAATATACTTCAGTTTGCTGGAAATTATTACCGTCAACCCGTGTTCGATTAGGGTAGAACACCGTGTATTGGTGACTCAATAAGTGATTTGCGACCCCATGTTCCTATGTAATTATAGACCGTCTGGATGGGTACTCTGTCACCCCTCTTATTTCGTAAAAACAATTAAGAATTGCCCTATATAACATGTCCGGCGCAGAGATCGGCATTGGGAGTTGCATCATGTCTGAATCAGGGCTTAATTATTTCACCAGAATCGGGCCGGGCCAGGATCATCAAGCTTACATTTTCTTTCTATATACTACACTGTAAAAAAAAAATCTGTAGTACTACTAGAGAATCTCTAGGCAACTGGGATTCCACGAACTTTTCTAGTAACCAATACAGCTTCTTAAATAACATTACTGCATTAATCTTAGTAAACATACATCGACTTCCTTAGTGAACATACTGAGAAATCGTTAGTAGCCATTACAGGTGCTTTTTTAGTACATATACTAAGAAAGGATTAGTAGTATTACAGATACTTCTCCTGTATCTTTACTAAGAAATGGTTAGTAGTATTACAGATATTTCTCATGTATCTTCACGAAGAAATTGTTAGTAGCCGTTACAGGTGTTTTTTTAGTATGTTTATTAAGAAATGGTTAGTACTATTACAGATATTTCTCTTGTATCTTCACTAAAAAATTGTTAGTAGCCGTTACAGGTGTTTTTTTAGTATTTTTATTAAGTCATGGTTAGTACTATAACAGATATTTCTCTTGTATCTTCACCATAAGAAATAGTTAGCAGACGTTACAGGTCTTTTTTAGTATTTTTACTAAGAAAATATGTGTAACCATTACATGTAATTTTCTTGTATGTTTACTAAAAAGTCTTAAATAGTATTACAAAAACTTCTTTTGTATATTCACTGAAAACATCTGTAACGCTGCTAAGAAATTGTAGTAATGTTACAGGTACTTTTTCCATAATTTATACTAGATTTTTAAGTGAGAATTATAACTTTCAAGAGGTAAGTTAATACTAGTTAAGGCAATTTAAAAGAATAAGAAACATTCGATAAATATTAATTATATATATGTAATATCAATAATTATTAAAAAAAAAATTACATCGAATATAGAGGTACTCTTTAAAAACTTCCATTTGAGTTTTTTATTCCTGTTCAATTTAAATTTTGGAATATAAAGATCTAAATCTGTAATAAGTGCATCTATATCAAGTATGCAAATATTTTAATGTTAATAATTATATTTATATTACTAAATTATTTTTGTAGCATAAAATATTCAAAAAAGACAAACAAAGAAATATTTGGCTTACTATATTTCTTATTCTTTTCAACCGCTCTAAGTAGCATTCTCAATGTATCTGTTGAAAAAACAAATGTGTACATTCATCTAGATTACCTGAAGTATTTCTTCAAGTGTACCTTGACAATTAAAAGCAAGACAAAGAAGTTAGGTTAAATATAAACTTAAGGCTTTATCAATTGACATATTTCTACTTTTCAAACAATTAATTAAGTTTTTTCAGGTTAGAAGGCACTGCCCTGCTTCACTGGTCTTGTTTGAAAATATTTTTAAATACACTGTTAAACTCATTAGTGGAATTTTTTATGCTGAGATTACGAGAATGTATTGCAAGCAAATTCTTGTCTTCTTTAGTTAATTTATATATTTTTATACAAAATTTGCAAAATATTCTTCAAATTTACAACATTTGTGCTAAAACTTGCATTTACTTCCAATAAACTATCATGAATGCAAAATACCATAGTTTAACCGCAAAGAAAAAAAATCATCTGTGCTAAAAAATATTCCCCACATAAATTTAAAAAAAAAAAAAAAAAAAAAAAAAAAATGTTTCTTAGGCAACAATTTAAGCAATTCATTTCTCCTTTTCCTCAAATTTAACTACTGACCATCAAATAAGGCAAAAAATACAACTTAAAATGCAATAAGTTATTTGAAAACTATTTCAATTTGCTGATTTTTAAAATAATTTTCAAGCACATTTCATTCAAAAATCAAAGAAAATTTCAAGTATCGAGATTTTGTATGTTACATATAAATAATTTTAAAAGTTGTGAATTTGAGAAAAACTTTCACAACTAATTCTGGAACATTTTAATACAAAAATAAAATCTTTTGACTTATAACAAGGGTGCCACGGGCCAGGGCCGGGATGTGCCAAAGGGCCAGGGACGGCGAACCTATGGCACGCGTGCCGAACTTGGCACGTAAGAAAACTTCTCTGGCACGCGATAAAAACTTACAGATTATATTCAGTTTATGGAGAATAATCCATTTTATGTTTGTTTGTTTTTTCCCCAAAAAGTATAGTTTTGTGTGTAATAATTTACTTTAAAATAATCCGTTACTTTTGAATGAATTAAGTTGTTATAAATTTCAATGAAAGCGCCCTGTAGCGTCATTTTCTTGCCAAACTATTCAGCATATAGGGTTTTCCATATCATTTTGTTTCTCTATCAAATTTCGAAGGTTTTATTTTTGAAAATTGAATTTTAAAAGATATTTTGCATTGTAATACACTTAATCGACTACTTGAGATTATGTTTTATTTTATTTAGGTTTAGGGTTTTAAATTATTTGAGGTTGTAATTTTTAAAATTGAATTTTAACTGTTAGTGTAAATAATTATGTATCTATCGAACCTGCTTCTACCTGAAGAACTAAAAATGATCTCATTCGGAAGTATACAATAAAAGAAAAACTTATTTATAGATAATTAATACGGAATTCGATGAGACATTATTGAGTAAAAAAAGCATAATAAATAAGTTAGGAATCGAATTTAGCATAAATGTAAAAATATTTAAGTAAAAATCCTTCTATATATAAAAAAAAGTTTTGATTTGGAAATGGACCAATGAAAATCTGCGTAGATATTCCGGGTAGATCCACATCCAATTTGAATGCTTAAGCATGGCCTTCCATCGTTAATATTAAAAAAACTATTGCATACAAAAATATGAAAATCGGTGGTATTATAGAGACATGTTTGATAAACACGCTGATGCAGACAGTTTTCAAATCGAAGAATTATTTTAAGAGATATTTAATGCTAAAGTTGGACAAAATCGTTCCATTAAAAAAGTTTTATTGGAGCAAAAACTGTACATGAGAATTTAATCATTTTTAGATCATTTTTTACGTTATAAGTTTCCGGTGTGCAGATTGTCTTTATTTTTCTTATTTGACTCATTTTTTGAGGTTTTATTTAAATTTTAAATTCAAATTTTCAGCATTTCGAGAGATATTTTTTACAAATTTTAGAAAATGTTATTAATTTAAACTGTTGCCAGTTGTATAAAAAGCGCAAACAATAATGTTTACTTCAAATTAAAAATTTATTTTACACGTGACTATCATAAACAGAAAATATAAAAAGCAGGAACTCATTGAAAATTACGTCATAAAAATTATAATTACACAATTCGGTCCCGTACAGACCTCTACACCAAGTTTTATCGAACCAAAACGAGAAAATGCCATTGCAAGGGAATTCGCAACCCTACCCTGAAATAAAATATATATTCATGAACTCACGATTTAACTTAAACCCGCAAAAAAAAAAAAATCTCCGAATGAAATTTGAAGCTATAATACTCGAAACAAACCCAAAACCAAAAGGCATGAACCTGAACCTGATGCGAAATCCGAAACAAAAGGAAATTAATACCATAGTTTAATGTCATTACGCGCTGGAAAAAAAAGACAGATGTCTTCAAAAATGTTTGGAAATTTAATGCATTTGTGGAAAATGCAATATAATGGCTTCCGAATTACCCACTTTTCCGAAAAACATTCCTTTATCTTTCAAAACCCAAGAAAACAATAGATTTCCGAGATTTAATTAAACATTTCTACAACTATTTCTTTTGCTTTCCGTCATTTTCAGAAACGTTACAGGAAGTAGTTTTTACAGTATACGTTGTTCGGATGCTATGCTCAACATTTTCATATTCAACAGACTAAATTAAAAGCATTAATATTAACTTTTTTTTTTGTTAGCTATTTCTTCTATTGTATGCTATTTCTTTTTCCCAGCAAATAAAGTGTCGTCTCCAAAAAATAACGCTCCGTTGTATAAGCCAGCCGTAAAACAAAGCAGATGTATCAATGTACTGTTAAATACCCTACTGCAATTTTTTTAACTTCTAAGCATCGCACTTTTTCAATTTTTATACTGTCGTATTGTGGAAAAAGTGCTTTTTAATGCGCAATTTGTTTGAAAACTGCTTTTCAACTTATTTTTGAGATATTAACTTTTTTGTAGTTTTTAGCGCCGTTTCTTTAATGTTGGCAACTCAAGTACTCCCTTTCTATGGAAAGTAATAGAAAAAATACTTGGAAAATAATAATTATATATTTTTGTTGCTATTTTCCCATAACTACTGAAAAAAAAGTAATTAAAATACGTGCTATTTTGAAAAAATATAAATGAACGATTTCTGATAAATTATGGAGTTATTGTGAACTATATTTAATTTAATTATCTATATTACAAACAAATAATGACATATGAATCATTAGATAGCCAAATATTTTTTGTCGAGTTTCTTGAGTGACATCTGTTTTTTTTCATTTGTGTATTATTTAGCGATAGTCACGTCCTATGCATACTTTACTGTAGATGTTGTTTAAGATTGGATCGTAAATGGGGAATTCTTCAGAGGATGCGAATGACGTCATTTTACATAAATTAACAGCGTGTGATTTAAGTCTTAAAACTGCATTATGTTTTGTATTATCTATCTTTACACACACACACACACACATATATATATATATATATTTTCTTTGGGGGCGACACTAAATTCTGAAAAAGCAGAATTCCTGTTTTCTAGTTTCTGTTATTTCTTTTTCTATGGATTTACAAAACGCACAGCAATGAATGAAGTACCATTCGAGAAATTTTTGAACCGGCTTCTGAGATTATGCACTCACATTTCGCTAAAACGTCGGACGACAGCGGCGACTTCCAGTAACGATCCAGTCGTTTTCAAAAATGTAATTAACCTTTGAATAAACTTCTAATAAGGCTTGGACGTAAAAAATGGGAGTCCGAATTCTCGTGCCGTTGGAGACTTACTTCTGTTGCACTCAGCGTATATCATAACGATTTCAAAAAGTTCTTCATGGCAGAATGTAATCATTATTTCAACGTAAACTGTGATAATAACTTAAAAGTTTTATGAAACGTGGAATACAAAATAAACATTTGTCGCAGACGATAATCAAGTAAATACGAATTAGAGGTCTGCATGGGCCGAAATTTCCAGGCTCGGTCCGAACAAAAGCTATCTATACGCGGTCCGTTCAAAAATCAATGAAATCGGGCTCGACCAGACCCAATGTTTTCGAAAAATTCCAATTTTTCTTAAAATATATTCTTTTAATGAATGCTGTATGCATATTTATGGGAAAATTTACAGTATTTTTCCCAATATCGACACTAATGATCACTTAGACTCTACAGTTACATTAAAAAAAGAGACATTAAAAAAAACAATGTAGTTCAGAATTAAAGAAAAAAGAGGGTTAAAAACAACTTTTGAAGCTGTATAATTTTTTAAAAAGTACAGTTTTGAAAATATTTCTCTGTAATTAATTAAAGTATATTAAGGATTCCGTTAAGGGTGCACTAAACCGCTCTGCTCAACAAGCGCAAAACGTTTTGACACATTTACAAATTTATTTTTTAACGGAAAGATGTAAAATTGGAAAGCCTGGCCAGGGAAGCGATTTGGAATTGAACTGTTTTTTCCATTTTTGGATACATAAATTACCTATTGAGTTAGAAGCAATTTTGATCACGTGACAAACACTTTTTCGCCCGCCCTTGAGTGACTATTCTACTTTCGCGCGGAAATTCGGTTCAAAACGTCTATTTTGACACTATTTTCTGAAAGATCTATTGCGTTTGCAAAAAAAAAAAAAAAAAAAAAAAACCGGAAAAAACAGCTCGATGACATAGTTTCTGAACAACAAAAACTGCTAGTTTTATGCATTTCCCAACAAAAATAAATTAAAACTTATGTCATAAAGTTGCCCTTTTTGATTTGAGAACACCCTTAACAGAAGTTTATTGTCGTTATGACTACTTTAACATTACAAGTTGCTTGCCCTACACGTCCTAAGAACTATGAAGTCCAGTTCCAACCCGGTCCGAGTATGTAGAATAAAATGTAAGCCCGATCTCGGTCCAGTCCGAGTCTGCTGAAAAAATTAAACCCTGGTTCAGACACGATATTGTTGTCCGATGCCGAACTCTACGTGTATTTATGTATTCATGTTGCCAAGTTAGCATCGGGTCGTGCAGCACATTTATGGATGAACAACAAGGCACCTTAGATAAATTGATAGTAAAAATCGAACATGCAATTACAGCTAGAAAAGTAAATCTGGACAATCCAAAGAAGAAAGTGAATGAAATAAAGTTACCAAAACTTTCACTGCCATCATTTAGTGGTAAAATTCATGAATGGCTGAATTTTAAAGATTTATTGAATGCTAGCATCCATAATAATGCAAATTTATCGCCAGCTCAGAAGATGCAATATTTGAAATTATTTTGTCATTGAGACGCCTTAAAAATAAAAAAAAAATCCATACTCATTGAAGATTCGAAATACAGTGTCGCGTGGGACTTGCTATCTGAAAGATATTCTAACAAACGTGAATTAATATACAGTCATATCAGAAAATTATTAAATTTTTCATTCGTGCAAGGTAATTTGTGAAAAATAAAAATCTCTGTTTTGCGTGTTTATCTGCAGAACATAAATTAATTTATTGTCAGTCAAAAAGAGTTTGTTCGAAATGTAATTTGAAGAGTCATAA
Source organism: Maratus speciosus (assembly GCA_963932465.1). Taxonomy (NCBI): domain Eukaryota; kingdom Metazoa; phylum Arthropoda; class Arachnida; order Araneae; family Salticidae; genus Maratus; species Maratus speciosus. The sequence continues at coordinate 14,175,366 of OZ010797.1, forward strand.
TAGCTTATTACATTATTAAAGGCGAGAAACAAATTAGCCTGATATAAAAAACCAAGTAACGCCTCAATCCTCGAATCAAAATAGTAAGACTGTTAGTGAATCATCTAGTAATGTAAACATGTCAATAAATTCTTGCCTTGGTGAAATATACTCAAAATTATTTGGCATACTTGCAACTGCGCTGATTAATGTGAAAGATAATTATGGAGGCAATACATTCTTGCCTTGGTGAAATATACTCAAAATCATTTGGCATACTTGCAACTGCGCTGATTAATATGAAAGATATTTATGGAGACACTAAATTATTGCGTTGCATTATTGATGTTGGCAGTACGAATAATTTTATAAGTGAGCGAGCGATACAATTATTAGGAATAAAAAGAAATTCAGCCAATTTACAGATTAAATGTTTGGGAATGGGATACTCCGAAGAGACTCGTGGCGTTGTAAGATTGGAATTTTCTCCACATTTTGATAAACAAAACACACGATTAGGTACTTTTTATATTTTGAAAAAGATAATGAGTAATCAACCAGTTGTATCACATGATATTAATTCATTCAGTCATTTAAAGAACATAACATTAACTGACCCTAAGTGGAATGAACCAGGGCCAATAGACTTATTATTCGGCGTGATCATTATCTATAATTAGAGGAGAAAAAATATTTGGAAAACCCGGACTTCCTTTTAAATTAAATTCGGATTACGGGGGTGGTTAATAACGGGAGATAGTGATACATTTTCAGAAAATAAACGAAATATTATAGCTGATTTTGCAAGTGTTGAAACAGATTATGTGAAAAAGTTCTGGGAGTTAGAAAATGTTCCCTCGAAGGAAATATACACAAATTACGAAAACTATTGTGAGGAAATTTTTTATTCATCTCATTCACGAGATTCGAATAGAAGATATATTGTGCGTTTGCCATTTAAAAAGCAATGTAAAGAATTAGGGGAATCAAAATCACTAACTATGAAAAGATTTTTAAACTTAGAAAAAAGATTTAATAGAGAACCTGATTTGTATGAAAATTATTGTATATTTATGAATGAATATCTTGATATGGGACATATGGAGAAAATACCGAAGGGCGAAATTAAAAAACCCGTTAATGAAGTTTATTATCTTCCACATCATTCAGTCATCAGGGAATCTAGTACAACAACCTGTCTTAGAGTTGTATTTGATGGGAGTGCAAAAACTACAAATAATGTTTCTCTCAATGAAAATTTAACTGTGGGACCTAGGGTTCAACAAGAGTTATTTTTTATTTTGTTGAGATTCCGCACACACGCTATAGCTATTAACGCTGATATTGCAAAAATGTTTCGTCAAATTAAGATATTTCCTGAAGATTAAGATTTTCAACGAATTCTCTGGAAAGATAAATTTTCCGATGATATTAGTGAATATCGTCTCACTACAGTAGCACATGAATTAGCATCTAGCCCATATTTAGCTACTAAGGTTCTACAGAAATTAGCGTTGGGCGAAAAACTAAATTTTTCGTTTGCGTCAAACATTGTATTACGTGATTTCTACGTCGACGACTTACTTACAGGTGCATCATGTCCTAAAGAAGCTTTTAAATTAATTTCCGAGTTACAAGAATTAATGAAAAAAAGGCGGTTTTGAGTTACGTAAGTGAGCATCAAATGACATAAGTGTACTAAAAAGCATTCCTGAAATTTTAATTCAAACTAAACTTGATTTATCTATTGAAAACGATAATTCAATAAAAATGCTAGGATTAAAATGGCACTCAAATCGCGATGTCTTCAAAATTAGTATAACCATGGAACCAACATTAAAGGAAGTTACAAAGAGATCTATATTGTGAGATATAGCCAAAATGTTTGATCCACTTGGTTGGATCTCTCCCTTTATAATTTCTGTAAAAATTCTACTTCATGAACTATGGAATCTTCATCTGGCATGGGACGATCCTGTTCCACTACTCATAAAAAATAGGTGGCTAAAAATTCGGGAAGAATTTGCATGTTTAACATCTGTTACTGTGCCTCGGTTAGCAATCCTGCCCTCAGCTAACAAATTTGAAATTTATTCATTTAGTGACGCTTCCTTAATGACATATCGTGCAGTTGTTTATTTACGATCCTTATTAAATGATTCGACTGTATCAGTTAGGATAGTGACTGCAAAAATAAGAGTTTCACCTCTAAAAACAATATCTGTGCCTAAATTAGAACTGAGTGCTGCTCTGCTGTCATCCCGTTTGGTAAAAACTGTTCTAGATTCATTTTGCTTGGACATCTCTAAAATTAATCGTTGGACAGATTCAACAATAGTTCTCTCTTGGCTATCAACAGAATTAAGACGATGGCAAACTTTTGTCGCGAATCGTGTTGCGGAAATATAACAACTTGTTCCGTCGGAAACCTGGCATCATGTAAAAGGAAAAGAGAATCCAGCAGATTGTGCATCAAGAGGTCTATCACCCTCAGAATTACCACTGCATGATCTGTGGTAAAATGGTCCGAGTTGGCTTAGTGATCCATCTTTCACCTCTTCAGAACCGCAATTAGGGAGTGCTTTGTGTGACGAAGCCTTATTAGAGCAAAGAAAAAAATTATTTTTGTGCTACAGCTCAGTTAAGTAAGGAAATGCCTATTCTCTCAAATATATAGTCATTTACTAAGCTAAAACTTGTAATTGTTTGGTGTTTGAGATTTCTTACGAATTCTCGTTTACCTGTTCCAAAAAGAAACTTAGGTTTTCTTACAAATATCGAAATTCAGAGTGCCTTAAAATTCATAATCAAACAGGTCCAAGCGTCATCATTTCCTGACAATATTAAATGTATGACTTCTGGTAAGTGTTTATCTTGCTATAGCAAACTGATCTCCAATTCTTGATGACGAAGGAATACTCAGAGTGGGAGGATATTCGAATCTCACACAAGATCAAATTCATCAAATATTGTTACCAAAAAAATCATCCAGTGACTGTGTTGATTATCAGATATTTTCACTTATCTCACTTTCATACTGCCCCTCAGCTATTATTGTGTGTTATCAGGCCCCGATCACGACAAATTGGGGCCCCGGGCAAAGATGAATTAGGGCGCCCCCATTTGATTTGTTGCAACATTATTCAAATAGAACTGATAGTCAGTCATATATGTAATGCATAAAAAATATTTTCGCACCTTTGATTTTAAATAAAAGAAAATTCTTAGCTGAGTCAATTCTAAATTAAGTACCTTAATTAATAAAAATATTCTTTTATTCTTAGTAAAGAACAAAACTCTTTTATATAACTTTAGCAACTTTCTATAATACTTTAAGAGGAATTTAATAACTTATGGAAGAGTGTCAAATACTCTAACATGTAAATTAAATATGTGTTAATCAAGTTACTTTCTTTTACATATTTTTAAGTTGTACTACACACAACATGATATTAAATGAAATACATTCTATTTCACAAGTAGAAAGCGGTTTTTTTTTTCAATAAATCTAAAAAGATGGAAATTTTGAGTTGGTTTTTCATATTTAACTGTAAGTTAAAAGAAAAAACTTTGAATACGGAAGAAAATTCATCTCATGACATTTAGAACTCATTATTTTCAACCGCTAAAGTTTAAATATGATGGAAGTTCATTGCTAATACAATCTATTAAACTCAAAATATTATTTCTTATTAAATAGTGATTGATATTAGCTTTGCGAAAGCATTGAGTTCTGTGAGTTCAAAATGAAATTTGATTTTCAGACAGTTTAGTGGAATCTTTTAAAGATGAAATTTGTATTTTGTATTTGAAAATTTTCACAGTTGGAATTGGGGAAAAAAGTAAATATTTTATAAATTAATATATGGATTTGGGGGTTCTTTGAGGTCCGGGACCCCTGGGCAAAGTCCCGATTTGCCCATGCGATAATAAGGGCCTGTGTGTTATCAGACAGAGATATTGGATTTTAAGTGGAAGAAGTGTTGTAAGAAACTTTGTAAAGAATTGTGTAATTTGTGCTTCTTCTTCTATGTGTAAACAAATCATGGCTGATTTACCTTCTACTAGATTGCAACCTACCCGTCCGTTCCTTAGTACAGAAACTGGCATATTCAGGCCCTATATTATGTAAATTTAAAAAAGGTAGGGGTGCAAAATCTTTTAAGTGTAATATTTCATTATTTATATGTTTTTCTACCCATGCAATTCACATTGAATTAGTGACTGATTTAACCCTTAAATGCCGGGTGTTGCTGTTCGGCAACATACCCAATTTATGCTCTAAAATACTATTAGAATAATATTGAAGCTATAATGCCTAATGTTGCCAATAAAATACATTCTGAAAATATTATTAAATCGATTTTCAACATTTAGATGGTAACACTTGCGCTATTTAAGAATAAAGATAGATTTATTTTTTCAATTGTTGCTACTTGCTCTTTTTGTTTTGTTTGGAAGCTTGCGAAATACCCTATTTTGTTCTGCAGTGAGCAAGTAAAATTTATTTCTTATTATAGTTCCTAAAATTCTTGTATGTTTAATATTATAGAATTTTATCTAGGAAAATTATTTTTTCAATTAAAGACCAGTATTGCCGATTAGTAACAAACTGTTTTTTAGCCGTAAACCATACTTAAAACAAAATATGATTTTTTTTTAGTATTTTTCCCATGATTTATTTAAAAAATGAAAACCGAAAAACATTATTACAATGATTTTTGAAAAATCAGGCATTTAAGGGTTAACTACTCAGGCCTCTTTAGCTTGTTTGAAGCGATTCATATCCAGACGAGGAAAACCAAAGGAAATTGTAAGTGATAGTGCCAAAAATTTTGTCGGTGCCAGCAAGGAGTTGAAAGAATTGTATAAATTTGCGACTTCTTCTCAGCTTAATGAAGAAGTGGCAAAGTACTTACTTCAGTTCAGAAGAAATAAATTGGCATTTCAATCCACCCTCAGCCCCTCACTTTGGAGGACTTTGAGAGGCTAGTGTTAAATCGATGAAATTTCATTTAAAAAGAACCGTTGGCAATTCAGTTTTAACATTTGAAGAACTTTCAACTCTTTTAGCTCAAATTGAAGCCTGTTTAAATTCTAAACCCATTTGCCCTTTAAGTTCCGATCCTAATGATTTACAGGCCTTAACCCCTGGTCATTTTTTAATTGGTTCTCCTCTTATTTCAGCACCAGAAGTTGATATTTCAGAGATATCTGCATCAAGATTGGCCAGGTGGCAATTAGTGCAGAAAATGCTCCAACACTTTTGGAAAAGATGGAGCAATGAGTACCTTTCGACCCTACAACAGACAGTAAAATGTCTTAAAGAAGAGCCTAATATTAAGATAGGTGATTTATAATAAAAAATGAAGGTATTTCCCCTTTACAATAGAAATTAGCTAGAGTGATCAAAAACCATCCTGGACCTGATAAAAAGATTCGTGTAGTTACCCTGAGAACTGAAATTAGTGAATTAAAAGTCAAATTACTAAGTTGTGTAAATTACCTTTAGCGTAAATTTTTGAAACTATTTCGGCTTTCAAGGCCGGAAGAATGTTTAGTTTTTAAATTGCTTGTATAATTCTTAATTGCATATATTTCAGTTGTGCTAAAGTGAAAGCTGAATATTCCAGCCCTTTTCCCTTTGCGTAGGGATAAATAAAACACGTACTCTGTTTTTCTTCCTGCGCAGGTATATTGTTGCTGATTTTCTCTTTTATTACCAGTTGAGCTTGTGTATCTCGACAAGTGTGTATTGTGTTCCCTAAGCGGATATTTTGTTTGTGAAATTTTCAATTAAATAGTGTAAAAAGTATTACATTACAGCCTGCTGCTTCATTCAAAAAATCTCTACAGAACAATATAAGTATGAGATTACAAACCTTCTTCTATTTTTGGTTGTATGTACTTTAAACTTTTTTTTTATTTCTATATCTTAGACAGCATCTTGAGTAATGTTTTAATTTACTTTAATTCACGTATGACACTGAAAAAAAAAATAAAGGGCACTGGTAGGGTGGTGCAAATGGGGACTTGTTCTTCTCCACTGATTCACAAACAAAATAAAACTATTTTATTTATTAGATAATGTAAAGTTATATGAAATTATCAATAATGAATTCGAGCTGTTTTGTTAGATTACTAACTATTGTTATTCTGTTTATCTAGTATAGAAATCTATCATGAATCAATCATTAAATATATATATATATATATAACCTCACTTTTTTTTCTATTCTAAATAAAATTCTTATTACATCTAATGAAGTAATATCTAAATGCATCAAAAATATAGAATTAAGAAGCTAGAAGGAATATAGAAAATAGAATATCATTTTCTAAATACATTCTTTCAAATGGAACACTGCATTCAAAAAAAGTCCTTCCGGCCAGTGCCGGGAGGAAGAGGTAGCTTTCATATTCCTTATTTTTAAAAAGCAAGCTTATATTATTCAAACACACGAAGCTCAATTTAGTGGAAACCGATTATAGGAGATTCAATACTAATTTTTATCAATACTAAATCATTATGAATGAGAATTTCGCGAAATTAGTCAGCTTTATCCAAACTGCTTTTATTTAACGTAACTTATCTTTGGTTGCCAAATTCGGCGATATCTTGAAGTTCCCTGCCATTTTAAGACAACACTCAAACTGCTATATCTGAACCATTTTTTAAGATAAAGACAAAACAAAAAATGCTCCGGAATCCTTATATCATAGGCAAATACTTAAGAAAGAAACTTTTTCAATTTCTAATTTTTTTGCACCTCATTTTAAATATAATTTTTTTTTTAATTTAATGGCCTCTAATGGCTGATGAAGCTGGCCAGCAAACCTGCTCGAGACATTGCGATATACTATCCACATTAGGGTGGAGCGAAAAAAATTATTTTTTGAAAATCAAAAACAGGTAGGTGCCAAAAGTTGCCTTTATACTAGTACATCATCTGTGTGCAATATTACCGCTGAAAAAAAAATGGCTTGAGTCTGCGCTTTTGGTCCAAAAGTCGAAATTTTGGGCAAAATTTGACATTTTTTCAAAATTTAAAAAAAAATTCTATAGAGATGGTTATTCTTTAAAAGTGTTATTTAAACCTTTATTATTAATGACTTAACATATTTAAACGATAAAACTATATCTTTGTTCTGTAAAACTGGAACAAAACTGACAACTTTCGGTGAAAAAAAGGCGTTTCTACTCTGTTGTGTCATACAACTAATTGTTATTTGGAATACAGCTTTTACGTAGTTGCTTTGAAATCTACCAAGGGGGTATCAAGTGGGAGTGGCTGCATTTCATGACACAACAGTGCATAGCACTGTTGAACACCCTTCCATCAGTGAACACCCTTCCATCTGAGCACAATGTTTTATTTATATATTGAATCGTGATTTTTTATCAAAGACTGACATAAGATTCCTATGTATCAACCTAATCCATCTCTTCTTTGTATCCACAGACGTTGGGTGCTGCTGTGACACTTCTTCACCTATATTTCTACTGCTTGTGTATGATAAGGCAAGCAGAGTAATGCAATGGAATTAATGGAATCTATTCAGCGCTGTAGTATCTTCACCAAAATTACATCCAGTTACTGCATAGTGATTGGGAGTTCCGTTCCTACAACATTTTACAACATTTAGGTATTTAATCTTTGAGTATGCCATCATTTACTCTACCTCTTGAATTTTTTATATGGTGATAAGCTTGTTGTTTAATGTGATGGCGATCGTCATCAAATTTGCAATAAGAATTTGCTCTCGATGTGAAAAGCTACCATTATCCTAAATAAATTTTTTTAGTATTTGTTTTTTGCCGATTTCCGTGATGTTTTGTAGCTTGGTAATTTCCCATAAGTTTTTAGATCAATTTTTTAGATGTGAATTTTATTTGGTGTAAGCCATCATGTGGCATAAACTTGGATTACATACTTTGTGAGTGAACCAGACTCTGATGGTCAATCAGTTCAGTGCTTATATAAAGGCGAATAATTTTATGCGCCGTTGTGGGCCATCTTGCTTAGGACAAGTTTCTTGGGTTCCTATTCGCTAGTTCTGAGCAATATCTTGATGAAATAACTTTGCAGATATCTATCAGGTATTTCTGGTATGTGCTGAGTACCCTTTTCTTGATTTCAGGAAATAATGTTTAAAAAATACTCTCTATGGCTTCGAAAATTGAAATAAGAAAGGAATAAGCACTTGGACAAAGATTTTCCTATTGGTCCGGCGCATCCCTGTGGGTTAGAATCTAATTTTTGCCAACGATTTTATCTAATAAATGATGCAGAGGAAATTAACTGGACTTGGAGGAGACATATTATCAATTGTAATGGTTCATTCTAAACATGCCCCTCGCAGAATGGATGACAACGACTAACAGAATTATCCGCCTTCAAATGAGCACTCACTGCCCATCAGAGTCTCTACGTTCACTCAAAAAGTACTATGTTATCCAAGTTTGGTTCCAGAATAGTTTACAATCAAATGTAATTCACAGCTAAAGAAGGGATCTAAAAACTCATGGGGAATTGGCTACACAAAAACAACTTGGATACTAAACAACGCACAAAACGGAATTAAAAAATACTGAAAAAAGGTTATTTAGGACAATGGTTGCTTTGCATACACAGAGGAAATTCTTATTTCAATGCTCTCTGACGATTGTCATCACATTAAACAGCTAGCTGCTCAGCACATAATAGTCGAAAGATGAGAGTAAATGATGGCATACGCAAATCGGAAATATCTACAATCAACTTTGAAGCGGATAATTATATAAATCTAACTCATTGGAAAAGTGTTGTGGTAACAGAACCTTTAATCAATATGCATTTATCGTGTGCAATCTTGGTGAAGATAATAGAAGGCTGAATAGATTACATTAATACCATCCGCACTGCATTACACTGTTTGTCTTCTCTTACACAAACAGTAGAAAAATACGTAAATGAGATCACAGCAGCAGCATTCAAAGTCTGTGGATTCAAAGAAGATGTACCAGGTTGATACATAGAAAACTTATGCCAGTCTTTGATAAAAAAAATCACAATTCAATGTATAAATAAAAAATTGAGTTCAGATGGTAGGGTGGTCGAGCTCTGCACTGTTGTGACATGAAAGGCAGCCACCTCCACGTGGTACCTCCTGGGTAGTTTTGAAAGCAGCTAGGTAAGAGCTGTATTCCAAACAACAATTAGTTGTATGACACAACAGAGTAAACGCCTTTTTTTCACCAAAAGTTGTCAGTTTTGTTCCAGTTTTACAGAACAAAGATATAGTTTTTTCGTTTAAATATGTTAAGTCATTAATAATAAAGGTTTAAATAACACTTTTAAATAATAACCATCTCTATAGAATTTTTTTTTTAATTTTTTAAAAAATGTCAAATTTTACCCAAAATTTCGACTTTTGGACCAAAAGCGCAGACTAAAGCCATTTTTTTTCAGCGGTAATATTGCACACAGATGATGTACTAGTATAAAGGCAACTTTTGGCACCTACCCGTTTTTGATTTTAAAAAATTATTTTTTTTCGCTCCACCCTAATCCACATGCCTTCTTACAACGAAATAGGTTAATAAATACGCGTGTTATCACGTGACAAATATCAGATCGTTTCAAAATGTCAGCCATGCTAGAAATTCAAAGTGCTATAATTCAACCATTTTTTAAGATATACACGAAACAAAAACTGCTCCGGAATCTTTGTATCAAGGTCAAATACATAAAAAAAAAATCTTTTCATTTTTCAATTTTTTTTGATAACTCATTCAAAATTTAAAATTTAATTTTTTTTAAATGGCAGCCCTTTTGAAACAAGATGGCGAATGAAGCTGGCCAACGAACTTGGTTGAGACATTGATATGCACTATGTATACACGAAGTTACATCCGAATCGGTTCATAAATACGAGAGTTACAGTGTGACAAAGATCAGATATATATATATGGATATATATATATATCAACATTTGAACGGAGGGTGGTTTCGGGGTCTGGGGGTCATGATCGATGAAAATATACCAAAATTTTTTGAAATCGCTTTCCTCCGAACGGCTTCAATAGGTAGCTTTTTGTAATGAAAGCTACTTAACAGGTGTCAGTGTGCATGTAATAAGAGGGGTCGATCCAGGCAAAATTTGGGGCCTATTTAGGGCCCTTTCACAAAAATCTGTTTAATAAAATAGGCCCCTTCACAAAATAAATTTAATAAAATGGGCCCTTCACAAAAATAAATTTAATAAAATGGGCCCCTTCACAAAAATGAACTTAATAAAACAGACCCCTTCACAAAATTCCTTTTAATAAAATAAGCCCCTTTCGTAACATTCTTTTTCATAAAAACTGTTTTAAAATGTATTATTTGTAAATAAAACCAGGTCACGAAAAACAAAAACTTTAGCAAAGGGATTTAAAGAAGTTTTTGTTGGTAAATTCTTTGTTCGAATTTGAGTAACTGGATTTCAACTTTTGCTACGAAATGTTATTTTTCACAAAAAAATTATAAAATTCACAAAAATAACTTTTATTTTTCACAAAATGGGCCGCAAGAATAAAAACCTGCATCGACCCCTGAATAATATTTTGTAATTACTATGCTAATTTATCAAAAAATATCCAACGAGAATCAAGTGAATAGCTTTGATCTTGTAAATCTGATAAGGGAAAAATTCTCATAAAAAGGGCTGGAGGTGGGTCATAAAAGCTGGTTAATAAAAATTCAACTCTCTGTAATATTTCACATTTTTATGTCCAGATAATATTCAGAATTCATTTATCATGATTTAGAAAAAGCCTTGTTCGATTCTGTGGGTTGAATAGAAATTCATACACTAGTAGTCTTAAAAGGTTTAAAATGTTTGTGTTCCTAACATAAAATATCTCCACTATACACAGTTTAAGCTTAAAGTAAATGTTGAGTTTTATTTAGCGACTAGTTAAATGAAACATGTTTATCAATCGATCGGAGATGATAACTGGATGCGCCCGTGGAGCGCCTCTGTGGTTTGTTGCCCGGTGCCGGGGCACCACCAGAATCACCCGCGCCAATATTTCTGCAGTTCTGTTAATATTATTTCACTCCTTTTTTCCAGTCAAACTGGAATATTAATTACTATCCAACTAATTCGAGTAGAATTAATCATTTTAATTAGATTGCTGAAAATCCAAACAATAAAATTAATACATCTGGATACTTTTGAAAAAGAAACTTCTAAAATTAATTTTAGTAATTAACCCATTAACCGCTGACGTTGCGTTCACGCAACAGTCAAAATAATTGCTCATGTAATGAATTTATTGCATTGGCACCACTATTTTAGAATTTTAAAAAATGTCTTATTTAATGGCAGGAATTTTTGCTATTTTAGTAAAGCGAAATTTACCTTACTGAATTTGTGGTGGGAAACTACTTTCAACAAGAAATTTGAAAATTTCTATCGTAATAGTTTTGGCGGTTAATGGTTTAACACGTTTCATATCATTGACCTAACACATTTATCAATTAAAAAGAAAAAATAAACAATTTTGAATGAATTGTTTAAAACTTTGAAGAAATTAAATTAATTTGATCCTTATTTAGTCATTACAGGTTTTTATTTTGTCCATACATTTTGTGGATGGAAAAAAAAGAAAAATCCACACTAGGTTGAATCTTTCTTTTCTTTTTTTTTTTTCGGCTCTTTTCTTCCAAAATCAAATCAAACGAACCCTCGACGCGAAACCGAACATGTGATTTTTTTAACCAATAAGCACACTTCATTCAACCGGGGTCGAGGAATTCTGAGTTGGGTAACCTTTCATCCGAAGTAAACGGTGAATACGAGTTTTCAACTCCCGGTTGAAAATCTTAAACTGGGGTTACTGGACCCGCAGTTTAACCCTCGGTCGAAGTGAATACATCTCCCCCCCCTCCCCCCTGCAATGTGAGTTTTTCTTGCATTTCGGCCTCAAAATTTCCTTTGGCGATACTTATGTCTTTCTACGGTACCCATTGTTTTCTTCCCACCCCTCTAAATTGATTCTCGAACCACTTTTGACAAGTCCTCACCAACCATTAGCCATAAAAAAAAAGAATCCAGTTTTCCCCCCTCTAGTATGGTTTGTGGATTTGCAGTGCAGGAGGCAAAATAACAAAGACAAATTAGTTAAGTAACCGCCAAAACGGAGTAATTAACAAAGTCACGGGCTCTGCAGATATTACGGCCAGGGCGCTTCTCTATTAGATGGCCGTCATGCGGCGATCTGGCCGCCATTCGGCGATCTGGCGGTCACCCGCCCCGATACCAGGCAGGTAAACCCGTTCAGCTAGGGCAACTCGGCATGTAGGGGCCTGGTCATCGGTTTGGAGTGAACCTATATTGGATGTGACTCTGATTAACGTTAACGTCGACGTGAGGTTATTCTTATGTGCTTCTGTTTTGTTGCAGGTGCTGCTACTGCTTTGTGTCTCTCTCTGCTGCCAGATGGTGCTCTCCGAACCTGGAGCTGGAGCTGGAGCTCTAGCTGGAGCTGGATATGATCAAAGAGCTGGAGCTGGAGCTGGATATGATCAAGGAGCTGGATCTGGAGCTGTATATGATCAAGGAGCTGGAACTGGAGCTGAAGCTGGATACTGATGGTTGACTGATGAGCAAACTTTCGAAGCATTACTTATGATCGAGATGTAACTGAAGCAATAAACAGTTCTGTTACGCATGTTTGTGGAGTCTGTGTATTTTAAAGTTTGCTGTATAATATTTATTATTTTTCTACATATAGAAGTCTCTTCTCTTTCGTATGTGTCTAAAATCTTCAAATTCTGTTTATGGTATAAGCAGTTAATTTTTAGTATTAAAAAAACATACACACTACACTAGTAGTAAAATTATATTGGGTACATCTTGGCACAATATCGAATCGATATATATTGTCGAACATTGAAAGTTTTAATATTGGTATATGAGGAGGATGTCGCGTCAATTCGTCGCGCATAATTCATCGAGGAACAATTCATCGCGGCGTCAATTCATCGCGGCAAAAACAAATTTTAATGCGGCCACGATATATTTTTTTTTTTCACATATAGCGAATTATAACTAAGATGTTGATAGTTGATTTTAAATATAGGCATATTTAAAAATATATAAGTATGTAATATAGAGTAATTCCGGGATTTATGCCGCACATTTTTTTGAATTTGTGTATAAAGTCCCATGGTGGACATAAAATTAAAAAAAATCATGCTGTGCTATTTAATGTTAAATATACAAAGCGTGTACGGCAACAAAAAAAATTCAAAACAAATTATTAATATTTTTAACAGTTTTTTCTAAAACATTGCACTGCGGCGCGTCACCTGTACATTCAGGCTGAGACGCCGCACTTGTGCGCTAGTTATGCCGCGCTTGTAATAAGAACAGAATGAAATTATAAATAAAAATATTTAAAAAATATATTCATATCTGGACTATAATGAACGATGTAATAACAAAATGAAACTAAATGAGTACAATGAAACGTATTAGTAGATTCAAATTAATAATTGTTGCCTACTTTCACTATTAAAATTATCGACTTACTTTTTTTACATTAAATTTTAATTGTTATTTCAGCAACAACGTAACATCAATGTATTAGAAAGGGAAAAGAAAAAAAAGTAAAATTGTGTTTACATAATTTATTTGTTAACCCTTTCGGGACCGGTGGCTTTTACACAAACTTTATTCGGTTGGTACCACTTTTTTAAAAGAAGTCACCTTTACTTAAATAATCATGAAAATGCTCTAATTAAACAAAGCAGATATTACTTTTCTTTTTTACTGGTGCCAGAAACAAATTTTGTAAGCTCTTAATGAAGGTGCTTATATGCACCTATGGTCACGAATGGGTTAAGAGACCTGTTTTTTCGGCTACAATCTACAGAAAAAGTGTCGTAAAAGTGCAGTCTTTATGTTACTACATTTAAACACATGATGCAACGAAGCCAATTACACTTCCTCTTTTTTGGAGTAGTTTGCAAAGAACGTCTGCGTTACGCGTAATCAAATTTTTCATTATTATCATCTTGACTTGTATCTTTCTTGTACTTCTTACTTTTTATTTTCCCCTTTTTCTTCTTTGGTTTTAGTAAACTTGATGACATGCCTAACATGGTTAGTCTGTGCAAAAGGAAAAGGAAAAGTTAATAACACTTAATCATCCCTTACAAAAAAAAAAAAAAAACAACTGAGGCATTTATACAGGAATAGCAGTGCGGCATGTATCCCATTTTGCATGGTGCAGACGTCGGCCATCACAGTTACCTGCCATCGCTAAGGGGAATGGCGTAACCATACACACAGTACTCTATATAAACGCTACACTTAGTTTTGACTTCGAAATCCTGCATGCATTTAGTAATTAGTGTATGAAAAGTATTTAAACATAACGTGTTTAAAAATTTGGACAGTGAAATCATGCACTTACCTCAAATTAAGGATTATACTTCTAAAATTAAGCATCGAAATGAGATTTACGTTATACACTGATTAAAATAATCTCATTGCGCACCTATACTGTGCGTTTGACGACCATCTATCGATAATTACAAGAAATACAAGGGGTGCGGTATCTATCCCGTATGCGGCAACTCTCCCGGAATTACCCTATTATTCATTTCAACTATCATAATTACACTACGCAAAATGGATAATAAACTTTATGAATTTAAATATATTAGTCATACTGATGAAGAATAAAAAGATTTACATGGTGAGTAGAATGTAATTCTGAGTCTTAAATATATTTCATTAAGAGAAACAAAAAAAAAAAAAAAAAAAAAAAAAAAAAAATTGCATCGTAACAAATTACAACGACCATTTGGAAAATGATTTTTTCAATGACTAAAATTTAAGACATAAAAAATCGTTGATCATACATTACGTACGCCATGGATTACATTTTTCGGTACTGTAAATTTTTAAACTTCTACGGAGCTGGTCATACATTACGTACGCCATGGATTAAACATTAATATTCCTGGACCCATTTTAAATGAAATTTCATTCTTAAACTTCTAAACATCCCACACTATTACTTTTTACACCGGCGTATAGAGAAAAAAAAATGTACTTTTAAATGCAATTTGTTTGAAAGCCGTATCTCAATTTGTTTCTGAGTTATTAATTTTTTTTCTTTTCTAGTTTTTATTACTTTTTCGTCATAGTGGCAACAGAAGTATCCATCTCTGTTGAAAGTAAAGGGAAAATACAGATTACTGTATAGACCCATCAGAAAACGAATAAAATGCGGATTCAACTAATAAAACCTTCAGATATGTTTTTGATTTCCTACCCTGACCGAGGACAATAACCATTTTTCCAAATAGTTAATAAAATTGTAAGAAAATACTATATAGCTTTCCTAAAAAAGCACTCTCTAGAAAATTTATTTTCTAATACAGTAAAACCTGTTTATAACGAAATCTTACACTAAACGAAAAAAAATCAAGGTCTCGCAAAAAAAAAGCAATTATTATATTTTTTAAAACAAAAATAACCATGTCTAAAAGAGAACTTTTCACTGGTTATTTGCGTTTCTGTCTAAGCAGGTTTTATTGTATCAAACTTTTTTGGGGGGGAGAGGCATTGAAATTATTACGGGGCCCCGTTGACTCTCTGTACGGCATCCCATTGTGAAAAAAAAAAATTGTAAACTTTAAAGAATCCTAGCAATTGTAATAATTTTTGCAACAAACGTTAAAAAGTTGCTAGAGCAGAATTTGGAATTTTATCTGTAGTTGATTTTTAAATTTTGACTAATACTTAATGTCATATTTATACTCATTTTAACAAAAATCTAAGAGGGGGGGGGGGGGTGGAGGGAAAGGTGAAACGATGGTGATCCCAACACTGGCCTTAATTACTACGGTTTAATATATATATTTTTAGCTCACAGGCTATCAAAACCTGAGAGCTAATAAGCCCGCCGGTTCTGTATATATGTACGTACTAGCGGGCATGTCCGAGCTAAGCTCGGTCAAAATTAGCCTTGTGTTCAATTCGATCTTTCATTCTCAATGTATAATTCTTGCTGTTTAGATAAAATTGGCATGATCCTAAGCCACAGGAACCCACTAACAGAAATTTTTCGAACACACGACCTAACCAATGCTCTTCTGGAACCCGAAAACGATAGAATACAAAATTTAGTCAAAATCGCTAAAGTCATTTTATAGATAAAATTAGCTTGACCCACGGTAACCCAAAAGGACCTACTAATCTAAATTTATCGAACATGTGACCTAAGTAGAGGGAAAAAGGGGGTTCGATTGCGGCGGTGGCGGAGGTGGGAGAATCATACTATAGTAGGATGAGGTTTAAGGGAAATTTTTTCGTTTGGAAACGATATTTTTTATTTAATCGTCTTACAGTAGGAGGGGGTAGCAGGGGTTAAATTTTTTTTGAGGGGGCTAAATTTTTAGGGGGCTTAATTTTTTTTCGAGTCGACATAGAGTAGGATTGGAAATATCATACTATAACACGAGGGGTTAGCTATTTTCGAGAGAAAGTATGAAGGGCTAAACTTTTAGTGGGGCTAAATGTTTGAGGGGGGCTTATTTTTAGGGGAGGCTAAATTTTTTTTTTGAAGTAGAGAATCGGTTTTGGAACCACTTTAATTTGTGGAAACGGTTGGGGTTCGGCTACTGTTCCCTCTCCCCCCCTGCTCACCCATTCCCCCTCCCCCCTGAAAAATTAGGAATTTTTTTTTCCTTTTGAAAGAGAAAGTTTTCATGTGTTGTAACATATTTAATTTTTTGTTTGTTTTGAACTTTATCAAAAATAGTAGGTTAGTTTTGATGGAATTAAACTGGAATTGTATTATTAGATGAGAGTTCTTTTATAAATTTTAACTTCTGAATTCTTATTGAAAGGTTTTAATGAACAACTCTGTGTTAGGAAAAGTGTTGCCATTGAATTTAGAAAAAATGAGAAATAAACATTATATATTTTTAATATCATGCACTTCGAGAAATTATTTAATTTCAGATGAATAGGTTTTGCTAGCATTTATTCATTTTAGAATTTATTTAAACATTGTGTGAAACTATTAACAGTGTGTTGCTACTGTATTACGTACTAAACGAAATTAAAGACTGTTGTCGAGAAATTAATTCAATTTCTTAGATTTAATAATGCTTTCTTCAACTTCGGGAAAGTATAGTAATTTGAACGAAAAGATAATTTATAAACTGGATTTTAGGAAAGTAATGTAATTTTAAGGTAATGATATTTTTTCAATCAGGATTTTCTTGTGCAGTTAATTAATTTTTTCACTATCACTCACCCAGAATGTTTCTTTTTACTTATACTGTAACAAAATTTATGGATTTTAGTTTAAAAATATTCGCCTTTGGATGGATTCGAACCATCATCTTTTGGTTAACAGCCAAACGCGCTATCCGATTGCGCCACAAAAGCATTAAAAGGATATACAATTAAACCAAAACAAGTTTATTCCTAAGCTTTTAAAAACTAACCAGTTCTTCAATTTTCAAAGATTTGTGGTCATATCTATTTGTGTGTTTGTTGTTTCGATCATACAGAAACAGGATGTAATGTTTATAATCTGGATGTAATGATAAACCGTATTTCCGCACTATGTGAAAAACAGAGATAATACTTCTTTATTCCATTGCATTAGGAAAACAAATTTTCTTAATGGGTCACTATTTGAATTAACTAACAATTAAGAAATGAATCAGATTTTTTTTCATAACACTCGCATTTCAGTAGGATTCATAATAAAGTTAATCACTTAATGATAAAAACAGGTTAATTCAAAAGAAATGAATTTATAAAATGATTCATTTTGTACATTTGCTTATTAAATAAATAAAACAGTTTATGTATTAAATCGTTATCACGTGATCTTCTTTTTTTCTGATGCGCCACCTACATTGATTTAAGTGTAGTTGGATTTCATTTCATGTCATTATTCTGTTTTCTACTGTTTTGAATACACGTGCTGTATTTTTCGTCATCACAAAGTTAAAAGAGATTTTAAATGAATATGGATGTTATTAATGATACACAATCGACTATTGTCGTCAATTCGGATAAGATGAGTGAACAGGAGATAAAAGATGTGCCCGTTTCGATTAGTAAAAGTATTCCTGCTTCATCAGAACAGTTTCAATTGCCTTATATTTGCGGGAAATGTAAAGCAGAATTTTACGAGAAACATGAGTTTTTAAAATATTTGAACATTCATTTAGAAAAAAAACTTTTTATGTGCGACGTTTGTGGAATGTTGTTTTTTCGAAAGAGTTCTTTAATGGAACATATGATAATTCATCCCATGACATCTACCATGTACCAATGTGAAACATGTGGTAAATCTTTTTCGAGAAAGAGTGTATTAATCAGACACACAAAGTTTCATTTAGAAAAAAAGCCTTTGAGTTGTGACAAGTGTAAGAAAACATTCGTTCAACAATGTGATTTACGAAAGCATTTGTTAATTCACATTAAAGACGGAAAATTTCATAAATGTGAACAAGGCGAAGAAACTTTTTCGATAAAGATGGACTTAAGGAATCATCTTAAAATTCACACCATTTCGAAGAAATGTGAGCTTTCCAAGCAATTCAAATGTGATGATTGCGACCAAGTTTTTCCTGATAAATTCGACTTAGCTGAACACAGAAAAATTCATCTTTCACCCACCAAACTTAAATTGGAACAGCGTAATGGATTGATTAAGCAATTAGAAGAATTAACACTTCAATTAAGAACTTTGCAAAATGAAATATCTTCTTCAAATATCGAATTTTCATTGATTTGAAATAGACATATGTTTTCATTATACATATGCAATCATTTTTGTAACTAACGAAAAATAAAATTTTTCTCAATTGAAAAAACTTGTATGTTTTCATTTTATCATGATGTCTTAATATTTTATTGATTCCTTTACAAATGAACTTGGGTTTTTTTTTCTAAGTGAATGAAACTCTAATAATATTTCAGAAATACAATTTTTTATTTTTCTTCACTTAACTCAATTTATTAATTTGAAACCAATGCAAAATTAAAGTATATTTTAATAAAGTTAAAATAATAAAGTTTAATAATAAAGTTTTAGTAATATTAATGAGTAGCATTACTAATAATTGTAAATGAACTTAATCATCTACTAATTAAATTAATCAACTATCAACATTTTTGAGGGAATATATTAAATTAAGTATGTATCCACTCATTATTTTATTCAATTTCATATGAGTATGACTACATGATAATAAAAACTATTTTAAACAATCAACTTCTATTACTTTTGTTTAGAGGGATTAGAATATGAAGTTATTTAAATTATTATTATCTTTATTACATATTTTTTAAAGTTTAATTAACAAATAATTAGTTTAATTAATTTGAGTATAATTATCATTTTAGTATAATTATCATTTGATTATATTTATCCACTCGTTATTTTAATCCACTTCATATAAGTTTAATTATCCACACACTATTTATTTTAATCAATTTCATAAGAAATATTATAATGAACTTGCGTTTCATTTTCTATGTGTTGCCATTCACAAGTTTGAAAAATAACTATCATAATGAAATATTCATGCTAGCATTAATCGTGCTTTTCGGTTTAATCATCAATTTGAAAAATTTACTTGATACCGATTTTTAACTGAAACCGTCACTGATTTGAATTCATATAAATATAATTATTCACAATTTTATTTAATCAATTTCATTTGACTCTAATTAATTTAATTTGAGTATAATTATCATTTGATTATATTCATCCACTCATTATTTTAATCCATTTAATAAAAGTATAATTATAACTTCCACTGTATATTTTAATTAATTTCATATGAATAAAATTATTATTTGTACTGAACTTGTGATTCACTCATCGTGTGTTGCCATTCTCAAGTTTGAAAAATATCTAACATGATGAAATATTCATACTAGCAATAGTCATGCTTTTCGACTCAGTCGACGATTTGAAAATTTAGTCGCTCATGGTTTTTTAATTAATGCGATCGTTTCTAACTGAAACCGTCACTGATTTGAACTTATGTTAATAATCGTTTCGAAATCATCTCAATCAGTTTGCTGTTGACTTTTGATCAGACTATAACCACATACTGTTTGCTATTTAAAATGGCTTGTGAATTAAATATGCTGAAAAGATCTCCCCTAGAAATGAATTGCGTAGCAAAGTATCAACGTTTAGAATCATCTTTGGATATTGATATGAAGGAATTAAAGCTCCCAAGTTTAGGATTTTGTAATTCAAACGAGAACTGTTCAACATTACTCCCAAACATGGATTTACATGCTGCAGAACCCAAGTTCGATATGGATTCGACGACCCCAATATTCACTCAAAATGATGACGACACAACTTCTACTATGAGTTTTTTGGACACTATTTTTAATGATCTAGATTTTTAAAAATTAGGAATCCTTCATTTCCCCAAGTACCTCAATTTCATCATCACAAGAACCAACAAATGCTGTTTTGAATACAATACAATGTCCCATTAAAGACATTCCCAAAAGCAAACCACGCAATTTTAATGTGATTGAAATCAAGTTGAGTGATTGTGTTTATTTAATTTTAAAACATCGTATCAAACGATTTTATGTGTATATCGGGGAGTTTAAACACAATGTGATTAGTAATGAAGAAATGCTGACAAAAAGTAGACTTTTGATGGACATTAATACGTGGTACGAATTTCAATTGAAACTTTTTGCTTTTAATTTGAAATATAAATCCTCATCATTTATTGCTAATAATACTGTGTCGGTAATGAATCACAATAATAGCACTATGCGAATTAAAAACTTTATGAATTTTTCACATTTTGACTTAAACGATTACCAATTATTAAATTTGAAGGATAAAGTTCATCATTTTAACAAGAAGATTTTGCAACACATGTATACAAATCATCTACCACGCTTAATTAAGCAAAAATGTACACTAAGTGACGTAACCATAGAAAATGAATCTGCTTTATTTTCAAAGCTCATCATGTGTATTGAAAGTAATGTAGTGACTATTTTAAACCAAATTTATGAGTGCGTAGGATGTATTTTTGAACACGAAAGTATGAGTCTTCATACTTGTTTCACATTTAATAATCGCGAAAATTTTATTCAGCTAGGGGACACGGTATTAATGTTAGTGAATTTCGATTATGTTGTTTCTATGTTTTTAAACGGAACTGAATGTGTTAGTAAAAACTTTTTATGTAACATCAATGTAGAAACTATACAATATGTATTGTTTAAATAATAAATTTTGTTAAATGTATATGTTTATTCATTTAATCTATCTTTTAATTATGACAATCTATATTGGATAAAAGAAATTAACAATTACCTAATCAAAATGTATATATGTATATATACACAAGTTTTTATTTTTGAATTTAAAATGAATTCCAAGTTATTAATATTTTTAATGAAAATAAAAGTTTTCTACTTTTTCAATTTAATAAAATTATACTTACAAGTTAAAATAATATTTTTTTAAATAAATTTCAAATCTAGTCATATATGACGCACATTATGTGGTATATAAATATCTACTTTGTTATACATACGCATTATGTGATATATACTATGTGATACATATTATGAGATATATAAATACGTACTATGTTAACATCAATAACTCATATTTTCCAACTTGTATACAACTGAAAATTGTAAAACGTAAAAAATAAAAACTTTTTTTATATAATTTTTTAAAACTGATAAAATATTTTTACCCGACTACGGCAAAGCCAAAGGAGGGTTATGATTTTGACAGGCTATGTATGTATGTATGTATGTATGTATGTATGTATGTATGTATGTTCATCTGTTCCCTCGTAACTTCTAAACCACTAATCAGAATTCGACAAATGACATATCATTAGAAGCGTCTTAATTGTCCGCTGGTTATAGGCTATATAGATTTTCACCAAATTCAATGTGGCGCCTTCTAGCGGACAAAATATACAGAGTAAAAAAATAAAGTTAAGCTAGATATGCCGTGTTTGGTATCATTTTAAAGCGCTTCACTTGTACATTTCGAATATATATATATTACTAGCATTTGCTTGTGACTTTACTTGCATTTATGGGCTAATTGCATATAATTCACATCTTTTCGTTCTTAATTTCTTTGGTACTTAGTAATCAGAATAAGACCACTGCAGTGCCATTAGAAGGGTCTTGATCTTGATATTCTGTTGGTTGTGAGCTATAAAGTTTGTCACCAAATTTACTATTATGCCCTCTAGCGGACAAAAAGTATAAAATAAAAATATATGTAATGTGTTTGGTATTACTTGAAAGAGCTTCACCAGTATTTATATGCTTATACATAATTACAAGACTGCTTTGAAGATGTTTAAAAAAAATGAGCGATAAGAGTAAAGCGCGGATCACGGGAACTGTAATGTAGAGCAGCGTGAACGTTATTCTATTAACGTTCACGTCAAAAAATAAAGTTAAGATAAATATGCCGTGTTTGGTATCATTCAAAAGCGCTTTACTTGTACATTTTGAATATATCTATATATTACTAGCATTTGCTTGTGACTTTACCTGTATTCATGGGGTACTTTTATACTTTTTCAGCGTAGTTTTTTGTCGTAGTTGGGTTTTAGTTTTTTTACTTTATCTTGTTGTAATTTTTAGAAAACTTATTTTAAATTGAAAACTAGTAAATTTTTTTCTAACTTGTAAATATAATTCGACTAATAAAATATTTGTTCTTACATAGTATATTTTTCTAACTTGTAAATAATTTTGAACTATTAAATAATTGTTCTTACATAAAACATAGTATATACTACATATCTATATGTAGTATGCAAACATAAAAGCATGGATAAAAAAATTTTTACAACGAATAGTTTAATTTTAAAAAAATTTTGATTAATTGAAAACTTTATTTCTGAAATTGTAAAATTTAATTTTAACTTGAATTGAAAAAAATTATTTCAAAATATATTTTTAACTTGAAGTAATAACTTTTTTCTAAAATTGTAAAACTTGAAAAATATATTTCCACTAGATTTGAAATTTATTTCAAAAAATATTATTTTAACTTGTAAA
The DNA here is from genome assembly GCA_963932465.1 of Maratus speciosus. Classification (NCBI taxonomy): domain Eukaryota; kingdom Metazoa; phylum Arthropoda; class Arachnida; order Araneae; family Salticidae; genus Maratus; species Maratus speciosus. Next base: position 14,198,454 of record OZ010797.1, read on the forward strand.
TATAATTTTATTAAATTGAAAAAGTAGAAAACTTTTCTTTTCATTAAAAATATTAATAACTTGGAATTCATTTTAAATTCAAAAATAAAAACTTGTGTACATATACATATATACATATTGATTAGGTAATTGTTAATTTCTTTTTTCCAATATAGATTGTCATAATTAAAAGGTAGACTAAATGAATAAACATATACATTTAACAAAATTTATTATTTAAACAATACATATTGTATAGTTTCTACATTGATGTTACATAAAAAGTTTTTACTAACACATTCAGTTCCGTATAAAAACAGAGAAACAACATAATCGAAATTCACTAACATTAATACCGTGTCCCCCAGCTGAATAAAATTTTCGCGATTATTAAATGTGAAACAAGTATGAAGACTCATAAAATCATTAAAAATAGTGTCCAAAAAACTCATAGTAGAAGTTGTGTCGTCATCATTATGAGCGAATATTGGGGTCGTCGAATCCATATCGAGCCTGGGTTCTGCAGCATGTAAATCCATGTTTGGGAGTAATGTCGAACAGTTCTCGTTTGAATTACAAAATCCTAAACTTGGGAGATTTAATTCCTTCATATCAGTATCGAAAGATGATTCTAAACGTTGATACTTTGCTACGCAATTCATTTCTAGGGGCGATCTTTTCAGCATATTTAATTCACAAGCCATTTTAAATAGCAAACAGTATGTGGTTATAGTCTGATCAAAAGTCAACAGTAAACTGATTGAGATGATTTCGAAACGATTATTAACATAAGTTCAAATCAGTGACGGTTTCAGTTAGAAACGATCGCATTAATTAAAAAACCATGAGCGACTAAATTTTCAAATCGTCGACTGAGTCGAAAACCATGACTATTGCTAGTATGAATATTTCATCATGTTAGATATTTTTCAAACTTGAGAATGGCAACACATGATGAGTGAATAACAAGTTCAGTACAGATAATAATTTTATTCATATGAAATTAATTAAAATATACAGTGGAAGTTATAATTATACTTTTATTAAATGGATTAAAATAATGAGTGGATAAATATAATCAAATGATAATTATACTCAAATTAAATTAATTAGAGACAAATGAAATTGATTAAATACAATTGTGAATAATTATATTTATATGAATACAAATCAGTGACGGTTTCAGTTAAAAATCGGTATCAAGTAAATTTTTCAAATTGATGATTAAACCGAAAAGCATGATTAATGCTAGCATGAATATTTCATTATGATAGTTATTTTTCAAACTTGTGAATGGCAACAGATAGAAAATGAAACGCAAGTTCATTATATTTTTTCTTATGAAATTGATTAAAATAAATACTGTGTGGATAATTAGACTTATATGAAATGGATTAAAATAACGAGTGGATAAATATAATCAAATGATAATTATACTAAAATGATAATTATACTCAAATTAATTAAACTAATTATTTGTTAATTAAACTTTAAAAAATATGTAATAAAGATAATAATAATGTAAATAACTTCATTTTCTAATCCCTCTAAACAAAAGTAATAGAAGTTGATTGTTTAAAATAGTTTTTATTATCATGTAGTCATACTCATATGAAATTGAATAAAATAATGAGTGGATACATACTTCATTTAACATATTCCCTCAAAAATATTGATAGTTGATTAATTTAATTAGTAGATGATTAAATTCATTTACAATTATTAGTAATGCTACTCATTAATATTACTAAAACTTTATTATTAGAACTTTATTATTTTAACTTTCTTAAAATATACTTTAATTTTGCATTGGTTTCAAATTAATAAAGTGAGTTAAGTGAAGAAAAATAAAAAATTGCATTTCTGAAATATTATTAGAGTTTCATTCACTTAGAAAAATAAATCAAGTTCATTTGTAAAGGAATCAATAAAATATTAAGACATCATGATAAAATGAAAACATACAAGTTTTTCCAATTGAGAAAAATTTTATTTTTCGTTAGTTACAAAAATTATTGCATATGTATAATGAACACATATGTCTATTTCAAATCAATGAAAATTCGATATTAGAAGAAGATATTTCATTTTGCAAAGTTCTTAATTGAAGTGTTAATTCTTCTAATTGCTTAATCAATCCATTACGCTGTTCCAATTTAAGTTGGGTGGGTGAAAGATGAATTTTTCTGTGTTCAGCTAAGTCGAATTTATCAGGAAAAACTTGGTCGCAATCATCACATTTGAATTGCTTGGAAAGCTCACATTTTTTCGAAATGGTGTGAATTTTAAGATGATTCCTTAAGTCCATCTTTCTCGAAAACGTTTCTTCGCCTTGTTCACATTTATGAAATTTTCCGTCTTTAATCTGAATTAACAAATGCTTTCGTAAATCATATTGTTGAACGAATGTTTTCTTACACTTGTCACAACTCAAAGGCTTTTTTTCTAAATGAAACTTTGTGTGTCTGATTAATACACTCTTTCTCGAAAAAGATTTACCACATGTTTCACATTGGTACATGGTAGATGTCATGGGATGAATTATCATATGTTCCATTAAAGAACTCTTTCGAAAAAACAACATTCCACAAACGTCGCACATAAAAAGTTTTTTTTCTAAATGAATGTTCATATATTTTAAAAACTCATGTTTCTCGTATAATTCTGCTTTACATTTTCCGCAAATATAAGGCAATTGAAACTGTTCTGATGAAGCAGGAATACTTTTACTAATCGAAACGGGCACATCTTTTATCTCCTGTTCACTCATCTTATCCGAATTGACGACAATAGTCGATTGTGTATCATTAATAACATCCATATTCATTTAAAATCTCTTTTAACTTTGTGATGACGAAAAATACAGCACGTGTATTCAAAACAGTAGAAAACAGAATAATGACATGAAATGAAATCCAACTACACTTAAATCAATGTAGGTGGCGCATCAGAAAAAAAGAAGATCACGTGATAACGATTTAATACATAAACTGTTTTATTTATTTAATAAGCAAATGTACAAAATGAATCATTTTATAAATTCATTTCTTTTGAATTAACCTGTTTTTATCATTAAGTGATTAACTTTATTATGAATCCTACTGAAATGCGAGTGTTATGAAAAAAAATCTGATTCATTTCTTAATTGTTAGTTAATTAAAATAGTGACCCATTAAGAAAATTTGTTTTCCTAATGCAATGGAATAAAGAAGTATTATCTCTGTTTTTCACATAGTGCGGAAATACGGTTTATCATTACATCCAGATTATAAACAGTACATCCTGTTTCTATATGATCGAAACAACAAACACACAAATAGATAGACCACAAATCTTTGAAAATTGAAGAACTGGTTAGTTTTTAAAAGCTTAGCAATAAACTTGTTTTGATTTAATTGTATATCCTTTTAATGCTTTTGTGGCGCAATCGGATAACGCGTTTGGCTGTTAACCAAAAGATGATGGTTCGAATCCATCCAAAGTCGAATATTTTTAAACTAAAATCCATAAATTTTGTTACAGTATAAGTAAAAAGAAACATTCTGGGTGAGTGATAATGAAAAAATTAATTAACTGCACAAGAAAATCCTGATTGAAAAAATATCATTACCTTAAAATTACATTACTTTCCTAAAATCCAGTTTATAAATTATCTTTTCGTTCAAATTACTATACTTTCCCGAAGTTGAAGAAAGCATTATTAAATCTAAGAAATTGAATTAATTTCTCGACAACAGTCTTTAATTTCGTTTAGTACGTAATACAGTAGCAACACACTGTTAATAGTTTCACACAATGTTTAAATAAATTCTAAAATGAATAAATGCTAGCAAAACCTATTCATCTGAAATTAAATAATTTCTCGAAGTGCATGATATTAAAAATATATAATGTTTATTTCTCATTTTTTCTGAATTCAATGGCAACACTTTGTTAAAATTTCTACTAACGTAAAATGATTAACCCACTGATTTTTAAAAGAAGTCTATGCAAAACTGAAAGAAAGCTAATTCAAGTGAAAAAACAATAGGGTCCGCCCAGCCCAATGGTTATAGAAATAATCTAATAATGGGAAGTTTGTAGGTTCGAAACCAGGCGGTTAGGTAAAGAGATATATGAACTTTGCAGCAAGAGGATAATAATAATTGCCAGTCTTCAGTTCTAAATGAAATTTTTTTAAGTTTCCGTCTAGATTCTTATTGCAGAAATTCGAATAATGAGGAGTTTCAGGGTTCGAAACCTATAAGGAAAAGAGTTCTAATATGATAAACCCGACTTATACAGGACGATTCAAAATTAAACTGTGTCCTTTCCACTGCAATCAGATCTTCATCAAATGACTTAAAACTAGATGAGACTACTAATTTTTTTACTGTTTTTTCAATAATGCAAAGCATAACATTTCTCCTTTTTTCGAAGATTCACTAAAGTTTTTCCTAACACAGAGTTGTTCATTAAAACCTTTCAATAAAAATTCAGAAGTTAAAATTTATAAAAGAACTCTCATCTAATAATACAATTCCAGTTTAATTCCATCAAAACTAACCTACTATTTTTGATAAAGTTCAAAACAAACGAAAAATTAAATGTTACAACACATGAAAACTTTCTCTTTCAAAAGGAAAAAAAAAATTCCTAATTTTTCAGGGGGGGGGGGGAGCAGGGGGGGGAGAGGGAGCAGTAGCCGAACTCCTAGCCGTTTCCACAAATTAAAGTGGTTGCAAAACCGATTCTCTACTTCAAAAAAAAATTTAGCCTCCCCTAAAAATAAGCCCCCCTCAAACATTTAGCCCCACTAAAAGTTTAGCCCTTCATACTTTCTCTCGAAAATAGCTAACCCCTCGTGTTATAGTATGATATTTCCAATCCTACTCTATGTCGACTCGAAAAAAAAAATTAAGCCCCCTAAAAATTTAGCCCCCTCAAAAAAAATTTAACCCCTCCTACTATAAGACGATTAAATAAAAAATATCCTTTCCAAACGAAAAAGTTTCCCTTAAACCTCATCCTACTATAGTATGATTCTCCCCCTCCGCCACCTCCGCCACCGCCGCAATCGAACCCCCTTTTTCCCTCTACTGACCTAACCCAATGGTCTTCTCGTGCTAGGAAACGGAGTAATAAGAAATTTTGTCAAAATCGTTTGAGCCATTTTTTAGATAAAATTAGCTAAACCTTGACCCATAGTGACCCAAAATGACTGGTTAATCGAATGTTCTTGAGCATGCGACCTAGACCAATGTTCTTCTCGAACCCGAAAATGATAGCAAACAAAATTTAATCAAAATCATTAAAGCTGTTTTCTAGATAAAATTAACTTGACCCACAGTGACCCCAAAATGACCCATTAATCGAATTTTCTCGAACATTTGACGTAACCCGGTGATCTTCTCGTGCCCAGAAACAGTATAATACAAAATTTTGTCAAAATCGTTTGAGCCTTTTTTGAAGATACACTTAGCTTGACCCACTTTGACCCAAAAATGACCCACTAATCGAATTTTCTCGAACATGTGACTTAGCCCAATGGTCTTCTCATGCCCAGAAACTGTAAAATACAAAATTTTGACAAAATCGTTTGAGTCGTTTTTTAGATACAAATAGCTGGGCCCAGAGTGACCCAAAAATGACCCACTAATCGATTTTTCTCGAACATATGACTTAGCCTAAAGGTCATCTCATGCCCGGAAACGGTATATTACAGAATTTTGTCAAAATGTTTTCGGCCTTTTTTTAGAATCAATTAGCTTGACAGTGACCCATTGTGACCCAAAATTACCCGCTAATCGAATTTTCTTGAACATGCGACCAAGCCCAATGGTATTCTTGAGCCCGAAAACGATAGAATACAAAATTTCGTCAAAATCGTTAGAGCCGTTTTCTGGATAAACTTTGCTTGACCCACAGTGACTCAAAAATGACCCAATAATCGATTTTCTCTAATATGTGACTTAGCCCGTTGGTCTTCTCATAATCCAAAACGACAGAATACAAAATTTATTCAAAATCAATAGAGCCATTTTTTAGATAAAATTGGCTTGACTCATAGGGACCCAAAAATGACCCACTAATCGAAATTTCTCAAACATGTGACCTAGCCTAATAGTTTTCTCGTGCCGAAAAACAGCTGGATATAAAATTTAGACAAAATCGATTGAGCCGTTTTTTAGATATAATTAGCTTGACCTTGTCCCATTTGACCCAAAATGACCCACTAATCAATTTTTCTCGTACATGTGACTTAGTCCAATGGTCATCTCATGTCTGGAAACGGTATATTACAAAATTTCGTCGAAATGTTTTCGACCGTTTTTTTTTTATTCAATTAGCTTGACCCTGACCCATTGTGACCCAAAATGACCCACTAATAGAATTTTCTTAAACATGCAACAAAGTCCAATGGTATTCTCGTGTCCGAAAACGATAGAATACAAAATGTCGTCAAAATCGTTAGAGCTGTTTTCTAGATAAACTTTTCCTGACCCATAGTGACCCAAAAATGACCCACTAATCGAATTTTCTCGAACACGTGACCTAGCCCAATGGCATTATCGTGCACGAAAATGGTAAAATGCAAAATTTCGTCAAAATCGATAGAGCCGTTTTCTAGATAAACTCTGCTTGATCCATAGTGACCCAAAAATGACCCACTAATCGAATTTTCTCTAATATGTGACTTATCCCATTGGTCATCTCGTAAACAAAAACGACAAAATACAAAAGTTAGTCAAAATCGTTAGAGCCGTTTTTTAGATAAAATTAGCTTGACCCATAGTGTCCCGAAAATGACCCACTAATCGAATTTTCTCGAACACGTGACCTAGCCCAATGGCATTATCGTGCACGAAAATGGTAAAATGCAAAATTTCGTCAAAATCGATAGAGCCGTTTTCTAGATAAACTCTGCTTGATCCATAGTGACCCAAAAATGACCCACTAATCGAATTTTCTCTAATATGTGACTTATCCCATTGGTCATCTCGTAAACAAAAACGACAAAATACAAAAGTTAGTCAAAATCGTTAGAGCCGTTTTTTAGATAAAATTAGCTTGACCCATAGTGTCCCGAAAATGATCCACTAATCGAAATTTCTCGAACATGTGACCTAGCCCAATAGTTTTCTCGTGCCGAAAAACGGTTGGATGTAAAATTTAGTCAAAATCGATTGAGCCGTTTTTTAGATAATATTATTATATTTAGATATAATTAGCTTGACCTTGACCCATTATGACCCAAAATGACCCACTAATCGAATTTTCGCGAACACGTGACCTAGCCCAATGGTGTTCTCGCGCCCGAAAATGGTAAAATACAAAATTTCGTCAAAATCGTTAGAGCCGTTTTTAAGATAAAATTTACACACACACATACATACACACCATAGATGTACGTACGTGCGTACGTACGTAACGCGATAACTCTTGATAGAAATATCCGATTAGCTTCAAATATTTTTTCTAGGTTCATTCTGATAAGGTGATTCCCTGATTAGTTTTGGGGGTTCATTGGTTAAGTATAAAGAGGGGGGGGGGTAATCACCCCTTAACTTAGATAAATGGGTTTTTCATGCAGAATTATCAGATTTTCATCAAATTTGGTATACCGGTTAATTCTGATAAGGCGCTTCCCTGATTGGATTTGAAAGTTCATTGTTTAGGTCTAAAGGGGGTAACGGGGGCTAATACCCCCCCCCCCCCTTAATTTAGATAAATGGTTTTTTTAATCCGATTTGCTTCAAATTTGGTATACCGGTTTATTTTGATAAGGCACTTCCCTGATGACATTTGGAGGCTCATTTGTTAAGTATTAAGAGGGGTAACGGGCGGGGGCTAATCCCCTTCCCTTAATTTATTTTTCGAGGGGCATTATCCTTTGAAATCAGAGTATAATATACAATTAGTGTTAATAGCCTGTGAGCTCATTGCAATCAGTTTAACTGGGCACTTTCCTTTTTATCATGATGAGCGAAGTGAATCCTGTACTAGGCTACACAAATTACATGTTGTCGTACACTTTACAAAAACACTATTCAGTATTTTGACTTGAAATTAAACATAAAAATAAATTATGATCCGTAGATTTCCACAATATTATTTTTTTAGAGAATAACCTTAAAAAAATTTCTATTTTAATTAATTTATTTTACATGTTTGTCCATTATGGATGCATTTTCGCAAATAAAAAATGAAACACGTCTATTTTCAGAAGAAAAAATAAATCATGGAGTTAGTCATTATAGATCGAATCATGATTAATTAAATAGTTTCACGATTTCTTTTATGAAACTTTTAAAATACCTTTTTTATAAAAGTTATAGCATATTTTTAATGAATTAAAATTTGTGAAAATTCAATTATTTACATTCAATTATAAAAGTATTTTTCAGTGTTAAGAATTCAAATGCACAATTTATTCTTATTATGTGAAATCATTTACGCAGACGATACTTACGCATTTTAAAAGAATTATATTATGATTTTTTTTTGTAAAGTGGCAACAAAAGAATTGTAAACAAGTAAAATTAATTGTTAAATTCGTTATATCATAAATAAAAAATTCCGAGGAAATTCTCAGTTACTTGGTTGAATTTACATTTCTAAAATTAAAATGTGCCAAAACATAAAATAACGTTTTTGCTTAATAAAGATGCAAAAAAATAAATAAATAAATAAATAAATAAATAAATAAATAAATTCTTACTTTCAAATATTTATCTTATTAAATATTGTTTCGCGAATCCAAACAAAGTATGGGGTTTTTGCTAATTTAAATATACAGGGTGTCCCGAATTCATGGGCCAAACTGAAAAGGAAGATAAAGTACACATAAAGAAGCAATTTTGGTATAGCAATGTGAGGTCGAAATGAAAAGTTATGGCAGTCTATTGACTGTCGATAGGTGAAAATTAAGGATCGACCGAAGCAGGTTTTTAAACCGAAACCGAATTTCGATGATCTACCTGTTTTCGGCCGAAAACGAAAATGTCCAATTTTTTTTTTTAAGTAGTTAAATTTTATGTATTAAAGTAATTAATACATACATAAATATACATATTTATTAATTAATTATACGTATTTATTAAATATACATAATTATTACATAATTATGCGTATTTATTAAATATACATAACCTATATATATATTACGCTATCGTACGTGGCACAGAAAACGCGATTATTTGTTAATTATTTAATGGCAACGCCCAAATTAAACGCATCTCATTAGTTATTGAACAGCATTTAATGCATCTCCATACCTATAAGGAGGGTTAGCATAGGGGACCCTACTCTGTCGCCAAATGCCGTGAAGTTTGTCGCCAACTTGGCGATATCTCTAATATTTCGCCAAATTCCCATAGACTTCCATTGTAAACCAATAGGGTTTACTTGCTTACAGAAAATCAACAAATTCAGATATTTTAATGCAACAAAAACTAATATTAGTTCAGCACTAGAACCGCCAAGGCGGTCATTTTGACCGTTTCGAAACTTTCATTCCGTACCAATTTTTTTCTATTTAAAGTATAACTTTCAGTGTCCGTGATACAAATTGACTTAATTTTTATTTTAATTAACGAAAGAACAAATAAATTAGTATAACATTAATAAAAATACAAATAAAACGTCAAAATAAAAATCACTTGATAACGTAAACACGTGTAACTTGCTTAAAATTAAGTGGATGTGACATTTACAATCAACCATTATTGGCATTTAATCTCATAGTTTGCCTATAGATTTTTGGTTGACAGGATAACCAAGTAGTATCGATAAATTTTAGTTTGCTGCTGAAAATTCTGCTACTGGGCCTTCCTCTATTCCCTAGTAGTGGGCATAGTAAATTTCTGATGCACTAATAGTGGGCCACTTCAGTCTTGAGTTTAGCATGAAAATACAGGGAACCAATTACAGAAAATTATCTAATTTAGGGATGCACCGAATATTCGGTTTGGCAGAAATAGGCATCTAGGCAATTTTTTGTGCAGCAGACCAGGATCGCAATTCTCTTATTCAGTCAAAAATACAGTGTAACTCACTGCCGATCAAACTTTTCTTTTCACATTCTTTTGTTATTTTAACAATAATGAAGGTATAATTATTATAATGAAGCTACTTATAGCTTTACCCAGGGTCGGACTGGGTCAGTGTAAAGGGCGCAGACCTTGGATTTTCAGAGGGCGCAAAAATTTTAAGGAACTCAAGTCAATTTTACTTGTTTGTGTTGTATCTGGCTTGACAAGGATTAACACACTCGCATAGCACCAAGTAAATTATAATGGCTTAAATTATATCTTTAACTCTAGATAAAAGACTTCGTTATATTCTCCGTGCATGTTTAAAGTTCCATCAATCCTACACAATACTACGCAATTTTTTAAAACACATCACATAACATCTAAAAGCTCCAGCAAGTTGAACACAGTAGTAGATTACTGATATCAAGACTAGAGCTTTCTTAATTTCTTCTATCGACAGACACCTTGCAGAAAAAAAAATGATCGCCCCTACCAATTTTCCTGAAAATCACTGTATAAAAAAGACATAGGATTCCAATTGATTATGAATAATATTTACCATTAAATGATTTTCATAAATTTTGCGTTGGAGGCTGTCTACATATTAAAAAATACACGAACGTTCATTTTTCAAATGGATTTTTCAAATGTTCATTTTTCAACATCAACTTTTGACACCCTGTTTGAGTTCCTTGCTAGCCAGGAAAGCGATATAGCTTATATGCTTTTCTTAAATCTTAATACTGTTATAAAACAAAATGTGTCAGGGATTTATCCTTAAATTTCGGAAAATAAATTGAAGATCTTACAAGAAAAAGTACCAAAAACTCTCAATTAGTCCCCAGTAAAATTTTACAGGAGTAATAATTTTATTAAAAACTTACTTTACGTTAAACAAAATTCTACAAGATATTTCTGGTAAGTTTCTACGATTTTGTTTGGTTCCTTTGATAACGGAATACGGTCCCCTTAAATTATGGAAAGGAAAAATTCTCTATATCTCGAAAACTAATTATTCAAATGAGCTGTACGCACAATGCTTTTAACAGTTGTGGTTTGTTCATAATATACATATATATATTTAATATGACTTTGTTAATTTTCTAATTAAGAAAAGTTTTTGAATTGAAAAAAGTCTGGAATAAGTTTGGGTGTATTCACTATATCACTAATGAATTAATAAATATCAATCAGATAGTTTTTATGAAGTTAAAAATTAAGTTTCTGAAATGGATTTATCTTTAACAACCTCAAATTCAAACCCTATCAAGATTTAAGATAATGTATATAAACTATGCCTTTTTCCGGGCTGTCTCGATCCAAGAAAATCAAATAAGGTGTCAAAAATGGGTGTTATTGCTTGAAAATTAAAAGTTGGTACAATCCTTAATAAGTATACGACTTCAGAAACATAATTTATACATAATAATAACTAGTAGATATTATTTTCAGTCGATTGGTACCTACATATATTTTTACGATTATTTTTTGCAGAATTTGTAAGTTGTAAACCACATTTTTACCCACTCTCACCATTGATGCACTAAGGATCCTTAGAAAAGGTAACGCGATTTTTTGCACCAAGCGCCAAATAGAGTTGCTGCGATGTTGCTAAGGGCTTCAACCTATTTTTTTAATATATTTCTTTAAAGTAATATGAATTAGCTATCAAGCCAGTTTAAAATGTCACAAATTCAATTTCTGTTACAATCTGAGAGAAATTACTTTTTATTATCTACCGTTTTATTAATATTAATATTATTAACCAAGTAACATTTTTAAATGTGGTATCTGCAGATATATCCTTCAACACACACAAGAAACATTGAGTATGCAAACTTCGTTTAAAAAATATTTATGTTTAGAACAAAAATGTACTTTCCGTTTGGAAATAGAAATTTTGAAAACTAAATCTCAGGCTTTGTTGTTCTTTTATAAAAGTACCACGTATTATAGGGCATTGGAATGCTGAAATATAAGGCTATTTGAATGTGAAAATAATACTTGCTTGTGGAAATAATTGGTATTTTTTATTCTTAAAAAATTACTGTTATGCGTCCATAAAGAGCTGAATTGATATCACGTTGTGAAAAGGTTTCAACAGAAAAAATGCATCCTAAAAAATTTCTTTGTTAGTCTAAAATCGCTAAAACAATTTAGTAATTTTACTATTCTCAGCACACTGTTCCCATGATTTGCAAAACTTTTATCATTGTTACAGATCAAGGGTTTCCCCAGGGATTGTATTCATGCAGGATACATAGCCAGTATTTTATAACAGACTTCAAAAAAAGGAGGAGGTTCTCATTTCGATGCATATATATATATTTTTTATGTATTTTCACTGATTACTCCTAAACTATGCGCGAGACTACTATCCGAAAATGATGGCAGATTTTGTGAATGAGAAACCGCTGTCCGCGAGATCCCATAGCTTGCAGGATTGCAATCCAAAAGTATCATCAACTTTGTATTCCCCGAAAAGAAAGATCATGTTTTCCAATCAAAAACAAAATCCATACAAAAAGTTTTTGATAGTATCTCTTTTTTATCTGTCAAGTTGCTTTCAAAAAGCATGATTATATGTGCATTCAGGGGCGGCTATAAGGAAAAGGGGCGCAGAGTACTCAAAGAAAAGGACTGAAAATTTTCAAAATACTGGTTAAAATCTAAAAGATATCATTTAAAGAAGCAATTAAAAAAAAATTCGTCCAGGGCGCAATGGCTACTAAAGCACTCGTTGGGTGCATATTTTCTCTTTCAATCGCATGCAAAGATGTCCGTTTTGGTTTCCGTCCTGAAATTGCTACGATATATCTTTATTTGTGATAATAAAGAAATACCTCTCTTGTGCTATCAATTATTTGACAATTATCACTAAACGAATTCTCGAAATTTAGTACACTAATCAGAATGTATGTGTACAACAAGTGAAAATATATTGGAGCGGCTTAGGCACTTAGGGGCGCGACGTTTTCCCTGGGCGAGGGCGCACCGGCCCTTGGGCCGATGGGCCGGCGGGCCAGTCCGAGCCTGGCTTTACCTATAATTCGAAAAGCTATGATATGCCAGTGATAAATTTTCCAATCAGCGGAAATTTATGAAATATTGCAGTAGTATACCTAGAACCGCCGAAACGGTCAAAATGACCACCGTCAATTTTAATGCACATTTTATCTAGTAGGTGTCGCAACAGTCCATACTTCATACAACCATACCTCAACAAACTAGCGTCTCGGTGTAGCTCCGCTCCCTATGGTGATTTTTCTCCTACCTCTTGGCTGAGGAATTGGCGCTAGTTATTTTTGAGGTTGCTGTATTTCAGACGAAGCACGAGCGCTCGCTCGCGCTGTCGTTAGAAAGTGTTTTTTTTTTTTTTTTTTTTTTTTTTTTTTTTTTTTTTTTTTTGAGCGAAGATGGCGTATAATACAGCGATAATTTCATGCTCACAAATTTTCACTCAATTGGTTCTACTACAATTCTACTCTCATTATTTATTTATCAATCAGTTGATTGTGTTAAAAATAATTAAAATGTTATAATTTAATCTTCCGTAATTGGGTAATCTTTTTTAAAACAGGGCAAATTAGCATGTTTTTAGATAAACAGCAAAAGCAATTGTATGTGGCATGATCTTTGTAGGTTGGAAGACAGGATTTTAATTTCTTGTGCATTATTAAACACTAGAAAAATTCTCTCCTAAAATTTTCTCAAAATGTTATGTGAACCGTGGTACCTACAAATAAAAATTCAATAAAATCGCATATCTCTTCTATTAGGGTACAGTAAACACTTCTCAAAAATGATACCATTTTCAGGCATGAAAGTGCTCCTCCTAAAGGTGGAATTCCACCTATTTAAAAATAATTTTGGCCATTTTCTGGATTGATGCAAAAATGCAAAGAAAATATTGGAAGCATATAAGGTGGGGAAGGGGGGCGGAATCTGGAAAATTTAATAATCAGACATTTTGTCTAATTAAAATCCTTGGAGTTTTTTTTTTTCTTTTTTTTTTCTGAATTGCTGTGTAAAAGATCTATCAAATTAAAGGGAAGCTTATGTATTATAATCATATGAAAGTCGTGTAAATAAATTTGATTAAAGTATCTCTCCAGAGTGAAAGTTTTTTAGACTTTAAAAGAAAAAGGAAGTTTCATAATGTTCTTTTTGGAATAAAATATTTTCTTCTATTTATGCAACACTTTTGATTTAAAAGTTTAAATTTGTTTTTAATGCTTTCTAAGCTATGAAAAGAAAATAACAATCATATGTACAATTATATTTCATTTTATCCCATAAGTAACTGTTAAAATGTGTCTAAATTTTAAAAGTTTGGCGTCATCATATTGACCGAAAAGATTTTCCTCCTTTTCCTATTTCCCACTTTCATGCCTGCATTTTAGGCTCTTGGATATCACCCCCCCCCCCTCCTCGCTCCCAAAAATGCAATTTTATTCTTTAGATTCACATTGATACCTGAATTTTGCAGGCAGGTACATTTTGAATAGTAATCCTGTTTAAGTGTTACTTTATTGAAAACTTTAAGAGAAGATAATCTAAAGACCCAACCCCCCGCCCACCTCCTTGATTAAAAAAAAAAAAAAAACACTTTTTGGTGATGTGACTTCGAATAGTCAAAGGTATTTTAAATTTTGTATGCAGGTAAATCCTTAATAGTATACATGCTAAAAAAATTTGAAGGGTCATAAACAAAAGTGTTACTTTTTTGTCAGGGGAGGGGGAAAACATTCTTTGGACCCCACTCATTAAAATTGCAATTGGAGTATTTGAGCATCACTATTAAGGTTATATGTTCATTTAAAATTTCTAGTGTCTATGACTGCTTTAATTCTGAAACAAAGGTATATATATATTTTTAGAATTTTTTTAATTTAAGTATGATTCTATTCAGAATGTGCCTGCCTACAAAATGCAAGTATTTATGACAATTAGATGACAAGATACATTATCAAAAATGTTATTTTTCCGTGAGGGGGGGAGAGAGGCGAAATCTTTTGAATCCACAAGTTGAAATTTCTGAAATCGGAATATATAATAAACATCATCACTATTCAGGTTCTATCTGTGTGCAAAATTTCTAGTAAATTGTTTTCGATATAACATTTATGCTTCACGAAACTAGCAACACTTCGCCAAACTAGCAATACTTCGCCAAATCTAGCTTCGATTGGACTTAGTTGAATCCAGTCACTACGATCTCCATAGGGAGCGGAGCTACACCGAGACGCTAGTCCTCAACAAAGGTTACAACATTACCGCAGATAACTTCTTTACTTCACTGCCCCTTGCAGATAAGCTGAAGTCACTAAAAACAAGCATTGTTGGCATAATCAGTCGCGGACGAAAAACAAAATTCCACAGGCCATAAAATCTGAAAACATGCCTTTGTACAGTAGCCAAATTCTTGGCAAAGATGATATTACGTCGAGTCAAGGGAAGAAAAATAAATATGTTTTAATTCTAAGTTCCCGACATCCATCAGTTACATTTGAAACTCGTGATAAAGACTTACTAAAAACTGAAAAGTTCTATAATTCCACAAAATTTGGCGTCGACGTGCTCGACCAAATGGCACGGAAGTATTCTACAAAAGCTAGTTCTAGACGATGACCTCTACAACTGTTTTATAGTTTTCTTGATCTAGCGGGCATCAATTCTGAAAAACACAGTAAAAAAAGGTGTTAAATACCAGTATTTTGTTAAAGAGAAATTCGCTTTCTTTAATCCCTTTATATTGTTCCTAGTATTTTCTGGAAGAAAATACTGGTAGCTCCCTCTTTTATTGACCGTGTTTTTCCCTGACCACTCGCCACCCTGAATATTGTATTACTCAGTGGATAAATATAAATGTTTATTTTCACCAAGTTTATTTTTGCTTTTAGCAATTTCGATTTATCATGAAAAATATTTTTTACTATAAAAATATTCTTAAAATAAAAAATATAAATAATATATAGAGGAGAAGGTCCAAATACCGGCTAGGGTCCAAATACCGGCTACTAGGCGTTCTGAGAACTGAGAGCAGCGCATCCTAGCGGTGATAGGCAGAGTTTGTAACATTAATTGAGAGAAGACAGTTACGAAAAGTACGTCGCTGAAGCCTGTGTCATTTACAAATAGTAAATGCAAAAGTGTCGAATCTACGTAATTTGGTACAACAAAAGTTTTTCAGATATGTGTTTCTCATTTTTTAAAAATATACTGATGGTATATTGGCTTGAATTGTTGATTAAGGTATCCGAACACCTTTAAAACGTAATTTTCGATCAAAATATCGATTTTTCATTTTTGCAGTAATATTAAAATTGAATCTTTTATCTATCGAAATCTGCTTAAATTTTGTCTGTGTCTAAAACAGAACTCGAATTACAGTCGTTTAACACGTTCACACCGGCACGGTGGGTCACACTCGACAGTCTCTGAGCTTCCAAGTCTCCAACTTTTTGGATAGCAGTATTTTAATACAGAAAATATTGTTTTATTTAATTAGAACAATTGGGCGATTTAAAGGAACAACATTTTCTCTAAAATAACAATGGTGTGCAAAAAGCCGGAGACTTGACAACTCTGAGACTGTCGAGTGTGACCCACTGCGCCGGCGTGAACGTGTTAAAGTTACAACTATTATAGCTTTTGAATTGTGTTTAAAAGTTATTTTTAGCTTTTTATCAAAATGACGTTTTTCAGATTTATACTGTACGCAAAACATCCTAAAACAAAAAAATTATGCATGAAATTTCACGAAATTTTCTGTACTTCTTTTACAAATGTCTTTTGAGTGAATAGACTAGACATATGATAATATATTAAATAGTTTTATTGTTACGCTGTTATAAATGACAAACTTGAGACAAATTTTACGAATTTTTCGTTACATTAGTACTTTAACTGTCATATTATCTGAGATAGAGATGCGATTATAATGTGTGTAGTCTAAGTTCTAGAGAAAGTTATTCTGTTTATTACGCCATTTACAAAATGTCAATACATTATTTTATTTTCGAGTTATCACGTTTTGCGGAAATGTCAATTTTTGACATAATTTTGACTATTTTTCTGTCAAAAAAAGTCATTTTTGGTTAATTGCGATAATTTTTATATATTTTTTTCAAAGTTTTAAAATAAATGTCATTATAAAAAATGGATAACAAGAGAAAATCTCAAAAAATTCAAAAAATCACTTCCGAAGGTGTGCGGATACCTTAAGTTATTTTCTAGACATATTTAGCTCTCAATTGCCACGCGTACATTATTGGTATTTTATTATATGAATGAGTAATACCGGTTTTAACTTAAACATAGCAGTGGTCCGAATACCGGCTACCTAGAGTGGCCTAAATACCGGCTAGCCGGTATTTGGACCTCTCTCGGTTGCTCTGCTTGAAGGGGAGGAAAATAAATTAATTTAAATAGTTCCGTAATTAATAAATTAATTTAAATGCTTCAGAAATAGTTCCGTCCCATTTCACAATATGAAAAAAGCAACCATGCGCGTAATTCTTCAAGACCGACACTGGTTACCGGATCACTTTCCAAAAAAAAAAAAAAAAAAAAAAAAAAAAAACGGTGTTGGGCACTACAAAATTGCCTGTAATAAATGTGAAGAGAAAAAAAATGACGAAGTAAACCAGGCGAAAGAGGTAGAAGTTTGATTTTAACCTTCTCGCTGCGCAACCCAAAATTTCCTCCGGCAACGTAAAAGTAGCAAAATTTGCGCAACCCGAGATTTCCTCGGGGATGCATTTTTTTCAGTCTAATTAACTCTTATTGATTATTCCCACCAGTTGTTTTTTTATTGTAAATTTTGCCTTATTTCAACGGAGAATTTTCCCGGTTAAATTAGACAAAAAGTTTTGTTTTGAAAAACCGGTGTCAAAAGAATAAAAATTCTTAAAAGACGCTCGTTGCGAAGGGATGAAATACGCAATTTTTGAAGTTATTTTGATAAAACAATTACGCAGCGAGAGCAGGCCCGGACTGGCCAGGTCGGCTAGTCGGCAATCACCGAGGGCCCCCAGCACAAGGGGGCATCGGAGGGACCACCAAAAATGGATATACTACTTCATAACTAGTTACATCAGAATAATTTGACTGTTTCCTAGAAATCTTACGCTTTTACAATCAATTTTAGGCTGCTGCCAATTGATTTTTGTTTATAGTAGCGTATGTAGTGACGCCGGTGGTGGCGTCTTGTCGCTGTCCACATGGGGGAGGGCTGCTGGCCAAATGTAGGAAGGCTGCTGTCTTACTCATCGCGCTCTGTGCAGTGCTCATAGGTTCAGTTCAGAGTACATCGCGACAGTGGCTGATCGAAACAGCAAAGCCTTCCTAAGGAGATTTACTGTACATGCTCAATTTCTGCTCAAATAGTAACCAGAATTGGAAAAACAGCTGAAAAAAATTGCCAAAAGCTTCTTATAATTTCTTTAATTCGCACGTACTCTGCGGCATTTCGAAGAAATCTGTTTTTTAAAAAATGCTTTTGTTCTGCAAATATTAACTTACAAAATCAAAACTTATAAAATAAGAATTAGCCAAGTGCGGTGTTGCAACATCAATTATTATTGCTTCTTCATTTGACGGAGCAACAAATATGAAAGGCTGCTATAACGGTTTTAAAAAAGTTTATTTCAAAAACGAAAACGGAGATTTTACTTACACTCACTGTATGGGACACGTACTGAACTTGGTTATAGCGACTGGAATACATAGTGTGAAAATCGGCTATCTCTGTAATACTTAAAAAGCGCTAAAATATTGTATCCGTTAAATATGCAACGATGCTGCTATAATATACAGATCGCAGCGACATCTGTAGGATATTTTCTACAACTGCAAGGTATTGCTAGTTTATACAATGTAATACTAGTAATACAAAAATCCCGCAGATGTCGCTGCGATCGACACTTGGCATTTTAGCAGTATCGTTGCACATTTATGGAATAAAATTTTTTAGCACTGTTTGGATAGTATATTTCCACACTAGGTATTCAAGACGCTGTAACTTGGTATTTCAACAGTAACGTTGCTCCAAGCAGAAAACTTATTTAAATTGATGGAAGAATCTACCGTTTTTATAAATTCATAAAAAAAAGAATGGCCGTATGCAAGAGGGAAACAAAAAAGAAAATATATTACACACGAAAATCTTCATAAGTTGCAAAAATTAGGAACCACAAGGTGGAGGAGAAAATGTAAAGCTCTTTCTTGGATTATCGATGAGGAATTTTTAAGATGTGAGGAAAGTGTAAACACAGGGAAATTATTTCATTTTATTTCCGTTTTAAAAGAGATATCAAATAGAAATTTTGAATGCAAATCTAAATTCATGACAGGAAATCTGATTCGTAAATAGTTCATATTTGTAAACTACTTATGTACATAGTTTTACTAGATTTATTTCTTGTTACATCTGCTATTTAAAATTATTTACAAAGTAAAACATTGACTATTCTACAACATGGAACTTGGTAAGAGAAGCTGCTTCAAGAAGTCAGTGATAAAAGGAGGGATAAACGCTTTCAGTTTTCTGTATTCAAAAACAAAATGTTATGCAAGTACAGATAATAGCAAATTAGAATATAACAATATTTATGTAGAAGTAGGTTAATGCCTGGTGAAAAATCAATAGAGTAAGCTCCTTGAATCTCAACTGCAAAAAACTATAAATTGGTCTTTTTCAGTGTTTTAGATTGTGCCAGGACAGGTATCGAAGAAAGATTTAGTCGATCGCTTCCCAGATAGAAAAAAAAGAAATTTAATGAAATCGTAATGCTTGATAGTTTTCCAACGAAGTCCTTTGTAGCATTTCTAAACTTTGTAAAGTTGAAAGAAATCAGTTATTGATAGCGCTGAAATAGTTTGAAGATCAGTATGAAAGTTTTACAATGGCTGAAAAAACTAACATTGAAAGAAAACAAGACAATTTGAATGAAGATGAAGAAATCTGTGAATATGACGATATAAAATCTGAATTCAAAGAAGACAAACATTTTTGTGGTTGCTCCTCTGACAAAAAAACAATGTTTTATGTGATTATCATGCGCCTTTTCTGATGTTTTAGAACTCTCACAATCTTGAATATTTACCAACTCTATACAGCTTACAAGTTTGTACTAACCATACATTGCGGAAAAGTCACCTGTGAAAGGATGTTTTCTAAACTTAAAATAGTTAAAAATCGAGTTTGGTCTACTTTATATCAAATACTTATGTCTAATTATCTTCTCATGAATGTAGAAAGTGACTTATTTTATAACTTGGATAAAGATGTTATTATTGACGATGTAGCCAGGATCAGTGAAGAATAGGCCAAAAAGCTGTTAGATTACTAAACAGCCGTTCACAACCACATAACCTTACTTAGTTCACTGTATCTGTACCAAGATATAATAGAGCCTTTTTAACACTTTCCAACAAAGTTGAAAAGTGTTTATGCATTCGGTTTGTCTGTCCGTCTGCCCATCTGTCTGTCTGTACGCGCTCTAACTCCCGTAAATATACTCGGATCGTTCTGAAATTTTTAGATGTTAGTGACCTCTACCATAGCACGAACACTATTGCAAATGAAGTTTGTAGTATTTTTAATTCATTTACAGGGACAGTCAAAAGTTTTCCGTTACATTACGGCCTATGGGGAAAAATCGTTTAAAATGATTTTAAATGATGTTACGTGCTTTCAAACATAATAAAATTGATATGCATTTACCAAGTGCACTAAAATATGCATTCTGTAGAATATGCGGTGCAAAGAATAAATCTTATTCATTTACAGGGCCACACAAAAGAATTCTGTTACATAATAATATACGGGTGGAGGGAATTTTTTCCGGCGCATTTTAATTATGTTAAATTATTTCATGTATAATGAAATTGATATACGTCACTGAGGTTTACTATAACTTATTTCATGTGTAATACGAAGTGCATAGCAGGGGCACACAAAAGATTTCAGATACTATATTGTATCCGAAGTACTGCACGGTAGCGATGATTGCTGGAAATGCATTTTTAATTATGTTATGCGCTTTTATGTTTCACTATATTTATGCATTGTATATGGTGTGTATAAATGCTGTAATTCATATACAGGGCTACACAAAAGAATTCGTAATGGTTGCTGGGTATGATTGTAAATTGCTTAAAGGTGGTTTTTATACGAGTTATGCATTTTTACGCTGAACTGCATTTTGTTTACTAAGAAATGTTTGTATAACATAGATAAAATTATATACAGGGTCACGCAAAGAATTGGATACATGGCCTTCTATAAATGATAATTTCTGGAATTGTGATTCCAGTAGTTTTAAGAGTGTTTTACTTTGAATTAAACTTTAACTAAATCGTGGCGTGTGATAAAGGTACTAGGTTAACTACAGGGTTGTACAAAAGTATACAAGTATGTTTCCATCTATTAGTATAAATTGTTGAAAGAGAAATTTCAACCTGTTATTCGTTTTCTTGCTAAACTAAATTTCCCCATTATATAGCATATATATATAGCAACCTACAGATCAAATGCAGAGCTATTCAAAAGAATTTGAATACATATTTGCCATGGATGGTAACTGCTGAAATCAGTTTTTCGAATGTTTTATGCGTTTTCTAAAATGGTTACTTAGTTCTGTTATATATCTTATTTCCCTAATTAACGAAGTTTTCTTAAAGCATTCAGGAAGTGTTGGAAAGTGTTTCATAATCTATGCTTAACGCATTATTTTTCTTACTTGTTTTCTCTTTGTAATAAAATCTACTTTACAATTTGTAACATTTAAATCAAAATTAAAGAGGGCATTGTTTTTCAATATGCTTAGTTTTTTACTACCGCTGTATTGGGGTTTAAAATGGCAGGTTCGATATTGAAAATAAAATGTGTAACGTTTATGGTTCATTTACAGGGACATTCAAAATTATTCCGCTACATTACGGTGTATGGGGAAATATCTTTTGTGGTGTAGTTTAACGATATTACACTTCTTTAACATATTGAAATTTATGTACATCACCGAGGTGTACTATAAAACTCTTATTGTAGAATCTGGTGTGCCAATAATTTATCGTTCATTTACAGGGGCACACAAAAGTATTTGGCTACAGTACTGAATATGAAGAATAGTTGCTGCAAGTGTGTTTTCAGTTGTGGTATGCGATTTAAACTTTAACTTTTTTTTTGCATATTACTTGGCGAATATAAATTCTGTTGATCCTATACAGGACTACATAAAAGATCTCAAGTACATTTCCATTCATTGACGGAAATTGCTGAATAGAAATTTCCAACTGCACTGTGCATTTAATCTAACAAACTTTTAGCATACAAAGTAATATACATACAATTCTATAAATATATTTCATATATATATTTTATATAATATATAAAATATGTGTTGGTATAGATCATACATATGTTTGCGACTGTTGATGATAATTACAGTAACTGGATAACAATTGCGTTATGCATTTTCTAAATTATTCATTTAGACATCTTTCACCTTAATAAACTGTAAAGTTTCATTACAGTTTATGAATGTGTTGGAAAGTGTTACATAATCTATGCTGGACGCATGATTTTTTTTATTTTTGCTAATATTTACTTAGGTATTATAGTATGATTTCAATTATTATGGCTTCAACACTGTGATTTGGTTGTCTAAAACTAAAGGTATTTTCCCTCTCATTTTTAAGTTATAAACAACTCATAATTAATTAGTATACTTATTTTTTCTAACATGGAACTAGATTAGGTACTGTATATAAAAATTATATGAATATTTATTGCAAAAGTAAGTAAACTACATTAGAAAAAGCTTATTTTTTTACTCAAGTATTAGGGTGTATCAAAAGTATTTTTGTTTTTGGAATACCTAATGTATGAAAGAGTAGAAATGGCACGATCTTATAATTAACGACCAGTGCAAAATGTTATATTAAAGAGTATATGTTCCTTCATATTTCATTACACTAATACCTATCCTTTTATCTACACTGGTCTCCAAAAGTTAAGATACAGGGACTGGATGCTTTCAACTGTACACGGTTTGGCGAATATCTACCAAAATTATTAGCAAATTGTTCTTGAATTTCTGGGGTGTAAAGAACATGTTTGACTACATACTTCTTGGTGAAGATTCAGTTGAGGAGACAATTAGGAGGTTAATAGTAAATTTAATAATAAAATAACATTTGCGATCGCCTATGTAACAGAAAAGGCTGAAAATGGTTTGTCACTATGTTAAATGACTATTTGGGTCCTGATCAACGTTTTTTTTAATTTGTGTAAGCATACTACTCATATTCATGAAGATGTTATTGTGTCTGTGAAAAATTCACAAGTTTTTTGTTTATAACATACAGAGTTTTCAACCAAATTTAACACAACTTTCCGAAAACCTGACAAAGAAAAGTAGCAACAGTTTACTGCAATTAAAATATTAATATGTCGATTATTTCATGAGATATGGGCATTTGTATGAAATAATTTTTAACTGCGCAAGCGTGGAAGTTTCTAAAATTTTTATTTTATAATTTGGTAGTCAGCTATTTAGGGCAACTTATCTAAAAAAACCCAGTGAACTATTGAGAAAATTCACAAAGACAGGTTCGATATTGATTTCCTTTCTAAAACTAGCTTTATTATATGAGATTTTTCACAACTTTTCAATCAGCTCACGATAGCTTTCTGAGTTTTCACAATATTTGACTGGACATTTTTTAGAAGTTGCTCAAAATAGCTGACTACCAAATTATGAAATAAAAATTTTGGAAATCTTCCGCGCATGTGCAGTTAAAAATTATTTCATACAAGTGCCCATATCTCATCAAATGTTTAATATATACATGTTTAATTGAAGTATACTGTTTCTAATGTTCTTTGTGAGGTTTTCGGAAACTTGTATTAAATTTGGTTGAAAACTCTGTATGCTATAAACAAAAAACTTTTGAATTTTTCACAGACACAATAATTACTTCACGAATAAGAGTGCTATGCTTATACAAATGCACACAAACGTTGTTCAGGACCCAAATAGTCATTTAACACAGTGACAAACCATTTTCAGCCTTTTCTATATCATATGTGATCACAAATGTTATTTTATTATTAAATTTATTATTAGCCCCATAATTGTCCCCCCAACTAAATCTCCCCCAAGAAATATGAAATCAAACATGTTCTTTACATACCAGAAGTTTAAGAACAATTCGCCAATAATATTGGTCGATATTCGACAAACCGTTTACAATCGAAAGCATCCAGTCCCTGTATCTTAACTTTTGGACGCCAGTGTATTTTTTAGGTTATATAATGGATCTATTTATAGGTTATATAATGGCTGATACAAATATTGAAATATTATCCATCTTCAGACATCTTTTTAAAATTGGTCGTAAAATTGTTCAAGCATCTCGTAAAATTCAAGAGGTTGAAGAGTTGTTGATGATACGATCAGCGATTGTGCAGCCCAAAATTGTTTCAAACGTTTTAATCCTTTCCGGCACAGGCAATTTTTGTTGCAAAAGGATGAAATGAATGACTGACGCCGGAATTTTAAAACGACTTTTTTAGAAATTTAAAACATGTTACTTTAAATGTTCATTGTAAAAGCAAAATTTTACTAAATATTCTTGTTGCCGTTCGTAAGTTTAGAATTAATATTAGGTATCCCGACCCGGGTACACTGTGCCGGAAAGGGTTAAGGGAGATGACTTGTTACTTGAAATGAAACCCAGTAGTGAGAGGCAATCATTTGTTAATCTGGAAGATTTGAAGCAAAGAGTGAAGATTAAAGCAGCCACCAGCACACGGAAACTTTCACGGGAGACACCGTCCAAGGACATGACATGCTAAGCATTACATAAACTATAGAAAACGTACAAGAACTGCAGATAAGTTCTTTATAAGCTGACTACGCAGCAAGCAAAACACGGAGTGGAAATGTGCAAAACTCTTCTGGAAAACTTAAAGGATTTGTGGTTTTTCAAGTGCAAAGTGACATATGATGAGAAATAGGTATATCTACAGAACGAAGATACTCGAAAATAAAAGTTGGATGTGAGTCCAACCTGTTTCAAAACAAGAGCGGTTTGAAAAAGATGTTCATGATCAACATAGGGTGATAGGTGGAAGATAGGTGGAACTCTGAGCATGACATTCATTTTTAAATCATTCCACGTGGCCGATCGGTCAACTCTGAAATTTAATGTGAACAGATGTACAGGATGTGTGCTTCTTTGAAAATCAAATGCCCTGCATTAGTCAACAGAGGGAAAACTCTTATCCAACAAGACAATGCAAGACCACACACACGTTTCTCAATAAAGTAGAAGAGCTTGACGATATTGAACTTTTAGTTCATCTTCCGCATAGTCCGGACCTTGCCCCTTTGGACTGTCACATGTTCCGTTCGCATAATTGTTTCAGGGAAGGCGCTTTTATAATGTTGACGGAACGGAGTTTTCTAGGCTTTTTTGCTTCAAAATCCAAAGATTATTATCAAGATGGTATTATTCAACTTTTATTAAGATGGAAAGAATGCATGAAATTTCACTTTTTATATATTGATTTGTGATACGCTTATTTTATGTGAAGCATTGCAACAAAAGTTTGATTGTGAAAATGAAATTACATTTGATACAACCTAATATTTTCCAAGCGACAAAATAGCTAAATGGGATTTTTAGGCATGTAAATCTTGTTTTCGAAAAATAAATATTTTAATATTCTATGTCTTCTAAATTTCCCGGTAAGGGGCCCCTTTTCAATTTCTGGCCGAGGGCCCCCAAAGGCGCCAGTCCGGGCCTGAGCGAGAGGGTTAAAAAAGTGAAAAAGAAAAATATCCAATAGAGGAAAATGATAAATTTGTGTCTTCTGCATGGGTGCTTTCTTTGTGGATAAGAATGGGGTAGGGGATTCTGGGTTTAATGTTAAGAATGCGATATGTGGGCTGATAGGGACTATACCGACGCAGAGAGTGATATTATGTTTTTGATTTTTTCAGATAAAATAATTCTCATTTCAATCAGCAAGCTTCTTTTTTTTTCACACGTCAAAAAACAAAATTAGAAACATAATGGAAAGAAGACTGTGAGAGATGGTCGTAAAGAATTTTAGAAATTTGACAAAAATACTTATTTATTAAAAATTGCGTATTTTTTTGTGCATAAGAAATGTTATTAATCAATACAATTTATTAAAATAATATTCTTATCGCTTAATAACAGTCATTAGCTCTATTTGTGTGATATTTTGGAAAAAAACTTAGGTAACCGGTATTTAGACACCATTTTAAAAAGTCAAAATTTGAAGACTTTCGAAATTTTGCTTTTTATAAACAGAAAACGCCATTTAAACTGATTTTTTTTCTCTAAACAGGTGTAAGACATGTCAAGGTACCCTGCTGTCACTTTTTTGTTTTATTAATTTTGAAAATTGTTTGATCTAGATTGAAAACAAAAGTGGTAGCCAGTATTTGGACCTTTTCCTCTATCTATATTTCAATATAATATAATTATAAAATAATAAAATATAAAAAAGAAAATATATATAAAAATTATGAAATATGGGCAATGATGGTAAAACGTAAGAGTAAAAAATGGCAAGTAAACAATAGTTGAGTATGGTAATATACATCGGTCAAAATGACCGCTTTGGCGGTTATACGTTTTTGCCGGCGGTTCTAGTGTTAAGGGATTATGCTAATTATATTTAAGAGGGCTCAAGTAAATTAAATTATGAATAAAAGTAACATGATACAATGCTTAGCATGCTTTCCCAAACATAAATTCTAAGGGAGACTAAACGGGTCGCCCAGGGTGGCTAGTTATTAAATAATTATACGTGTGGCCCAAATTGGCTCTCTGTGCCTTAGATCCAAAACTTTTTATTTTCATATAAAATAAAACGTAATTAATTCATCAACGATACAGAAAGATTTTCTAAATATGCGAATTTCATTTAATTAAAAAATATTTTAGTTTTATGTGTACACACCCCGATCTATCTTTTATAATGATTTCTGCAAATGATCGTCTGTTATACTAGAACTTTCTCAAAGAGTATTCAAAACACGTCTGCGGTTTCAAAATGAAAATTTTCTATTGCTGTTATGTCTGCAGCTTTTAATAAGCACGTGAAAAAATTTAGTTATACATGCATTGCTTGCTTTGTAATTTGCACTCACGTCTTGAGTTAGTCACGACTGATAATTATAAACAACAAAGTTCGTAGCAACAAATAGTCTCATTTGAGCCGATAGAGTTCGAATCGATGAGTCATGCTGAAAATTTCCGAAGGAAGAAACGAGATTTTTGGAATACTGATAGTTTCGGTCCAATTTAGGTCCGGCTGAATTTTCAGCCTCGTTTTCGCCGAAACTCAGATTTTGGGCCGAAAAAGAAAAAAAAAATTCGGTCGATCTCTAGTGAAAATACCGGAAGATGAAAAAAGAGGAAAGAATAAAGGGTAAACGAGGGAATCTACAGATCTTGAAACATGTTAAGGGGGCAGATCACGTTGACGGTTAAAAAAAATAATAATTTTTCACAAATTTCAGAATGGATACCTTCAAAAGTTACAAATTCATTGCAAGAAGAATTTTACAAAAATACCAATTAGAACAAAAGTTATGGCAAAAAATATCTTGCATAAAAGCATTTGCTATAGTGTTATAAGCGAACTTTGAAGCCGTTTTTCTAAAAATTGATTTTTTTGGTATTGCGTGCACTCTCATTTAAAAACTAATTACCACGGAACCTTGAAATTATGTATATTCTTTGTTTCCATGTGTTAGTTTATGCTGAGCCTCAATTTTTATAACAGAAAATTGTGGATTGAAAAAAAATAAGTATACATTTTTTGGTGAAATTTAGTGAATATGATTAGAAAAGCCATTAATTATGCTAAAGAATTTGAATATACTTTCAAATTTAGGTCCAGTGTAAAATATAGTAATATAAGTATCAAAATATGAAACATTACAGATATATCTGCTGTAGAATTTGTAAAATCGTGCGCGCAAAATGCATATTTCAATATTCAAAATTTTCAAAAGCCCCTTTTGTCATTATGATTTAATTAATAAATATTACTAAATATATGTGTATTTGGATATTTTATCAAACCATCAGAATGTGTAAAAGTAAATAAAAAAAATTGTTGCGTTTCATTCATTGGTTAAAAAACTAAAGAGTTTTCGTACTGCTTTAAATACGGTCATTTTCTGGCTGCTCAACGTGATCTGCCCCCTTAAATAGAGAAGCGAAGTCAGCTAGTAAGTCAACTGAGGATGCTCCGGTAGGAGCGAAAACGTTATTGCAATGTGTTGTATATTATATGTAATTTCGTGAATATACTTTTTTTTTAATGTTACGTTTATAAAGTTTTATATATAACAAGCTATAATATATTTTATAAAACAGACCTATATATATTACAGATAGTAAAGTTGTCTGATAATGTCTGATAAATGGTAAGTAAACGGGAAAATTACTAACCTTTTAGTTAAGAGGCTAATTCAGTCAAATGAAAAGACCCGTTCGCTAATGCTAATCCAAAGGAAGAAATTTATAACGATATCTCGGTTGCATTTCAATATTTTTAAATGATTTTTTCTGCATTGGATAGCTATGAGATTGATCTGTACAAAGGCCGTTTTTTACTTTTTCGATTTTGTTTACAGATATTTTTAATAAGGATACTTTCATTTTCGGAACCGGTTTCGAAACTAAAAGCATCCTCATAAAAAATATCTGCAATCGAAATCGAAAAAGTAAAAAACGGTCTTTGTACAGACCGATGTCAGCTATCCAATGCAAAAAAAATCATTTAAAAATATTGAAATGCAATCGAGATATCGTTATAAATTTCTTCCATAGGATTAGCATTAGCGAATGGGTCTTTTCACTTGACTGAAGTAGCCTCTTAATGATCGAGTATCGACTTGGTTCAGGTATGATCGGATTTAAGGGTCAAAAAATTTGCTTGAAAATCAAAAAAATTCACTCAGGATTTCGATGCCAAAAAAATTAAATAAATAAATAAGTAGTTATGCGTAAAACAATGATTTTCACGGCGAAATAGCACAAAAATTACACAAAGTCCTCAAAACATTATTATAACTCAGAAATTTGGTTCAGAAAATATAACATGTAAGAGGAAAATAATGAGTTCCAATTTCAAAAATTTTGACTGATTTTTCACACAGCCAGCGGACACGCGTTTTATATAACATACCGTCAACCGGGGCTAGTTTGGGCCACTTTTTCCTGGTTCCACTCACATTTCCGTTATTAAAAAATATTATATATGATTTTTCAACATCGAAATTGAGTTGTAAACAATTAACATGAAACAATGAAACAAACTGTATAGTTTTAAACAAGCAATTTTTTACTTTTTTATTTTTTAACTACAGTAGAACCCCGCTAATCCGAACTAATTGGAACCGGTGCCAGTTAGGATTAGAAAAATTTCAGATTACCTGGAATTCTGATAAAAAGAAAAGGAAAAGATGCGTGCTATAAAAAAAATGTAAGTTATAAGTACTCAGTAGTATAGTATACCTCCTATAATCCGGCATGCTGGATCATTCGGCACGACTTTTGGAAAAAAATAGTATTCCTGTTTAATCACTCCCAGCGTTTATAATAATTCAATGGAACTTCAGAATAAGGAATTACGTAACAACCCAATTACAAACTGTTCAAAATCGCGAATCTATAAATAGCTCAATCACCACGTCGACGAGCGGCGAAGAAAAAAACATTTCTGTAGATTATTTTCGAAATCAAACTGTTGAAAGGAAAAATAATTTTTTTACCATCTGAATTAAATACTTTTTGCATTTTAGAAAAGAATTTTAGAGTGACTGCAAACAAACAGATATTCGAGATTTTTTAAAGATGGCTTCTACGAGTAGGGCTACAGTGCACGTTTTCAATTTATATTCCTGTACATATGTTCTACTTTTACATTATTAAGTACTAGCAAACCCACCCGGCGCTGCCCGTGGTCCGTAAATAATAACCTTAAACAAAACTCAAGTTTGTATGATTTTATATCTTTTGAAATTCTTTTAAATGAACCTAATTTCGGAGGCACCCATTGCTTTCCGCATCGTCTAGTGCGTTCCCAACAAACTTCTTTCCGAACGAACCTGTAACCTGGGTCCACGCTACATAAGGCAGCATGTACCGGAAGTGCGCCGCACGTGCCGGAGACAATCGAAAACCAAGTTGAGTAAGCCAAACCTCGTAGTAATCAAGCGCATAGAATCGAAAAAAAAAGAATGCATCATGAATGTTAGAAAATGTTGGTAACTGAAGTCTAAGATAAAATTTCATAATACAGAAAGTAGTTGTAGTTGTAATCTAAGTTGGATGAACCAAATCTCGTTGAAATTGGGTCCTTAGAATTGGAGGAAAGAATACGCCCCCAAGCGGTGGAAGATGACCTCTCCCCTTGTAAATTTCATGAATTACTTTTAACAGTAACACGATATGTATTAAACTGATGAAATCCATTTTCTAAAGTTACCTTTAAATTAACGCGATTTTTAATGTACGGTTGTAGTGAGTAAACGTAAGTTGATGCTAAAAAAGGAGATTAATGTTCGATAAAGAAAGACCGGGTCCTGGGAGCCAGAGTGGTGCAAGAACTTCAAGGGGGGCCAGGGACATAACTGGCATGTAGTTGGGCATAAAGATATTGTTATTAGCTTTTAAACTAATCGGAAGACGCTAAAACTATGTTAAAGAAAATTGCAAGCAATTCGGAAAATTTTTAAAGAAGCTGCACCAAGGGCCCCCAAGAAGGCAATTAATGTTCAAAATTGGTGGTAGCTGAAGCCTGAGAATTTTTTTTTTTTTTTTTTTTTTTTTTTTTTTTTTGTCTCTCATATAGTGTCTGAAAGTCCTAAGAAGTTATTAGAAGAAAAAGCTTCTGAATTGGACCATTTTTAAAGGAGCTGTAAAAAGGGGCCCAAATGGGGCCAATTGATAATTAAAAACAGGGCCCTAACATGAAACATGTTAAAATGTCTTAGTACTTAGCGCTTTAGATCTTCAATTAGTTAAAATTAAGCGTAGGGAATAATATGAATTATTCGTTAAAATGATATTTTAAAGAAATGCACCAAAAGGGGGTAAATGTTTGAAAAAGGGCCCTGGGACCTCAATAAAAATATGAGGGTATTGGTCTGGGAAGAAGACCCTAAGACTCAACTTTAAAATTATACACTGAGAAGCCCATAATAACATTCTTAAATAAACCGTAAATTTGTATAGCAGGTCGGTACAGAATGGGGCGAGGGAGGAGGTAGAGACTTTGCAAATTACCAGGGCCCGAATCATGTTCAGTTGGAAAGTTTGAATTAATTTTTATTTATCTCACGTTTTAAACTCTTTTATTCTAAATTAATTGGTGAACTCAATTAAAATTTAATTATGTTTTTAATATTTTAAATTTTTATTTAAAATCTTTAGATGAAAAAGTAATTACAAATGTATCCGAAACTGTAATACTGAAAAAGAAATAATAAAACTGCAAGCAAATATGCTATATAAATTTTTAAAAAAGGTACTATCCAGCAAATTTTTTTTCTAATAAAGTAAAACCTGTTTATAACGGAATCGTCGGAACGTTCTTTCATTTTAGATACCCTTCAAAGAAAAATAAAATCCTTAAAATAGAAAAAAAAATCTACTATTTCAAATCTGCCCTACCTAGTTTCGCACCTAGGTCTGTTCGTACAGAAAACCAAGGGGTTAAGCCACTACGCCACAACTGCTACGAAGCGTTTTGTAAATTATCGTTCCATATCGGAGCGTAATTAGTTTCTACTTTTATTTTTTTTTTCCGCGTCGCGTCAGTTTCATTAGCATAATAAAATAAATTATTATTGTTGTCCAAATTCTCTGAAATTTTAATGGATCGTAAATATTACTAAAACCAAGCCCTTTTTAAAATTTCATAAAAAAATATGCACATTTTAGAGGATAAACATTTAACCGAAATGTAAATCACTTTTATGAGGCGGAAAGTGACCTGCATTTGGCGGTGTATTTGAAAGGGTTAAAATTCAAATTTTTTAAAACCAACTACACCATGGTTTTGAAGAAGGATTCAGCTTTATAATCATATGTTTGACTTGTCAGTACCTTAAAAATTGCATCCTGGGGAGGTGTTGTAATAAGGGAGAAAAACGTTTTTCAGAAAAACGATCCTTTTTTAACTTTTTTTTTTTTCAAGGGGTTAATTGTGATATATTTTTTAATTGATCGCAGCATTTGAGACGTAAGAGCACAATCTTTCAGAACATGTCTTCCGTTTTAAACTTTACTAAGCTGTTTGGACGATGTTAGTTAATAAATAATGACAAAATACCGCCGAAATATTTTTTTTCGTTCTTCATTAGCGTATCAGCGCCTTCAGCGCACGCGTCAGAGATACTCCCTTCCGAAATTGATTTTTAATAAAACTGAGTGACGGTTGATAATTAATTACTCAGCTGTTAATTAAAATTTAAAAATTCTGAAGGTATGGTGCATCATGAAACACTTTGGGCTAGCTTCAAAAACAATTTGAGCCTCGTACGTTCGGTAGATTTTGCTAGCCATCGCACACAGACAGACAGACAGACAGAGCGATTTGTTCTTTTATTAGTATAGATTTTTTATTCTGTTTTTTTAATCTGTTCAAGTATAATTTTTGAAAATAAAATCGGTTCGGATTAACCGAAATTTCGAATCAGCGGGGTTCGGATTAGCGGGGTTCTACTGTATCTTTAAAGTTTTGGAACAAAGTAGCCCCTGCCAGTGGCTTCTTTGGTTCATTCACTTAGTTTTATATAAATTGAATACATTTCATATGTTGGACTATTGAAAACCTCTTGCAATAGGATCTGCTAATGAATTAACACTACAAACTTGATAAACAAATGTTTTTTGTTTGTTTGTTTTTTTAAACATTTAAACACAATAAACCAATTGTAAATATTAAAGACACGAGAAACAGCTTTCGCCCTGTTATCTTCATCAACTGGAACAAAAACTATCAATGTAACATTTTGCTACAGTAACATTTGAAAAAAAATGTTACTTAAAACATTTTCTAAGATATTTGGTTGTATAAAAGGCATTTCTAAGTAACGGCGTTACTTCGTCCCAAACCAGGCCTGGCACAAAGTAGCCCCGGAAAACTAGTTTTCATCTTAGTTTTATGAAAATGTAAACATTTCCTGTCAAAATAAAAAGTTAAAGGGAAAACTATGATCACGCATGGGTTACAGGTTCCTAAGGTAATATTTTGACACTTACCTTGTTTGTAGCTCTTATCCAGATTGTTTTACTATAGAAAGTTTGGAGAGTTAAAATGTACAGACGAAAACAGTTGTTTAGAAACACATCCAGTGTTGCCACTAACAAAAATTAAAATTACCACAAACTATTCAAATATCATAAAAATGCATAAAATATTTCTGAAGGGCAAAAACTCCAAATTATCTTGTATTGTTTGTACAATACAAAGAATATACACTTTTTTTATGCGATGGACCAAAGTAACTCCGTAAGGACCAAAGTCGATGGTATTTAAATCTTTAAGCATTAGGATAATTTAAAGGTTGTGAAATGTATTACATTTTTTGTGAAAAATAACATTTTGTAACGAAATCGAAATCCTGTTACTCAAATGAAAAAGTTTTCTTACAAACGCTTTTACCACTAAAAATTAATATTTTTCAGAAATTTTTTCATTTGAAAATATAAATTCAGACAAAATCAAGTTCAAGATATAAAATCATACAAAATTAAAGTGTATTTTAAGTTATTATCACGGGAATGAGCAACGCCGGGCGGGTCAGCTAGTTATTTATAAAATTAACTTAAGAGGCACTTCAGTCAGGCGAAAACATCCGTTCGCTAATACTAATCCAATGGGAGAATTTTTTAAAGATATCTCGTTTGCATTTTAATATTATTAAATGATTTGTTTTGCATTGGATAGCCGAGGTAGGTCTGTACGAAGGCTGTTTTGCACTTTTTTTTATTTTGTTTACAAATATATTTAATAAGGACACTTTCACTTTCAGAACCTGTTTCGAAAGTGAAAGCATCCTCATAAAAAAGAAAAACCTACAAACAAAATCAAAAAAGTAAAAAAGGCCTTTGCACAAATCTACTTCAGCTATCCAATGCAAAAAAATCATTTAAAAATATTAAAATGCAAACGAGATATCTTTAAAAAAATTCTCCCATTGGATTAGCATTAACGAACGGGTGTTTTCACCTGACTTATGTAGCCCCGTAATCTCTAAAAAACTTAACTTTAATCGCTAAATGCCACAATCGTACCCGTTGGTTGGTTGGTTGTATGGGGTTTAATGGCACAAAATCCCATTAGGGACATGCTGCGCCAAAAAAGGAACATTAAGAACACATAAAATGGTTAAATTACATTGGCATTAAAATATAATGAACTAAGTTAAAAATGAAAATAGAAAATGCTATCTGAATGGGGTATCCCATCCAGATGTAGTCAGAAAGTGTAGGGGACAAAGTTGCAAATTAACACAATCGTACTGGAATTTCGGGAAAATTTTTTACTTGTATAATGTGCGCGAAGAAAAACTTTTACTTATTTTCATAGAAATTGGTCCTTAAAGCCTGGTGTCGTTTAATCATCTTAACATTTTCGCAACAGATGGATTTTGCTCTTAAGGGTGTATTCGAAAAAATATTTTTCCACCCTCAACAGCTCAAAATTTCCCGAGACATTTTCAGACTCATTTTTAAAAATAAAAACATGAAACTGGCTGAGGTGATTTTTGAAGAGATGTATAAGAGACCGTGGGACTTCATTTTTCGCTCCATTCATTAGAATTTGAGTTTTAAACAATTATTTTCTCAATATGACCCTTTTTTTCATTCCCAAGATCTCCCGCTTCGAAAAATTCGGTTCAAAACACCAAATATGACAGCATGTTTTACAATATTTTCTGCATTTATCAAAAAACGGGAAGCACGGCACATTATGTAGTTTCTAAATAAGAGAATTTCCTAGTTTGATGCGTTTGAGAGCAAAAATGAATTTAAAAATAAATCAGAAAATAAGCAGTTTGGATTGGAATACACCCTTAAAAGAGGTAAATGAAATCTTACGTTAATATTTATTCGACTGAATAAATATAACATTTTGAAGTAAACAGGGTAAAAAGGTACACGTTATTGTTACAAACGTTTTATGGAGATCATAAAAAGGCGAAACTGAAATAAGATGTTTTTCTCTAGAATACAGCTGATATTGCAATTTTCGGAGGAAACATCATTTTTATGAAGACTGGCGACTGGGAAATGTAATTCAAAGTAAGTAATAAATTTTTCATGGAAGACAGCTGAAATGCAAAGAAATTTCTCGAAAACCATGTTTAGCAACTTTCGTCTCCCTTCTGGCCTTTTAGAACATCTTTAGAAATAAAATCGCCATAAAATTTAATTACGGAAACTGTTGTCATCAGTTGGTATATAAGAAGGTACTGACGTATAGGTACTTTAATTTCTTAACTCAGTCAGAAATTATTTTCTAGTATAAGGAGTTCGTTCAATATGAAGTTATTTGTAAGTATAATTTTTTTAAACCTTTCATTCTCAGTGAGTCCAAATGGTATCATGACATTCCTTATTTTTTACCCGACTGCCAAGAAGGGTTATGTGTTTCACGCGTATCTGGGTATGTGGATTTCTTTATACCCTCGAAACATACCAACGTCTGGATGGATTTTAATGAATGAGGTCTCTATCGATTCGTCTTAACCGTCCGATGGTTATAGGCTAGATTTTGTTTTTATAAATTCAAAATGGCGATAGAGACGGAAAAAAATGTTTACACACCCTATTGAGTGGCATATCATTGGATAGGTCTTTCAAAATGAAGACGATGTTTCCTTGACTATTTTACAGTCAGAAGCTCCGTTTACATATTACACAACCTGGAAGTTATGTAGGTAGGATCTCTAGTTTTACTGCATCTAAAACATTCATACACATCTATAGGCCTCATCAAAACAGTGTTTATAGATAGGAACTAACAATTAAACACAACTTAAAAGTCTTCAGTACAAGTAAATAAAAAAAATAGATAAGTAATATTAAAAAATAGTTTCACATTGATGAGAAATAATTAATTAGTTCGATTTTTACGCAGTCGGGTTTTCTGATTTTTTAAATTTAATTTTTATTTTCTATATATCCGGATGCTCCTATATTATTTCAAATAACGGAAATAAAAGCTATGTATAATCCCCTATAGATAAAAATTTTTGTTTATCCTCAATAGATTGCAGCACTATGCAAAGAAATGATTTTAATACTTCTGAGAGATTCAGTTCATTTCGCAAAAAGAGACATGAATAACATTCTTTTATATAGACTTTATAACTAATAAATGTTTTTATTTTTTTTTTATTATTATATTAAAATATGCTTCAATAATTTATTTTGCCCAGTTTATATAAATATTTTATTAATTTTATTTATTATTTAATTTATAATTTATAATTTATTATTTTTATTATTATTTAAATTTTAACTAAAAAATTATTTTTTTCTTTTGTTATTTCTTACATTGAACATAAAATCAACCTATTTTAAGAATTTCGGAATTTTAGCATAAACAGGTAATGCATGGGACTGAAAGGGTTAACCTTCCTTTTTTACACTTTCCTATGATTTCGGTTTCTCTGTTTGTCACCCGTTTTTCTGTGCTAACTCGCGTAGATATACACGGATTGCCATGTACCAACTGATGTACCATAAAATTCCAAAAATGACTCCCCCACACCCGAATATAAGCCTCCTTCCCAATTTTCAACAAATTTCATTTTTCGAAAACATTCCGTTTATAAGACCCCTACCGAAATTCTTTGGTTGGAATGTGTTTTCT
Source organism: Maratus speciosus (assembly GCA_963932465.1). NCBI lineage: Eukaryota > Metazoa > Arthropoda > Arachnida > Araneae > Salticidae > Maratus > Maratus speciosus. Next base: position 14,235,402 of record OZ010797.1, read on the forward strand.
TTCATCCACTGAATGTGTTCTGAAATCCCCTAAATGTGAATGAAATTTTTATAATAAAAAAAAAGAAAATATATAGAACAAGAACGAAAAATAATGCGCCGAGCCTAGATTATGAAAAACTTTCCAACACATTCAGAATAATGTAACACAAATTCCTCAAACGAATGTTAAAATCCAAGTGCTAAATTCCCCTTGAGTAAATAATTAAAATTCATATAAAGTAAAAATAAAATGTACTAAAACTGCTTGTAGATGCATACATATAATATAAAATTATTTAAAATACCTTAAAAATCCATTAAAGTCCTAAAACATTTTCAGCCAATTTCACACGGCCATCTTCATCGGTTATTTAAATGTGGTTATTTCTCTTTGCGCTTATTCGTCAAGGGGAAATCATTGTAATTTAAGGGTGGTATAGAAGATAAGTTGAGAAGAAAAGGTTTCAAAATTTTGTAACAAAACAAACCTTCATCTACTATGGAACAGTTCTTTCCAAACCCTATGGCAATGCACCGTTACAAACTATATCACACTGTAAAAAGAATCCGACCAGTTTTCCTGTAGGAATCGGAAAAATAGTTGCCTTTATCGTACCAGAAAATTTTCCGACTCAGCTCGGTATAAAATCCGTAAAAAAAGGTAACAGTAAAACGGTATTTTACGGATTTTATTCCTATTTTACAGATTTTATTCCGAGCTGGGTCGGAAATTTTTCCGGTACGATAAGGGCAACTATTTTTCCAATTCCTACAGGAAAACTGGTCGTATTTTTTTTACAGTGCACTATTGAAAATTATTTCAAGATATTTAAGGTATTTTGAATAATTTATATTATATGTATGCACCTACAACCAATTTTAGTAAATTTTATTTGTGCTTTATATGAATTTTAATCAAAACTTCAACTTTTAATATTGTGAAAGGTGATGTCTAAATAGATCAGAAAGGACAACACAGTTGAAAAAAACAACTTAAACTCTTTTTCCCATCTAACAGTTGGAAAATTATACGAAATTTGTGAAACCCTGTGCATAATCCATATATTTGTATACTACACACTGTAAAAAAAAATAATGCCAGTTTTCCGGTAGGAATTGGAAAAATAGCCCTTATCGTACCGGAATAATTTCCAACCCAGCTCGGAATAAAATCGGTAAAATTGGAATAAAATCCGTAAAATACCGTTTTACGGACTATATTTCCTTATTTTTATGGATTTTATTCCGAGCTGGATCGGAAATTATTCTGGTACGATAAGGGCAACTATTTTTCCGATTCCTACCGGAAAACTGGCAATATTTTTTTTACAGTGCATAGTATGCAAAAATTTAGTTCAATTAAGAAACACATAACCCAGAGAAATTTCCTTCAGGAACTTCGGGTAATAAGGAGACATGTACTGGAATTCTTTACTGCAGCCCTGTATATCATCTATAGAATTTATACACGTCGAGTTAAATTCAAAATATTAGTTAAATTTCAAAACACATACCAAATTTAAGCTCACTTCGAGCAGTTATTGCCCAAATTCAATACGGTAAACGAATTTTTTGTATGTCCCTGTAAAAGAACGTGCACTGTAAAAAAAATAATGCCAGTTTTCAGGTAGGAATTGAAAAAATAGTTGCCCTTATCGTACCGGAATAATTTCCAACCCAGCTCGGAATAAAATCCGTAAAATACCGTTTTACTGACTATTTCCTTATTTTTATGGATTTTATTCCGAGCTGGGTCGGAAATTATTCTGGTACGATAAGGGCAACTATTTTTCCGATTCCTACCGGAAAACTGGCAGTATTTTTTTTTACAGTGTGCTATGAAAACATATTCTATCGCAGGGGTTCTCAAACTATATGATACGCGTATCAGTACTGGTACGTGAAGTTCTGTTTACTGGTGCTCGAAAGCCTGATACTGGTACGTGAAATGAAATAAAAATTGTGAAATTAAAAAACAGCTCATTGCTCCCCTCCGTTCCTGTTTCACATGTTGTTTGCTCTCTGTTGTTACTACTTTGACAGCGTTTTGCATGTAAATTAGATTAGAATTTTTAGATAATGCAACTAAAGCTTCGACAGATGTTGAGTTGACCTGAAAAAAAAGTTTTTTTTTCTATCGGTATATTTGCATGAGTGCATATTACTTATTTCAATGAACTTCGATCTCGCATCAATAAGCAGTTTACTTTCACAAGGCATGTATAAAGTTCTTATGTAACGTTATTCATTTATTAAAAATTTTAAGTGTATTTTACTATTGATATAAACATAGTATTCATACAACAAAAAATTGATGAACAAGGCGACTTAAAATGTGCATGTGTTTTCCATGTTTAACAAAGTTATGCAGTATTTATTTTTTCTATTGAAATACATATCTATTTTCCACCCAAAAATAACACACTTTATTTACACTATACATTATTATAAATTATTAAAGTATCTAATTATTAAACAATCTAAGTGCAAATTTAATAATGTAATTATTCAATTAAATACTGTAAAATCTGCTCAGACGGAATCACGAAATTAAATACCATAAAATCTGCTCAGGTGGAAAAAAAAAAAAGACTGGGAAAATATTTCGTTTAGATATATTCCGTTTACACAGGTCTTTCATTATTCAATTCCAACTATTAGTTCACACTCTCCCTATATTTATTTATTTATTTATTTATATATCTTGTTCAAATTTTCAATCGTTAATAAAATACTTATTATTCATCCTATCAAGTTGAAATAAATTTTTTTAAATTTGTACTGGATGACAATTGATGTTAATACAGTTTTTTCAAATATTAATTCATTCATTAAATTTTAATTAATTAATTTTAGTTTTACCTGGGAGACAAAATGGCGGCCATTGGTTATTGAACGGCATTTAATGCATCTTCATATGTATAAGGGGGGGGGGGTACCATAGAGGGGACCCTGTTCTGTCGCCAAATACCGCCAAGTTTGTCGCCAACTTGGCGATATATCTAATATTTCGCCAAATTCCCATAGACTTCATTGTAAACCTACTTGCTTACAGAAAATCAACAAATTGAGATATTTTAATGCAACAAAAATTAATATTAGCTTAAGGGATTATATTAAAATTTTCTTTGATGACCTAAGTAGGAATTGACTTTAAAAACAAAATTTTTATATTACTTGTTTCATCTGTCTTCAAATATTGCGGAAGAAAATTATTCAGACAGAATTTTTATTATTTCGTAACTTGAAACATAAAAAGTTCCTTCTATCTCATTTGCAGTCTTCAAATAGTGCGGAAGAAAATTATTCAGATAGAATTTTTATTATTTCATAATTTGAAACAGAAAAAGTTCCTTCTATCTTATTTGCAATGATCAGTACACTATTTAATAATAATAACAATAATCAAAAATCAAAAATGATAACCTGCACATTTTAAATCTAAAACAGTTATCGCTAGTTCATTTGCAACCATTAGAAAACTTAAAAAAAAAAAAAAAACCTCAAAACTGAAAGCTGATATAACTGAAAGCTATGCATTTGTATGAAAAAATGAATGAAATTTATAGAAATTAATATTTATATGCTGAAGAATGGAACAACATTTTACAATTTCCTCTAAAAGGTGCATATCTTAAATTATAATCGATTCATTCCGCGTAACAATTTTGTGGTGAGTCCCTAAAATTCAGATTAAATTAAAAATTTGATACCGTTATCGGAAATATTCGATACTTTTTTAGAAAAGGGAGAAACACTGCTCGATTGCTTTCTTTCAGAATAACAATGCATGGCAATTATACCTACTTACAAATGAGAGAGACTTTGTAAATGTGCAGAGCAGAGCCTTAGCATATGGGCAGCGTTCATGATACAAAATAAATAGAAAAATTATTAATGTGATTTTTACACTCGTATACAATATACAATACCTCAAACAAACAAAACCTCAAGCTGATGCTCGTTGACTAAACACAGAAAATATTCTTTTCACGTTAAATGTCTAAATAAAAAAATAAAATAAACCAGCCACATAAAAATTATCTCAGTGTCACAAAAGAAAATCGAACTGAAAGCAAATTCACTGTTCAGTCTCTAGAGAGGCGTCGTATCAACGTGTTGTCGTCATCAATGCCAGACATAAATTTGCAAATATCACTAGAATAGAAAAACACGATTTCTGCTTTCCCTTCATTCTGATCAAAATAACATTAAAATGATTCAAAATAGAACAGAACAGGCAATTTTTAGGAGGATTTTTTTCCATACATGAATAAATAAATTTTTGAATGTAAGACAGATTGAGCTTGAGCCAGCCCAAGCCCAAAAACTGATATAAAAACTGAGTCAATTTGATCTCCAACTCCTACATGTGCCACATATAAGTGTTTTAATAAAAAAGAATGGGAAAAGCTTGGAATGGGGAAAAAATGAAAGGGCTATTTAGGATTCGATTTTTCGGAAGCGCTATTCCACTGAGCTCCGCAGCCCTGTATTTATGAGCTCCGGTGAATTCCGACCAATATTTAAACATTTACTAAAAACAGAGAAGTACCGGAGCTGACCCCCTGTAGGCAAATTAAGACCTGCTTATAAGTACAAAGTTGTGATCTTTAGCTCATTTGCATATGTTAGTACACTGTTCCAAATATATATCCAAAAATGAGAAATTAATCTACTTTTTGGTTCCGTACTTAAAGGGTAAAAACGGAACCATTATAAGATCACTCTTGTGTCTGTCTGTCTGTCTGTCACAGTCATTTTACTCGTAAACTATGGAACGTGGAAAGTTCAAATTCGGGGAAGTAATAAAGACCATTGACCCACATATTTTCATATTAATAAACATTCATAAATATATTTAGTAAAAAAGTAGAGGGGCTAAATATGCTACTTGGAAAAAAAATCTTTTTATTGTAACTCATGTGGGGGTATCCTGTGAAAGCTTTTGTAACGCTGAACTCAAAAATACATTCCTTTTAATTTTAGGTATTATATTTTCAAAGATATTGTTGAAAATGTAGCGCAAAAATATGTCCCCCCTCCCCCCATCTAATTCCGAATCTACTGGAACTAAAATTATGAAAAAATTAGAGGTAGTAGGCATTAATATAAACCTTGCCGGAAAATTATAGCGATTACCCTAGGTCACATAGTTTTTGAGTAATTAGCATTTTTCTGTTATACACAAATTTCGATTTACGGGCATTCAGAAAAATTGTTGAGCATCGCTGAATATACCTATCGTTGCAGAAGAATAAAAGCATTGTTGATAATGATTTTCGAAAAAAAATCATTGGTAATTAGCCGAGATATTAACCCTTAAAGGTACGGTCAGTTTGGACATACACAAGGACAGGGGCGGCGTACTCTATGCCTAGTTAACAACTTTTAATGATATATATGTGTAATGTAATGTCCAGTAACAGTATAAAAGCAATAAACGTCAAATTGTTAAAAACATACTAATTTAAGGGGTCTCGGGACTCTAAAATGTGGAGGAAAAAAAAAGACCATTTTCAACATTTAATGTCGTAAAAATGTATATGATTTTTAAACACAATTTTAATTGGAATGAAAGATATAAGTATGATCTTTCGTTTCATGTATTTAAAAAATTGCAAGATACAGAATTAGTATTTATAGGGGGCTCAAAACTGTTAGACATTTGTCGAACAAAAAATTGCCATAACAGTTTACGCGCAGGATTACAAAATAAATATTGCAACTAGAATGAAAATTTTGGTGTCTATTTATACTTCAAATTGTAATAATTTCCCTGAACTTAAATAAATTTGTATTTAAAGCATTTTTATATTTTTAATGCAATGTTGCATTTAGCTAATACAAAATTTTGAAAATTTCAACAGTAAAATCACCTAAAAAAATATTTTTTGAACAATAAAAAGGAAATTTTAGGTTCAGTTTATATAGACTAACATGAATTATATGTTTTGAAAATATCATGAAAAAATATTTAGAAGTTTTTGAGGTATCCTGCGCGTTATGCCCAAAAAACGCCATTTGAAAAATAATGACTTTAAAGTTTCGGAAACGTCGCTTCAGCTATTGAGCGGGTATAATTCTAAAAGCCGAAACTATTCAGAAAAGATAGGAGTTTAACATCTAAAATAAATTAAAATTTCTTAAATTTTGAAGCTTTAAGAGTCCTGCGACCACTTAATCCTTTCCGACACGGAGTAATTCTATTTATAAACTTATGAAATAATGAACTGACACCAGAATTCCTAAACGAATTTATTAGAAAATGCGAACTTGCTTATTTTCACGTACATGATAAAAGGAAAATTTTAATTAAATATTCTTGGTGCCGTTTGTCTGTTTTGGAATTAAAATTAGGTGTCCCTTTTTTAAGGGCATCGCCCTCGAAAGATTTAATTAGAATGAATCGCATAAATACTGTGGGATTCGCGATAGTTTGCATTGATTGTATCTCTCAATACGCCTCGAGTGACTTTAAAAGTTAATTAAACATCTATCTGGAAAAACGCGGCACTGACCAAGGCGGCGTTGCAACTTTGAGACCTCAATTCGAAGCGCGCTTAGCACAATGCCAAATTTAAACTTTGAACAAAGGTTTTGTTTTAGCTACACTGTAGAAATAAAGGTTATTACTACGCTGAATTTAGTTTCCTGAAATGCCAAATGAAGTTTAACTATGCACTGCTTTTATTGTCAGTACCGAATTAAGTTCATCATAAACAGATTAGGATAATATTTAAAAAAAAGTTATGCGAATAGCTATATTTGATATTATTTAGGTTCCATATCTCTTTGAACTTTCATGGTATACCCATTTACACTTTTCTAATATATACAGTTATACCCAACCCTATGTTATATAGTTTTTTACAAAGTCTTAGTATTCTTTTAACAACTTTTTTTTTTTTTTTTTTTTTTTTTTTTTTTTTTTTTTTAAATAATACAATTACAAATTTATATATTTATTCTACGGAACCCTCTGTGCGCGAGTAATGCTCGCACTTGACCGTTTATTTTAAAATCCGTTCGGTCCTGGCGTACTATTAATAGTACCTGTCTTTTCATTGTGTATTTTTTGTCTTAACAATTACTTTTGTTACTGCCTATATGTAGTAATGGTAGTCTATGTTTATGCATTTCTTATTATGACTTCATTTATGTTTTGGTATTATATATTATATATTATATATTACAGTAGAACCTCGATTATCCGAAGTAATTGGGATCGACCCTCTTTCGGAAAATCGAAATTTTCGGATAATTGAGAATGCTTCAATTTTAAGATTATTAAGGAGAAATATATGCAATATTTCTTATTATGGTAAAAAGTGCTTAATAAAAATAAAGCAATAGCAAAATAGAAACAAGAATAAATTACCTGAATTTTAATTTTGAAATTAAGTACCTTTTACATATATCACAAGGGTTTGAAAAAATGTTTTGTCTGCCGCAGTTTCAATTGCCTTTGCTTTGCAGGGAGTTTTTTAAAATTATTATTTCTCCAGTATCACAGTCTTTCTGCTGCTCCAGCCAGGCCAAACCATTTGCAAAACACTCAAAAGGCTTCAAAATTGCTAACTTGTTCGTTTTCTTCGTTCCACCTTCTTCGTTTCCCTTCGTTACACTTCACTTCGTTGAGCTCACGGGAGCTCAAGTTAAATTTCAAAGAATCCTAAGAAAGGGGATCGAAAATATTTATATGTACTCGTAGTTCGGAAAGGACCGCCTGCACACAAGAAATATAATAGTTAAAAAAAAAGAAAGAAAAAGCTTTAAAAATGGATTTCGGTTAACTGAGAGTCATTTCCGTTAAAAGAGTTTCGAATGAAAGAGGTTCTACTGTATTGTAATAATAATAAAAGTCTTCTTTATTTCTCTTTACACCGTTGGCGATTCTTTTATTTTGAACCTATATTTCGCTCCTTAAACTAAAAACATAGGTTACTTTTCTGAACGTATCATGTATGTTAAAACGCAAAAAAAAATAGGGGAGGATTAAGGAATAATATTTGAAGAATAGAAGTTGCCAATTTCCTCACATCCAACTATGCTAATTGAAGTTTACGGTGCATATGTCAACAATATACAGGGTGTATCAGTACAGCGGTTACGTACTTTCACAACAGATAGAGTACACCTAAATGGTGGGAAATCACACAGCAATGCATGGTCGGAAACACTTTCCTGGCGCGGTAGTGACAACACAAAACACAAGAAAGGAAGGACACGAACAGGGTGAGAATTTTTTATTATTATTATTCTTAGTGCTGCAAAAATGCCGGAACAATGCTGAAAAGTGCTAAGGAACTTATTGCACGCATCATGGCAGCTGCTGGGGAAGTCCGGGACACGCCCGGTAATTTCGAGAACATTAGATCTTCCATGCGCCGGAGATGCGCTTCCATGCATCACGGCCTGGGATCTTAATTTCGAACACCATCTTTGATGACGATCGTTGTCTCTCTTTTTGTTCTTATTTCTTCTGTTTTTTGCTGTACTAAGAATAATAAACATGTTTTCTCATCCTGTTCGTGTCCCGTCTTTCTTGTGTTTTGTGTCGTCACTACCACGTCAGGAAAGCGTTTCCGACCATGCATTGCTAGTGATATTCCCACCGTCTAGATGTACGATATCTGTATCTGTCCTGAAACTTTGTAATCGCTGTACTGATACGCCCTGTATATCTCATAGAAAACCTCAAAAAGAGTTCAGATCGGAATGTCACATTCGCATTGCAATAAAATAACTAAAATAAATATCAATTTACTAAAAAAAGGTGCTTAAAATTTATTTACTATTCCATTACAAATAAACTGGTCTTAAAAACTGAAAACCATTGATATTAAAAACATGTGTAAAGAAAAGAAGAGAAAAATGTTATATTAACCCCAAGATAATTCGATCATAAACATGATCATTTTAAAGGAATAACTTTACTAGAATATCGTTTTCCCTGTGCTATTTATATGCCAGTTTGGGAAAAGGGCCAGTCTATTATTCGTTGGGGGTGTATATGAAATTGGTACGTTCCGATGCTGAAGTGTTTGATATTTTCAAAACATTGAACACAATCTAAGGTATGTCATAAGATAAAACATCATTAGAAATACAATTTTCTCTACTCAAAATTATACTTTAAAAATTAGTGAATCATTGGATATTGCCCCAAATACGCTTTCAAAAAAGTTTCGTCAAAAAATGTAAATAGTACAAACATCAAGTTGCTAAACACTCTTTTGATAGAAAGAAATTTTTCTGTTATTTGAAAAAAATTTCGTGTTTGACAGGAGGCTATCAAGAACGTTTCACCTTATGTGCGCAATTTTTTCGTGTTTTCAGTGAAAAGAGACATATGTAAAAATCCCTTTTCTAATACAAAAAGTACTGGGCAGCAGAGTTGCCGGGATACCCCAGTGATGTGAAGAAAACGTAGTTTGTTATTGGAGGATTGTAGGTAATTTTTACGTTCGATTTGTAAATTACTTTCAGTGTTTTGCAGGAAAATGGACGAATCAAAGTGGAAATTTTCGTGTTTTAATGAAATATAATCAACGGAAAAATCGGTGTCACTTCACGTATTTTTTGAGGGAGTTGATGCATACACTGTAAAAAGAGAGAAATGTTCCTTTATTTATCACGGAGGTATATTTAACGCTACTCCATATTTAATATGGAGATATTATGCATTTTCAGTATGAAGGTATTTTGAAAATTAAAAAATATTTATTTATTAATTTTAACCACACTGAAACATAAGTGAAATTTTCCAAAAAGACGTGATTTTTTTAAGGGGCTAAAAGACCTTAAAACTCATTTTTTATATGTTTTTTTTTCAATTCCTACTATTAGTTCACACTCTCCCTATATTTATTTATATATACATTTATATATTTATATATCTTGTTCAAATTTTCAATCGTTAATAAAATACTCATTATTCATCCTATCAAGTTGAAATAAATTTTTTAAAACTTGTACTGGATGACAATGGATGTTAATACAGTTTTTTCAAATATTAATTAATTAATTAAATTTTAATTAATTAAGTTTAGTTTTGTATGGGAAACAAAATGGCGGCCATTGGTTATTGAAGATCAATGAAAGTATTTTCAGTAAGGGGTTACCATAGAGGGGACCCTATTCTGTCGCCAAATACCGCCAAGTTTGTCGCCAACTTGGCGATATTTCTAATATTTCGCCAAATTCCCATAGAGTTCCATTGTAAACCTACTTGCTTATAGAAAATCAACAAATTGAGATATTTTAATGCAACAAAAACTAATATTAGCTTAAGGGATTATATTAAATTTTTCTTTGATGACCTAAGTAGGAATTGACTTTAAAAACAAAATTTTTATATTACTTGTTTTTAATTGCACTTTAAATACTATGCAAAGGCACAATATATGAATTATGGCATATATTTATCACACAAGAAAATATATATTCTATTTATATAAAATCCAAGTCTCTGTGTGTCCCTCACAATTCCGGTTAGACCGCCTCATTGATTGGCCAGGGTGAGTTCTTCAACAATGAGTAGTTGTTGAAAAATAGTAATGACAGGGTTACCGCAATAGAGCCAAAATTTGACCAACTTGGCGAAATATCGCCAAATTTGGCGACAAAAATTAGTTATCATATATGAAGCCAACTTGGCGATAGCTGGCTAATTTGGCGAAATTCCCATTTCAACCCATTAATCTTCCATAATTGAGCTGACCGCAATTTAATTTAAACTCCGCACATTTAAGGTTTTTTCAAAAACTATGGGTCAGAAATTAAAGTGTAATATACGAAAATGTACGTCTTTACATCTTCATCCCGATGTCACTAATAATATAACCGCCACTAGACTGCGCTGTACTATCTGAGTTCCTAGCTGCCCGATTTTAATAGACTTTAGGTACTTTTCCAGTATATGGGGCCTTGCCGAAATGCAGAAAATGGCCTTAAAGTTTTCACTTTACTTATATGTTTAAGTGTGTAAATTATTTATTTTTAAGAATTAACAATCTAAATTGTTCAAAATGCTAATTTAAAAAAGGTAAATAAAGACTGAATAGATATGACCTGTAATCCGCAAAAAGCCTCAAATCCGCACAACACTTGGAACCAAGATGTGCGGATTAGTAATCTTCTACTGTTTTACAGTTTTTCATAAATTACTTTCGTTTTTAAAATGTGTTATTTTCATCTTTCAACAAGCGAGAAAAACTCATATTCTTGCACATGTGTTGTATATATATATTTATATTTCATTTTCCGTCATTTTTGACGGGCAATCTTTCTAGTATATATATATATATTTTGAGAAAAATAAGGAATTTACCTGGATAATTTAAGCACTATGAAGAACTTTTCAAAATACCCCATGCGCATTTCATATCAATTAAAATCCCCAATATTTTAATATATTAATTTCAAAGGCTAAAAGGTGTAAATTAAAACTTTAAAACCAGTAAAAATACGTTTATTTCGACTGTTGACATGTTTCGACTCACCCCGAGTCATTTTCAAAAACAAATAAATAAAACTATTCTAAATGTGCAAAGTCTATGACACGCCATCATTCAGTTTTCTACGTATTCTTTCATTATTACGCACGTTACATTTTTATTTTATATGGATGTTTATTTTATTTTATTTTCATACTCATTGAGTAGCTCGAGCCATAGTTTTGGTAAGTGAAATCATGCTGCATCGTTACATATTGAGCTTTTGCGCGTTACAATCTCTATGGTTTATCTTATAATGGGTGGATAACTGGGCGAGAAAATTATTTTACTTTTATTGCAAATTTACTTGGATGGTTTCTTCTTGATAAAATGTTGCCAGGGCTGTGGTTTTTCTATTATATTTAACATCAGCTATAGGTTCCTTTTTCCTATACCTAAATTTCCTGCTAGTCATACCAATATAGTAATTCTTTGATCCGTTTGCTCTAATAAATGGTATTTCATACACCCCTGAGTATTCTCAAAACTAATTGGGTCAATTTTAGCGCAAATGATATTCTTCAATTTCGGAGGTGGTTTTGCTACTAAGCAGATATTCAAACGTTTAACCCCTTGGGGACGAGCGAACAGTATTCGTGCCGCGTAAGGCGCTCAGAATCGGGAATTATTCTCACCAGTAAATTTTTATTGTAAATTTTGCCTTATTAAATCCGAGCATTTTCCATATTCAATTAGGCAAAAATTTCTGTTTTAAAAAACCGGTGATTAAAGACGCTCGTCCCGAAGGGGTTAAAGGCTATATTTTAATTTCTCAAAAAAGCTTGGAATATATTGCATAGTATAAAGTTTGTATTTTTGCGAATCAAATTTACGTTCAGGCTTCTTATTATTGGCAATATTTATATATATTTATTATATATTTCTATAGATTTTTAGGTGCGTTCGTAATTATATAAACGAGTTGGAACCCGTCGAAATTCGACGAATTAAAATGTTTAGCATGGATCTGTTAGATCGAATTTATAGACCTACAAAAATAATTACAATAAGAAATTCATCTTGCATTGGTTATCTAACTCTTAAAACAGATAATGTTTTTAACCTAAAATTACCAAAATATTATTTCCAAAAACTTCAACTGCTTAAATTATTGAAAAATTAAACTGTATTAGAATACGTAATCAAGATAAGTAATTATGTTGAAGTTATTGACTGAGGCTCTTACATTTGTTTTTACGGGATGAAAAATCAGTAAAAGGGATTTCGCTTTGTCACATCATAAAATTTCCCCCCTTAAAATCTAAACTATACGTTATTTTCACATTCTCAAAATTTACATACGCCCCACTCAAATTCACAATTTAAAAGTATTTTAACGCACAATACATTATTAATTAAGGTATTTCCAAACTTAAAGTCACGTTTGTCTGTTAAAACTTTTCATGTGAACTTTCGCATAAAATTTAAGTTCTAATTTCAGTACCCGCGAAAATCTATCATTCAGAAACTTGCCTTTAGTTGCCATAGTATTGGCCATTTAGTATTGGTCAAATATTTAGTTTTTATGAAATAAAATGATTGTTTTGTTTTAAATATGACATAATTTTTACTCACTGAATCATTTTGCCTAACGTCTCAAACCCAGTATCAGCGTAGTAATGTAAAAATATTGAAATATCTTCTTCAATCTTTTGATTTATGAAGAAGAATGAGTGTTTTTTTTAATGGCTGACGTCATTTTCTGTTCAAATATTAGAAAAAAGTTACTTTTATTTGTAATGTGAAAATGGCATCAATAAGGATATAGTTATGGTTTAATTATTTTTAATGATTATTTTCCCTTTACTTTTAATAGAAATGGGGTACTTTTGTTGCCACGATTAGAAAAATGGTATTAAAAATTACAAAAAAATTAATATCTCAAAAACAAATTGAGATACAGCTTTCAAACAAATTGCATTTAAAAGAGCATTTTTTTCTTCATACGACGGTGTAAAAATTTAAAGTATGCGATGTTTATAAGTTTAAAAATTTGCAGTAGTAAAAATTGCAAAACCGAAATTTCATTTCAAATTTCAAAGTGTTGCCATTCGCAAAATGACGTATGCGTTACGCACAGATATGTTTGTCCTTTATAATATAGATACGTAGCACCTACAGCCGTCGTTCAGTCCGTCTGTCTGTCCGCATATAACAGAACATAAACTACCCAATCGAATGGTCTGAAATTTTAAATATATAATTGTTGAAAATTTTGTCGAGTCACTTCAAATTTTATGAAAATCGGATGCATAGTTTAATGACAGAGACAGTTAAAAGTTTTCCGTTACATGAAGGCCAATGGGAATAAATTATTGCAAGTGCATTTTAATGTTGTTACAGACTTCCGAATGGTCTGAAATTTTAATATATTATTTTTGCGAAATTTTGTCGAGTCATTTCAAATTTTATGAAAATCGTATGTATACTTTAATGACAGGGAGAGTCAAAAGTTTCCCGTTACATTACGGCTAATGGAAAAAAAATGTTTCAAGTGCATTTTAATGATGTTACAGCCTTTCGAACAGAATGAAATGGGTAGACACTTATGAAGTGCACTAAAATATACATTCAGTACACTATGCGGTGCAAAAAATATTTATAAAACTAGCTATGGCACGAACGCAACTCATTTGCCACCATTGACGAGCAATTTCCAACTTGTTTATGCTAGTTTGGTTTACATATGCAAATAAAACTGTGCATCGAATTTCATACATTTGAATATAAAGCTAACCAAAAAGAAATTTTTAAATGGAATGGAATTTTCATACATTTGGAATTATGGAATTATTCCAATGGAATTTTCAGCATTTTTGCATTATTTCTGCACTTAATTATCTTTATCTTTTCCAATTATATCTAGTTTCAGAAAACTATGCACAGTTTTATTTGTATTTGTAAACCAACTGGCATAACAAATTTTGGGTATTTTAACTGATATGGCATGACCATGGGGCATTTCGAAAAGTTCTTCATAACGCTCATGAAATATTCAAACAAATTCTTTATTTTTCTCATTTAAAAAAAAAATATATTTATTTTCGGATAAATATATTCCACAAATCGTATACAGTAGAACCTCGATCCATCGTTTTTCAAGAGGTACGTAAAAAAAAAAAAAAAAAAAAAAAAAAAAAAACAACGTTTATGCCTTACTAATACATGCAATGCATACAGTATACTAATAAATACTAATTTGTTACTGGTCAAACTGTAAAAGGTATAAATCGAAGTTGTAAAAAATTGATATTTTAAAAAATCAGTGATTTTATGTTGGGTTTTTCGTTCATTTTTTTAAAATTAAACAATAAATTTTCAAGATGTACAACATTTTTCCGGTAATTTTCTGTAATTTCATGTGCATATATATAAAAGTTCGTGCAGTTTCAAATGTCGAAATTAATTATACATAGACTATGCAATAGTGTAGGCTCACCTTCATGGGCATGAACATTATCCTCACCTTCATGGGCATGAACATTATCCTTTGCTTCTTCGCCATTATTTTCATTTTTTTGCATCATCACACATTTCTCCTATGCTTAGGACACCACATATCGCAACATTTTGATCTATGGAAATATAATCGCTAAATTTCACTAATCGCGCTAATCCTTGTCCCTTCCCCTAAAACAATACAAATGAATTATTTTAGGATAAAAGAAGTAATTCCAGTTTGTATGTCATATGGATCCGTTTGACCTTCAATTTCATTTCAGTGAAAAAATTTACGACGATTAATGCGAGAAAACGACGTTTTGAAGAACGATGTATGCACGGAAAAAACTGTTTTGTCAAAACAACTATATTTTGGTTAATATAGCTCCAACCAAATATTTTGGTTGGAATGACCAAATTTTGGTTGGACTAACCAAAGAGGATTTGTTGAATTAACAAAATCATTTGGTTAATCTAACCAAAATTTGATCATTTTAATCAAAATATTTGACTGAAGCTGTATTAACCAAAATTTAGTTCTTTCAACAAAACAGTTTTTTCCGTGTGCGTGTTTTGTTAACATTATTTAAATATAATTTGTGCAGGGACCATAGAAAAAAAACGATTAATGCGGGAAAACGATAGATCGGGGTTTCACTGTAGTAGTATAAGTCATATTGAGTAGTGTTTAAAGAGCAATTAAAAAAAAAATGAGTTTGAAGGTCCCTTGTCCCCTTAAGGCTGTTCTCAAATCTAAAAAGGCAACTTTATGACCTAAGTTTAAATTTATTTTTGGTCGAAAATGCATGAAACTAGCAATTGTTGTTGTTCAAAAACTATGTAATCGAGCTGTTTTTTCCGTTTTTTTTTTTTTTTTTTTTTTTTTTTTTTGCAAACGCAATAGATTTTTTAGAAAATAGTGTCAAAGTGGACGTTTTGAACCGAAGTTCCCGAAGAAAGCAGAAAAACCAGTCACCGAAAGGAGAAAAACATCTTTGTCACGTGATCAAAATTGCTTATAACTCAATCGGTAATTTATGGATAAAAAAATGGAAAACACAGTTCGATTCCAAATCGCTTTCATAATCAGGCTTTCCAGTTTTATATCTTTCCGTTAAAAAAATGGCCCCACCAGTGGCCGAGAGGTTCTGTTTTCGAACTTGGTAGACGGGAGGTTCTGGGTTCGAACCCAATCGTTCGGAGTTTTCCGTGGTTTTCTTCGAACCTTGCATTTCCTTGCGTAAATACGGGTTAGGATCCCTTAGAAAGACCACCCCCCCCCCCACGGAGGGCATCCCCCCTCTTAGGGCCTATATCTCTCGTGTTCATATTTGGCCGTTATAAACACAACCAACTGTTAAAAAATTAATTTGTAAATGTGTCAAAACATTTTGCGCTTGTTAAGCAGAACAGCCTTAATTCTTGTTACTTTTTTTTTTTTTTTTATCACAAAGTAACCTTCTGTACTACCTTTGTATTTCCTCTGACTGTTGCTGTAACTGGAACCACGAAAGCAGTTCTCATGTGCTTCTGTTTTTGTTGCAGGTGTTACAATTGCTGTGTGTCGCTCTCTGCTACCAGATGGCGTTCGCTAAACCCAGAGCGGGATTTGGTGCTGGATATGGAATGGATATGTCTATGGGAGCCTCGACGGAAACAAAAGAAGGTGGTGCAACTAATGAACGCGGAGGAACTGGAGGCGGAAGTAGTTTCTCTTTTAGTCACAAAGAAAATGTTCGAAGTGGAGGTGGTACAGAAGATGGAAAGAAATGAGAATGTTTGACGATTCACAATCAAATTTTCGAAGATTATGATTGAATAGTAATTCAAGCAATAAAAATATATATTATGCATATTTGAAGTGGGTGCGTTTATTTTGAGGTTCGTGTACTTCCCTGTTATTACAGGGGCTTGAGGCGATAGGGGAAACGATGAGACTGATTTTGACGAGGAAAATAAAATTTTCAAAAGCAAATTTTATTCATACCTTGAATCTCAAATTATTATGCATCTTCATGAAATAAATATCAACTAGATTGTACCCGTCAATATTTGACGTAAATAACTTGAATGTATCATTAGAAAAATTCTTGAATTTTTAATTTTCGCTTTTAAATGAATTATTGAAATTTCCATATTGCATAATAGACCGGGAAGCGGCAGCACAGAGCATCATCTCATCGAGTTCACGGCTGAAATTCCTGAATAAGTTTATTCGGATATTAAAACGCAATCGGTCTGCCAAGTCCTATCTCGGTGGAAGACACCTGTAAACCCGATTTTAGCGCTTGACTCGTAGGTTTACCATTGTGTATTCCTGCTTCCAGTCCTCCATCTTTTCATACCTTTGGATGCAGGAAAACACTATGCCTACAAGTCAACCGCTAAAATCGAGTTTCAGGTGTTTTCCACCAAGATAGGACTTGGCAGACCGATTGCGTTTTAATATGCGAACCGAGTTTGAATTAATTCTGGAATTTCAGCCGTGAACTCGATGAGGTGATTGTCTCTGCTATCGCCTCCCGGTCTATAAGCTATTCCTGTTTCTTTAAGGCGATAGAGTGTGCTGTCAATCTAACCTATTCAATGAAGTGAAAGAATTTTAAGTTTATAATTTACAACCCATTATGCTTGTTTTTTATCAGAAATTTACCTAAAAATAATGGGCAGAGCTTTTATTTTTATTTACTACAGTTTTTTTTTTTTTTTTTTTTTTTTATAACAATATTTATTATTATTCTTTTACACGACCACTAAAAGTTGCCCTGAATTTTATTTTTATCAGTCTCGTTCTCTAAAAGTCCAAATTTGAAACTCGATGCAGCTAACTATTTATAATATACATTTTTTATTATTATTATTTGAATTTATTTTACCTTTTTTATACATTTTTTAAGTATCAAACCATGGATATCAAGGAATTATCTTTTATAGTTCTTATATGAGTTTTTAACCATTTGGAAAAATGGTTATTGTCCTCTGTCAGGGTAGGAAATCAGAAACATATCTGAAGCGTTTTATTAGTTGAATCCGCATTTCATTCGTTTTCTGTAATCTGTATTTTCCCTTTACTTTCAACAGAGATGGATACTTCTGTTGCCCCTATGACAAAAAAGTAATAAAAACTACAAAAAAAATAATAATAATAACTCAGAAACAAATTGAGATACAGCTTTCAAACAAATTGCATTTAAAAGTACATTTTTTTCCTCTATACAATGGTGTAAAAAGTAATAGTGTGGGATGTTTAGAAGTTTAAGAATGAAATTTCATTTAAAATGGGTCCAGGAATATTAATGGTTAATCCATGGCGTACGTAATGAATGGCCAGCTCCGTAGAAGTTTAAAAATTTACAGTACCGAAAAATGTAATCCATGCGGTACGTAATGTATGAAATTTCGTTTAAAACTGGTCAAGGAATATGAATGTTTAATCCATGGCGTACGTAATGTATGACCAGCTCCGTAGAAGTTTAAAACTTTATAGTACCGAAAATTGTAAAACTGAAATTTCTTTTAAAATTTGTTCATGATGGGTCCAGGAATGTTAATGTTTAATCCATGGCGTACGTAATGTATGACCAGCTCCGTAGAAGTTTAAAAATTTACTGTACCGAAAATTGTAAAACTGAAAATTTCTTTTAAAATTTGTTCATGATGGGTCCAGAAATGTTAATGTTTAATTCATGGCGTACGTAATGTAGGATCAACTCCGTGCGATTTTTTATGTCTTAAATTTTAGTCTTTGAAAAAATCATTTTCCAAATGGTCGTTGTAATTAGTTAAATTGCATTTTTTTTTCTTTCTTTTTATGTTTCACGGAAAAGAATGACAAACTTTGCTTTCTAACACTGACATACATAATGGTCAGAAAATGTAACAAAAATCAGCACTGTAAGAAATTTAAAACGTTATGTAAGGGCATCACAGATGGAACGACAGGGCACTTTATTTCTCATTTACAAACCATACGGTCGAAGAAATAACTTAACTTAAACAATCCTTGCTTTTATCAACAAATATACATCTCTATGTAATCGAAAATGATATTACAAAAAACAAAACAAAACAAAACAAAAAAAAACTTCTCTTAAAACAAAGTATAAAAAAAAATCAATTTAACAAATTACAACGACCATTTGGAAAATGATTCTTTCGAAGTCTAAAATTTAAGACATAAAAAATCGCACGGAGTTGATCATACATTACCTACGCCATGAATTAAACATTAACATTCCTGGACCCATCATGAACAAATTTTAAAAGAAATTTCAGTTTTACAATTTTCGGTACTGCAAATTTTTAAACTTTTAAGGAGCTGGTCATACATTACGTACGCCATGGATTAAATATTAATATTCCTGGACCATTTTAAATGAAATTTCATTTTTAAACTTCTAAACATCCCACACTATTACTTTTTACACCGTCGTATAGAGAAAAAAATTTACTTTTAAATGCAATTTGTTTGAAAGCTGTATCTCAATTAGTTTCTGAGTTATTATTTTTTTTTTTTTGTAGTTTTTATTACTTTTTTGTCATAGAGGCAACAGAAGTATCCATCTCTGTTGAAAGTAAAGGGAAAATACAGATTACTGTATAGACCTATCAGAAAACTAATAAAATGCGGATTCAACCAATAAAATGCTTCAGATATGTTTTTGATTTCCTACCCTGACCGAGGACAATAACCATTTTTCCAAATGGTTAAAAAAACTGTTTTTTTGTCAACCCTGTTCTAAATGTTAAAAGGTTATGTTTTGAATATGTTAATATACATTTTCAGTGTAATTCAAGAATGAAATTGTTGTTTCATCTGGAACAAATAAAGATATGCCCAACATTGCATTTTAAAAAATTTCAAAACCTACGCATTCTCTAAATTAACCAGAGCGGACCAACTTCCCAAGAAGTTTCGAGAAAAATGCTTTCCAAAATTTGCACCAATTTTACTCAAACACTTTTAGGCTAGTTCTGTCAGTGCCACAGGAGCCCGAGCTTCTTCAGCAAACATAGGCCAATAATTAATTTGCCAGTGTTAACAGGGCCGGCGCAATCATTAGGCAAACGGGGCGGCTGCACAGTGTCCCGTGCCAACTGCGGTCTTGTTAGGGGATGAGACTCTCTCTATACAGGGTGTTTCAAAATTATGTGTCAGAAATGTAAAGGTAGATGGAGAAGACCTAAATAATCAGATTTCATAGAGGAATGTGGGTGCGGGAATGTAGCGTTGAGGCAGTAGAGGGCGCTGTTGAGTTTGGCGGATGAAAGCACTTCGCTAGCTTGAATCGTCATTCCCTGCACAGGTTTTGAGCAACGTGTATAATTACACCAATGTTGAGACTGCCGACATGCATTTCTTGTACGGGGTTGCACAAGCAAATTGAGTGGGTTTTCAAAGTATGCACGGGGAACAATTCCCGGGTAGGAATCTGCCGGATCGACGAACATTTGAGGATCTTCAATGGGAGTTGTGCGCGAGTGGATCGTTTTATGCTTCCAGGCGTGAAACGGACACTGGAAGCAGCATTAAGCTGCTATTAGATTCCCCAACTTTTTCCCGTTCAAAGGGAGAAAAAGGTTACAATTGTCGTTGCTAAAATTGGAGGAAAACCAGTACTACCAGTACCAGGTGTTAATATTTATCGCCTATTGCTATCAATCGCTTTTCTCTGATTGGGTGAAATGTTGGAAGTTGGGGGGGGGGGGGGGGAAGTCGCGGCTAACGCAGACTTTTTTAGAGCTGTGGATAAAAAGTTGGGGATATTGCAGTTTGCTATCACGCTGGGTGTTGAGAGACAGTATTTCGCGAAAAGTTGGAGGAAATCAAGAGTTGGCTCAAAAATTGCTCGAAAAGTGGGTGAATCTGATAGCAGCTTTACGCACAATGGAGGACAGGGCCAAAATCAGACTTTTTTGCACCCGGGGCAAACATGGATTTTGGCGCCCCCACCCCCTCCCATTCTCCTCGCGCACAACAAAAGTTATCGACCGCAGAGGTACCCTATGTAAAAAAAAAGAAAAAAAAATCCTTAAAAAATAAAAATCATTTAATAATAATTAAAATGCTAGGAAGAAATATATAAACAACGCTCCCATAGAATTAACATTTGCTTGAGCGTTAAGAGCCTGCACTAGTCACGCGAAGAAACTGGATCACTCATGTTAACCCTATGGGAGTGTTCTTTAAATTTCTCACTTGCATATGATTAGTTTTAAATTATTTTTTTTTTTCTTGCTTAGAGGAGCTGAGATTGAATTCTAACCGGGTTAGTGATTACTTTTCGATTTTGGTTGCAGATTTTTTTTATAGAAATATAAAGTTAGGTTCACTTTCACAAATTTGAAAAGAACGCTCCCATAGCTTTAATATTAGCTTGCAAGTTTCTTTGTATTTCATATACAAGGTGGCCATAATTAAACTGATAGTACTCAAAGTGTTCTGTAGCGCGATCTCATTGAGAGAATGACGCCAAATTTTATAAGAAGAAAAAAAAATTAGTTCCAAAAGTCGCCGCTAGGGGAATATGTGGCGCTGTGTAACGGAAAAGAGAGCTTTAAAAAGTGCAGAATCAATACTGAAATGAAATTACTTTTTATTTAGCACATTTAACGATTTTAGAATTGATTCTACATTTTCTGTTATACAGCACCACATATTCCCCTGGCGGTGACTTTTGGAACTAAATTTTTTTTTCGCGGAATCATTCGTCCCCCGTTTTGTTTAATCTTCTTACAAGAGTTGGTGTCATTCTCTCAATTGGATTGCGCTGCAGAACACCCCGAGTACAGTCAGTTTAATTACGACCACCTTATACGTTTTTTGCATGAAACGACAAACAAAATCTTCATTTGACGACCCCCTTCGCCTTTTCTCCTGGCGCCCGGGGCACTTGCGCGCTTTGCACCCCCCTAGTTTCGGCCCTGGTGAAGGATAGTTCTTCGACAAAGTCGAGAGCGGTTGGATGCGAGTCATTTCCTTGCTTAGCCCCACACATGAAATGCATGTCGTGAAGCTCCGCATTCGTGTAGCGGTGCACATTGCTGGAAATCTGTGCGGGGAATGACAATTCAAGCCACTTTCAATCGCCGAACTCAACAGCGTCCTCTACTGCTTCAACGCTTTATTTCCGCACCCACATTCCATTCCTATACTAAATCTGCTTATTTAGATCCCCTCTACCTGCCTTTACATTTCTGTTACATAATTTTGAAACACCCTGTATAATTCGAAATAACTTTTCCAATGTGTCAAATAATATTTTTGTATTAGATTGTTTTTAAATGTTCCTTTGTGAGAAAAAACTGAATATTAATTTTATTTCTTACATGCAAAGTTCATATAATTGTCGGCAACTGTGTAGATTGGATGACCCCGAAAGTAACTATGTGAACAAAAAAATATATATATTTAAAATATCGTAAAGTATAAAACATTTTACGAAATTAAAAATAATTACGCACATTAAATGTGAAAGTAGTACTTTTCATACTTTTTATTATGTATTATTCTATGTTATAGACAATTAAACAATAAATTTTATTAGTCCAATATTGTGGAATACATTGGGCCCCACTAACTGTTTTGCTAGAGCCCAAAGACACGTTGTGCCACCTCTGAGTGTGTCAAGCCATTTGATACACACTTGGACGGGTGACTTGATTTACACTGAGTCATCTCTTAAACTGGCTCTAAGAGTCAGAGCCTGATTAATTCTATGTCGGACCCAGGGCACACACGCCATGTCGGGGCCCCTTTTCTAAAAATCATGCATTATAATTTAGACAAGCAGCTTTACACGCAGTTTACAATTTAAACCCAACTTTACGAAAAAACAATATATTATAGACACACGTAAAAATGCATTTAAAAGTATAGGAAGGTAAAATCTTCTGCACTATATGGTTTATAGAGAGTGCGAAACGCTAAACCTATAAAACTGAATAAAACATGTTAGATATAATATCCGTTCTTCTTGGAATTTTGAAGTTTACATTAAAGTTCTTTGTCGGTAGTAAAAAATTCGGAGATATTAATACATGGAAATTATTCCAGAGAGACACATTCGCCTTGCATACAATATTTCTATCGATGCTGGATTTAATTAAGTTTCGTGTTTGCCCAGGTCGGTGGCTCACGACAAATATTCCATCTTGTGCTGCGTTTGTAGCCTTGCCAACATTTAATAGTGAGAAATTTTCCAGGCTGGGTATCGTTCCATGTGGTTTAGTCGGTAGAACGTCAGTGCGCTAAACTGATGGTCCGGGTTCAAGTCCCGGCATGGAATCTTTTTCACTATGTTGGCCTTTGCGCCTCTTAAGCAATTACTTTGAAATTTGAAATTCTGAGATAGTTTTGTTTACATGAATTGGAAAAATACAAACAGAATTTTTTTTTCTATGAACTATGTTACATTTTCAATATTTCAGATTATTAATTTATCGTCTGCATTATTTCTCTATTTAAATTTAAATATTTAAGTTCAAAAACAACTTTAAAAAACGTATTAAGTAAATAAATAGAAAGCATTTTAAATAATTTATATTCCGTTAATAATCCTATAATTAATAATTATTCAAAGTAATAAATATTATAATATGCAATTAAATATAATTCTAATAGTGTACAGATCTTTTAAAATATAAACATTACGGCATATCGTTCGTCAAAGTAACTTACAATGCTTTTCTTACAATCGCTTACTTCCGAAAATATAAATTTAAAAAGTTATTTAATATTAATTATTTTATTCTAAAACTATTTTTATTGGATGCTACTATTTATTTCTAAGCGATTGCCAAAATTTCATTAATTTTAAACCGTAATTTAGCGAGATATCCGCATTACAAAATTTAATCACTTCTGTCAGTTTTAAAAGACGCGCGATCCATTTTTTTTCCCCGACGCAGTTAGACATTTTTTATCTTTCTTCCTCGCAGAAAAGGACGTCGTGACGTCACTCTATCCTCCATCTTGTTTTGGTATCACGGCGTGATATCGCCGGTACTCAGGAATGCAGGGGGAATGCAACTTCGATTACGATACAAATCGTTATCGATATTTCGATTGCGATGAAAATCGCTATCGTGATGACTCAGAGGTGCACGTACCGGTCGCTGATTGGCGAATTTAAGTTGAGCGTCGGTTTCAACGTTCTTTTCGGGCCATCTGGATTTTATCTCACACATTTTGTCAAAATGTAGCGGTGTGTTTGCACGTACGTTTGAGGCTGAGGCCTCAGACGGAGAAAATGATGGCGAACATAGGCGTAACTTGGGCTCTAAGACTGGGGGGGCAAAAATTTTAAGGCCATTTTTTAAAAAATATTTATACCCTCCCTCCCTATCACCACACACATATACTTAAATTAAGACGTCTTTTTTTTTACCGCGCAAAAACACCCAGGTTTTTACTGATTTCGTAGATATTTTCAGATATTTTAGTTTATAAAAATATTTATACTCGTTTGAACATTTCGAAATTTTTGCAGGTGACGTAAATCTGGTCTATCGAAATGCTCTAAAAAGTTTCTGTTAAAATACGCACGTATAGTTACTTTTAGCATAGAAAAAATATCGTCACCGTGAGGCGCGAAGTAACCTCCGTGCCGGTATATTTGAAAGGGTTAAAATCCTTATTTTTAAAAGCCGATTATAACATCAATTAGAAGAATGTTTCACCTAAGAACATATTTTTGGTTTTGTCGGTACCTTTAAAATTGTGCCCTTAAGGGGCGAAACCGCGACGAAACACTCAGATTTTTTATTTTCATCGAATTTTTCACATATTTTATCTTGTAAAAAATATTTTATACCCGTCCGAACGTTTCAAAAATTTTGTAGGTTATGTAAATCTGTCCTATAGAGATGCTCTAAACAGAAAAAAAAAGTATGGTGTGTAAAGTAAAAAGTAAAGTGTGTTAAGTATGGACGTTTTTTTACTTTTAGGGTTAAAAAAATATCGTCTCCATAAAACGCGAAGTGACCTGAGTTCGCCAGTGTATTTGAAAAGGTTAAAATTCCTATTTTTTAAAACCACCGATTAGAAGGTTTTAGCTTTGAGAGCACATTTTTAATTTGTCGGTACCTCTAAAATTGCGTCCTCGAGGGGCGCTGCAACAGGACAGTAAAACGCTTCACGGAAAAAAGGAGCCTTTTTGGAAAAAAAAAATTCGAAGGATTAACTGATATTTTTTTCAATTGATTGCGGCATTTGAGACATAAGAGTACGATCTTATAGAACATGTCATCCGTTTTTAACTTAACTAAGCAGTTTGACTGATGTAAGTTAATAAATAATGACAAAATACTCCCGAAATTCCTTCTTTTCGAACTTCATTTTCTCCCGATGCATAAATAAGGCTTCTGCGCGTGCGCCACCACTTTTTCCCTTTCGCAAGGGCCGAGATGAGTTATTAATAAGAGTGATTTGTGAATTTTAATTAATAACTCAACTAATTATTAGAATTTTAAAATTCTGAAATCTCAGAAGAGACTTTGGGCTACTTTCATAAAAATTGTCAGCTTCGTACTTACGCTAGATTTTGCTAGCCATCGCATACACAGACACACACACACACACACACAAAGCGAAACTTTTTTTTATTAGTATAGATTGTCCTCAAATTGGGCGAGCTTTTTTGACATTTCCCCTTAATAATTCATTTGATTATTATTTCTTCTTTTTCATACCGATACACATTTATTAAGGGGAAAAAAACAAAATTAGCATACAGGAGAAATTTGAAAGGGATTGATTGAAAAAATAATTCGTATGCGACATCTTAATCATCGGTTAGATTTTAGAGCTGTTTAAATCTAGTAACATTAATAGTTCATTTTTTTTTTTCAACTGGCGGTAAACTGTTATAGTCCACTAATTTCCAGGGAAATTCCACATAACTCGTTTTTCCCACTCTTTTCGTTCTTGACTATCAAAGCTTTGAAACAACCTCAAATGTAGTGTGAAAAAAGTAATTAATTGGGGAGTTCAGAACCCGTTATCAGAGAAACATTCTGAAAGTCAACCGCCATTCTTAGCGAAAAATACTTTTGATACGATCCCATTCATTCTGGTTTAAGATGAATTCAGATAATTTAGCAATACAAAAATTTAAATTAAACACTGATTTTAATGTTTATTTTAATTCGAATGTTTTCAATTTTTTACATTTTCTAAGTGGGCTCCCCTTAAAGACCGAAATAAAAATATTCAGTATTTTTATATAATGTTTTTACTTTCAAAATATTAAATACAAAATTTTATGTAATTTATAGTATTTTGATGGAAGAATGAAGAAAAAAATGTCAAGTTTTCTGCTTCGATTTATCTAAAGCATATTTCCTTTTTTACCATATTCTTCAATTGTACTTGAGGCTGGTCTCAAATCCAAAGGGTCAACTTTATGACACAAGTTTTCATTTATTTTTGTTCGGAAAAGCATGGAACAGGCAAGTGTTGTTATTCAGAAACTATGCAATCGAAATACGTTTTCCATTCTTTGGTAAACGTAAATGATCTTTCAGAGAATACCATCAATTGGAATTTTGAACCGAATTTCTGGACGTAAGGAGAAAACCAGCCAGAAAACCATAAAAAAAAATCAATTATGTATTATTTTATCCTAAAGAAAACAAGTGGGCAAGTGTGATATGCAGAGGATTTCGTTTAATATCTCTTTCAAAACACTTTATCCTTAAATTAACAAACCAAAATTGTAATAGAAAATTAATAATTCCTTGCATAAATGGCAGCATTATTATATTTAGGAATGCGTCCCCCTGAAAATTATCCACTTCCATATTTCAGTTTTTTATATATTATACAAAGTTTAAAACAAAACGGATATTTCTACCAAAAATTATCGCGTTACGTATATACATACGTATATACAGAACATGCGGGCACATTAGCTATCAAGCTTTGATAGTCTGGGAGCTAACAAATAAACGGTAATAAAAGCTAAACGATAATGCATGTAATTAATAAATAGACGTAACCAAATGCGTAAAGTTTTTTTACAAATCAGATTAGCCATTTTTTTCACAGAGCCCTTGTTTTCCCCCACACACAAATTCAGCTCACCTTAAATTCATAAAATTCTTATTATGTGTTATGAACTATGTCAAAGTTTAAAATCGATCGGTTCTTTAGTTTTCCTAATTTTAACAAATTCCCGTCAATTGTCTGTACGAAAAAGCATCCCTTTTATGTTTAAAAATCGATTTTTTCATAAACCGGAAAGTTGTGGTCCGATTTTTTTTTTATTTAGATTTTACGAATCAGCGTGCGAAATAACATCCGGATGCGAAAGAACCAAATTTGTAAAATCAATAGTTAAAAAAATCTGTACTGCGATTATGTACAAACATTATAAGTGTTAAAATAAATAGGGTTCTTACTGATTAATACTAAAAAATAAATAGAACTATATTCCAACTATAATATTAACCTAAATAAGTAAATAGCAAAAATTAATATTTTATGAAGAATTAAATAATAATGAATATGTAACATGGTTCATATACTCGAGAACAAATACTATTCCAGCACACTTTTAGATGCGTGCATAAAAATGGCATAGAATAAACACATAAGGAAAATAGTGACCACATTGATTATCTATTTCACAGAAATCTTATCAGATCTTTCATATATAATAAGAGATATATTAAGAGAACAGAGCTTTATTTTTTTCTTTAACTGAAAGGGAAAAAAAAAAGATATTTAATTTAATGATAAGAATTTATCATTACAAGAGCAGGAGTCAGGAATAAACTAAGCTAAAATTTAGGGATTCTGTACATCCATCAGGCGTCCTTTTGACGAAATTTGAGTTTTTACCGCGATCCTTTGGCAGAAAATTGAATTTTTCGCGATCTTATGATGAAATTTCGCGTTTTCCACGATCCTTTGACGGAATTCGTGTTTTTTTCTCGAACCTGTGCCAGAAATTTGCGTTTTTTGCGGCACCCCTGTTCGAAATTCACGTTTTTCCCGAGATCTTTTGACGAAATTCACGTTTTTCCCGAGATCTTTTGACGAAATTCGCGCTTTTACAGCGATCCTTTGGCAGAAATTTGCGTTTTTCGCAATCGTATGACGAAATTCCGCTTTTTCCCGCAATCCTTTTAGAGAAATTTGCGTTTTTTCGCGATTGTTTGACTAAATTGGCTTTTCTTTATCGCGATCGTTTGACTATATATTCGTGTTTTTTCCTCGATCCTTTGACGAAATTCAAGTCTTTTCTGCAATTTTGTGATAGAAATTTGCTTTTTTCCCCGCGCCCATGGAACGAAATTCATGTTTTTATGGCATTTTTGGATAAAATTCAAGTTTAAACAGCGATCTTTTGGCAGAAATTTACTGTTTTTGGGATCTTTTAACGAAATTCCGCTTTTTCCCGCAATCCTTTTAGAGAAATTTGCGTTTTTTTCGCGATTGTTTGACTAAATTGGCTTTTCTTTATCGCGATCGTTTGACTATATATTCGTGTTTTTTCCTCGATCCTTTGACGAAATTCAAGCCTTTTCTGCAATTTTGTGATAGAAATTTGCTTTTTTCCCCGCGCCCATGGAACGAAATTCATGTTTTTCTGGCATTTTTGGATAAAATTCAAGTTTAAACAGCGATCTTTTGGCAGAAATTTACTGTTTTTGGGATCTTTTAACGAAATTCCGCGTTTTTTCCGCAATCCTTTGACATAAATTTGCGTTTTTTCACGATCATTTGACATAAATTTGCATTTTTTTTGCGATCGTTTGACTAAATGTGCATTTTCCCCAAAATCGTTTGACTAAATTCAGGTTCTTTCCACGATCCTTTGACTAAATTCGCGTTTTTCCGCGATCCTGTACTGTAACAGAAATTTGTATTTTTTCCACAACCCTAGGACAGAATTCATGTTTATGTCCAGGATCTTTTGGCGAAATCTGCGTTTTTGCAGCGACCCTTTGGCTATAAATTACCGATTTTTATGCGACCATTTGTCGAATTCACGATATTTTTTGTCAGAATTTTCGTACTTTTTTTTTTGTTGTTGTTCTCTCTCTTTAAGGAAATCCTTTTTTTTCAAGTTGGCAAATTTATCTGCAAGGTCCAAAATAAATGTGCGACGCACGTCACGCACTTTCTGCTACCGGGTAAAAATTGCTACCGGGTAAAAATGTAACTCTTTTTCTTTCCGTGTCACTTGGCCTGCCGTGCAAAAAATTCAATTCTGCTTTTAATTACCAAAAAATTAATTATCTTCGCTTCTGATTATCGAAATTTAAAAATAAAGGCATATTCTGAAAGAGAATAAAATTTTACGTCGGATGGCATAAAAATCATAGCTCGAAAATCGATATTTAAATTTGGTCTTATATAAAAATTCTGAGTCTGTTTCTGACCGCAAGACCGCACCTGTTTTATATTCTCTGGTTATCGCCGAAAATTCAATTCATCAGGCATCTGTCGCTTTCACAAATGAAGGAAAATAAAAGATTTTTTTCTCGATTTTTAAAGAATTTCAAAGTTTTTATGGTACGATAAAGATAATTTTTAGAATTTCTGAAAACTGGTTTTTTCCCCCGTCTTGTGGTACTAATTTCGAATTTCTGGGATGAGTAGAAAAGAAATAAAAGCGCCTTAAAGCAATCGCTACACTGTAAAAAAAATACTGCCAGTTTTCCGGTAGGAATCGGAAAAATAGTTGCCCTTATCGTACCAGAATAATTTCCGACCCAGCTCGGAATAAAATCCGTAAAAATAAGGAAATAGTCAGTAAAACGGTATTTTACGGATTTTATTCCGATTTTACGGATTTTATTCCGAGCTGGGTTGGAAATTATTCCGGTACGATAAGGGCAATTATTTTTCCGATTCCTACCGGAAAACTGGCAGTATTTTTTTTACAGTGTAGTCCTTATCTGCCGTTAAAATGAAACCTGGTTTTAATCGATGGAAGAGATAGTTTTTATAATTTGATAAAAAAATCTATGCTTTTGTTGAATCATGAATGCCTTTCAGATCTTATAATTGGGTGTTTTTTTAATTAACAACGTCCATTAATTACTACTTTTTCAAATTTTTACGATTTGTCGTTTGATGTGAGGTCTTCAGCTATAAGTATGCAAAATTTCAAGTCTCCAACATATATAGTTACGAGCACTGTGACAGACGGACAGACAGACGAGTGAGACGAATAGGGTTTCGTCAGATGAAGGAAACTCTAATGACAATAGTCAGAATCAAAAGATAGTAATCAAGAAATCTGTCCCACATGTGCATTTAAATAGTTCTATGAAAATAAAAAAGGAAAAATGGTTCCGCTTTTCTGAAAAATAGAGCAGAGGAAATATTCTTACTTGAGCTTTGACTACTGCATCAGAAATTACTTCTATGAACGTGAAGACGTTAATTCTGGTTATTTTGAATTATCCAACGCTTATGCCAGTTCGTGCGCAAAATAGCATATAAATGGTTAAATTAAAAAAAAATTGAAATACAAAGCTGGGCTTTAACTACAAAGCGATACAAAAACTGTAGGGGCAAAAGGTATTTGCCCTGTTCCTGAAAAACTAGGCGGTATGTGATCCCCACTTGCCCTCACCAGATTACGCCCAACGGTACAACCGGGTACAACGCGACATGTGCAAGACTTCTAGTCCCTGATGTACGCGAGAGAACGGAATGTGTGTGACGAGCGTCTGGGGAGAGAACGACTGCTAACAGTAGAACTTAGAAAAAATTCTCCTTCCTTTTCAGCTGTGGAGAAAAGGGAAAATCTACTGCGTTCTTCCCTCAGCCTCATGTTGCTTTCCCTTTTTGCTTGCATTTGTTATTCGATTATGGAAATTGTTAAAATTATAAACAGCGAAGAATAATTTGAACACAGAGAAAAGAAAAAAAAAAAAAAAAAAAAAAAAAACAAACATCGAATTTGCAAAAAATGAAATGTTTTCTAAAGGAAATAATTTTTTTAAAAAAATAATTCTAGTAATGGCTGTTATTTATCTGAAAACCTTTTGTTAGATAAATCTGATATAATATTTTTATAGCTTCATATTTTATTATTATTATATTTTAATATATTTTTGTAACAGACTTAAAAAATAAGTAGTTTTGTCAATTCTGCAGTATTCTTTATAGATAATATATTTATTCGAAATAAGCACTCATCATATCCTTCTTTTTTTCTTTTGTGTGTGTGTGAGGGGGTGGGGGGTAAGTTTGTGTAAAATTTTACAGCTAAAGGATTTTTGTAACTTTTGTACTTTTTTTTTTTTTTTAAATATTTTATAATATCTTACTGACATATTATTAAATGGTTCTATGAAGGAAGATGACTTAATAAAGGATAAATGTAATTATTGCAATAAGATTTGAAAAGTTAATTTAAAAATTATTAAGAAGATTTTAAAACCACACTTCCTTTTAATTTCTTACAACATTCTCTTTCATATTTTTAATTCTGTGTGCGCTCTATAACCGTAAGGACCAAATTTCCGAATAGTTAATTATTTAACCCTTTATGCCCCGACGCTACTTTAATGTACCATTAAAATAACTTAATATAAAATATGCATCGATTAGTAGTAGTACATTTTAGAATGAGTTATAGCAGTGGTGTAGTCCTGGAAAAAAAAGTGGGGGGACGCTCATAGTTTCGAACATTAGGGTCTGTATCACACATAGGGCAAACTTTATCTTGAATCTTGCTTTTCATTTTCAATTGCAGGAGAAATTAATCGAAAAAGTAAATTTTGTTTAAAATTAAATTTAAATTTAAAAATTAAATTTAAATTAATTTAATTAGTTTATCTGTTGGACACTAAATAGCTTGCTATAGAATTCAAAAATTTTAAACGTTATTTTATGACTGAATATTTTTGAATAGAATTCGTAATTCAGTAACACTAATTCAAGCAAGGAAATTTTTATTAGAATTTGTTTTGCATTATTTATTTTGGAAATAGTTAAAAAATAGCTGCTTTCCACTGAGAGCATTGAAAGTTATTGCATATTTACTTTATGGTCAGGTGTAGTGTAAGGAATGTATTGTAATCATGGAAAAGAAAAATAAGACAGTTAAATTTTCATATATTTTTACTTTTTGAAGCCTCCTGAATCCATTTTGCCTATTTTTACAACAATTCTCTATGCATGTGCGCATACATGTGTGTATGTTGGTATTTCCTTTCAAACTCCCAAAGTCTTTTTTTTTCTTTTTTTTTCATGTGCGTTTGAACACGATAGCGTTCAAACAGGTGTTTTCTACTGGGCTCAAATTTTGCAAGTATGTTATACGTGATGAATAGACTCTTTAATATTCTGAGACTATATGTCAAACTCTAATTTGGAAGAAATTCGACACGTTTTTCGCATCTAGGCAATTGTTAAGCCATTTTTTGACCAGAAATAAAAAATAAGTACTGTTTACATGAGAAAAGGTATAAAAAATGTGACCAAGGCCGAAGATAATTGATAAGTAATGTTTTTTATTGATCCGAAGAATACGTTTAGTACTCAAATGCTTAGGAATTTTAAAGAGGGGAAATAGATAAATATCCGTCTACAGAACATTTCAAAAAATTGCGTTTCATCAAGATTTCTTTAAAAAAAAAAAAAAAAAAAAAAAAAAAAAAAAAAAAAAAAAAACTTGAAATAGAAATTTTAAATTAGTAACTATAGACTACTTCTAATGTGTAAATGCAATACTTGATTTTTTTTTCTCAAAAATTAGAATTTTAACGGTGTGAAATACGGAAAAAAACATTCTAAAATTTCAGTTTCATCATGATTTCTCAAGAAACTTAAAACATGACACTTGTGTGTTTTCAGGACTTACATGCTCGCTTAAAACGATTTTTTTTTAATTAAAATTTTAATACAGTAAATTGGTGGGAAAGTCCGCTAAAATCGTTTCATCACGATTTATCTGAAGCTGTTTTTTTTTTTTTTTTTTTTTCAAGAAACTTGAAAATAAATATTAGTGGTAACTATTAACATGTAGATGCTCATGAAGAACGACTTTTAAAATTTTTGAGATTGTAAGTGGTGAAATGCACTGAAAACCTTCTATCGTTGCTATTATTCTGAAACTATCAGGGCTAGACACTTTAAATTTGACATAGAAGTTATTTTTAATGCGTAGTTATTCTGATTGAAAGAATTAAATAGGATTGAAATTTGAATGTGTGAAACGGTACAGTGAATGTTACCACATTATAATCAAGAATAAAATTCTACTCTAATAATAAATTTATTTGAATTTGTGGCATTCTATAAAGTGATCAAAGAGCCGAGCAGAAATTTTTTAACGATAGCTTTTTGAAGTAGAGTTTCGATAGCAAATAACACTTATATTTGTACCAGATGAGTTATTTAAGAAGCACTTTCCTAATAAATTAGTTTTCAAGTTAATAAAAAAGTTTCGAATTAATTTTAATTAAATATTTAAATAAAAGTGCAAAATTGTTTTTAAACGATAGCAATATATTTAATTTTGTCACAGTTTAATAATATGCATTTCTTTTCCACTCTCAGAGAACTGTTCAGAAATGCTTGCTCTCATAAACGTTCTCAACTCTTTATACTTTTCTAGATTTTGTGTCAGTAGCCATTCTATGATTTTCCAAATTTTGAGTAAGCCTGTGGTTTTAGCTTGGAGTAAGCAGTTTTTTAATGATTTTGTTGCAGCAAAAAATTTTCTAGCTGAAATAATTTTTAATAGAAGAGTCGTATAAAAGCTTTTTTTAAAATATATTCATTTTTTTTTTAATTAACGAGAATATTACTTCACTGTCATAATATTTCATTATTGTTTTCTTATCTTATTTTAAGCATTTTTATAATCTACATTCCATACTTATCTCAAAAGGTTAGAAAATTAAACCACGTGTCAGTCTTTGTGGTACATCATGTATACCGGCCAATATACACTCATTGCCATAAAAATTTGCGCACCAAGAAATAATTGTGGGATCGTAACGAAACTTGGCATGAAGGTACATATTAGGCAGATATGCAAATGATTAGAAATGCAGTGTGATTGCGCATTGCGTAATGCCACTAGAGGGCGCTGAACTTTGTCCTCCTTGTAGTATAAAACTGGTAAGCAGAACGTGTCTGAGTGTACCTTTTCTTTTGCAAAGGAAACGCTGAGGTAGACATGCCGTTACGCAGCCATCGAAGACAATATGAGCAGCTGTCAGAGTTTTAGAGGGGAAGAATCATCGGGATGATGGAAGCTGGGTGGTCAGCTCGGCGAGTAGCTCGTCAGGTAGGCCGTTCTGATTTTACTGAGAGGAGGTGTTGGGACCAGTTGACTGAAGAGACGTCATTTACACTGCGACCAGGCTCGGGACGCACTCGACAGACCAGTCGTCGAGAAGACCGTTACATCATACGAAACGCACGCGTAGAGCCAACTGCCTCAGTGGCCGCTATCCAGACACAGGCAGAATCTTCACTACGGATCCCTGTGTCTTTCTGAACCATCGCAAGGCGCCTGGCCGAAGGACATCTGGTATCGCGGCGCCCATTACGTGTGCTGCCAATGACACCCACCCACCGACGCCTCCGTTTGGATGGTGTCGCTTACGACAGGATTGGACTGCAACGGAATGGAACCAGGTCGTCTTCAGCGACGACTCTATATTCAATTTGAGCAGCGATGACAATCGTGTTCGTGTGTGGAGGCCCCGTGGTGAATGCCTCAATCCTGCCTTCGCTTTACAGCGACACACCGCTCTCACAGCTGGTGTGATGGTATGGGGAGCCATTGCTTACGATACACGGTCATCCCTAATATTGATCCGTGGCACAATGACAGCCCAGCGGTACGTCCAGGACATTCTTCAGCCACATGTGTTGCCACTCGTGGCAGGGCTCCCAGGAGCCATTTTTCAGCAAGACAATGCTCGGCCACACACAGCAAGGATGTCATAAGCCTGTCTCCGCCACATTACCACCCTTCCCTGGCCTGCTCGATCCCCAGATTTGTCACCAATCGGGCAGAACTGGGATCATTTGGGACGGCAAGTTGGCTACCCTACGAATTTGGTTGAACTCGAGGCGTGTTTACAGAAATTGTGGAACGAGATGTCTCAGGACATCATGCGGAACTTGTATGCCTCAATGCCCGCTCGTATCGCATCGTGCATTCGCTCTAGAGGGGGTCCAACAGAGTACAAAAATTCCCGTTCATTTGTACTTTTTTCTGCAATAAATGATCCTTTTTCTTTGGTTTTCTACTCACTTACTTATATGACAGTAGTACTTAAGCGTGTAAAATTTCGTTTCATTTGGACATCGTTTTCTTGGTGCGCAATTTTTTATGGCAATGAGTGTATTAATTATTCACAAATGTTTGTACAATTAATTTTAGAGCAATAATGTGTGATGGAAAAGCATGTGTAGCATTTTTCATCAACAATAAAGTTTCGTTTAGTTAATTAGTTAATCAAACATCAAGCAATAATTGCCTTTATAAATGGTAATGTATTCATTTGAATGTATTTTGAGAGGCCATATATATAAATTAATAATTATATGCGCACCACATAACACACTAAAATTTAATCCAGCTGCAAAACTTTTAAATAAATATCCGGCCATAGATGGTAGTGTATTTGAATTTTTTTGTGTGTGATTTTGTATGCAGATATCGTTTACATACCTAATTAATGCTTTGTTTATCATAATATATATATATAAATATATATATATATAATATATGCCGAGCTCCCAAATGGTGCCCTTTCCCCCTAAAGTTCCCTTTATAGAAAAAGGTCCCCTTTGGTCCACTTCGTCCTTTTTCGATGACTGAAAAAAAAACTCAAAAAATTTACTAATGTGGAAAAATTGCCGCAAAATGTAAAAAGCTCTAAAAATAATAGAGGACAAAATTTATTTACAGTGGGCTTGTAAGGTGTAGCATTGTAACCGAAATTCTTTTATGAATGTCAAAAAATCGCCACGGTATGCCTCTAAAAGTTAAACTCAATGTAAATCGCATTAAAAATCACTATAGCGCAGAAGACAAAATTTACTACATTAAACTACCAGAAGATTGAAACCGAATGACAAAAAATCCCTGCAAAACACAAAAAACGTATAAAAAAAATTAGCAAAATAAATAAATAAATAAATAAAAATAAAAAATTGCGGTACGAGTTCCGAAACAAATTTATTGAAAAGAGGACAAAATATATTAAACTGCGATAAAAGATTGGAACAGGCAAAAAATCGCATAAAAAATTGCGAAAGATTCAAAAATCGCTGTGCGAATTCCGAATAAACTTTATTGAAAAGAGGACAGCATTTACTATAATGATGGGACTAAAACATTTAATCAGGATTCCTTTTACTAATGTGGAAAAATCACCGCGAAATGTAAAAAAATCGCCAAAATTTCAAAATCACAAAAGACAAAATTTTTAAAGTAGGCTAAAACATTGTTACCGAAATTCTTTCACAAATGTGAAAAAAATCGTCGCGGAATGAAAAAAAAAAGGATAAAAATTACAATTTGGGGACACAATCGTGAAAGGACAAAATCTATTACATTAGGGGTAAGAGTTTGAAACCAAATTCCTTTTCCGAATGTCATAAAATTGAAACGAAAAAGCGAAAAAAAGCTGAAATTCGCATAAAAAATCGCCAAAAATAAATCACTGTACAAATTCTGAATAAACTTTATTTGAACAGCCGAAAAGAAAACAAAATTTACTACTATTGGATTAAAAAATTGAAACTGAATTCCTTTTATTAATGTGAAAAAAATCACCGTGAACGGTAAAGGAAAATAAACGCTAAAATTCGCAAAAAAAAAAAAAAAAAAAAAAAAAAAAAAAATCCGAAAACTGGCTTCGAAGTGCATGATTTTAGACATAGATGTACTTCGCCTCCATCTTGTAGCTATATATGTGCAGCGGTCTTTTCAGCACATAGACCATACAGACCAACCTCTGTCTTTATTATTATATATTTAATTTTGTTTTCGATTTTGATGTAGAAGCATATTCCTCTATTAAAGGAAATCTTTATTAAGTATTCTTGTTTTTGTTATACTTCTTAAATATATTTTTATCAGAAGAAAGTATTGGAATCTTTTTGATGGATTTCCATGTTTTAGGTTGACCTAAATATGATTTGACAATTTTTTGAAAATTTCTCCCTGTATATGATACATATATCGTATCCACTTTTTTTCCCTAAAACTAAAGCATAGAATTTCATCAAATATTATATTTAATCAGACCTTAGCATATACAAATGCTAATCAGGTTTTGGTGTGTATGGCCCAACAGGTGGCATTTCTATGCTGCATTTTTCACAATTTACGTATTTATATCTCAGCATCTCTGGAATGAAATTTCACATTCACTTAACCCTTGACATAAATTGATTGCTGATTAGATTTTGGTGTGTTTCGCCCAACAGGTGGTGCTACTGTGTCGCATTTTTTAACGATTTCTGTGATAGCCAGATGGCATGTTTGGGATGGAATTTCATCAAATTTAAAATCTAAGATGATTATGATTAACTGTTGATTCAATATTGGCTTTGATCACTCCCCAGGGGGCGTTGCCATACTATGTTTTTTCTGATGAACATCATATCTTATCTCAATTTTTGTGTAGAAAGGAACTAAAATTTAAATTAAAAATTTTTATGGTTAATAATTAACAATATATATATGTTAAATTAATTTAAAATTTTAATACTCAAGAATTTGAATTAAAAGTTCGTGCTTCTTTAAGGCCAATTATAAAGGTGAGTGCTCAATATTGAACACTTTCTATCTTCTTGCAGTAGAATATTTAAGTATGTTTAAATAAAGCTGTGAGCATTGCCTTATGACTATCTTTATAAAGATAACGAATTAACATATTTTCTGGGATATTTTTTTTTAAATTTGCTTGCATATTTACGTAAACTTGGTGCAGTATTTTTAGACGAATGCCTCCTTTTAGTCCCCCTTTCTAATATAAATGGTTCCTGAAGTTGCCCCCCCCCCCCCCCTTTAAAAAAAAATTCCCTTCTCACTTTTGGGGACTAAAATGTGTTGGGAGCCCTGAGAATATAATCGAAAATTCGTTTAAGCAACTGAACCCATAGATGACAATGATATGGATTCTTTTGTGCGGCCTTGTAAAAGTACTATAAATGTTTCGCGCACCGTTTCCCTAGCTTTCCATGCATTTCAAATAATTATCGTCAAAGGATCATGGCGTTTGGAAATATTTTTTAATGTCCCTGTGAACGAACGATAAATGCTATTTCCGAAAGGGAACATGCTATAACGAATTTCAAATGTCATTTTCGTTATATTTAAAATATTATAACTTAATGTCTATTTCAAACAATTTCTGCCAATAAAGGCGTAATATGAAATAACTCTCTTTTTGTTTTCGCGTAAACGAAATACTAATGTTGTACACATCATTTACAATAGTGATATACGACTACATTGAACCTCAAAAATATATACATAAAATTTTGTCGCAATCCAAGCAAACTTATGGAAGTTAAAATGTCAATAGGGGAACCAGCACAGTAAGCACTTTTCAACTTTGTTGAAAAGTATTAAAAATCAATACCTTATTTCTAAAATTGTTAATTTATTGGTGTGTTCATTAAAGAAAAAATTAATAAGTTTGGAAGTCTGCGTCCTCCCGCGTCTCTAGCGTCCCCCTTGAAAATATAAAGTAAGGGGACGCTCGAGATAAAATAAAAAAGTGAGGGGACGCCGTCCCCCCGCGTCCCCCCTCGACTACACCACTGAGTTATAGGTACTTTACGTTATCTTATTCCAAAAGCATTATTGGTTGAACAAAACAAAACTATTCTTAAAAGGATGATTTTTTTTTTTTTCTCTCCTCTCTTTAGCTTTTTTGACTTTGGAAGTTTGAGGGTGAAAAGTTTCAGTTCGGAATTATTCCTATATTTCTATTGTAAGAGTATTGTATTTGTACATTTTCTAATTCTATAAAATGGTAAAAAAATATATTTAAAATAAAAGATTTGAATGAAGTTATAAATATTGCACAAAATTCCTATAAATACAAATTTAATTAATTGTCTTTAAATTGCAAAATCCTTCTAAAATTTATTAAATGTGTGTGTAAATCTTCTAATGTAGTTTCAAAAATTCGCAAAAAAATGTTTTAGAAGATGAAATTTTCATGAATTCATAATTTGGGACATAAAGAGTTTAAAAAAAATAAATGAAATGTCATGACATGTTGTAAAAATAATGTACAAACGACTATTTGCTCAATATTTTTATTTTAAAAAAATACTAAGCAAATACTCATCAACAGTCAATTTATATTAAGGAAAATCCTGTCCTTAATTTTATGAACCATGAGGATTATCCATTTAAAAACCGAGTTAATTGAAAAACAGGTCGAAGTTTTAACATTTTAATGTTTAATCACACTGATATATATAGATATATAGATACAAAAGAAAGAAAAAAGAACTTTGCAACTTGGGAAGGGAAATTCCGTTTAATGTCAAATAGATGCGGTAAATTAAACAGGAAAATTGACATTTTCGTCATTTACGTAAGTTAAAGAATTTAAACCGAACTCTCCCCCCCCCCCCCCTCCTTCCTACTTAATCTAATAAACATAATCCTTAAAATATTATCTCATATCTCCTTCAGAAAATCATTTAATGATATATTGAAAAAGCATTGTAAAATATTCAAATCGAATTCCCCAAACTGGAAATATTGACATAAGTTTGCAAAAAAAAAAGTATACGATGAGGTTGGTGCTAATCTTAACAAAATATCAAACATTTACGACAATTGGCCTTATTTAAAAAAAGAATAGGTAAACAGTAAACACACAGAAAGGTAAATGGTTAATATATAAAACTTAATAAAAAATGAAAACGGTAAAAATGAATTTTCCGATGTGAAAAAGTTGAAAAAAAAAATCAGTATTTCGTGGACACAGATTTTTTAATATAGTTATATATATAATATTAATTGCCAAATAACTATATTATATATAAATATATGCAGAATTGACAAATCTACTTATTTTTTATTTTAAATATGTTAATATTTATATAATGAAATATTATAATATTAAAATATGAAGCTATAATTATAAAAATAATTTTTACAGATTTATATATAAAAGGTTTTTATATAAATAACAGCTATTCTTCTTTTTTATTTATTTCCTTTTAAAAATATGTTATTTATTTTTGAAAAAAATCATTTTTTTCTGAGAATCAAATTATAAAATTCAACATTCGACATTTTTTATTTATAATTTTAATGTTCCCATAACTGGATAATTATTGCAAACGAAAAGGGAAAGTTACACAAGGTTGAGGGAAGAACGCAGACTGTTTCCTCCCTTTCTTCCCTGTTGAAACGGAAGCCGAATTTTTTCTAAGTGCTACTTTTAGAAGTCGTTCTCTCCCCAGACGCTCGTATGTGTGTGCATCTGTATATCCAGACGCCATGAGAATTTCCTCAGCTCACCAGTACTGGACTGACGCTACGAGTATATTCAAGGAGCGTCACTATAGTCGAGAGCCCCGAGGGCCAGGAAGTTCTTGTTTTGTGCTTATATTATCTTACGAAAAAGGACAATGGTCAGAGTCAAGACACAGTAATCGTGATATCTATTCCCACCTCTTCCCACACGTGCATCCCCCCCAAAAAACATCCCTGGAAATGAAGAGGAAAATAAGTTTTGTACTTTGTACAAAAAGGAAAAAAAGGGAGACTGAAAAAAAATCTCTTGAACTGTTATTATAGCAGAAGGCTTTGTCAAGACATAAGAAAAATTACTTATGTCAACGTGAAAACATTAATTCTGGCTGTTTTGATTTTGCTGTATCCAATTCTAGTTCAAATCCAAGATAATAATATAAATTATTAAAATAAAGGGGTAAAAAAAAAAGCGAAAAAGGAAATACAGAAATTTGAAAACAAGAGAAAAAACTGGAGGGGCAAAATACATGTCTTGCCCCTGCTCTTAAAAAACTGGGGGGGGGGGGGGCATATGCCCCCCCTTGCCCCCGCCAGATTACGCCCATGATGGCGAAGTACAGCACTCCTATCCGAACCTAAGAGGATAGTTTCCATATTCCTCAGATGTAATAGCATGCTGATGCTCCTTCCATAAATAGATCTTCAATCTTCTCAACAATCTTCCGATTATTTTGACTTAAGATTCATCTGAACGACGATATCTCATATCTTCAATCAATAATCAACCAGAAGCTGAAGCATTGTTAAATATATGACAATCAGCTGAGCCAAGCAGACATCGACCAATATCTGTAATGTTCCTGTTAAACTTATATAAAAGAACTGTATAAAATTCGTGATCATCGCTGCAACAAAATTGACGATTATCTTCCTAATTTGTGTGTGTAAAATTTGTAACCATATATGCATCGAAGTCCAAGATTAATGTGCGAACTATTCCTGATGCCGTGATATAAGTGAACCGTTAATTAGTCCTATACAATCTATGTTTTCGAACTGAATTCCTTTTGGACAATAATCCGAACTGTTACACTTTAGAGACATTTTCTAAATAACCACGGAAAATAGCTGTTGAAATATATAGTAATTGATTTATATCTTGTATTCATCTTAATAATGGAAAATTATTTAATTTTAATTCTTAATATTTTCATTGGTTGCCAATTCATTTTAATTTTCAGACAACCACTACGGCGATCCACGGCCACACACATAAATATAGCATTTGGTGCCGTGACCAGGATCAAATGCTATATTTATGTGTGTGGCCGTGGATCGCCGTAGTGGTTGTCTGAAAATTAAAATGAATTGGCAACCAATGAAAATATTAAGAATTAAAATTAAATATACAAAATAATTAATTTAGAAAATGTTGCCATGAAAACATCGGAGGCTGAAAAATAAAAATAAAAGAGACTCACCCATTTGAAGTAAACAGACAAAATTATGTACAGTTAACATGAATTTAATTTTCTTTACCAACACATAATCATACTTGGCCAAGCAACTTCGTATTTTCCATTATTAAGATGAATACAAGATATAAATCAATTACTATATATTTCAACAGCTATTTTCCGTGGTTATTTAGAAAATGTCTCTAAAGTGTAACAGTTCGGATTATTGTCCAAAAGGAATTCAGTTCGAAAACATAGATTGTATAGGACTAATTAACGGTTTACTTATATCACGGCATCAGGAATAGTTCGCACATTAATCTTGGACTTCGATGCATAT
This sequence comes from Maratus speciosus, assembly GCA_963932465.1. Classification (NCBI taxonomy): domain Eukaryota; kingdom Metazoa; phylum Arthropoda; class Arachnida; order Araneae; family Salticidae; genus Maratus; species Maratus speciosus. The sequence goes on from OZ010797.1 coordinate 14,277,573, forward strand.
ATGGTTACAAATTTTACACACACAAATTAGGAAGATAATCGTCAATTTTGTGGCAGCGATGATCACGAATTTTATACAGTTCTTTTATATAAGTTTAACAGGAACATTACAGATATTAGTCGATGTCTGCTTGGCTCAGCTGATTGTCATATATTTAACAATGCTTCAGCTTCTGGTTGATTATTGATTGAAGATATGAGATATCGTCGTTCAGATGAATCTTAAGTCAAAATAATCGGAAGATTGTTGAGAAGATTGAAGATCTATTTATGGAAGGAGCATCAGCATGCTATTACATCTGAGGAATATGGAAACTATCCTCTTAGGTTCGGATAGGAGTGCTGTACTTCGCCATCATTTTCTCCGTCTGAGGCCTCAGCCTCAAACGTACGTGCAAACACACCGCTACATTTTGACAAAGTGTGTGAGATAAAATCCAGATGGCCCGAAAAGAACGTTGAAACCGACGCTCAACTTAAATTCGCCAATCAGCGACCGGCACGTGCACCTCTGAGTCATCACGATAGCGATTTTCATCGCAATCGAAATATCGATAACGATTTGTATCGTAATCGAAGTTGCATTCCCCCTGCATTCCTGAGTACCGGCGATATCACGCCGTGATACCAAAACAAGATGGAGGATAGAGTGACGTCACGACGTCCTTTTCTGCGAGGAAGAAAGATAAAAAATGTCTAACTGCGTCGGGGAAAAAAAATGGATCGCGCGTCTTTTAAAACTGACAGAAGTGATTAAATTTTGTAATGCGGATATCTCGCTAAATTACGGTTTAAAATTAATGAAATTTTGGCAATCGCTTAGAAATAAATAGTAGCATCCAATAAAAATAGTTTTAGAATAAAATAATTAATATTAAATAACTTTTTAAATTTATATTTTCGGAAGTAAGCGATTGTAAGAAAAGCATTGTAAGTTACTTTAACGAACGATATGCCGTAATGTTTATATTTTAAAAGATCTGTACACTATTAGAATTATATTTAATTGCATATTATAATATTTATTACTTTGAATAATTATTAATTATAGGATTATTAACGGAATATAAATTATTTAAAATGCTTTCTATTTATTTACTTAATACGTTTTTAAAAGTTGTTTTTGAACTTAAATATTTAAATTTAAATAGAGAAATAATGCAGACGATAAATTAATAATCTGAAATATTGAAAATGTAACAAACTACAAATGGAAATTTGTATTACTTTTTATTTTCAGAGAATGCACAAAATGCATTTTGGGGGCCCCTGAAACTGTGAGCACGGGGTACGTGCTCCTGTGGTAATCAGGCTCTATTAGCACTTATAGTTCACAATATAGACGGCTTGCACATGATGTCACATGTTCAGATAAATCTGGCATTGCTTCATATGGCGCCCAAATATAAGGCGAATGTGGTGCTCTCCATTTGACATGTGACTACATGAGATCTTATCATTCAAGAACACATGTGACAGAAAGGCAGAACGTGCTTTTAGCGGCAAACGGGAAGTTCTGACGTTCCGTGTGGGCTCCTGATGCAATAGTATCAGTCGTTGATAATAGCAACGTGACGTCAATGCAAGCCGTCTATAGTTGCAGAATTAATAAAATTCATTATATAGGTAAAAGATGGCATGTCATTCAATGCTTTGGTACTTCATACTCGTTTTCCAGAAAAAATGTAAGATAATCCATTCTAATTCTCAAATCTCAACTCTTGTATTAAAAAATAGCTTTTCTTAAAAAATAAAGTAAAATAAATTGAAAAAAAAAACAAAAACAAAAAACAAAAAAAAAAAACCGATAGTCACAGAAACAATTTTTATTAACAAGATTATAAAACATTTAAATGACATTTTGAGATAATATCAAAGCATTTCAATATTAACTCAACATTACTACATACAGTGGACCCAGTCTGCCATAACAAATAGAATTTATTTGTATATTAATGTTTACTATTCAAACAATTTATTTGTATATTAATATTTACTATTCAAACATGCAAACAAATTATTTGACATTGAAATGAAAAAGAAATTCTTACTTTTAGACAAATAAAATAAATTATTTTTTTTAAGCAATCAACATATTGCTTTTATATTTATCTAATTAACCCTTTCCGGACCAGAGCACTTCTAAAATTATTACATGATGGAAATGCACCAGAATTTACAAACAAATTTATTTGGAAATAAGAAAAAGCTTTATTAAAGATACATAAGAACGGAAAATACTTGTACCAAAATTCTGATGTCATTGTGGCATTTGGGAATCAAGTTGGGTGTTTCATGTAATGGAGCACTGAGCAACAAAGGGTTAATGGCAATATTAAACATACCATTAATTATCACTATTACCATATAACTTGCTTTCAGCAAACTTTTTTTGAATGAAAAAAACCATAAAGTATACAAATAAGCATATGAATTCAACAACAACAAAAAAATAAAAAAAGCAATTTAACAAATTACAACGACCATTTGGAAAATGATTTTTTCGAAGACTAAAATTTAAGACATAAAAAATCGCACGGAGTTGATCGTACATTACGTACGCCATGAATTAAACATTAATAGTGTTATTACACGTAAAAATTGCAAGCGACAAAAATCGCCTGCGACTCGTTAATTTCCTGAAACTTACGTATTATCCAAGCATTTCATTGGCTGTTCGGGAAAAGGCTTTTCCATCGACCCATTTTAAATGAAATTTCATTCTTGAACTCCTAAACATCCCACACTATTACTTTTTGCACCGTCGTATAGAGAAAAAAATGTACTTTTAAATGCAATTTGTTTGAAAGCTGTATCTCAATTTGTTTCAGAGTTATTAATTTTTTTTTGTAGTTTTTATTACTTTTTTGTCATAGTGGCAACAGAAGTATCCATCTCTGTTGAAAGTAAAGGTTAGTGTATAGACCCATCAGAAAACGAATAAAATGCGGGTTAAACCAATAAAAATCGTCAGATATGCTTTTGATTTCCTACCCTGACGAGAACAATAACCACTTTTCCAAATGGTTAATAATTATCTAATAATTTAACAGGAAGAAAGATACTTTTCTGTTATACCAACACCATGCCAAATGTATGCTAATGTGCCATTTATTTCAACTCTGACCATGCAAACGTATGCTGCCAACGTCACTCTCTACTTATTGAACTTGAATCATCACCTCTTTTTTTTTAATTATTTATTTTTTTTTCTCCATAACCATGCAAAACATTTTAATTTCCTATTTTTCAAATTAAACAAATCGGAAATTGTACGTCAAACGTGGCAAATGATAACGATAACTAGTTTTATAAATACAGTAAAACCTCCCTAAAGCGAACACGTTCCGTTCCAATAAAAAAAGGTCGTTCCCAGAGGTGGTCTCTTAATGGAGGTCATGTTTAAATCTTGATTTTAATGGTTGAAAAAAAGGTAACAATCAATTTTACTAAAATTTATTTTTTACATTAGGAAAAAATATGAAAATTTAAGTATCAAAAGAAAAGTTAATTAAATAAGTTAAGTGGAATTATAAAAAAATGCTGTTTAAAAAAATTATATATGGGCTCGGAAATTTATTCGCAATGGAGATGCAGCTTGTGGCCATGTCAAGAAAGCACAGAAATACAAAAACTTGGTTTGAATCATTGCAATTGCCTTTTCTTAATGATTTGAGATTTATATGCATTAAAACCTCTTTAAATCGATCACGTTCCGTTCCAATAAAAATGGCTCGCTTCGAGAGGTGGTCTCTTAATGGAGGTCATGTTTAAATCTAGATTTTAATTGTCGAAAAAAGATAACAATTAGCGTTACTAAAATTTATTTTTCACATTAAGAAAAAATATAAAAATTTAAGTATCAAAACAAAAGTTAATTACATGAGTTAATTACTGCAGAGTTTAAAAATGAATATATTGACGTTTGCTTTGTTTTTACGGTTTTATCTTTAATAACTTTTAATTCCAAGTCCTTTCGAAGTTCAGTAAATAAATACATTTTTTTTTTTTTTTTTTGAACGGGAACAAATAATGACGATTTCATTCATTTATCTATTCCTTTGAGAGTTTCCTGACAGAATAGGGCAGGGGAGTTTATGCCCGTCATTCTTAATTCGTCGTTAGAGTTAATTCATTGCCTAAAAAGGCACAAAGGGGTTTAAATACTTAAAAGTTACGGGAATAATTTAAAAAAAATCCAAACTTAGTTTAGAAGTTTGATGAATAATGCGCCCTCCGGAATTATTTTTCTAATAAAACCTTTTCAAGCGACCCGGTAAAAACGGAATTGTTTCATTTTCTTCAAAGAAATGAGTAGCTCATGGAGGGAATTCAACTGGGATGGTCTCTGAATGGAGATAAAATTAGTAATGAACCTATGGGAAATAATTTCGTTCCATGAAAAAAATGATCGTTCAGGGAGGTGGTCGCCCAGAGAAGTTTCACTGTATTTGTGGTGCCAAGAGCTGACGTCGAACTTGTTTCGTAAGCTTCAACTCCAAATGAACTATAACACGACAATACAGTAGATTGAAACAGAAATGTGAGATATTTTCTACCAATTTTTTGTGTTCACGATCAAATGAAAAAATTTAATGGCCCTTTGGCACAATTATTATGCTTGCCGGCAACGGTGTTAGTATAACGAAAAAGTACCTGAAAGAAATCATTACTGATAAAAAAAGGTATTCATAACAGGTTATCAATAAGAGTCATTTCCTTTTTTTTTTTTTTTTTTTTTTTTTTTTAAGACTAGGGGGCTCGGCCCCCTACGAGCTACGCTCGCCAACCCCCGTCCAGACACCGCAGACTCTAAATGCACGCTAATTTGATCGGCTTTAAAAAGATTTCGAAAGATTGAATTATAATTTAAAAAACAGTGGCGATCTCCCTATAAACGAATTTCTATTCATTTCTCTTTGATTGGGGAATTTTAACGCCAAATCCGCTGCGATACTACTTGATTATCCTGTCGCCCAATTTCGCCAAATTGTATAAATCGCCAAACCACTCGCCAAATTATACAAATTGATATAATTTTTATTTTAAATAACGAAAGAACAAATAAATTCGTACAACATTAATGAAAACACAAATAAAACGTCGAAATAAAAATAACCTGATGACGTATACACGTGTAACAACATTTCAAAATAAGCTAATATAAAAGGAATTAAGTAAAGAGAGTCTTTGTCTCCTGGTATTTTTTAACAAAGCGAAAAGAAAGTTCTTTTAAATGAGATATTTTAAATTAATTCTCAAAATATCAAATAAATGTCTAGCGCAATTTCTAAATTTAAACTTTTTTGCAATATTATTTTGTGTTCATTTTATGTAATAATTATAATGTGACGTAAATAGGACGTAATTTCTCCTATTTAAGACTTCTAACGCATGTTAATGAATTTATTATTTTACAATATCCTTTCTCTTTTAAAATTCACGTGTATACTTTTTATGACGTAATTTTTAATAGGTTCCTGCTTTTTATACGTAATTATTTAATTCTAATTTGAAAGATTTTTTGAAGTTTATAATAGTCACGTGTAAATAAATTTTTAATTTGAAGCAAACATTATTGCTTGCGATTTTTATACAGTTGGCAACAGTTTAAATTAGTACAATTTTCTGAAATCTGTAAAAAATATCTCTAGAAATGCGGAAAATTTGAATTTAAAATAGAAATAAAACCTGAAAAAATGAGTCAAAATAAAAAAATTAATGCAATCTGCACTCCGGCAAATTCTAACGCATAAAATGATCTAAAATTGATTGCACTGCCATGTATAGTTTTTGCTGCTATAAAACTTTTTTAGTGGAACGATTTTGTCCAACTTTAGCATTAAATAACTCTTAAAATAATTCTTCGATTTGAAAACTGTCTGCATCAGCGTGTTTATCAAACATTTCTGTATAAAACCACCGATTTTCATATTTTTGTATGCATTATTTTTGTTAATATTAACGAAGAAAGGCCTCCGGTCACAAAAAAATCAAAACCGGCGGCGGCGGTGACAGCGGTAGTTACTTTTTTTTAGAATAGAGAGATTTTTAAACAATCATAAGTTTAGGTCTAAACAAAACACTATAAAAATGAAAAGCTCAGTTACTTAACAATTAATCACAAGTAGTTTACAAAAATCGCCAATTTTCCTTTCGAATCTAGAGTTACCAGGGGTCGATGCAGGTTTTTATTCTTGCGGCCCATTTTTGTGAAAAATAACATTTTGTAACGAAAGTTGAAATCCAGTAACTCGAATTCGCACCAAGAATTTGTGAACAAAAATATTCTTTAAATCCCCTTGCTAAAGTTTTTGTTTTTCGTGACCTGGTTTTATTTACAAATTACACATTTTAAAACAGTTTTTATGAAAAAGAATGTTACGTAGGGGACCTATTTTATTAAAATGAATTTTGTGAAGGGGCCTGTTTTATTAAGTTCATTTTTGTGAAGGGGCCCATTTTATTAAATTTATTTTTGTGAAGGGGCTCATTTTATTAAATTTATGTTTGTGAAGGGGCCTATTTTATTAAATAGATTTTTGTGAAAGGGCCCTAAATAGGCACCAAATTTTGTCTGGATCGACTCCTGGTTACATAATCCTGAAAGAAGAACAGTTATCCTTCTTTATTCTTTGCATTATGGTCAAATCGCCAAGTATTCCTTTATTGCAAACACTATGCCAATTTAAGTATCAAGAAAACAGTAAATTGGCAAACTTGATACCCACTTGTTATAATGAAGGGCTGAAATAGTCTAATTCACATGCCAAATCGGACACTTTCAGCCTGTGTCCGGCAGGAGGCAACAGTCAGTTGATAAAGTGGTTTTTGACATGAAAAAAAAAGCCAGATGCTGACAGTTAAAAAAAAAAAAAGGTTAAAAACTTTTTAAAGGGCATTTTTATTGCACTATGTTTTCCCAGTAAATAGTACTTTTTAAAGTAGTAGTACTTAGATTATAAAATATGCATTGATTATTCTTTTACGATCTGAAAATACAGGTGGGGCCATGCCACAGTAGACATAATGGGCCAGTTGCACCTGGTTATATATAGTAATTATTACATGTTTATATAATGCATTATTACATACATTATTATATATATTAACTTAAAATTAAAACATTCAACATTAATAAAATATAAGACAAGTAAAATAAACTTGAACTAGTATTCCCATAAACAGATGGCTTTAAAATAAAATGTTGTGTAATTAAAATTGTTTTCTCCCTATATTACATGTGGGTTAATTATTTCAGAAAAATTTAACCCCCTAATTCACATGGATCTTATATAAGTTTTCTAACTTGATTCCTTCAAGATGAGATTTTTAATCTTTTCACCGGGATTTCCAAATAGAAATTTCTGCCTAATTTAATTGCAGAAATTCTGTGATTAAGTAAGGCAAATTTATTTTTTTTAATTAAAGGTAAGAATAATAAAAGATTTTGAGCACCTTATAATAGATCATTCATCGTGAAAGTATCAAATGATAAAATACAGTACTTCTTTTTTTTTAATTGCCAAAATTTTATTTTGAGTGTTATCTCTTAGATATTCAGGCATCGTTTATGGCATAAATTAGATCTTAAAACTTAATATTGAATAGTATTTTATTTATACAAATTCAAAGGCCGATTTGTGAAAAAAAGGGGGGGGGGATCCAGTGTTAAAGTAAAATCGACTAAGATTATTCAATAAACTTATGCAGATTGAGTTGAATTTAGTTAAAACAGCTATTACAGTGTCCATAGTTCATTGATTGATTTATGGGCACTAAGGTCATATTTTGCACATGAGGGCTAAATATACAAGGACCTCCATTTAAAGTGGAATCTGACCTCTACAAATATCCATGCCTGAATTGGGATTCAAATCTTGCACCTCCTGCTCAATAGCCAGTGCCCTAACCAATAGACTAGCAGGTGAGCTAAACCGCATATAGTAAGATTCACATGCATTGGTTGTACTTTCACTAAGGATTAGCTGAAACAGGTTTTTAAAACTGAAGCAGAAACCAAATTTCGGTAATTTTCCTATTTTCGGTCGAAAACAAAAACGTCCAAAATAAAAATAAAATAAAAATGATTAATACATACATAATTATTAATTAATGATACGTGTAGCACAAGTTCGCTCACTGTGCCTCTGATTCAAACTTTTTATCTTCATATAAAATATAATTCATTCATCAACGACACAGAATGATTTTCTAATTATACAAATTTCATCTCATTAAAAAATGTTTTAGGTATACATACTTCGATTTGTCTTTTATAATGATTTTTTTAAATGATTATCTGTTATACTAGAAGTTTCTCAAAGAGTATTCGAAACACTTCTGCGATTTCAAACTAAAAATGTTCTTTTACTGTTGTGTCTGCAGCTTTTAATGAGCACGTGGAAAGCATCATCAAAGTTTAATCAAACAGGCATTGCTTGCTTTATAACTTGCACTCACATCTTGAGCCAAACATGACTGATAGTTATAAACAGTAAAGTTTATAGCAATAGTATCTCATTTGAGCCAATACAGCTAAAATCAAAGAGTAATGCTAAAATTTTTCGAAGAAAGAAAAGATATAGTTGGAATACAGATAGTTTCAGTTCGGACAATTTTCTGGCAGCATTTTCACTGAAAATGAGTTTTTGGTGAAACTCACATTTTGGCTCTAAAACAAAAACGAACATATACATCAAGCTTTTGTGCATATGTGGGGAAGAAAGTTTTAATCTTCACTTATACAATTCATTTAAATATTCGACAAATTCAGTAAAGTATAGTTACTCTTATCATAAATTAACAGCAAAATGTAGACCTCTCTTCCTCGGGTTACAATAGAAATAAAGAACTTCAGCAGAATTTTTCTATGGGAATACAGTTCCACAGAATAAAATCTACTACTGTACATTGAACAAACATGTCCTTTAAATGTTCATGAACACCCTATTAAGCATAAAACACTTACTGACTAGTTTCAATGGGATATTAAATATTGTTCTTAATAAATGTCAGTAGAAATGGCAAACATGCCGACAGTATATTCGATCAATCTAAAATTACCTACCCTGAGAGAGCTCTCCAATCTGAAATGAACAAGACTGTGGAAGCTTGCTAAACTGAAAATATATAAAACAAAACACTATAGGGGAAAAGTTAGAAGACAATTATTAAAAGAAATATTTTATATATGATCTTCAAAAATCAGAGATAAGCAGAATAGAAAATTCAATTTGGTCATTAAAACGGGGTTTTAACAATTACAAAGTATTCTTATCTGCATGCGAAAGACAATGTCTGCTCTACCTACTCTTGTAAGAAAACCTGTTGAGAATCTCACAAATAAGTACAGAAATACCTTGGCTGGTAAAAGATTATTCATTTTACAATTGCTTTCATTAGTTGATATCTTTGTTATTGGAAATGCGACTCTCCACTCATTTAAATTGCAACATGGCTGCATTATGTCAGCACATGCATCCAATACAATATTCATTAACAGAGCATGAAAAGCAGTAAAAAAAAGGGTACTTTTCCAATATCAGGACCTTGACCAAGAGAGGGAAAATGGCTTTGACGAGAGAAGCAAATTTTAGATGTATATTTTCTGACAACAAATTCACCGTTTCATATTCAGAATTTTTTTTTTTTAAATATTCATAAAATTTATTAAATAAAAAGAAGCCATTTACCTATTTTTATATACAAAAGGAACTAAGTTGTATATAAAAAATTATAATATATATGTCTGAATAAAATGTTCATATATATATACATATAAACACATGAAGAGCTCAGATGATAAAGGTGATAGTAACACAATCATCTTTTCGAGAGCTGTACAGTACAGTTCCATATATCTATTTGGGTTCATATTGTCAAATTCCTCCTTTGTCAATTAAAATATCTATGAGTCTTAGGTTTTTCAAATAGTAAGTTAGCAGATGGTAGAGAACCAGTGATTATCATCAAGCATTTGATTAACTCATTTTTTTTTCTTCGTCACATACTACCTTTATCATCTGAACTCTTCATACATAAACAAGCACAAAAGTTCATCAGGTTTGTTTTCACAACTGTTAATATAATTTGAAAACAAGTCTCACATTTTGAAGCCTAAATTGCATCAAGCAAATAATAATACATATATATAAATAAAATAATTATATATATACCGGGTGTCCTAAAAAGGACTGACTGATTTTAAAATTCAATAACTTGCAAACGGTGACAGATATTTAAAAAATTCTTGCAGGAGGGTTATGCATAAGGTCAAAAGTTTTTTTACAGTGATTTTCAATTTTAGTTTGAATTACAAACAATAGATGGTGCTGAGATCAATAGACGCTCAATTCAGGCTCGATTTTTGATACTTCGTGGCCCGGATAATACATTTCCATCTCCTTTTTCTGCATAGAACAAGAGAAAGGACTAAAAATCGAGCCTGTATTTAGCACCTATTGCTTACAGCGCCATCTATTGTTTGTAATTCGAACTAAAATGGAAAATCACTGTAATAAAACTTTTGACCTTATGCATAAACCTCCTGCAAGAATTTTTTAAATATCTGTCACTGTTTGCAAGTTATTGAATTTTAAAATCAGTCAGTCCTTTTTGGGACACCTGGTATGTCGTAGGCTAATTGAGAAATCCGGCTCTTTGCAAAGAGCCGGATTTCTCGATTTTCTCGATTTTCATGCAGAATTATCTAATTTATTTCAAATTTGGTATACCAGTTTATTATGTTAAGTAGCTTCCCTGATTAGATTTGGAGGTTCTTTGGTTAAGTAGAAAGGGGGGCAATGGGGACTAATACCTTCATTTATTTTTCGAGGGGCATTATTCTTTGAAATAAGAGTATAATATACAATTAGTGTGAATAGCCTGTGAGCTCAATGCCATCAGTTTAACTGGGCAATTTTCTTTTTATTAGGTTTATTAACGCATAACCCTACCCAAACCTGAAAAATAAATTACAACAGACTGTACCCCGATCCGAGCAAGACAAAATAATTTCAGTCTACATGCAACCCGACCCGAGCCGAAGAGTTCCATTTGAAAAAACCCGAAATCCCAAACCATATCTGATAACCGACAAAAATATTCCAAAGATCCATAACCGGATCCGAACAAGACAAATTAGTTTCAGTGGACACGCAATGCTACCAGAACCTAGAAATTCCATTCGAAGTCAACCTGAAACCCGTCCCGAACCAAATCTTAACCAACAAAAATATTCCAAAGAACTATAACCCGATGCAAGCCAGACAAAATAATCTCCGCCCACTGGCAAACCGATCCGAACCTGAAAGTTCTAATTGAACTCAAACCGAAACATGGTTGTGGTCGGTTTTCGGGTTGACTTCAAATGGAACCTTCAAATTCGGATCTGGTTGAAAAAAAAATTAAACTAAATCAGATAACTCTGCATGAAACCCCATTTATCTAAATTAAGGGGAGGGCAATTGCCCCCCCCCCTTTTATACTTAACCAATGAACCTCCAAATCAAATGAAGGAAGCCATATCGTAATAAACTGGTATATCAAATTTGAAGCAAATCGAATAATTCTGTATGAAAAACCCATTTATCTAAATTAAGGGGGGTGGGTCTTGCCCCCCTTTCCTTCCTTTATACTTAACTAATGAACCTCCAAATCTAATCAGGGAAGCTCCTTAACATAATAAACCGGTATACGAAATTTGGAGCAAATCGAATAACTCTGCATGAAAAACCCATTTATCTAAATTAAGGGGGGGGGGTCTAGCCCCCCTTTCCTCCCTTTATACTTAACTAATGAACCTCTAAATCTAATCAGGGAAGCTCCTTAACATAATAAACCGGTATGTGAAATTTGGAGCAAATCGAATAACTCTGCATGAAAAACCAATTTATCTAAATTAAGGGGGGAGGAGGGGGGTCTAGCCCCCTTTCCTCCCTTTATACTTACTAATGAACTTCCAAATCTAATCAGGGAAGCTTTTTACCATAATAAACCAGTATACCAAATTTGGAGCAAATCGAATAATTTTGCATTAAAAACCCATTTACCTAAATTAAGGGGGGGAGGGGGAGTCCTCCCTTTATATTTAACTAATGAACCTCCAAATCTAATCAAGCCATCTCCTTAACATAATAAACCAGTATACCAAATTTGAGCTAATCGAATAATTCTACATGAAAAACGCATTTATCTAAATTAAGGGGAGAAGCAATTGCCCCCCTTTATACATAATAATGATCTTCCAAATGTAATCAGGGAAGCTGCTTAACATGATTAACCGGTATACCAAATTTATTGCAAATCGCATATTTCTGGGTGAAAAACCCATTTATCTAAATTAAGGGGGGGGGGGGGGATAGCTCCCCCCTTTATATGTAACTAATGAACCTCCAAATCTAATCAAGAATCAAGGCAGCTCCTTAACTTAATAAATCGGTATACCAAATTTGGAGCAAATCGAATAATACATCATGAAAAACCGATTTATCTAAATTAAGGGAGGTAGCCCGCCTTTCCCCCCTTTATACTTAAATAATGAACTTCCAAATCTAATCAGTTAAGCTCCTTAACACAATAAACCGGTATACCAAATTTGGAGCAAATCGAATATTTCTGCATGAAAAACCCATTTATATAAATCAAAGGGGGGGGGGGACTAGCCCCCCCTTTTCCCCCTTTATCCTTAACCAATGAACCCCAAAAACTAATCAGGGAAGCACCTTATCAGAATGAACCTAGAAAAAAAAAATTGAAGCAAATCGGATACTTCTATTAAGAGTTATCGCGTTACGTACATACGTACGTACACACGTACATACAGAATTGGCAGGCACATAAGCTCTCAGGCATTGATAGCCTGTGAGCTAAAAATATCCCCCTGATCTGATAATAAGTGGTCATTTTTCAATTAGTCTAATACTTTCTAGCAGGGATGTAGTGGAGGGTATACGGGGGTATACGCCGTATACCCTCTGGTTTTTTTTAAGGAACACCGTATACTCTCTGTTTCTCAAGAAAGCCATAGTATATATACACTAGGGTATACCCTCTGCCTTGAGAGCGTATACCCTCTGCTTAGAACGTATACCCTCTGTTTTTTTTACGACTACATCACTGCTTTCTAGGCTCTTTGCAATAAGCCTGAAAAATATCAGGCTAATTAGAAAAAGGGAGATGGATTCTCCAATTAGCCCGGCTCTTTGCAAAGAGCCTAGGCTGTTTGCAAAGAGCCGGATTTCTCAATTAGCCTACGACATATATATACATATATACAGTCAAACCCAATTAAGATGCTCACGGTCAGTATGCAATTATGCTTAATACGTGGATTTTTTCCGGACTCTTGAAAATTGACCATAAGAGTAATGCAAAAATATCATATGAAATATAAATTTTCGACTGGTCAAAAAATGTCCCTGGATGGACCAGATCCAGTTGGATATTCACACCACAAAAATTAGAATAAATGTGTTAAAATTAATCAAGTGTAATTACGTATCCAGCGTTCAGTGGAGTTCCATTACGTGTGATTTATCCTGCTGAGCTGATTCAGATATCAGAATAGATATCAACTACAATCAATAAGGTTAGATGGGTGAATTAGATCTACCAGATTCATCTGGGGTAGCTTAGATGGTAAAGCATTGGCAGCTCCAGCCAAGACATCCCTGGTTGAAGTTCAGACATTTTTCTCCCAGTTAGAAAGTTACATCTCATATGAATTATTTATCAATTAGAATGTGTTAAAATTATCTAATGTAAAAATATCATGTTTAATACACAAATGGATTTTACACAGCCCCGCTTAATACGAGATAACATTTCGTCCTTTAGAGCAAATAATCTTGCTTAATACATGAACTCAAAGGAAAAGAAGATATTTTTTGCTCTCTTCTTCACTGTTGCCAATTTAATGGGTTTATTTTTAATTCAGATATCTACTACCATATTTCCAGATACTAATATTCATCTTGTATATTTATTGAAAGATTAATTAAGGTGAATATTACTAAGTAGAAATACTGGTAGATATCTGGATAAAAATATCCCACTAAATTAGCAACACTGCAAATCTTTGATTCAGCATCCTTACATTCTGTGTCTGCCACTTTATACAGTAGAGTCTTAAAAATCTGTGCAGCTTGGGACCAGAGCCTGTGCGGATTTTAGAATTTTGCGGATTTTAGAGTTTTTCCGATTCTGGATTAAATGATTTATTTTTTTTTTACCTGTATCCATTTACAAGAAGAGCTTGTAATAATTCAATTTAAGCCAATCAAAACTTGAATCCCTTTTATTTACCTGTACATTATGATTTTAATACCCAGAATTTTTTTTATTACAATTTTTAAACATTTCTTGTATAGTTCTTTGCTTGAGAACTTTCATTTTCTCTTGATGAAGTTTCTTTTGAATTCTGTAAACAGTCGTTATTTATTTGCTGTTGGTCTATACAACTCAAAGCTAAAGCAAAATAATAATGGAATGAGTGTTGCCTAATGTGTTACATGAAATATAAAATAAATTAATTCGCTACTTTCTATAGTGGCCGATAGATGGTGCCATTACAAAGACCTTTGTGGGCTTGTTTACTCTTCACATCAATCTCTATTGTTTTACATTTTGTTGTGTGTAGGTTTCTGTGAAATAAAAGCGTTTTATTTGCGTGATATCCAGTGTTATAACTACTTTCTCATAAATTTACGTTAAAAATAATTTTATTTTCATTCGCTGATATTTGGAATAAAAATTGTAAAGAATACTTCTTAACTGGGAATTTCATTGTTTACGTCTAGAAATGCAAGCAGATTTCAGAAGATTGTGGATTTCAGAGACTCTACTGTATATGTTATTACTGAAGTAGAGAATAGTACGCACTTTTGTCACTTTTTGTTACTTAACATTTATTTTTTGTGCTGTGTAAGGTACAGTGCCCTAAAGCTGATACCCAAAAAACAGTTCCTAAAGCTGACATCTTTAAATAAAATAAATATTTAAAGCATTACAAATTTTCTAAAATAATTTACAATGAGTTTTCCTTTCTTCTTGAATGGCAGCACTTCTTAATTCCAAAATATCTTGGATTTGGAAAATGGTAATGCTTTAAATATTTGTTTTATTTAAAGATGTCAGCTTTAGGAACTGTTTTTTGGGTGTCAGCTTTAGGGCACTTTACCTTATGTTGTCGATTCTTGTTTTCTCCACTCGTATACTGAAGTAAATAAAGCTTCCTTAGAACTGTGTGCATTTGAAGGGAAAGAAAAACGTTCTCAGCCAAAGAAGATTACGGGTTTTAAAAATGCCCAAGTTGAGTTTTTGTCACCAATTTCGAGAAGGTCATCCAGAAAATGTGACTGCAATTGCATATTTCTTTTATGTTATGTTTACTCTTTGCCATGCTAATAACTTTTTTAAATGAAAGATTAACAAGGATAGTTTTTTTCTTATTGCATAAAAAACTAAGAATTGATTATAAAGTTACTCATTTTCATCAGTATTAAATATTATTTTAATAATTGGATTGTTTCGCAAAGAATTGATATTTTTGGTTTGCGTTAAAAAAAATTAGGACAGAAGGAAACTTATTTTTGTTTTGAGATGCAACATACTAACCAACAATAAAGTCATATTTAAATCCATACATACATTTTTTAGTTAGTTATTATTTCAGTCGGTCCTATAAAAGCAAAAAAAAAAAAAAAAAAGAATTAATTTGAATACAAATCTAAAAGTTAAAATTTAATTTAAATATGCTTAAAACACAAAATTTTTGACTGTAAATGTATAAAGGAAATCTCCTAAAGTTTATTTAGACAATTAGATGTGTAAATAAGCCCAGTTCCTGCAACATTGTGTAAATCATTTTTAATATGCGACTTCTGTCCACTCCCTTGAAATGAGTCTTAACCAGGTTCGACTGTATATACAAATACATATACAATAGACTCTCTCAAATCTGCACAGATTGGGACCACAGGTTGTGCAGATTTCTGGTTATTGCTTTGTTTACATTTTTTAAACACTAATTTGAATGTAATAATGCAATCAAAATTATAATGAATGCTCGCAATATAGTAAAATATTAAAATGATTAAGTAAAGTAATAAACTAAAATCATAAAAATTAAGATAATTTAAAAAATTATTAAATTATTAAAAGTAAAGGTCAAGTAAATAATACAATTAAATATGCATAATACAATTAAATATGCATAATAAAGGTAAGATACATTTTCCTTGAATTATTCAATGAAACTTTCCACAAAAAGGTACCCTATTAATTCCCATTAAAATCATACAATAAGAAAGTTTTATTTCAGGTTTAGCCAGTCTTAATAACTAAAAACTCTTGATTAATACATAAATACATTTGATAAAAAGCTTGCAATTAGCAGTGATATCATCAATATCTTGATTTTTTTCAGAAATAAATTTATACTTCCTTCATGAAAAACAAGTTCAGTCATATTACTGAGAATTACATATTAAAATACATACGGAATGATATATAAAAGAAAGTGTACTTTAGTCCTTATATCTGAACTGAAAGTTTCATTGTCGATGATGTGCGGATTTTAGGGTTGCAGATTCGAGGGAGTCTACTGTATAAAAAAGCATAAACAACATAAAAATACAACATGGCTGGATTATGTTCACATATACATCCAACAGAAAGTTTCATTAGCAGAGCCAGAAAAGCAGCAGAAAAAAAATCTTCATTACCAAAACATTCATTAGTATGAGCTTTTGTTAGCTAGGTATCACTGTAGTCTTGTCAGCATGTAAGAGGCGGTGCCTACTCAAGTTACTCTTGTAAGAAAATCTGCTCTGGCATACCTCGCACACAAAAGGTTTCTCTTTCGTATGAAGGAGCATGTGTGCATTCAGGTTGTCCTTCCGAGAAAATCGACTGCTACAAACATCACAAGCAAAGTTCTTCTCATTTGTATGTGTTAGTAAATGATTAATTAAGTTACTCTTAGAAGTAAAAACTTTACTGCATTTGTCACAAGCAAAGGGTTTCTCATTTGTGTGCGTCCGTAAATGTATCTTTAAGTTACACTGTCGAGCAAATCTGCTAGAGCACACCTCACATACAAAAGCTTTCTCCTTTGAATGGGTGAGGCGGTGAGCCCTCAGTCCACTTCTATGAGTAAATGCTCTGCTGCATAACTCACACACAAATGGTTTCTCTATGCTGTGAGTGCGTTGATGGCTGCTAAGCTGACTTTTATCAGGAAATCTTCTTCTGCATACTTCACATTCAAAAGGCTTATCCCCCGTATGAGTAAAATCATGTCTGGCTAAATGAGCTTTTTGGGAAAATCTTTTCCCACAATCCTTACAAGCATAAGGTTTCTCTTTTGAATGGATGACAAGGTGGGTATTTAGAGCACACTTCCAAGAAAATCCTCTATTGCATATTTCGCAGGTAAAAGGCCAGTTTTTTGTATGAAGAAGGCGGTGAGTCTTTAAAGTGCTTTTCAGGGTGAAGCTTTTATTGCAAACCTCACAAACATGAGGTCTCTCATTCGCATGTGAATCAAGGTGCCTAGTCAAGTGATATTTATTAGAAAATCCTTTGTCGCATAGATTACAAATAAAAGATTTCTCTTTAACTAGTGTTGGATGGTGTTTTTTTAACAAGATCTTTTCAGAAAATTCTGCATTACACTGCTCAGAAATAAAAGGTGTGTCTTTTATGAGGCAGTCTGCATTTATCTCAGCTGTTTCAGAGTTATGTAGTTGTTTATTTAAAAGGATCTTTTCAGAAATTTCTCCATAATACTGTACAGAATTATTAGCTTCATCTTTTGAAAGACAGTTTGCTTTAGTATCAGGTGTTTCAGAGTTACTTGACTGCATATTTTAAGAGTAAAATAATTTCAGTAAAAATAATTATTACAAATTACACTGTTCAAAAAAAAAAAAAATATTGACCTTTGAGAGACAGTTTGCATACAGGCCAGCTGTTTTACAGTTACTTGACTAATAGCAAGAATTTTAAAAGATTATATTGCTCAGAAATAAAAGGTTTGTTTCCCTCAAGAGAGTTTGCATTTAAGTTCTCTGTTTCACAGTTACTTGACTCTATACCAAAGATGTTTTAGGAAAATTCTTTATTGCACTGCTCCGATTTAAAAGATTTGTCTTTTTCAGCTGGATTAAAAGTTTTCATTTAAGTTGACTGCTTGAAAATTACTTAACTGCATACCTTACAAGTAAATCATTTTTCATTACCCAGAATTATAAGGTTAAACAGCACTGAAATAAAAGGATTATGTTTTGAAAATACTTTGCATGAAGTTGGATGTTTCTGGGTTACTTTGCTGCATACCTTTAACAGATGGTTACAGCAGGAGTTATTGAAGATTGCACAGCTCAGAAATAAATAAATTCCTTGAGAGATAATTTTCAGTGTATCACTTAAAATGATTTCAGGAACTGATTTATCTGCAATTAAAATAATAAAGTTAATATTATAACTTTTATACCATTTCAGTAATCTAGTAAACACTTGAGGTTTGTAGCATATAAAGAAAACAGTATTGCTGTAAAATCTTATGACATTAAACTTGGTCAGCATTTTATAATACCTTTTTGAAGGAAAATGATTTAATCCAGAAAAATGCAATTCTTATGTAAAATTTGAAAAATGTATTTATTTACTTATTTTGAAAAGTTAAAGAAACCTTTAAAAATTTACTTCTACAATTTTAAACATACCCCCTTTTTTTCGGGGGGAGGGATGCTTTTCTTACAAATGTGTTTTATAGACAGACCAGAATCCAAAAAAATGAATTAGTCTGAGAGAAAAAAAAAAAATGTCATGACCTATGTAAAACTACAATAAAAATGACTATTTGCTTAACATTTTTATTTAAAAAAAAAAAAAAAAAAACTACAGTAAAACTCCCATAACAGACACTCCTGAATAGCAGACATCTCTATTTATGAGACATTTTTTCCAATTCTCACTCCCAAATCTATGTTTTTGTATGCTTTTATTTCTGAATAGCAGGCAGTAATTTTACCCACAGAAGACGAAAAATAAACTTTTTCACCTGAAATGAAAATTTATTAGATGAAAAATTAGAAGAAAGAAATTATACTAATACAGCTGAACTATATTAAATTAGCTTTACACCAGGCTGCAAATGAAGCATTGGGACAAAAAAGAAAGGGAAGAACTTCCCCAAAAAATTTCTGGTGGGACGAAGACATTGAAAAGACTATAAAAGAGAAAAAAGAAGCCTATATTAGGTGGATGAGTTCAAAAAAAGGGAGAGGGTAGACGGCTTTATAGAACTATTAGAAAAGACACTAAGAAATTAGTACTAGAGAAAAAAAGAACATCATGGGGGAAAAAATGCACAGAAATTGAGACATATATAGGAGGAAGACAATGCACAGAGGCATGGAAGTTTTTTAAGAATATTAGAAAAACAAGTAATAATTCATGGCAAGGAATATCTGTGAAGGAATGATAAGAATATTATAAGACTTTGCTTATGGAAACTAGAAGTGAATTTCAAGTAAATAATTCTGGTATTGACTTTGTGGGACAACCTATGCTGTTGGAGCTTGAGAGAGTTAAAAGACAAATTTAAAAAAAATCAAAGAGCAAGTGGTCCCGGTGGAATATCAGCAGAGCTGATCAAAAATGGAACTGATAAATTGTTCAGATTAATTATGCAATTATTCGAAAAATGCTTAAACGGAGAGGAAACATGAGAAGAATGGAGAATTGGATATTTCACATCAATATATAAGAAAGGAGACCGACAAAAATGTGAGAATTAGCGTGGCATTACTGTAACAGAAACGTTTAGTAGATTATATGGATGAATTTTAAAAGATTTCATTGAAGAAGAAATAAGAATGAAGGAAAGTGAAGAGCAAAGTGGATTTAAAGCAGGAAGATCATGTATGGATAATATATTTTGTCTTAAACAAATTGTTGAAAAGGAAATGGCAGTAGGAAATCAGATTCATCTTCTATTTATAGATCATACGAAAGTATATGATTAATGTGATAATTTTTCCAACCGCAAAATTATGGAATGTATTAACCCTTAAATGCCTGATTTTTCAAAAATCATTGTAATAATGTTTTTCGGCTTTTATTTTTTAAATAAATCATGGGAAAAATACTTTAAAAAATCATATTTTGTTTTAAGTATATTTTACGGCTGAAAAACAGTTTGTTACTCATCGGCAATACCGGTCTTTAATTGAAAAAATAATTTCCCTTGATAAAATTCTATAATATTAAACACACAAGAATTTTAGGAACTATAATAAAAAATAAATGTTACTTGCTCACTGCAGGTCAAAATAGGGTATTTCGCAAGTTTCCGAACAAAACAAAAAGAGCATGTATCAACAATTGAAAAAATAAATCTATCTTTATTCTTAAACAGCACAAGTGTTGTCATCTACATGTTGAAAATCGATTTAATAATATTTTCAGAATGTATTTTATTGGCAACATTAGGCATTATAGCTTCAATATTATTCTAATAGTATTTTAGAGCCTAAATTGGGTATGTTGCCGAAAAGCAACACCCGGCATTTAAGGGTTAAATGAAATGGCCATAAATCCAAGTATTATTAGAGCAATTCAAGAATTTTACAGACAATCAAAAACAAATATTAAAATAGGCCAAAGATTATCAAAAGATTTTATAACAGATAAAGGACTCAGACAAGAATGTTGTATCTCCCCAACACTTTTTAAAATTTATGTTGAAGAAGCATTGAAAATGTGGAAGGACAAATGCAGAGGAATGGGACTTAATATGAATGGAACACCAATTTTTACTCTACAATTCGCAAATGACCAAGTTATAATTGCAAAAAGTAAAAATGATTTAGAGGAAATGACGGTGAAAATGAAGGAAGAATACAAGAAATGGAGACTTCACATGAACATCAGCAAGACCAAATACCTATGTATAGGAGCAAATGAGACAGGCCTAAATCTAAATAATAACATAAAAACAGAAAGCTGTAAGCATTATAGATATTTAAGTGTAGACATTAACAAAGAAGGAAGGGACTCACAGGAAATTAAATACAAAATTTGTAAGGGGAGAAAGGCTGTAAAACTATTAAATTCTATTTGAAAGGAGTAAGGAGATCTCTAGGAAAAGAAAGTATAATATATACAACTCTATAGTAAAGAGCATATTGTTATATGGAGCAGAAGGATGGAGAATTATGGAGACAGAAAGAAAGAAATTAGCAGCAGTAGAAATGGACGCCCTAAGAAGATCATGCAGGATATCAATAATAGAAAGAATAAGAAATGACAGAATCAAGGAAATGATGAAAATAAAAGGAGCCATATTAGATGATATTAAAAAAAAGCAATTAATGTAGTATGGTCACGTCAAAAGAATGAATGATGAAAGACTACCCAAAATGAAACAAACAAAAAAAGGAAACGGGGAAGACCATGAAAGAACTGGATGGATGATATTTCAAAGGCAATGAGGGTTAGAGGTCTAGAAGAGGAATGGACCCTTGACCGGAAAAAATGGAAAAAGACTATTGTAGATTCTTCGGATGGCAACATCTGACGCCATAAACTGAATATTTTCATATATATATATATAATGAAAATTTAAATTTAAAAAACTAATCATTAAGACTAGATCACCAATTCTGCTGTTTACTTAGAGGGTAATGTACGAGGTAGGGTTCAAAAGTTCCCAAACTGAGCCTATAACTTGAAATTTTTTTGCAGTAGTGAGATTACGATTTTGTGTTACTACGTTCTCCCCCTTTTCTAAAAGTCGTTTGTTCCAAATCACGTGGTCAAAAGCTCGCGACGACAGCATATTTTGAAGGCAAGTGCATTTAGTAACAGGCGATTGAATGAAATGGCGGTTGTTGAGCAGAGAATCAATATAAAATTTTATGTTCGCTTGGGAAAAAGTGCTGCAGAGACTTACAAAATGTTTAAGCATGTGTACGGCAGTGAAACATTATCGCGAATGCAAGCTTTTGAGTGGCATCGACGTTTCAAAGAAGGCAGGGAAACTGCCGAAGACTATGAACGCTGTGGCCATTCTGAAGACTTCCCGCACGGTTGAAAACATTGAAAAGGCTTCTGCGGTGGTACGTAAGAACAGGCAGCAAACAATATCGCAAATAGCAGAATCAGTTGGGATATCAGAGGCCACATGTCAGTGGATATTGACTAAGGATCTTAACATGCATAGGGTGTGTCAACACATCGCTCCCTGCATGTTAAGTGAAGACCAAAAGGCAATTCAAATGGAAATGGCAGGCATCGCAGACTGAATTAAAGGACATAGCTAGAAATGGATTCCAGAAGTGCTTCGATGACCTATACACCCAATGGCAAAAATGTGTTGTTGTTGCAAGGATCTTATTTCAAAGGTGAATGTTTCAGGAATGTAATTGGCAATATTTTTACAGTTATAGAGTCAGTCCGGGAACTTTTGAATCCTACTAAGTATAACAAGCTTTGTGAAACTTGTAAAAGGCAATGTTTTAAAAATAGTTTTTGGCTAATTTTTTTTCTTTTTTTCAAGTGACACCTTTTAAACAACCAGGCTTTAATTATGATATGAACCATTTTTTAAAGAAATATCAAATAGCATTCCATTTATATCAATTCAAAGACGGATTTTGAAAAAAAAAAAATGTGGGTCAGAACATTAAAGTAAAATATGAATAACATATTGCTTCTTAAAATTATGCAGATTGAGTTGGATTTGGTAAAAACAGTTATTAAGGTATGCATAGAAATAACCATATGTGTTGGTTGTATTTTCAATGGATACATCAGCTACTGCTCATGTGGGCAGGCATGAAAGTGGGAAATGGGAAAAAAGCTGGAAATTTTTTCCATCTATATAATAAGGCCAAACTTGCATAATTTAAGTGCATTTCAACAGTTATTCATACAATAAAATAAATTATAACTGTACATATGATTTTTTTTTTTTTTTTTTTTTTTTTTTTGTAACTTAGAAATTATTAAAAGAAAAATAAATAAATAAATAACAATAAATGTATGAATTCATTAAATCAAAAAAGAAAATTGGAAACAGTTTGCTAAAAGTATAAATCCATCCAAATGTATCTGATGCACTTATGTGAAGTACAGAGATTAATTTTTCAAAATAAATGTATTATGTTGAATGATTTGAATGTTTAAGACTTTATTTAAAAGAAAAAAAAATCTATGCTACACATATGCATGCCAAATTGACCTTTACTCCAGAAATACAATTCCAAAAATGCATTACTGAAATTACCTAGAAGTGTTTTATAAATAGAATAAAATATTCTATTCCAAAAGAACCTTATGGAAACTTACTTTCCCTAGTTAAAGAGCTTAATTTACATGACTTTCAGATGCTCATAATAAAAGCTTGCATTTGATTTGATAGTGCAGCCATTCAGAAACAAACTCCAAGGATTTGAGTAGACAAAATGTCTAATTATTAAGCTTTCTAGACCCCCCCTCCCCCATATGCTTCTAATATTTTTTTTGCGTTTTTGCATCCATCCAGAGAATGTCCAAATTTGCTTTTAAAAAGGTGGAAGCCCTCCTTTAGGAGGAACTCTTTCATGCCTGTGCGGGGGAGGAAGTCAGGCCCTGATCATTACTAATTGGGACCCTCGGCAGAGATAAATTAGGGGGCTCCATTTGAACTGTTGCAACATTATTCAACTAAAACGGATGGTGAGTCATACGTGCAATGCAGTGCTATCATGATTAGTATGCGGTGCTATCAAATATTTCCTAAATAAATTGCAAACAGGATCCAACATGTATGTACAAATTACTTTCACTTTGTTAAGATTAAAATTTTATAACAACCTTTTTTAAATGTTGAAAGTGGATCATGAATTATGTGTAATATATCAATTTTCTTCCTTGTTTTAAATGAGCAACTAATATTCGCATTTACAACTGAATTGACCCTTCAAGATGGATAATATGTTTACTTTTAGTGTGTGCAAGTGACTACAGAGGGGTTCTAAAATAAATAAAAAAATTTACTTGAAAAGATTTTTGTGTAACCTTAAAAAAGCTTCAAAACAATGTAAAGGGGAACAAAATTTTCTTTTCATAAAAAAAAATAAAATAAAATAAAATGAAAAAAATAGATACAATGAGCTGGTTAGCAAATTGCATGAAAATCCCTTATAATAAAACTACTTTTGAAAACAACTCATTATATCACCCCTATCTTTCTGAATTTTCATGATATTTGACAGGATTTTTTATATCCTGAATAGCTGATTATGAAATATTTTGGAATCTTTCATGTATGAACAGTAAAAAATTATTTCATAGGAATGCTCATATCTCCAAAGCTGCCACAGGCGGCTATTTTTTAATTCTATTTTGTACCACTTTTTCAAAAGAAAAATCTTTTACATATGTTGCCTGTGGCAGTCCTGTATCTCATAAAATATTCAATATACAGTAGACTCCTTTAAATCCGCAAATGCCTAAAACCCATACATCATTGCAGATGTAAACAATGAAACTTTCACTTCAGATTTAGGGGCAAAATTACAGAATTTTTTAGTTTTATATTATTCCATATGTATTTTAATATGCAATTCTCAAGGTTTTTCATGGAGGAAGTGTAAATTTATTTCCGAAAAAAATCAAGATATGGCCGATATATCTGGTCTTTCATCAAATCTCAATCAAAATCAATCTTTTCATCAAATATTAATCAAGCTTTTTCAGTTATTAAGAATGGCTAAACCTAAAATAAAACTTCCTGAATTTATGATTTTGATGTGAATTAATAAAGTACTTTTATGAGGAAAGTTTCACAGAATAATTCAAGGAAAATGTATCTCATCTTTATTTTGTATATTTAATTATTTATATTAATTATTTACTTGACTTTTACTTTTAATAATTTAATGATTTTTTAAGTTATCTTACTTTTTATCATTTTAGTTTATTACTTTACTTAATTATTTTAATATTTTCTATACTGTAAGCATTCATTATAATTTCGATTGCATTATTATATGCAAATTACTGTTTAAAAATGTAAACAAAGCAATGACCAGAAATCCATGAAATTCTAAAATCTGCACAACATCTGGTCCCAAGCTGTGTGGATTTGAGGGAGTCTACTGTATTCATGTTTTAATTGCAGTATACCGTTTCTACTT
Organism: Maratus speciosus; assembly: GCA_963932465.1. Taxonomy (NCBI): domain Eukaryota; kingdom Metazoa; phylum Arthropoda; class Arachnida; order Araneae; family Salticidae; genus Maratus; species Maratus speciosus. The sequence continues at coordinate 14,302,765 of OZ010797.1, forward strand.
TTCGTTTTCAGAAAGCAGTGTACCGTATTTTCAGCGTATAATTCGCAGCCGCAATTTTTAGTGCTTATAAAAAAATTTCATCATCAGATAATCCGCATCGGCCTATAATCCGTGGATAATACGCCGGATTATACGAGGATTTCTCATTGTTTTCAACATTCCAAAGTACTACTAATAAACCACCACCCTATTTATTTAGTTGCTCTATTTAAATGATAATTGTAATAAAATAATTATAAAATAATTACAAGTTAAAAATACAAACACTTTTTTGTCATTGAAACATATCTAAAACGTAGACTGTCTTGTGAATACAGATAATTCTATAAAAATTGCTGTTTTAAAATCAATTTTCGCTTTTATAATAATGTTCAATTTAAATTCTGTAGTGTTAAATAACACGTTTTCTGTTAGACATTATTTATTATATTGCATTGCAATTTTTAAAAGAGATGAGTTGAGAAAGGCTTTGTTCTTCATAAAAACATGTTTCCAAAAATCTAAAAATTATAACATAAAAATCTGAAGCCACTCCCACTAGCACGTACCCGTCATATGTGAACGAATGACGAGCAACTTTGTGAACGGTCGATAGTAAACAATCGCGTGATAGCTGTTTACATTTTTATTTTGACTGCTGGTAGAAACAGGATATCTGGCATGAGCTTCTGCTTAAAAAAAATGTCAGCAGATAATCCGCACTTAAAAATTTTGAGGTTTTTTAACAGATAATCCGCGGATTATAGGCTGAAAAATACGGTAAATTTCGTTGAAAAATGTATTCAATAAACAAATAAATTTGAGTTTCTTACAGAAATGTTAACACCTTCAGGAATTTTGTCTTGGGATAAGACAAAATTGTTCTATAATAAGAAGAAAGGAGTATAAATAATTAAAAAAAATCAACTACAGTAGCCTCCCTCTTAACCAGCCTCCTCTTAACCGGAACTCCGCTTTAACCGGCCGACCTTTTTTTCCCCAATATCAAGCAAAATTCAGAGATGACGACCTCGGTAACTCACCTTACGCTTTCGAGTTGAAGTACAATCCCAAGGGGAAGGAGGCAGAATTCAAAAAGGAGAACGTCGGTTCTGATTCTTTGTTGACCTTCACCAGTGTTGAATTCAGGGTGTGTCCTTGGGGGGGGGGGAATATCCCCCCCCCAAGAACAATGAGAGGTCCCCTCCAGAAGATTTTGTGTTATTAATGGTCCAAAGTGCAATCTCCCCCCACTCGGAACTTTAAAATGTCTGATCTATCTGCAAACTGTTTTGTACAAACATTTAAAAAGTGAGGGATGCAAACAGATCGTCATAGAAAATGTAAGTAGTTTGAGTCTGATAAAGATCTCAAGCATGAAACATTATTTGACGAGGATATAATTAGGACTGTAACTGATGTTGTTCAATACGAAGACGATCCTGATGATCCAGTTTTAGTTGACACAGCTAAAAATTCCTCGTACGGAAGGAGTAAAAGCATTAGAGTAGGTGATATGCTATGTTGAGCAGAGGCTAACAGCTTCCTCGGTTAAACATGAAGTTAAAGAGATGGAGAGATAATGCTGAAAAATGTCGGGCATCTTTGTTAGAATGTTATTCCATATGGAAGGCATGAATACGAAATTCCTCAATAGGTAAACAATAAAAAGTTAAAAGTTTTACCTTTATGTTTTGATGTGTTTCAATAGAAATATATTCTTCTTAGGATGAACAAAAAACATTTATTAGAAGATTGAATACACTAGAATAATATATATGCTGGTCAAAATACGGATCACATTTCACAATAAAACAAAACAGATGAATAAGACTATTTACAAACACAAAGAAATACTTTGAACTATGGCTTGTTGCAGTTTTTTTTATCATATTATATTCCTTTGGAATATTATTGGATTTTTTTAATCAAGCAGCATTTTGCTGCCAACTACTATAAGGGAAGGAGCAACACTCACTGAACTGAGTGTCTGTCACTGTAGATCAAATAAAAAAGATTGTCTGATGCTGCCATCTGGTGGATGTTCTTGAAAACAAAAGAGCATTTTCTAACAATCTTGCATTCAACAGAAGGTGGTCACTGATTTCTTTATGGTTAATTAATTTAAATATACATAATGTAGAACAATATCAACATCTTATAAAGTTGCGTAACACGATTTTCAACAATTTAATTTGTGTTAAATATTTTCCATTATTTGTTATCAGTGATAATTTTTTTTTCAATTCAATTAATTATAACTAGTATTCATTTAACAAAATATAAAAAATGTGTATTTTTAAAAAACTACACAAATTGAAAAACTAAACCCATCGTACGGATTTAATTAATTAAATTGCACAAATACTTCTTTATTTCTTTTTTTTTTTTACTTCTCCGCTTTAACCGTTCTTTCTCTTAACCGGCTTACCCTCAGTCCCGTTTAGGCCGGTTAAGTGGGAGGCTACTGTAATTCATTTTCATTTTACCAAACTTAAGACTGGAAAACATTAAAAATAAAATTGTGTATTGTTAAAATTGAGTCCGCGATATATTACATGAGTGTGAATTATTCCATGAAAATTTAACTCTTTCACTCACCTGAGCCTTATATGAGTCTCTTATGAGCATCCTTCACGGAAATTTAAATTTTTATCACAGAAATTCTGTGATTAAATAAAGCAAAATTTATGTTTTAAAATGACTGGTAGGAAGGATTTTAAGCACCAGATATGTCATGTGTATGTGGCACACTTCATGAAGGGATTAAATACAGTAGACTCACTCAAATCCACACAGCTTGGGATCAGAGATTGTGCGGATTTCTGGTCATTGCTTTGTTTACATTTTTAAACAGTAATTTTGATGTAATAATTCAGTCAAAATTATCATGGACGCTAAATATTAAAGTAGTTATGTATAGTAATAAACTAAAATAAAAACTAAAATAACTTAAAAAATTATGAAATTATTAAAAGTAAAGGGTCAGATAAATAATTAATAATGTATAATTCAATATGCATAATAAAGATGAGATATATTTATTTTGAATTATTCAATTAAACTTGCCTCATAAAGGTACCCTACTAATACACATCAGAATTATAAAATAAGGAAATTTTATTTCAGATTTAGCCAAACTTAATAACCAAGAAAACTTAATTAAAACATAAATATATATGGTAAAAAGATTGCAATTACCAGTAATATCAGCAATATCTTGATTTTTAGAAATTAATTTATACTTCCTTCATAAAAAAATTATCAGTTCAGTCATATTAACAAAAATTGCATAAAAAATACTTACAAAATAATAATAATAATAAAAAATTCTGTAACTTTGTCCCTACATCTGAACTGAAAGTTTCATTATTTACATCTGTGATGATGTGTAGGTTTTAGGCATTTGCAGATTTGAGGGAGCCTACTGTAATGAAAGTCCCCCCCCCCCCCCCCCCCCGAGTGATACCTTTTAAACACCCAGACCATATTTATGATAAATTCATTCTTTTAAACTAAGTATTGGATATCATTCAACTTACATCAATTCAAAGACTGATTTGTAAAAATAATTGCGAGTCAAAAAATTAAAGTAAAATCCGATTAACAATATTTTACAAAATTATGCAGAATGGGGCTAGGTTTAATAAAGCAGCTATTAAAGTGGGCATGGAAATATTCACATTTGCTGGTTGTATTTTCACTTGAAACATCAAGCTATTGTTTATATGAGAGGAGAAAGTTTGAAGCTTCATCTATGTAACTCAATTAAATAACCGACACATTCTGTAAATTATAGTTACTGCTAATTTAAATTATCAGTAACATATAGATCTTCCTTTCTCTGGTTACAGACAAAATAAAAAACATTGAGATTTTTTTTCTATGGGATTAAAGTTCTGTGGATCAAAATCTGCTATTGCACATTTAAAAACAAGTCATTCAAATAATAATTAACACAATGTTGTAAGCATCGAAAATGACTTGCTGACTAGTTTGATAGCCTATTAAATTTTGTTGCTGGTGCAAATGGCAAGCATGGAACAAAACTCCTGTTTCATACAGTTGGGTGACATCTTCGACTAGTCTGAAATTACTCACTCTGAGAGAGCTGGTCAATCTGAAATAAGCAGGACTATGAAAGTTTTCTAAATGGAAATTAGAAAAACATGGCAATAGAAAAGTAGAAAGATTTTTTTTTTATGTATGAGTTTTCCAAGTTAGTGATAGGTGGAATAGCAAATTGAATTTTAGTGTTTAAAACAAGGTTTTAATAATTACTAAGTAACCTTGTCTGCACGTAAAATACAACATTTACTCAAATTATTCTGGTAAGAAAATTTTGTTCTTGTTGTTGTTCACAAATAACTACAGTGATACCTTGGCTAACGAAGATAATTCCTTTTGGAATCACATTCATTAGCTGAGATTTTTGTTAGCAGAAATGCGACTTTCCAATCAATTAAATTTCAACATGGCTGCATTATTTCTCCACATGCATCTAATATAACATTCATTAGCAGAACCAGAAAAATGATGAAAATAAAATTTCATTACCGAAACATTCGTCAGTAGTGGCTTTTATTAGCTAGGTATCGCTTTATTCTTGTCTGCATGTAAGAGGCGGTGTCTGCACAAGTTACTCTTGTAAGAAAACCTGCTGTTGCATACCTCACAGACGAAAGGTTTCTCCTTTGCATGGAGTAGCATGTGTGCATTCAGGTAGTCCTTCCGAGAAAATTTACTGCTACACTTCTCACAAGCAAAGTTCTTCTCCTCTGTATGTATGTACAGATGATTAATTAAGTTACTCTTAGAAGTAAATGTTTTATTGCATTTGTCGCAAGGAAAAGGTTTCTCGTTTGTGTGCGTCCGTAAGTGTATTTTCAAGCTAGTCGGTCGAGAAAATCTGCTGCCGCACACTTCGCATTCAAAAGCTTTCTCCTTTGAATGGGTGAGACGGTGGGCCCTTAATCCACTCCTATGAGTAAATGCTCTGGTGCATACCTCACACACAAACGGTTTCTCTATGCTGTGAGTGCGTTGATGGCTGCTCAGTTGACTTTTATCAGGAAATCTCCTACTGCAAACTTCACATTCAAAAGGCCTATCCTTATCTCCCGTATGAGTGTAAACATGTCTAGCTAAATGAGCCTTTTGGGAAAACCTTTTCCCACAATCCTGGCATACATAAGGTTTTTCTTTTGAGTGGATCACAAGGTGGGTATTTAAGGCACACTTCCAAGAAAATCCTCGATTGCATATTTCACAGGTAAAAGGCCATTCTTTGGTATGAAGAAGGAGGTGAGTTTTTAAAGTGCTTTTCAAGGTGAAGCTTTTATTGCAAACTTCACAAACATGGGGTCTTTCATTCGCATGTGAATCAAGGTGCCTGGTTAAGTGATATTTATTAGAAAATCCTTTGTTGCATATATTACAAATAAAAGATTTCACTTTAGGTTGTGTAGGAAAGTACTTTTTTAGCAAAATCTTTTCAGAAAATTCTCCATTACACTGTTCAGGAATAGAAGGTTCATCTTTTGAGAGACAGTTTGCATCTATCTCAGCTGTTTCAGAGTTACTTGACTGCATACTTTACTAATAAAGTAATTTTAAATAGCAAGAAATATTATAAATTATACCATTCTAAAATAAAAGATTTGCCCTTTGAGAGACAGCATATAGATCCACTGTTTTATAGTTACGACTAGTAGCAAGAATTTTTACACATTATACTGCTGTGAAATAAAAAGGTTGTCTTCTGCAAGACAGTTTCCATTTAAGTTGGCTGTTTCACAGTTACTTGACACCATACGTAAGAAGATATTTTGGGAAAATTCTTGATTACACAGCTCCAATTTAAAAGATTTGTCTTTTCATAGAAAGTTTGCATTTTAGCTGACTGTTTGAAAATTTCTTGACTGAATATGGTACAAGAAAATGTTTTTCAATGACAGGAAGGCTCTAAAATAAAAGGTTCGGCTTTTGAAAAACAGTTTGCATTTACATTGGTGTTTTCAGAGTTACTTTTCTGCATACCTTCAACAGAAATTATTACAGATGGTAACAACAGGAATTGCTGAAGATTGTACACTGCTCAAAAATAAAAAGTTTAGCCTTTGAGTGATAATTTGCAGTTTTTCTCTTAAAATGAGTCTAGGAACAGATGTACCTGCAATTAAAAGAATATATTAATGTTACAACTGTGACCTGTAGCATATTAAAAAAACAGCATTGTTGTAAAAACTTTATTAAATTTCATTAATTTTATTTCAGGCAGACTTTCAGTCATATGACATTAAGCAGACTTCATGTCCTTTGAACAAATTACAGTATAACCTCGAAAATCCAGCATCGTTGGGACTAAGACTATCCTGATTTTTAAAATTTCCTAATTTCTGAAAGAATATCTAAAGTACTTCTGATATTCTAAATGAGGCCTTTAGTCATATAATTTAATTCATAACCAAGTGATGCTGTGAGAAAAAGAGAAAATTTAATTAAAAAAAGAAAACTATTTTAATTGATATTTTCCATGTTTAAAAAAAAAAATTCTAATATACAGTGAAGTCATTTCTCATTGTGTAATTTCTGAAATGTCAGTGTCAATTTTATTTGCTTCTTTATTTTCAGCCACTCTTTAACAAGTTTTTTTTTATTTTTATTTTATACAAGTGAAGAACATCTGCAGTACAATCTTGAAAAACCGGCATTGTTGGGACTGCGACGAAGCCAGATTTCTGAAAGAATATCACAGGTACTTCCGATATTCTTAATCGTGCTTTATTCATAATTTAATTTATATCCAAATGATATTTATGTAAGGAAAATAGAAAAAAAAAAGTACTTACTTTAAGTAATATTTTCTATGTTACAAAATAATAATAATAAACAGTGAAATTCTTCTTGTGTAATTTCCGAAACATCGATGTCCATTTTCAATACTCCAGTTTTTTTGGCAATTCTTTAACAAATTTTTCTTAGATTTTATACAAGTGAAGACTATTGATTTTGGAAATACAGTCTTGTTTCTCTGAAGCATATATTAATTTTCCAGTCAAATTCATGCATTTTTCCAGTGACACCATTCCTCATTTCTTTTTCCTCTGAGCTGCTACAAGCTTTATAAGCGCTCCTATATGACCTCTCTTTCCGTACAGCACTTTCGATATTGAAGTTTTTAATTGGCTAATAATTGCTGTTTTCCTTTTTTCAATAAGTTATAAGTGTTAAAAAAAAGTGGATGAGGGGGATAGACTTTGATACCGGATTTTCAAAACAGATGTTAATTCGCCAGTCAAATTTGTGGACTTTTCCAGTGACACCTTTTCTTCTGTCGGCTCATTGTCCTTGTTCCTCTTGGCTGCTACTAGCATTATCTGCAGTTCTACTAGCATTATCTGCAGTTCTACTAAGCACAGTGTTAGCAATCCCACTGTCCATTAATCTATTGCGTTCAATCTCGAAGTTTTAAATTCGTAAACAATTGCTATTTTTCTGTCTCCCGCATGTGAGAAGTGAAAAAAAAAAAAAGGTGGGGGGAAGATGACTTTGATGCCGGATTTTTGAGGTCACACTGTATTTTATTTCAGTGTTTCATAAAACCTTTTTGAGACATTATTATATAGGTTTATGAAGGAAAATGATTAATCCAGAAAAATGGAATTCTTATGGTAAAATTTTATTATTTATTTAACGAAAAGTTTAAGAAAATTTTAAAACAACTTCTTTTACATGAGATTTCAATAGAGTGAATTAGTTTCAGAAAAAATAAATAAAATGTCATGACCTATGTAAAAATGAAATAAATATTGACTATTTATGTAACATTTTTATTTTTAAATAATAAACTACAGTATAAGCTCATTAATGGACACTCCCAAAGAGTAGACCTTTATTTAAAGGACACTTCTTCAATCCTCATTCCCAAATCTACATGTATGATTTTATCGCTGTATAGCAAGCAGGATTCGTAAATATCATGATAGTTTCGAAAATATCAAAAATATCCGATATTTTGATATATATCCGATATTTTCAAAATAGTCAACTTTGCTGATAATAAATATTTTCAAGAATAATATACATTAGAAACTAACATATTGGTTTTTTTTTTTATTTAGAACAAAATTGAAGATCAACTAATTAAAAACCGAAACAATTTCCTTTATGCACTTACATTTAAAAAAGAAGCTATAGGATTAGGTATCAACTATCAAGAAATCAGAAATTTATAAAACAAAATTTTAAATACATATCGTTTTAACTTTTTCTAATGAAGCTGTATATGTATCTACCCTATATATATATATATAATCCTAATGAAACGGATATTATGAAACGATTCTATGAAACGACTGATTAAACAACTGATTATGTTTCATGGCAATTTCTCATAAAATACTCTGGAATGGAAAAACTCGTATTTACCGGCATGCCGGAAAATATGAGGTTTCGCTACTGGAGGACAGGCGGCTGATTTATTTTGATTTTTCTAACAACATTTTTAATTTTAAGGAAAAACATCAATACTTATTTTTCTCTCTGTCTCTGTCCATATATATGACGACGACTATATATCTGATATGTGGTTTGATCTGCCGCAGTAGAAAACTTATGACTTTAAAGGTATGGAATCCATATTATGCAGAACAATTGGTAAGGAAAACTACGATACACAGTTATATTGAGCGCAATAGCCGATGGAACAAAACTGAAACCAATTTTAATTTTTAAAGGCTTAAAAAATATTCCAAAGTCAGATTTCCCAAAGGATGTTGTAGTAGTCACTGTGTCCATGAAAGGTTCTATGTATTGTGACTTGATGAATATATACAAGCAAAAAGTTAGGGTAATCGACCTAATTTTTTCTTTAAGGCTGTTCTTAACTGATCTGCTGAACAAGCGCAAAATGTTTTGGCACATTTACAAATTCATTTTTTAACGGAAAGATATAAAATTGGAAAGCCTGGCCATGGAAGCGATTTGAAATCGAACTGTTTTTTTCAATTTTTGTTCCATCAATTACCTATTGAGTTATAAGCGTTTCTGATCACGTGACAAACACGTTTTTCACCTGCTCTTGCATGCTTATTCTCCGTTCGTGCGGAAACTCTGTTCAAAATGTCCTTTTTGACACTATTTTCTGAAAGATCTATTGTGTTTGCAAAAAAATGGAAAAAACAGCTCAATGACATAGTTTCTGAACAACAACACTAGCTTGTTTCATGCATTTTCAAACAAAAATAAATTAAAACTTATGTCAGAAAGTTGCCCTTTTGGATTTGAGAACACCCTTAAACCAAAATCAGTCTAAGTATTGGACAGTGCAAAACCCCATCTAAAAACAACTGTTAAATGACAACATTATAAAACAGAGCTTGTAATAATTCCTGGAGGTTTGTCACTATTGTTACAGCCCACGGATGGGCATTGGAATAAAACTTTTAAAGCATAAATTAGGCGTTGGAGTGATTGGCAAAGAAATGGAGAACAGGAATTCACGAAGTCTGGTAAACGTCGATCTTCTTCGTACCTTACTATAGCTCCCTGGTTATGGCAGAATGGGAAAAAGTTTCCGAGAACTTAAACGGGTGTGATTAAATTAATGTGGTTTAACTAAGAAATGAAACATAGACTTTTTAGACAATCGTTTGAAAGAATTTATTCAAAAGAATGCTGTTCCTGATTCTGATGCCAAAGACGGGACTTCTGGTCTAACAGAAGAAGAAAGCAAGTATGGTGATAATGAATGATTAAATATACAGCAAATTTTGTATATCTAATTTAGGACTAAGAATGGAAAACGCTGAAAGTCCAAAAGAGGAAATTTTTCAAGAGAGCGAAAAAAAGAATGCGAAAGCACCTCATTTGCCACATTTGACGAACAATTTTCAACTTGTTTGAATTATTACTGCTAGGGTTAGCACTTCAAGCGTTTTTGTGTTTGTTAAGCTTGACATTTAAGACATTTTTTTCATTAAAAAAATCAATTTTTTGGTACTTTTAGCATTTTCCATTCTTAGTCCGCTGATCTTATTTCAAAACCCTGTATTTCAGTTAAATTACAGTTTTTTAAATTATCATATAAAATTACATTTTTGATATAATGTAAGCACATATTTCTCTCCCTACATATTTAGATAATTATTATATTTTTTTCTTATTTTATATATATTAAGAATATTTCTGTTCATGTAATAATTTATGAGATAATCCGTTTCTACATTGTAAATAGGGTGCTAGGCAGAGAGCTTTGTGTGAAATGGTATAGGAAAAATATGAAACACATTTTTTATTATCTTGAATATTTAAAAAAAAAATAAACTAAATAATTAGAAAAGTTGGGACAAACCCTATATTGCACCCCTTATCCCCAACACCAATCGCTGCTACTGAATGCAGCTAATGAACCTGATTCCTTTCCAATTTTGAAGATCCTCGATTTTTCCAGCATGCCGGGAAAGACCATGGGCTAATATTAAAAAATCTGGTCCCCCTTGAATTTTGCGGCATGCCGGCTAATGCGGGGGAATACGGTATTTTTTTGGTTATTTTCCTTTAAAAATAATAGAAAATAATTAAAAAATAATGTACTACTTAGTTATTCTGCCGACCCATTTCGCCAAATTATACAAATTGACATAATTTTTATTTTAAATAACGAAAGAACAAAAAAAAAATAGTAAAACATTAATAAATATACAAATAAAACGTCGAAATAAAAATCACTTGATGACGTAAAGACGTGTTACTTGCTTAAAGTCAAGTGGATGTGAGATTTACGATCAACCATTATTGGCATTTAATCTTAGAGCTTGGTGATAGATTTTTGGTCGACGGGATAACTAAGTAGTACCAAAAATACATATGTAACTGGTATTCGAAAACGAGGTTTTTGCCAAATTTTCGTTAAAAAAATCACGCCAAACCCGGTGCGTATATGACATCTGGCCAAATATTAAATGATGTAACAAACGATGACATTTAATTTCAACTTCAAAGCAATGTTTTAATTTACGATCACTCAATTAATAATCATTCGAAAATTTTTTTAAAAATGCTAACCTCCGAGTTGAACAATAGCTATTGGCGAGATTTACACCCGGCTAGCGTAGCAGTACCAAGAATTCTTTGCGACCATTGAAACTTTTATGTAGTTTTATTCGAAAAAGAAATTTGATTTTTTAATCAAAAGGGAAAACTTTCAGCACAGATGTCATATATGCAACGGTACTTAACTGGCGCCATAGTATCGTTATTTTGCTTGATTTGGTAAGCCGAATGTTGTTGTTTATGCTGTTGATGTTTTCCCCAAATTAGCGTCGGAAAAAAATCGCGCCAATATGGGGCCATATATGATATCTGGGCCGAACTTTCATATGAAAAGCGAAGGGATCAGAGTGCATTTATTTATGGCAGTTACATGACTTGGACTATTATAATATAGATGAAATGATGGCGATAGAATCATATTTGGCGACTTATCACCTGTACCTGGCTATCATTAAAGTACCAAAATGGCACCAGGAATATAATAAGCGAAGTGGTTTGCCCGGAACTGTTGATGATAGTCACATGACTTAGGCTATTGTTATAGAAATTTTTTAAAATACCAGGAGACAAAGACTCTGTACACTTAATTCATTTTATTTTAGCTACTTTTCAAATGTTGAACTGATCCTCTTTAATCAAACACGAAAACAACCATTGGATGTCTTAACAGCAACTGATTTGGCATTAAATTTTTGAAATCAAAGGAAATTGAATGGAAACCCGTTCACAGGGAGATCTGCACAGCTTTTTTCAGTTTAATTCAATCTTCTATAATATTTTTTAAACCGATCAGATTAGCGTGTTTTTAGATTCTGCGGTGTCGGAACAGGGGTTGGCGAGTGTAGCTTGCAGAGGGCAGAGCCCCCTAGTATATATATATATATAACTGAGTATTTAAATTAGACAGTTTATTATTCAGTGTCTGTTCTGAATTAATAATGTTCCTCATTATCTGCAGTTAAAAGTAAAAAATTCAAACATACAGCTTGGAAAAGATATTTGTTTTAATCTTCACTAAAAAAGTCACTATCAGAGACAAAAATTCTTTATTTACAGAACAACACAGTCAACAACAGTTAGGAATTTCATAATTGTTTGTTTTGACTGAAAATATCAAAAATATCTTGCACAGTGATATTTTGAAAATAAATATCAAATATAGAAAAATATTGAAAATAGTACACATCTTGATATTTTGAAAATAAATATCAAAGTAATATGAAAATATCAAAAATCTTGATATTTTCAAAATATCGGATATATACAGACCTGCCAACTTTTGAAAATGAGAAATCGTAGCACTCAAAATTAAAATTAATCTGGAGGTTGGTTGGTTGTTTTTTTGTGTTTTGCAGCCATTTTTTGACGTTCATAAAAGGAATAAGGTTTCAGCCTTTCAACTCAATATATTAAATTTTTTCCTCTGAAAATTTTTATATGATTTTTTGAGCTTCTTCTCATTTCGCAGCTTTTTTTTTTTTTTTTACATTTGTAAAAGGAGCCCAGTTCCAATTTTTTAGCTCAGTCCAGTAAATTTTGACAAAATTCGCGGTTTTTTTTGTTTTTGTTTTTTTCTCCCGTGATTATTTTACAATATTCACAATTCTTGTCCCCACAATCATAATTCAAGTTTTTCGATCACGATTCTTTGTTGAAATCCGCACTTTTCACCCTGAACTTTTGACAAAATTCGCATCTTTTTACCTTAATCCTTTAAAGAATTTTGCGTTTTTTACACGATGCTTTGACGAAATTCGTGTTTTCTTTCCACGATCTTTCGATAAAATTTGCATTCTCTTACTGACCTATCGATGAAATTTGTGTTTTCTTACCGATCTTTCGATGAAAATTGCACTTTATTTCCGTGATCTTTTGACGAAATTCGCGTTTTCTTTCTGCGATATTTTGACTAAATTCACATTCTTACCGCGATCCCTTGACAAAATTGATTTTTTAAGCGGTCACTTGTCGAAATTCGTGATAGTTTATCACGTCAGAACGGCAAATTTTGCAACAGTTTTGTGCAACTGATCAGCAAAATTCGTAACAATTTTTCGCAACCAATTGGTAAAATTTTCGATATCTTTTCACGACCAATTAACAAAATTCACTACCTGTTTCTGCGACTTTTTGAAGAAATTTGTAATATTTTCCCTCAATAGTTTATCAAAATTCGCATTTTTTGATGAAATTTTCAATTTCTTTCTGAACTCTTAACAAAATTAGATTTTATTCAGCAAATGATTGAAGATAATCACTATTTGTTTCTGAGATCTTTGACGAAATATCAGATATTTTCCCATGATCGTTTGAAGAAATTCTCAATTTTTTTCACGACCGATTCATGAAATGATTTAGGAAAATTCCATAAAAGAAAAAAATTTGCGGACTTCCAAGAAATTTTAAAATATACTTGCAGAAGAATCGTAGATCTGTGGAAGAACTTTCAGGGAAAAATACTGCACAGCAGTTTTCATTATGCAGGACTTTCCTTTTCTTTGTGCAAATTGCGCGATTCCGCACAATATTTTAAACCCTGCCTCTCAAGAAACTCTTAAAATGGCACCTCTGTTTCTAAGGAAGGGAATTCCTGTATAATAAATATTTACAGATGCATGATTCACTCATGGTTAACATCTATTAAGGGGGTTTTACATTAAAAAGTTTGTTTTGCAACCCAACTTTTTTTTTTCCACTGAGCATTTTTTAATGTCCGAATTTTCAGACTAATGACCAATTTTTTAAAACTTTCGGAACCGAATGCTTTAAAATTTAAGAAATTTCAGAGCAGAATCACTCCTGAAAAATGTGCTGCATAGACTAAAAATCTCAACTGGAAAAAAAATGCGTTTGTGCTTTTTTTTTTTTTTTTAAATCTTTTTTTTTTTTTAAATCATAGTTTGAGACTGATTTTCGTAGCATCGTAATTTAAAGGTCCCAATCGTAGCAACTATGATTTTTTCATAGCAGTTGGCAGGTCTGTAGATATCATGATATATATCAAGATATATATCGATTGATATATATTAACGAACCCTGATAGCAAGTGTTAGGTATAGCAATTAGCAGACACTAATTTTACCTAAAAAAAAAAAACAGAATTCTTCTAGGTTTAAAAAAGAGCACGGTGCTGCTGGTGAAAAAGGGCACTTTAATTCTAAAGAGCATGGTTTGGATTCTTAAGGGCACTTTTTGGATTCTTTAGGGCACTTTTCAGATTCTTGAAGGCATTTTTTTAGGTTTTTAAATTCCTTCTTTCAATTTCCATAGTCTTTCAAGACAACGGTGAGACAGTTTCTACTATGCAAGCAAAATTTTAATGCAAAAAAGAGAAAGGGCACTTTTTTTCACTGAGAGGGAAGAAAGTTGCTAATTTTATGGAGGAGGGGCAAAAAAGGTGGTAATTTTTTGAATGAGGCAAGAGGGATGCTATTTTGTAAACCAAAGGGCAGGTGGGGTGCAGCACCCTCCTGAAACTGCCTGGGGGGAACCCTGGAAAATGAACCTTCCCACGAGAAATGAAAAATTTAAATAAAAAAAACTAATCCCTAAGATACTGTGATTTCTGTTATTTGCTTGGAGAGCAATGCGTGACAAATTTTCGGAAATAAATTATGAATAGTAAGACATGAATCTCAAATGTTTTTAAAATAAATTGCAAACAGGATTCAACATGTTGTACAAATTTCTTTAACCTGTTAAAAAATTGAGAGTTTGTAAAAGTATTCTGTTAATGTTGAAAATGTATCAAACTATGTACAACATATGAATTTCTTTTTTAAATATGCATTTGATATTCTCATTTACAAATGGCTTGATTTCTAAGGATATACAATATGCTAACTACTTTTAGTCCATACAAGTGTGCTGTGTATGTTACAAAGGTGCACAAAAATTTTATTTCATTTTACTTGAAGGCCATTCCATGAAAAACTGACAAAATGTCCAGCACATGACAATTACATAATATCTATTAACTTATTAGTTGATAAAGTAGAAAGTAGATACTAAAAATAACAAAAAACCCTATACAGTAGAACCTCGATTACCGAGCTTCGATTAATCAAGATTTATGTTAACTGAGCCGATAATGAAGTCTGAATTTTTTTTTTTTGTGTGTGTGTATGTGTGTGTGTGAATGAGCCTTGAAAAAGATCACACTTTTTATTTCACTGAATAGTTTAATTCTACAGGCTCTTCTGTCCCCAAAAGCACTCAACTTCTAAGAAACATTGCACCCTGAAGTCAACAGTGAACAATGCTTTGTTTCCAGTGATGGTGGCCATATGGCCCATTTGAATACCTGTGCAATGTGTTATCGGACAGTTATATCCCCCCTCCCCCAACTTGACTGGTAACAGTGGGGGGAGGATTGGCGACTCTCACAATAGACATTTGAGTTTCATGACATTCTACAGTTTGCTCTTTCTTTTTCAAATCCCCTGTTTTGTTGCGAACCTTTTCTTTAATCATTTCACGTCAGACTATTGCGCTAATAGTAAGTCGTTAATTTTTAAATGAAGAACCAAAAAAGAAAATGATGTTGTTGTTTCGATGGGTAAAAAGCTTGAGGCCATTAAAAGAATTAATAATGGTGAGAAGAGTTTAAAAAAACTGCTCTGGAATTTGGAGTTTGTGAAACCACAGTAGGCGATTGGAGACATAACAAAGCTCAAATAGGGGTTTTTTGTTCAGAGATGGATCTGTCAAAGGCCTTAGAAGGACGATTAACATTAAAAAAAGCCATAAGTGAAACATAACTTTATATACGATTATTTTATCATTTAAAAAATGTTCTATTGTTTTTTATTCTAAGAGACGTTAAATTCGAGAGCACAGTGAGTTTTTACACACAATTTCTATTAACCGAGATTTCAGATATCCAAGGTACTAGCGGTCCCAATTAGCTCGGATAATCGAGGTTGCACTGTATTTTCATATTAGCATAGTTTTTTTTAATTTGAGGCCACAATAGCATTGTTAAAACAGCAGTAATAGGTAGGAAAGCTGTTCCACATGTGATATGGAATAGCCCTTTAATAGGTTTAAAAATATCCACATTATTACTCCAGATCTAAGTATTTTGCCCATTTTTAAAAGATTAAAAAATTTCTAAATTCTAAACACCAGACCTCAGTAGTCTGCCCATTTAGGGTCATTCCATGAAAAACGGAATAAAGTCTTGCACGTGACACTTATTTAAATACCTATATCTATTAACTTAGAAGTTGTTGAAATACAAACTATACATTTAAAATAACAAGAAAGGGAAAAAAAATCATGCGTCAAGCATAGATTATGAAACACTTTTAAACACATTCAGAATACTGTAACAAAACTGCACCGTTTAATAAGTTGAAATATGTCACGTTCAACCCAATGGAAATACATAGCACATTTGAAAACCCAATTTCAGCTGCTCCCACCTGCAATCAGGAAATTATCTGAATTCTTTGATCAGCCCTGTATATATTGTATTGCCCTATTGTATAGTAATCATCTTGTAGTGAAATTCAGTGATTTATCTCAATGTCAATACATTTGAAAGAGCGCAATGTCATTAAAATACACTGCAAACAATTTTTCCCCATTGACTATAATGTAATGGAATTCTTTTGAGTGCCCCTGTCAATGAAATATTAATCCCACGTACTTCCTATAAAATACCAAACATGCCTTGGTGACCCTAAATACAGTTTATCAATTGCATGAAAATCCGATAATATTTACGGGAATCAGAGTGTGGACAGGCAGACAGAGAAACCGGATACATAAACTTTTCCACTTTGTTAGAAAGTGTTAAAAAACAATAGATTTTCAAATTCACATAGTTGTTTTAATTTCAGGATATAGGGGAAGGTGGCCTAAAATGATCTCCTTAAGGGGGAATCTTGTGTAAAATGACATAACTGTTTGAATGAAACTTTAGCTCTATGCTAATATGTTTTACACTATATTTAAAACCCAAATTGAGTAATGAAAAAAATCAATTTTTGAAAAAGTGTCCAAAGGATCATTTTACCCTCACCCAAGGGCAAAAAGATCCTTCATTTAAAAATAATTGCAAATTGTTTTTTATCGGTAAAATAAAGGATATAAAAGTAATTATGAAAATACATAATGGAATAAAATTAATTTTGCAATCAAATAGCATACATAATTCATTTTATGTAAATTTTAAAATAAAACGTGTCACAAATAATTTTCAAAAAACAATAAAATGGAATATTTGAAAATTATGATCGTAGGATAACACATGCACTCTAAGAGAAAGGTTTGGGGCAGTCACACATTCCGCTCCCATTATGGCTAGGATGCGGTACCGGAATTTCTTCAGCCAAAGAAATGGTAGTAAAACAATCCACATAATGGATCATTTTACCCGGCAACATGACCATCTATTTTAGGTCGTATAACTGGATGACGCCGAGAAACATAACGAACTTAGCAAGTGTAATTTACATCTAAAAACATACTCTATTAAGTAAACCAAGTCATATTTCATTACATGAACGACTGTATATCTAAATAAATATGAAAGTTAGTGCTTATCTTATAACAGATGTTATAAAAACCACTTTTTCAAAGAATTCTTTTCAGATGCATAATACTGAGATCGCTTGAATACCGCCCTTTGATTCTTCTTCACTAGTCACAACTAGTTTGTGTTTTACCCTGTAGATAGCGCGCCCTGTCCAGAAGAAAACCTATGTGGATCGTTTTGCCCGCTAGGATCATTTTGGGCCACCTTCCCGTACTAGCATTGTTAAAAAAGCAGTCATATGTAGCAAAGCTGTCCCACACGTGACATGGAATGACCCTTGAAAAGATTTTTGTATAATTTAAAAAGCTACCAAAGAAAGGAGTGAAAAATTGTCCAACCCTCAATTTTCACTCTGTTGGTTTTATGCTTCTTAGCCAAGTTCAACTAGTACGCTGTGGCCATCACAAAACTTTCTTCTATATAAATCATATAAACAACACTAATTAATATCAAGGTATACCTGAAGTTTGATGAAAAATCGTGCATTAGTTCTTGAGATAGAGCTAGAGTGGAAATTCTGAAAAATGCAGCATAGCAATGCCACCTGTTGAGCGATTTGCACCAAAACATAAACAGCACTAATTCATATCAAGGTATACCTGAACCTGAAGTTTGTTGAAAATCCAAGCATTAATTCTTGAGATAGAGGTATTGCGGAAATCGCAAAAAATGCAGCATAGCACCTGTCGAGCGATTTACACCAAAATGTATAAAACGTCAATTCATGTCAAAGACTAACTGAATCTGAAGTTTGATGAAAATCCGTGCTGTGCATTAGTTCTGGAGATTGGGTTATTGAGGAAATTCGTGAAAAATGCTGAATAACAGCACCACCTGTTGAGCGATTTACACCAAAAACTAATCAGCACCTATTTATATCAGTGACTAACTGAATATAAATTTTTATTGAATTCAATGCATTAGTTCTTGAGATAGAGCGCCCACAAAATTTGTGTCACATACAGACAGATAGACAGACAGACATTTTGTAAAAACATGTTTTCCAGGATCTCTGACCCTTAAAACGGATAAATCCATCGAAAACCGAAAGTCAATAATTTTTACGAATCCAGTACTTTCTTCCTGTAAAGATAGAAGAAAGTAATAAAAATTCAGCAATTAAAATTTCAAATTACCAAATTATAGGCATGTGAAATTTTCTATAAAGATTTCCAAAATTACATATACAATTCTATTTTTTTTTTTTTCCAACGAAATCTAAACATAATGCTCTTTTCACCGTTACAAAATTTACATATTTTTCATATTCATATCCACTATTTAGCCGTCTGACAGTCTTGCAAAAGGGCAAAATTGAAATGTTATTTTCTCTGCATTTTTGTTTTAAATGCTAAAAAAAGATGATTCTTTCAACATTATATAAAAATACTTAATTATGAATATGAATGCAATCCTTGTTCAATGTATTAAAAATCCATTAAATCAATAGAATTACAGTGAAACCTCTCGGTGCGACCACCTCCCTGAATAACCATTTTTTCATGGAATGAAATTTATTCCCATAGGCTCAATACTAATTTTACCTCTATTCAGAGACGACACCAGTTGAACTCCCTCCATGAGCGACCCATTTCTTTGAAGAAAATAAAACAAATTCCATTTTTTCCTGGTCACTTAAAGAAGGTTTTTATTAGAAATAACTCTGGAGAGTGCATTATTCATCAAACTTCTAAACTAGGTTTAGAATTGTTATTTATTCCGGTAGTGTTTAAACCCCTTTGAGCCTTTTTAGGCAATGAATTTAACTCTAATGACAAATTAATGATGACAATCCATAAACTTTCCTGCCCTATTCTGTCAGGAAACTCTCGAAGAAATAGATAAATGAATGAAATCGTCATAATTTGTTCCTGTCCAGAAAAAATTGCATTTATTTACTGAACTTTGAAAGGACATGGAAATAAAAGTTATAAAAGATAAAACCGTAAAATCAAAGCAAACGCCAATGTATTTATTTTTTAAACTCTGCAGTAATTAACTTATGTAACTAACAAGGCCGAAACTAGCCTTTTTGGCGCCTGGGGCAAACATGGATTTTGGCACCCCCCTCTAGATCACAAAGCAAATTTACAAAAAGAATTTTACTAAGTATTTAATAGACAACTTATTTTTAAACAACTTATTTCCACTACAAAGTAAATTTACAAAAAGAATTTTACTAAGTATCTAATACACAACTTATTTTTTAAATTTAAAATATATAAAACTGAACTACGTAATCAGCTTTGTCAGACATTGATTCATTAAAACCTTGAAAACGGAATCAAAAGGAACTAAATTGCATTTTAATCATTTGAAACTTTGTTTTTGTATAGTCTAAATGAGGTCGATATCTAAAAAAAAAAAAAAGGTTTTACTAAGAATTTTACTTTGTGCATGGAAGTCATCGCCCATGGCAAGACAGAAAAAAAAAAAAAAAAGGAAGCTGATGCTCAGCGGAAAACAGGAAAACAAACAGCTTTCATGAAATTTTTTTATCTAATAGAAAAGTCAGACTGAGGGGTCGCTTTGCGCTGGGTAGTTACCAATAGTGGACAGTGCCCCACAATAGAGACTGACCTTGAAAAACGGTCCCCTACACATGAAGTGATTTAAAAGATAGAAGGCAAAGGCATAGACATGATACTTTTGGAATGGAAGAATGAAAAAAGGCCTAAGAGAACAGTTCTTTTTTTTATTATTCATTTGCAGTTTTGTACTGTAGATGAATCTTTTTATCTAGTATTTATAAAGTTTAATACATTTGGTACAGTTTTCCTTTAAAATTTTCTGGCTCTGAGACATTTTTATACAAATTTCGTATATATATACATTCTTGTATCAAACGTAAAACAAAATCTTCATTTTGGTGCCCCCTTCACCTTCTGTTAAAGCGGCACCCGGGGCACGTGCCCCTAGTTTCGGCCCTGGTAACTAACTTTTTGTTTTGTTACTTAAATTTTCATATTATTTCCTAATGAGAAAAATAAATTTTAGTAACATTAATCATTCCCTTTTTTTCAATAATTATAATCTAGATTTAAACATGACCTCCATTAAGAGACCACCTCTCGGAGCGACCCATTTTTATTGGAACGGAACGTGGTCGCTTTAGGGAGGTTTTACTGTACATTACTTTAAATATTGCTTATATTGCAGTGAAACCTGGAGCTTAGTGAATGTAATAACACAGGTTTGTCAGTGTGAGGGTTAAAAAATATTTTAATGTACAATAGATTAATAAATATATTTTTTATTTTAAAGTGACATGTTTGCCATCTACAACTTTGCAGCTGAACATTCATACACTTGATTTCATTTTCCTAGAAGACAGCCTACATTCTTGAAATCCAAACATGAAGTAACTTTATTAAACATCAACAACACATAATGTACAGTCGTAGAAAAAAAGTAAACACCCTTACTAACTCCTCAACAAATTATCGTAGAAGAAAGTGACTGGTACCACATGATTGAAAATAAAGTCTACTTTTAAATGATGTATATAAAATTTGCTTAGGGGCAGGGGCGTAGCTACAGATTTTTTTTCGGGGGGGGAGAATTCGAATATTTCCCAACTTGAAACAAATTCTTCCAACTTTCAACTAAAGTGTGTATAATACGTGTACCACAATGTGTATAATAATGATAGTGAAACTTATGCATAAAAAATTCCTTTCCAAAGAAAAATTTTGAAACTGGAAACATAAAAATTCTAATTATCGGTTTGTTTAATAAAAAACAAACATGCAGGTCCTGAACACGATTTGGCTGTTTTTAGAAAATGTCTTCCTGTGTGTATGTGACACAAGTTTTGTGGTTGCTCTAACTCAAGAATTAATGCAAGGAATTTAATAAAACTTTAGATTCAGTTACATATTGATAAGAATTAATGCTGATTAGTTTTTGGTGTAAATCGCCCGAAAGGTGGCGCTGCTAAGCTGCATTTATCATGATTTACATGATTTTAGAGATAGTTATCTCTTAAAAATAGTTGCACAGAATTTGATCAAACTTCATATTCTGTTAAACCTTGATATAATTTGGTGCTTATTAGGATTTTGTGTATATTATATAACAGGTGGCACTGCTGTGCAGAATTTTTAACGATTTTCGCGTTAGCTATATCTGAAAAACTAATGCACGGAATTTAATCAAACTTCATATTCGGTTGCACTTCCTTATTGGGCTTCAGTGTTTACTGGGTATCACTTTTGTGTTCTTTGGGTTTGGAATTTTGGTTGCATCTAACAGGGTATGTGCTGAAATTCAATGATTTGTTTGAAAAATGCGAGGCTTCTATCTCCTTTTTAAATGAACACAATTAAGCGAATATATACCTTTAGAATTCATTATTATGGGCATAGAATTATTATTTAATTTTAGCATTGTGGTTGCAAATTTTGAGGTATTAACATATATGCAGGGCTCCCAAATGGTCCGCCAACTGAATACCAATATTATTTTAGAAAAATTTTCTTTTTAGCTTTTTCTTTCAAACCGCCCCGGAATCACCTTTGAAAGTTAATTCTAGCGCAAACCTACCATAAAATTTTCTTTTAAAATTTATTGGTATTCAGTTGGCGGACCATTTGGGAGCCCTGTATAAGGGATAGAATAAAATTTTGGGATTGGCACATCCGAATTGTTTCCATTTAACATTAATTCTTCTTCTCTTCAAGGAAGCCAACCTGATGATAACATCATCCAGTTTAATAAAATCCACTATTTGACTTTCACATTTTAAAAGCATTAGGCTGTCAAGCCTGGCATCCCTCATTGTAAATTGTAATATACATATTTTTTAATTTTTATTTGACTAAAGATTCTTGCATTAGATGCAACGCCATAAAGATAAGCTTCTGTGAATGTTAAGATATGAGTATATAGTTTGACGGCATGAGCCAAATAGTCTTTGAATTTCATGGCATGAGTAAAAGGTTTGTTTAAAGCTACTATCAGATTCACCAACTTTTCGAGCAATTTTTGAGCCAACTCTTGATTTCCTCCAACTTTTCGTGAAATATTGTCTCAACACCCAGTGTGATAGCAAACAGCAATATCCCAAACTTTTTATCCACAGCTCTAAAAAAGTATGTGCTAGCCGCGCCTTTTCCCCCCAACTTTCAACATTTCAGCCAATCAGAGATAAGCGATTGATATGAATAGGCGATAAATATTAACGGCTGGTACTAGTAGTAGTGGTTTTCCTCCAACTTTAGCAACAACAACCTTTTTCTAAATTTGAACGGGAAAAAGTTGGGTTTAAAATCAGCTGAAAAGTTGGTGAATCGGATAGCAGCTAGTCCGTTAGGATTTGATTTATTTCTATTTGACTCTGCAAGTCATGTACATCCGTTTCTCATATACAGGTGGAAACATTATTAACTTTTCTAAGTTAGTGATACTCAAATTTGCCTTGCACAATTGAAATTTAAATCTGAAATGTATTGGTGCAATATTCTCCTGATATAGGGAACATTGTCATTTAAGCTCATTACTAAATTGCCGAAATTTTCTTGTATTTCTTATAATTATTTCCTGTAAAACTTATGTGTATCAATGTTCATTGCTGTGCTATTATTTTTATCTATTCTCTTTGGTGAAACCGTTTTCCTACCGCACTTTCGGAAGTCAGCTTCTTCAGTCATATCCTAATATTCATAATTGTTTGTGAACTTGTCTATAAAGAAATCTTTATTTCTTCAAAATTTTATTCAAGTGCAACGTGTCAGCGTTACCGTGCATGTAGATTTTTTCTTCAGATGATGGACAGCTTTCATAGTCATATTTCTTTCCAAATTCAAATCGTTCTTTTTTTACCTTTATCATCCTCGAATGGATTTTTAGATGCTCCAAAATCTTCCAGGAAAACTCTTTTCCTATTATGAAGGGTTCTTTCATTCTGATATTTATAGTCATTTTTTAGAACAGCTTTAAACACACAACACTGGACTTTTGGTTTAAAATTTCACAAACACCCATAAATATAAACGAACAGGACTAATATATATTTCGCACACACACAAATAAAAGTAAAATGTGACAAATTTATCAGAACCAACGACTTCTTATATTCACATTTGCTCATATAACGCCCTTTTCTTGACTGCGAAGGGTTAACTAATTTTTGTGGCATAAAATCACGAGAATGAGTAAAATATTGTCCAAAAATCGGGAAATTGGTTAAAAAATTATTGCAATTTGTGAAAACTCATCAAATCTTCTTGCCCAGCTGTGTTTCAAGTAGTACATTCCTTTCTGTTGTGCTACAAGTGATCTCCAATTTTTAAAAGAAGATGCAATCCCTTTGGATTAAAATAGCTGGATTCTATTTTAGGAGGAGAAGGTGAGGTAGGTTGAAATTTTTGAGAAAGGAACAAAGTTTTGGAGGAAATAAAGGAACTGGATAGTCAGCTATTGATGGACAGGAGTAGAGAAATTTAGGTCTGGTAGATAGATGTATAATATTTTTGTATAACTGAAAAACACAATGATAAATTGAGTGCGGCTGATTTCTTTTTGTATCTCTTTTGATAATTTAACTTGTTTACTGTTACAGTACTCAGAAACATAATCACAAAAACAATAAAAATTTCATAATTTTTTTACTATTACTTTTAAAAAAGATATTGTCACAAAAATCTAGAATTTCCCAACTCTAAGCTCAAATTTCCCAACTTCACATATATTGGGGGGGGGAGGCTCCCCCCCCATATCCCCCCATGGCGACGCCCCTGCTTAGGGGGCCCTCTACATATTAAAACGAACCATAAGTTTGTTTTTTTCAATAGCAGTACACAATTCTGACAGTATAAATAAACTCTACACCCTTCAATTAGCCTACAAACAAATTTTTATGCAATCTGTACGATAAGTTTCCGAGAAATTAATTATTTTAAAATGAGCGTATTTTAGGGGCTGTATCCAAATTGAAGTTCTGTACTCGATTGTTGACCGAGAGAGCCTCTTTCTTGATCAAGGCATCTTAAGTGCTACTCAAGCAGTCATTGAAGATTACTAGATTACAGGATAGCAGAAGAAATTTCAAAATATCTATCATAGACGGCCCCTTAAACCATCATTTTGCCGTTTTTTAGCATAATTTGAAAACTACTTGGAAGAAAAATGCGAAATTTTGGATATCCATAAAGCAGGACTTAATAAATCTAAATCCATCAAAAAAATTGTAGGTTGCAATTCATAATTTTTTCGAATATTAATTTCATAATTCATACCATAAAATTATAAAAATTGCAAAATCAACATATTTATGTTTGGGTATATTAATATTATTGCTACACAAAAAAATAGCACATTAGGAGCATAATTTCAGGAGATATAAATAAAAATATGAAACTGTAATTTAACATTAGAAGCACTAAATTTTGAATGTTGCAAAAACTTATCATTCAAATGACTTGAAATTTGGTGTCTATGCATAGTTTGAACCGAAGATTTGAAATACCTTGTTAAAATTGGGTATTGCCATTGAAAAAAATGAAGTTTGGGTTCGTTTTAATACGTAGATAGCCCCCTAAACAAATTTTATATACATCATTTAAAAGTAGACTTTATTTACAATCGTTCGGTACCAGTAACTTTCTTCTATGATAATTGTTGAGGAGTCAGTAGGAGGTGTTTACTTTTTTTCCCCCCACGACTGTACAAGCAACAGCTGATGTCATATTGCTCCACAACTCGCTCTGCTAGCAGAGATTGATGCAATATAAATAAGGAATAAAATATGTTGCTACTCAAAACCTAACATGCAATTTTTTTGTAAAACAAAGAATAGTTTTAATAATGCTTAATCAGACTGCTTTTTAAATGATAATGCGCATAACGTTTTTAGAGAGTTAATAAACAAAGAACTAAGAAATTGGTAACTGCTGAATAAAGTACCACATTTTACAGTGCATTTTGTATCTTTTACTGTTGAAGCTACATTTCTGAAAGTGTCAAAATATGTCTACAACATTTTCTTCATTCTTAGAGAATACAGAGTACTGCATATTCTGAATGTAATGTCTCTTTTGTGCTTCATTTCTCAAGAGAGACTACAAAAAGAATGCAATTAATTTTTGTTGGAAAACGTCTCAGCGTAAGTGGTTTTATGTCCAACATCGCCTTGCCTGTGAAATGACAATTTACCTGTGACATGTGCGACACGCGTTCATTTTTAGTTGTGAAATGTGTTCCAAGATGGCGACACTTCCCTGAGCGAAGTTCTCGTAAGATCACGGACTAATGAATAATTGTGTCAAAGACTTATGTTTCGAAAAGGCGACAATAGATAGCAGCACCAGAGAACTTTTCTGAAGATATAGACTCCTTTAATAAGAACTTTTTTTGCTTGTTAAGCAGTTTTATTGTTTCCAGACTTTTTTACTCTGTTTTAACTCGTGTGGGCCCCTTTTTTACTTCTCACTTGAAGGGCCGATTTTGCGAGGTCAAGACGCACAGTTTTTTGTGTGTCAACTCTTTGTCCTATGGAAGACTTATGTCTCCTAATGGATTTTCGACGTCATTACTCTTATCTTATTCATATTTAATCTTTTACTTTATATTTTTTAGTGTGTGAGTGTGGATCCCTGTAACCAAGTTTTTCTTCAAGAATTAAATAGTTTTTTTCTCTACATCTGGATTATTCGAAGATGATTTTTCTCACAATTCGCCACATCTATTCATTAAATAAAAATTACAGGTTGTCTACATAAGAAGGAAACCAGCGTATGTCTGTTTTACCAGAAAGGTAAGAAAATAGATTTCTATCTTTCATTATTGATATAAAAACTTTTAGTACAACAGTTTTATATTTATACTGGGTCCTTAGCTTCATGCTAATCGCGAACTCACCCTTCCTAGATATTTTAAAAATTTTTAAACGTAAAGTTGAAGAATTTAAATGCTTCAGAAAAAAGAAATACAGTAGACTCCCTCAAATCCATAATCCTAAAATCTGCATATCATCACAGATGTAAACAATGGAACTTTCAATTCAGATGTAGGGGCAAAATTACAGATTTTTTTAGTTTTATATCATTCCATATGTATTTTAATATGTAACTCTTGATAATATGACTGAACTCATGTTTTTTTTTTTTTTTATGATGAAAGTTTAAATTTGTTTCAGAAAAAAAAAATCAAGATATTGCTGATATCACTGGTAATCACCATCTTTTTACCCAATATATTTATACATTAATAAAGCTTTTTTGGGTTATTAAGACTGGCTAAACCTGAAGTAAAACTTCTTTACTTTATGATTATGATGTGAATTAATAGTATCTTTATGAGGCAAGTTTCATTGAATAATTCAAGGAAAATGTATCTCATCTTTATTGTTTATTATGCATATTTAATGCATTATTAGTTATTTATTTCACCTTTACTTTTAATAAATTAATCATTTTAAAAATTATCCTACATTTCAGTTTATTACTTTATTATTAATTATTTTAATAAATTGTAAACATTACAATTTCAATTGCATTATAATATTCAAATTACTGTTTAAAAAATGTAAAGAAAACAATGACCAGAAATCTGTAAGATTTTAAAATCCACACAACCTCTGGTCCCATGTTGTGCAGATTTGAGGGAGACTACTGTATTAAGTTTACAAATGCTTGCCAAATGCCTCAAAATTAAAAATTCAGGTGGAGGAGATCATGGAAATTAAAGAACGAATCTTTGTATTACAAATGACTGGAATTCGACTGAATATTCAGTTTCATTTTTGGGGAAAATTCTGCCAAATATTTGGTATGGACCGAAACTCCTAAAACTTTTACCGAATATTTCCATGCATAAGCAGAGAATTTTTGGGCATTTTTTTGGCTCCAAAGTGAGGGAGTTGGCTTATACACGAGTCTAAGAAAATTTTCAAATTTGATATTCTAAAATAAAAAGGTTGGTAAATATAAAATAAACTTAATTTTTTTTTTAAATACTTTAAATACTACATTCTTTTACAGTGAAAAAGATCATCTGTCATCATTTACTATCCAAGTCATTATCAGAATTTTCAAGCAACTCCTTAAAATTTCTTTCGATGGTACATCAGGATGAATATCTAGTTATTCATCATCAGCATCTTCTTCAAAAATGATATCATCCTCCGTTCTATCCATCGCATTATCGATGCAACATTTTTGGACAGATCGGACAATCATTTCTTATGGTAATTCAAGACAAGCTTTTTCTCCATTCTGAGATAGCAATGATGTCAACTATCTTAAAAATTACCGCCATTAGTCATAGCTGCATCTACAGATGACATCCATTCAGTCCATTTCAAATGGGCCCTGTCCCTGTCTTTAAATGATTCCTTTAGAAAAACGTCTGATTGTTGAAAAATAGAAGTAAGGCCACAGATGATCTACCAAAGATCTCTAGGAGATATCAATAATTTCAGAAAGAGCGTTTTTTTCTATTAGCTATCTATATATATATTACGCTAACATACGTGGCACAGAAATCACGATTATTTGTTATTGTTTAATGGCAATGCTCGAGAAACGCATCTCATTGGTTATTGTGTAAAAGTCCTTTGGCAGGATTTAGGGTGATTGGGTTTATTTATATTTCATTCTTTCACTGCAATCTGTTACCCTGCAATTATAAAGCTTCAAAATATTATTTGAAATGCCCATAAAAGATCTCTGCAAATGCTTAAAAGGTAAGAAGAAGCCGAATTAAGAAGAGAAAATTGAAATAGATTCGATTGAGAACACAGAGCATAAGTGATCGCCAAAATAGGCTTAATAACCGTAGCATGCATGCATTGCTTCTGAAATCCAAATTACTGGTTTAAATTACTGGTCCGGTGTCTCTACCCCCCCTCTTTATGGATTTAAGAATATTATTACAGGCCCACCAGAAGTAAGATGCAATAAAACCTGCTTAGACAGAAACGAAAACGACCAGTGATAAATTCTGTTTTATGCAGGTCATTTAAATTGAACAAAGCATAATAGCATTTTTGGGGGGAGGGGAGAGTTGGAACTTTTTTTTCATTTATTGCAGGATTCCGTTATAAACAGGCTTCTCTATTAGAAAATAAATTTGCTGGGAGGTACTTTTTTTAAAAATCTATATAGTAATATTTGCTTACAATTTTATTATTCCTTTTTCAGTATTGCAGTTTATGTTGTATTTGTAATTGCATTTTTATCTAAAGATTTTAAATAAAAAATTAAATTATTGAAAATATAATTAAATTTTAATTGAATTCATCAATTAATTTGGAATAAAAAAGTTTAAAGTATGAGACATATAAAAATTTAAAAACTTAATCTGTGACTTTACACAACTTTGGAACTGAACGAGAGTCGGGCCCTGGTAATTTGCACTGTCTACCCCCCACCCTTTGTATGGACATGTGATAAAAAGTCCTTCCGGCCAGTGCCGGGAGGAAGAGGTAGCTTTCAAATTCCTTATTTTAAAAAAGCCAACTTATATTATTCAAACACACGAAGCTCAATTTAGTGGAAACCGAATATAGGAGATTCAATACTAATTTTTATCAATACTAAATCATTATGAATGAGAATTTCGCAAAATTAGTCAGCTTTATCCAAGCTTCTTTTATTTAAAGTAACTTATATTTGGCTGAGATGTTGATGTATACAATCCACATGCCTTCTTACATGGAAATAGGCGAATACGTGTGTTATCGCGTGACAAATACAAGATCGTTTCAAAATGTTAGCCATACTAGAAATTCAAAGTGCTATAATTCAACCATTTTTTAAGATATAAACAAAAGAACAAATTTTCAGAAACAAAATCTGCTCCGGAATCTTTGTATCAAGGCCAAACACATAAAAAAATCTTTTTCATTTTCCAATTTTTTAATACCTCATTTTAAATTTTAAATTTAATTTTTTTTAAATGGCAACCCTTTTGAAACAAGATGGCGAATGAAGCTGGTCAACGAACTCGGTTGAGACATTGGTATGTACTATGTACAGACCAAGTAACATCCAAATCGGTTCATAAATACGCATGTTATCGCGTGACAAAAATCAGGTCGTTTTAAAATGTCAGCCACAATAGATATTCAAAATGCTATAACTCAGCCATTTTTTTAGATATAGATGAAACAAAAACTGTTCCGGAATCTTTGTATTAAGGTCAAACACATAAGAAAAAAATATTTTTCATTTTCCAATTTTTTGGTATCTCATTTTAAATTTAAATTTTTTTAAATTTTTTTAAATGGCCGCCATTTTGAAACAGGATGGCGGATGAAGCTGGCCAACGAACTCGGTCAAGATATTTGTATGTACTATGTACACACCAAGGTACATCCAAATCGGTTCATAAATACGCCTGTTATCACGTGACAAATATCAGGACGTTTCAAAATGTCAGCCACGCTAGAAATTCAAAATGCTATAACTCAGCCATTTTTTAAAATATAGACGAAACAATAACTGCTCCCGAATCTTTGTATCAAGGTCAAATACATAAGAAAAAAATATTTTTTCAATTTTCAATTTTTTGGTACCACATTTCAAATTTAAATTTTTCTTTAAAATTTAAATGGCTGCCATTTTTAAACAAGATGACGGATGAAGCTGGCCAACGAACTCGGTCGAGACATTGGTATGTACTATGCACAAACGAAGTTACATCCAAATCGGTTCATAAATACGCCTTTTATCGTGTGACAAAATTCAGGACGTTTCAAAATGTCAGCCACGCTAGAAATTCAAAATGCTATAACTGAGCCATTTTTTAAGATATAGACGAAACAAAAACTGCTCCGGAATCTTTGTATAAAGGTCAAATACATAAGAAAAAAATATTTTACCATTTTCAATTCTTTGATACCACATTTCAAATTTAAAAATTTTTTAAAAATTTTAAATGGCCGCCATTTTGAAACAAAATGGCGGATGAAGCTGGCCAACGAACTCGGTCGAGACATTGGTATGTACTATGTACATACCGAATTACATCCAAATCGGTTCATAAATTCGAGAGTTACAGTATGACAAAGGTCAGATATATATATATATATATATATATATATATATATATATATATATATATATATCAACTTTTGAACCGAGGGTGGTTTCGGGGTCTGGGGGTCATGATCGATGAAAATATACCAAAATTTTTTGAAATCGCTTTCCTCCGAACGGCTGCAATAGGTAGCTTTTTGTAATGAAAGCTACCTAAAATTTCAAATTCATTTAAGAATATTATTATGGGCCTGGGCAATGCCGGGTGGGTCAGCTAGTACAAAAAAAAAAAAGTTAAATTTTTGTTCGCGGAATTTTTCATCACATTAGTTTGACATCGGTTTATATATGAGTTTCCTATTTTGGACGATTTTTCACTGAAAAGTCGTATACTCGGGTAATACACGGAAATATACAGTATTTTTTCTTTTGGGAACTTTCAAGATTATTCATCGATTTAAACTCAATCACCCTGTTTATTTATTGCTATGATATAGGTATCACTGGCTCAAGATGCGAGTGCAAATTATAAGTAATGCATATATAACTTAACTTTGAAAATACTTTCTACATGTTTATTAAAATCGATAGTTTATAAGGATAGAAATTTTTTAGTTTGTATACTGCAAAAGTGTTTAAAATGTGCTCTAATGTAAGAAAGGTGTAGAATAAAAGTAGAGAATAAAACCACGTATTCTCATTAAGAAAAGTCATTTATAAAAGTTAAAATGAGATATGTATGTATGTAAAACATGTTTTAACCCCTTAACGCTCGCATTAAATTACGGTTTAAAAATTCAAATTGCTTATTGGTGCCACATTTTTTAAATAGAAACATTCACCTTATTTAATGACAGGTACAATGATACTATAATAAAGTCAATTACAATATTTTATAAAACTGATTGGAATCAAACAATCTGAATAAAAGACACAGCCCATGAATATCGCGGGAGCGGGAATTAAGGGAGTTAATTAGACAAAATTCATGTAATTAAAAGGAAATCATTCTGTGTTACTGATAAATTACTCTTGTTTTCAAAGGGCCACGCTTATATATTCACAAAATAGGGAGGTAAATCTAGAAAGTATTACTAATATTGATTAAAATCATTATTTTTAAATTAAATTATTTTTTTAATCATTTCGTATCTTTAGGACAACTTTTTTAATTACAGTATGGAACCATTTATCCAGAATGATATTTCTAATAGACTGATTTCAGAATTTTTGCAGAAAAATGTGCTAAACACTGCCAGTTTGACATAGGCATTGCTTGAAACATTGCAAAATGCATGGCATAACTTGATGCTAGTATACTAGGATTTGAAATGGAAACTTATTTAGTTACATATTAGAAGTTTTGATTTTTATGGAGAGGAAACTAAAGAATTTTTGTCTCCAAGGGGTTCCTATAAATTACCTTCTTTCAAACTCTGATCAATCTTTGATCTTGTTTCAGTCTGATTCTTTCAGTCTGAGTAATCTAATGATTAATTTGAAATCAGAACTAATGTCACAACCACTTATATTCTACAAAATTTATCAAATGGTTGTTGCTTTAATGCCCAACCAATTATCCAGAAAAAACAGTTATTCAGAATACATCTGACTCCAACCATTTTGGATAAATGGTTCTGTACTGTATATAACTTCAATTAATAATCATATGTATTAAAAAGCAAAGATAAAAATTTAAGTGCATAAAAAATCGAGACAATTGCACATGCATCAACTCTTTTTCAAACCTCTTCGCTACTGAGTATTAATGCAGAATTATTAATTATTACTGAATTATTTCTTTTCATTTGACTTCAGAGCAAGATTTTTATTTTATTTGCATTAGTTCGAATCTTAGACTTCAAAACATATCATTCTGATATTGAAATTGTAATTATGTTCGAGCACCATTAATAAAAGGGGGCAAAATGGAGGTCCTCATTTGGGGACGCATAATGAATGACCCACTTACCCTCTTCGGTCCCTGGCTCCCCAAACGGGGACCTCTGTTCTTTTCCTTATAAAAACTAAAATGTCCGATTTTTTTTTACACTTTCACATCACTTCTTAATAGCTGAATGTTTTTTGCGTTCAAAGCGAACGAATAAATGGCAGCATCTAAGCTGATTCCCACATAAAATAAATGCTATTTTCATCTGAGTTTGCAAAATGCCTAAAAATGCCCAAAAGACACCAAGAAAGTGACCAAGAAAGTGAGAAATTTTCATAAGTATTTAACTTAAATCTTTTTCAATAAAGAAAATTGAGGATTTGTAGATTATTTACTTGTTTAAAGCTCTTAAATTTGTGATTGCGTTCATTTAGGTTAATGGTTATTAAATTGATGTTTTAAGGGGGTTTGTAGTTTTAGATCTGCATTTTTGAAACTAAATTACTAAGCGCCTAAAGGATCCATTTCAGAAAAAAAAATTTTTTTTTTCATTTACGATGTCATTTTGTTTGGAAAAAATCAACGAATAAGCATTTGAGTTATTGTTTTAGCTTCGGAACTGAAGAGGTTAAGCACCAGATAGATGTATCAGTGTACTCGCAGTCTTTTTGTTCTGGTTTCATGTGGTTACACAGCGTTTTTCTTCCGACTAAAACCAAAGCATTGCGATGCATTGAAACGATAAAAAATTATCTAACATCTATTTCTGAAACAATCAATATTGATTACAATTCCTTATGTAATACTGAAAATGCAAACTAGGGATAATCAAACATTAATTCATCAATTTTTCATGTAACAATAAAACATAAATCTCATTTTTATTCTTTTCAATTTTGTTTTTGTGTTTATTTTTTTTAATAATAATGTTTTATTGCTCAAAACTGCAAGAACAGTTATGAATTTAAAGTTGTCTTAAATTAATTACCAATACAGCTTTTTATAAATATATTTTTCTCCAACTCCAGTTACCGTGACACTCCACTTATGACAACACTTTTTTCTGGTTATTAGAGTGTCGGGATAACAAGGTTCGACTGTAAATACAACTTTTTCTTTAAATTAAAATTAAAACCTGTTAAAATTCTAAAATACATGCTAAATATTTATTTAATCGATTTTATTTCTGTTTCCGCACTTTTTCAAGTCTGTGACACCTGTCACAAAGATAAGAAGGAAGTGGGGGGAATGCCAAATTAAAACTTTGCCCTGAGCGCAGTTTTCCCTTTGCACAGCCCTGGCAGAACCCGCTGATGTGTTGCTGCATTGTTTTTGTTACTGGGTTTATGGATAACCAAACAAAGTACGGATTTTTTAAAATATCATACATTTAAAATAAATAAACACAGTTATTATATACATACCGGCATTTCTTGGTTATTTCAAATAATTTTTCCTATATAATTTTTCATATTTCATAAGATGTCATGGATGACTGCCCTACGTTCCTGCAAAACCAATAAAAATTATTTCAATTAATTTTCACTTCATAAATAAGAAAAAAAAAACTAATTGCAAGCATTATTTAGATGTTTCCAAATACAGTATTGGAGAAATGCTTCACTCATAAAAGTACACACATCCTAACATTTTTTTCATGAAAATCTCTAATCATAACAAACAAAATAGCATGTCATATGATTTATTGTATACCCCGGCATATAACACACATCATTAATTTGGGAGTACAGTAAAACCTCCCTAAAGCAACCACGTTCCATTCCAATAAAAATGGGTCGCTCCGAGAGGTGGTCTCTTAATGGAGGTCATGTTTAAATCTAGATTTTAATTGTTGGGAAAAGTTAACAATTAATGTTACTAAAATTTATTTTCACATTAGGAAAAAATATGAAAATTTAAGTATCAAAACAAAAGTTAATTACATAAGTTAATTACTATAGACTTCAAAAAATGAAAACATTGACGTTTGCTTTAATTTTACGGTTTTATCTTATAACTTTTATTTCCAAGTCCTTTCAAAGTTCAGTAAATAAATGCAATTTTTTCTTTTTTTGGAAGGGAACAAATAATGATGATTTCATTAACTTATCTATTTATTTGAGAGTTTCCTGACAGAATAGGGCAGAGCAGTTTTTTGACCGTCATTGTTAATTTGTCATCAGAGTTAAATTCATTGCCTAAAAAGGCACAAAGGGGTTTAAACACTTAAAAGTTACTGGAATAATAATAAAAAAAAATTCTAAACTTAGTTTAGAACTTTGATGAACAATGCTCTCTCTGGAATTATTTTTCTAATAAAAAATCCTTCAAGCGACCAGGAAAAAACGGAATTTGTTTCATTTTCTTCAAAGAAATGGGTCGCTCATGGAGGGAGTTCAAGTGGGGTGGTCTCTAAATAGAGGTAAAATTAGTAATGAGCCTATGGGAATAAATTTCGTTCCATGAAAAAATGGTCGTTCAGGGAGGTGGTCGCTTAATGGAAGTGGTCGCACAGGGAGGTTTCACTGTATATAGTTTTATTTCAAGCATATACTGCTGTATAACACGCATCAAGTTTTTCCAGCAAAAACAAACCAGAAAGTCTTAGAACAAAAAATGCTAAGTTTCCAGAAGTTTGCCAGTAATGTTTGATGTAATCGGAAACAAAAGTGTATAAGCAAAAGGAGTAAAAACTGTTCAATTTAAAACTACGGAACACGAAAAATCCCACTTCACACTGGCTATTTCTTGCTTAGTTCTACATTAAAACCAATGGTAATTTTCAAACGAAAATAAAAGCTACTTGGTAATTTTCCAAATGGAGTTTTTGT
The DNA here is from genome assembly GCA_963932465.1 of Maratus speciosus. Classification (NCBI taxonomy): domain Eukaryota; kingdom Metazoa; phylum Arthropoda; class Arachnida; order Araneae; family Salticidae; genus Maratus; species Maratus speciosus. The sequence goes on from OZ010797.1 coordinate 14,338,045, forward strand.
TCATGTCTATGAGAAGAATTGAATGGATGAAAAATAGGTTAAAATTATGGATAAAAAATGTTTGAGAGACGTGTCCAAGAGCTTTAAAAAAAACGAGAAAGTCCCTTAGTTTGAGATATGTTTAGATTCCATACAACAGACATAGTAATTAATCTAATAATAAACGAATGTAACCATATGTATGGCTAGATGAAAGCGACAGTGGGGATAAAATACAGTACAGTCTCAAAAATCTGCTTGCATTTCAAAATGTAAACAATGAAATTTGCAATTGAGAAGTATTCTTTATAATCTTTATTCCAAATAACAGTGAACGAAAACAAAATAATTTTTTATGGAAATTTATGGAAAAATAGTAATGACACAGGATATTACACCAATAAAATGCTTTTATTTCACAGAAACTTACATACAAGAAAATGGAAAATAATAGAAATTGACAAGAGATATAAACAAGCACAGAAAAGTTTTAGTAGTGGCATCATCTATCAGCCACTAAAGAAAATAGCAATTTTATATTTCATGCAAAGCTTTTAATTAATGCATGACATAAAATATGGCCTGGCTCTTTATTTATCTAAAATGAGGATGAAGATAAAGATTTTTCACTTAACCTTACCACAAACTAAAGCCAAAAGAAAATATCAAACGCTAATTTTTGAAGAAGGTTGGTTTTAGATGAAAATTTTGAAGTTCTTTGAGCGGAAGAGTTGTATAGACCAACAGGAAATGATGGCTATTTACAGAATTCAAAAGAAACATCAACAAGAGGAAATGGAAGTTCTCAATCAAAGGACTATATAATAAATGTTTAAAAATTGAAAAAAAAAAAAAAACTTTTGATTATTAAAATGTTAATGTACAGGTAAATAAGAGATTCAAGTTTCGATTTTCTCAAATTGCATTATTACATACTCTTCTTGGAGATAAAAAAGGTATATTGAAAAAAATAAATCATTTAATTCAGAATTTACAAAACTCTAAAATCTGCAAAATTCTAAATGAAGCTCTACTGTACATGAAAGCGACAATTGGTGATGGCATTCCCCGAAAACATAAATGAAGATGAGTATAACAAACATTTCATGTTATCTGATAAGGAAGATTAAGTTTGTTAGAAAATACAGTAGAACCTCTTTTATCCGAAACTCTTTTAACCGAAACTCTCGATTAACTGAAATCCATTTTTAAAGCTTTTTTTTTTTTTTTTTTTTACTATCACATTCCTTGTGTGCAAAAACCATTTTGAAAGTTTTTTTTTCTATATTCCATGTGTGAAAGCGGTCCTTTCCGAACTATGAGTACATATAAATATTTTCAATCCCTTTTCTTAGAGTTTCTTTGAATTTAACTTGAGCTCCCGTAAGCTGCGGAGTGGAACGAAGAAAACAAACAAATTAGCAATTCTGAAGCTTTTGAATATTTTGCAAAAGGTTTAGCATGGCTGGAGCAGCAGAAAGACTGTGATACGGGTGAACTAATAATATTAAAAAACTCCTGTGATAGAGCTTCAAGCAAAGGCAATTGAAACTGCGACAAACAAAACTTTTTCATCCCCTTGTGATACATGTAAAAGGTACTTAATTTCAAAATTAAAAGTCAGGTAATTTATTTTTGTTTCTATTTTGCTATTGCATTATTTTTATTAAGCCCTTGTTACCATAATACGAAATATTGCATATATTTCTCCTTAATCTTAAAATTAAAACATTGTCGATTATTCGAAAATTTCGATTTTCCGAAAGACGGTCAGTCCCAATTACTTTGGATAATTGAGGTTCTACTGTATATATTGTGAGTTTCTTTGTTTATATTGATATTTAAATGCACTTAAATATGCCTCTAAAAATTTGGAATCTTTTCTTCTTATGATTTTACATCAAGCATTTTATATTCGGTGTATAACACGGACAAGGAAAAATGAAGTACTTTTTTAGAGTTAAAAGTGTGTATTATATTCTGAGATATACGGTATATAGAAATAATAAAAAAAATTGAGAATGTTAATGTACACAGCATATCATTAGTACAATGCAAATGAATGTCAAAAAACTTGTTTAAGGCAGTTCTGAAATCCGCTCCTCAACACAAAATTTTCCGACTCCCTTTTTTTTTTTAAAGCATAAAATTGGCAGGCCTGATTATTGAAGCGATTTGGAATTGAAAGGAGTTTCCATTTTTGGATAAATTAATTGCTTATCGAGTCATCAGGGCTGAAAATAAGGGGGGCAGAGGGGGCATGTGCCCCAGGTGCCAGAATGGAAAGCGAAGAGAGCACCAAATAAAGATTTTGTTTGTCGATTTTTCTCATGCCTATCTTTAGCATTGTATTGTTAAAATCAAGAGGTATTTTTTTAATTCTGTTTTCAAGGTTTTAATGAATCAATATTTGACAAAGCTGACTATGTAGTTCAATATTACATATTTTAAATTTAAAAATAAGTCAGCTATTAGAAACTTAGTAAAATTCTCTTTGTAAATTTACTTTGTGGATGAGGGGGAGCACTAAAATCCATGTTTCTCGAGTGCAAAAAAGGCTAGTTTTGGCCCTTTGAGTTATAAGCAAAATTTGTCACATGACGACAGGTTTTTCTCCTTTCTCTTATTGTCATGTTCGGAAATTTGATTCAAAACACCAACTTTGACAGTATTTTCTGAAAGGTATTATTCAAAAAATGGAAAACATCTTTTGATTACATAGTTTCTGAGTAACAACACTTGCCAAATTTATGCATTTCCAAACAAAAATGTATTAAAATATGTGTCAGAAAGTAGCCCTTTTAGATTTGAGAACAGAATTAATTCTCCCTAGTTTAAAATATATTTGTATTACAAAAATGCGAAAAAGGAGCGAGACAATCTGCTTTGATGTAAAGAAAATTCAATCTTATTTAACACATATGTATAAAATTTTGTTCATGTAGATTACACTTTATTTCTTTAAAGCGATCTATAACAAATACTTTTTTATATAATATAGAACCAGCAAAGGTTTTTTTTTACAGCTAAATAAAATATTTTAACAATGTATATATATATGATAATTTCTGTATTACCTTATAAAGTTACAATTTCTCTATGACATTATTTAATGATAATAATATTTTATTATACAGTGAAACCTCTCTGTGCGACCACCTCCCTGAACGACTATTTTTTCACGAAACAAAATTTATTCCGATAGGCTCAATCCTAATTTTACATCCATTCAGAGACCATCCCAGTTTAACTCCCTCCATGAGAGATTGATTTCTTTGACAAAAATTAAACAAATTCTGTTTTTTCCTGGTTGCTTGAATAAGGTTTCATTAGAAGAATAAATCCAGCGAGCACATTATTCATCAAACTTCTAAACTAAGTTTAGAATTTTTTTTTATTCTGGTAACTTTTAAGTATTTAAACCCCTTTGTGCCATTTTAGGCAATGAATTTAACTCTGATGACGAATTGAGAATGACGGTCCATAAACTCGCCGGCCAAATTCTGTCAGGAAACTCAAAGAAATAGATAAATTAATGAAATCGTCATTATTTGTTCACGTCAAAAAAAAAAAAAAAAAAAAAAAAAAAAAAAATTGCATTTATTTACTGAACTTTGAAATAAAAGTTATCAAAGATAAAACCGTAAAATGAAAGCAAATGCCAATGTATTCATTTTTTAAACTCTGCAGTAATTAACTTTTGTTTTGACACTTAAATTTTCGTATTTTTTCCTAATGTGAAAAATAAATTTTGGTTACTTTTTCAACAATTAAAATCTAGGCTTAAACATGACCTCCATTAAGAGGCTACTTCAGTCAAACAAAAAGACCCGTTCGCTAATGCTAATCCTATGGAGGAAATTTATAAAGATATCTCGGTCGCATTTCAATATTTTTAAATGATTTCTTTTGCACTGAATAGTTGAGATTGATCTGTACAAAGGCCGTTGTTTACTTTTTCGATTTTGTTTACAGGTATTTCTTATGAGGACACTTTCATTTTCGGAACCGGTTTCGAAAGTAAAAGCCTCCTCATAAAAAATATCTACAATCAAAATCGAAAAAGTAAAAAACGGCCTGCATACAGATCGATCTCAACTGTTCAATGCAAAAGAAATCATTTAAAAATAGTGAAATGCGACCGAGATAGCTTTATAAATTTCTTCCATAGGATTAGCATTAGCGAATGCGTCTTTTCATTTGACTGAAGTAGCCTCTGAGACCACCTCTCAGAGCGACCCATTTTTATTGGAATGGAACGGGGTTGTTTTAGGGAGGTTTTACTGTAATTGTCGTAAATTATAAATTTAATAACTTGAAAGTTTCGTATTAGAGTAATTTGTAGAATTTACGCATACAGGAAGTTTCATAAGTAATGCAACAAACTTTAAAATGTGTTAGAGTTTAATGAAACATGCATTTTCCACAAAAGTGGTTGGAACTGAAGTACTGTCCTCCCCTCCTGCATGGAATTTTTTTTTTTTTTTTTTTTTTTCGCAGCAGTTCGTAAAAATAAACATTTGGGATGTGGGGAGAAAAGATTTGTCAGCAGTATTAGAAAAATTTCAGATACAATATCAATATATTTTTGGCACTTTCTTTTAGCTGAGTGAAAATCTTGCCAATAACAGCATTTATTTTTGCATGTGTAAGTTACAAACAATGCTCCAATATTGTTTTTGTTTTACATTATTTTTTATTTAGAACTTTTTATTTCTTATTTTTTTTTAACTTGTGGTCCAACCTCGAGTCTGACTCAGGGGCATTTTTCTTTGCAAAATTTGCTTTTAGCACCAGTAATAAAGAAAAATAAAATTTGGCTTATTTCATTACATCATTTTCGAAATTGTGTAATGGAAGGTACCTTCTTTTAAAAAAGTGGTGCCAATCAAATAAATTTGCGTAAGAGTCACCAGACCAGAAAGGGTTAAATGCATATATAATACAGAATATGTACTTTTCGGTTAGCCGGGCACCAGTGTTATACATACATATATATATATATACACACATATATGCATATATACATGCATATGTTGTATATATACATATATATGTATATAAATAAGCATATATACATACATGTATATACATATTTATGTATATATAATACTGGTGCCCGGCTAACCGAAAAGTACCACAGAATATCTCATAGGTTTAGAAAAGAGAAGGGTACAGGTGGTGGAAAAGGGACATTTTTTTAAAATTTCTAAGGTCACTTCTAAGGGTTGGTCAATCAGATCTCAAATCCCCCTTCCTAATGTCAAACATATGGGAGTGGGGTGCATTCTTATTTTTAAAATATCTCTTGAGGGAATTAATATTTTTTACTTTTTTTTTCTATGTACTCTTCTTAAAGATTTTTTTTTTTTTTTTTTTTTTTTTTTAGTGTCAAAATATTTTTAAATGCATGCTTCCTTTTATCTGAAGTTAAATATTACATACAGCTTGTATTATTTTAATACATAAGATATTAAATTAAACAGATTAAAAAAATATTTTTTAGAAAGAAAAAAAAAAGATATCCTTAAAGAAAAGTACACATACAAAAGTAAAAAATATCAACCCTTTGTATCACTTTGTTGCAGATCTGCAACATACCAAAAAAGTCATTGTTATTTCGACAGTAAACTTCAAAAGATGACTTTGCTGATTGTTGTTATTCTATTACACTGCTAAGTAAATTATTATTTCATTAAATCCGCAACTAATGGCGATATTGATTTTTTTTCCACGCCAAAGTTTGATTTATCGCTTGATCAGCTACACATATTTTTGCTGAATTAAGCTTTGAAATAGTGGAGTTAAAAAAGACGTCTACAAGCAGACGTCTACAGGTATATTGTTCACAAAGATAAGATTAAATTCTTTATTTAAATACCCTTTTTGAGCTAGGAAATTTATATGTATAAGATAAATGTAAACTTTTGTTTGTTGCAGATCTGCAACAATGCGCCATGTCTTCCCTTGTAATGGATTTTTAAAAAATATTGAAAGATATATATAATATATATATATAAAATTTCTTCTAATGATTATTTAAGTTGCATTTCTTTCGGAAGAGCAAAATTATTGAAAAGGGGAAACATTAGTCCGTTTTTATATTATTTATCTGCTGTAGGGTAAGTTAGAGATCTCCTCCCTCCCCCCCCCCCCCCCTGTAAAATGAATACCAAATCCAAAGCTAGCAAAAAAGGGAAAAGTCTCATAGAACAAAAGAATTCAAAAGAAAAAGCAGAGCGACTACTCAACATATTCCACCAAAACAAGTGTGCTGAGACGAAATTGGTCACTGGCCATATTGGACAGACAAAAGAATACGTTGTAAATACCCCGATTGTAAAGGCTTTACTCAAACTATTTGTGAGAAATGTGTTGTGGGACTTTGCTACAACAAAACTAACAATTGTTTCAGAAATTTTCATTTAAATTAAAATTTTAAATATCTTCAGTTTTTGTGCCACTTGGCAAAATGTTGCAAATATGCAACAAACCCATTTTTCCAAATAAAATTTTATTTTTCCGTTCTGAATTTTTTAAATTATTTTTTCCATGCTTAAAATGATGCATTTTAATATCTGTATAAGAATTTTTCAAATCGGAGTTGTTGAGTTACAAAGGGTTAATTTCCTGGGGAGATATCTTAAAGGGAATTTCAGGTCTGACTGACATTAAGACCACTTTTAGATTTTTAAGAACATTCTTTTGATTTGTAAAGCCAATTTTAATATTTAAAAGCCTTTTCAAGACAAAGCGAGTCAGTTTTAGTATGCAAGCATGCATTTTTCAATACAAAAAGCAGTAGGGACACATTTGTTTGAATGAGGGACAGAAAGAATGCTATTTTTTTAAAATCAAAGACGCAGCACCCTCCTGAAACTGTCTTTGTGTAATATATGTATTAAAAGTATGTTGAAAGATATGAATTCTAAATGAAAGGTTTGTATCTTAAATTTAAACTAAACTAAAATTATATCTGTGGCTTTATGATCGATTAAGGATTTGGGCCTACAGTGTACAACCTTGTTTTCTTGACCCTGGGCTTCGATGTGCTATACAGTATATGTTCTGGTCAGATAATCAGCATAACACAGGACCCTCAGTTTTTAGTTCCCAAGTTAGTTTGGTACTGATTTTATCAAACCCAGAGGGATGAAAGGCTCAGTGAAGCTTGTCCATTCTGGAGTCAAACTCTGGATCTGTTGCGGGGTAGCTAGACATGCTGACCACTATGCCATTGGGCTTTTGTTTAATTAATTAGTGCAATGAAAATGATTGTGATTGAAATAATATTTGGCAATTTTTCACTTGCGCTTATATTCCCATATAAAACCATAATACAGTACATAGTCTAAAGTTCGGACACCCAAAGTTCGGAATTGTCCAAAGTTCGGACTTTCCAGCGGCAGTATTCAAGAAAGAAGTGAAAAAAGAAAATTCTTGAAAAAAAAAAAAGGTCTAGAGCAAAGAAGCTTTATTACTGAATGTTTATGAACTCATGCCTATGTACAGAATAAAAGAAATTTTTTTTTAGTGATATACCTAAGTTAATAAAGCAGTCCACATTAACTAAAATGTTCAATAGTTAAGATAGTTAAAATTTCTTCTTAAATTGTACGTTCCCTCAAAGCTGTTCTCAACTGTTCTGCTCAACAAGCGTTAAACATTTGACACATTCACAAGTTCATTTTTTAACGGAAAGCTATAAAATTGGAAAGCCTGACTATGGAAGAGATTTGGAATCGAACTGTGTTTTCCAATTTTTGATAAATAAATTACCTAGTGAGTTACAAGCGATTTTGATCATGTGACAAAGACGTTTTGCAAAGAGCAAAGAATCCTTGAGTGGTTATTCTTCTTTCGTGTGGGAATTCTGTTCTAAACGCTCACTTTGGCACTATTTTCTGAAAGATCTATTATGTTTGCAAAAAAAAAAAAACCCGGAAAACACTGTTCAATTACATAGTTTCTGAACAACAACTTCTGCTAGCTTCATGCTTCTCTGAACATAAATAAATTAAAACTCATGTCATAAAGGGCCTTTTTGAATTTGAGAACAGCTTTAAATAAAGGTTTTTGTTTATACTTTTTGTTTTGTTATGATTTATTTAATGAAAATGATTGTTTAATTTTGTATTAATAGTTGTTATATGCAACTTTTAATATATAAATATATCATATAATATATCATATTTTGCCTTTTTAAGCAGCGAAATTTCTTTTTCTTTTTATTACAAAAATAATATTTTTCCTGACCCAAATCTGAAGTTCGGACTTGGTAAAGTCCCGAGGATTCCGGACTTTAGACTTTGTACTGTACAAAGATTAATACTATTCTCAAAACAATCAGGCTAGTTATTTGAATTTAAAGCAATATATTCACTTGACTTTAAATAAATTCATAACTATATAACAGGTACTTCTAAGTTATAGGGGGCTGAGTTATAGAGAAAAAAGTGTGATTAAATTTGCCAAGAAAAATCAAAATTTTCTAAAGTACTTTCTGGCAGCCTATACAGTAGACTCCCTCAAATCTGCAAAGCTTGCGCCTGGAAGTTGCGTGCATTTTAGAATTTTGTGAATTTCTGGTCATTGCTTTGTTTACATTTTTTAAACAGTAATTTGAATATAATAATGCAATCAAAATCATAATGAATGCTATAGTAAAATACATACAGTAAAATGTTAAAATAATTAAGTAATAAAAAATGTTAACAAAAATTTGAATAATTTTAAAAATAATTAAAATAGTAAAAGTAAAGGTCAAGTAAATGATAATGTCTAATTAAATAGGCATAATAAAGATGAGATACATTTTTCCTAAATTATTCAATGAAACTTACCTCATAAAGGTACCCTACTAACTCACATCAAAACCATAAAGTTGGGAAGTTTTATTTCAGGTTTAGCAAGTAACAACCAAATAAAGCTTGATTAATACATAAATATATTTGGTAACATTTTTACTATCAACATGAATATTAGAGTAACAGTTATAACAAAGACAATTATAATCGCTGAGTTTGAGTGTATATATACATATATCACAAATATATAAACAAATTGGTAAAATTCTGGAGATGAACAATATATATATATACAGGCATCCCCTGACTTACTTAAGTAATGCATTCTGTAAACTTTCGCGTAAGTCAATTTTACGTAAGTCGAATTTGTAAATTCCTTAGGTAAAATTTCGTCAGAAACTGCAATATTTATGATATATATATATATATAATATATACATTATTTACACATTATTATTTTATAAATAAAGTAGTATGCAGCAGTATTTACTTGGATATAAACTATAAAAGTATGAAAAAATATAAAAACAAACTAAAAGAACACTTTTCAAATAAAAAGTATCTTGTGGAATATGAGATTTATAAATTTGAACATTGAGGAATTAATTTATATCAATTTTGAATCTACATCAAACGAACAGCTCTGAAGCTGGAAGAAAAAATACACTCATTCCTCTTCACTGAAACTTTAACAATTAGGTTTCGTTATAGTTTGAATTAAGCTAACAAAATTGTAACGGTTAAACAGAGTTTTTTTTGGGGGCTCATTTTAATCAGATTTGTGTGTGTTTTGTTAGAGATTTGATTGTATATCCCAATAATAATATAACTATATTTAATATATAAAATTATATTATTGTTTTGCTTTTTATCTGCATATTTTATTTATAAAACAGTTATCAAAAGTATGTAAATGTGTATCAAACGCGCTAGTATGCTCACAAATGTAATTTTCGAAATTTCTTACGTAAATGCGAATTTACATAAGTTGAGTATTACGTAAATCGAGGGATGCCTGTATATATAGAGAGAGATTAACTTAGAAAGTATTTCCATAAGAAGGCAAGGAACTACAGTATAGGATCCGTTATCCGGAATCCTTGGGACCTGGGGCATTCCGGATAAGGGGTTTTTCCGTAATTCGGAACACTACCACAAATATTTTCTAATGTACATAAATATGAAATACTGGTTAGCATAAATAATATTAAAAATACTGTATTACACATTTGTGGAATTGATTCTATAAAACACAATTATGGAAAAGTTTAATTTTTATTTAAAAAAAAAAGTTAAGAAATAATTTTAAATTATAATAAAACTTACAAATGAACAAGATCAAAAATAAAATTTAGTTTTGGGGTTCAGATGCAGATGCTTGGGAATTAGTTTTTTGGAAAAATCCTTTTAAAGTTGGCTGTTTGTAACGTTTCTCTTTTACAAGCTGGTCTTGAATTTTATATAAGGACATTATTTGTTGTTCATGGAAATAACTTCTTTGTTCCATGCCTTGAATTAATTGTTGAGTGTAAAATATCATTTGTTCATTAGACATTTTTTCTACCTCCTCATTCTTGTCATCATCATCACTACGATCATCAGATGCATCTTAGTCACCATTTCACAAGTTTCACTGTATGTCATCTGATGACTAAGTGGAGCATTACTGTCTATATTGAAACAAACTTGAACTGCATCTTCATCCAATAATTGGGGAGGGAGGAGGGGAATATATTGAAAGTTGACTTTTTATTTATTTTTGTTTTGTTTACGAATTTATCGCATGGAAAGCGGACAGAAAAATACAAGAGGCAAAATTATCAACACTTAAAATGCAGATTTCCGCAAATTCGCGGAGATAAAGAAATGCATAATTACTGTAATATTCCATTAACCCACCCTCCTCTATTTTATAAACAAATTTGATATTTAAAAAAAATCCCACGAAAGCAGCCCCCCCCCCCCCCTTTCCAAAAAAAAAAAAAAAAAATTGCGCGAAGCGCCGTACCATCTTTCTGTCTTATCGGATTCCGTATATCTGTTTTTCTACTGTTCGATGGACGCAGCTGAAACCGATAAAACAACGTTTCTCTCATTCTCCTAATTGGCCGAATTGTAGGTGCGCCTTTAGATGACGTCAAAGGTCGGAGCTTGCCAACAGATTTTCATCGCAGAAAACGCATTCAAATTCTAAGTGACGTTTCGAAAATAATTTTTTTCAAAAGGTTAAAATTAAAATTTTTTATAATGGATTTTAGAGTTTGAAACAGAAAAATACGAAATTTAAGAATATGTAGTTAGTTTTCCCATATTTCTAAAGGTTACGCCGATGCGAAGTCATAAAAATGATCAAAAAGAGAACTTATGTCCGATGATTGCATACATTCAATTCTTATCTTTCACGGGAGCCTCATAAGTGGGATCGTAGGGAGAGCACGCTTTTAAGTTCGCGCTTTTTAAGTTCTGTTTTTTAATTATCTGGGTTAACAAAAAAAAGAAAAATCTGAATATCAGGGCAGGCTTTGGACTATTGTTATAAACATTTTCGGATTTCAACAGGCGGTAGATTTTGATAGGCCACTTTTAATCCCTGTAAGCGGCCTCTCCGATTACTTCACGATTTTTTGCCGCGTTTGGGGGGTGGGGGGGGGGAGATTAATGGGATATTTCGGTACCTTGAGGTGTATGAGAAAAAGTTTAAAATATTTAAAATATCGATTTATAAAGCATGTTAACTCTTCAATAAAATATGAAAAAAAAACTGCAAATTTTTATGAAATGAAAGCTTTATTTAAGTTTCGGTTTCAGATCGTTTAGCGTTCCGGTTTTTAGAGCGTTCCAGATATTGGGACGCCGGATAATAGATCCTATACTGTACTAGGAAAAATGAAATTTCTTCCTCAATCATACATCATTTCAAAAATCATATTGACAAAAAAAAAAAAAAATAAATGAATAAAAAATCCTCCCTCTCCATGTAGGAGGCAAGTACAAAATAAGAACATGTTACATTCAATTGGGGGGGGGGGGGGGGGCTTTCGAAATAGCAAATATGTGGAAATAATGGGATGAACTGTGTGTTATTACATTTTCACATTTTATAAAATCTTAATTTTCTGTTTTTTCTAGATACAAATAAAAGGTTTTAGAGCTTCATAAATGTTTTGAAGCAGGTTATCCAAACTATACAAAACAGGTTTGCCAAAAAAAAAAAGCAGCTAGGTTTGGAATGATTGTGAAAGAAAATAGAGATTTTGAAAATAAGCTTCAACGAAAACTAGAATATTTGAATAGAGTACACTTGCAAAGCAGCGGAAGGTGTCTCTTTTACGAGTTATTTGATATAAAGTTATTTCATACACATAATAGTGATATTTTATTGACTTCTCTTCATTTTAATTAGTATAGTATGTGAATAATAAAGGTAGAACTATATGTGTACAGCAGTGCAAACATATAAAAAGAATAAAAATAAAACAAGAAAGAATTTTTAGTCACTGATAACAATATTATTAGGGGGAATTGAGTCGAGGAAGGATAACATGTGACATCAACACGGGAGAATGGATGCAAGATTTCCAAAATGTTGATATAGTTATATATTAGATTAATTTTTAATACAATTATTCAATTGGTAAATAAATCATAACAAGTTGTAAATTTCCAAGTGGGTGAAAAAAAATCCAGGCCAGGATTCGAGCCAAGTATGTCTTGGCTGAAGCCACCAATGCTCTACCAGCTGAGCCATCCCGGACGAATCTGTCAGACTAATTCACCCAACTAACCTGTGACGATCACAGCATCTGGTCTGATATTTTGTATCAGCTCAACAGAATAAATCAGCCTATTTTTGGAACTGCAGTAAATGCCAGATTAGTCCAGGATGGCTCAGTCGGTAGAGCATTGGCGGCTTCAGCCAAGACATCCCTGGTTCGAATCCTGTTCCTGGCCCAGACTTTTTTTCACCCACTTGGAAATTTACAACTTGTTATAGTTATATATGTACAGCCCCTAACATGCAAATTGCTCATTTTAATTGTGCTCATATTAAATGAGTTATGTTAAAAGTCTATATAAACCGCAGATCAAAGTTTCACAAAAACAAAATGCATGCCTGTCTGTTTTGTCTAGTCTTAGAATTCGTTTCTGGAAGTTAATATAAACATATTTTTTCAACTACTGATACAATAAGGATTATAACGAATACAGTAAAAGACCTATAGATGGCACGAAAGAATTATTGTAATGTGAACCCGACCTGCAGAAAGAAAATTAGATTCATTCCAAGCCAAAAAAACAAAATTCAGGATAACCCAATTTGATGTTTGACTCTATTCAACAATCCCAAGGTGCTCAAAGGTTTTACTATATTTGAATGTTAAAGAATATAGATTTGTTCATTCTTCTATGTAAAACATAAAAATTGTATTAGAGATACAATTGTAGATTATTTTCCATAGCAGCATTAAAACGCAATTTTACTTTCTTTACATTGCGGGTTCAGGTCGGGTTGCTGGAAATTATTTTTGTAGGTTCAAGTCGGGTTCTCGAAAATTATTTTTGAGGGTTCAAGTTAGGTACAACCCGACCTGTGCAGGACTCTAGTACCAACCAACTGAAGATGCCTATATTTTAAGGTTTAACAATATTAAAAAGGTATATTTTAAAACTGTTTTACATGATATTTACCACAAATACTTCTATTTTCATGAGCAGAACCTTTTCACAAGTAAACTTTGCACTAAAACCAACAAGCAAAAACTATGCTTTTAGTTGTTACAGGACAGTATTTCTAATCTGCAAACCTATAAGTCAAAAACAACCGTATAATTAATTCACACTATATATAAATAAGTTTAAACAAAGAATTTTAAGTCTTAAAAAATAATAATTTCTCAATGCAACATTTCTTTAGTTCCCCATTGTAACTTAAATTATATATATATGATACATATTCTCACCGTCAAGAAAAATAACACATCTTGTAAAAATTAATTTTACATTTTATTCCACTAATACATCTGTCATAGGTACGTCTGACTAGACAAAAAGTTTCATAAGTGCAGTTATACGGAAAATCACTTTATTATGCTATATGATCATTTGTGACCACAGAAGAAGGGTGAATTGTGCAGAGATGTAAAGTTACTCAATCCTCCAAACCTCACTCTACGTCTTCATTCTTAACGGCTTTACGCACATTTTTACTCTTGCATGCAGAGCTAAGTGCTATAATTTCATGCTACAGTAAAATCATGCACATTTTCTTTTGCCTACCCTGTGAAATTTGTTTTTGAAGAGATGAGTCACTTTTCTTGCCGGTGAGCGATATATACAGTTGTGAAAACAAAAACAAAAATAACCCATTAAATTCCCCCTACTAACTCTGCAACAAATTACTGCAGAAGAAAGTTACTGGTATCAAACGATTGGAAATAAAGTCTACTTTTAAATGATGTATTTAAAATTGGCTTAAGGGGTATCTACTTATCAAAACGAAACAAACTTTTTTTTTTTTTTTCAATAGCAATACCCAAGTTTGACACCATAAGTAAATTCTACACACTTTACACAATTAGCCTAAATATAAATTTTCATGAAATTCATATGATTAGTTTAAGATAAATTAATTATTTTAAAATGAGCCTATTTTAAGGGCTATATCCAAATTGAAGTTTGGTACTCAATTGTTGAAATGCTACTGAATGACTAAAGTTTGAAATTGAGAATTCGCATAAGGCAGAAAGTAATAAATATAAATCTATCAAAAAAAAGTGTAGCTTGCAATTCATATTCCTTTCAAATATTAATTTCATAATTCATTTTATAAAATTTTTAAAATTACAAATTCAATGTATTTATGTTTGGATTTTTAAGTACTATTATAAACACACAAAAAATTATCACATTAAAATTATAACTTCAGGAGATATTACTAAAAATGTGAAAATGTAATTTAACATTAGAAACTCTAAATTTTGAATGTTTATAATTCAAAAACTTATCATCCAAAAGACTTGAAATTTTGTTTCTAGGTATAGTTTGAACCAAAGAATTAAAATCTGGCGTCAAAATTGGGTGTTGCCATTGGAAAAAAAGCAAAATTTGGTCTGGTTTTAATTTGTATATAGCCCCCTAAGCAAATTTTATATACATCATTTAAAAGCAGGCTTTATTTCCAATTGTTTGGTACTAATAACTTTCTTCTATTTTAATTAGTTACACAGTTAGTAAGTGGTGTTACTTTTTTTTCACAGCTGCACCATACATCAATTAAATTTATTTATTTAAAACTATAGTAGTTACACATAATGATAGCACACAAAAAAATATTTTATATATTTAATCATTTATATGATAAATTTAAAAACATCTTTCCTTTTAAAAATTTGCTCTTAAAAAAGTACTTGTATCAATGAAAGATGGTTATTTATACAATACATTTAATTTCTCTTCTAGAAATAATTACTACTTATAAAATTAAAGATAAAACACTTTATACAATCAAGTAATCAATTCCCCAAATCAATGGTTATTTATGCAATACATTTAATTTCTCTTCTAGAAATAATTACTACTTATAAAATTAAAGATAAAACAGTTTATACAATCAAGTAATCAATTCCCCCAAATCAATGGTTATTTATACAATACATTTAATTTCTCTTCTAGAAATAATTACTACTTATAAAATTAAAGATAAAACAGTTTATACAATCAAGTAATCAATTCCCCAAATCAATGTTAATAAATATCAATAAATTCATATTTAATACTCATATAGTAGACTTCCTCAAATCCACACAGCTTGGACAAGAGGTTGTGTGAATTTTAAAATTTTGCAGATTTCTTGTCATTGCTTTGTTTACATTTTTAAACAATAATTTCAATGTAATAATGCAATCAAAATGATAATGAATGCTTACAATATAATAAAATATTAAAATGATGCAGTAAAGTAATAAACTAATAAAAATTTAAATAATTTTTTAAATGATGAAATTATTAAAAGCAAAGGTCAAATAAATAATTAATGTATAATTAAATATGCATAATAAAGATGAGATATATTTATCATTATCTTGAATTATTCAATGAAACTTGCCTCATAACTTACCCTACTAATTCACATCAAAATCATAAAATAAGGGAGTTTCATTTCAGATTTAGCAAGACTTATAACCAAAAAAGCTTGATGAATAAATAAATATATTTGGTGAAAAGATTGTGATTACTAGTGATATAAGCAACATCTTGAATTTCTTCAAAAATTTATACTTCCTTCATGAAAAAAACATGAGTTCAGTGATATTAACAAGAATTACATATTAAAAGACCTACAGAATGATATAAATATAAAAAAGTCTGTAATTTTGTCCTTGCATCTTAACTCAAAGTTTCATTGTTTACATGTGCGCATTTTAGAGTTGCAGATTTGAGGGAGTCTACTGTACATGTATTTACAATATTTGATAATAATTATTTAAATTTCTGAAAAAGAAATTTTATGGTTTAGTATCCAATTATGGCTAGTTATAGAAGACTACAAGATACAATGCATAAACCACATATTTTATACAAACATCTATTGATGATATATTTAAAAATACATAAAAAATCAATAAATTGCTTTTAAAATAATTCTTATTTAATTTATGAGTTTAAGTGTGTAGTTATTTTATTTTTTTTAAATAACAATAGAAATTTTATTGAAAATATGAATAAAATAATAGTAAACAAATATTAAATACATATGACCTGCAATATAAAGAAAGTCTCAAATCTGAATAATGATTGAAACAAAGGTGTGTAAATAAGTGGTCTTCTATTGTATTTATGAGGAGGATAGTCTTAAAAAATTTTTAATTAATAAAACTTTAAACCTCATGGCTTTCTCTGTGAATTAAATGAGTAGCGTGTTGTTATATTCTACAACAAATATTTTTAAATCAAAGAGAATTTTCATTTTCTTTCAATCAATTAAGCTGTTATGAACTATTTTCCTCTTCCTTTTTCTCTAAGCTAACTATGACTGGCTGGAAAAAATTAGAAGAGAATTTTTCAGTCATATAATTTTTATTTTGTAAGAAAGGAACATGTAAAGAAAAGCGAGAGAAAAAAAAGAAGAAATAATTTATTCAAATGGTGCAATTCAAGAACAAGCAATTAACTCTTGTTGATTTAAAAAAGGCATTTTTAAGTGAATCAGCAAACAGTTTGGATTGAGCGATTATTTTCAGACGTTGAAAATAAATATAAAAGTAAAAATAGTTTTTTAAAAAACACTATTTCATAACTACAATGTGGTACCCGGTATCTAATATCCCCATAACTGGAATGCTCTGAAAACTGGAATGCAAAATCGTAACTGAAACTTAATTTGTTTCATTTCAAAAACATAAAAACTAAAGATGTATTTTACATAAAACATCAGATGAAGTAAACAGAAATTACAGGCATCCCCCGACTTACGTAATACTCGACTTACATAAATTCGCACTTACGTAAGAAATTTTGAAAATTACATTTATGAACATACTAGCACGTTTGATACGCATCTGCATACTTTTGATAATTGTTTTATAAATAAAATATGCAGATAAAAACCACAACAGTAATATAGTTTTATATATTAGATATAGTTATGTTTTTATTGGGATATAGGGGAAGGTGGCCTAAAATGATCCTAGCAGGCAAAACGATCCACATAGGTTTTCTTCCAGACAGGTTGCGCTATCTACAGGGTAACACATAAACTAGTTGTGTCAAGTGAAGAAGAAGCAATGGCGGTATTCAAGCGATCGCAGTATTACACGTCTGAATAGAATTGTTTGAAAAATTGGTTTTTATAACATCCGTTATAAGATAAGCACTAACTTTTATAGTTATTTAGATATACAGTCTTTCATGTATGGAAATATGACTTGGTTTACTTAATAGAGTATGTTTTTGGATGTGAATTACACTTGCTAATTTTGTTATGTTTCTCGGCGTCATCCAGTTATATGACATAAAATGGGTGGTCATGTTGCCGGGTAAAATGATCCATTATGCGGATCGTTTTACTACCATTTCATTGGCTTAAAAAAATCTGGTACCGCATCCTAGCCATCATGGGAGGTGTGACTGTCCCAAACCTTTCTCTTTGAGAAACCAAACTCTTTCTCCATGTGTCATCCTACTGATCATAATTTTCAAATATTCCATTTTATTGTTTTTTCAAAATTATTTGTGGCATTTTTTTATTTTAAAATTTACATAAAATAAATTATGTTTGTTATTTGATTGTAAAACTTATTTTATTTCATTATGTATTGTCATAATTACTTTTATATCCTTTATTTTGCCGATAAAAAACAATTTACAATTATTTTTAAATGAAGGATCATTTTGCCCTTGGGCGAGGGTAAAATGATCCTTTGCACACGTTTTCAAAAATCTATTTTTTTCATTACTCAATTTGGGTTTAAAATATTATTAAAGTATGTTTCTGATGCAAAATATAGTGTAAAACATATTAGCATACAACAAAAGTTTTATTTAAACAGTTATGTTATTTTACAAAAGTTTTTCCCTTAAGGGGATCATTTTAGGCCACCTTCCCCTACAATCAAATCTTTAACAAAGCAAACACAAATCTGATTAAAATGAGCCAAAGAAAAAAAAAAAAACTCTGTTTAACCATTACAATTTTGTTAGCTGAATTCAAACCATAATGAAACCTAATTTTAAAATTTCGGTGAAGAGGAACGAGTGTATTTTTTCTTGATTCATAAATTCTTTTTCAAAATTGATATAAATTAATTCATCAATGTTAAATTTATAAATCCCATATTCCACAAGATACTTTTTATTTGAAAAGTGTTCTTTCAGTTTGTTTTTATATTTTTTCATGCTTTTATAGTTTATATCCAAGTAAATACTGCTGAATGCTACTTTATTTATAAAATAATACTGTATAAATAATGTATATTGTATATATATATATAATAAATATTCTAGTTTCTGACGAAATTTTACCTAAGGAATTTACAAATTCGACCTACGCAAAAGTGTATGGGACACATTACTTATGTAAGTCAGGGGATGCCTGTACACTTGTCCATGAGTAGTACAATTTGTGGCCAACTGTGATAGCTTACGATGATGCGTATGAGCCTGAAGTTTTAAAAATGTCCATTGAGAATGAAGTTCTGCTGGACTATGCTAAAGGACTTTCAAGTTCTGAAATTGCTGGATCAAGAGGCAGCAAAAGATTGCATAAATGCTGATGAAGTCAATGAGGAATAAAATGAAGACTTCTGTAAGTCATCAGATGACTGGCAGTGAGAACTGTGACACAGAAAATGACAAATGATATGTCTAATGGAAGTGATAATGATGACCACCGGAGTCAAAAATTTTCAAATGAGCAACTGATACTTTTCAACTGAACCACTGATTTGTGGAATGCAGTAACACTGTTTTTTAATAAATACAGTAAAACCTGTTTTATTCCAAAACTCTTAACCGACACTCTCGGTTAACCGAAATTCATTTTGAAAGATTTTTTTTTTTTCACTATCGCATTCCTTGTGTGCAAAATCCCTTTTGAAAGCTTTTTTTTACTATCATATTCCTTGTGTGCAAGCAGTCCTTTCCAAACTATGCATACATATAAATATTTTCTATTCTCTTTCTTAGAGTTCCTTCAAAATTAAAATTCAGGTAATTTATTCATGTTTCTATTTTGCTATTGCTTTATTTTTATTTAGCCCTTGTTACCATAATAAGAAATAGTGCATATATATTTCTTCTTAATCCTAAAATGGAAGCATTCTCGATTATCAGAAAATTTCGATTTTCTGAAAGAGGATCGGTCCCAAATAATTCGGATAATCAACGTTCTACTGTATTTTTTTTTTATTGTACTGCATTACTACTTATTTATCTAGAACTTTAACACCTTAAAATTGGGATTAAAACTTTTCTCTTCGTATTTTTTAAAAAAGTAAATTCTTTTATAAATAAACTGGCCATAAGTAAGTATGTCACAAAGCTTGGCATTAAATAGAAGTAATGTTGGCAACAATGTGGTGGTGGTTTCAAATATAGCAAGAGTCTGAGAGCAAGTCAGAATGTTTGCATATTTAAGAAATATGTATCAAATATTTAAATGCATCAATTCAATTAATTTAAAAATAAATAAATTAGACAAAAAACTAACAAAAAACATTACCTGTAAAAATTTTGGAATTTATTTTCATATCTCACAGTAAATTGTCAAATAACATATCATAAAAATATTTTTTTTAATAACCACTTAAATGTATTGCAAAATTAAAAGATAGAACTGATTCTAAGCCTATTTGGCAGGACGCAGTACCTGGCAGTTCTTTTTAACTATTTTAAGTTCCCAACAGCTCTTACTGACGTGTTCTTTTTTTCAGTTGCTGAGACAAAATCGAGAAATATGTCCACCCAGTAGCAGAAAAAATAACAAAATTCTACTATCAGTTAAGTAAAAAAAAAATCCCACAAATTTTGCTAGTAGATCATGGGAAAAAAAATCTTAATTTTGTCCATTTGTCGGCAAAAAAAAAATCACAAAAATCATCATACAGTCATGGAAAAAAATCATGTAAATTCTAAGTCAGTCATGAGAAAAAAAATCATGAAATTTCTTGTTTCTCGAATTGCTTGTTCGGAAAAAATTCATGAATTTCATCAATCGGTCATGAGAAAAAAGAAAATTGCAAAATTTCTCAACCGGTCACATGAAAGAAACCACAAATGTTACCAGTTAGGTCCTGGAAAATAAAAATCTGGAATTTCGTCAATTTGTTACAGGAAGAAACTGAAAAATTTGTCAATCAGTTTGCAGGATAATATTGGAGATTTCATCTTTTTGCCGTGGAGAAAAAAAATTCTAAATTCGTCAACAGCAGAAAAAAAAAAAAGAAATTTGTCAATTGGTTTCTGGAAAAACTACAAAAGCCATCATTAAGTCTGTAAAAAAAATAAATATATAAATAAAAAATAAATATTATCAATCTGTCACAAATATCAACAATTGGATATGAAATGCAATGCAATTGCATTACGACACGAACTTTTATCGTAGACCATGATTTTTTTTCCCCTCCAAAACTGATCAGATGATACCCCAGAAGCCTTGTTTATAAAGTACTTCCTATTCAAAAGGAATTTTTTTTTTCTGTTTATCCTCAGATTAAATGAAATATATTTTTTTTAATTCAAAGAGATGGGAACGGGAGAAAAAAGAATTCTACAAATTTTACTAGTAGGTCATGGAAAGTCCATCTGTCGAGGGAAACACACACACACACACACAAATTATCATTTAGTCATGGGAAAAAAAATATGTAGTTTGAAGTCAGACATGGGGAAAAAAAATCATGAAATTTGTCAATCAAACAATTTCGGACGGGAACAGAAAATTTCTTCTTTTTTGCAGTTTTTCTGTTCTTTCCCGTGTTACAAATTGATTGTTTTTTTTTTTTTATGATTTCAAAACTACACCTGAAAAACTTAATTTTTTACCAGCAATTCTCAAAACTGAGTATGAACTCTGACTTATTCATGTAGTGTTTAAGATAAAATTGACTGTTAACCAATTTTTCAAGTTCCCATGCTTTCTAATGTGAAATTTTCGTAAAGACAATGAAAGACCAAAAAATAATTTTTTTTTTTTTTTCTGCTGATTAATATCTAATAGACAAATCAAAATTCTGATACTTACAGAAAAAAGTAGTAAATCTGAATTTAAAAAAAAATCTATTTCCAAATATGTAAAACAAAAAAGAAGAAGGAATTTTTAAATTGTTAATTTTTTTTTTTAAGTTATTGCTATATTGAGAATTTAACACTTTTTATGATCTATTATGACTATGATTTATTCAAACATGAACCTAAAAATGTAATATAGGTTATAGTTACAAAATAAGTTTTTTTGGTACAGAGTCCCCAATCAGGAACACAGTCTTACGGAGTACAGTCGTAGTCTTATACTGGACTAGGTGCATGGCAGAGAGTTAAAGACAGGATCAAACCAGTTTGTTTTAATTGAACATAAAACTCTGAAAAAGTTCAGAGTGGAATGACACATTCACTTTGCGTTAAAATAACTAAAATTAAAAATCTGTTTACTAAAAAGGTGCATAAAAATTTATTAAAATATTCCGTTACAAAATGAACTGGTCTTTAAAAACCATTGATGTTTTAAAAATCATATGAAACAGAAAAGATGATTCCCGAGATTTTTCGATCGCAAACATGATCATTTTCAATGGTTAGTTTCACTGAAATGTTGCATTCGCTGTACTATTTATATACCAGTATGGGAAAGACTCCCCCCCCCCCCCCCCCCCGCAACAAATAAGAAACTGATCCTTTTTCCCAGACTGGTATATAAATAGCACAGTGAATGCAACATTTCGGTGAAACTATCCATTGAAAATGACCGTGTTTGCGATCGAAAGATCTCGGGAACTTCTCTGTTTCATATGATTTTTAATATCAATGGTTTTTAAGTTTTTAAAAACCAGTTCATTTTGTAACAGGATATTTTAATAAATTTTTATGCACATTTTTAGTAAACCGACTTTTAATTTCAGTTTGTTTTGTATACAAGTACTACTGATAAAAGGGGACTCTAAACAAACCAGTTTAAAGTCCTTTGAACATGACGCAACAGTTCTCTTTTTATTCAATCCCCCCCCTTCTTTTGATGGCCATTTTTGCCGTAATATCAATAGAATTAAAGAACAAATACAGACAGTAGACCACCTCAAATCGACACAGCTTGGGACCAGAGGTTATGTGGATTTCTCTCCACACAACCTCTGGTCCCAAGGAGGTTGGGACCAACCTCCTTGGTAACAAATGTAAACAAAGCAATAATTTTGCTTTGTTTACATTTTTTAAATGGTAATTTGAAAGTAATGCAATCGAAATTATAATGAATGCTTACAATATAGAAAAATTATATATATAATGGCGCAAAGTGTATAACGCTTCTGGAGTGAACTCATCCAGATCTTGATAATCTTTCGTTAAAATCAGCCATTTTATTTCGGCCATGTTAGGCTTAAACATTCTGATGCCGTATTATAAGTCGAACAACTGCCTTATTTAATCTACGTTGTGTAACGTCTATCCTTCTTCAGTTTTTAAAAACCTTCAAAAACTATAAAATCATCATATATATTAAAACGCAAAGGTAAAATTTTAAATAGACCCATTTTGGGACATCTGCACATTCATCAACCCTGTTCCATTTAGAGGGATTGAGAGCGAGTTCTCGGTGGCTGAGCGGTCTAAAGCAGCAGTTTAAAGTGCCGATATTTTGTAGTGGATAGCAGGTTCGAGTCCCATGCCCGCCAAAATGATTTCTTTAATATTTTTCACGATAAGATATTTCAATAATGACATATTTTATTAGGAGGAGAAGTTATATGATTTTTATTTTATTATTATTATTTGAATGCTTTATAATTAAATAAAATTTAACACAAAACAATATTTAAGATAATAATAATAATAATTTTATATTTAAAATATTTAAGCTAAAATATTTTTAATGTAATTATCAGTTAAATAAATTGAGCTGATCTACAATTTTTGTTATATCTTCTGACCATTATCGAGAATATATGTGTGTGTAAGAAAGAAAAGTTTGCCTAAAGAAAAGAAAACAGAAAGAAAGAAAGATATTCATATAAGAACTATTAAAAAAATTACCTTGATATCCATTGTTTAATATTTAAAAAATGTATAAAAATGTAAAATAAAATTCAAGTAATAACAATTATATGCTGCATCAAGTTTCAAATTTGGGCTTTTAGAGAATGAGACTGGTAAAAATAAAATTCATGGCAGCTTTTAATGGTCATGTAGTTAAAAAATTATAATAAATAAATAAAAATAAATACTGTTATTTTTTTTTCGAAAAAATGAGACCATAGTAAATAAAAATAAATGCTCTACCCACTATTTTTAATTAAATTTCTGGTTAAAAAGAAGCATAATTGATTGTAAATTATAAAGTTAAAATTCTGTGACTTCATTGAATAGGTTTGGCTGACTGTACCCTCTATCACTTTAAAGAAATAGGAATCACTTATGCAATACAGAAATTTGTCACAATTTCAATAACTAGTAAATCTGCAGATCAGGAGCCTCAACGTCAGCTCTGCAAGTCCTTGTTTTTAGACACACTTTGGTAATATTCAGTTTCCTGCAAACCGCAATTTAAAGTTTCCAAATTATGTAATTATTATAAGAATAAAAAATACGAAGTTTTCAGACATTAGAAGCATTAAATTAAAAACGTTATGGAAGGATATTTCGAAATTTTCATGAGCTGTTAATTCTGGTATATTTTTTAAATAACAAAGTAGATTTCTTCAGGGGGGGCAGAGCCCCCCTGAACCCCCCGTGGTCTTATTAATTTACATACGTAACTTTTTATTGATTGCGCTAATGGTTAGCGCAAATCTTAGATTTCTTTTTACACTTCCGAGCCTTATTTTTCAATACTGGTAACACAGAAAATGATTTACATTGACGCAATTATATTAAACGTTTACGTTTCATGAATGAAAATGTAATTTCCTTTAAAAATAAAATAATTTTCATTCATATTTTATGAAATGAGGCGGCATTAAGAAGTAACACCCGTCAAAAAACATTTTTTCAGGCAATCTAGTTAAAGCTTGGTTTTAAGGATGAAAATATTTATTTCCCGATACAATGACGTCATTTTCGACAGCGATAATTTTGCGGTGCATAATTTTGATATTTACTATATATTTGCTTTTCAAAAGTTTTTTTTTTCTCATTGGAATTTTCGATTAAGAATTCTGTGTGCAGACGATAAACCATGAGATATTAGTAACATTGTTTTTTTAATAATAATAATTAATATCATAACACAAGCCCCTTTTATTTCAACCTCAAAGCGTATTCGTTTTATTTTTGATATATGAGATCAAATTCACCTTCTTTTCGTATTTTCACTTTATTTCTAATATGAAGGCGTATTCATGTCTATTTTTTATTTCATTTTCCTCTCGCACATAAAAATCTTTCAAATCAAAATTAACTGTTTAGGATAAATTTTTATTCCGGGATTGAATTTTCGTGGCAACGGAAAAAAAAAAAAAAAAATTATTGTTAAATTTCATAGCAAAATGTCGATTTATTCCTTATGAAAATAATGAACTTTTTAATTTAAATGAAAAATATTTGAACAAAATAAATAGAACATAGTCTTTTTTTTATTTCTGTGGTAAATTCATCTATATGTAAAGACATAAAGGCATTAATTCGTTCCTTTTGACTTTGATTTAACTTCAAACAATTACACATAGTTTCACATTTACGATATTTTTAGGTATAGTTCGCTGCTAGGTAACAGTTAAAACATAATGAAAACAATGAAATATGTGCTTAAAAAGAAAATTTATATTAAAAAAAATTTTTATATTATTGAAACACATATATAAAATCCCTTCCTAAAAGTTATACACCGAATTTAAAAACTCTGACAAATGTATACACAAAATTTCAAACTAATATGAATAATGTATGGTTCTAATTAGGAAATTTCATCATCCTTAATTTAGCATTTAAATCCTTCAATCATATGAGCCATTTCTTTTCAACAAATAAAAATGGAAAAATCGTCTGAATTGCTATAGGAAAGCATCAAGTCGCAAAATAAAATGTTCTATATATTCCGAACGAATGAACCAAATTTAACCAAAAACTATACAGCTAAATCCGGGGATTTCACCAACATGCATCCTTAATTTTAAGATAATCGCATACTTTTTACGGCAGTTATCGCGGAACAGACAGACAGACTAACAGAAACCAAAACTTTTCGTGTCTCCACAGTAAGCCTTCACTGACGTTTCGGCAATTAATTTAAAAGCAATTCATTACAAATTCAAGAATTTTTCTAATGAAACATTCAAGTTATTTACAGTCAAATCTTGACGGGTACCATCTAGTATTAAAATAATTAAGTAAAGTAATAAACTAAAATGATAAAAAGTAAAAGTCATGTGAATAATTAATAATGCATTATTAAATATGCATAATAAAGATGAGATACATTTTCCTTGAATTATTTAATGAAGCCTTCCTCATAAAGATATCCCATTAATTCACATCAAAATCATAAAGTAAGAAAGTTTTAATTCAGGTTTAGGCAGTTTTAATAAATAAAAATGCTTGATTAATACATAAATATTAAATATATTTGGTAAAAAGACTGTGATTACCAGTGATATCATCAATATCTTGAATTTTCAGAAGCAAATATATACTTTCTTCATGAAAAACCAACAGTTCAGTCATATTATCGAGAATTACATATTAAAATATATACAGAATGATATAAAACTGAAAAATTCTGTAATTTTACCCTTACATCTGAACTGAAAGTTTCGTTTGTGATGATGTGCATATTTTAGGGAGTCTACTGTATCAATAGCACTAAAAGAACAAATATTTGATTTTATTACAACTTATTGTACACAATCATTTAAAAAACAAACCAGGTTACAACAATAAAATTAAGTATGCACCAAGATGAGTTCAATAAAATATGCCAATTGGTAATATATCCACTTACTGAACATTCTTTAAACTTCATAGATCTGTTCTCTGGAAAATGAATTAAAATATCAGGCTGTTATGCAAGTGCAGCTGAAAGTTATTTCATGACAAGCTGAACTGTACGCTGCTGACTAGGTCATAACCTTCGAGATACAAGGCTGATTGGTTCAGTGATTGGGGTTTAATGGCACAAAGTTCCATTAGGGACATGCTCTGCCAAGAAAAAGGTTAAAATAAAAACACAGAATTAAAATTTAAAAGCATGTCATAAAACAAGATGAGTGACAGAAACACAGTTTAATGAAAAAATACAATAGACTTCCTCAAATCTGCACAGCTTGGAACCAGAGGTTGTGTGGATTTTAGAATTTTGCAGATTTCTGGTCATTGCTTTGTTTATATTTTTTAAAGAGTTATTTGAATGTAATAATGCAATAAAAATTATAATGAATGCTTGTAATATAGTAAAATATTAAAATAATTAAGTAATTAACTAAAATGATAAGTAGTAAAATAATTTAAAAAATGATTAAATTACTAAAAGTAAAGGTTAAGTAAGTAATTAATAAAGCACAATTAAATATGCATAATAAAGATGAGATGCATTTTTCTCGATGAACTTTCAACAATGAAACTTTCCTATAAATTAGGTACCCTATTAATTCATATCAAAATCATAAATTAAGGAAGTTTTATTTCAGTTTAGCCAGTATTAATAAAAAAAAAGAAGCTTGATTAATACATAAATATATTTGGTAAAAAGATTGTAATACCAGTGATATAAGCAATATCTTAATTTTTTTTCAGAAGTAAATTTATACTTCCTTCATGAAAAATATCAGTTCAGCCATATTATCGAGAATTACATATTAAAATACGTATGAAATAATATAAAAGTAAAAAATTCTGCAATTTTGTTGTTACATCTGAACTGAAAGTTTCATTGTTTATGTCTTTGATGATGTGCAGAGTTTAGGGAGTCTACTGTACAATGATAAAATGCATAAATAAAAACAGTTAATCAAGTCAAAGTACAGTGGGTGATCGGTTAACAAATCGTTGAGTTTATGAGCAGATCGGTTAACAAACTCTTTCACGAAAGATTTTGATGTTCAGATTACGAACACTTCACAAAACAAAGCCAAGAAGAAGCAATGCTGTGCTTCAGACTTACCGAGCTATATTTAATTGCATCTCTTGTCGACTTACAGAACATTTTAACAGTTGTATACGTATGGCCAAATTAATTCATGGGCTACCAGGGATTCGGGATCTACATTTTAAGGTTAGAATGAACAGATTAGAAACATTAATTTTTATATTTTGTGCCTCTTGTTAAAGAAATATTTTTAATTGAAAATGAATTATTTTAATTGAAATTTAGTTCACAAATTGTTAACAGCCTCTAGATTCCACTTGAGCTTTATCAGGGCCTGGAGTAAACAAAATCTTTTAGAGACTGGGAGCCAGCAGCACAGACAATCACCTCATCGAGTTCACGGATGAAATTCTAGGATTAGTTAAATCTTTATTCACATATTAAAATGCAATCGGTCTGTCAAGTCCTATCTTGGTGGAAAACACCTGAAAACCTGATTTTAGCAGCTGACACATAGGTTTACTATTGTATTTTCCTGCTCCCTGCCCTCCATGTTTTCATACCTTTTGGTGCAGGAAAACACAATGGTAAACCTACCAGTCAGCCACTAAAATCGGGTTTTCGACCAAGATATGACTTGGCAGACCGATTGCGTTTTAATATGCAAACCAAGATTTAACTAATCCTAGAATTTCATCCGTGAACTCGATGAGGTGATTGTCAGTGCTGTCGCCTCCTGGTCTATTAGAGAATTAAAAGAGTTTTTCAAAGGTCAAAGTAACAAATTGATATGATTTAATGCTTTAGTTAATGAATGTAACCCTAAAAGTTTTATATAAGGGCATGTCATTTATTTTTTTTTTAAATACACCACACCAAGGACAAAGCTATCAAAATACGATTCATCCACATTAAATAACTATACTAACCCTATTATGAAGGGAAGATTTGTATTATTTTTTATATATTATTTAGATTTTAAGAACAAATTGATTGAATTCCCATACACACTAGTACAAAATTTCAAATGAGTTACTGACATTTTCCAACTGAAGTACTGATTTTTATAACAGCATAACAAGCAAGCAAGCTACTTCCATGAACCACTAATCATGTCAATATACAGGATACAGGAGCAATTAACGCAAGAGACATGCTATAAGCAAGCAACCTTACTAAAATATTCCAAATCCAAATCAAAGGATTTTGCTCTCAAGTCTTAAAACTAAGTTTTATATGTTAATGTAATTTTTTTTTAAATGTTTTCTATTTTGTTTAAATAAGTTAATAAATTAACAAATTTGTAATTATGTATTTACATATATTATTCATACTTTCTACATTTCATACCGTTACTTTGTGCAATTCTTAATACTTATAGTAAAATGTCTGATTTATGGAAAAACCTCTTATCCAGAATATCTCAGATCCCAACCATTCTGGATAACAGATTCTATACTGTAATAAGAATATAATAACAATGATACATATCTTCAAATATTTTCCTGTATGTTCTTTATGTATTCTTTAATTAGCATACCCAATTGAATATTTTTAATGATGGTTTGTAATCGGTAGTTTTTTCATACTGCTACATACCTGCCAACTTTTGAAAATGGCAAAGTGTAGAAAAGGTTTTTTCACACAACTTTTAATAACAAAGACCCATGTAAGCCATTTTTAAAATAATACATAAATTACTTCTTTTAAAAAGCACATAATAGACGAATATTGTTGAATAGCACATTGATAACCATTATAAGGTAATTTGGTGAAAGAAATATAAAAACACTTATTAAGAAAAACTGATTTTAAAGGCATATACATAGTACTTTTTCTTGATTTTTACCTTTTAAAGCATGTCTGAGAAAATTTATTCGAAACATGACTCTTTTTTTACATACAATGAAAATTAAAATTTTACTTCTGGTTATTTTAACAATGAAACCCCAAGTCATTCCTTTGACAGTACTAAATATATTTCTTGGATTCACCACTAAGTTAGTAAAAGCAACTAGAAAGTAATTCATAATTTAAGGGAAGAAAAATTAAAACTACAGAGAAACTTTGAAGAAAAGTATAAAAATAAATAACCTAAGTGTAAAAAATGGTCAAAAAGCATACATTTTGTACCTAAAGTACAAAAGTTGTCAAGTATCCTGCTGTAATTTCTTAAGATGATGTTTTTTTATTATAGAAATTTTCTCATTTATTTATTTTTTTCTTTTTTAATACAAATGCCATTACAGCACCATATATAAGGTAAAGATATACTATGCACATTCCAGTTTGTTTTTTCAATCCAACAACAAATTTATGTATCTTTAAATCAATTTTGTATTTTTAAATAAAAATCTGTTCAAACAGAGTAAGGGGCACCCAACTCAGTGATTTGATTGTTGATTACATTTCTGAGATTTTGTGATATTAAACTTTCCATTCTGATCAATAATTCCTGAGGAAACCTATATAACTCACTCCTTAACCCTTTTTTAAATCATGAAATGATATCTCCTGTTCCCCCATTTGAAAGTTTCTAAATCCAAATTATCTTCAAATCTGAAATGAATTCACTGGCAAAAAATACGGTCTTGTGAATTTGTTGAAGGATTATGATAAAATAACTTCTGGAGGTTAATATTCAGTGATGTTGTTGGACTCTAAAAATCCTGGGTTGCCAGGACTGGTCCCTTTTTCACAAAAGCAGGTCCTCATCCATAATAATTCAAATTCATACTTTAAAGGAATAAATGACACTGGTTTATTTAGAAAAGAGAAATCATATAGAACAATCATAACTTTTGCTTTCCTTTGACATATTTTTTCTCAAAAAAATAAGAGAGAAAAAGGTCAAAATATTTTGAAAAGATTATGGGGTGTAAGCAGGACTGAAACTACAGGGAGGTGACGAGGGTCATGAACCCCCACTGGACACCAACAAAAATATTCTAAAGATCATTTTTAAAATGAAATATACAGTAAAGTCCAGATTATCCGAGTCCCGCTTAACCGAGTTTCTGCTTTAACTGGGTTATTTTCTTCTGATGGACTGACAGCTTCCATTATTATGAAACAGCCATTATAAATGAAGTCTAACACTTCATTTATAATGCCTGTTTCATAATAATGGAAGCCGTCAGTCCATCAAAAGAAAATAATCCATTCCAAAGGTATAATTCTTCATTTGGCACCCCTTCGTTCTGGTGCCCGGGCACATGCACCCCTGCCCCGCCCCCCCCCCCCCCCCCTTTAGTTTCGGCCCTGGGTGTAAATAAATTCCTGGAACATGTCTCACAAATTTTGGGAAAATTATCGAAAACTTTGGTTTTTGGAATAAAAATTGTAGGTTGCATTTCTCCCCTCCACATCCTGTGTTCGTCTTTTCAATGAATTTACATAGGTAAAACTTACGAATCCGATGGAACACATAAGAACTATTTTTTGTGTCCTGTCTCCAATTTTTCACATAGTTTACATGCACATCCGAGGTATCACTGATATTAATATGTACTTTTCTAATAAATAACACTGAGATGAGAAAGGTACCATCTACAAATAGACATTTTTTAGTATTTTTTCATATTTTGTTGAAGAGTGTAAATGTGGATTTGCAAACGTATAGAAGAAAAAAATATATTAATCCAATGTACAAAAAGGTTTTTTTTTTTTTTTTTTTGAAAGGGTAAATATTATTTTTTTTTGGTACTACTTGGTTATCTGTCGACCAAAAATCTATCGCCAACTATAAGATTAAATGCCAATAATGGTTGATCGTAAATGTCATATTTACTTGATTTTAAGCAAGTTACACGTGTTTACGTCATCAAAATGATTTTTATTTCAACGTTTTATTTGTATTTTTATTAACGCTATACTAATTTATTCGTTATTTAAAAAAAATTATGTCAATTTGTATAATTTGGCGAGTGGTTTGGTAATTCATATAATTTGGCGAAATTGGTCGACGGCATAACTAAGTAGTACCTTTTTTTTTTTCCATGGAAAATACCATTAGAACAGGAAAAGTATGATGGTTAAGTGGTTATTTTATGCTTTCTTGTATTTCAATTTGTTAAGCTGATGCGGGCTTGTAAAAGTGTGAAAAAACTTAATGTTTTTACTCTCTTCTTTTTCCATTGTTACAGAACCTGGGAATGCTTCAGTAGTGTTGACTTTAACCCTCTTTAGCAGGGGGTGCAGCATCCGGCGGCCTTTTATTTCTTTTTTGTGACCGGTGGCTCTTTTAAACCCTTCCTATGCGCCCGGCCGACCTTTTTAACACTTCCTATGTGCCCCGTGGCAATTCATTTGATCACAGGAAAATATCGCTATTTCTAGGCACTCTAAACAAACCAGTTAAAAATATTTTTTGTGAACAAGGTACAAGTGTCCCTTTTTTGAAAAAAAAGGGCCCCCTTTTTTAGAATAGTGTTCCCTTTTTGAAAAAACGTACCCTTTTTTAAATAGTGTTCCCCTTTTTGAAAAATTCCCGCCTGGCGGCCCTTTTTTTCTAAACTCAACACTATTCAAAAATCACTGCGATCATCAGCAGCCTACAATTTTGTGATTTTATTATGGTTTTAAATTAATATTTTATCTAACTATCAAAAAATGAACAATTGGAAATTCTGAAGCATTTGGACCCCCTTGCACTGTCCTCATCCAAATTTTCATATCTGTAATTGTGGTAGATATTCCTAGCCATTGCCAACATAATGAACAAACATTTTTCTTTTATTACATTCGATGCTGACTGAAATTGAAAATAACAAGGCTTTAGTTCTGATTTAAAACCCTTAGAAAGTCATTTTCAACAATTCTAATATTACTCACCATCACCACTACATTAAAAATGAATGACCAGAGTTTCCTCTCAGTTAAAAAGGAGCAGAGTGCTGCAGGTAGAAAACAAGCATTTTTTTATTCTTAAGAGTACTGTTTTGTACTTAATGGCATTTTTTTTTTATTTTTTAATTAAGAGCACTTTTTTTTTTGTTTTAATTTAAGAGAACTTTTTTCTATTACTTAAGGCTTGAACAAACATTTTTCTTTTATTACATTCGATGCTGATTGAAATTGAAAATAACAAGGCTTTAGTTCTGATTGAAAACCCTTAGAAAGTCATTTTCAACAATTCTAATAATACTCACCATCACCACTACATTTAAAATGAATGACCAGAGTTTCCTCTCAGTTAAAAAGGAGCAGAGTGCTGCAGGTGGAAAACAAGCATTTTTTTTTATTCTTAAGAGTACTGTTTTGTACTTAATGGCATTTTTTTTTAATTTAATTAAGAGCACTTTTTTTTTTTTTTAACTTAAGAGAACTTTTTTCTATTACTTAAGGCTGTTCTTAACTGCTCTGCTTAACAAGCTCAAAACGTTTTGACACATTTACAAATTCATTTTATAACGGAAAGGTATAAAATTGGAAAGCTGGCTATGGAAGCGATTTGTAATTGAACTGTTTTTTCCATTTTTAGATCCATCAATTACCTATTGAGTTATAAGAAGCGAATTTGATCATGTGACAAGCACGTTTTTCGCCCGCTCTCAAATGCTCTTTCTTCCTTTGTGTGGAAATTCAGTTCAAAATGCCCATTTTGACACAATTTTCTGAAAGATCTATTGTGTTTGCAAAAAAATGGAAAAAACAGCTCAATGACATAGTTTCTGAACAACAACACCCGCTAGTTTCATGCATTTTCGAACAAAAATAAATTAAAACTTATGTCAGAAAGTTGTCATTTTTGATTTGAGAACACCCCCAAGGGAACTTTTTTTTTTTTTACTTAAGGCACTTTTTAAGATTTTAAAGTGTACTTTTTTTTTAAGGTTGGGGGGAGGGGGGGGGGCATTTTGTTAACTTTCAAATCCACTTTTAATGTATAAAAGATTCAGGGCACCCTTTACAAGATAACAATAAGGAGGTTTTTACTATGTAATTAATCAAAAAAATCAGATTTTTTTTGTTTTTTTCCCTGTGTTAAAATATTAAACATCTACCAAGAATCAAGCATTTCAAAAATGAATAACCCTCCAATTACTAAGATAATCTATGTTTTTTTGCTTTAATTAATAAAATTTTAATTATGTAATAGAAATTACAAAAAACTGCAGATTAAAAATTTCTTCAGTAACATGCAACATTATGTGCATTAATATTTTGTAATAATTATGTAAACCAATATTAAATACTGCTTATATTTTAAAGTTATTGATAAATTGCATGTAATTTTAAATTGATGATACAGATTAAATTTTGAAATTATTAAACAATTAACTGTTTAATTAAGAATACAATCTACATTTTTGAAAAAAGGTGATAAGTAATAGTTTGATAAATTCATAAAGCAGCCAGTAATTTTACACAGGTTTTAAAGTGTATGTATATCAAATTGATCAAAAATTGTAGCAATGTATACAGCAAACTCACACATAATTTATAAATAGATTACAAAAATTGTATTTTTGAAATTTAAATCAGATTTTTTTCCCACAACATTAAAATATTTGAATAGCTACTAAATATTATGTTTTGAAGTTATTTAACATTTAGTTAGATGTTTTTTAAATGTGTAATACTTCATTTTACACAGTTTAATAGTTATAATTAACAATAACAAATATTTACATTTTTTACAAGTGATTTAGTGATAATTTTCATTACTGAATATAATGCTTTTTCACACTATTTTAAAAAATCAGAAAATATGTGATTTTATCAACTGATTAAAATCATTGATACTCTACTGCTATGTTTATTGTATATAAAAGAATGAATAACTTGATTATTAAAAGGAAATTATGACATTGTAAGTTATATTAGATTTAAATATCATATTTAAATTAAATGCTTTTTATGTTTGTTAGATAAAAACCATTCTTTTTACAAACTTACCGTACTTAAATTTTTCACGATACTCAGGAATTACGCTTAGAAACAATTATTTAAAGCTTTGTTTAGTGTATTCATAAGTCATAATACCTGTAGAAACTTTCCAAATTATGTTCATCTTAGATTTGAATACTTTTTTATGTCATTTTAAACGTTTAGAAAATTTTTGATTTTAATCAATGATTTTTTTTTTAAAAATCACTTGATTAAAGTCATGATTTAAATCAACTGATTTAAATTGTTGATACCCTACTATGTACACAAATTTTTTGAAACAAAACAAGAGCTAATTTTTTGAATAAGGAGCAAAAAGGGTGCTAGTTTTTTTTTTGTGTGTGTGTGTGTGCACCCCCCCCCCCCCCAATACCTGAAGCTGTCCAGGGGAAACTGAAATGACTATGCATGGAGTTACCAGATTCAAAAACCTAAAAAGGGGAAAAAGTATGCAAATTCATTTTACATTGTAAGTTTAAACCTTTTCAGTAAGACTATTTTCCTCCCATTTTTTAACATAACTGACTTTAAATGAAAGACAATAAGTTGAAACTGGTGTGAATCAATAAGTATTAAAAGAACTTCTAAAAACACCATCAAAACTCTTAAATGCACTAGGCCTTTCGAAAGATCCGAGTCTTGCTGCTGCTTTCATAGTAGAAGCACGTCTTCTTTGCGCCGGACGAAAAGACTCTTTCGAAAGGCCAAGTGCATTTAAAAGTTTTGATGGTGTTTTAAGAATTAATACTTATTGACTTTAAATAGTTTTGAGAAATTTTTTCTGTTTACATTTTCAACTTATTTTAAAAATATGATTTTTTGATGCACTTTCTGTAGCAAAAACAACAAAAATCTCAAGAGTTGCGTTATATTAACAGTTTATACATGAAACCATTGGAAGCAACTGGATCCCCAAAGCCTGCATTGTAATAATTTGTAGAAAATTATGACAGCAAATTAGTTAAAGTGCCCTTTCGACACTGGCGGTCACAAATGTGTTCCTTACTTTTAAAATGTTTTAAACTATAAATATGAAATGATCATGTAATGCTGCAAGATCTAATGGTCACATACAGCGTTCGTAAATATCATGATATTTTCGAAAATATCAAAAATATCCGATATTTTCAATATATATCTGATATTTTCAAAATAGTCACCTTACTGCTGATAATAAATATTTTCAAGCATAATATAAATTAGAAACTAAAAAATTTTGCACTTAACATGAAAACAAAAATATATACTAAAAGTGCATTTTTCTTTTACTTTTTTTTTTTTTTTTTTTTTTTTTTTTACTTTCAACAAAATTGAAGATCAACTAATTGAAAACAGAAACAATTTGCTTTATACACTTACATATTAAAAAAAAAAAAAAAAAAAAAAAAAAAAGCTATAGGATTCAGTATCAACTATCAAGAAATCAGAAATTTATAAAACAAAATTTTAAATACAAAATATTGTTTCAAGTGAAAATTTTTAAGATAAAAGTAAGTTTATCTTATTTTTTTATTCCTATGGCTGTGCAGTTTAAACTGAACTAAATCAACAACAGAACAGATTCTTTTCTAATGAAGCTGTATATATAACTGAGTATCTAAATTAGACAGTTTATCTATCAGTTCTTTTCTGAATTAATTATGTCCCTCATAATCTAAAAAATGGTAAAAATTAAAAGATAAAGCTTGAAAAGGATGTTTTCTTCTTTAGCTAAAAAAGTCACTATCAGAGACAAAAATTCTTTATTTACAGAACAGCATTATCAATAACAGTTGGAAATTTCATTTGCACTTGTTTTGACTGAAAATATCAAAAATATCTTGCACAGCACAGTGATATTTTGGAAATAAATATCAAATACAGAAAAATATTGAAAATATCACACATCTTGATATTTTGTAAATAAATATAAATATGAAAATATCAAAAATCTTGATATTTTGGAAATAAATATCGGATATATATCATGATATATATCAAGATATATATCGATTGATATAGTATATCAACGAACCCTGGTCATATATGTGTGCATTTGATAAAATGTATAATTTTCAACTAATCAAAATAAAATATGTATTTTACTATTCAAAACTGTTGTCTGACAAAAGTTTTAATTTTTTGGACTTTAAGAAAAAAGTCAGGGCCGAAAGGGTTAAAGTGTTGTTAGAATAACTGAATATAAATGCTGTTGGAAAACAATCATGATTAACTAATAAGCTGTTTTTACGAAAATTTCTTATACAAGTCACTACTAGCAGATTCAAATGAGGAATAACAGCCAAATAAAACAATAATAAGCAAATAAAACCAAAACAAACTGGTGTCATGATAAATTTGTTTTGATAAAGCTGGCAACCCCTAAATACGATATTCTCAAAATATTTAAGAAATCTCTGGTTGGTTGGTGCATTACTTTGTAAGTTATATTTACACGTACACAGTAAGTTCAAAATATCATTACTATCACAGACAAGACGAAAAACTCTCATTTTCTAAAACTTGCTTTTAAGATAAAAGTACAACGTGCTTCTTAAGCGATTTATGTCTTATTTTAGTAGAAACTGTTTATTATAGAAAGTCTGTATCTGGTTATATGTACTAATAGTTATGAAAGAGTCGCAAATAAAACTCTGTTTAATAACTAATATGAAATCTGGAAAGAATGTATATCAGCTATAATTAAGAGCATACAAAGAGTGAAAGGAAATAATGTTGTTTTAAACGCATAAAAATACATTAAAGGTACTAAATATTCGCATAAAATTTTCTATTAATTTACTTTTAAGCTTTGTTGATTACTTACTTGGTTGGCTGGTTGTATTAACCACAGAGTAGGGCTGTAGGGTTCGCAATTAAAACGTCTGTAGATAGCGCTAGTGGTATTGGCGATTCAAGCGCTCAAATACGTCATCTGGTGGAGAAAAGATATAACTTCTCGCTTCAGGAAAATCCCAAACAAGAAAATTCATTTACATGTATTTTTAATTTGTTCAGAATGATTACTTTTCCTGTACGATTTCAGATTTCATGTGAAATTTGTATTCTATGATTTTAAAATATAAATTGAACGAATACATAATATCAAGTCGTCGAATGGCTATTTTGTGGGGATTTATGCGATGATTTAAGGATTAAAATGCATAGGGGGGGGGGGGGGGGGCTCTCTCTCTCTTTTTAGCCGACTGTACACCGAAGTCGTCATATTTACATGATGGTCGACCTTTAATTATGAAATTGGCTATAATATGAAATTACATAGCACTAAGACGTGTGTAGTAGACGCTTTCAGTGTGACGTCAATCATGACGTTTTGCTTGGAAATTGACTCCAAACAAACGGTTGCTATGTTTCATATCTTATTAAATATAAATTGTAGAAAATGTTACCACTGCGTATAAAGTATTAAAACGTATATCTATGAGATATTGGGAATTAAAACGGCCTATAGAGGCGCTGCTCGCAGCCTTCGGTACAAGAAAATTGTCCCTTTAATTTCCCTTTAACTAATGCTAAAGTGCCATTGAAATAATTCTTCATTGTAAATGCATTTGAAAGTTTTAGATATTAAAATTCGGATAATTTTTATTTTGTCATATAAGACAGAACACAAATGTCACAGGAAATCTGAAATTGTATCAAAGAATAATCATTCTGAACAAATTTAAAGTACATGTAAAGCAATGCGCTAGCACGGCATTATCCTGAAGCGAGAAGTTACATCTTTTCTCCACCAGATGGCGTATTCGAGCGCTTGAATTGCCAATAGCTGCAAAATATAGCTATAAAATATAGTAAAAATAGAAAACACAGCATAGCAACGGTTTGTTTCGAGTCAGTATCCAAGAAAAACGTCATATCTGACGTCACCACTGAAAGCGTCTGTTATAAACAAAGAAACAGAGTGTATCTGGGGAAAAAAAGTCAGGTGAAAAGGGTTAGAGAATGTTTCCTTAATCTACGTAATGACGGAGTAATCTACGTAATGACGTTGCACATTTTGAGTTACCTGTTATTAGGGCTACTATAATATTATACTATAATATTATAGGAGCCTTAGCTGTTATCGGATAGTTTCGAGGCTAACGAGAAAGACAGGCTACCGCGGTGGGTCCGATTTTTCTTTTTTTTACAGAGTCAGGTGATGCTCTTTTCGCACACCTTCATTGGTGCATTCGATCATCACGTCACTCCAGCGGTCTGTAAAAAAAAAGAGAATCGGACCACCGCGGTAGCCTGTCTTTCTCGTTAGCCTCGGGATAGTTTCTAATGACGTCATTTAAATGGACCATCGAGGCTAACGAAAAAGACAGGCTACCGCGGTGGGTCAGATTCTTCTTTTTTTACAGACCGCTGGAGTCACGTGATGCTCGAATGCACCAATGAAGATGTGCGAAAAGAGCATCACATGACTCTAGCGGTCTGTAAAAAAAGAAGAATCGGACCCACCGCGGTAGCCTGTCTTTCTCGTTAGCCTCGTGGACCATGGACTTTACCTGCCACGCCTCTGCCGGGAGATACCCTCCGAAAAAGACTATTTATTGAACGAAGGAGAAGCAGTGTTAAAGTGTTCTTCACGCTTATTGGTGTTTTTCTTCTGTTCACCCGTGGCTGATGTCACATGGGTAAAGTCGAGGCTAACGAGAAAGACAGGTGCTGACTCACGCCGCCATTTAATTGCCGGTAGGATAAGAACGATTCGCCACGCCGCGTGGCCAACAATCGCTCATTGGTCAAAGTGGGAAACAAAATGCTTGACGATTCAGCCTGTATTATAGGAGCCCTAAGACAGGCTACCGCGGTGCATTCCACATACCTTTTTTTTACAGTATGCTGGAGTCACGTGATGCTCGAATGCACCAATGAAGGTGTGCGAAAAGAGCATCACGTCACTCTAGCGGTCTGTAAAAAAAGACTTGTGGGATGCACGGCAGTAGCCAGTCTTTTTCGTAATCCTCGGTAAAGTCCATTGGAGATTAAACAACCGTTGGAACTTGGAGGAAAGTTGTGATTGGCAGATGAGAGCAGTTTGGGCGCGGCTGGAGGTTGGAGGTCAACCGAGCAGTTGTGATTGGTGGATAAAAAGGTTAGCAGCTGATCGCAACTTCCCTATATAATTTAATAAACAGTATATCTTTAGTAAAATTCTTCTCTATAAATACAGTAACCTTTTTACATTATTCATTATAATTTAAAAATAGATTTAAATTCAAAATTTAAATATAAGATGTTGAGTTTCTCTAACACTATTTCGACCGGTGTCAAATGACACATTTTTAAAGTACTGATTTATTTTTATTTTCCTCGTAGTTTTCTAATGTAATGAGCATTAAAAATGTCTTCAAAATATTAAAAACGATTTACAATTGTTTCAATCTAAAAATTAGAAAAGAAAAACCATAAGACGGTGGGTGCCCCCCCAAAAAGGGGACCGCCTTCCGGTCCCAGGCTCTTTCAAGCCCATTTGCCTACGCAGGGAACCACCCGCAAGACAAGCCCTTCGGCGCGTCTCGAAGGTCGCCGCCAGACGAGCCCCGACGAAACGGAACCCCACACAAACTCCGGCCAAGCCGACGCGCTGCCCAGCCCAAACAACGACGGCTATTCCCAAGAAGAGACAAACGGCCGCATGCGACAGTCCTCACCACCCAGCTAGAAAAACCAAGTGGTCCCTAAACTTGGTTACCCGATCCGGTAGACCCCGCAAGCCTACAGGAACCAGACGCCTATAAAGACGCTGGGCCCACGAAACTGAACCGAGGCTTCTCGAACCGGAATTGCTTTACGGAAGACCCACAAGATCAAATACCATTTTCCGGCAAAGACATTTATGCGGGCCAGCCGATAGGAAAGTTATTTAGAAGCCCCTAACTTGAAAACCCGGGAGAACGGGGAAAGTCCCTCCGGTCGTAAAGCGATTCAGCTCCGGGCTTTCCGACCAGACTCCCCGGCTAGACCGACGGAACCCCTCGCGGATCACGCCGGGAACCAGAGAGCCCAGACTAGGTGCCGTTAGCGACCACAGGCGGGCACGGAAAGCTCCACCTAGACGGAATAGACTCCGCCTCGCTAGGGGTTGGATGGAACGGAGTCCCGCCTGCCCCGGCGACTCGACTCCGTCCGAAGACGGAGAAGCCACTAGAGGCCGCAGAAGCCCACCCACCACTACCTTACCTCACGGTCATCGAGGGTACCCAGACACGAATGCCCCTGACCCCGTGCAGTGATCGACCGCTACCTTGTTAGCGCGTTCGAAAATTAGGTGGAGACACCTCTAGGTCCTCATCACTGGGCGTGGCAAACTCCAGTATCGCATAGACACGAAGGACCTGGATCGGACCAAGAGTTCCTCCGAGGCTCGAAGCGCCGCCGCGTTACCGGCGAGCCTCCGGCCCGTTTCCCTCGGGAATAGCGTTCGAGGGTGGACCTGTCGGCCGACCCCCTCCCAAGGGTCACGGCACGACATGGAGCAACCAGAGACATACTGGCCTCCCCACGCGACCGCTCCTTGGTCAACGGGGGCACCGCCAAACCCTACCCACCTTGGGGTCGGCTCCCAACTGCTTCAGCTGCGGCCCTTGGCGGGATGAGCCACCCAAGTTAAAAAATAACCTGGGAGCTGTCCGAAACCCTCGCCCTTCGGTTGCTCCGGGAGTCCCTGCATGGCGGTCCCGCGAGCCCCGTAGTCACTAGCGAGCACCAAGAACTTTCCACTACAAAGCCCGCTCTCTCACCTCAGGCTCCCTCTTAGTCAAATGGTGGATGAGGTCCTATCGCTTTGGCTACCCTTTGCCCAGTGACACCGTCCGGCCCTAAAACCGGCACTGGGATCAGGCTATGGATCGTCGCTACCCGGCTTGCCCAGAGAACCTGGATGCCGGAAGACCGCACCCCTGGAGCCCGCCGAGGCGGGCTGCAGCCCTATGCACAACGTCCGTTACCCGTAGCCACCGGACTCAACACCTGCCGGGATTGAGTCTCAGTAGGAGGTAGCGACTCGTCCGCATCCGGCCCCCTCGCATTCGTACACAACGAACTGGGCCGAGCTTCCGGTCTCCTCCCCCACTCAAGGGGTCGGTTCGGAACCACCCGGAGGGGCGGCCACATGAAAAAACATAAATCGAAATCTTATAAAAGGTGTCAAATACTGATTATGTTTATTTTGTTCGTGGTTTTCGAATGTAATAAGCATTAAAAAAAGTCTTCAATGCATTAAAAACAATTTATAATTGTTTCAATCTAAAAATTACAAATGAAAAACCATAAATCAAAATCTTTTAAAAGGTGTCAAATGACACTTTTCAAATGTGTCATTTGACAGCGGTAAAATAATATTAAAATTAGTTAATGGTAAAAGAGTCTTAAAATTTAAGAGTCATAAGAAGTCTAAAGTTTTTCTTTCTTTTATACCCTGGATATTTATCCTTAAAAATAAATACCCGGGTATTTTACATCATTAAAGTCCATTGGGATAGTGGCCAGAGCATCAGACTGTCGCGCTGATGGTCGAGAGTTCGAATCTATACTGGGCAAGGTTCACTCCGTCTTTCATCCTTTTGAAGTCTATAAAATGAGTACCAAACTAGCTTAGGAAAGAAATACCGAGGGTCCCGCGTTAGGCTGACCACCTGGCTGGGACAAATGTTGTATAGCACTTCGGGTCCCAGGGTCAAGAAAACAGGGATGGGCGCTGCCGGCCCAGATCCTTCATGGATCGTATAGCCACAGAGTTTAGTTTTAGTTATTTTACATCACTGGTCATCCGGATTTTTGCTTTCAATGCTTGCATAAACGATAACTTCTACAGAAACTAATATTAAGTTTTCATTTATTTAGAGTGTTTTCTTCCTTTAAATATTTGGCGCGCCTGGTGGTTGCCCGGTATTTTGGTATTTCTGTCTTTTATGCAAATATAAACAGAGATTATTGTGCGCCGGAGCTCAGTTCCTGCACTTCTTATTTTTAGTGAATTTTTATGAATGTTTATATATTGGTCGGAATTCACTGGAGCTTATCAATACTGCGCTCCGGAGCCCACCGGAACAGCACTTCTGAAAAAAGATACCTAAGTTAGCTTTTCCTTTTCCTTCCATCCCCAAACCTTTGCGTTCTTTTCTATCAAAGCACTAACGCTCGTATTCACCAACTACATCGATCCCGAGTTAAACCGATAACCTCGGTCGAACGCTCAAACGGTATGCACCTTTAATCCTGATTGGACGTCTCCTTGATAATGTCCAATCAAATGTTATTGTGAATTTCATCTGAGCGTTCGACCGTGGTTTTCTAGGTCGAGATAGATGGTGAATACGAGCATTATGTGTGGTATAGCGTGTCACAGAAATAGAGAAATAGAGTCATATATCTATCCTTTCTTATCAAAGCATTTATATGTGTGGTGTAGTGTGTCGCACAATTAAATTCATATTTCTATCCAGTGCTTGCAAGTGTATTACTTAATGCTTTTTTTTGTCTCAATTGTTTCCGAGCGGCGACGAGGAATGCCAGAATTAACCACAATCGTATCTGTCATTTTCACTCGTGATCGTGTTATGTTTACTCACTGTTTTTTGTTCGTATCTGTAAAATATTCTTACTCATCAATTTTTTGAGTTCAACGCCATGCTTTATTTCAACCAAAGCTCACAGGAGCACAGTTCCAGTACTTTTTACTTTTTGTGAATATTTAAATATTAGTCGGAACCACCGGAGCTTATAAGCATTGTGCACCGAAGCCCACTGGAACAGCGCGGTGTGTTGTGTTTTGCTGCCCCTGATTTTAGTGTCATTAATGAGATTTTATTATATAGAAATGCATATAGATACAGTAGACTCCCTCAAATCTGCACAGCTCGGGACCAGAGGTGTGCGTATTTCTGGTCATTACTTTGTTTACATATTTTAAACAGTAATTTGAATGTAATTAAAATTATAATGAATGCTTACAATATAGTAAAATATTAAAATAATTAAGTAATAAACTAAAACGATAAAAAGTAAGATAATTTTAAAAATTAATAAATTATTAAAAGTAAAGATCAAGTAAATAATTAATAATGTATAATTAAATATGTATAATTGAGATACATTTTCCTTGAATTATTTAATGAAACTTTCCTCTTAAAGGTAACCTATTAATTCACATCAAAATCATAAAGTAAGGAAGTTTTATTTCAGGTTTAAGCCGTCTTAATAACCAAAAAAGCTTGATTAATACATAAATTTATTTGGTAAAAAGATTGTGAATACCAGTGATATCAGCAATAATTTGATTTTTTTTCAGAAATAAATTTATATTTCCTACCTAAGAAACGATGAGTTCAGTAATATTATCGAGAATTACATATTAAAATACATAAGGAAAGATATAAAACTAAAAAATTCTATAATTTTGC
This sequence comes from Maratus speciosus, assembly GCA_963932465.1. Lineage (NCBI taxonomy): Eukaryota > Metazoa > Arthropoda > Arachnida > Araneae > Salticidae > Maratus > Maratus speciosus. The sequence continues at coordinate 14,381,844 of OZ010797.1, forward strand.
CCCTACGTCTGAACTGAATATTTCATTGTTTACATCTGTGATGATGTGCGGATGTTAGGCCTTTATGAATTTTAGGGTTGCGGATTTGAAGGAGAGTTTACTGTACAGTCAAAATAATAAATAATAATTTTGCGCAAGAATATAAAAAAGTAGAAAGCCAAAATTTAAAAATGAACAAATAATACACAAACTGCAGCAATTAGCTGTTTCGAATCCACAAGAGAGATGATTCTTCTGTACATCAGAGAGCAAGGCACAGCTAAAATCAGTCAACAAGTTGCTAAAATATTAAGAAGGTTTGAAGTTGCTAAAATATTAAGAAGGTTTGATTTCAATGTTATTTTTTTCTCTTGTTAAAACCCTGACCGCCAAGCTAAAGGTCAATTTTTTTTTAAATGCTCAAAAGAGATTTTTTTACAATTTTTTTTTTTTTTTACGAAGTATAAACATATAAACCATTGAGAGTATTAATCATAACTTTAATTTCTTAGAACTGGATTATATCTATAGAATTATATTTACTTAAATAATGCTTCTACTGCAGTGAAACCTGCAGCTTAAGGGGATCGGGTAAGCTCTATCTCGGCCACGTTAAAATACACCAACTTTATGTACCTTTTTCTCAGAAATGGTGAAAGATAGAGGTCTAGAATTTTTAGAGTAGTTTGAATAACATGATTTACGTATTTTAACAAACAATTTTCTTTCTAAGTGAAACTCAAAATTAATTATTTATTGAAAGTCATTTTTAAATTAGCATTTTTGGTAAGATTTCACTGCCTAAAATAAATAATTCTCAATAAATCATTCAATCCATGTGTTAAAGTATGCACTATAACATAATATAAGTATTTAAAAAACTCTGAGTTCTTAAGTTTAATAGATATTGAAAAAAAGGAACACAAACCAGAAAAATCGAAGTTTTGAGAAAAAGTCAATTAAAGTTGTGAAGCAGTGTTGCCAGTGGACTACTTTTTTAAAATTCAGATTTCTTGATTGACACCACTTTGTTCAAATAGTAAAATTCGCCTTATTTAATAACATATTAATTAAGGCGAAAACAATGGGAATTTTACTACTTCAGAAAAGTGGTGCCAATCAAGAAATCTGACTTTTAAAAAAGTAGCCCACTGCTGTGGAGTGCTCTAAGAAAGAATGAAAAAATCCAAGACTTTTCTTTTATATATAAAGATGTGTAATACATCGTTGAAAAGATAAATGTTTAAACTGTTTAATGATGTAGAAAAGTAAAAATCTTTTTGTTGAATTTCGCTTACCTGGTCAACGTTAATGAACAAATATATCAGTTCGCGGCGGTGAGAACGCTAATAAAATCTATTTCTTAAATCGTAAACACCCCTTGCTCTCTGTCCAAATGAAGAGTAATCTCGCTTGTGGATTCGAAACAGGTGTTTGCTGCCGTTTGTGTATTATTTGTGCATTTTTAAAAGTTTGTTTTCTGCCTTTTCTAATATAATAAAATTTTACGCTTCTTTTTTGGTTAGAAATTAAGCCTGAGTATAAGCAACGAACGGCGATCGAATGTCAGTTTAAGAAAAGTGGATTCTCATTTTAACTGGACCCATTAATAGAGACTTTCATTGTCATGGCACCCTCGTCCGGATCTTGTTTTTTTCAACATCTGAAATAAGAATAACTTCCAAGGAAGCTAATATTAAATATTAATCACGCATTTTGCGTATTTTCTGACAAATATTTAGCGCCTGGATGGTTGCCTGCAGTGTTGAATTCAGGAAGTGGCCCGGGGGATCCCCCCCCGGAAGATATTGCGTTTTCAATGGTCAAAAAGTGAAATCCCCCCCCCCCCCCCCCCGGGAATCACAGAAATACCTCCCGGAGAAAAGTGTCTGACTTCAACACTAGTTGCCCGGTAATTGGTATTTCTATACTAGATACCAATACATATTAAACAAAAACCTAATTTGCTGAACAAATTAAAAAAAAAAATTATTTCCTAAATTGTTTAAGCCCGATAAGGGGCAGATATTAAGATATTTCATTCAATTCGTTCTACATTTAATGTTAAATTTTTGTAACAAATAAGCTAAACCAATTGAACATTAAAAAATAAAAATGAAATTCATACAATATATACTTCAAACACCTATATACTTAGTTTCCGTTCAAATGAAATCGAAATAAATCTTAGACTTTTTTTAAAGTTTTGTATTTTGCATGTACCTTATCATATTATGTAAAATCGTCATAAACATAATGCAAAATCTGCAGTACAAATATTTACAACTTAAAAATGGAAAAAATCTAAGATTTATTTCGATTTCATTTGAACGGAATCTAAGTATATAGGTGTTTAAAGCATTATATTGTATGAATTTCATTTTTATTTTTTAATGTTCAATTGGTTTAGCTTATTTGTTACAAAAATTTAACATTAAATGTAGACCGAATTGAATGAAATTTCTTAATATCTGCCCCTTATCGGCCTTAAACAATTTAGGAAATAAATTTTTTTTTAAATTTGTTCAGCAAATTAGGTTTTTGTTTAATATGTCAAGTTTTTTAATAACTACTGCATTCAGACAAACACATTTCAAAATTAATGGAGGGTATCATCATCAAACTTTGATTTGTGCGATATCGCATCACAATTTGCGATGCAATTTACCTATCAAAATGTATCAAAATGTTTCACCTGTGCAGTAATGCAGGTTGTTGTAGTTTGGTCAAAAAATTACAATCGGAACGAACTTAAAAAATCTGCTTGAAAATGTCATTTTTTCCCACTATGACGTCATATTCATCTTCTTTTTATTTCTTAAAAAAAAAAAAAAAAAAAAAAAAAAAAAAACTATTTCAGTTTCTTCAGTTTCATGTTTCACGTGAAAATCATTGAACTAAAAATAGGCAAATTATTATTACGGGCTTTGAATTATTTACAAAAATGAAGGAAAAATGTTAAATTTTATTAGAAAATGTCCGTTGATTCTCAATGAAAAAAGCGAAATTTGGAATTATTAAGAAAAATATTTGAGTAATGTTAATAAAAATTAGCCCATGTTACTGTCTAGATTATAATCCACCTATATGCAAAGGCATTTTATGATCTGTTTTGATCCTGACGTCTGGCAAATGTTTTTACACTTTGAATTTATAATATTATTAGAATTAGCAAAAGATTAAAAATGAGTGGCATCAGGGACAAAAAGGTGGGAAGAAAAAATGAAAAAGTTATGATCTCCATAGGCTTTTCTATGTTAAATTAACATTGAGAAGTGACACTGGAAATATAAATAAGTATTGCGCTGCCGCGCAATACTTAAATATTTATTTCTATCCATTATTTTATTGGTTTAATATGAAACCAATCCAACAGAGTCCCCTCTCCAATTCCTCATGCAAACATTTATATGAAGGATTGAAGAGTTCCCAATATAAAGTGTACCACCCCTAGTGTCCAATTTACGCGGGGCGTTTTGAATTTCAGGGGTTCTTCTCCAAGACCCGTCCTGCGTAACCACTGCCGCAAAAGTCCCGTAACCGTAAAAGCCCCATTTTCACTTTCTTCTATCTTTACAAGAAGAAAGTATTGTATTCATGAAATTTTTCGACGGATTTATGCGTTTTAGGAATCAGATATCCCGAAAAACATGTTTTTACAAATTGTCTGTCTGTGGCGCAAATTTTGTGGGCGCTCTACGTCAAGAACTAATGCGCGGAATTTCACAAAACTTTAGATTCAGTTACACCTTGATATAAATTGGTGCTGGTTAATTTTTGGTGTATATAACCCAACAGGTGGCGCTGCTATGCTGCATTTTTCACGGAGGAGCAAAGTTTCAATGAAAGTTACCAGTAGCCAGAGTTCGGGGTGATTCTGCATAAAAATGGGGGGGGGGGATTGGCGTTTTTTACGCGACCCATTGACGAAATTCGCGCTTTTTCTGCGACATTTTAACGAAATTCGCGCCTTTTATGCGACCCTTTGACGAAATTCGCATTTTTAACGGAACCCTATTATGAAATTCGGGCTTTTACCGCCGTCTTTTGACACAAATCGCGCTTTTTCCGCGATCTTTTGACTAAAGTCGTGCTTTTTCCGCGATCTTTTGACTAAAGTCGCGCTTTTTCCTCGATCTTTTGATTACATTCACGCTTTTTCCGGTATATTTTGGCAAAATTCTCGTTTTCTGCATGATCTTTTGACGAAATTCGCGTTTTTTATGCGACCCTTTGACGAAATTCGCACTTTTTCCGCGATCTTTTGAGTAAATTTGCGCTTTTTCCGCGATCCTCTGTCGAAATTCACGTTTTTCCGCAATCCTCTGTCGAAATTCGCGTTCTTTCAAGCGATCCTTTACAGAATTTGCGTTTTTACAAGTGATTCTTTGACGAAATTCGCGTTTTTTTCCGCCGTAATTTTTAACCGATGTCCGTAACGTCCTGTTCCTGAAAAGATCTAAAATTCGATATTAAGATAAAATATGAGCATAAAATTTCAAAACATAGTACTTTTCAATGGCGCGGTTATGAATGTTATTTCCAAGCAGAAGAATTCCCAAACCCAAAGAAAGAATACTATCCATATCCATTTCAAGATAAATATTATTTTGCAAAATGGACTTAGTGAGTGGGATAAACATTTAAACTAAACACATTTTAACTTTTTGTCTGTTACTTGCATAGGCGTAACTACACACTCAGAAATGAATACTCAGATTTCACGAAATTTTCTTTGTTTTTGAAGAAACCGTTTCCTGGGAAATGCTCCGAGCGAATATTTCGTCAAATTGATGAAATTACTTTCTTCACTTTCTTGACGATATAAGTTTCGTCAAAAGAGGGCTGGTGGTGCCATCTATCGAACAGTTTTGAAGCTCCTCTATTTATTGACAGGGGGAAGGAAAAAAAACACTTCTCGTTTTCCTAGGAGTGATTCGAGCCCGCGGCCTTTGGCGTGGGAGACCGTTGCTCTTCCGACCTCACTATTGGGGATGATAGATGTGATTTTAGATTGATGTAATGAATTCTGCTACATATTTATATTTTTGTACGGTAGATTGTAATCTTATCGGTGCTGCTATAATTTCTGAAAGTTTTAAGTAAGGCTAATTTATTATTATGATTTTCTCATGGTCAATGAATAATTATAATACGGCTTGATTGAATAATTTATTAGTGAAATTTTCTTTGCTCAATAAATGATTAGAATATAGTCTAGTTAATTTGTTGCACGCAAATAACGAATTGTGAAGTTAAATATTGCGTGAAATTTTATCACTTTGAGTAGGTGGATAAGATTTTAACACTTTACTGTTTATAAAAGGGAGAGGGATCAATTATGTTTATTTTTAGTTTGATTGAAAAAAAGAATATACTTCTTAAATAAATAAAAAAAAAAGATATCCTGGAAGTTTGAAATTTTATTGACCAAATTTTCTTTTTGAATGGTTTTGATAAACACAGGAAATTTATTCTTTTCGAATTAAAACATAACGAACAACAACATATAAATAAATAAAAATAATCATAAATAATAAGAAAAATAAGCATTCCTAAAAATTTTAACAGCTAAAAAAATAACTAATGAAGAAACAATAACTACCTATCAGGTTGGTAAAAAAAACCGTTTTTTTTTCAAAAAAAAAAAAAAAAAAAAAAAAAACCCAAAAAACAGGGTTGGGTTTTTTTTATTTTAAACCGGGTTTTTTTAAAAATATATTTTCCTATTACATATACATGCATATTTATTGATAAAAATAAACATTGTTGGACATATAAGTAATATAACTTCATTTAAAAATAATTTAAATTAAATAATTACAGTAATTATGTAGAAAATTGAAATAATTTAAACATTTTTAGTAAAAGCTATGTCTTATGTTCCATGAATAAAATGCTGCACATAGAAAAACATTGATACCTTGAAAATCTTAATAAACAATCTTTTGATTACTATAGTACTATAAATAAATATATGGTGTAGTTCATAAATACAATATACTTTCCCATGGCTATTCAAAATAATTTCTTTGAAAATTTGTAATCTGAGATATCTGATTTTTCTGTTAGAACACTACATGAACGATTATTACCTTTTATTGAAAGTAAAGATTTTTATAAAGAATTCCTGGAATGATTTGAATTTAGCAGTAGAGCCTTTACATGTTTCAAGAAGTATTGTATATTGTCATTTGACACTTCTCAGAAACTAAAAAAAAAAAAAAAAAAAGGCAACAGTATAGGTGTAAATTAGCGGTCGCCACTCGCCACGTGGCGATTAAAGTTGTAAAAGTGGCGATTAAAAAATCGGCCATCGATCGCCACTATAGTCGCCACTCGCCAAATGGCGATTAAAAAATCTGTTATCGATCGCCAACTGAAATACAACTTTTTTCATGAAAATATGCATCTCTACTTTGATTACATCTAATTAGCAAACTGGTTAATTTTTTTTCCTACCGGATGCAAGTAGATTTCAATGATTTAGCTGCATTTTCAATATTTCATTTTTTCGCCAAGTGCTTGCTCTTCAGTTGGATTATTTTTTTTACAGTTTTATTCTGCAAAATATATTCATCAGCTTTGATTCCACATGCGTTTCAAATAATTAGGGATGCACCGGATATTGATTTTGCCGGATATCGGATACCGGATATCCGAAGCTCTTTTGTCTGCCGGATTCGGATATCCGGCCGGATATCCGATCGGATATCCGGCACTAGATATGTTTTTAGTTATATGGTGAATTATTTCTCTATATAATGCCATCTCAGAACAATAAATTACAAACATGTTTCACACATCATTAAAACATTTTAAATGTATTGAAATATAATTTACAAAAACTATATCTCTTTGAATACCAGGGCTTTAAATTCAAGTTTTCTCAGGAGGAGAGTTTCGTACCCAGAATTTATAAATGCATGGGAGTTGAACTGCTAGAAAGGGGGAAAAAATCTTTAAACCCCGTTATTTTTTTATGTGCCACTTAAAGAATCACATTTATACAGACATTACAAAATACTATTGAAACAATTTAAATTAACAACTAAAGATAATTATCCAAAATTTTTATTTTATCAAAACAAAAGAACAGAATCAAGCTTTATATATACCATGTCTATTTTTCAACTTTCACCTAATGTTATGGGCAATTAATAATTGGGTTGCTAAATGAATTTCTTAATTTAGATTTTATTCCATTTTGCTTGCTTCAGCCTCTTTCACAAGTTACACTTTTGACAAACAGCACAGAGTGACTTTTATAATTTTAGAAATTATCGTAAACACATGGTTATGCTCTCTTAAAAAGTTTTAGAAAACTTCGCAAAATCTGATGTGCATTAATTTTTAACTTACATGAATAATGCATATCGGTGATGGTATGTCACTTCTGAACAAATTTGTTTTATTATATCCTTAATGGAATTATAGTCAGAACTGTAATCCCTGGAATTTTCATCAATTGAACTATGTTCTATGCATTGGAATTTTAAATCCATATTCAAAGTTTGAAAAAGAAATAATCAATTGATCTTCTATTGCACGAGAAAAGGTTGATTTCAAAAAGTCATGTCCTAATTTCTGTGAATTGCGAGAATCAACTAGTTTGTTGTTTCTAACTATGTTTTTTTTTTAGGTTCATCAAAGTTTTTTTTTTCTTGTGCACCGCAAGTGTAATCTCATTTTGTTTAGTGCTGACTATTGGCCAATTTGGTAGAGCTCAGTCTCCGGTGGCCGTTGCTGCCCTTTTAGTTATTTGCTATTTTGGACAAACGGAAAAAACATCGCAAAATACGTAAATCGGTCGTAAAAAAATATCGCTGATTTCGTCAATCATGGTGAAAATAAATAAAATAATTTTTCGATTAGTTGCGGGAAAAAAAACTGAAGTTCCTGGGAAATCGACAGTGGGAAAATATCTCGAAATTCGTCAATCGATCACGGAAAAGTATCATGAAATTTGCCAGTCCGCCATGAGCAAATATCGTGAAATTCCTCAGCCGATCGCAGAGAAAAAACGCGAATTTTTTCAATTGGATGCAGAAAAACAATCGTTACTTTCATCAGTATGTCGCAAGAACAAACAGGGAAATTCGCCAATCGGTCACAGTTGCTAAATTTGTCAATTGATCGCAAGAAAAAAATTTATGAAATTCACCGATCGATCTTCAGAAAAAATCAAGAAATTCGTCAGTCGGTTGTAGAGAAAAATCGCAAAATTTTTCGGTCAGATGCAGAAAAACAAACATGAATTTTGTCAATTTGTTGTAAGAAGAAACTGTGAAATCTGCCATTCGAATAGTGGAAAATATCACGAAATTTGTCAGTCGGTCCCGAGACTTCATCGTCGTTTTACAAAGAAACATTTTTGGAAAATGATTTTTTGGAAACAGGAGCCTCCCGCCCCTAATATTCTTTATGGCACGAATCCTGCCATCTCGTCTTGAATTTCAAGCCCTATAATGTATATTAATAATGTTGTATAAAAAATGTAATTTAAACATTGAAGTATTCTGTTTATTTGTACAATGAAATGCTGATAATTACTACTGGATTTGGATATGGGATTGACTATATTGATAATTGCTAATAATTAATTAATTTGTACAATGAAATGCTGATAATTTGTGTAACAAATTTTAAGCAATTAATATGCGTATAATTGTAGAGTATTTCCACAAAGAAATACATACGTTTTTTTTATAATTTAAACATAAAATATGTACTAATATATCCATGATTAAAGAGTTATTTTCTCCAAACATAGGTTTAGTGATGCCTTTTTTCTGTTTTAATCATTTAATACTGTTTTGCTTTAAGTCATATTTCGTTTTATTTTAAGTTAAATTACTGTGATATTTATAAGTAAAAAGAAAATTACTTTTGAATTTTAAATATTTATAATGAAGTTACAAAAATAACTAATTGGATGTACCAATCACAAAACTTTTTTCTATGTCATACATCTTAATATTTCAAAAAGTAGTTCCAAATGTTAATACTTCAATATTATTAGTTCAATATTATACCAACTTCGATTTTGATCTAAAATTTCTGCTCCAAAGATATTTATTAAAATCAATATTTTTTTCGTTACTGTTGTTGTACATCAGCTGTTTGTGAATAGCCAGCTTCGCAGGATGCGAAGTTCCCATAGCTTCACGAGCCACCAATATACAGTACCAAAAAAAAAAAAAAAAAAAAAAAAAAAAAGCGAAAAATCGAGAAAATATTACAAAAAACCATGTTACAGTGCCACCTTCTGGCAGAATATTTCCAAATTCATGGAGAAACTGCTGGCTATAGCCAAAAATATGCACAAAAAATTGGTTCAATTCTATAATTAGCTTCTACACTTTTCGATGGCAAAATAATGGATATAACACAAAAATCACTATTATAGTGCCCCTTTCCAGCGGAATATTTTCAAATTGAAAGAGGACCTGTTGGCCATAGCCAAAAACATACCCCCCAAAAATTGGTTCAATTTTATGCATAGCTTCATACACTTTTCGATGGTACAAGAATGAAAATGGCCCAGAAATCGCTATTACAGCGTCCCCCCTTCTGGCAGAATATTTCTAATTTAAAGGAGAACCTGCTGGACATAGCCAAAAACATACATAAAAAAAGTTCAATTATATGGATAACTTCATACCACTTTTCAATAGTACAATAATGAAAATGGCACAAAAATCACAATTACAGCACCCCCTTCCAGCAGAATGTTTCATTATTGAAGAAGGACCTGTGGCCACAGCCAAACACATACATAAAAAAGTTGGTTCAATTCTATGCGTAACCTCATACACTTTTCGATGGCACAATAATGAAAATGACACAAAAATCGCAATTACAGTGCCCCCTTCCAGTGGAATGTTTCAAAAGGAAGGATAGCTGACTATAGCCAAAAACATTCACAAAAAATTTGGTTCAATTCTATGCATAACTTCATACACTTTTTGATGGTATGATGGCGACACATGGACAGATAGACATTTTGTATAAACATGTTTTGGGATCTCTGATCTAGATGTTTTAGTCTAAACCCACCGAAAACCAGAAATCGAAAAAACCTCAGTTACAATACTTTCTTCTATTGAAGATAGAAGAAAGTAAAAATAGGCCTGTTTAATTATCAAACTTAAAAGAGAGAAAGAAAATTAATAATGTCATACTTTAATAAACAACTTCAAATTTTGTTTCGCATTCTGAAAGTAAAGGTACAATTTTCTAAAAGATGTAAACGTAAATTCTTAAATTTATTATAAAGAGTTCAAATACCAATGTTAGGAAAGCTGGCAATTCTTTAAACTTATGTACTTATTTTCATATTTTGCATTATAAACAAAATTTGTTTGGCATTGTTTGGGTCAAACAATTTCTCTTATCCTTATATATTTGCTTTGCCGGATATCCGGCAGAGAAGTCGGATATCCGGTGATTGTGATTCGGGTATCCGATGGTATTTCGGATATTGAAAAATCAGCCGGATATGCCGGATATCGGATATTTGCCGGATATCCGTTGCATCCCTACAAATAATTTATTCCTTTTCTTTCACTGCCTTTTCCTTTTCTTTCACATTTAAAATTGCAAGTGCATTTTAACCCTTTCGGGTTTGGAGTACTGTTAATAGTACATGTATTTTCATCGAGTATTGTTTTGTCTTAACAATTACTTTTGCTACTATCTACATATGGTAATGATAGTATATGGCTATGCCTCTCTTATTATGATTTCATTTATGTTTGGACATTTAGTAATAACAATAAAAGTTTGCTTAATTCTCTTTGCACCGTTGGCGATTCCCTTATTTTATAAATATATATCACTCTTTAAATTTAAAATAGTATAGGTTACTTTTCTGAACAAATCATGTGTGATAAAACACAAAAAACATTAGAAAGTTGTAATATCTGTTAAACTCTGTTGTAATGATATTTTCCAAACGTCTCCAAAAACTTCCTTCCTATTATCATATGAATTGAATAGTACACAAAATAAGTTCATTCGTTAGAATTCAGACAATGAGATAATCTTTAAACTTCAGTAAATCTATTCAGATAACTACGATTAGCATTATTAAAATAAAAGTAATTTCATTATCAAAACTGAAGAATAAAAATACGACATGAAAGGGTTAAGGACATTGCAATTTTAAAGCAATTTTCTTGAATTTCGACTGCTTCCCTATACTTATTGTGAATAGTTGTCTGGTATAAAACTCTGATTTATAGAAAAATATGTATATATACAACGATTATAGTTTATCTAGATGTCAAGAAAGTTTGAAACATTATAGTGGCCACTAACTTTAAAAAGTGGCCACTAATGAAACTGAGTCTACTGGCCACTGGCTACTAACTCAATTTCCCAGTTTTCACCTATAGGCAACAGTAAAATAAACAGAAATACCTATTTACCAGCTTTTTAACTACTGAAAACATTGATCTTAAAATAGAAAGTAGATTTATAAAAGTTGTCATCCACTAAAACATTTTAAATAGCCATCAGACACAGGCTTTTTTTTTCTAAGCTATGTTATAAAACATATTACTTTTAAATGTCTAAACTAAAAATTAATAATATACCTTTTTAAGCATTTTTATGAGACTTTTCTCTTATGTCTCGAGTGAACCTTATCTCAATTTTCTACCTTTTTTTTTTTTTTTTTTTTTGTCAGATCTAAATAGTGGATTTGATTGTGCAATAGATGATTTAAATATATCTTATTGCATATTTTAGTTAAAAGTAAACAGGTGCTTCGCTAGCACCCAATGTTCTCAAATCCGAAAGGGCAACTTTATGACATAAGTTTTAATTTATTTTTGTTCGGAAATGTATGAAACTAGCAGATGCTGTTGTTCAGATACTATGTAATGGAACTGTGTTTTCCGTATTTTTACAAACGCAATAGATCTTTCAGAAAATAGTGTCAAAGTGGGCGTTTTGAATCGAATTTCTGCATGAAAGAAGAATAATCACTCAAGGAAGGTTAAAAACATCTTTGACACGTAATCAAAATTGCCTATAACTCAATAGGTAATTTACTTATCAAAAATGGAAAACACTGTTCGATTCCGAATCGCTTCCATAGTCAGGCCTTCCAATTTCTTTCCGTTAAAAAATTAATTTGTAAATGTGTCAAAGCATTTTGCGCTTGTTGGGTAGAGCAGTTGAGAACAGTCTTAAAAGATAATCTCCTTAATCAAGAAAATTTTCTTTTACAGCTTGACTGAAATCTTAAAGGTCATTTTATGTTATTAATTGTAAATAATCTGCGTTTTCTCAAAGGAAAATATTTTATTCAAAATATTGGATATTTTTAGTCTATTTTATCTTTGCTAAATTCACATATTTAAGTTTTTCCTTTAGAGCTTCAGGTATGCGATTTGCGATCATATGCAAATTACGTTCTAGATGCATGCAAATTAACCTAGACTCACTATGTCTCATGGTGACTGCTAGGATAAGACTGTTAAAAGCAGTGTTGTAGTCGTAAAAAATGCAGAGGGTATATGCTAGAGTCCTAAACGTTCATGGTTAGGGTACACGCTATAGCTTTATTTGAGAAACAGAGGGTATACAGAGCTTCTTAAAAAAATTCAGAAGGTATACGTCGTATACCCTCCACTACATCCCTGGTTCAAAGTAGAAATTATTTATAGCCAATAATTTGAAACACTTAAATTACAAAATTGAGAAAATATTATAGATTTTTCTAAAAAACCAGTTGCTTAACAAATTAATTTAAACCGTGCCAACCCTGCTGGTAACAGAATAAAATCATAATGCAAGAAAAACAAAGGCTTACTAAACCCAATAGTCATGATACAACAAAGAAAACTCACAGCCAATCATTCATTAGCATACAGAACAAAGAATAACCAACGGAGAGAATTACTTATCATTATGTCATCATCGAGGCATAATGTAATCCTTAGTAAATCTTAACTAATCAAGCAATCTGAGTATTAAAAGTGTATTTTTAGCTTAAATCTGCCGTTTTGGCTATTTTTAAAAATAAAAGGCTTGAAAAAGATAAAGATAGAAAACTACTTCCCCCCCAGCTAATATTTTAGAAAAAATAGTATGTCTGCCATGTAGATTTAAAGCTTATAAGAAAAGTTTGATTGACTAAAAATGTTTGTCACTTTACAAGTTTATTAATTCATCATTTTTCTAAAGTTTTGCTTGTAGCTTCTGCATAACTTGGATTTTGCATTTTTGAATAATGTGTAAAATAAATGAAAACATTAGGGAAAAAGAGAAAAAAAAAGATGAAAAAAAACCATCATGTTTTTTTTAAAAAACCATTTGGTTTAAACCAAACAACTCTGCTACCTATATTTCAGTATTTTCTGAAAAGCACTAAAAAGTGCTTTTTTAAAATGAATTATTTAAGGACTAACATAAACAAGGAAATATCTGCTTGCTAAAATAGCAGGATTTGAGGAGGTACAGCAACTGTTTCCTTAAAATGCATTGAGTCTGACCGCGATTGAGGTAAAACTTTCGTCAAATATTTGAGAGTTTACGTTTCGTTAAAAGTCACGTGATGTTAATAGGAAATGATCGTCAAAAAATGACGAAATACAGCTCAAGGATTGCTGAATCATCAAAAGTGAGAGTTTTATTTCTGAGAGTGTAAAACTATTTTGTGGGGTGGGCACAGGCCTCCACCCTCATAAGTTCTTTAGGTGCATTAAAGGTCGGTTTATTTGGTTTACTGTGCAAAAGACTGGCAATATTTCGACTGACCTTTCTTTTCCTAGCGTTCTGTGGTCATCAACAGAAGAAAGGGATGTCTTAAGAAAAGTTCAGTTTTAGAGTAAAAAAAAAAAATAAATGAATTCTTCAAGAGCAAAATGCTTTCAAATAGAGCGATTTTTCAATGTTTTCCCAAAGAGCTGGTTTTTTATAGCCTCAAACCAGAAGGAAGAATACTGTCCATAAAACATAATTTCCAGGTATCGAGATTTTGTGATGTCACATACAAAAATTCTGAAAAATTTCGAATTTGAGAGCGGAACTGTTGCGATCAAGGCCGTAGCCAATGGGATCACCAGGGTTTGACCCCCCCCTCTGAAATTTCGGTCAAGATGACTATAAATATTCCATTAACTATCATTCAACACAGTCAAGATTCGAAAATCAACCTCAGATAAGCAAAAAACTAGGATAAACCGGATTTACACAAATTATCACCAACTAAGGATATGAAATATAGATTTTCACTTAATTCATTAATTTTTATGGTACTATAGCAATGATATTATGGTATTTTCTTCTAAAAAAATGGCCCTAATATTTTTTCCAAAAGAAAATTATGGCCAGTTTTTTTCTCATTCCGACAAGAAAATCAGAGTACTAACTTTTTACGACTGCTCTTTCATCTCCACCTAACACTTCATTTATAATGGCTGTTTCATAATAATGGAAGCCATCAGTCCACCAGAAGAAAAAAAACTCGGTTAAAAATAAAATATCCAAAATGAGATAATGATCAAATTATGGTTAAATCCCCCTACAAAATATTTTTTTGGCTACGGCCTTGGTCGCAATTGATTCTGAAGCACAAACTACCAATTTATTAAATGAATTTTACAAAATTTATGAATTATTGAACACTAAGATATTTATTTCATGCTTAATAATTGCTTGATGTCTACATATTTCTTAATGAGCATGTTTTCTTTACACAATAAAATGTTTACAGATACGCACTTTTAGCAACAGGTTCCATCCATTTTGTTTTTGTCCAATCAGGGTGAAATTCTCTATCACATCAGTCACAGACTGCTTTGACGCATTTTAATTAAAAAATTTGGTACTTATGTATTAACAGGGCCATGTCAGATACAATTATGCCAAGCATGGTGCCAATTACACTAATTACAGTAACCTTTATCTCTTTGACCACTTGATAGTTTATCATAGTTTTAAGTTAATTTTATTATTATAGTTTATAGTATATAGTTTTTTGTTACATATTTTATTTATTTATTTACTTTATACAATTTGCCCTTTTTAACAATTATGTCTTTAAGAGTGTTAAATTGCTGTTTTGAACATAATTGGAAAACGATAAACAAGATTGGCAAATGTCAACCATTTTTGGCAATCTATCTCATGGCTCTGATAATACCTAAGAACAAAAAACTTTTTATAAGTAATATAGCCGCTGTGTATCTAACCAAATTTAATGATCACAAATATTCAGTAACAGATGTTCACTCCCCAAACAAAGATATACAGTAGGAGATCTTTATAATGCAAACCTAAAAACACGAGGTTGTGCATCATATAGAACTAGCCGTCCTTGGCGATCAGTTTGGTCTCCCTTAAAATTTATGTTTGGGAAAGCATGCTAAGCATTGTATCATGTTACTTTTATTCGTAATTTATTTTACTTGGACTCCCTTAAATATAATTAATATAATCTCTTAAGCTAATATCAGTTTTTGATGCATTAAAATATCTCAATTTGTTGCTTTGCTACAAGCAAGTAAACTCTATTGGTTTAGTTGCTTGTAGCATTGGTTCCCAATGGAAGTCTATGAGAATTTGGTGAAATATTAGAGATATCGCCAAGTTGGCGTCACTTTTGGCGACATATTTTGGTCGCCAAATTTGGCGATATATCGCCAAGTTGACGACAGAACAGGGTTCCCCCTATGGTAACCCCCTTATAGGTATGGGGATGCATCAAATGCTGTTCGATAACCAATGAGATGCGTTTCATCCGGGAGTTGCCATTAAACAACAAATAATCGCGATTTCTGTGTCACATACGATAACGTAATATATATATAGATTTTGTAATGTATAGAACTCATTTCACACATCATTAACCATATCTTGTAAATATGTCTGAAACATATCAAAATACAGTAGAGTATCTTTATAGGGTCATTCCATGTCACATGTGGGACAGCTTTTCTACATATTTCTGATGTTTTAACAATGTTATTATATCCTCAAATTAAAACAATCATGCTAATATGAAAATCTAGAGTTTTTTGTTATTTTTAATGCATAGTTTATGTTTTAACAACCTATAAATCAATAGTTATAAGTGTACTTATGTAAGGGTCGCGCGCAGGACATTTTGTCAGTTTTTCATGGAATAGCCCTGAAACGGGCAGATTACTAATGTCTAGGAATTAAAATGTAGAGATTTTTATTACAAATTATTTTTATTATTTATTAATTATTAAAAACAGGCAGCTTGCTAAAAGTCTAGGGTTTAAAATGTGGAGATTTTTAAACCTATTAAAGGGATATTCCATGCCATGTGTGTGATAGCTTTTCTACATATGACTGCTGTTTTAACAATGCTATTGTAGCCTCAAATTAAAACAACTATGCTAATATGAAAAAAAAAATATTTTTTTTTGTTAATTTTAATGTACAATTTATGTTTTAACAACTTATAAGTTAATAAATATAGGTTATTCATGTAAGTGTCACTCAGGGTTGGTATTTTGCCAGGACAGAGGCAAAAACTGGAAAAAACCAAGGCAAAAATGGTAAATTCTTATTTGTCTTTAATCTATAAGCTAATAAGGATAATAATGGTATAAACAATTAAATTTAATAACATATCATTTAATATTTTTATTTAATTTGCTAATTAATAAATATAATTAAATATTTTTAGATATTTTAAATCTTTATAAAATAGGTGGGATTCAGTCCAATACTTAGGAATTTAAGAACCAAATTAAAAATCGGATATCTAATTTTTTTTCCTTAAGTAAAGTCTTTTGTCAGCCATAAATATTTTTTAAATTATCAAAAGGTTTTATATAACTTTGTTACTTTTGTTTTGTGTAATGAGTCTTAAAAATATGTAAATATTTAAGCCTTTGGTACTAATTTATAGATATTTATCTGATAAAACTAGTCTGTTACAGATAAAAAAGTAATTAAATTGAAAAAAACTCTCTGTTATGTCTTGTTAGGAAACTAGAATTTCCTCCCCTCCCTCTTACACTCCAAGAAAGGGACAAAAAGTTACATTCTTTACTTTCAGTAAGTAACCTGTAGCCATTTTATCTTTTTGTACTATATCCCCCCCCCCCCCTCCGGGAAATACTCGTTTGAAATTCTCAAATCCGGTTTCGAAACTGAAAGTACCTTTTTAAAAAAAAATCTGCAACCAAAATCGAAAAAGTAAAAAAGAGTCATATTAAAGATTGAGCTCAGCTAACCTATGCAAAGAAATTGTTTAAAAATATTCAAACTGAAACGAGAAATTCGAAAAACCTGCCCATAGGATTAACATTACGGAGCGTACGTTTTCAAGTGCATGAAGAATCCCCTTAAGTTTCTTTTTTCTTTCATGAGATATTTTTTTTTCTTTTTCTGGGGGAAAAAAAAAAAAAAAAAATTAAATGGACAACCTATTTTTGCAGGGACAGTTTTAACCAGGTTTTTTCCACCTATGGCAAAAACTTACCAACCCTGCGTCACGTGCAGGACATTTTGTCCGTTTCTCATGGAATGGCCCTATATTGCATTCTTTGTTCCAAGGAATTGTGCAATTATAAATTTTTGTACTATATTGATCACTTTATTGATTGTTGAATTTACTTTATAAACACTGTCCAAATATGTCTGGACTGGATTAAATCATTCATTGTATTACTTAGTAGCGCCAACTTTTGAAAAATATTGGGTAGGCTCAAAACTTTTTGAGTAAAATAACACATTTTTTCAACCTCAGTGCAACTGCATGTAGAGACAGGGGAGGAGTGAACATCTAAAGATGGTAATTCAAAGTTAAATTAAGTTTTTTCTAAGCAATATATAAAATTACTATAATTTAATTATAAGTTTAATAAATAATCTTATCAAATTATATTATCACAAGTTTTTCCTTATGGATACATTAATATTTATTATAAATAACATAAAAATTGCCAAGTATTGAAAGTGCTTTTTGAACTAAATGTTACAAAAAACATATATTTTAGTCATCTAAGTGCTTTATCAATTCAAGATATTAAAATAGAGTGCAAAATATGAAGGAAATTTGTTTTTGAGAGAAATTTAATGATACATCTGCTGAAGGGGGGTTTCAATGCTGTTGTAAGTTTAATTGACATTCTTACTGTTTTTTAAACAAAATCATTTTGAGATGTCAATAAAACCAAATTTCATTTCAGCAAATAAATAAATAAATAACAAACAAATCAATTGTAATTGAGTGGGCTCACATCCCGCAGGACTGTATAAGTTGGTGCTACTTTCAAAAAATTGTATTTAATAATAGCAATTATTTCATTAAAAAGCTCTCAATTAAGGAGGTAAAGTTCAACTAGAGTATCAAATTTAGTCCTTTAGAGAATAACAATTTTTTACAATGTGGGAATCAGGGTTCTCGCTGCCGCTCGCCATTGCGCCAAATCGTGACATAATGCTTCATTTGGCGAATAAACGAGCAACCAGACTCATCAAATTTCAAGTGCTCAATTTCTGCTCTGTTTGTGCGTGTGCCAATACAGTCGAGTTTCTGAACGATTGATGTTACTTTACATGTTCAATGGCACAATGCCATTTACATTGCTCCATTTATAGAGATACTTGCTCAATACCAATTCAGTTTAGCAACAGCTAAAGACAAGGAAAATATTATGCAATAGGTGTTTCTCTATTGTCAGTTAATCACTATCTATGCGCCGGCATCGCGCTGGTAAAAACACAAACAAAATTATTTGCATCAGGTGTGAAATCGAGAAATGTTTTGCTGGAATGTGGTGTTAAAATTAGCCATTTACCATACTATGTATTATTTGTATGCCAAGTATCATTGGCCGGTCAATTTTTTCTATCAGTTTGAGTCGAAATCTGATAGCAATTTTTAGTGTATATTTTCACAACGGTAAGCAAAAGATAGTAGTTTTGAATTTTTATTTAGAGTGCTAAAAGAATGTCTGAAGTATTTACACATTTAAGAAACATTTAGAAAGTACTTATTTTTAATAGCTTCTGTAGCAGATAGTCGAATTTCTATTTTCTAAGTAATTACAAAAAAATTAGATTATTTTAGAACATATTCAAACTAGTATGTTGTGGCCATCACAAAACTTTCTTCTATATAAATCACGTCAATTAAATCATTTAAATAGTACAAGAAATAACAACGATTTAGCACCAATTCATATCAAAGTATATCAATTTGAAGTTGGGTGAAAATTCGTGCATTAGTTCTTGAGATAGAGCTATAGCGGAAATTCTGAAAAATGTAGCATAGCAGCGCCACCTGTTGAGCGACTTACACCAAAAACTAATCAGGTTCAGTTTATATCAAGGTCTAACTAAATATAAAGTTTTGTGAAATTCCGTGCATTAGTTCTTGAGATAGGGCGCCCACAAAATTTTTGTCACATACAGACTCACAGAGTGACAGGGTGACAGAGTGACTCACACAGACAGACATTTTCTAAAACCCATCAAATCGTGTTCTGAGCATTCTAAAACGTATAAATCCGTCGAAAACCGGAAGTCGAAATTTTTCACGAATCCAATACTTTCTTCTTGTAAAGATAGAAGAAAGTAAAAAGGGATACAATAAGGGATTAAAGGTACATTTTTCAGTGTTTTACACCAAATATATTTTGGTAACATTTAATTTCATTTGGCTACTGTTTTATATTTCTTATTCGCCAAATCGCTAATGTTGGTCAAAAGCCAGGGAGAACCCTGGTGCTTATTCACTGCAAAATTCATTGTTTACATCTGAGCAGTTCTGTGTTATATGCAGAATTGCATTAGAAAGATCTTCTACTGTATAAGCAGACACTTCACTCCCTTGAAAACACCTGTTCACTAATGTTAAATCTATGGGCAGGTTGTTTTCGAATATTTCGTTTAAATTTAAATATTTATTTATTTATTTATTTTGGCATGGGATAAGTGAACTCGATCTGTAACAGGGCCATTTTGTACTTTTTCCATTTTGGTTGCAGATTTCTTTAATAAAGGTACTTTCCCTTTCGAAACCAGTTGCGAAAGTGAAAATACCTTTATTAAAAAATCTACAACCAAAATAGCCATATTAGAAAACGACCTTCAGATATACTATGCAAAAGAGAATAGTTTTAAAATATTCAAATTTAAACAAGATATTTGAAAACAGCCTGACCACAGGTTTAACATTAGCGAACGGGTGTTTTAAAGTGAGTGAAGAGCCCCCTTAAGCAATCTTAACCCGGCAGGACGGGCGCGGGATTCGTTTGCTGTCTCTCCTTATAAACCGAAGTGGTCGGGTGCAACAGTACGTGTTTCCAAGGTCACTTTACGTGCGTAGCGTATGAAAACAGCGAATTCAGACTCTTTTTTTTTGTCTTATAAAATTATAGAAAGTCTTATAGAAATTGAAGCTATATGTAAAAATTGCAAAAAATCTAAAGTTTCTGATCCATATACACCCTAATTATTATGAAAATTCATAAATCTCAGTATTTTTATCCACAATAATGTATTATTATAATAAAGATTGTGAAGAAAAATTAAGTTTTTCGAATAAGGAAAATAAAGGTGAGTGCTTTTAATTTATTGTTTATTAATTTTTAAAATTAATGATAATTTAAGATTTCAGTTATCATTTTTCTCGAGAAAGAGTGTAATTATCATCAATTTTACTAATAGGTAGAATTCTAAAGATTTTTTTCGTATTTATGCCATTTAATATGTTTGGGGTGTGCTGACACCCCATGCCCGTTCTCGTGTTATGTTTCACGGCGCCCGTCCTGCCGGGTTAAAAAATTATGCAAAGATTCAGTGAAGCTTGTGTTGAAAATGTCAGAGTTACTATGAACGACTGATGACATCTATAAACAAAAGGAATTAATTGCATGAAAGGTTGAAATACTCTTTACAATACTCGGACTTTCTAAGTCCTGAGAGCCAAAAAAGAGGAGATTTTATTTCAGAAATCAGAGGATTTTATTACAAAAAATCTTTTTTTTTTTAAGAAATGCAAATGGGTTTAGTACAAGCATAATTTTAAACTATGCTCGGTTATCATTGCAGATTAAAAAGAAGTATATCCTTTTTAAGCAAATAAGAAAAAAATTAACTTCTTACACATAGAACGAACTTAAGCATATGATATTTTGGAATGTTTTCACTTACACATTGTTTCCCTATAGACACATAAAATGGTACTTGTTAGTTATCCAGTTGACCAATTTCACCAAATTATATAAATTGCCAAACCACTCGTCAAATTACACAAATTGACATAATTTTTACTTTAAATAACGAAAGAACAAATAAATTAGTATAACGTTAATAAAAATACAAATAAAATGTCAAAATAAAAATCATTTGATGGCATAAACACGTGTTGTCAAGTGAATGTGACATTTACAATCAACCATTATTGGCATTTAATCTTACTATATGGCGACAGTAATTTGGTTAACGGTAAAACTATAGTGAAAAGTCTTCATATAAACATGTTATTGATAATAAACATTTCTACAGTAACAGTCACAATGTTTTAAAAATTTATCCCTTATAATCAATTCAAATGTATCATATAAAATACTACTGATCAATGATATTAAGGAACAGGTACATTGCAGTTTTTCATTCTCAACTCTCAACTGAAGTACACTTAAGAGTAAAATAAAAGAATACTAAGCTATATGCAAGAAATCAGGAGCATGGGAAAACATTTGAAAATCAGGAGAGTCTGAGACAAGTCTGAATACGTATGAAAAGCAAAGTTAGATTTTTTTGGTATAGCAATTTCACATCTTTAGATTTATAATCAGAAAAATAATTATATTTTTTTTCAGAAGTTTCAAATTTCTCTGATTTTTTCTCAGAAATTTTAAATTTCACCAATTTTTTCTTAAGAATATTAAATTTTCATGATTTTCCTCTGTTCTAGGGTTATCTAGATGGCTAGACACCACGGGCAATTGTTGTAGACTGAGAAATCTGAATATTATATACACAAAATGTCATAATATATGTCAACCAGTCACATGACATCCTGGTTAGAACCTGTATAGATAACTAAACATACAAAAAGTGATAAATACAGCCACCTATTTTAAAAGTTGCTGGCAACTACAGAGATTTAACACTGGTGAGTTTCCGTAAGTGTAGAATTTAAAAACATTTCTTTCAAAGAAAGTGCCCAGAAATTATATTGTGCTTCACTTAACATCATAAATTAGTCAGGTGCCTGATTGATATTCGAGTATTTGCACATGCTAACGAATTTTATTTTTCATAGAGCTTATGTAAGTAGATTTTTAGAAATTGCTGATAGATCCTTTGTTGCATTCTTTCGAATATAGGGTTTTCCTTTGGTATGGGTGCGATAATGCACATTTAAAACGTTCCTCAAAGAATATGCTTTGTTACATATTTCACAAACATAAGGTCTTTCATTGGTATGTGAACGGTAATGGTTCCTTAAGCCGTTGTTACTCAAAAAGGATTTACTGCACACCTCACAAATAAAACACTTTCGATTTTTCATGTCATGGATTTTACTATGATACTTTAAAGCAGTTGGATAATGAAATCTTTTATCACAAGTTTCACAGACAAAGGGCTTCTCACTTGAATGAACATACTGATGTAATGTCAAAGAGTATTTTCTACTGAAACCTGCGTTGCATACTGTACAAATAAAAGGCCTTTCATTTGAATGGCACAGAGAATGTCTTTTAAAAATGCTATTTGAAGAAAATGTTCTGTTACATATTTCGCATACATATGGCCTTTCACCAGAGTGGACAAGTGCATGAATCTTTAATTCGGCTAAGTGACGAAATCGTTTATTGCAAACCTCACAGATGACAGATTTATCAACATGTGTACGCTGATGTGTAACTAAACTATTTTTGGAAGTAAACCCTTTATCACATGTTTTACAAACAAAAGACTTCTCAGTTGAATGACACTGAGAATGCCTTTGCAGGTGTCTTTTTAGAGTAAATGCCTTGTTACATACTGGACATATGTGAGGTTTTTCACCAGAATGATAAAGTAAATGCTCCTCTAAGCTGCTTCTGGAAAAGCATTCTTTACTACAGAACTCGCAAATGTAAGAATTCTTGTGGGTATGGAAAAGGAGATGCCGATTTAAACTACTTTTACTAGACAACTTTTTACCACAAACCTGACAAACAAAACACTTCTCACTCACGTGAGTCAAGGAATGTGACTTTAAATGACTTTCACATGAAAGTATTTTTCCACACACTTTACAAATAAAAGATTTTTTTGGTACATGTGTATATGCATGTTGCTTTAATGAAGATTTTTGAGAGAATCCCTCATTGCACACATGACAATTAAAGGTATGTTCATTTGCATGAATACGAGAATGCCTATTTAAATGCTTTTTCAACTTAAATGCTTTGTTACAAGTCTCACAGACATAAGGTTTTTCATCCTTATGAGCAACGAGGTGTCCTTTTAAACCAGCCTTTGATGAGAATCTCTTTTGGCACACATCACAAACAAAAGGTTTTTCAGATATATGAGAATACATATGATGTTCCGTTAAAGCAGATTTCTGAGAATAACTTTTATTGCATAAATGACAAATATAAGGTCTTATACCCGAATGAATATAAGAATGTCTTGTCAACTGACATTTTACTCTAAATGCCATGTTACATGTCTCACATGTATAAGGCTTTTCATTTGTATGTATCCGAAAATGCTCTTTTAAATGTGGTGATTGACGAAATGCTTTATGACATATCTCGCAAATAAATGGTTTCTCTCCTGTATGAATACGGGAGTGTTCAGTTAATTTGCTCATATTGGGACATTCTTTATTGCATGTAGTGCATATAAATTTCTTTCCTTTCAAATGATTGATTTTGTTTGAGTTAACTTTTACAGGAAATTCATTATTGCAAATTTTAGAATGTTTATCTGAGCTATCTTTTGCAGAAGATTCATCATTACAGATTTCAGAATGTTTATTTAGACCATCTTTTGCAGAAAATTCATTGCAAATTTCAGCAGGTTTATCTGAGTGGTCTTTTATGGAAAATTCACTATTCAGTTTCACAATTTCAGAAGTTTTTTTATGAGTACGTTGATGAATTTGCAAATAACGCTTAATAGAGAATCTTTTTTCACAAATATCACATTTAAAAAGCTTCTCATTGGTATGAATAAGTTGATGATTTAAAAACTGATGTAAACGCTGGAAATGCTTCAAGCAAATTTCACAAAAAAACCTCTTTTCTGCTGTATAATCACAAAGGTGGTCAGATAACTCAAGTTGCTGAGAGAATTTTTTTCCACATTTGTCACAGGCAAAGGAATTTTTACTAGACTGAGTACATGTAAGCATGTTGGATGATTCTCAGGGATTTTTTTAAATATAACTTTAGAGTCTGAATCATTACAATGGGGAGAAACAATGAAAATTAGAAGATATTTTCTTTTTTGTTTCCTAATACATAAAGAAGTATTGGATTAGAAACATAAGTCAAGCTTTTCAAAAACAATGTTCCAATATTCAGTCCTTATGAAACAGGTTTAGGAATTTACGATTACTTTTCCTTGCATTAAGTTATTTAAAACCAGAATTTAATAATGTAATTTTTAGACATAAAAGGACTGCTTTATATTCTTTTAAAGCATTTTTATATGTATCATACACCATGTAAATGCTGAGCTGTCACCTTGAAATACAAGCAGAGCCAAAAGTCTTGCCCTGATTATAATAATTCATTATAAATTAACTGTTTGTGTAATAATATAATCCTTAGGCATTCTCCGAGCTACCAAGGAGGCATACATTCAAATTTACCGAGGTACATGGTTTTATAAAATAAATTACAACAGTACTTAAAATGTATGTAAACAAAGATATGTCTAATTATAATAGTTTGGGTACAATAGATATTTATAATCAGGGCAAGACGTTTGGTTCGCCCTGTATTTTCAAAGTCGATCTTATGAAATGTAAATACATTATTCTTAAGATAAAGTTACACTTTGTGAGGAAGTCTTCAACAATTATATGATTGAGAATAGTTCCTGGTTTGAAATTTAATAGCAGCAAACGGCTTCAATTTTCAATGCAAAAAAATATATTGTTAAAGTGAAATTCTAGAAATTTTCATCACTTTCACCTCAAAAATCTTGAAAATTTACTTGTTGTAAACTTTTCCATTATTCTTCCTTTCAGTTTTTATCTCCATCCGGCACATTTTCAGAAAATATTCTACAAAATAAAAAAGAAGAAATAACTGTCCATTTCATATTAAGATAATTTTTAAAAGGTATAAAGTGTGAATAGAAATTCCATTTATAAATTTTAAAGAGTTGTAATACATACTGCAACTAGAGTTGCAGAGGACGAAAAAAAAAATGGGTTTAATCCCAAGAATAAACCGGGTTTTTTGGGAGGGGAATTAAAAAAATTCCCGGGAGTGTTCACAAAGGCTTAGGCCTGAAATTTTTTTTTTTCATTCTTTTGAATTACTTCAAATTTTTTTCAATGTAAACAAAATGTTTTATACAAATGTAAACATCATAAATATAGAAAAATAGCTTCCATTTACATGAAAACTAGTGAAATACGTGCTTAAATTGTAGAAATATTAATTAAGATAAATTAAAATACCATAAGTAATTTGATATTTTAATCGTAGATACGTAAAAAGTGACAAAGGCAGATGACAGATTCATCTTGCCTAGCATGGGTGTAAACATCACCCCTGTTCTACGAATCAACCAATGTAAACGAAAAGAAAATTAACAAAAGTAAAAGAAATCAATGAAAAAATACAATGCAACTCGCTAGAAAATTAATACAGATTATGTCAGCTAACAAACTTTAAAAGCAAAATCATAAATTTTTGTGAATTCACAATGAAAAATCTATCTTAAACTTTTCAGAACAGTGCCTGAAAATATGAAAAAGAATAATTTTAAATTGAAAAATGACTGGTTTCTGTTTACCTTCAAAACTCCTGCAAAATTTCCAATATTCCCCAAAATTCCGAGTTTATTCCCCAAAATTTCCTGGTTTATTCCCGCCCCTCAAAATCTGTGGGTTTTCTGCAACTCTAATGGCAACAGACAATTATATTAGAAACCAAAATCGCAATCAATTTATTCACTGAAAAATATGGAGCATCTCACTCCACTTTGATCATAACCATCGTTTATATATTTAAGAATAAAGATACAGTAGACTCCCTCAAATCCACACAGCTTGGGACCAGAGGTTGTGCAGAATTTAGAATTTTGCAGATTTCTGGTCATTGCTTTGTTTGCATTTTTTAAACAGTAATTTGAATGCAACAATGCAATCGAAATTAGAATGAATGCTTGCAACATAGTAAAATGTTAAAATAATTAAGTAAAGTAATAAACCAAAATGATAAAAAGTAAGATAATTTAAAAAATTATTAAAAGTAAAGGTCAAGTGAATAATTAATAATGTATAATTAAATATGCACAATAAAGATGAGATACATTTTTCTTGAATTATTCAATGATGGTTGGTTGGTTGTATTTATGTCGGCCAATTATCTGCACGTGGGATATGGGCCCTACGGGGGGGGGAGTGCCTTCCGTGGAGGTCTTTTTAAGGGAACCTAATCCGTATTAACGCTTGGAGAACCAAGGTTCGAAGAAAACCACGAAAACTCCGAACGATTAGGCCGACGGGTGCGATTGGGATCGAACCCAGCACCTCCCGTCTACCAGCTTCGAGAGCAGAACCTCTCGGCCACTGGTGGGGCGAATTATTCAATGAAATTGCCTCATAAAGGTATTCTATCAATTCACATCAAAATCACAAAGTAAGGAAGTTTTATTTCAGGTTTAGCCAGTCTTAATAGCCAAAAAAGCTTGATTAATGCATAAATATTTTTGGTAAAAAGATCATGATTACCAGTAAAATTAGCAATATCTTGATTTTTTTTCAGAATTAAATTTATACTTCCTTTATGAAAAAGGCTGAGTTCAGTCATATTAATGAAAATTATGTTCAAAATATGTTCAGAATGATATAAAAATGAAAAAGTCTGTAATTTTAACCCTATATCTGAACTGAAAGTTTCATTGATCTGCACATTTTAGGTGTTTGCTGATTTTAGGGTTGCAGATTTGAGGGAGTCTACTGTATTTAAAAAAAATTAACAGACTTAAATTGCTTTGGGGTAAATTTAATGGCGATATTAGACAGGAAAATATAAACAACATTTTAAAAACATGTTCATTGAGTTTATTGTGTGTTAGGTAAACAGATTTTTCAAACTTTTTTGTAGGGTTATCTATTGTGTGTATTCAAGAGGCAGGATTACCCAACAAGCAGGCGCGGATCCACGGGGAGGTGGGGGGGGGGATTCCCCCCCCCCCAAAATATAAATCCACCGATTATCGCGAATTTCGACAATTGGTCACAAAAAAAATTAATTTCGTCAATCGTTCAAAGGTCAAAGCATCGCAAAAGAAACACGAATTTCGTCAAAGGATCGTGCAAAAAACGCAAATTTCGTCAAAGAAGCGCGGAAAAACGTGCTTTTTTTTCTGGGGCTGACGAAAAAATTTCGTCAAAAAATCGCGCATTTCGTCAAAGGACTACGAAAAAAACGCAAATTTCGTCAGAGAATAGCAGAAAAAACGCTAATTTCGCCAAACAATTGCGGAAAAAACGCTAATTTCGCGAAAGAATTTTGCATAAAACGCTAATTTTGTCAACAGATCTCAGAAATACAAATTTCTTCAAAGAATCGCGTAAAAAATAAGCGAATTTTGCCAAAGAATCGCTGAAAAAACGCGAATTTTGTCAAAGGGCCGCAGAAAAAACGCCCAATTAGCACAGGGAGGAGATTACCCTAGGCGCGCATCCACGAAGGGGGGGGGGGGGGTTCGACCGGGGCAAAGAAGGGAAGAACAAATTTACCAAATTGGTTTTTAAGAAATCAACACACCATACGCCTTTTAGCTTTTAAGTGACTAGGATTAGGACATAATCCTTTTTTGTTCATTCCTCAAATACTCCTTGAAATTTACCAATGTGGGTGGCAATAACAGTACATTTTTTACACATTAGTGGCTTTCTTCAGAAAACATTAAGATGCTTGAATTTTTTAAAGGACCTTTCTTTTCTTGTTTGGGGCAGCCCATAAATGATGTCACACTTTTTAAAAATATTTTTGACCCCCCCCTCTCCCCCTTTGTCACAAAGTGTCACACTTCGCCATACCCCCTCCCCACACCCTTGTCACATGTCACGCTATATTACATAAACATGTACTTTCAGTTCAGAAATAAAGCACTACGTTATAGATTATATTTCAAATTTTATTTTTAAACTTTAACTATGTGTTTTAATGACTTTGGGACACAACGATAAAAATGATTCGTGCACTTATTTTGTATGAAATAAGACTAAGGTTTACAACAAAAAACATAATTACACAATAGTAATAAAATATTAATATGAAAGAGCAATTGAAAACAAACAGAAGTATTTTGGAATTTAATATATTTGGCTTTAAATCTTTTTATCAATAAAAAATACTTTAATTTCAAAATAACTTCAAAATTTAATCTGCTGATTTTTATTGCTTTTATTTTAACCAAAATGTGTGATGTCACATTTCTTTTTACCCCCTCCCACCCCCTTGTCACAAACTGTCACAATTTCACGAACCCCCTTCCCCCCTTCAAGCGTGACATCATTTGTGGATGGCTTCTTTCCTTCTTTTTTTGGAAATCACTATGAATCCCATTCTTTTCCCAAACAATAAAGTACTCCTAAAAAATATCGTTTTACAGAAATTAAAATTCGGCTTCTTTGAAAAAACGAAAAAGTTTCAACACTTTAAGCGGATCCGCATAACGTTGTCAATTTCTGTTGTAGAAATTCAACAAAAGGTACACGGAGTGGCATCATCCCCCACCTCAACCCATAGTGCCAAAAATTATGGCGCCATATGCCTTTTGTCAGGACTTAATCCTTTTTTGTTCATTAATGGCCGAAACGCCAGTGAGGTTTACCATTGACACTTGAAAAGTGTTTAGTTTTCGTTTGCTTGTCTGTCTGTTTCGCGAAAACTGCCGTTAAAAGCATTTGATTTATGTCTGGGGGGGGGGGAACCACCCCGATCAATCCCCCCCCCAATGGATGCGCGCCTAGAGAAATCTCCTCCTGGTGCTACTTGTGCGTTTTTTTCGTGGCCCTTTGACGAAGTTTGCGTATTTTTTTCGTGATTCTTTGCCGAAATTAGCGTTTTTTCCGCAATTGTTTGGCGAAATTCGTGTTTTTTCCTGTGATCCTTTGATGAAATTTGCATTTTTTCAGTGGTCCTTTGACGAAATTCACGTTTCTTTGACAAAATTGCCGTTTTTGTGGAATCCTTTGATGAAATTGGTGTTTTTTACACGATCCTTTGATGAAATTTGCGGTTTTTTTTGCGATCGTTTGACCTGCGAATGATTGACGAAATTGATTTTTTCAGTGACCATTTGTCGGAAATAGCGATAATCGGTGGATTTATAGTTTTTGATCCAAGGCGGGGGGGATCACCCCCTTCCTTGGATCCGCGCCTGTGAAGAGGTATACACACCACTTAGATGACACATTTTGGCTTTCAAGGATGTTAAAGGTCCTTTCATATTTCTAAAGGGGATCCTTTTTCAGAGATTATCCTCTTTCAGAAATCTGATATTAAAAAATGGATGTGGTGGTTATGTTTTTCAACTTCCGATAATTGGTTCTTATGTATTTTTTAGTGCTGAATCCAAAAATGACCTTCATTTTTTATCATACCATTTAGTCAGGATTTTTCACAAATCGCAAATTTTTAAAAACTCGAAATATTGCGAAAATCTGCTATTATAAAATAGACGTAACTTTTTTCATAATAATTTATTCATTTTTTTGCTTGTACTATGCATTTTTACAGTTAAAACTGTAAAATATTGTGAATTTAAAATCCTTATAATTTTATTCCATGCGTGGAAGTTCTTTGAGCCACTCATGCTCTGCTTCGCGCTTTTCCTTTAATCTTCTCTATGGGGTTCATCTCGGTATCCTCTTTTATTTTGGCGGTTGATAACACTGGAAAATTTGTCGCAGATGTATTTAAAACATTTACCTTCTTTTTTTAAGGGTTTGAAAAATTTTTTGAGCGATTTTCGATATTTTTTTTACTTTTTAACTTTGAAATTTACGATTTGCGAAAATCGTGACGTGATGGTTAAAAATGAAGGTCATTTTCGGATTCAGTGCTAAAAAATACATCAAAATCAATTATCAAAAGTTAAAAAACACAATCATTGCAGGCTTGTGTTATTAACGTTGTTCAAACTTCACTATAACTAAAAGAACAAAAAATAAGATAAATAATTACCGTAGTACAAGAGTAAAAAGAAAAAGAAAAAAAAAATGCAATTTAACAAATTACAACAACTGTTTGAAAATGATTTTTTCAAAGACTAAAATTTAAGACATAAAAAATAACACGGAGTTGATCATACATTACATACGCCATGGATTAAACATTAATAGTGTTATTACACGTAAAAGTTGCAAGCGACAGAAATTGCCTGCGACTCATACATATTATCCACCTGAAACTTAAGTATTATCCAAACATTTCATTGGCTGTTCGGGAAAAGGCTTTTCCATCGTCAGATTTCCAAGAAATCTGACGGCCAATTTTAAATGAAATTTCATTCTTAAACTTCTAAACATACCACAATATTACTTTTTATATCGTCGTATAGAGAAAAAAAATGTACTTTTAAATGCAATTTGTTTGAAAGCTGTATCTCAATTTGTTTCTGAGGTATTACTTTTTTTGCAGTTTTTATTACTTTTTTGAAATAGTGGCAACACTCTGTTGAAAGTAAAGGGAAATACATATTACTGTATAGACCAATCAGAAAACGAATAAATTGCGGATTAAACCAATAAAAACCTTCAGATATGCTTTTGATTTCCTACCCTGACGAGGACAATAACCATTTTTCCAAATGGTTAAAAAATAAGACATTTAATAAATAAATTCTGTTATAACGTTTGTAATTTTTAGACCTAATAAGTAACAATAAACCATATTTTGAGGAGAGGACGGGATTATATAATAAGAGTGCTGGATGACCGAATGTTTCAGTTAATCGGACGTTGGATAATCGAGAGTCTGTAATATTTTCAAATCGCATTAATTATTTCATATTCATTTAATGATTAACTGCAAGGACTGATTTGAGCAACAGAAATTATGACTATGTTGATTATATGTCACTCGGTATCGCCCCCCCTCCCCCCCCCACCAAAACGATTCCCTGGATCCGCCCCTGCCGACAAGTTCATATAAATTTGGGGTATTCTTTTTGTTGCTGAAATTCTACCTCCCTAGCCTTGTTCCTATTTGTTTAACTCATTCAGTACTGAATCAATGTTCACTAGATTAGAGAGAATGAATGTCTGCTGAATAAATACCAGACTTTTCCGATTTGATCTGGACAAGTTGCTTAAGGAAGAATACACAGCAAAATTCTCAGAATGAAAATATAAATAAATATATAAAAAAAAATATATTCATATCTGGACTATAATTAATGATCTAATAACAAAATGAAACTAAATGAGTACAATGAAACATATTAGTAGATTCAAAATAATAATTGTTGCCTACTTTCACTATTAAAATTGTCGACTTAATTTTTTTACATTAAAAATTTAATTGCTATTTCAGCAACAACATAACATCGATGTATTAGAAAGGAAAAAGAAGCAAAGTAAAATTGTGTTGACATAATTTATTTGTCAACAATTTTGTTTTTAAAGTCAATTCCTACTTAGGCCTTCAAAGAAAAATTTAATATAATCCCTTAAGCTAATATTAGTTTTTGTTGCATTAAAATATCTCAATTGGTTGATTTTCTATAAGCAAGTAGGTTTACAATGGAACTCTATGGGAATTTGGCGAAATATGAGAGATATCGCCAAATTGGCGTCACTTTTGGCGACTCATTATGGCCGCCAAATTTGGCGATATATCGCCAAGTTGGCGACAAACTTGGCGGTATTTGGCGACAGAACAGGGTCTCCCCTATGGTAACCCCTTATTGAAAATACTTTCATTGAACTTCAATAACCAATGGCCGCCATTTTGTTTCCCATGCAAAACTAAAATTAATTAATTAATATTTAATTAATTAATATTTGAAAAAACTGTATTAACATCAATTGTCATCCAGTACAAGTTTAAAAAAATTTATTTAAACTTGATAGGATGAATAATGAGTATTTTATTAACGACTGAAAATTTGAACAAGATAAATATATAAACTAGAACTTCCCTCAGAGGGATTAGTCTGAGCGATATTACTGAGAACATAGATTTAATAATAACATGTGGAAGCAAAGAAAATGAGATGTTATCTTTAATTGTCCATATACTGCGAAAAATTGAAATGATGAAAATAAACGAATTGCATAATTACAAAATCTTATATATAAAATTCGTATACACTGTTTAAAAAAATGGGAAATCAAACCATTCAAGTCAGCCATGCATGGATATAAAATTGAAAGTACGCAATATATTAAAAGTAAAATAGAAAATGAAACACTAATTTACTTATATCGGAATTTTAACTGTATAAAATGATGTCAAGAGCATAATCAGACGCTCCGCACCAATTTGAGTAACTTTAAATGACAAATATATGATGTTTAAAAAGAATGGACTATACTTTATATGGTGTGTGCTCCCCCGGAATAGTTAATATTGTACAATATCTGTTTTCCACGGATGCAATGAGGTTGTCGATAACATTTAAGGAATTCTCTTCTCAAAATCTAACATAGTATCAAAGTATCGAATACATCAAAAGTGGCATGCAATGCTTCGTTAGAGTGTGTTTTAGATATGCTCGATCGGATTTAAATGGTGAGTGTATGCTGACCACTACATACGCTGTATTGTTTTGTTTTCAAACATATTCTGCACAAGTTGAGCTGTATTTAGCAAGTATTAAATAAAAGAAATCGGCAATGATTACAACATAAAGTATGACACAAGATCTGAATATATCGTCTGCATAACTTTTGAGCTGTCAAAGTGTCATTTGAAGTAATTTACAAACCCATACATATTTATTCAGCAAATCATGCAAGCTAACATACGCCAATATGAACCCGATTACAAAATTTCACCAGAATAAGTAAATATATAAAAAATCTACTAATGATAATTGAGAATATGACCTTATGATAAAATGTCTAGAAAAATGAATCAGATAAAAAATTCATATCACATTTAAAACGGCACTTCCCTCTGTTAGTGGCCTTGGCGAGAGAGAGAAAAGCCTAGAGAAGAAACACTTTAACAAGTACTTTCGGGCAACCTACCCACTGTTTCATACAGGTCTTTATTCAATATTTACACAATTTATTTAATGCTAGGAGGGTATCTATCAGTTTTGTTGCATTTAAATCGCATGTTTTGCGGAGGAAATGCAGCATTATGAAATATTTAAAGGTGCTGTACCTAATAATTCCAAATTAATGGTAATTTAGATCGCTTTCCGTTAATTTCATCTTTTTAAATTTTAAATTTTTTAGAAACCATTCATAAAGACAATTGTACATTTTAAAACTAACCCGAAGCAAAATTTCAAGATTTTGGGCTCAGCAGTAACAGAGAAATAGAAAATTTTTGAAAGTTTTTTGTTTCTGCACTGTTTTTTATAGCGACATTTTTAGAAATTGTTCTATTGCGAGAATTTACGTCATGATAAATACAGACATGTCAATTTTGATGTTTATATTCCTAACAGTTCTATGTTCTTCGTTACTTAGATCATCTTTAGATCTTTTTCCGCTTTGTTTAGTCTTTCTGTCTTTTAGAATTCGTTCTACAACGAGCATTTACATCTTATTAATTACTACCATGCAAAAGTTCTAGTTTCTAACCCCAACAGTATCCCAAAAATTTCAGTATTCCAAATAAATCATAGTTTAGAACCTTTCTAGAAATTTTTACGTTTATCCGTCAAATTGAACCTTTTAGAGAGCGTTCATTACGAGTATTTACATCTTAAAAGTAACTACCGCACCAAATTTAAAGTTTCTAACCGAATCAATATCGCAGAAATCACAATTTTAGAACTTTTTTGCTCCTGCAGCGATGTAGGTTCTTGCACTGACATAAAATAGCCTTTTTTTCGGAGCAGAGATGGCCACCAACATTTTTTTAAGTTGGCTATGTAGTTTCAGAGATAACACCTCACAAACGTACAAGCATTAATAAAATTATATACTTTATAATATTATAACGCTTTATAATATTAGCATTAGATGTACAGATACAAAAGCTATTTATCTGTTACAAGCTAAAGTGCCGGCGTTGCCCAGAATTTGAAGGATGTTTGTTCTGAAAAATCAATTTCAAAATTTAACATACAACACAAAACAAACATTAAAAAAAGCAGTCGAAATGTTGTTGAATGAATCATATGAAAACGCTATATAAAAATGTATAAATGTATATAACAGACGCAAAAGAATACAGCTATAAATGAACTTATTTCAATTTATAATTGGAGCAATAATGTTAAAATACGCCAATATTTCCCTAATCGGGTTTTTATTATGCATCAATACATTTTTCAGACTCATATGACGTTATACTATATCCACCATGCCCTTTATATTTCCAATATGACGTGATATTTTCCTCTTTCACGTGGAAACCTTGAAATAGAAAAGTTATGAAGTTATATTCACTTTCATTTAAATTCGTCAAACCATTTATTTCATTTTCATATTTCACGTGAATATCTTGTAATAGAAAAGTTATGACGTAATATTCACCTTTTTCTTTAAATTCGGCAAACTATTTATTTCATTTTCATTTTTCACGTGGAAATCTTGCAGTAGAAAATTAATTGTTGTAGTAATAATTTTATTGTGTTTTTTTAATTGTTGGCAACTGCTATAATGAAAAATGTTTAAATTTGATAAGAAATTGCTGTTAAATTGGTGGTTTTTTATTAATTAAAAATTAACTATAAGTTATTTCGATTCCGGATTACTTTAGTTGTCTCGGCCATGTTTTAATACACATGTACGTATCTCTTCACAATTTTGGCTTCCAAATTGTGGATTTTTTATAGAATTACAAACAGACAGATAGACAAGTTTTCATTTTTATATATCTCTCTATTCTATGAAAAGTAACTAACGCTGTCACCGCCGCCGCCGCCGCCGGTTTTAAATTTTTTGTGACCGGAGGTCTTTCTTCATTAATATTAAGAAAACTATTGCATACAAATATATGAAAATCGGTGGTATTATAGCGAAATGTTTGATCAACACACTAATGGATACAGTTTTCAAATCGAAGAATTATTTTAAGAGATATTTAATGCTAAAGTTGGACAAAATCTTTTCATTAAAAAAATTATAAGAGCAAAAGCTATACATGGGAATTTAATCATTTTTAGATAATTTTATTCAATAGAAGATCCCGGTCTGCAGATTTCATTAATTTTTTTTAATTTGACTCATTTTTTGAGGTTTTATTTCTATTTTAAATTCAAATATTCAGCATTTTGACAGATATTTTTTTACATATTTTAGAAAATGGTATTAATTTAAACTGTTGCCAACTGTATAAACAGCGCAAACAATAATGTTTGCTTCAAATAAAAAAAATTATTTACACGTTACTATTATATACAGAAAAAAACCTTCAAATTAGAATTAAATAATTAGGTATAAAAAGCAGGCACTTATTGGAAATTACACCATAAAAACTATATTTACATGTGAATTTTAGAAGAGAAAGGATATTGTAAAATAAATTCATTAACATGCGTTAGAAATCTGAAATACAACAAATTACGTCACATTACACTTATTATGCAAAATGAACAAAAAATAGTATTGCAAAACAGTTTAAATTTAAAAATTGCGCGAGACAAAATATTAGAGGTTAAATATTAGATTTTTTCAAAATTTTATTATTTGTCGTTTGATGTGAGGTGTTCAGCTATAAGTATGCAAATTTTTATGTTTCAACATAATTAGGGGCTGAGTTAGAAAAATTGCTTTAAATACACAAGTTAGAGCCCAGAGGGTTAAATATTAGACTTTTTCAAAATTTTATTATTTGCTGTTTGATGTGAGGTGTTCACCTATAAGTATGAAAAATTTCATGTCTCCAACTTAATTAGGGGCTGAGTTAGAAAAATTGCTTAAAACACACAAGTTAGAGCCCAGGGGGTTAAATAATAGACTTTTCAAAATTTTATTATTTGTCGTTTGATGTGAGGTGTTTAGCTATAAGTATGCAAAATGTCATGACTCTAACTTAATTAGGGGGTGAGTTAGAAAATTTACTTAAAATACAGAAGTTAGAGACCGGAGGGTTAAATATGACTTTTTCAAAATTTTATGATTTATCGTGTTATCGCAAGTGTTCAGCTATAAGTAAGCAAACTTTCATGTCTCCAACTTAAATAGGGGCTGAGTTAGAAAAATTG
Source organism: Maratus speciosus (assembly GCA_963932465.1). NCBI lineage: Eukaryota > Metazoa > Arthropoda > Arachnida > Araneae > Salticidae > Maratus > Maratus speciosus. The sequence continues at coordinate 14,418,357 of OZ010797.1, forward strand.
CTTAAAATACACAAGTTAGAGCCCAGAGGGTTAAATATTAGACCTTTTTCAAAATTTTATTATTTGTCGTTTGATGTGAGGTGTTCAGCTATAAGTATGCAAAATTTCATGTCTCCAACTTAATTAGGGGCTGAGTTAGAAAAATTGCTTAAAATACAGAAGTTAGAGACTGGAGGGTTAAATATGACTTTTTCAAAATTTTATGATTTATCGTGTTATCGCAAGTTTTCAGCTATAAGTATACACACTTTCAATTCTCCAACTTAGTTAGGGGATGAGTTAGAAAAATTGCTTAAAATACATAAGTTAGAGCCCAGAGGGTTAAATATCAGACATTTTTCAAAATTTTATTATTTGTCATTTGATGAGAGGATTTCAGCTATAAGTATGCGAAATTTCATGTCTCCAATTTAATTAGTGGCTGAGTTAGAAAAATTGTTTAAAATACATAAGTTAGAGCCCAGAGGGTTAAATATTAGACTTTTTAAAAATTTTATTATTTGTCGTTTGATGTGAGGTGTTCAGCTATAAGTATGCAAAATGTCATGTCTCCAACTTAATTAGGGGCTGAGTTAGAAAAATTGCTTAAAATACAGACGTTAGAGACTGGAGGGTTAAATATGACTTCTTCAAAATTTTATGATTTATCGTGTTATCGCAAGTGTTCAGCTATAAGTATGCAAACTTTCATGTCTCCAACTTAATTAGGGGCTGAGTTAGAAAAATTGCTTTAAATACACAAGTTAGAGCCCAAAGGGTTAAATATTAAGCCTTTTTCAAAATTTTATTATTTGTCGTTTGATGTGAGATGTTCAGCTATAAGTATGCAAAATTTCATGTCTCCAACTTAATTAAATTAGGGCTGAGTTAGAAAAATTGCTTAAAATACACAAGTTAGAGCCCAGAGGGTTAAATATTAGACTTTTTCAAAATTTTATTATTTGCCGTTTGATGTGTGGTGTTCAGCTATAAGTATGCAAATTTTCAAGTCTCCGACATATATAGTTTCTGAGAACGGGCTCTGTGACAGACGGACAAACAGACAGACAAAGGAGTGAGACAGGTAGGGTTTCGTTAGATGGACGAAACTCTAAAAACATGCTGCGGATGACTGTAACAACATCATAAAATTACATTACCATCAGCGATCTACCAATGCCGAATTTAGTTTATATTCGTTTCATATATTCTTATTCTTTTGTGCGGCCCTATAAAATAATTATCAATATTATATTCAGTAAAACCTCTGAATAGTGGACACCCCGAGAATGCAGAATTTGTCCTCTATTTAGAGGTGACCGCTACTGAGAGTAAAACATGTACGGTTATTTAAGAGTTGGTAATCGAAAAAATGTCCGCTAAATAGAGGTATCCGCTAATCGGGTGTGTCCGCTATGGAGGTTTTACCAGTAAAACTTCTGAATAGCGAAAACTTCGGGAGGGCAGAATTTGTCTTCTATTTGGAGGTGTTCGCTACTGAGAGTAAAACATGTACGGTTATTTAAGGGTTGGTAATCGAAAAAATGCCCGCTAAATAGAGGTGTCCACTAATCAGGTGTGTCCGTTATGGAGGTTTTACTGCATAATAATATCATCCTTTACAAGAAAATTGCATGCTGTACGATAGACAGACAGACATCCAGAGAAAGATAACCTCCGGATCAATAAACACTCATGTTTTTGTTTTAATCATCCACAATTGTATGTCATACAACATGCCAGATTTTATACAACAGGCTAAAACGGTCATCGTGGTACGGAATACTGTATTATTATTTGTTTGCCCACCAAAACTGGTTGCCACGGGTTGTTGCAAGGTTTGTGATCACGTGGTTGAAACTGATCTATTCAATATTACTGCGTGCATATTTTTTTTTTATTTGCTCCATGTGTTCAAACCAGTTGTCTACGAAAACATCAACCGGTGAAAGTGACGCACACCAAATTTCTGTGACGTATGCAGATAAATTTTGCTTTTTAAAGAGTTTTTTCTACATAATTTTTAAACGGTTTAGAACTTATTTTTCATAGTAGGTGCATTCAGTAGGCGACCCTCATAGGTACCTTCTGGTGCAATCAGAAACGAAATCCGACAAATATTTTTTGAGTTATGCTTGACAAAAGGTTTTTATTAGGCTTTTTTTTTAGTAGGACATGGCGTTAATATCCATCGTAGTAGTAAAGTGTCCGGACAGTAATATTTCGCTGAGTATTAGCCTTCGCTTCGCTCAGACAATAAATAAATATAGGGAGAGTGTGAGCTAATAATAGGAATTGAATAAATGTAAACCAGTAGGGTATTTAATGTGGTTTTATATAATTATTACAAAATATTAATGTATAATAGCATTATTGTATGCTATTAATTAATACAATTGAATGCAGTTTTTATAATTAATGTTATTACTAACTAATAATTGTAATTATTCAAAGCTTGAAAACATAGGTTATGATATCAATTAGAGGTTTAATTGTTTTGAAAACTGAAGATAGCTTTTCCATATTTTAACACAGGGAAAAAATCATTATTCAGTTAGACAACTCTAAGTATCTATAATTCAAGAAAAGAATAAATAATTTCAACTGCATGTTACTAAGAAAAGAATTTTTTCATAATAGTGAAAAATTACCGTTATGCGAATAAAAAAAATGTATGTTTCAAATTTTATATTAAATTTTTCACCTTACTATTTTCATTAAAATTAGTACATTATTGAAATAATTTTGCACATGAATCTTCATTTTTAACAAGGGAAGTTGTATTTAATTATCTTATCAGGGATCTGCTTGAATTTTTTTTTTCACACGGTTCTGTTTTTGCGTAATTTGAAATTTTGTATATAACTTGTAAAAATTTAATCAGAATATTGTGATTTAGAAATTATTATATTTCAGTTCTTATTTAGACATTATTGAGAAGGTCCTTTGTACTATATACAGATAGATAATAGATTCATTGGTTATTTCAACTATTATGCAACAGGTTTTTTGTAATTCTAAAGTCATTACATTTGTGAAGGATTCAATTTGGAGATTGAAAAATTTTCTGAAATGTCTATTTCTATGAGAAAATGTCGATAAGGAATGATTAACCACTTTGCCGCTTGCCACGAGGTAAGTCGGGAGTAAAAGCACTGCTTCTCCATACCTGTTGCTGGTGAAGTGGTTCAGGTGAAACAATTGTAAAGGATCCTTTAAGGGACTCATGTTCTTTCTAAACAGATATTTACTTACAGATAAGATTTTCCATGTTAATGTTTTTATGTGGGACACTAAACATGAAAAATAAATAAATAAATAAAAGTATCAAAACGTAGCTTTTATGAAATTTTGACTATGTTATTTTATAAATGAAATTTCAATTTTTCCAATTTGGAAAAATATAAAAATAGCCCCTTGGGGAAAAAAAATGTTTTTTTTCCCTCGAGCATTCCCATCTCTAATTACAACTGAGCTAAAAAATATGTGTATTTATTCAATAGTGTAAGTTTTTTTAAAGCACTCTGAATGTAGGCAGGTACCTTAAAACTTACCTTGTAAGTATGGCAAAATATGTCTTCCTCAAATTCCCGGTAGCAGAAAGTTCGAGACGGGAGACGAATGTCGCAGATTTTCTTTTCTCGTTTCCAGATAATTTTTCTATCGAACCTTTATTTCGCTTTATATTGTGTTTCGCTCTTTATTACTTAATACAAAAACTTAAGATTATTATTAGTAAAATTAATAAAATGCATAATAACAAAGGTAAGTGATCGTTTGATTAATTAATACTTCAATTCTAAAATATTTTACCAGCAGATTATTTTCTGCTCTTGAAGTATCTGTTGCAGACACTTGGCAAATGTTTTGCTACTGGGCTCAAATTCACAAAGCTTAAAACCACAGGGTATAGAGGTTTTAGAATTCTGCAGATTCCTGATCATTGCTTTATTTAAATTTATTAAATAGTAATTTGAATGTAATAATGCAATCGAAAGTATAATGAATGCTTACAATATATAGTAAAATAATTAAGTAAAGTAATAAACAAACACAATAAAAATTAAGATAGTTTTGAAAATGATTATATTACAAAAAGTAAAGATCAAATAAATAATTAACAGTGCGTAATTAAATAAGCATAATAAAGATGAGATACATTTTTATTGAATCAAACTTACCTCAGCAAGTTACCCTAGTAATTCACATAAAAATCATAAAATAAGGAAGTTTTGTTTCAGGTTTGACTAAAAAACTTGATTAATACATAAACATATACAGTAGACTCCCTCAAATCCACACAGCTTGGGACCAGAAGTTGAGTGGATTTTAGAATTTTGCGGATTTCTGGTCATTGCTTTGTTTATATTTTTTAAACAGTAATTTGAATATAATAATGCAATCAAAATTATAATGAATGCTTACAATGCAATATAGTAAAATATTAAAATAATTAAGTAATCAACTAAAATGATAAAAAGTAAGATAATTTTTAAAATGATTAAATTATTAAAAGCATCAAGTATCAAGTAAATAATTAATAATGTTTAATTAAATACGCATAATAAAGAAGAGGTGCATTTTTCTTGAATTATTCAATGAAATTTTCCCCATAAAGGTACCCTATTAATTCACATCAAATCATAAAGTAAGGAATTTATATTTCTGGTTTAACCAGTCTTAATGATCAAAACAGCTTGATTAATATTACATAAAATATATTTGGCAAAAAGATTGTGATTACCAGCTATATCAGAAATATCTTGATTTTTTTTCAGAAATAAATTTATACTTCTTTCATGAAAAACCACGAGCTCATCAGAATTACATATTAAAAGATATAAAACCAAAAAATTCTCTAATTTTGCCCCTACATCTAAGGTAAAAGTTAAATTGTTTACATCTGCGAAAATGTGTGGATTTGAGGGAGTTTACTGTATTTGGTAAAAAAAAATTGCAATTACCAGGGATACTAGTAGGGTCTGAAATGTTTTCCAGCTCGATTTTTGTGCCAAGTTTGATATTTTTATTTTATTTTGTAGCTTTTGACATGTAGATTTCAAATATCTTAGGTGCCATTTTTTTCTTGCACATTTTTGAGGTGATTTTCAAGATGGCGTCCAAGATGACTGCCATTTACTGATTTTTTTAATATTTGTGGGATACTATTGACCAGTATATCAAATTATATGTTTTTGGGGTCAAAGAATGCAAATCTACAATCAAAATACGCATAAATTGCGTTATTTATTATTTATTTATAAATTTACTACAAAATTATTAATATACCTACTAAAGGCATGGATTTTCACATGACTATCGTTTTGACATGTTACGACCTTCTCTTTGAAAAACTGCCACATTCTATAACTGCCCATTAATCCTTTGGGCTCCCCCATGTGTATTTAAAACAATTCTTTCTATGTGAGCCTCTAATTAGGTTGGAGGCGTGAAATTTTACAAACTTATAGCTGAACACCTCACATCAAACGACAAACTATAAAATTTTGAAAAAGTCGTACATTTAACCCTTTGGGCTCCCACATGTGTATTTTAAACAATTCTTTCTAAGTGAACCCTAATTAGGTTGGAGGAGTGAAATATTGCATACTTATAGCTGAATACCTCACATCAAACGACAAATCATAAAATTTTCAAAAAGTCGTACATTTAACCCTTTGATCTCCAACATGTGTATTTTAAACAATTCTTTCTAAGTGAGCCCCTAATTAGGTTGGAGGCGTGAAATTCTGCATACTTATAGCTGAGCATCACACATCAAACGGCAAATCATAAAATTTTGAAAAAATCGTACATTTAAGCTTTTGGGTTCCTACATGTGTATTTTAAACAATTCTTTCTAAGTGATACTCTATTTAGGTTGGAGGCGTGAAATTTTGCATACTAGCTGAACACCATCATGCGACAAATCATAAAAATTTGAAAAAGTCGTACATTTAACCCTTTGGGCTCCCACATGCGTGTTTTAAGCAATTCTTCCTAACTGAGCCCCTTATTAAATTGGAGATTTGAAATTTTGCATGCTTATTATAGCAGAACACCTGAGACCAGGCGACAAATTATAAAATCTTGAAAAAGTCTTACGTTTAACCCTTTGAGCTACCGCATATGTATTTTAAGCAATTCTTTCTAAGAGAGCCGCCCCTAATTAAGTTGGAGACATGAAATATTGCATGCGTATAGCTGAATACCTCAGACCACACGACAAATCATAAAATTTTCAAAAAGTCTTATATTATTTACTCCTCCGTGCTCTAACGTATATTTTAAGCAATTTTTCTAACCTCCGCCCTTTTCACCCGGGGAGCACTTTTCCAACTTTTGCCGACACGCCTTTGACCATTCTTTCGTATTATGCACCCATAGCCTTACATATTTGAGTTCCGCTTTTTACCGCCAGGGGCGCCTACTTATCTCGTGTGCTATGGGCCCAATCCCTTCGACTAATATATATACGGATAGTATGTAAAACGGAGTTTCGTTCGGATAGAGTTTTGTTTAGAATAGAGTGCGCCCCTGGTTGCGAAATGTGGAACTAACAGATTTTTCAAAAGGATAAAGTGTTTTGAAATGAATATTAAACGAAACCCTCTGTGCGATCTGTGATCACACTTACCCACTTGTTATTAATTTAAAGTTTAAAAAAAAAATTCCTTTGCTGGTCAACGCGAAAATTCTTGCCACATTTTCTGACTCATTTATAAACATTAAAGCTAGATACTTTTAGGGATGATTATTGAAATGATTTGTAATTTGACAGATTTTTCATTTTCCGATGAATGAATAACTGCATCTTTAGGTATAAGTGATTGTTGTCTCAGAGTGACAGTTTTTTTCTTTTCTTGCGCATCTCTGTCACGACAATAAATTCGGTTGACAGACTTGTCGGATTTTTTTTTTTTTTTTTTTGCCTTTACCAAAAAAGAAACTAGTACTTCAATTACGATTTGGAGGTTCGTTGGTTAAGTATAAAAGGGGGAAAGGGGGCAAGTCCCCTCCCCTTAATTTAGCTAAATGGATTTTCATGCAGAATTATCCAATTTATTATTTTTTTTCTATTTTCATTCTGATAAAGAGATTTCCTTATTAGATTTGGAGATTCATTAGTTAAGTATAAAGGGGGGAGGGTGTTAGACCCCCTCTTAATTTAGCGATAAGGTTTTTTCATGCAGAATTATCTGATTTGCTTCAAATTTGGTATACCGGTTTATTATGTTAAGGAGGTTCCCTAATTAGATTTGTAGGTTCATTGGTTAAGTATAACGGGGGGAAACGAAAGGCTACTCCTCCTTCATTTATTTTTTGAGGGCATTATTCTTTGAAATAATAGTATAATATACAATTAGTGTGAATAACCTGTGAGCTCAATGCCATCAGTTTAACTGGGCACTTTTCTTTTTTATATTTTAATCTTTTTTTTTTTCTTTTTTTTTTATGATCTTAATTTGGTACTGACAATAAAAGTAGTTCATATTTAAACTTCATTTGGCATTTCATAAAACTGAATTCAGCGCAGTAATAATCTTTTCTTTTTAAAGTGCAGGTAAAACAAAATCCTTGTTCAAAGTTTAAATTTGGCATTGTGCTAAGCGCGCTTCGAAAGGAGGTCGCGAATTTGCAATGCCGGCTTGGTCCGTGCCGCCTTTTTCCAGATAGGTTTTTAATTAACTTTGTAAGATACGGGATGCTTATTGAAAGATCTCCTCAATGCAAACTAGTCGCGAATGCCATAGTAATTTATGCGATTAATTCAGTCTGTTTTTAACAATTTGGCTTTTATTGCTTTTATACTGCTACTGGGTATGTATTAAACAAATAATTAATCCAAAGTTGTTATCTAGACTTTAAAAACCGATGGTACATAGAATACGCCACCCCTCGTTCTTGGCTAATTACTGATGATTTTTTTGGAAAATCATCATCAATTCTTTTATACTTCTGCTACGATAGGTACTTCCAGCGCTTCTCATTACCTTTTGCTGAATGCCCGCAAATCAAAATTTGTGTGTAACGGAAAAATCAGCTTTTCTCAAACTATGTGACCTAGGGTAATCGCTTATATTTTTCCTGCAAGGTTTAAATTAACGTCTACTACCTGTAATTTTTTCATAATTTTAGTTTCAGTAGATTTGGAAATAGATGGAAGGGGGCATATTTTTGCACCACTTTTTCGACGATATCTCTGAAAATATAATACCTAAAATCAAAAGAAATGTATTTTTGAGTCCAGCTTTACGAAAGCATTCACACGATATACAAAGAAAAAAAAAAATATTTTTTTAAGTAACTTAATTAGCCCTCTACATTTTTCCTAAGTATATTTGTGAATGTATAATAATCTGTAAATATGTGGTCATAAGGTTTAAATTAACGTCTATTACCTGTAATTTTTTCATAATTTTAGTGTCAGTAGATTTGGAAATAGATGGAAGGGGGGGGGCGCATATTTTTGCACCACTTTTTCGACGATATCTCTGAAAATATAATACCTAAAATCAAAAGAAATGTATTTTTGAGTCCAAAAATACATTTAAAATATTGTAAAAAAAATCTTTTTTTAAGCAACTTAATTCGCCTTCTACATTTTTCCCAAATATATTTGTGAATGTATAATAATCTGTAAATATGTGGGTCAATAGTCTTTATTACTTCCCCCAATTTGAACTTTCCACGTTCCGTAGTTTACGAGTAAAATGGCTGTGCCAGACAAACAGACAGACACAGGAGTAATCTTATAATGGTTCCGTTTTTACTTTTTAAGTATGGAACTCTAAAAACGAATTAAAAAATGTGTCAGAAATTAGCCAGTTTGAATTTGAGAACAGCATTAAGTAAATAAAATATACATGCTAAAATTTAAACTGGTAAGTCGAAACAGATATATTATGTAAATAAAATGTACACGCGAAAATATAGCATAAATTTTAAATTCTAAATAGTTTTTTTTTCTTTTTAATTAGATTTTATTTACCATGCTTCCTTTTTTTTTTTTTCTTTTTCAAAATTTGGTTTGGATTGCTAGGGTTCAACTAAAATGCATGAACGGAAATATTCCCCCCCCCCCCCCCTTCAGAATTATCCCATAATTTGGCCTTTGGCTAGTTAAATGCATTAGCAATGTAACTGTAAATTTGTGGAAATAATAATTAACAGTTTCAAGGGCGGTGGCTGGAGGGTCTAGCCACCTAATTTTAATTCCAAAACAGACAAATTGCATCAAGAATATTTTAATAAAACTTTGCTTTTGTAATGAAAGTGAAAAATAGCAAGTTTTTACTTTCTAAGAAATTCGTTTGAATATTCTGGCTTCATTCAATTATTTCATCATTTTACAAACAGAACTCTTCTGCCCCTAAAAGGTTTAAAAGATGTCAATATTGTTGAAATTCCGAATTTAAGTTCTTTAATTTAAAGCGTTACATAGCAAAACTATATTAAAGAAAATATTAGATTAAAAATAGTTTATTATTAGACATAAATAACACGGGAGTAATATTGTCTGATCCATATTTATAAATTGGGCTGAAATTTTGAACCCGGTCTCTAATGATAATCATCTTACTCCAGGCCCAACGCAAACTACTTACATTTCCTTAGTTTAGTTCACGCCGTGGGCCGGGAAAAACTGAATATGAAGTTTGATGAAAATTCGTGCATTAATTCTTGCGATAGAGCTATTGCGGAAATCGTGAAAAATGCAGCATAGCAGCACCACCTGTTGGGCGATTCACACCAAAATGTAAACAGCATCAACTCATGTTAAGGATTAACCAAATCTGAGGTTTGATGGAAATCCGTGCTTTAGTTCTTGAGATAGAACTATTGCGAAAAATGCAGCATAGCAGCGCCACCTGTTGAACAATTTACACCAAAAACTAATCAGCATCAATTTATATCATCAACTAACTGAATATAAATTTTTATTAAATTCCGTGCATTAGTTTGAGATAAAGCGCCCCATACATTGTGTCCCATACAGACAGACATTTTGTAAAAACATGTTTTTTGGAATGTTTGACCCCTAAAACGTGTAAATTCACCGAAAACCGGAATTCGAAAATTTTCACGAATCCAATACTTTCTTCTTGTCCGGAAGATTTGAGATTTTGTATTTTCAATGTTCAAAAAGTGCAATCCCCCCCCCCCCGGAATTCTATAATGTCCCCTCCCAGAGCAATAGAAATCCCTCCCGGAGAAAAGTGTCTGAATTTAACACTGTAGAAGAAAGTAAAAAAAAAAAAATTCCCGAATCCAATATTCTTCCTATAAAGATAGATGAAAGAAAAATTGACCAGAATCCAAAATTGACCAGCCCGATCCATGTATAAGATAAAGTATGTAGATAAAGATCAGCCTTTTCTTTCTGTGCTTCCGTCTGTTTTTAATGTGGTGGATTTGACTTCGAACCGGGAGTGATACCTCGGAGGAAAGATAGGGGACTATCTCGGGGAACATATATGAAACGTCGGTAGTTCACATGGCTTGCCAGAAAATGAAAGTATTCGCGCCCGACCTGTGAAAGTCCGCGCCATCTATTGAGAAAAAGCGTTTTTCGACTTTTGTGATGCATCCTTTTAAATATTTTTGATACTGTGTTCGTTTCAAAATGAAGCGTTTTTCTGTTTTTTCGAAAATTGTCAATTTTATCGTAAACTTTAAAGTGCTGTAACCACAGAAAAAAAATTTTTGGGGAAAAATCCCATTGGGAAATTTTATGTATTACTTAATTGTAACTACTGTAATTTTTTGAAAAAAATCTATGATGGTGAATTGACATGTCCTGCCTGAGCTGAGATGGAATTGCTCGTCTTCCACACATTACACAAAGCAGTGGTGATATGGCAAAATTCTTACTACAGTATATGAACCAATTTGGATCTTTGTTACGTTTCATCCGTGCCACTCGTCAAGGAGATTGGGCATTGCATCTCGTGTCATTAAGGGAACAAATCAAGTATTATTTTGCTCATGACTTATTCCATTATGCTAGACTCATTCCAGTATAATTAGCACAGATGAAGGACATTAAAACAACATATCCAGAAATATGGAATGCCCTCGAATTTGGTTGTTTTGCAGTATCCAAAGCCAATGTGCCGCTTACGAAACTATTTTCAGAACAGAAGTTGGAACAGAAAATCAAAGAACTGAAGAACATTGGTGGAGTTATTGATTTAACTCAGAATGAAAACGTCCTCAAAAGGTATTTCTTGTGTGCACCAGAAGTATTACGCTTTGTTTCAACTTATTTTGAAAAGTACTGTCCATATGAAGCCTCTAAGCAGCCCAGGAAACACTATCAGCTTCGGACTTCCATGTCGCTAAGCATTTTTCGCAACACAATCATCGTCAAGGAGAGTATTCGGCATCATTGTGGAGGAAACCCTTTCCAAGATAATACCATACTAATGAATATTGCATCCTCTATGAAAGTTCCAGAATCTGCGAAGGATGATGTTCTGAATCGTCGACCAAAAGGGCCAATTGGAATTCGAAGAATTTGTAAGAGATATACTAATTCGAGAAGATAGGAAACTTCTTGCTCGTTTTCTTGTTCTTATGGAATTAAGAACTCAAATGTCTACAAACCTAAAAGATGCAATTGGAAACTACAAGTTTTTTGTAATGCCAAGATCATTATTTTTCTCTGATGGATATCTTCATATTCCATCTGACAAAGTTCATTCATTGCAGAAATAGAGCAATATAATCGATCACCCATACTTGAATCATTAGAATCCTCTATTATTTCTCCGATAGAAAAAGTTTGTATTATAGATGGAATGGCAATCTTACAATCAGAAAAAAAGACACCTGCCATGAAAACTTGTGAAGACTTCACAAATGCTTTTACCGAGATCATTATGACAAGCGCATACACTGAAGGGAGAATAATATTTAACCAATACCTTGAGCATTCATTGAAGAAGCAAACTATTAAGAAAAGATTGGGGGCGACAGAACCTATTAGATTTACTATTACAAATAGTACCAATATAACGTTGGTTTCATTAAAGACGTCTGTTTCACATAGTGAAACAAAATCACAGCTGACTATCTCGGGAATAAATTACAACAGGTTTTTGCTGCTAGTGAGAAGAAAATTGTCATCGTTGTTGGCAGTAAGGCATACAGTAACCATGCGAATGTTTTCGATTCAGAATTATGTGATCATACAATTAAAGAAGCAGACACCATTATACATCTTCATGTACTTGATATAGTGAACCATCATGATAATTATGAGATCGATGTATTTTCGCAAGATACTGACACTTTCATATTGCTGGCTGACTTAGTTTCAAGTCATCTAGTAAGCAGTGAAATCAGTTTTGTTACTGGTCGAGGCAACAAACACAGAAAAATTAATATTAATAAAAGATGTCGAGCAATATGTGCTCATAAAACCAAAAGGTTTACTAGGTTTACATTTATATACTGGTGGAGACTGGGCAGGAAAATTTGTAGGCATTTCAGAACAGAAGTGGATAAAAGTGTATATCAATCTTCAGTGTGATGATAATATTATAACAACTTTTTTGGGGAACCTAATGTTGATCCATTATCTAATCTGTTGTTGTTGGAAAAATTCATCGACTGGACTTATTTGAAAAATAGTAATTTTTAAAGGATTTCAGAGTTAAGATGGCACCTTTTCAGAACTAAAAGTTTCGAGGAGGAGAAATTACCACCAACCCTTGGAGCACTGAAGTCACATATTCTAAGATCAAACTTAATTTGCACCATTGGAAAGGGCTACAGAAATCCTCGACCTACAATAACCCCACTTATTGGCAATGGTTAGGGGAAAATGGCGAAGAAGTCAAATGCCTGGAGTTACCTACGCCCAAAGGAGTTATTGAACTTGTGAAATGTGAGTGTAAGAGAACATGTACAGATGGGAAATGTTCTTGCTTAAAGAATTCTCTGGTTTGTACTGCCCTTTGCAAATGCAGTGATCGCAACAATACAAAGGACTATCAATAGTACCATCACAGCGATAGCAGTGATTCAGAAGAGGATACATAACATGCCAGTACTGTATATATATATAAATGCTATTTTTAATAATTTTTTTCAATATCTTCAATAATTTATGTTATTTCATTTAAATACTTTGGTTGTGTATAACTGGTTAATAAAACGCTAGTACATCTAATGTCTTTCATATTTTTGTGCGTTATTTGCATCTTATCGCTTAAAACACTTCAAAAACTCAATTTACTCCTAATTTTATTGTATATTTGTATTTCTTGACCCTGAAAACATATAATTCGACATATTGGTCAATAATATACCTCAAATATTAAAGAAGTCAGTAAATGGCAGCCATCTTGAAAATCACCCCCAAAAATGTGTATAAAAAAAATGGCACCTAAGGTATTTGGAATCTACATGTCAAAACCTTCACAATACAACAAAAATATCAAACTTGGCACGTTAATCGAGCTGGAGCCACATTTTACGACATTTCAAACCCTACTATACCAGCAATATCTTGATTTTTTTTAGCAATAAATTTACCTGTCTTTCATGGAAAAGTAAGAGTTCAGCAGTGTTAGAATCAATTGAAAAAAGTCACTGGTCCCAAGGACCAGTAAGCATGTGAATTTACTAGGCCACAGGCATCATCACTGGTCTAACACATAAACTCTATTAAGTCCCTTTAATTCTTTGAGTGACTCTCTCTCTCCACCTGCCCCTTCTCCTGAATAGAAAACAAACTTACTTTGAAGTTATCCAAAAAATTTTATTATGATAAAATGTAAAATTATAGTTTGCTAAAAATTAAATTAACAACAATACAACAAAAATATAAAATTATTAATTAGATATTTTATATCAGATTATTTATTTCAACTATCTGTAAGGTTTAATGCAATTTTTATTTATTAATTTTTTTTAATAAAATAAAATTGTCTTATTTGTGTTCAGCTGCAGTTTTCTCAGGACTGGAAAAATTTACATATACGTGTGAGAGAGAGAAAAGGAGTTACTAATCCTGTGAACCACTAAAATTGAATTTCTGGTGGTCTTGGACCAGCAGACCACTAAGGATTTCGAATGCTCAGTTCAGTGATATTAACTAGAATTACATATTAAAATACACAAAGACAGGGCTTAATTTGCACCAGAACCCACCTCTGGTACTTCTCTGGTTTTAGCAAATATTGGTCGGAATTCACTGGAGCTCATAAATACAGGGCTCCGGTGCCCTGCCCAGTGCAATAGCGCTTCTGAAAAACCGAAGCATAAATTACTTTTTCCTTTCCTTTCCATCTCAAAGCTTTTGCATTCTTTTTTATCAAAACACTTATATGTGACGTAATGTGTCGTACACATAGGAGATGGAGATAAAATGGACTTAATTTTTATATAAGTTTATGGGCTTGGACTGACTCGAGCTCAATCTGACTTACATTCAAAATTTTATTTATTCATGTATAAACAAAAAAAAACTTTTCTTCCTTCAAAATTACATATTGTATTCTATTTCAAATCATTTTAATGTTATTTTGATCAAAATGAAGGGAAAACAAAAATCATGTTTTTCTATTCTAGTGATAATTGCAAATTTATGTCTGGCATTGATGGCGGTAATGTGCTGATACGGCACCACTCAATAGACTGAACAATGAATTTGCTGTCAGTTCGCTTTTCTTTTGTGACAGTAGGATAATTTTTAATTTGCTAGTTTATTTTATTTTTTTATTTAGATCAACCCGAAAATAATATTTTCTGTTTTTAGCCAACAAGTGCATTCGCTTGATGTTTTGTTTGTTTGAGGCTTTTTGTCTTGTATAAAAATCATGTAAGTGATTTTTCTATTTATTTTGTATCACGGACGCTGCCTATGCTAAGGCTGTGCCCTGCACATTTATGAAATCACTTTCATTTGTAAGTAGATACAATTGCAATGAACTGTTAGAAAGTAATCAAGCAGTATTTCCCCTTTTTATATAAAAGATTATTTCTGATAATAGTGTCAAATTTTTAATCTGATTTTTTGGGACTCACCACTAAAGATTGTTATGCGAATGGAATCGATTAAAGTTTAAGATATGCACCTTTTATAGGAAATTGGAAAACATTGTTCCATTCTTCAGCATATAAATATTAATTTCTGTAAGTTTCCTGCGTTTTCTCATAAAAACGCATAGCAGCGAACTATCCCTTTTCAGCGTTAACACTATTTCTGAATCATAATCCTTATCATATTTAATCGCAGAGTTCTGCAATTACTTAACACTAAAATTAGGCAAAGATTACTATTCAGAAGGAGTAATAACTAAAACATGGAATAGTTGGCATCTAAGTATATGCTGATAGATATACAGTAGAAAATCTTTATAATGCAATTCTCTATATAACACACAGCTTCTGAAATGTAAACAATGAATTTTATACTTAAGAAGAGCCTGCAATCTATACTATAGAAAAATTGCTAGCTTTTAGAGGACTAAATTTCAAACATTACTTCTTCTTTACCTCTATAATTCTGATTTTTTTTAATGATATAAAAAAATTTTGTAAATAAGTAATATAATGATTTTGACCGTGTGTATTTTGATCATGTTTGTAAGATAATTTCACAATTATATGAAATGATCTGTATTATGCAAAAATTTATAATCTACACAAACTTTTGGTCTGAATGCAATAAAGATCTACTATACATTTATATGTTTCAGACCCATTTGGCCTTGTTTACAAGGTAAGTTTTAATGATGTAGGAAATGATCTATAATGCAAAACTCTATGTAGTGCAAAAACTTGTGTTTTTAGGTTTGCGTTATAAAGATTTTCTACTGTATTTAAAACTTATTTTGCTACAGGAAAAAAAAAAAAAAAGCTTTAAATTTTGCAAATAATATACGAAATATAAATATGCAGATTGGAGTGACAGGGGGGGGGGGGGGAGAGGAAACGGTACCGTTGTTAGAAGCAATATCACAGAATATTAGGGCTCAGGTACTTTTTTTGTTAGAAATTAAGTCCTGCACACAAAATGATATGAAAATAGAAAAATGTGTAATTTTGTCTCTACATCTGAACTGGAAGTTCCATTGTTTACATCTGTGACGATGTGCGAGTTTTAGGGTTGCAGATTTGAGGGAGTCTATAGTAGAAGATATTTATACTGCATTCCTTGAGACCAGAAGTTATGCTGATTACCGGAATTTTCTGAAGAAACGCCGCGGCGTTTGCGTGCTTTAAATTAAAATTTCAAGCGATGCGGCGTTTACACGCATTTTTTTTTTTTTTTTTTTCACTCCCAAAGACGAGAAATCTCATATTAATGAAATTTTAAAATAATGTGGACGAACCGAAATTTTCAGACCCAGGCGAACGAAATATATTGGCCCTGCCTGAGCATTTTTCTCAATGCTTTTTCACTGAACATGTCCGTTATTTTGCGCTGCTTCATCAATTAAGATTTTTCGACAATAACCTTCTCCTGTATTCCATAAACAGACACCAGTTCCTCTCCTGTAACGACGTTCCGCTGCTCGAATCCTTTGCTAATAAACTGATAATAACATCTAATAAACTGAGCACTTTTTCTCTCAAATTTCCCCCTTTTCTTTTTCTCCCCCCTCTCCAATTTTCAACAAATTTCATTTTTCGAGAAAGTTTCGTTATTGATTTTCTAAGCTTTGTAAATTAAAATATAAACGTCTTATTTTGGATGGTATGCTTTTGTATTTTGTATTTTTTTTTTAATCTTTAGTTAAAAAGGGAAAAAATCTATTCACGGTTTCTTTCTGCATAGCAAAACATAATCCACCCAACGTTGATGATCCGATTGTGTAAACATTGATTCTGATTTTACGGAGCGAAGTGAATAAACGAAAACAAACTGCAAATGTTACTTTTTCTGCACAGTTTTTATAAAGTGGGCAGCCGTTCTAACTTTCTAATAACTGGTTATATTTTAATAAAAATTTGTTACGCAGCCTAATTTACTATTATTTCAACTTGCTGAAAATTTGAAAGAAATCGGTCAATTTACATAGGAGATAAGGATTATTATTTTTTTTTTTCTAACAGTAAGGATTATAAGAGTTTCGGTTTTCATTCTTTTTCTTTTTTATTTGCTTGCATCTCAATATTTTTTTTCTGCACTTAAGCAACGCAAACTTGTTGACACATTCAAGAAGTCCTTTTTATATTTAAAAGAATAGAATTTGAATAGTTTTTTCTCGCGCAAAAAATGAGAAAAAAAATTAATAGTTTTGAGTCATCAGGGCTTTTTAAAAAGCCATTTGGAAAAGCATTATGGAAAAACAGATCGTAAGATCATTTTGCCGAAACTAGTGGAATGAAAAGAATATGAATATCTTTGTTCTTTAAAAAATGTTAGAAGAGTGGAGAGGTTTTCGATCCGGTTTTAAGAATTCCAAATTTATAATACTTTTATTTTATATAAAAATTAAAAAAAGAAGTTGATTAGCAAAACGTCCGGATTTTGGAGAATTTCGGATGTCCGGATTTTAGACTTTGTACTGTATCTTGCATTTAAGAAACAGCACAGTGCTGGTAAGTATATTTTTTTCCTTTTTAGTTATTTCGTGTGTCTTTTAAAACGAAATCTTCTAATTGAAATCTATATTTATTCCTTTGAGTTTGTGACAGCTAAAATGTTCCAAACAGAGCGATAGAAGAAGGTGGGGAGGGGGAGAAGATAGTTTTAGGACCGCACATGATGTCTTTTCGTTGCAGTTAGCATAATGTTTATAATCCTTATCGCTCCACGTCGCTCCACGTGCAGAGAAATAATAAAAGTAGGTCGTCATGAAATTTCTTGCAGATAGACCGATAGGAATTAAATAAAAAGTTTGTTTTTGAGAACTTTATTTTTATTATAAAACACGCATACACACATAAATAATGGTTGCATTCATTATAAATCATTTTTAATATTAGTAGCATAAAATTATTGGTGTATTTATTAATTTTTTACAAAACCGAATAGCGTTTTCCAGTTTTTGATAAGGGAAAAAACAAACATTTAGAAAATGATAAAAGTTGATTTTTCGAGCTGAATTTCCGGATGAGACAGCTCGGGGAAGGTCATCATTAAATAGCAATAGCTTATAATTTAAGCTACAATACATTTATCGAAAACGGAAAAACGTATTCAATTTCAAATCACTTTGATAGATATGCCAGCAGATTCCACGCTTTTCCGTTTTAAATTACCGGACCTCCATGAATTATTTATTGAGCAAGTTTGCTTTTTAATTCCTTTTTTTTTTTTTTTGAAAAAAAGAAAAAAAATCCCGCCTCCATTCCTGATCTACAGATTCTTTTAGAAATGATTAAAAAGATAAATTTTATATCTTATTCAATTGATGAAATAGGATGTGATAACGTTATTTTATTTGTACGTAGTGGTAAATATTAAAATTAATACGTTTATTATCTATTTGTAAATAATTTTAATATATGGCACGTGAAAATAAATGTCATTTTATTCCGTTCAAACACGTTTTTTTAAGATACTTGAGTTAAAGTTGAGTCTGCTAAAACCCAATCTTAAGATTTTCAACTTAGGAATGTTCTCGTTCATATAACGCTTTTCAATGTATAGAAAAGTTCCAAGACAAATTCCGGTTTGTCCCATTCAATGGCTTTTAGGAAATTTATTTGGCAACACTAGTGAATAATTTCGGAGAGTGAACTGCCGTATTCTGTTTAGCATGTCAATCGCGATTACCGCAGAAATTTCACCTGCGGCATTTACGACCATTTCTTTATTTTTTTTGTGGGAATTTTCGCGATGCGGCGTTTCTTCCAGAAATTACGGTATAGATTTTTACATAATAAAGATCATTTCAGACACTGTGAAACTTCAACGAAGAATCATTAAATACAATACAGAACCATTTATCCGGAATGGTTGGGGTAAGATATACTCTGGATAACTGGTTTTTCCGGTTAACTGGTTGGGCATTAAAGCAGCATCCATTTGATAAGTTTTGTAGAATATATCTGGTTGTGGCATTATTTCTGATTTTAAATTATTAGATTACTTGGATTAAAAATCAGACGCAAGAAAGATCAAAAGTTAACCAGAGTTTGAAAGGAGGTAATTTATGATAATCCCTTGGGAACAAAAATTTTTCTGTTTCCTCTGCATATAAATTAAAACATCTAAAATTCAACTAAATATGTTTCCATTTCAAATACTAGATGTTGGCATCAAATTATACAATTGTTTCATGCAATGCATATGTCAAACTGGCAGTATATGACACTTTTTTTCTGCAAAGATTCTGAAAAAAGTCTATTAGAAATATCATTCCGGATAAATGGTTCCATACTGTATTTATATTGTTCCTATACAAATACTTGTTTATAAAAAAGTCCTTTATAAACATTTTGGAGGTATCTAGTCATTCCAAGAAATATTGGCTATATGATGACAGCCTATGACACTCAAGGTGTGAAGACAAGTATTTTGGCACAACCACAACATACAGAGTAGGCTCCTTCAAATCGCACATTGTTGCAGATGTAAGCAGTGAAACTTTCTGTTAAGATGTAGAGGAAAAATTTATAAACACATCAAAGTGTTATGCAAGTATGACTGGAAGTTATTTTCCGATTTTCGTTAAAAATAGCTTTCATTGAAGAACATCAAAAAGCTATTATCAATAATTCTTACAATTACAATACTGGGCGATTCTTACGTAATGCACGGGACATTTACATGTGTTTAAACCATTAAATTTTACAAAAATTAAAGTTATTAAATGCTTTGATAATTATGAGGTATACAGGGCCGAAACTAGCTTTTATGGCGCCCGGGGCAAGCATGGATTTTGGCACCCCCCCCCCCTCGACTACAAAGTAAATTTACAAAAACAATTTTATTAAGTATCTAATAGACAACTTATTATTAAATTTAAAATATATAAAACTGAACTACGTAATCAGCTTTGCCAAACATTGATTCATTAAAACCTTGAAAACGGAATCAAAAGGAATTTTTTTTTTTCTTGTATAGGCCTAAATGAGGTCAACATCTTGCTGTACGTTTGTATTTTTTCATCATAGTAGGTTTATTGTGTAATAGATGTGTTACCTGCTATGATAAAAAATATTTAAAGCGGAATTTTTCCCGATTCTTGTGATTCCCTCTTAGAAACTTTTACTACACCTCAGCCCCCTCAGAAATGATGAGTCTAGATACGCCACTGCAGGGTGGCAAAACGCCTAGAAATGCCAGAAAGACGAGAAAAAAAATCATTTTGGGCGATAAAGGCAGGGGGCTTTGCTTTTCTAGATATGACGTGATGACGTCCTGTGCAAGATTTTTTACCGTCCCACTACAAATGCTGTACTCTTAAACAAAAAACGGTTTTACTAAGAATTTTACTTTGTGCATTTCCCCTCCTGTTCGTTTTTATTGTCCAGGCAGCCATCGCCCATAGCAAGACGAAAAAAAAAAAAAAAAAGAAAAGAAACTCAACGCTGCTTAGCGGAAAAACAACAAACAGCTTTCATGGAATTTTTTTTATCTAATAGAAAACTCAGACTGTGAGGGGTCGCTTCGCACTTGGTAGTTATCAGTAGTAGACAGTGTCCAACAATAGAGATTGACCTTGAAAAATGGTAGTGATTTTCCTACACAGGAAGTGAAAGATAGAAGGCAAAGGTGAAGATGAAAGGCATAATCATGATACTTTTGGAATGGGAGAATGAAAAAAGCCTTTTTTCTTATTCATTTGCAATTTTGTATTGTAGATGAATCTTTTTATCTATTTGTAACGTGTAATGCATTTGATTAAGTTTTCCTTTAAATTTTCCGGCTGCGAGACATTTTTGTACAAATTTCGTATATATATATATACATTCTTGTATCAAACGTCAAACAAAATCTTCATTCTGGCGCCCCCTTCACCTTCTGTTAAAGCGGTGCCCGGGGCACGTGCCCCCCCATAGTTTCGGCCCTGGAGGTATAAGACCTTAACTTGTACTTCAGAAAGAGATGCAGGATTTTTTCCTACATTAAAAATTGAGTAAATAAGAAATTAAAATGTATGTGTGATGCACGGGATTCACAAAAAATCAAAATGCATACATCATATGGTGTTAATGTTAATTTCTGTGACGTTTCATGGATTTATTGATTATACTTTTTTTTTGTAATGAAA
This sequence comes from Maratus speciosus, assembly GCA_963932465.1. Taxonomy (NCBI): domain Eukaryota; kingdom Metazoa; phylum Arthropoda; class Arachnida; order Araneae; family Salticidae; genus Maratus; species Maratus speciosus. Next base: position 14,439,521 of record OZ010797.1, read on the forward strand.
GAACATTTAGTAGATTGTTTTGGTACAATATTAAGTCAATCTTAAAAATTAATTAATAGATTATGTAAATTTGTGGATGTGATGCACCGGGTAAATAAAAGTGATGCATGGGACAAGTCTGACTTGTTTGCATACCACTTGAGATTTATGACATTTCTCAACATATTCAGGATGTTAAATTACGAGAATACATGATAAGTAAGATACTAATAATGTATTCCACATAATGCAGCTATTCATTACTTAGCATAACTGGCAGTAAAGGGCACTAGTGTCATCATAATTTTAATTTTATCTTTAAATTTTTTAAATGTGTTTAAAAATGTTTTATTTTGACACCAATCGATCAATGCAAATGTATGATTTGTGAGACTTTCTTTCTAAAGTTAAAATGTCTTAAGATAACGTATTCTGAAACGTTTTGGGATGAAACATAATGTAATAATACTAGGAATTCTCACTGTTGGCAAGGTGTTTGTAGTGATTGTACTCATGGAGAAAAGATTGAGACTGACAAGATGGATGAAAATGCAGTCATATGGAAACAATGGGGAAAAGATGAAGAAGGCAAGTTAAAATGTAATGTGAAAGAAGGCTGCATTGGCAAAGTTTTATCAAGCTTAAAAGAAACCTTTTATTTAGTCACTCGTCACTTAAATATTAAACGAATTAAAAATGAAGAATTTCAGAATGATAAAGAGACCCTAATGTAAGAGTTCTTCAGCTAGAATTTGCTATGAATTATAACTGTGAATATCAAAATGAAATTCAAAGTTGTTCTTTTGTCTAGAAGTAGTGTGACTTTATTCACAACAGCTATGTTCTCTTCACGATATTTGTTCAACATTTTTTATTTGTTTGGATGCAAAAGAAAAGGAAAAAAAAATAGTCAGAGCTTTTACTGAGTTACTTTATTCTGATCTGGAACCCCTTTTTAGATGAAAATAAAAATTTAAACAGGGGTTGATGCAGATTTTTATTCTTGGGGCCCATTTTGTGAAAAGTAGAAGTTATTTTTGTGAATTTTATTATATTTTTGTGAAAAAAACATTTTGTAACAAAAGTTGAAATCCAGTTACTAAAATTCGAACCAAGAATTTATGAACAAAAACACTTTAAATCCTTTTGCTAAAGTTTTTGTTTTTCGTGACGTGGTTTTATTTACAAATTACAGTTTTTATGGAAAAGAATGTTACGTAGAGGGTCTATTTTATTAAAAGGAATTTTGTGAAGGGGCCTGTTTTATTAAGTTTATTTTTGTGAAGGGGCCCATTTTATTAAATTTATTTTTGTGAAGGGGCCCTAAATAGGCCCCAAATTTTGCCTGGATCGACCCCTGTTAAAAGAAGTGATTTTAACAGACGGCCCATCATCTGAATTCAAGAATAAATTTATGGCTCTTTTTTTTTTTTTTTATCAAGAACTTAGCCGGAAATACCAGAAAACTTTTAGCTGGAAATACTTTTCTACTTCACATGGATAAGGTGACGTAGATGGAATAGGTGGAAGAGCAAAATCACTTGTTTGTCAAGAAGTTATGAGCAAACAAGTTTCTTGAATTGTACATTTTGCTTCTGATTTTTACAACCTTGTAAAGATTTTGATATCTGCAACAAAAGTTTTATTAGTTGAATAGAGAAATATTCCACGAAATAATGATGTATGGATTAATGCTGTGCCTATTTTCAACATTTCCAAATTACATGGAAGGAAATGTATGCCAAATAATGAACTATCTCCCTATTACAGTTTTGCAGATTTATGTTAAAGAACATGATGTTGCATTTTTTTTTTTTTAATTGAAACCACAATTTTTGTATTTTTTTTATTTAGCATAAAATATGTCAAACTTTTTAAATTTCTAAATTAGTCTATTTTTTATTACAACATTTAACATAAACATTGCACAGGACAAGAGTGTCTGATGCACGGGACAAATTTAAAATGCTTATAATTTGAAAAATTATTAACATGAATTTATCTTAACAATGTATATATTTTTCTTTTAAAATATATAAAGTAAATTAGAAATGTTTTCCATCCAAAATAAATGTTACTACTTCTAGTAAAACTTACAGCAGTTTTGATGTGATGCACGGGACATCCCTTTAAAGTATCTTAAATCTCAAACTGCAATTTGAGAAAATTAAAATGAAAGTAATTTTTTATTAAATTTCATAGAAATATACCTGCAGCTACTTTGAAAAGCCAAAAATTGAATAAAAGTGCAGTATATTTGTTTATAGAGATTAAGGAAGTATAGGTGTATGAATGCATGCGTTTTTCTATATTGAAAACATCAATATTGACGTCCATAAACATATAGAAACAAAAAAATACATGAATTAAATACTTCAGACTATGTACTTTAATTAGCGATAAATAAAAATGAAAAATTTTATAGTTTATTTTTTGAGGGTAAGGTTCAGTTTTGGGAGAATTACCCTACAGATGTAAGCAGTGAAACTTTCTGCTAAGGAAAAATTTATAAATACATCAAAGTATTATGCAAGTACGACTGGAAGTTATTTCCCGATTTTCGTTAAAAATAGCTTTCATTGAAGAACCTCAAAAAGCTATTATCAACAATTCTTACAATTACAATACTCACCAATACATTTAAGGTGAATAAATTGATTGTGGCCATCAGGCCTTGTTGGTCAATTCATGAAATACAAACTGGTAGCCACATTTGAGAAATCACTGAAATGATTACAGCACATTTTCTAACTTATACTTACACAATAAGTTTAAAATAGTGTCAAATCATAGCACGGCTAAGAAGGAAAACTTAAAAATTGGCGCATTCAATAACGTACACTAACTATTTGAAAATGAGCCTTGGACGTGTTTTAAAAATTGGCGTATTCAACAACGTAAAAATGAGTGGAAACAATCTAATGTTATTTAAGAAAGATAAAAGCTAATGAAAAAAACTAATGATTAAAATTATTAAATTTTTTTTTTTAGATGTTGTCGTTGATTGGTTGGTGGGTTGGCTTAGTATCAGCCAGTCCGTCGATGTCACCCTCACCCCGAATCTTCTTTTTTGCGGGAGCGATCCGATAGTCATTCGTGAACAAGTGCGTGGAAGTCCAAAGCGGCTTAATGTGAACACTGAACCAACAACCAACCTACTAAATCAACAACGTGTGATAAATAGTAATTAATTATTAAAATTCTTAATTGTTTCAATAGTTTTTATATGTCTTAAATAACATTAGTTCGTTTCTACTCTTTTTACGTCGTTAAATTAATTGTTTTTGGCAAATTTTTAGATAATCAATAAAGAACGTTTTGTTGTTTTATCTTTCATGACCGTCCGCTTATTATAACTTACTTAAAAAAACAGTTTCTTCTCAAAGGAAACATAAATCGCTTAAGAAGCAAATGTTACCTCTATCTTAAATGACTTGAAATTGACTGTTTTTCTTCTTAGCTGTGGTGGGACTTTGTCATTTTAAAGTTATTGTGTAAGTATACTGTATTGACGTATAAGTGTTTTCTTGAATGTGGGCAGCATTTTGTATTTAATGAATTTACTAATCGGGACATATGGTGACACACATTTTATTCATTCTGAATGTATCAATGAGTATTGTAAGGGTTACTTATTTTTAACATTTTAGTTAATCCGTCTGCACAAGCGCCTGTTTACACAGGCGTGGGATTAATCTCGCTCCATTTTGTCTCCCAATATATTTTTGGCTAAATGCGTTTTAAAAACGAATCTACTGCTCTATATTCTAAATTGCATCCGTATTAGGCTTAGATGCTGTATATTCCCGCGGCCGCTATTTTGGATTTCTTGGCGATCTTCTTCGATATGGCAACCACGTTTAGAGTGTTGGTTCGGATAACCCAATTTTCTGGGAGATTGTCTTTTGCGTCGGATTTATTTGATTGACTATGGCTTCCGTAATTTGTTTACCTGCTGTGGGAGATATTACTAAGAAACATCTGGAAATTTGGTATATTTTTTGCTAATTTATTTCTTAAATAGTGTTATTTATGTGTATTTTTTCTGTTGATGAAAACATCGTATAATAAGTCACTCTCGAAAACTATAGAAGAAAAGAATAACACTAATGCTGGAGCTCTTAGTTTCCAAAATCAGATTCTAAAGGCCGAAACTCTATGGGCCTTGCATGTGGCAAATGTGTTTTTAAGCGCATAGTTTATTTATTAATTTATTTGATAACTCTTTTTTTGTGATCTATCGTATGGCCTAGATAATATGTAAGTACCAATTACAATTAAGATATTTGTCTATTACATTATTTACATTGTTTTCCTTTTTAATGAAATGTTTAAAAAAGTATGTATTTTAATTGAATGGAAGTTCATCTTAAAGGATAGGAATATTGTTTGGCAGTATATCACCTGTGCTTAACTAGCATAAATATATTGTTATTACATACATGTAATGTTAAAAATAATTTCGATTGCCCCCAAAATTTTCCTAAAATTTGGGGAAAAATTTCCCTCTAAAATTTTCAAAAATCCTAGTACTAGCCCTGAAGATGTTAAAAGCTATGAAACAAACCACCTATTAATGCAATGTTTCATAGATTGGTAGAAATATTTTCTATTCATTTTGTATTATGTCATTTAAATTAGAGATGCAACGAATATTCGGCCCATTCGGCCTGTCTGCCGAATATTCGGCTTCGGTCGAATATCAAGTCCATTATTCAGCCTTGGCCGAATAGTACTGTAATAAATGTTTTTATATTTACACAGTATAACTTTTTAATTTGACAATTTATATTCATCATGTATAATGAAAATTTTATTTGAAATTAACTAACACTTTTTTTTTCCCATTAACTTTCATACTGCGAATGGATTTCATCTACGCATTTTTATATAAGAGGCTAATTTAGGAATCATGTTAAAAAAATTTCATGCGGTATCAGTAAGCACAAAAAGTATCTGTAATAAGCTAACATTAAATCTATTCAAAATTGTTTTAATACAGCTATACAAGCTAATTCAATTTTTTTTTTTTTTTAAATCATAATGGGAAGTTTAACATTTATCCCTTGTTACATAAAAATATATTTCTTTCAATAATATTTTGAATTATACCTATAAAGAACATAAATATATGATTGATTAGATACAGATGTTTAAGATATTAAGTCATATGTTGCAATACTTAAGGGGTTTTTTTAAGTAAAATATGCTTAAAAGTTAAATTTAAGTGATTTTTTTAAGTGTGTTTCTATTTCTTATTAAATAATGAAAGAAATGTAAATACTAAATTCTTTTAATTAGTATGCATATGCATTTACGTTTTAGATATTTTTTTCAAGAATAGCATTGTAATGTTTAAATTTGCCTTAAAAAACAGTTAAAATGTTTTCAATAAACGTAGATTGTGATGCAGAAATAATAATTCAGCATTCTCAGGTGATTGCCTATTTTTTTTTTTTTTTTTTATTTATTTATTTAATTTTTTTTTTTTCGTAAATGTTACCTGCTTTTGAAAATAATCTCTTACTATATATGGTACTTTCTGGTGCAGAAAGGTACTTTTTGGCTAATCGTGAAAGGTTTGAAAAGTCTTCAGAATTTTTCGCCCACCACTCCAAAGTACACTGTTGTCTTTCTAGCAGTGGCTGGGAAAGAAAATTACTAATTTCTTTTCCTTCTTCACATTGAGGGGCATTTTCTATAGAGGCTTCACTGCTGACAGCAAAGAAAAAAATAATAAAGATGAAAAAAAATTTTGTTAATTGTGAGCTTTATAAAGTCTACAATGATTTCTTTCCACTATTTTAGAGGATATTCCTTTCTATCAGTGGTTTTTCTTAAGATATTAAGATTTCTTATTTTTTATTTTATCTGAAAGCTGAAACTTATGTTTCCTAGTACTTTTAAAATTTTGTCATTATTTTAAAATGTAACAACAACACACATATCTATTAAAATGTAACTAGACAGTACCTGATGAGGAACTTTTGCTAAGAATTTTTTTGGGGGGGCTGAATTATATTATTGAGGCAATTTTTAGGCCGAACATAGCCGAATATTTTTTCAAAGTAAAATAATGCTTTAAAAAATTAAAAATTTGTATATAAATAATTTTTTAAAAGAAAACAATACATTTTAATTGTGAAATATACAAGAATTGTGCACATAGTGCATACTATATTTTGTTTTTAGGCAAAAATAAGTTCATTATTCGGCGGCTGAATAGGCCGAATATTCGGCTCTAACTTGGCCGAGTATTCGGTTATTCGGCCAAACCACTATTCGTTGCATCACTAATTTAAATGTATTTCTAATACTAGTGAATATAGTTTTTTTATAATATAAAAAAAAAACATTTTCTTTCATTTCTATGTTATTTATTTACAATATGATTGCTATATTTGTTCATAAATTCCAAATATTAAAAGGCAAACAAAGAAATGACCTATAATTCGCAAAGCCCTTGGTCCCGACCTGTACAGATTAGACGGAGTGTTCTGTATTCTGCCTTCATTTCAGATGAATTTAAATATTTTGTTTTAGTTTCACCTTTTACAAAACGATATTTTCTACCAATATGTTTGTTGCAATTATTAAGTCTTGAGTTTTTCATTCAATCAATTGCAGACTGACTATCAGTACTTAATTTTATTGGATGTTTCACCATTTCTTGTTGCTTTAATTCTTCCAAGAGACCCATTACCACTTTCCTTCACAAACTACATTACATACCGTTAATCCGCCCCCCCCCCCCAACCAGGACGGAAAATCGTAAAAAAATGGGAGGGGGCGCTTACACGGTATTAAAATTGTAGTAATGATATCTATGGGTGGTGGGGTGGGGGATGGTAATGGCCGATCGTCGCAAAATAAGCATTATTTTAATAAAGTGAGAAAAGAAAAACATTTTGTAAAAAAAATTATATACAAAATAGAAAACCAGTATAACTTCACGATTAACAGCGATTTCAAATTATAGAAAATTCTGGATTTCAAAAGCTTTGAAACTGGAATGCATTTAGATAAATAATAACACTAATATCTGTCATAAGATAAATAACAACACTATATTTGTCATTAATATGGTAACAGAAAAATAAAAGGAACTTAATAATTTAAAATAATTAAAAAACACTAAGAAATTGAGTTTGAAAATGTCCTGAATTTTTTTCTAAAACCAGTAACATTGTATGCGGTGTCGCCATCTGTCATAAATTAGGGACATTAAATAAGAGTTTTTTTTTTAATCATCATTTCTTATCTGTAAAGGCTAAATAAATAATACAAATCACCATAATAACATGGAAAATATTGCAAAAGAAACTAATTTTTTTAATAAAAAGAATAAATGTGCTATAATGAGAAATTTAAATCAGACTGACATACAATTAATTTTTAAAAAAAATACTTTATCACTACATTAACTCATTTTAAATAGTGATATATAAAATAAATATTATGTATATCACCTTCAAATATCAAATTAAATCACCAATTCAATACTTAATAATAATAATAATAAAATAAATAAATCAGATTTCGCGTTATTTTGGCGCCATCTACCATAACTTTTTAGAAAGAAAACCAACACGATATGAAATTCCGAAAGTTACTATAAAAAAAGGTTGTAGGTTGTTATTATGAGTATTATTTTATATATTTAGTAATAATAATTCACAAGGCTAATGGTATGAAAAATATTAATTATACGTATAAATATGAAGTTATATAGCTGTACAGAATGGAAGTACAGATAGGTAGTTCGATGACGGGAATCGATTTTTAATCGAATCGTAAAACGAATAACTGAACTGCGTTTGCGGCTTCCTCTGAGGTTTACAACGATATGAAAACAAAAGGTAAGTGCAAACGCCGAAAGGAGATTTGAATAAACAGAAAGAAATAAATGAAATCAAAGGTAAGTAGAATAATAGACTTAGTTGAAAAGAAAAACTAAAGAAAGGATTGAAATTGTTCTTGACGTGCGCACCAAAATTTTTTTGCGGGGAGGGCGCTTAATCGGGAAGGGCGGATTAACGGGATTTTACGGTAAACTTAAACGTTCTGATTTCGGTTCAGATGTCATATAGGCACTGGTTTGGCATGATTTTTTTTTTTTAACCCAATTTGACAAAAACCTCATTTTTGAATATCAGTTACATATACAACACCCCCTATAGTCAAAGACTTCCCACTGATTCAAGATGGCAGATCACGAAGTCCTACTTCCTACTTCAATAATACAAGTTTACGCAAGTCCACATATTAAAGTTGCATTTCCTGTAGCTTTAAAAATTTTCAACATTAGTGTTTATTTTCTCATTTTATTAAAAAATCAAATTTCTCTAATATTTATTGAATTTTTTTTTATAACTAGGGGGCTCTGCCCCCTACAAGCTACGCTCTCCAACCCCCGTTCAGTCACCACAGACTCTAAATGCACGCTAATTTGTTCGGCTTTAAAAAGATTTCGGAAAATTAAATTACAATTTAAAAAACAGTGGCGATTTCCCTATAAACGGGTCCCTATTCATTTCTTTTTGTTTGGGGAATTTTAAGGCCAAATCAGCTGCTGTTAAAAGATACAATGGCTGTTTTCGTCTTTGATTAAATAAATCCAATTAAACATTTCAAAATAAGTTAATATAAAAGGAATTAAGTAAACAGAGTCTTTGTCTCCCTGTATTTTTTAACAAAGCGAAAAGAAAGTTCTTTTAAATAAGACATTTTAAATGAATCGTTTTTAATCTGACGTAATTTTGATCAAACTGTTTTTTCTCTTTTTAATATTCATGTGAAAATACTTTTGTTAGGAATGAAATATTGTTTGCTCTGTCCTAACAAAAATAGTAGAAAAGATTATCTCAAAATATCAAATGTCTCGTGCAAATTTAAACTGTTTTGCAATATTATTTTTTGTTCATTTTACGTAATAACTGTAATGTGATGTAAATATGACGTAATTTCTCCTATTTAAGACTTCTAACGCATATTAATGAATTTATTATTTTACAATATCCTTTCTCTTTTAAAATTCACGTGTAAATATAGTTTTTATGACGTAATTTTTAATAAGTCCCTGCTTTTTATACATAATTATTTAATTCTAATTTGAAATGTTTTTTCTGTTTATAATAGTCACATGTAAATAAATTTTTAATTTGAAGCAAACATTATTGTTTGCGCTGTTTATACAGTTGGCAACAGTTTAAATTAATACCATTTTCTAAAATATGTAAAAAATATTTCTCGAAATGCTGAAAATTTGAATTTAAAATAGAAATAAAACCTCAAAAAATGAGTCAAATTAAAAAAAGAAATACAGTCTGCACACCGGGAACTTCAAACGTATAAAATGATCTAAAAATGATTAAATTCTCATGTATAGTTTTTGCTCCTATAAAACTTTTAGTGGAACGATTTTATCCAACTTTAGCATTAAATATCTTTTAAAATAATTCTTCGATTTGAAAACTGCCTGCATCAGCATGTTTATCAAACATTTCTCTATAATACCACCAATTTTCATATTTTTGTATGCAATATTTTTCCTAATATTAACAAAGAAAGACCTCAGGTCACAAAAAATTCAAAACCGGTGGCGGTGACAGCGGTAGTTACTTTTTCTTAGAATAGAGAGATAATCAAGTTAATAATTGTCCATTCCAATACACAAATGTTGTAATTTAAGTATCAGAAACTATTAAAACTATTAAAATATTTTAATATTAAAAACTAAAATCTTATTTTATTTCTTTTTGCATTAGATTTGCATTTGTTCCCTTTGAACCAGATTATTTTTATTGTAATAAGTCCTTTATCTTATTTTTCTGTTTTCATTTAAATCACATTTTTGATAAATAGAAGTTAAAATTTTAGTGCTCAATTCACCTTGAGTTAAATAATTAAATTCATATAAACAGTACAAATACCTGTACAAGAATTACTTTCAGGTGCATATATATAATTTATAAGCATTTAAAATTAAAATACATCAAGATATCTTAAAATACATTAGAAAAAAACCCAGAACGTTTTCAACCTTCACAAGGCTGTCATCAGTGGGATTTAAATGTTATTATTTTCTTTGCGCTTATTTGAGAATTGTCAAGAAGAAATTTATTTCAATTTAAAAGTTGTACGTTAAGGTGAGATACCAGATAAAGTTATTCAAATTTTCAACAAGACGAGTTTTTGTTTATTATGCGGCAAATTTCTCCATACTCCATGGATATCGTACGATAGTGCATCGTTACAAAATTAAAATCTATTTTTATAGGTTGAGTTTGAGCTAATGTTGATAATGCAGCATGGCGTCTATTTAATCTAATATCTGCTTTATGCTCTTTAATTCTATCGCGAAATTTTCTCATCGTCATAACTACATAAATTAAAAAATTACTATCTTTTTGGAAAGGTATAATGTATACCCCGGATCTATTGATTGCTTGGACGGGATCAAATTTACTATACTATTAAAAATAATTACTAATTAATTATTTTAAATATTACTAATTTAAAAAACTATATATAATATATAGTTTTTTCTAATGTATTTTAAGATATCTTAATGTATTTTAAATACTTATAAATTATATACATGCACCTGAAAGTAATTCTTGTACAGGTATTTGTACTGTTTATATGAATTTAATCATATTTTTGTTTAAAATATTTTTTAAAAGTGGAATTACTTTTTTTCCCTATTTAAAAAAAGGGGCTTTTGACAAGCAAAAAAAAGTTACTAAGAGGGTACTTATTGTTTAAAAAATATACAAAAAAGAGACTTACATTATAAAATTTTATAAAAGACAAAACTAAATTGGATTAGACCTTTGGATTTCTAAATAGATGTCATTTAATTTAGAAATCGAAAACTTCCTTTACCTTATCAATAGGGTCAGGTGGGGAAAAATGGGTATAAAATTCACTATCTTTAGATATTTGGTTAAAATTTTCTGATAAATTTTAAATAATTAAAACTTTTTTTGGTATTTTCTTTACATTGCACATTCTTGGAATGAAAATACACTATTTTTATCTATTAGGCTACAAAAGTATGTCTACAACAAAACATTTAATAGATATATGCTTACTATACCCATTTTACCCCACGCAGGTGAAAATGGGTATAGTGTGGGGTAAAATGGGTACATAAAAGTTTAGCAATAATACTGTATAAATAGATTTACCAGAAATTATATAATGAAGTAATATGGAAAACAATGTTATACGTCTTAAAAAAACATCAACATTTTTTTCTTTAATATGAAATTTAAGTTAGTAGATAAATGAGAAACTTTACTATGAATCAAGCTTAGGCGAAAATGAAAACATTTTCTGGCTACATTTGTTTCTACTCGTATTCTCACCCTGTTATATTATAAGTGTTAAAAGTCTATCAAAAGCATAACGACCCAGATTATTAAATGTTGGTTCATTTAATCTTTCTATTATCGCTTTTTTTTTTTTCAGTATAATCTGCAAGAACGTCCATTGTTACTCTTGTGACCATTAGAGAAAAGTTTTGGAAAAACTTTCAATTACTTTATTATAAAATATAATTAGGATAAAATTGATATAACCAGTTAAATACCATAATGTTCCACTCACATAAAATATATATAATACCGAATATTGAACTTTCAATCGTGCACCTACAGATACATTTATTTTTATTTCGAGGATATCTTCCACACATAGTCTAATTTGAGCTTCATTTAACATTTTTTCTTTATGTTGTCCATTTTAACTTTTTGGTGTTCCGGTTATCAAAATCATTTTTTAACCCTTTCATAATGTCTTCATTTGTTAGAACTTCGTCTGCTGTTGCTTGGACATGCTTCTGTTTCAGCTTTGAAGTTTTTACTAAGCCCAGTAGCAGAAAGTTATGGTTGTGTCTGCGACAGCAATTTAGTGGGATGAAAATTGTCTGCGGGAGTAGCATGTTACATTTTCTTATGTACAAACATTATGAGTGTTAAAATAAACAGCGTTCTTACTGATTAATACCAGGGGTGATTCTGAGTAAAAAATTCTGAAATTCACAGCAAATTTTCCGAAAGGTTACAACAGAGGGGGGGGGGGGGGGGAGCAGGGAGCGAAAATCCACTGCCGGCACTAATTATGTGTTTTCTTCGCGATCTTTTGACGAAATTTGCCGTTTTTCTCGATCTTTTGACGAAATTTGCCGTTTTTTTCGCGCGATTTTTGACGAAATCTGCTGTTTTTTCGCGATCTTATGAGGAAATTTCTCGTTTTTTTTTTCACGATCTTTTGATGAAATTTGCCGTTTTTTCGCGATCCTTTGGCAAAAATGAGCTTTTTTTCGCAATCCTTTACGAAATTTGCGTTTTTTCCTCGATTCTTTGACGAACTTCGTGTTTTTTCCACGATTCTGTGAGAGAAATTTGCATTTTTTCGGCACACTTGGGACGAAATTCACCTTTTCCCGGGATCTTTTGACGAAATTCGCGTTTTTACAGCAATCCTTTGGCAGAAATTTGCGTTTTTCGCGATCTTTTGACAAAATTCCGCAAATTTATTTCCGATCTTTTAACATAAATTTTGTTTTTTTCGTGACCCTTTGACAGTAATCTGCGTTTTTCGCGATCCTTTGACAGAATTTGGCGTTTTTCCGCGATCGTTTTACAGAAATTTGCGTTTTTTCGCGATCGTTTTACAGAAATTTGCATTTTTCCGCGATTGTCTGACTAAATTCGTGTTTTTTCCTCGATCCTTTCATGAAATTCAAGTTTCTTCCGCATTTTTGTGACAGAAATTTGAGTTTTTCTCGCGCCCCTGGAACGAAATTCACGTTTGTACAGAATCCTTTGGCAGAAATTTACGTTTTTCAAGATCTTTTGACAGAATACCGCGTTCTTTCTGCAATCCTTTGACACAAATTTGCGTTTTTTCGCGATCTTTTGACATAAATTTCAGTTTTTTCGCGATCGTTTGACTAAATTTGCGTTTTCCCCAAAATCGTTTGACTAAATTCGCGTTCTTTCCGCGATCCTTTGACGAAATTCGTGTTTTTTCCACGATCCTGTGACAGAAATTTGCATTTTTTTCACAACCCTGGAACGAAATGCATGTTTTTTTCCGGGCTCTTTTGACGAAATTCGCGTTTTTATAGCGACCCTTTGGCTATAAATTACCGATTTTTTATGCGAATGATTGTCGAAATTGATATTTTTCGGCGACCATTTGTCGAATTCGCGATATTTTTTGTCAGAATTTTCTCTCTTTTTTTTTCTTTTTTTTTAAGGAAATACTTTTTTCTTCTTCAAGTTGGCAAATTTATCTGCAAGGTCCAAAATAAATCTGCGTCACGCACTTTCTGCTACCGGGTTACTAAGATTATTTTGAGAGCGACATTGATACATGTCGAGAAAGCAAGGATGTGTTAAAGCCACACTGCTCTTACTTTTGTCAAAAATTCTGACTGTATTTCTCAACTCTTTCGACTACCTCTTCTTAAAATTTCAAATCATATCAGCACCTGATATGCCATCTAGAAATGGAATATTTCTAGAAATGGGCGATGGTTTGACTAAATTATGTACGATGAATTTTGTGTCTTTCAGATCTTGAAAATAACGCACTGTGCATTATATAAACACTTTAAAGTATTTTTAAAACTCATTCTATTCTAATTCCAGTAAAATAAAGAATTTTATCAGAAAAGTGCTATATAACACTTTAAAAATTACTATAAACGTTAAGCCAAACACTATACCCATTTTACCCCATTTATAAGATTTAAAATAAAACAACAAAAACAAAAGGCAATTTCTTGTTTGTAAGTTGGAAAAGTATTAGATGTGCTTAATGAACAAAATGAGATCAAACAAATGAGTTTGTATAAAATATTATGAGCTGCAGGAAAAAGTTTAATCAGATCACGTGTGGCATGAAATTGCCCTCAAATGGTTTTACTGTTGCCACTCAAATACAACAAACTACAAAAACAAAAATAAAGTAGGAGAAGAAAGCTTAAACATCAAGCAATCTTATATAATTTTAAAACTATAAATATGTTGAGAAAATTGAAAAAAATTAAGCAATATTTTTTAACTACCCATTTTACCCCACTACCCATTTACCCCACCTGACCCTACCGCATTATTTTAAAAGAGTAAGAATAAAAATAATGTATATTAAATGAACTTGTATATTAAAAATAATTCAGCAAAACATCTTAAGCTGAATTATAACATTACATAAATTTTTCAATAAAATATACTAAAATTTGCAATTTAAATTAGCTTTATAACCTTGAGGCTAAATTCTTTTATATGACTGGAATTCGATGACTGACTTAAAAACAAAAATACAGAAAAAAGTGTACTAAAATAATATGTTGTGTGACAGACTATGACAGAAGCAAGAGAAGATATTTTTTTTTCACTTCAAATACTAACCCCCCCCCCCCCACACACACACACACACACACCCTCCATAACTGTTAAGCATATTTTCCAATTATTTATTTATTTTTATTAATAAATTATATATTATTTTAAATTTATTTTTAAAAACAAGTAATATAAAAATTTAGTTTTTAAAGTCAATTCCTACTTAGGTCATCAAAGAAAAATTTAATATAATCCCTTAAGCTAATATTAGTTTTTGTTGCATTAAAATATTTCAATTTGTTGATTTTCTATAAGCAAGTAGGTTTACAATGGAAGTCTATGGGAATTTGGCGAAATATTAGAGATATCGCCAAGTTGGTGACAAACTTGGTGGTATTTGGTGACATAACAGGATCCCCCCGATGGTAACCCCCCTTATAGATGCCTTAAATGCTTCAATAACCAATGGCCGCCATTTTGTCTCCCATGTAAAACTAAAATTAATTAATTAAAATTTAATTAATGAATTAATATTTGAAAAAAAAAACTGTATTAACATCAATTGTCATCCAGTACAAGTTTTAAAAAAATTATTTCAACTTGATAGGATGAATAATAAGAATTTTATTAACGATTGAAAATTTGAACAATCTATATAAATAAATAAATAAATAAGTAAATAAATATAGGGAGAGTGTGAACTAATAGTAGGAATTGAATAATCACAGTTATAGACCGGTCCACTCTTTTCAATATTTCCCTGCAATGGTTTTATATTAATGTGCCTTAGTCTCATTCATTTACAAACATCAAAAATCGATAAGGCTTTTTTATACTAATTAAATTTAAATTAAACAAATAAAAATTCAAAATTAATCATTTTAACTTCACTATTAATTATTCCATAGCCTATAATTTTGCTACCAAGTATACCTGTCATAGAAATTGAATATTTACAACTGAGCAAAAAAATCCCCGAGCCGGGAATTGAACCTAGATCCTTGGCTAACAAGACCAATGCTCTTACTCTGTTGAGCTGTCTACATGACAGACCCAATGTTAGCATCAGGTAAGCAGGGGTCGATCCAGAAAAAATCTGGGGCCTATTTAGGGCCCTTTCACAAAATTCTATTTAATAAAATAGGCCCCTTCACAAAAATAAATTTAATAAAATGGGCCCCTTCACAAAAATAAACTTAATAAAATGGGCCCCTTCACAAAAATAAACTTAATAAAATGGGCCCCTTCACAAAAATAAACTTAATAAAACGGGCCCCTTCACAAAATTCCTTTCAATAAAATATGCCCTTCGTAATGCCTTTTCATAAAAACTGTTTTAAAATATGTAATTTGTCAATAAAACCAGATCATGAAAAAAAAAAACAAAAAAATAAACTGTAGCTAGAGTATTTAAAGAAGTCTTTGTTAATAAATGCTTGGTTCGAATTTGAGTAAATGGATTTCAAATTTCATTATAAAATGTTATTTTTCACAAAAATATAATAAAATTCAAAAAATAACTTTTACTTTTCACAAAATGGACCCCAAGAATAAAAACCTGTATCGATCCCTAGTAAGGCTATCTGAGCGAAATATGCTCACCGGTTGTCAGCTCTGGTAGCTTAAACAGTAGAGCCCTCTAAGCCAAGGATCTGGGTTTGATTCCTGGCTTGGGCATTTTTTTGCTCAGTTAGAAATATTCAATTCATATGATAACTCAGCAATCAGTTTGATTGTGTTAAAATAATAGCAAGTATACCGACCCAAGACCGAAAATTATATTAAGAGACGACTTGAATTCGACACATATTGATTCTTTTTTGTAACTAGCATTGATTGGATAATATGAAATTGCTTTCGCTAATAAATGGATATGCAGTCAAAGATCTGTAATCCGCACACCCATAATCCGCAATTTTCTATAGGGTCACCCGGGGTAATTCCTGGTCAAAAAGCATCAACATCTAATTATTATAAAAACTATTAAAGGTATTGTTCCTAATTTTTTTGTGGAATAAGCCCCCTCTGATGGCTATATTATAAAATGCTTACTTAAATATATATTCACTTATAATTAAAATAATTTGAATTTTTAAATGACCAAGAATTACCCCGGAAATGGGGTAATTCCTGGTCACTTATGGGGTAATTATCGGTCACCATCCTTTTACATGTAAATAAAGTGGTACAATTAATTTTTTTATGACTGAGTAATAAAATAAGTAGAATCAATCTTCTAAAAGTTTTTTTCATCTCATAATTGTGGAATAATAAAGCATACACTTTGTTTTGGGCATAAATACAAAGTTATTTGATGTGCAAAAGACTCTTGTATATTTTACAAAGCATTAATTAGCCAAAGAATTTTTATGCATTGTTACATCATTTATAAGCAGCACTTATTACTTCATTAGTATCCATTGTGAATGGATTTACTAATAACTTGCAAATTTATTGGTTCATAAAAAATATAACTGAATGTTTGTTATCAATTTTATTTTGCTTAGGCCAACTGAAGTTTTTGGCTCCCTTTTCAAGAAAATTTCAATACAGACCTTTACTATAATATACAGCATAGTAATTAGGTTCCTCTATTGCATTATGTATATTTTTATGCACCATTTTGGTATTTTGCAATGTATTTCTACTTAAATTGTTCAATCATAGTGTGTCTTATTCCCTGAGCACTTACTGCTTTCTTCTTTTAAAAATGTTTAATATAGTAGAGGGAAATTTTATAATCTTTTTTAAAGACTGATATGTCATTAGTGGAAATAAAATAATTAAAACTTCAAGAATGACAATAATCAGTTTTAAAATGTGTAAAAATCAAGATCAATGTTTTGCAGAAATTTGAGTAGCAGTTTTGAATATAATTTTTTTTTAATATAATTTTTTTTAAATATTTAATTTCAACTAAATGAATATGAATAATTAAGGCATATATTTCAAAGCAAAGGATTTAAAGTATCTTTGGGATTTTTTACAGTTTCATAAATTGTTATTTTTATAACAAAAGCGAAAATGATCAAGAATTACCTCGGAAACTCAGTGACCAGGAATTACCACGGATGACTCTACTTTATTAAAAACTACAATTAACTAAAATGCAGTGAACAGTGTGGTTGCAGTTAATTCTCAAAGGATTTGGGACAATTAAAATCACTAAATATGACAATAAAAAGGAATTAAATGATGATAAAAACACTGACCAGGAATTACCCCAGTGACCAAGATTTGCCCCAGATACATGGGGCAATATTTGACCAACTTCTGTAAATTATTTAAAATAGTTTAAAAAATTTCAAGACTATATTTTAATAGCTAAAGTAGTTGGTAATTGAACCAAAAAGAAAGTAAAGAAAAATAGTTAAAATTTGAGTTGTGACAAAGATCTTTGTAAAAATGTATCATAACTAAGGCCAATGTTGTTTTACAGAAATTTAACAAGCCATTTAAAAAAGATTTTTTTTTTCAAAATAAATAAACAATAAATTCATAATTAAATAATAAATTCCAATGAGGATAGTTCAGAGTACCGCTATGATTTTTTTCATTTTGGTGAAGCGTTTTTAAAACATAAAAAGGACTGTGACCAGGAATTACCCCAGAAACTTGCTGGCCAGGAATTACCCCGGGTGACCCTAATTTGCATTGCTTAATGAATGTAAACAATTAAAGAAATTTACAAATTCTTGATCGAAAAATGATTTTTTAAAAGAAATATCTGAAAATTTTAAATATAAAAGTGAATATAATCATTTTTTTAATACAAGAATTTGAAAAATGCATTTTTTGAGATAACATATTAAATTATTATATTTCATATTTTACTTTTCATGTTATACTGAATATGGAATTAAAATAGTGTCCAGAAATAAGAAAATGAGATATAATCCATAATACTCCATAATCTGCAATATTCCATAATCTGCACAAGCTTTGGTCCCAACTTGTGCGGATTAAAGAACTTTGCCTGTAATCAGAGTCGATAAATGAATGTTTAAAGAACATTAAAATCGATTTAAAAGATATGTTGTAAAAAGCAATATTTGATGACATCGTTCAGCTCCATATACTGAAAACTGCTTTTATGATAGTTTTTAAAAGGTGTTTGTGGAATTGTGCTCCATTCTGTATGAACCAGTATTTCTGAATCATGTTATGACAAAGAACTTTTTATCATATTTATTAGGCTGATCTGTACAATTATATCTGCTAATGCAGAAATTTTTTGAAAATAAAACTTTTCACTAGGGTCAGGAGGTGTAATTGTGACTGCCGCCATATTGGAGAAAACAGTGCATATTAAAATTTTGTTTCAAGCTTAGATATTAACCTCATAATGTATATTTCATTTTAGATATTCTTTATCACTAGTCTGAAGACTTTTTGAGATCCGAATAGCAAATTGAAACTAAGTCTGTCAAAAATTTTTATAAACGGATTTGTCACTTTGGAGTTCAAAGTGGTCTCGTTTACCTCAAACAAATGTGTATAGGCCAAGTATAAAGAGAAAATACAGTTGTCATAATTTCCCCACTAGTGGTCTTAATAACCACAAACTTTTGTGATTGTGAGTTTTTGATGGAGTAATTATAACCATCCTTTTAACTTAAAAAAAAAAAAAACCAGCTATGACAATTAAAACTTTTATAAGGTGTTCTTAAAGAGTCAAAGTTACTTCCTATGTACTAAAAGCACCACTTTTCCAAATAGAAAAAAGTAAAAAAAAAATAATGTTGAAAATATACAAAGACGTCATAATTACCCCTCCTGACCCTACTCCTTTACAATTTCATCTTAATAGATCAGGGTGTCTACAGAATCTGGAAATCAGGGAATCATGGAAAAATCAGGGAAGTTTATCAATCTGGAAAAATCAGGGAACTTTGTAAAAATACTCGAAAATCAGGGAAATTTGTCTATATGCAAAACTATTTGCATTTTTACCTTGCCAACGAGACTGATTCGTCTGTTATACACCATATTTTTTCACATGCTGAATAGTCTCTTCCAATATTTTAAAAAAGATGCACATTGTATGAGTTTTGATATTTAACGCAAATTAAGATGATCAGATGTCCTCATTTTCTGTAGATAGCGGTTATGTTGAAGGTGATGTACCCATTTTTAAAATTCTTAAATGATTCATTAGCATAATCTGAGCAGGTGGCGAGTTGAATCCAATTAGCTATCCCGTCAGGTGTAGATAAAACATAGAATCGAATATTTTTCAGAAGATGAGGAAATTTTCTGGTCACCCTATATCCATTGGCCACTATATAAAGTTCTTGGACTAAATTTTGAGTTCAAATTTATAAAACTGTCAACCAGTAATTAATGAATATTAGGCAATTTTTATGTTTTTCTCTTGCTTTTTCTCCCGAATGAGATATTAGCAAGTCGGAATCGGCATGCATGAGAAAATACCGTATGTGTATTGTTAATAATGGAAATCAGGGAAGTCTGATAAAGATAGTCAGGGAAATCAGGGAACTTTTTTTTACAATTTCTGTAGACAATATACTGAATCCTATTTAAAAAGGTTAAGTATCTTTGGGCATTTCACTCCATAACCTTTGAAAAAATAAATTTTAATTTTTCAGTTGAAACTTATTTCTTCAAGTTCTTGAATGATTATACAAGGTAATTCAAAACTCCATGTATAAA
Organism: Maratus speciosus; assembly: GCA_963932465.1. Lineage (NCBI taxonomy): Eukaryota > Metazoa > Arthropoda > Arachnida > Araneae > Salticidae > Maratus > Maratus speciosus. The sequence continues at coordinate 14,459,533 of OZ010797.1, forward strand.
CTGTAAGGAGTGGTAGGACATTCTGTAACAAACAATTTTTGAACAGGAAGCTGAGGTCAAAATCTATTCATTCTGTGAAAAATATGCTGGGTATCTCACTCCAATCTGGACTAATTGATTTTTGCGTATAATTTTAAGTATAATGAAGATATTTCAAAGTACAGTAGAACCTCGATTATCCGAAGTAATTGGGACCGGCCCTCTTATGGAAAATCGAAATTTTCGGATAACCGAGAATGCTTCAATTTTAAGATTAAGGGCAAAGATATGCAGTCTTTCTTATTATGATAATAAGTGCTTAGTAAAAATAAAGCAATAGCAAAATAGAAACAAGAACAAATTACCTGAATTCTAATTTTGAAATTAAGTACCTTTTACATATATCACAAGGGTTTGAAACAAAGTTTTGTTTGTTGCAGTTTCGATTACCTTTGCTTTGCAGCTCTATCACGAAGTTTATATATATATATATATACTATTGGTTCACCAGTATCACAATCTTTCTGCTGCTTAATACCAAACCTTTTTCAAAAGCTTCAGAATTGCTAATTTGTTCGTCTTCTTTGCTTCTAGACCACATTTACATATTCCGGTTGTCCCTCCTCTTACTATGTTCTAGTTACTCCGCAGTTTACGGAAACTCAAGTTAAATTCAAAGGAGTTCTAAGAAACGGGATCCGAAATATTTATCTGTACTCGTGATTTGGAAAGGAGCGCTTGCACACAAAGAATGTGATAGCAAAGAAAAAAAAAGTTTTAAAATGGATTTCAGTTAACCCAGAGTTTCGGATAAAAGAGGTTCTACTGTAATTGCTTAACAGGCGCAAAGCCAACATAGTGAAAAAGATTCCATGCCGGGACTCAAACCCGGCCCATCAGTATAGCGCACTGACGTTCTACCGACTAAACCACATGGAACGATACCCAGCCTGGAAATTTTCTCACTATTATATGTTGGCAAGGCTACAAATGCAGCACAAGATGGAATATTTAATATAAATATTCTATCTTGTGCTGCGTTTGTAAGCCTTGCCAACTTATAATAATGAGAAATTTTCTAAATATTCCATCTTGTGCTGCGTTTGTAGCCTTGCCAACATATAATAGCGAGAAATTTTCCAGGCTGGGTATCGTTCCATGTGGTTTAGTCGGTAGAAAGTCAGTGCGCTGTACTGATGGCCTGGGTTTGAGTTCCAGCATGGAATCTTTTTTGCTATGTTGGACTTTGCGCTTCTTAAGCAACTACTTTGAAATTTGATTTTCATTTGAAATATTGTATGCAAGGCGGATGTTTCTGTCTGGAATAATTTCCATGTATTAATATAATGAAGATATTTTAAAGAAGTTTGCAACAGAGTTACCTTTCTATGTGCAAAATGTAACAATATCACAATAAAAGGTAGAGGTGATGACCATCCACATTCAAATAGCTCTGAAGTAGACATTCCATATTCTTTTATTGTAATTCAAAGTACAGGCATCCCTCAACTTACGTAAGTAATGCGTTCCGTAAACTTTTGCGTAACTTGAATTTTAATCAAGTCCAATTGATTAGGTAAAATTTCATAAGAAAGTGCAATATTTATTATATACAGTAAAACCTCCCTAAAGCGACCACATTCCGTTGCAATAAAAATGGGTCACTCTGAGAGGTGGTCTCTTAATGGAGGTCATGTTTAAATCTAGATTTTAATTGTTGAAAAAAGGTCACAATTAATGTTATTAAAATTTATTTCTCACATTAGGAAAAAAATCTGAAAATTTAAGTATCAAAACAAAAGTTAATTACATAAGTTAATTATTGTATAGTTTAAAAAATGAATACATTGATGTTTGCTTTGATTTTACGGTTTTATCTTTTTGGAACTTTTATTTCCAAGTCCTTCAGTAAATAAATGCAATTTTTTTTTTGACAGGAACAAATAATGACGATTTCATTAATTTATCTATTTCTTTGAGAGTTTCCTGACAGAATAGGGCAAGGGAGTTTATTGACCGTCATTCTTAATTTGTCATCGGAGTTAAATTCAATGCCTAAAAAGGCACAAAGAGGTTTAAACACTTAAAAGATACCGGAATAAAATAAAAATTCTAAACTTAGTTTAGAAGTTCGATGAATAATGCGCTCTCCAGAATTATTTTTCTAATAAAACAATCTTCAAGCGACCAGGCAAAAACGGAATTTGTTTCATTTCCTTCAAAAAAATGGGTTGCTCATGGAGGGAGTTCAACTGGGATGGTCTCTGAATGGAGGTAAAATTAGTATTGAGCCCATGGGAATAAATTTCGCTCCATGAAGAAATGGTCGTTCAGGGAGGTGGTCGCACAGGGAGATTTCACTGTATATAATATATACATTATGTACACAGTATTACTTTATAAGTAAAACAGTATGCAGCAGTATTTACTTGGATATAAACTATAAAAGTACGAAAAAATATAAAAACAAACTCAAAGAATACTTTTCAAATAAAAAATATCTTTTGGAATACGGGATTTATAAATTTAACCAGGGATATGTTTAGGAAAATTTTAGGTCCGTTAAAGGACCCTTCACAAAATAATTTATCTTAAAACAGGACCCTTCGCAAAATTATTTGTCTCTTAAATAGACCTTTTACAGAATTTTTTCACTTTCAAATTGAACTTTTCACAAATTTAGTCATTTAAAAATAAAATCTGGCCTGTAAGTAAGCAGTTGAACTCACCAAAGAGCATATTACTTAGCTTTTTATACATGGAGGATAGGACATGAAGGCATCAATAATTTAAAATTCACAAAATTATGACTAGAATTTTCACAAAAATAAGAAAAATTTCACAAAAACAGGACCCTGTGAGAAAAGTCTGGACAGACCCCTGTTAACATTAATGAATTAATTTATATCAATTTTGAATCTACATCAAACAAACAGCTGTAGCTAGAAGAAAAAATACACTCATTCCTCTTCATCAAAACTTTAAAATTAGTTTTTTTTTATGCTTTGAATTCAGCTAACAAAATTTTAACGGTTAAATAGAGTTTTTTTCTTTCTTTTGACCTCAATTTAATCTGATTTGTGTCTGTTTTGTTAAAAAATTGAATTTGTATATGCCAGTGAAAATATAATTCTATCTAATATATAAAATTATATTATTATTGTGGTTTTAGGTAGCTTTCTTTACAAAAAAGCTACCTATTGCAGCCGTTCGGAGGAAAGCGATTTCAAAAAATTTTGGTATATTTTCATCGATCATGACCCCCAGACCCCGAAACCACCCTCCGTTCAAAATTGATATATATATATATATATATATATATATATATCTATATATATATATCTATATATATATATATATATATATATATATATATATATATATATCTGACCTATGTCACACTGTAACTCCCGTAATTATGAACCGATTTCGATGAAATTTGGTGTGTACATAGTACATACCAATGTCTCGACCGAGTTCGTTGGCCAGCTTCATCCGCCATTTTGTTTCAAAATGGCGGCCATTTAAAATTTTTTAAAAATTTTAAAACTTGAAATGTGGTACCAAAAAATTAAAAATGGAAAAATATTTTTTTCTTATGTATTTGACCTTTATACAAAGATTCCGGAGCAGTTTTTGTTTCGTCTATATCTTAAAAAATGGCTGAGTTATAGCATTTTGAATTTCTAGCATGGCTGACATTTTGAAACGTCCTGAATTTTGTCACGCGATAAAAGGCGTATTTATGAACCGATTTGGATGTAATTCAGTGTGTACATAGTATATACCAATCTCTCGACCGAGTTCGTTGGCCAGCTTCATCCGCCATTTTGTTTCAAAATGGCGGCCATTTAAAATTTTTTTAAAAATTTAAAAATTGAAATGTGGTACCAAAAAATTGAAAATGGAAAAATATTTTTTCTTATGTATTTGACCTTTATACAAAGATTTCGGAGCAGTTTTTGTTTCGTCTATATCTTAAAAAATGGCAGAGTTATAGCATTTTGAATTTCTAGCGTGGCTGACATTTTGAAACGTCCTGAATTTTGTCACGCGATAAAAGGCGTATTTATGAACCGATTTGGATGTAATTCAGTGTGTACATAGTACATACCAATGTCTCGACCGGGTTCGTTGGTCAGCTTCATCCGCCATCTTGTTTAAAAATGGTGGCCATTTAAATTTTTAAGAAAAATTTAAATTTGAAATGTGGTACCAAAAAATTAAAAATTGAAAAAATATTTTCTTCTTATGTGTTTGACCTTGATAAAAAGATTCGGGAGCAGTTTTTGTTTCGTCTATATCTTAAGAAATGGCTGAGTTATAGCATTTTGAATTTCTAGCGTGGCTGACATTTTGAAACGTCCTGATTTTTCTCACGTAATAACAGGCGTATTTATGAACCGACTTGGATGTACCTTGGTGTGTACATAGTACATACAAATATCTCGACCGAGTTCGTCGGCCGGCTTCATCCGCCATCTTGTTTCAAAATGGCGGCCATAAAAAAAAATTAAAAAATAAAAAAATTTAAATGAGATAGCAAAAAAATTGGAAAGTGAAAAAGATTTTTTTTGTATGTGTTTGACCTTAATACAAAGATTCCGGAACAGTTTTTCTTTCGTCTATATCTAAAAAAAATGGCTGAGTAATAGCATTTTGAATTTCTCTTGTGGCTGACATTTTAAAACGACCTGATTTTTGTCACGCGACAACAGGCGTAATTATGAACCTATTTGGATGTAACTTGGTCTGTACATAGTACATACCAATGTCTCGACCGAGTTCGTTGGCCAACTTCATTCGCCATCTTGTTTCAAAAGGGTTGCCATTAAAAAAAATTAAATTTAAAATTCAAAATGAGGTATTAAACAATTGGAAAATGAAAAAGATTTTTTTATGTGTTTGACCTTGATACAAAGATTCCGGAGCAGTTTTTGTTTCTGAAAATTTGTTCTTTTGTTTATATCTTAAAAAATGGTTGATTTATAGCACTTTGAATTTCTAGTATGGCTAACATTTTGAAACGATCTTGTATTTGTCACGCGATAACACACGTATTCGCCTATTTCGATGTAAGAAGGCATGTGGATAGTATACATCAACACCTCGACCAAGTTCGCTGGCCAGATTCATCAGCCATCTTGTTTCAAAATGGCGACCATTAAATTAAAAAATATATATATATATTTAAAGTGAGGTGCAAAAAAATTAGAAATTGAAAAAGGTTTCTTTCTTAAGTATTTGACCTTGATATAAGGATTCAGGAGCATTTTTTGTTTGTCTTTACCTTAAAAAATGGCTCAGATATAGCAGTTTCAATTTCTATTGTGGGTGACATTTTGAAAAATCTTATTTTTTGCATGCGACAGCACTCCTATATATTAACCGATTCCGATGTGAGTGAGCATGTGCACAGCAATTACTAAGGTCTCGACCGAGTTCACTGCTTAGCCTCATCCACCATGTTGTCTTGAAATGACAGGCACTTTAAGAAATTGCCGAATTTGGCAGCCAAATATATGTTACTTCAAAGAAAAGCAGCTTGGATAAAGCTGACTAAATTCGCGAAATTCTCATTCATTATATTGATAAAAATTTGTATTGAATCTCCTATATTCGGTTTCCACTAAATTGAGCTTCGTGTGTTTGAATGATATAATTTGGCTTTTTTTAAATAAGGATTATGAAAGCTACCTCTTCCTCCCGGTACTGGCCGGAAGGACTTTTTATCTTCATACAGTAAACTCTCTGTAAGGCAGCTTTGTGTAAGATGGAAATATGTCTAAAACTCTGAAAGATTTTCACGTCCCTGCGAATCCATAGACATAGAATAAAATTTATCTAAAGCGGAATATTGTCTACTGTGGAAAATTTTCTTGGTCCGATTGATTTCACCTTAGACAGAGTTTACTGTATTTTATTTATAAAACAGTTATCAAAAGTATGCAAATGCATATCAAACACGCTAGTATAAATGTATAAATGTAATTTTTGAGATTTGTTACTTAAGTGCGAATTTACTAAGTCAAGAGATAGATTCTGTACACATTTGAGATGAGATATGCTCAATCCAAGTTCAAACTTTATTTTTATATCAGCCTTTGAACTTGGACTCAAAGTGAAAATTTTAAGATAAAAATAACTTCTTAGAAACACCAAAAAAAAATTTAATAAATGTGCAAGGCCTTTCAAAAGAACTAGTCTTTCTTCACCAGTAGGGTGTCTACGATTTTAATCAAATGATTTAAATCAGTGATTATATTGTGATTTTAATCAAATGATTTTTTTAAAAAAAGTCATTGATTAAAATCATAAATTTTCTAAATGTCTAAAATTACATAAAAAGTAATAAAATCTAAGACAAACATAATTTGGAAAGTTTTTATAGGTATTTTGTCTTACGAATAAATAACAACAAAAAAAAGACTTTAAATATTTTATTTTAAGCTTAGAATTGTAAAAAGTTAAATACAGTAAGTTTGTAAAAAGCAAATTTTTATCTGGCATAAAAGCATTTTATTTTTAAATGATATTTAAATCTAATTTGCAGTGTCGTAATTTCCTTCAACTACTAATCAAATTATCCATTCTTTTATATAAAAAAAAGCACAGCAAGTATATTAAATGTCTGCAAGTAAGAGAATAAGTAGCCAGTATGTTATTTTCTCATTCTACTTTTGGAATAATAAATTTATAGCAAATTCGGACTAAAGAAGAATGAAAGAATGACAACTGCATACCTGCCAACTGTTACGAAAAAATCGTAGTTGCTACGATTTGTAGCTAAAAACTACGATGCTATGAAAATCCATCTAAAATTACGATTTTCTGCAAAAAGCACAAAATCTTTTTTATTTTTTCCCCCAAGTGTGTTTTTTCAGTCTGCGCAGCATAAGTGATTCTGTTCGAATTTTCTGAAAATTTAAGGCATTCAGTTCCGAAAAATTTTAAAAATCTGTCATCAGTACGAAAAGTCGGGCATAAATATCGTGAAATTCGATTAAACATCGCTGAAAAAAATCAATTTAGTCAGTTCGCAGAAAAAATTGCCAATTTTATGAAAGGATCGTGAAAAAACCCCACAATTTCGTCAAAGAATTGTGAAAAAAATGCTAATTTCGTCAAAGAATTGTGGAAAAAATGCTAATTCCGTCAAAAGATCGTGGTAAAAACGCAAATTTCGACAAAGGATCTCGAAAAAAAAACGCGAATTTTGTCCAAGAGTTTCAGAAAAAACGAAAATTTCACCAAAAGATCACGGAAAGGATGTGAATTTCGTTAAAGAATTGCGAAAATATTGCAAATTTGATCCAAACATCGCGGGAAAAACGCGAATTTCGCCAAAAGATCATGGAAAAAACGTGATTTTCTTTAAAGAATCGCGATAATAACGGGAATTTTGTCCAAGGATCACCGAGAAAATTGGAATTTCATCAAAAAATCGTTGAAAAACGCGAATTTCGTCAGAAAATTGCGAAAAAAAGCAGATTTGTCTAATGATCGTGAAAAAAACGCGAAATTTTATCAAAGAAGCGCGAAAAAAACACGAAATTTTATCAAGGAATCTCGAATAACCGCGGAATTTTATTAGAGAATCGCGAAATTTTATTAAAGATTCGCAAAAAAACGCGAGTTTCATCAAATAATCACGAAAAAACGTGAGATTTTGTTAAAGAATCGCGAAAAAGACGTGAATTGCGTTAAAGGATCGCAGAAAAGAACCGAATTTCATTAAAGGATTACAGGAAAATGCGAATTTTGGCAAAGGATTGCGGAAAAAAACGCAAATTTTGTCGAAGGGCATGGTAAAATGCATAATTAGTGCCGTAAGGGGACCTGCCATTCCCCCTCTGCTGTAACCTTCCAGAAAATTTGCTATGAATTTCAGATTTTCTTTAAAAATTAAGAATCACCCCTGCAGAGGTACCTTCCAGTCAAATCTTGCATACAGTTTTTAATCTGGAAAGCTATACAGAACTAACTTTTGAAAAATCTTGTCGTCCCAAACCCAATTCCAGGAATCTAAACTTAGTCCGAACCAAAAACAATTAGAGTTAACCTGATTTGAGTGTAAAAAACAGTAACCAACCATCTAACCTCTTGAATTTTGTGTGCTACTATTTCTTCTTTTCAAAGGTTGGCAGGTCTGCAACTGTTCAACAACTATTGTAAAACAACATTTAAAACAAAAAGAACTATTATTTTAACACAATCAAACTGATTAGTAAAGTTATATGAATTGAATATTTCCAACTGAGCGAAAAAATGGCCAGGCTGGGAATCAAACCCAGATCCAATTAGTTTAAACGGTAAAACATTGACCTTTTAAGCCAAGGATCTGAGTTCGATTTCCAGCTTGGACATTTTTTCCCTCAGTTGGAAATATTCAATTCGTACAAAAAGAATTAATTGGTATAAAAATGTTAGTTCCAGGAAGAGCTTCTTTTGGCAAAGGTTGAATAATTGCTTTTATTTTTTGTACTTCTGAACTCATATACACTAAATAAAGTAATTAGTTAGGGATTGAAAAGACAACAAAACCTGTTTTTTCCCCTTTTAAATAATCCTTACTGAGTTAATAATGCTGCTCTTAAATATTTTCAGGATTTCAGCTATAGCTGGGCTATTTTTGCATTTATTCTGTATGGGTATATGAATGGGTATGACTCATTTTCGTATTTTTTTTTTGGTTAGCATACACATAGATGTGCATAAGTTTAGATTTAGATGATTAACCGTAATGCAAAACGAGCTGCAAATGATATTTGTTTGTTTTGTTATTTGTGCTACTAACCAATAAAATTATACTTATTTGCAGTTTTTATTAGGTGCGTTCGTAATTATATAAATACGTAGCACCTATAGTCGTCGTTCAGTCCGTCTGTCTGTCCGCATATAACAGAGCAAAAACTACCCAACCAAATGGTCTGAAATTTGAAATATAAGATTGTTGCAAAATTTTGTCGAGCCATTTCAAATTTTATGAAAATCGGATGTACAGTTTAATGACAGGGACAGTCAAAAGTTTTTCTTTACATTACGGTCAATGGGAAAAATTATTGCAAGTGCATTTTAATGATGTTACAGCCTTCCGAATGGTCTGAAATTTTAAAGATATAATTGTTGCAAAATTTTGTCGAGCCATTTCAAATTTTAGGAAAATCAGATGTATAGTTTAATGACAGGGACAGTCAAAAGTGTTCGGGGAATGGGAAAAAAAATTATTGGGAGTGCATTTTAATGATGTTAAAGACTATGCACTTTATGAAGTGCAAAAAATTATACATTCAGTACAATATGGGGTGCAAAAAATAATTATAAAACTTGTTATAGTACGAACGCACCTCATTTGCCACGTTTGACGAGCAATTTCCAACTTGTTAATTCTGTAATTAATTACTGTGTATATTATTAATTATCATTATAATAATTAAAGTATAAAAATGTACATTATTTTCCTAATTAGAGATTTGATTGTGTAATAATTATTGATTTTAAGCAGTGTTAACAAATTAATATTAAATGCAGTTGTTAGTAATTTTAATAAATGTAAATCAGTAGTATTTAATATGGTTTTATGTAATTACAGTAGAAGATCTTTATAACGCAATTCTCCATATAATGCACAACTTCTCAGATGTAAACAATGAATTTTGTAGTTAAGAAGCACCTGCATTTCCACTATAAAAAATTGCTACTTTTTAGAAAACTAAACTTGATCCATTAGCTCAACTTTCTATTCTTAATTCAGAACTTTTTAATGAAAAAATTGCTATTATTACAATAAATATTTCTAAAAATGAGTAATATAATGAATGATTTGATGCAGGTATATTTGGATTGGACCCCGTTTCTAAAGTAAATTTAACATTGTGTGGAATAATCTATATTATGCAAAAATTTATTAACTCCTGGTAACAAGGAATGCAGTATAAAGATACTCTAATGTATTTTGATATGTTTCGGATATATTTGGTCATGTTTACAAGGTAAATTTAATGATGTGTGAAATGTGATCCATATAACACAAAATTCTATATAACGCACAACCTTGCGTTTTTAGGTTTGCATTATAAAGATCTTCTACAGTATTACAAAATATTAATGTATGTAGCATTATTGTATGCTATTAACTAATAGTACAACTGAATGCAGTTTTTATAATTACCATTATTGCTAACTAATAATTGTAATTAATCAAAGCTTGAAGACATAGATTGTGATATCAATGGGAGATGTTTAATTGTTTTGGAAACTGAAAACTATTGGTAGCTATTCCATATTTTAACACAGGGGAAAAAATCATAAAAGTCCGATTTAAATTTAAAAAAATTCTGATATTTTGAATTTAAAAAAAATCATGATTTTTTCACATTTATTCATCAGTACACTTTATTCACAGAGAACACATCCTACTACTTTGAAAACAGCAGCAAGACTGACAGAGAACAGGTAAGGCAAAGGGACATGTTAAAGAAACAGCCAATAAGATAACAGCCAATTTCCCTCTTTTTCAATACCTGCAACATTTTTTTTTTAAATTAATGACCCCAAAAAGGTAAATAAATAAATTTAAAAAAAATTTCATGCGATCTTCAGTTTGGTGGATCTTTTATGAGTATGAATTCTTTTCAAAGCCGACATTTTCTAAACATTTCTGAAAATTCTATCTTTTTCTATTGTCATATGAATAGTACGCAAGATAACTAAGTCATTAAATTGCAGTAAACCCTTAGCTTTTGTGATAGCCATTTATATATTTTTAGCGTAAAAGTAATTTTTTCAAAAACACAGGTCAACAGGAGAATAATGAAGCAATTGAATAAAACTTAGTCAAAGTACAAATATATAAAATGATGCATAATTAAATAAAATAAAAATTAGCAATTAGAAAATAAAATAAGTAAATAATAGTAGTAATGAATAAGGATAAACAAAACAGGTTTTTATATCTGAAACTGAATTTCGGTTATCTTCCAATTTTCGGCTGAAAACGAAAATGCTCCAAAATTTAAAAAATAATAAATGCATGCATAAATATACACAATTATTAATTATTTATACTTATTTATTAAATATGCATAATTATTAATCAATTATATGTATTTATTAAATATGCATAATTAATAATTAATTATATGTATTTATTAAATATACATAATTATTAATTAATTATATGTGTGGCCCAAGTTTGGCTCTCTATTCCTTAGATCCGAAAATTTTAATTTTCATATAAAATAAAATTAATTAATTCATCAACGGCACAAAAAGATTTTCTATACAAATTTCATTGAATTAAAAAATATTTTAGTTTTAGGTATACACATGTTGCTTTATCTTTTTACAATGAATTTTGTAAATGATCAACTGTTATACTAGAACTTTCTCAAAGAATATTCAAAACACTTCTGTGGTTTCAAAGTAAAATTTTGTCTAAAAGAAATCTGCAACTTTTAATGAGCATGCGAAAAAGTTTAGTCATATATGCATCGCTTGCTTTATAATTTGTACTCGCGTCTTGAGTCAGTCATGACTGATAATTATGAACAATGAAGTTCATAACAAAAAATAGTCTCATTTGAGCCGATTCAGCTCAGATCAATGAGTAATGTTGAAAATTTCTGAAGAAACGAGGTTTTTGGAATACAGATAGTTATGGTCAGGCCGAATTTCCAGCAGTATTTTCGCCGAAAATCAGACTTTGAGTCAAAAAAGAAACCGAATTTTCGGTTGATCTCTAATAATAAATAAATGAATGGTATGAAAATTTTTTTAAGAATTTTTATTTTATTTAATTATGTATTTTATATATTTTGATTTAGTTTTACCAAATTGCTTTATTATTCTCCTGTTGGTCTGTGTTCTTACCTTTGGGTAATGCCCTGATGATTTTTGATGCCTTCGGCTTTCTTATTGCCTGTTTTCTACTCATGCTTCTCTATTAGCTGTTGCTTCAACTTGTATCTTTCCCTTACCTGTTCTCTGTAAGTCTTGCTGCCGTTTTCAAAGTAGTAGGATGTGTTCGCTGTGCCTGATGAAGAAAGACTAGTTCTTTCAAAAGGCCTTGCACATTTATTAAAACTTTTATAATGTTTTTAAGAAGTTCTTTTTATCTTACCATTTCACACCAGCATATTTAATTATTGAAAGTGAAAATTTTAGTTATTAACAATAAAAAAAAAGAAAAAAAAGAAACCTTGCAATTCCATTTTAACAGGCTTTACTGCATCTTATTGGAAAACTTAAACATCTTTAAACTACATAACTTTTGAAAAAATGAGTTTTTAGTTTTCAGTTGAAACTTATTTCTTCAAATTGTGCATTGATTATAAAGGGTATTTCCAAATCCCATGTATGTACTTTAAGGAGTGGTGGAGCACTTTGTAAAGAACAGTTTTTGTACAAGAAACTGAGGTCACAATCCATTTATTCAGCCAACAATATGTAGCATGTCCCATTCCTTTCCAAACTTGGATTTTTGCCTATAACTTTAACAATAAAAAATTATTTTTATGAAAATTGCAACAGATTTAACTGTATTTTTGAGTGAGTATATATTTTTTAGTTTTCTGGTTCCTTATACAAAAGTTGTCTGTTTTAGTATGCTATACCCCCCTTAAAGTTTGTAATGCAAGGAATTTCTAATCACCATGTATACATTTAAAACTTATTTTGATATGAAATGGATATTTATTTGTATTTTCTTATTTTACAGACTATTTTCTGAAAATTTGCCGAAAAGAGAATAAACAAGAAGGGAAATTGAAAGAAAGGATAGTAGAAAAGTTTACAGCAAGTAAATTTTGAAGATTTTTGAGGTGAAAAAGATGAAAATTTCTTAAATTTTACTTTAACAAATAATTTTTGAAAGGGGGAAACTATTTGAACCTATAAAAATGGAAGTCAGGAAACATTCTCAATATTTTAATTGTTATAGAATTACGCACAAAGTGTATTTTCATTTTAAGAGTGGCATACTTGCATTTTATGGGATCACCTTTGAAAATATTTGAAGGTAACTGCAATCATTATGTGGTGGATGATAGATTTCATAATCTGTAAAAATGTATGAAGCTGATTGTCTAAAAATTACATTTGTATACTGTGTGTTTCATAAGAATTGAATATTGAAACATTCATTTGAAAAACCTGACTTTTATATATTTGTAATCCAATACTACTTTATATATCAGAAATCAAAAATCTCTTCTAATTTTAATTCTTTCTCACCATTGCAATTATCCAGACACTAAAGTTATATTTCAAAAAGCTCTGAAAATCATCCAACATGCTTACAGATGCTCAATGTAATAAAAATTCCTTCGCTTGTGACAAATGTAAAAGAAATTTTTCTGACCAACTTGAGTTATCTGACCACCTTTGTACACGTACAGCAGAAAATAACTTTTTTTGTGAAATTTGCTTGAAGTATTTTAAGAATTTGAGTCGGTATTTAAGTCATCAACGTATTCATATTAATGAGAAGCTCTTTAAATGTGATATTTGTGATAAAAGATTCTCACTTAAGGCTTATTTGCAAACTCATCAACGTATTCATGAAAAAACTTCTGAAATTTCCAATAGTGAATTTTCCGTAAAAGACAACTCAGGTAAACTTGCTGAAATTGGAAATAACGAATTTTCTGTAAATGATAGCTCAGATAAACATTCTGATTGTTCCATTAAAGATAGATCATATAAATCTACTGAAAGTTGCGATAGTGAATTTCCTGAAAATGATAGCTCTAGCAAACTTACCAAAGAAGTTAGCCCAGTTAAAAATCTCTCATCACATTCAAAAAGAAAGCAATTTTTATGCACTACATGCAATAAAAGTTTTCTAAGAACGAATCATTTGATTAAACATTATCGTACTCATACTGGTGAGAAGCCATTTATTTGTGAAATATGTAAAAAAGCATTCAGTCAACAGCAAAATTTAAAAGAGCATTTTCGGATACATACAAATGAAAAACCTTACACATGTGAGACATGTAACATGGCATTTAGAGTAAAATGTCAATTAACGAGACATTCTTACATTCATATGGGCATAAAGCCCTATAAATGCCATTTATGCAGCAAAAGTTATTTTCAGAAATCTGCTTTAACAGAACATCATATGTATTCTCATACATCAGAAAAACCTTTTGTTTGTGATGTGTGCCAAAAGAGATTCTCATCAAAGGCTGGTTTAAAAGGACATCTCATTGCTCATAAGGATGAGAAACCTTTTGTCTGTGAGACTTGTAACAAAGCATTTAAGAGGATATCACTTTTAAAGAGACATTCCCATATTCATGCAAGTGTTCGTCCCTTTAATTGTCCTGTCTGCAATAAAGGATTCAATCAGAAATCTTCATTAAATAAACATTCACACACACATGAATCAGAAAAATCTTTTATTTGTAAAGTGTGCGGAAAAATATTTTCAAGTGAAAATTACTTAAAGTTACATTCCCTGACTCACGTAAGTGAGAAGTGTTTTGTTTGTGAGGTTTGTGGTAAAAAATTGTCTCATAAAAGTAGTTTAGATCGACATCTCCGTTCTCATACCCACAAGGATTCTTACATTTGCAAGATCTGCAGTAAAGAATGCTTTTCCAAAAGCAGCTTAGAAGAGCATATACTTTATCATTCTGGTGAAAAGCCTCATGTATGCCCAGTATGTAACAAGGCATTTGCTGTGAAAAACTATTTGAGAATGCATTTGCAATGTCATTCAACTGATAAGTCTTTTGTTTGTGAAACTTGTGGCAAAGGGTTTAATACCAAAAGGAAATTAGCTAGACATTCGTATAGGCATGCTGATGAGAAATCTTACATCTGTGAGGTATGTAATAAAAGGTTCGTTTGCTTAGCTTACTTAACAGCACATGCACGTTATCACACTCGCGATGTGTCTTACGTATGCAAGATATGCAACAGATCATTTGGTACAAATGGCAGTTTGAAAAGACATTCTTTATGCCATACAAATGAAAGGCCTTTTGTTTGTACACTATGCAACAGAAGTTTTAAAAGAAAATGCTCTTTGACAATACATCAGTATATTCATTCTAGTGAGAAGCCTTTTGTCTGCAAGACCTGTGATAAAAGATTTTATCAAAAGGGTGCATTAAATCTTCATGTTCAAACCCATGAAAATAATAAGCGTTTTATTTGTGAAGTGTGCAATAAAGCCTTTTTGAGTAGCTCAACCTTAAAAAAACATTGCCGTTCACATACCAATGAAAGACCTTATACTTGTGAAATATGTAATAAAACATTTTCTTTCAGGTCCATTTTAAATGTCCATTATCGCAGCCACACCAAAGAAAAACCCCATATTCGAAAGAATGCAACAACAAAGGACCTATCACCAATATCTAAAAATATGCTTATGTAAGCTCTATGCAAAATAACATTTGTTACCATATGTAAATTCTTATTTTAAAATCCTGAGAAGAAATGTTTTTTGAAGTTCTACACTTATGGAACTTCATCAGCGTTAAATCTCTGTAGTTGCTACCAATTTTTAAAATAGGTGGCTATATTTATTCTTTTTGTTTGTTTAGTTATTTGGACAGGTTCTAACGAGGATAGTCGGGTGCTATATGATTGGTTAACAGTGTATAGGTAACGTTTTGATTTCCCAGCCCAAGACAACTTTTCTAATGTTGTGTAGGTTATAAGAAAAAAGGAGCTGACGTAGATTTGTCTTTTTTTTTTTTTTTTTTTTTTTTGCAAAAGCAAGTGGTTACCAGACAAAAATGGATGAAATAAATGGAACAAAATTAAAATCTACTGCATTTTCATGAATTTGGCATGTAAATTTATATTATGTAATAAATTTTTATTCCTATATGTTTGTTAATAATAAAATATTTTAATAATTAATTGTGTAAGTACTAATGAATTATTGTTTAGGGATCTTAACCTAATAAATACACAAAGCATTTATTAGCTAAATGGTAGCTGAGGAAGAAAAGGAACATCCATATTATATATTTTGATAATAAAATTGTTGCTGAAAAACGGTAAAAATAGCTACTTGATTAGAGGTCCTTTTTCATTTTCGTGTATTGCATGTTAGCAAATTTAAATATTAAAGGGATGCTAAATGTTGGAAAGCAAAAATTCAAATTTTTATTTTAAAGTTAAAATTTATTGTTAGTTTCAAAAATATCAATATAGGTACCATATACTTGGCAGAAGCTTTCATTTCATTCTTATTTTAAAGGTAAGTAGTGAAAGTAATGTACTACAGTGAGCATAAAAAAACAAATTTTAATCACTGAATTTTTCGTCCATTTTTAACGAATTTGCATAAAAAAAATCACTATGGTTCAGAAACTGTGAACTCTGCTGCATCTGAACTGATCCATCCTGCCTGTAAAACATGTTCAAACTTTTATGTTGTGTAACAGATAGAGGATCTATTCTTAAAACATGAAATGCAAGCCTTTATTTTTATAATACACTAGTGAGGTGACAAGTCTGGGCCTTAGGTTAATGTTAGACGAACGTCTGTTTACATGCTTTTTTCCTTAAGCAAAAAAGCGTGCATTAGCCTTATTCATACTCAAAAAACTTCTTGCAGCCATGTATTCCGATTAAGAACCTATTGAAATATTCAAATAATCTGCTTTGTATTACATCTATTCTTCTTCATTTTCTCTAAAACCTTAAAAAAACTGACCACATAATATTTTAAGTTTTAAATAATGGATAACCAGAATTTATAAATTAAGAGTTTCCGTGCATTAATTATGCTTTGTTAACTATTGTTTTGGCACCATCTATCGACAATATGAAACAAAGAAACTATGTTGAAATTATCCTTTTTTATGCATTTTATCAGCTTTGAAGGCATCACAAATAAAATGAATATTTTTCATCAATTCTTATTATAATTAAAATTTAAGGAATGTATAATACAATAGTACAACATATTTTAATCATATCAATGCAAATAAATTTTGAGTTTTAACATAGTAAGTTTGTTGCAAAAAAAAAAAGGCATATTAATGCAATTAATAATTACAATTTACTTTGAGAAATAATGCAGATTAAAATCATTAAAATTTTGCTGTTCATTACAGAATAATTCAAAATTAGTTTCTGAGTAGTAAAATAACTTGCAAGTCACAAAATTAATATTGGCTAAAGAATAATATACAGGGTGTCCGGTCTCAACGGTGTCCAATGGCTAATTCCTAAACCGTTAGTCATAGACATATAGTTCCAATTACAAAAATGTTTTAAACCAGGTAAAGAAATATTTTAAAAGCGATTTGGGTCAATAAAAACATTTCTTAAAAAAATACGAAATTTAAATTTTTATACGGTCCCCCGTTCCTATAAGTTATATTTAGTAAAATTTTCCTAATACACTGATGAGTAAGACAAAAAAAGTTCCATTCGTATAATACTAAAATTGAGCGAGTTATGAAACTTTAGAAATGCATGACTTATGCCACTTTTCTGCTCTGAAAACAAATGAGTTCGGCTTGACTTTGAGGGATCACATACCAAGTGCTTAAAGTATTCGAAGATCTTATTTCATGTGTATCTGTGCTTTGAGAAAAATCGTACAAGTATTACGATTACGTTAACATTTATTAAATTTCAGATTGGCTAAAATAACATATGTTTTATAATGTCAGGATTTGAGACTCTTTCTTTTATGATTTCTTTTTTAAAAAATTATGTTTATGTTACTTCAACTAATTTTTATGTTACTTCAACGATCGTATGTATGTTTTTCCAGTTCAAAATTTGTACTCGAACTTTAACTGACTTTTAAATATCCGATCGAGATTACATTTTACATGCTGGCGCAAATCCAATAACAATCTAATATTATTATAATTTTCGGTGGTTACCATTTATACTTATTTTACAGGATAACACAAACAATTTCGGATAGATTACCGCCAAGAAGTTTAAGACAAAGGTTTTAGATTAGATAATACAAGACTGCGATTGTTGGTTTTTTAAATTTTTATGTATTTTTTAGCACTGAATCCGAAAATTACATCAATTTTTAACCATCATGTCAGGATATTTCACAAATCATAAATTGTTAAATTTAAAGAATAACAAAAATCAGATACTATAAAGTAGAGGAGATGGGTGTGTTTTTTAACTTTTGATAATTGATTTTTACGTACTTTTTTGCACTGAATCTGAAAATGACCTTCATTTTTAACCATCACGTTAGAATTTTTTTGCAAATCGTAAATGTATAAGTTAAAATATAGCGAAAATCTCATACTATAAAACATATGTAAAACTTTTTTTGATTTATTTTATTTTATTTTATTCGATATTTTTGCTTATCCTGGGATTCTTACAGCTAAATAGCTGAGTGGTCCGATGAGATGGGTGAGGAGATTCAATTTTAACTTTGAACTTTTTGACTTTGAAATTTGCGAAAAATCCTGATATGATGGTTAAAAATGAAGGTCAATTTCAGATTCAGCGGTACAGAATACATAAGAATCAATTATCAAAAGCTGAAAAACATGACATAACCCAACTTTTGCAGGCTAGTGTAATCTAATAATATTTTAAAATACATATCATTTTGTAAAGAATTGAGGCTGTTAATTTAGCATCATTCTTTTTAACAAAAATTCTGTTTTTTCTTTCTTCTTAAATGTTTATTGCAAATTGTATATTTGGCATTAATATGTCTAGAATGATTAAAGATTTCAAATTTATATTGCAATGTTAATTTTACTCTTAACCATTTTTTAATACATCTGACGAAATTATATTTCGACTAAATTTGTGAATGACCCCCAATTTGCAGCAAAAAATAGGCTCCAACTTTAAACAGCTATTACTCGGTCAATTTTAATCGTAGAATAACGGGACTTTTTTTGTATTTTTTGTCAGTGTAAAAGGAAAATTTTGCTAAACATAACTTATAGGACCGGGGGACCGTATAAAAATTTAAATTTCGTAATTTTTTAAGAAATGTTTTTATTGACCCAAATCGATTTTAAAATATTTCTTTAATCTAATTTTAAACATTTTTGTAACTGGAACTATATGTCTATGACTAACGGTTTAGGAATTAGCCATTGGACACCATTGAGACCGGACACCCTGTATAAAAAAACATCCTTCTACTCAGTAATATGAATATGTAAAAATACTTTATAACAAGTTTTATAGAATTAAACACAAATTTTCCTATATAATATATATTACAAATGCAATCAATGCAATTTATCTTCTTGTTCCATGCTGTAATTAAAAATATTTTTAATTGTAGTTCTTATAATATTATCAGAAATCAAAGGATAATACTTTTTGATTAACAAAATGCAAAAATCATAAAGTGATGCATGATTTTTTTTAAGTCAAAAAACAAAAGATATTTTTTAATGTAAAATTTTCATGATTAAGTTTACCAAAAAATGTAGATATTTTGATAGAAGTTTATTTTATTTTGTGAACTTAAATTTAAAAAGAAAAAACGTCTACGTTTTTGCCAACCAGCAGTGTTTCTGATTTCTATTCATATTTATTGATCATGTAGAATTTTTTGAATCTCAGAAAGAAAATAGTAATATACCCAATGACATTCGATGCTGCCATCTATAATTAAAAATTAAAACTAAATCTAAATGATCATGTGATGCGTAAGTTGGAAGCAGCAGTGCTACGAACTTATTACTATTTTTTAGTACAAGTCCTGTGGTGGAAAGCCTATCTTAATTGTCCGCCTCTATATTCTATCTTCATGAACTTATCATTGCTTTGAAGATTTTTCATTCACATTCTGTCATTTTTTGATGGGGGTTGTATACTAGTTCTACATAAAATTACAAATTTTAAGTGAGGATAAATAATTCTGTTTAGGAAGAAAATAGTATTTAAATTAAGAAAATTGCCGTACCAAACAATTGAAGAGAATGAGTGGATGAACATGTTAAGTGATAAGGCTTAGATGCTTTACGCACACACACCGTTTTATTGGTTAAAAAAAACGAAAAAAAAATCAACAAACATTGGGACTATTTCCTTCAATGGTAACTTGGCTATGCTTGAATTAAGTTATTGTTGTTGGAATTTGATTTTGCGACCCTCATTTGCATGGTTCTGGAAAGAGGATAAGGAAAATTATTGCGCATGCATTTATTACGTCAATGAGGATGAAATATCGCAAATTACAGAATTTCAAAGCTTATTTTTAAAGCAAATTTTTAGTACTTTTTGTAATGCAGATTTCCGCACTATTTATACTAGGCATTGTAACTTGGGTAAGCAAAATAGTGAAATACTCGGAACTTCTTTGTGGATTTAACAATGTTTACTCTAATGTAACAGACCACTTTAAATCATTAAAATAACGGGATGATTTTATTTGAAAGCTTACAAGAAATTAAGAGTTTGAACTATCTGATATCTACTCTGATGTACAAGGGCATTTTAAAAGCACGAAATGACACAAGTAGCATATTTCCCATAAAATTTATGTTGTAAAGTATGTGTTTTTGCTTTGTTTTGTAAAAATACATCTTTTTTGTGTTTTTTAATACAGTCGGACCTCTATTTAACGAACCTCTATTTTGCGAACTTTTCCTTGGAACCAAGAACATTTTACGAATTTCTTCGTAAAATAACCTCCAAATAGCGAAGTGCATTCTCTATTTAACGAACTTTTTCTTGTGATCTAAATTTTCTTTTCTCCCCATTTCTCAAAATATTTCTGGACATTTCAAACTTATTCTTTGTTCAAACACATTTTATGATGTTCAATGGCCTTGAACTGGTTTTACCAGGCGCTTTCTTTGTCAACAGTGAGAATTCGGTATGTACGGAAGCCGAAGACGATAATCCCTTAGAGTACCTTTTAAAAATGTGGATACAGATGAGAAAAAAAGAAAAAATTAACCGTGATGTGCTGATTGTATTTCACTTAATTCTGAAATTGAGACCTCGGAAACACTATCCGAATTTGATATTTTCGATAGTGTGAAAAATAAAAACAATACAGCAATGAATTGCGATGAAGACGAATATGATGATGATGGAAATAAACATGATGCAGGGATTAACAAAACTTCGTATGATGAAATGCTAAAATCATTTGAAAGAATCCGACGTGGATTATACTTAGAAGAAAATACGCATGAAGGGGTTTTTGGTGCATTGCAAAGATGTGAGACGTATTATGAGAGAAAGCACTTTTTAAAAGAAAAAACTCAGGCAAAATTAACAGTTTTTCAGAAATTAAATTTAAGGACGCATATGTTAATGTGTGGTTAAAATTATTTGTTATAATAATAATAAATACGACAATGTCATTAAAATTCGTTAATTTTAATCTAAAACTATTTATTTTAAACAGAAAATACAGTGTATTCCCGGACAATGTTTTGTTTTCCTTGTAGATTTCAAAGATTTAAACACATAGTAAAAATGAATCGATGATGGATAGTGGTGGGTAAAATAAATAAAATAAATCGATATAATTTATTAAAAAAAATGTGATTAATTACTTTTAGTAAAAATATTTAAGGTTTATGAATTTAAAATCTGTTTTATGTAGTTTAAGTTATTTTAAAAGGTGAATCTCTATTTAACGAATTTTCCATATAACGAACTATTTTCCGGGATTTAGCGACTTCGTTAAATAGAGGTTCGACTGTACATCATTATTTATAAGTAGTGTATTTCCCATGATTCAAAGTTGTCCACGCATTAGAAAACAGTAGTTTGGCGTGAACTAGAAAAGCGTGCCATTCTAAAAGTCGCCAAACACCCATGCAATGTCGAAGCACATCTGTTCAAAAATACTTAACATGTTCATTCATTCAGCGCTTCATTTGTGACTTTGTTCTAGTAATTTCATTGCCAGATCTAATAATTCATTTGGAAAAAGATACATCAAATGCTAAAGACCAAGTTTTTTCTGTTCCCTGAAAAAAAGCAGAAATAGCCATTTGTCTGGATAATATATTTTCTTTCAATTTGCTTAAAAAAAGGCTTAGGGGATATATAGAACGAAATTGTACCAAACTCTGAAATTTTGAATACGAACACACAAATTTGAGATCATATTTGTATTTTTCAAAAAATTGTACCTTTAGGTACGAAATGGGGAGCTGTTCAATAAAGTATTTTACAAATTATGAAGATTTAAAATTTTGAATTCATAGTGTTAACTTAATACACTTGTAGTTTTTTTTAAAGCATAATGAAAAAAGTCCTTTCGGCCAGTGCCGGGGGAAAGAGGTAGCTTTCATATTCCTTATTTTAAAAAAGCCAACTTGTATTATTCAAACACACGAAGCTAAATATAGTGGAAACCGAATATAGGAGACTCAATACTAATTTTTATCAATATAATGAATGAGAATTTCCCGAAATTAGTCAGCTTTATCCAAGCTGTTTTTCTTTAAAGTAACTTATATTTGGCTGCCAAATTCGGCGATTTCTTAAAGTGCCTGCCATTTTAAGACAACATGGTGGATGAGGCTAACCAGTGAACTTGGTCGAGACCTTAGTAATTGCTATGCACATGCTCACTCACATCGGAATCGGTTGATATATACGAGTGCTGTCGCCGGCAAAAAATCAGATTTTACAAAATGTCACCCACATTAGAAATTGAAACTGCTATATCTGAGCCATTTTTTAAGATAAAGACAAACAAAAAATGCTCCTGAATCCTTATATCAAGGTCGAATACTTAAGAAAGAAACCTTTTTCAATTTCTGATTTTTTTGCACCTCATTTTAAATATAATTTTTTTTTAATTTAATGGCCGCCATTTTGAAACAAGATGGCTGATAAAGCGAACTTGGTCGAGATATTGATGTATAGTATGTACATGCCTTTTTACATCGAAATAGGCGAATACGTGTGTTATCGCGTGACAAATACAAGATCGTTTCAAAATGTTAGCCATGCTAGAAATTCAAAGTGCTATAATTCAACCATTTTTTAAGATATAAACAAAAGAACAAATTTTCAGAAACAAAAACTGCTCCGGAATCTTTGTATCAAGGCCAAACACATAAAAAAAATCTTTTTCATTTTCCAATTTTTTAATACATCATTTTAAATTTAAATTTTTTTAAATGGCAACCCTTTTGAAACAAGATGGCGAATGAAGCTGGCCAACGAACTCGGTCGAGACATTGGTATGTACTATGTACAGACCAAGTTCCATCGAAATCGGTTCATAAATACGCCTTTTATCGCGTGACAAAAATCAGGTCGTTTTAAAATGTCAGCCACAATAGAAATTCAAAATGCTATAACTCAGCCATTTTTTTTAGATATAGACGAAACAAATACTGTTCCGGAATCTTTGTATTAAGGTCAAACACATACGAAAAAAATCTTTTTCATTTTCAAATTTTTTGGTATCTCATTTTAAAATTTTTTAAATGTCCGCCATTTTGAAACAAGATGGCGGATGAAGCTGGCCAACGAACTCGGCCGATATATTTGTATGTACTATGTGTACTATGTACACACCAAGGTACATCCAAATCGGTTCATAAATACGCCTGTTATCACGTGACAAAAATCAGGACGTTTCAAAATGTCAGCCACGCTAGAAATTCAAAATGCTATAACTCAGCCATTTTTTAAGATATAGACGAAAAAAAACCTGCTCCCGAATCTTTTTATCAAGGTCAAACACATAAGAAAAAAACATTTTTTCAATTTTTTGGTACCACATTTCAAATTTAAATTTTTCTTAAAAATTTAAATGGCCGCCATTTTTAAACAAGATGGCGGATGAAGCTGGCCAACGAACTCGGTCAAGACATTGGTATGTACTATGTATAAACGAAGTTACATCCAAATCGGTTCATAAATACGCCTTTTATCGCGTGACAAAATTCAGGACGTTTCAAAATGTCAGCCACGCCAGAAATTCAAAATGCTATAACTCAGCCATTTTTTAAGATATAGACGAAACAAAAACTGCTCCGGAATCTTTGTATAAAGGTCAAATACATAAGAAAAAAATATTTTTCCATTTTAAATTTTTTGTTAACACATTTCAAATTTCAAATTTTTTTTTCAAATTTTTAATGGCCGCCATTTTGAAACAAAATAGCGGATGTAGCTGGCCAACGAACTCGGTCGAGGCATTGGTATGTACTATGTACACACCGAATTACATCGAAATCGGTTCATAAATACGAGAGTTACAGTGTGACAAAGGTCATATATATATATATATATATATATATATATATATATATATATATATATATATACAGGGTGATTCATAAAAGATGGGCAGAACTTTAAGGGGTTATAGTACACTTAAAGACAAATAATATTAAATAGGAGACTAAGGGTCCCAGACGTATTCCCAAGGAGATAGGGGGCATTAAAGTTTAGGGACCGAAATTTCTAATGATTATAAAACATGGAAAAATTGGTCGATTCGTTTGCGGTTTTTGCAAAAAATTTTCTTTATGCCAGTATTTTCTTGAAATAAAATTTTAAAGTTCAATTTCAAAAAATGCCGATAGGGGGCGCTTTAGACTTTGGAGTAATAAACAACTATTTTTTAACGTTATTTTTTGTATTTCTTTAAATGATTTCGAAAGCTTAGACTTAAACTTAAATTTTGATCTAAAAATCTGAGTCCTAACGAGTAGTTAAGTAGCGTAAACTGAAATTTGAAATTTGAAACCCTTCTCCCACCAGAACAAAAATCAGTTATTCCCGATCTTTGTGTCGTAGATTAGGCTCTAACTACTGCCGCGTTTTGCTAAAATTATTCTTTATGTCAGTATTTTCTTGAAAATAAATTTTAAAGAAAATTTTCAAAAAATTCCGATAGAGGGCGCTTTAGACTTTGGAGTAACGAACAACTATTTTATACCGTTATTTTTTGTGTCTCATTAAATGCTTTCTAAAGCTTAGACTTAAATTTTCAGCCCAAAATCTGAATCGTTAGACGTGGTTAAGTTTCTGGGGAGAGGGGTTTGAAATTTCTACTCCTGAGCACAGTTCAGTTTACCATGTCCACACATTGTGTGCTGTGATACGAGGTAAAAAGACACAAATTAGGATTATGTTACCAAAGCATATTTATTAACATGTAATTACAATAAATGTTCAAAATTGTGACCACCAGAGGTTATGCACGCAGAACAACGGCGAAGAATGGAACGGCGAACATTCGCGAAAACATCAGGCTTTTCGAGCACTTCCCCTACAGCGGCGGAAAGTCTGGCGACCAGTTCCTCGGGGGATTCAATGGGTGTCTCATACATAAGAGCCTTCAATCGTCCCCAAAAAAAGAAATCGAGGGGTGAAAGATCTGGCGAGCGAGCAGGCCAAGCAACAGGACCACCTCGACCAATCCATCTGTTCGGAAATGTGATGTCCAGATAGTTGCGGACGTCTCGTACGTAATGGGCTGGCGCTCCATCGTGCTGGAACCACATGACCCGCCGGATGCGTGGAGGAACAACGTTTAACAGGTCTGGCAGCACATGTTGCAGAAATGTGAGGTATGTTTTACCGTTGAGGCGTTCAGGAAGAAGGTACGGTCCGATTAGGTGGTCTCCGAGGATTCCTGCCCAAACATTGATGGAAAAGCGTCTCTGATGAGCATGTGGATACGTAGCATGTGGATTGACATCCGCCCATACATGTGCATTGTGTGTGTTAAATGTACCTTCACGTGTGAAGGTACATTCATCGGTGAAAAGCACAGTTCGTCCAAAATGTGGATTTAGCGCGTTCTGCTGCAGAAACCAGCGGGCGAATTCAATACGATTTGGATAATCCCCTGGAGACAGTTTCTGGACTCGTTGCACATGAAACGGGAGCAAATGTTCATCCTTCAGTACCCTCCAAGTCATGGACTGTGAGGTATCCACCTGCCTAGCCACTGTTCGTGTACTTGTACTTGGCTGCGCCGCTACTACATCCAGAATGGCTTCTGCAACAACTACTGATTCGTCCTTTTTTGCACGACCTGCATTCGACCGGGAAGCGAGAAATGATCCCGTCTCACACAACTGTCTGTGCAAGCGCTCGAAAGTTTTGCGGTTAGGCAACCGCCTGTTGGGAAATCGCTCTCAGTACATTCGTTGTGCCTCTGCACCATTTCCATCTGCCGCTCCGTAAATTAAATGCATCTCAGCCTTTTCCTTATTCGTGAAGGGCACCATCTTCCGATTCATTACTACAGCGACTTACACTTGACTCACCGTTCAGTGGTTTTTATGCCTGAATCGTGTCGAAATTTTGCATACGTGTTCTTCTTCTTCCCCATTTGACATTTGCATACTTTCTGTTTCCTTCTTCACCCGGTGACTAGCGTCAGGAATGGAGCTTTAACGTTTGCATGAGCGACGTTTCCAACTGTGCCAGTGCCTTTATGAGTGAATTCCGACTATGCAGTCCTTGACGAAAGTTGTATTTTTGCCTCGTATCACAGCACAGAATCGTTGGGCATGGTTAAGTAGTGCAAACTGAACTATGTTCAGAAGTTGAAATTTGAACCCCCTCCCCTCGCTACTGAACCACGCTCAGCGATTCAGATTTTGAGCTGAAAATTTAAGTTTAAGTCTAAGCTTTAGAAAGCATTTAATGAGACACAAAAAATAACGGCATAAAATAGTTGTTCGTTACTCCAAAGTCTAAAGCGCCCTCTATCGGAATTTTTTGAAAATTTTCTTTAAAATTTATTTTCAAGAAAATACTGACATAAAGAATAATTTTAGCAAAACGCGGCAGTAGTTAGAG
Source organism: Maratus speciosus (assembly GCA_963932465.1). NCBI lineage: Eukaryota > Metazoa > Arthropoda > Arachnida > Araneae > Salticidae > Maratus > Maratus speciosus. The sequence continues at coordinate 14,486,251 of OZ010797.1, forward strand.
CCTAATCTACGACACAAAGATCAGGAATAACTGATTTTTGTTCTGGGGGGAGAAGGGTTTCAAATTTCAAATTTCAGTTTACGCTACTTAACTACTCGTTAGGACTCAGATTTTTAGATCAAAATTTAAGTTTAAGTCTAAGCTTTCGAAATCATTTAAAGAAATACAAAAAATAACGTTAAAAAATAGTTGTTTGTTACTCCAAAGTCTAAAGCGCCCCCTATCGGCATTTTTTGAAATTGAACTTTAAAATTTTATTTCAAGAAAATACTGGCATAAAGAAAATTTTTTGCAAAAACCGCAAACGAATCGACCAATTTTTCCATGTTTTATAATCATTTGAAATTTCGGACCCTAAACTTTAATGCCCCCTATCTCCTTGGGAATACGTCTGGGACCCTTAGTCTCCTATTTAATATTATTTGTCTTTAAGTGTACTATAACCCCTTAAAGTTCTGCCCATCTTTTATGAATCACCCTGTATATATCAATTTTGAACGAAGGGTGGTTTCGGGGTCTGAGGGTCATGATCGATGAAAATATACCAAAATTTTTTGAAATCGCTTTCCTCCGAACGGCTGCAATAGGTAGCTTTTTGTAATGAAAGCTACCTAAAAACTACCCGATGTAATCTGTAATTTTGGAATTAAACATTTGAAACTTCTGGAAAATGATTTCTGTTAAAAATTGTATAGGTTACAAATCATAAATTTTTTTTATATTAATGTAAAACTACGTAGAGTATGAAATAAATTTTTGAAAAAAAAAATATGTATTGTACTCTATAATTTTTTTTATAGAATTTTTTATAGATATATTTATTTTATTTCTAGAAGCTTCACATATGTGAATCCAAAAGTACAATTCAATCCATCAACTAGTTTTTAAGTTATGCTTAAAAAAACTGCAGACAGTTTGTTTTAAAACGATTAAAAATGAATTTTAACATTAGGAGTTCAAGATTTTAAGTTCGCATAATTCCTAAATTTCTACAAAGGTTGACTTGTTTGGTATCGTAGGATAAGATTTTCTGAAAAATATTAATATGATGAAGAAATTAGGTACTGGTATTCAAAATTTCTGAGTTTGGTACAATTTTTGGTATTGTATGTTAGCAAAGTGCAAATCTCGCAGATATTACTATTCGCCATGCTTTATAGCGGCTTTTATGTTGCATGAGTGTGAACTATAAACAATGCTTTGATGTTGAGATAACATGTCTTAATTTATGGTATTCTTTCTTTCTTTTTATTGTTGTTTTATAAATGAAGTGAGTGAAATGTATGTTTTAAATATATATGTTACCGGCCAAACCCGATTTTAGGCCAAACTAGTTTATCCTAACGCGCATAGGATAAACTAGTTTTTCCTAGGCCAAACTAGTTTATCCCAACGCCCATAGAATAAACTAATTTTTCCTTGGCCAAACTAGTATATCCTAACGCCCATAGGATAAACTAGTTTTTCCTAGGTCAAACTAGTTTAGCCTAACGCTCATAGGATAAACTAGTTTATCCTGCTATTCATTGGTCTGAACTAGTTTATCCTAGGCCGGCTCAATTTGGCGTGATTTTATAGATCCCAAAGAACACCACGCCGCCAACCTTCTAGTTTATCCTAGGCGATGCAATTTGACATGAGTCAATCCATTTCAAGTGGCCCAGCACTGGTTGCTCGACCATTTTTAAAAAATCTGAAATTTTTTGTACAACAAGACTAACATGATGGAAGTTGAAAATGACTATTATTTTAATTTTATTAATTTTTGTTTGTGCATGGCGGCCATCTTTGTTTCATCGTCTGCAGCAATTTTCCCACAGGAAGGGTTTACGGAATTGTAAATAATTCATCGTTTATTTATCCAATTCAAGTGCGGATTAAAGCAATTTGCACAGAATACATTGGACTAAAAATTTGGTAATGGAGTAGTTTCCGAAACTAACTGCTTATTGGTAAAATTTAAGCATAAAGTTTCAGTTTTTTTCCAAAATTTGTCCGTTTACAAGAGGAAATTTTTCTAGCGAGGAAAACTGTCAACATGAGATAACTTGTTTTACAAATAGGCCGAAAGTGCTTGTACTCGCACGCCGAGTTCCAGATCTGGGACTTGAATTCTCTTCGCTAAAAAAAATCCCAAATTTTTAAAAAATGACAAAAATCGCACTTTTCAGGCTTTGATATCTCTGGTGGGGTACGAGATAAAAATCTGAAATTTTTTTTAATAAGAATATTGTATGGTAGTGTTATGCACAAGAAATTTCAGGATGGAGATTTGACTACAAGCTGAGATATGGCAAGGGCAACATGTCAAAACAATACTGCCAAACTATTGTTTTGTTCTAGTCACAGCTAAGTATTTATCTCAGAGTATCATTTAAATTTATTTTTTAGATTATCTTGAAATAATAGTAACAGAAAATAAAGCTTTTTGCAATTAATTTAAAAAATAATTATGCCTAAGGCCTACATTTTGTATGGTTTCAGTAATTTTTGTTGTAATTTTAGTAACTAAAAGAAACCTCAGCACTTTAACATATATATATACAAGACCTGAGACAAAAACAGAATAGGGAAAGAGAAAAGCTGTTAATGTTGGCATACTTGTTGAGACATGATCAAACGTATCAAAACACATTCCTGCTTGTTGGTTTAAAAACCACAATTTTTATGCTGCTTGCCAGTCCCTGAAACTTGTTCCTACCATAAGTATGTTCCTGTAAATGAAACATTATGCGATGTTACCATGCATCAGCCTCAAGTAATTTTCAGAAAGTAAAGATACCCAATGCCTTTTCAAAATTTATACTGCAGAAAAATCACATTTTTGCATAAGAAGTAAGCTAGGAATTATTAATGAATTAAGACTTGCACATAGTGATTTCAAAGTATATTTCAATGATCCAGCAGGGCCAAGATCTTCAATCAAGTTATCAAGAGATGATAAGACTTGGTTCCTACAAATAAAATTTTGAGAAAGATCAAAATTGTGGTTTTTGAACCAACAAGCAAGAATGTGTTTTGACACGTTTGATCATGTCTCAACAAATATGACAACATTAACAGCTTTTTTTCCCCTTTGTTGTTTTTGTCTCAGGTCTTGTATAAAAATATTTTTTTTTCTTTATGTAAAAGTACTGAGGTTTCTTTTAGTTACTAAAATTACTTACAACAAAAATAACTGAAACCATACAAAATGTGTGGCCTTAGGCATAATTATTTTTTTAATTAATTGCTAAGCTTTGCAAAGGGCTTTATTTTCTGTTACTATTATTTAAAGGTAATCAAAACATAAATTTAAATGACACTTTGATATAAATACTTAGTTATGACTCCAACAAAACAATAGTTTGGCAGTATTGTTTTGACATGTTGCCCTTGCCATATCTCAGCTTGTAGTGCAATCTCCATCCTGAAATTTCTTGTGCATAACACTACCATACAATACTCTTATAAAAAAAATTTCAGATTTTTATCTCGTGCCCCACCAGAGATATCAAAGCCTGAAAAGTGCAATTTTTGATATTTTAAAAAAGTTTGGGATTTTTTTTAGCGAAGAGAAAGTAAGTCCCAGATCTGGAACTCGGCGTGCGAGTACAAGTACTTTCGGTCTATTTGTAAAACAAAATTATGTCATGCGACAATATTCCTTGCTAGAAAAATTTCCTCTTGTAAACGGACAAATTTTGGAAAAAAACTGAAACTTTATGCTTAAATTTTACCAATAAGCAGTTAGTTTCGGAAACTACTCCATTACCAAATTTTTAGCCCAATGTATTCTGTACAAATTGCTTTAATTCGCAGTTGAATTGGATAAATAAACGATGAATTATTTACAATTCCGTAAACCCTTCTTGTGAGAAAATTGCTGCAGACGATGAAACAAAGATGTCCGCCATGCACAAACAAAAATTAATAAAATTAAAATAATAATCATTTTGAACTTCCATCATGTTAGGGTTGTTGTACAAAAAGTTTCAGATTTTTTAAAAATAGTCAAGCAACGAATTGATGATTTTCTGGACCACTTGAAATGGGTTGACCCACATGCATTTATTAATCCCAACTGCCGCTCCGGCGCCAACCTTGTGTAAAATAGTATTGCCGTCAACCCTGTATAGTAAATTTTATTCGAAGGAGAGTGGGATACTTTCCCCTTATCTTCCCCATTTCACTGCCAGTTTTTCACAGGTAGTTACAAAATATGTTCCATATGACAAATTGTGTGCTGGAGGACAAAAGAATGGGATGAGAGGTTATCATAAAATTTAGGAGAGGAAGAATTTACAGGATTGATTAATAATGTACAGTATAATCTCGAAAATCCGGTATCGTCGGGACAAGGACTTTACTGGATTTTTGAAAATTCCAGATTTCTGAAAGAATATCAAATGTACTTTTGATAGCCTTAATGGTGCGTTTATTCATTAATAATTCAAAGTCAAGTGATATTTACGTGATAAAAAAAATAAACATAGAAAAAACAGTGATTTTTTAAAATTTATTTTTCCAGGTCCAAGTTTGACTTAAAAAAATATTTTTAACCATTTAATCGTCCTGCAGAATTTGTCATATGTTTAACGATTCACAAAATAATAGTTATGAAAAGAATTTGTATGAGGATTTGTTTTTGATAACCTTACAAATTTATTTATACTATGCATTTCAAAAAATTAACATTAAAATCAGTTTTGTGTTAAATACGGCTTTGAATTCAAAAGTAATGTGGCGGAAAAACACAGTTAGGACGCTTAAAGGGTTTTAAGCTACCATTATTCCACAACTAAAATTATATTTAAAGAACATGTACATTTATACGGATGGGGATACAGTACTTTAAAACCTGTTAAAAGAATCTGTGTATGGTGAAATCATGTTTTAAACGGAATTTTTTTTTAATCGGTACAAATTGGATATAATAATCCGTTTAAAAAAAACGTAATACATTTGCTAGATGCGACGGACCTGCTAATAAAGGAACTTAATTATAACAAAGTTTTTTTCTCTTCTATGTGATTCCGTCTTAGAAGGTTTTTCTACATAAAATTTTTCAGATTTTCAAGTCTCAAGCCCTGTAAAAAATTAATGGTATTAGTAATTACTCAGATATTTATGAATGGAGATTCATTGAAAAATAAATATAGTTTACAATAGAATCAATATTGTTAATCCACATTCTATGGCTTGGACATTTAAAAAATTCAAAAATTCTATACAATAAAATCTTAACATAAATCTCACAATAAAATCTTAATAAGACGGAATTTCATAGGAAAGAAAATAATCCGTTATAGGCAGGTTCCCTTATTAGTAGGTTCGTCGTCTGTAGTACATGCATTACATTCTCTTACAAGTACTAATATCCTCATTTTACATAGATCATTATATTTTTTGTTACACACGGGATTCCGCCATAGGCAGGGTATTTTTCTCAGAGTTTACGTACTTTAATTTTATTACCTAAAAATGCATCTACTCATCTTAAAAAAATTAAAATAATAATAAATATATAAATTTTAATTGTGGAATAATAGCGATTATGTGCATTTAAAAAAAAAGTTGAGCCGGGGGGGCCAAATGTTACTGATACTTTTACTGAACAGACCAGAGATCCTGCCGGTTCAAATGATTTTCATATGAGCTGGGTTGGAAATTGGACTGAAAATTTCTTCCTGTGCAGACCTCAAGAAGAATGCAGTGCAGTCCCGACTTCAGCAGAAAAAAAATTGAGTCCCGGTCCATCTGTGTCCGAACCTCTCGAAAAAAGTAATCCCCAAACCAATCCCGGACCGAGTGTCGGGAAGGAAAATTGGGCGGGCCTGTAAAGATCTTTACATCGAATAAATCAAAAGACTAGCTCACAAAATTTTGTAAATTTGGAAGCTAAACTTCCACTACATTAAAAAATAATAATAATAAAATATTAAAATGAGTTTTTAGTGAACTTCGCTGTTTTGCATAGATGTGTTTGAGTTCAACGGATTCGTTTGAAATATTTTGAATTTCAGCGTGAACTTGACTCATTTTTAAGAAATTGAATTTGAGTTTCAATTAGTTCGTTTTTTTGTGAGCATGCTCAACACTGGTTGGCATCAATCAAAGTACGTCAAATTGGATTGGCCTTGGATAAACTAGAAGGTTGGTGCCGAAGTGGTCTTTGGGATCAATATAAACACGCCAAATCGAATTGGCCTAGGATAAACTAGTTCAGACCAATGAATAGCAGGCTAAACTAGTTTGTCCTATGAGCGTTAGGCCAAACTAGTATGGCCTAGGAAAAACTAGTTTATCCTATGGGCGTTAGAATAAACTAGTTTGGCCTAGGAAAAACTAGTTTGTCCGATGCGCGTTAGGATAAACTAGTTCGGCCTATAGGCCAATCTAGTTTGGCCTAAAATCGGGTTTGGCCGGTAACACATATATATATAATACATGTATTTTAAATTTTTTGTAATTTTTTGTACAGTGAATTCTCGATGTCGAATATTCATTTAAGTCGAAGTTTACATAAAGTCCCAACCCCTTTATAACAATTCAATAATAAACTTTCTCGTTCTGTTGAAGTCTACATCTTTTAACTGTTTTTTTTGACTGAGAAATAACAGTGCAGAGTCAGAATTGATAAAAAATGGTCACTGGTCTCAGGGACCAGTTAGCATGAGAATTTATTGATCCGCAGCTATAATCACTGGTCCGCTACATAAAATTCTATTAAGTTCCTTTGACCCCACCTTGAATATAAACCAAATTTACTTTGCAGTTATCCAAAATTTTCAGCATAATAAAATATAAAATAAAATAAAATAAAATCGTGATTTGTAATCAGTTGTGGTTTTCTCAGGGCTGAGAAAATTTACGTTTGCCTGTCAGAGCGGGCAAAAAAGTTACTGGTCCGATTGAATTTTCGATGGTCTCAGACCAGCGGACCACCAAGGATTTCGAACACTGCAGTAATTGGTCTATTTCTTAATTTTTTAGCCACTGCTCAAAACTACTGGCACTTTCTGTTAGATAAAACATTTTTGCAATTTGAATTGCAAAAGTTGTGTTAAAGTTTCCAATATGGATGAAATTGGACATTTTTGTAAATGTTTTACAAAAAGTGAGAGACTTTCTAACTTCTGAAAGATAAAAAAAGTTCCTTCCAGTGGTGTAGTCGTATAAAAAACAAAAAACAGAGGGTATACTCTAGTGTATATATACTATAGCTTTCTTGAGAAACGTAGGGTATACGGTGTTCCTTAAAAGAATCCATAGGGTATACGGCGTGTACCCTCCACTACATCCCTGATTCCTTCAAACAGTCATCATTGACAAGTTTGATTTTTTTCAGAAATTTTGAGTTTATTGTATATTTTATGTACTTATTAAATTATATTTTCCTTTATTGCTCATTTTGCCAGACTATATTATCTAATATATAAAAATGAAAGTTTGTCTGTCTGTCTGTAATTCTATACAAATCCACAGTTTGGAAGCCAGAATTGTGAAATGCTACGTTACATGTGTATTAAAACATGGCCGAGGCAACTAAAGTAATCCGGAATTGAAATAATTTATGGTTAATTTTTAATAAATAAAAAACATCCATTTAACAGCAATTTCCTGTCAAATTTAAACATTTTTCGTTATAGAACTTGCCAAGTATTAAAATCAACAATAAAATTCTTACCACAACAATTACTTTTTTATTGCAATATTTCATGAATATTACATCATAACTTTTCTATTGCAAGATTTTCACGTGAAAAATGAAATAAATAGTTTGACGAATTAAAAAAAAAGAATATTACGGTTATAACTTTCTATTGCAAGATTTCCACGTGGAAAATGAAATAAATAGTTTGGTGAATTTAAAAAAGAAGTTAATATTACGTCATATTGGAAATATAATGGACGTCAGCAGCTGACTATATAACGTCATATGAGTTTGAAAAAACATATTGAAACATGATAAAAACCCGATTATGGAAATATTGGTTTATTTTAACTGCTTTTTTTAATTGTTTGTTTTATGCTGTATGTTTAATTTTGAAATTGATTTTTCAAAACAAATATTCTTAAAATTCCAGACGACGCAGAGTACTTTAGCTAGTTAAATTCTATTTTTCTTTATTGCTCATTTTGCCAGACTCCATTATTACAGAATAATTGCAAATCCTGTCTATATGATTGAACTATTTTCCATGTATTTTCTGTGCGTTTAAGGATTTTCCATAACGTTAATATTTTTGCCGGTCCCTTCGATTTTGACTTATCGAGATTTCACTGTATTTCAAATAAAAATTTATGTATTTTAGATTTGGTGATTAAAAGGTTTATATTTTAAGTGAAATAAATGTAATACAAATGATTGCAATGAGAGCAATATTTGCTGATTCATTACTTGTGCCCAACTGACACAAAAGCAGGTTTGGCATGGTTTAACCTCTTCGGGACCGGTGGCTCTTACACAAATTCTATTCAGTTGGTACCACATTTTTTTTAATAAGTTACCTTTACTTAAATAATCCCGAAAATGCTCCAATTAAATAAGGCAAAAATTACTTTTATATTTTACTGGGACCAAAAACAAATTCTGTAAGCACTTTTTGAAAGTGCATATATACATCCATGTTCCTGATCGGGTTAAACCAAGTGGTTTTTAGAACATCTCTAATACATTATTAGGTATTACTTGGTTATCCCATCAACCAAAAAACTGTCGCCAAACTTAAAGATTAAATGTCAATAATGGATGATCGTAAATGTCACATTCACTTGACATTAAATATGTGTTTGTTACGTCATCAAGTCTTTTTAATTCGACATTTTATTTGTATTTTTTAATGTTTTACTAATTTTATTTGGGTACTATTTGATTATCACGTCGACCAAAAAACTATCACCAAACTATAAGATTAAATGCCAATAATGGTTGATTGTAAATGTCACAATCTCTTGACATTAAAAACGATATACGTGTTTGTTACGTCATCAAGTGATTTTTATTTCGACTTTTTATTTGTATGTTTATTAATGTTTTACTAATTTATTTGTTCTTTCATTAATTAAAATAAAAATTATGTTTATATATTTTTTTTTTTTGCTGTCAAATATTTTTATTAACCCTTTGTGACTGAACAACTTCGATTTGAAAAATATTTTCTCATGTGTCAGAATACATCATTTTAAACAAGTAAAAAATAATTTTAAAAATCTCTAATTTTCTGATACAAATTAGTAAAGATTACGAACTTACTTTTGTTAAAAATCTAGTTGGGACGTCTCCAATCTTTTTAATTTGAAATAAATTACAAAGTCCATTTTCGTAATAATGATTTGTAACCACTTAAATGATAAATAAATCTTTGGTGTGAAAAATTAACTCAGTATTGCACTCTGTTGAGAATTCTGTGAATAGTTTATATTAACTATTGTTTTGGGAGATAGCAGCAATCAATAAAATTGTCTTCTATAGAGATATGGAATATGTTGCAGATAATGCTAAATCATGATACAAAGGTAAATAATGCAGCATTGTCGGGACTGAGAATAAATTGTATTTTTGAAAATTCCAGATTCCTGAAAGAATATCAAACGTATTCCTCATACTCTTAATGGTGCCTTTAGTAGTAAAAAATTTAATTCATAACCAAGTAATATTTATATAAGAAAAAGAGAAAATAAAACGTTAACAAAATCTATAGATACTTAAATTTTCTTATACCTATATTTCAGGCATTATAGTAGCCACCAGTATAGACACTTTTACCACATTTGTTTTACATTAATATATAAAGATTCATGACACTTAATTTTCATTTTAAAAAATCCTTTATCTTTCGTTTTGCACATATTAAAATCGAAAATTATATTTTACATTTCTTTACTTTTCCTAAAAAAAACACATTTTTTTACTTAAAAAGGACATAAATTCCGGTATATCGTTAAAACTATGCTATTTACAAATATATACTGCATTGTCCATACTCTTTGGCACTTCTCTGAAAAAACGTTTTCGTCCATTTCTTGGACTTCATCAGTTTCGTGCCAAAGAGTATGGACAATGCAGTATATATTTATAAATAGCATAGTTTTAACGATATACCGGAATTTATGTCCTTTTTAAGTAAAAAAAAAAAAAAAAAAGTGTTTTTTTTAGGAAAAGTAAAGAAATGTAAAATATAATTTTCGATTTTAATATGTACAAAACGAAAGATAAAGGATTTTTTAAAATGAAAATTAAGTGTCATGAATCTTTATATATTAATGTAAAACAAATGTGGTAAAAGTGTCTATACTGGTGGCTACTATAATGCCTGAAATATAGGTATAAGAAAATTTAAGTGTAATATGGGCATTAAATGAGACAGAAATTACTGTCGAAAAACACTGGCTTCTATAGATATTTTCTGTGTTACAAAAGAAGTCTAATAAACAGTAAAGTCACTTCTGAAACATCAATGCTAATTTTATTTGCTTCCATTTTTTTTTTGCTATTTTTAACATGTTTTTCTCAAATCTTATACAAGTGAAGAATACATATTTATGAAATAGACACTTTTTTCGTACAGTCTTGTTTCTTTAACGCAGATATTAATTCTCCAGTCAAATTCATGCATTTTTTCAGTGACACGTTTTCTTCTGTCGGCTCCTTGTCCTTGTTACTGTGAGATAATACAGTATGGGACCCGTTATTCTGAAACCTCGTTTCCAGAATGTTCCGAAATCCGGAATGCAGAAGGATAACTGAAAAATAATTTGTTTCGTTTCAAAAACGTAAAATCGTGCAATATTTTTTAATGGTGTGAATGAGCATGAAGTTGAAGACTTTAAAATTTAAAAAGAGAAAGAAATTATTACAAATCTGCTGGACTAAGCTAAAGAACTTTCACGTTCAGAAGCTCAATTGTTAGATCAAAAACCAGTAGAAGATTGTCTAATTGCTGATGACGATACTCCTGTAAGTGATCAGATGACTGGCAGTGAGATTTGTGACATAATACCAAGGGATATGTCTAATGGAAGTGAAGATGATGACAAGCAGAATGAGGTGGTAAAAAGATTTCAAATGAGCTATTAATATTTTTCAATTGAACAGATGATTTGTGGAATGCAACAAACAAGCTACTCCCACAAACAGCAAATCGTGCCAGTATACAGAAGCAATTAGTGCAAAAGACACACTATAAACAACCAATCTTAATAAAAATATTCTAAAAAACCAAATTAAAGAGCTCTTCCAACCAACCAAACCAAAACACCACAAAACCAAACCAAATCTCTCTTCTTATATGCTAATGTAATTTTCTTTTTTATTTGAATTGTAATTTAGAAGGTTTTTTTATTTTGTGTAAATAAGTTATTAACTAATTTATAATTATGTATTTTCATATATTATTCATATTTTATACATTTCATACGTTTATTTTAAACTGTTCTTAACATTTATTGTAAGGTTTTCCGAATTACGAAAAAACCCCTTATCCGGAATGTCTCAGGTCCCAAGCATTCCAGATAACGGATCCTATACTGTACTAGCATTATCAGTGGTTTTACTTAGCTCAATGTCAATCATCTAACTCTTATTAATCTATCGCTTTCGATCTCGAAGTTTTTAATTTTGTAAACAACTGCTATTTTTCTCTCTTCCGTAATGTGGAACTGTAAAAAAAGGAGCGGGGAGTAGATTTTCAAGCCAGTGTTTTGAAGTTGCTGGATTTCTGAATGCCAGTCTTTAGAGGTCACACTGTATTCCATCTTTAGTGTAGCGATCTATTTTGAAAAATTTTGATTCCTTAAAAGGACACTCCACAAAATTTTTCATCTTAAAACAGGATTCTTCTCAAAATTTTTCCTCTTAAAACAGGATTCTTCACAAAATTTTTCATCCTAATCCTCTTCTCAAAATTCTTTGTCTGAAAAACATACCATTTAATTAAACTTTTCCACCTCTTAACTGATTCTTTCACAAATTTAATCATTTGAAAATAAAATCTAACTTGCCACAAAACAACTGAACTCATAAAGTATACTTTTACTTAGCTTTTTTATGTGTAAAGAATAGATACAATAGAGCCTGAATATAAGCGTTGTAAATTCCCAAAATTATGACTAAAAATTTTTTTAATATAAAAAAACTTCAGAATTTCCCCAAAACAGGACCCTGTCAGAAAAATCTAGACAGAGTCCTGTAGTAATAATATCATGCTATTCTTCATATGAGGTTGTGAGTTTACAAAACTCGCCTCATCCAGAAAATCAAATTTTGGGAAATCACGATATATATCTAGCTTCCAGCTGCATCAGTTGGTTTTCGTTGTGAACCAAGATTTTACAATGCCAAAAGTGCAGGATAAAACTTTTTTTTGCAGATTGTAGTGTTTTTTGGGTGCAGATTTATGAATAGAACAGATTGGTAGAGATAAAAATATTTTTTTTAATTTTTAAATAAGGCAAATTTTAAAATTCATGTCCTCATATGATTTAAAAAAATAATGATAATAAAATTTGAGGCTATGAAGCATTTTTAAATTTTCTATAACTATTTTAATTTTGTAAACAGATTTTAAATGGGCAATTAAACTGCCATATTACAAATGTACAGTCGTAGGGGGGGGGGGGGGAGTAAACATCCCTACTAACTCTGCATCTAGTAGAAGAATGTTACTGATCCCAAACGATTGGAAATAGACTACTTTTAAATGATGTATATAAACCTTGCTCGGCCATTAATTTGATTCAACTCTGTATTCGGTTTTCATTTGGTAAACGTCACCACTGCAGGCTCAGAGATAATTTGATTCAACTCTGTATTCGGTTTATGGGGTAACTGGGACACCGGGCTTACATTTAAAACATGAAATAAATATGTATAGATACCTAATAATATTAATGTAGTTATATGTCTAATCTTTAAAAAAAAAGATTGTTTAATAAAAGTACTTACAGTATTTTAATAAAAATCCGAGGAAGTTCAACCATATTGACGTTGTTTTTAAAAAAAGAAACGTAAATTTTTGACAACCTATCACAACAAAGTAAGAGTTATGATTGAGTTGATACACGTTGTTTTAGGAAGTAGAGATAAAGGGGCATTGCTCACAAAAGCTAAAACTTAAAACACACCAACAGTTTTTTAACTGGGCCTATGGCCCAGTTACCTCGTGGTTCAAACCTTATCATTTGACATTACGACCGCCGAAACATAGCACAAAGCGTTGTTTCCATTGACCAAACTCAACATAAATAGTCAGGCATTTAAAGATTACGTATTCATTTTGTAAATATTATCAGTATCGGTACTGACATCTGAATGGTTTAAAAAGTTGAGTCTTACGAATATTACCATCTTTCAAATTGAATTTTTATTTCTTTCACTTTTAACCCCTTGGGGACGAGCGACCGGTATATGTGCCACTTCAGGTGTTCAGAATCCTTCATTATTCTCACTAGTTATTTTTTATTGTACAGTTTACTTTATTTGGTCAGAGTATTTTCGCGATTCAATTACAGAAAAGTTTGTGTTTTGAAAAATCGGTATTAAAAATTAAGCAAAGAGCTCTCGTCGCGAAGGGGTTAATGAGGTAAAAAGTCAAAATTATAAAAAACCAACATTTCCTTTCTTCTTTTCTTTTTGTACTAATGGAGCACTTTAGTTCTCATCATTATAAAAATGTTATTAACATATACAAAATATATATTCAGGAAGCTGATTTATATTTCAGAACTTCAAATTATAACATCTTTGGATGGATGACGTAATGGTTAGTGATTTGGACGATGAATAAGTGACATTAGTTTAATCTTGCATTTTCCCATATTCTCAGAAGTAAACGTGAAATGTATATACACAGTCTTTTTTTAATTTAATAGATTAAAATTAGCCGCATGTTTGCGCTATTTTAGCTAGTTAATTCATGATTTCCAAATTCGATAAAAAGACACTGTGATAACCACTTACCATGCGTATTTTTTCTGGAATTGACATGTCGGCATATCTGAGAGGGTACATTAGACTTTGAAATTTAAAAAGTGGTATACAGCGCCGGGACAATGAGGCACGTCAATAACTATTTTCATCAATCCGGCGCGGAAAAAAAATCGCAGATTTTAGCAACCGGCCGCAGTAAAAAAATCAAATTTATAGATTGGCAGAGGGAAAACATCCACATTTTTTCAAAATATAGCGAAAAAAATCACGAATTTAGTTAAACAATTGCGCAAATTGAAAATTTTGCCAAATGATCACGCAAAGAAATCAAGTATTTCGTCAAACAATCGCACCAAAAAAAAAAAAAAAAAAAAAAAAAAAAAAAAAAAAAAAAAATTCAAGAATTTTGCCAGTTGATTCTGGAGAAAAAAAAAATCACGAATTTCTATACAAACGGTCGTGGAAAATATTCGTGACTTTCATCAAAAGATCGCTAAAATAAGTGGCAAATTTCGTCAATCGGTCGCGAGAAAATATCGTGAATTTCGACAAATGGCCGCTGGATAAAAGTAATTTTCGTCAATAGGTCGCAGAAAAAAAATCTCGAATTTCGGAAAATGATCACAGAAAAAAAATCTGGAAATTCAATCGGTGATAAGGATATTAGCGCACGAAAACCATCAATAAGCCCGTATTTTCCATATATTGTAATCCATACTGATAAGAAAATTTTCGTTAACGGTTTTTTGTCAGTAAAAATTTTCCTATATCATTTTCGGTCTTCCTCTCCAGTCTATGTTCTAAAAAAGATACACTTCGGAAATCTACAAAATCCCTGGTGGCAGGTAGAGGATAGCTGAATCCGAACCGTGGGTTGGGTTGTGTTTCGTCTCTTTCGGTTGGGTCCAGGATGACCCTATTTTTCAATTCCTACTATTAGTTCACACTCTCCCTATATTTATTTATTTATATATTTATATATCTTGTTCAAATTTTCAATCGTTAATAAAATACTTATTATTCATCCTATCAAGTTGAAATAAATTTTTTAAAACTTGTACTGGATGACAATTGATGTTAATACAGTTTTTTCAGATATTAATTCATTCATTAAATTTTAATTAATTAATTTTAGTTTTACATGGGAGACAAAATGGCGGGCATTGGTTATTGAAGCATTTAATGCATTTTTATACCTATAAGGGGGGTTACCATAGGGGGGACTCTGTTCTGTCGCCAAATACCGCCAAGTTTGTCGCCAACTTGACGATATCGCTAATATTTCGCCAAATTCCCATAGACTTCCATTATAAACCTACTTGCTTATAGAAAATCAACAAATTGAGATATTTTAATGCAACAAAAATTAATATTAGCTTAAGGGATTATATTAAATTTTTCTTTGATGACCTAAATAGGAATTGACTTTAAAAACAAAATTTTTTGTATATAAGCGATAAAATTGCACATTACTATTCCATAAATCTATTAAAATATGGATTCATGTTCTTTAACTTCGGGTTCGTATCTGAAATTTTCAGGTTCGGGTTAAAATCTGTCGGGTTTTGGGACGATAAAATTTGGTCGGGTTCGCGCAGGATTTCAGTATTAATTATTAATTTATCTGTGCTTAAAATGTTTATTTAATGCTTATGTTTTTATTGAAATCAAATTTGATGAGTTATTTTAGTTTTTGAGAATTTCTTTTAGAGTTCCGTACTTAAAAAGTAAAAAAAGAACCATCTTAAGATCACTTGTGTGTCTGTCCGTCTGACGCAGCCGATTTTCTCGTAAACTAAGAAACGCGTAACGATCAAATTTGGTGGAAGTAATAAAGTTTGTTAATCCACATATTTATAGATTATTAACCAATCATAAATATATTTAGGGAAATGTAGGGGGTGGGTAATTAAGTTACTTGAAAATAAAAACCTTTTTTTGTATATCGTGTAAAAACTCTTGTAACGCTCAACTTAAAAATACATTTGTTTTAAATTTATTTAGTATATTTTGAGAGATATCGTCAAAAATGCAATGCAAAAATGCGTTCCCCCCTACTCTATTTCCGAATCTACTGAAACTAAAATTATGAAAAATTAGGGATCGCAGAAGTTTATTTAAACATTGCAGGAAAACTATAGCGATTACTCTAGGTGGTTTTTTTCTTCTTTAAAGAATTAGGGGGCTCCCCCCTACGAACTAAGATCGTCAACCCCCGTTCAGACACCGCAGACTCTAACAGCACGATAATTTGATCGACTTTAAAAAGATTTCGGAAGATTGAATTATAATTTGAATCTGAGAATTATAATCTGACGTAATTTTCACGAAACTTTTTTTTTCTTTTTAATATTCACGTAAAAATACTTTTGTTAGAAATGAAATATTATGATCATCTTAAAATATCAAGTAAATGTCTCGAGCAATTTTTAAATTTAAACTGTTTTGCAATATTATTTTTTGTTCATTTTATATAATAAGTGTAATGTGACGCAAATATGGCGTAAATTCTCCTATTTAAGACTTCTAACGCATGTTTATGAATTTATTATTTTACAATATTCTGTCTCTTTTAAAATTCACGTGTAATTATAGTTTTTATGACGTAATTTTCAATGAGTTCCTTCTTTTTATATTTTCTGTTTATAATAGTCACGTGTAAAATAAATTTTTAATTTGAAGTACATTATTGTTTGCGCTGTTTATACAACTGGCAACAGTTTAAATTAATAACATTTTCTAAAATTTGTAAAAAATATCTCTCGAAATGCTCAAAATTTGAATTTAAAATTGAAATAAAACCTCATTAAATGAGTTAAATAAGAAAAATAAATGCAATCTGCACACCGGGAACTTATAACGTATAAAATGATCTAAAAATGATTAAATTCTCATGTATAGATTTTGCTCCAATAAAACTTTTTTAATGGAACGATTTTGTCCAACTTTAGCATTAAATATCTCTTAAAATAATTCTTCGATTTGAAAACTGTCTGCATCAGCGTGTTTATCAAACATATCTCTGTAATACCACCGATTTTCATATTTTTGTATGCAACAGTTTTTTTAATATTAACGATGAAAGGCTATGCTTAAGCATTCAAATTGGATGTGGATCTACCCGGAATACCTACGCAGATTTTCATTGGTCCATTTCCAAATCAAAACTTTTTTTTATATACAGAAGGAAATCTCATTTTTTCTTTACAAAAAAATTTCACTTTTAGGGCACCCAGCAAGGGAGTTGAGGGCCGCTCGATGCGCCTATTGTCGCGGAAGTATAAAAATATTGTTGATAATGATTTTCGAAAAAACTTGTCAGTAATTAGCCGAGATATTAACCTTTAAAAACACGGACGGTTTGGACATGCATAAAGACACAGGTTTTTAACACAGGCTAAAGACACAGACATCAGCTTTTAAAGCCTAGCTAACAACTTTTTATGTTATATTTGTGCAATGCAATGCCCAGTTACTAATTAATATAGTTACTCACGGAACACTCTGTGCGCAAGTAATACTCACACTTGACCGGTTATTTCTTTTCTTTCTAACTTGTGATGGCTGATAAATTTCCGAAATAACAAATTCCTTAGGGGGGGGGGGGCGCTCCTAATGGCGCCCCTAATCTATACAAACTGTATCGCATATATCGCAGTTTTAGAACGGTTTTTTGCTCCTGCTCCCTTTTAAATTTCGAATTTTTAGAAAACTGTTCAGTGTCAGCATTTACTTCTATAAAGTAACAGCCGTACCAAATTTTAAGTTTCTACCCCCATCAGTTCCAATAAATCGTAATGGCTAATGGATACGTTTATCGCTCATTTCACCCATTTAAATTTCGATCTTTTAGAAACAGTTTAACCCTTTAAGACCCGGAACATTTTCACATTTAAATATTAGATTCTTCTGTAACTCTATACTGACTCTAATGAGACTTAAAAAAATAGTTAAAAAATTTTTCGTCACCCCCTGAAGCGTGGAGAGTACCCGCACGAACGTGCGGGTTGGGCTTTTTCTAAGAAAGCCACACCCGCACGATCGTAAGGGTTGGGCTTTTCCTGTGAAATAATTACTTATAAGATGATTTGGGATCTATTGGCTGAAATACTGCAATGGAATCCTTACTGGCTCTAAAGCCTAAAAAAGGAGAAAAAAAAATAATATTGGAGATGTACTTATCGGCTTCAAAAAATTCATATTTTAATTAATTAAAAAAAAAATTATGATATTGATTTTATTTTTTCTATAAGTCTGTAACTTTTTTTAATTAAAATTTAAGAAATGAAAGACATACCTGCAATTGCATGAAATCTAAAGGAGCAGAATGAGGTACTGAAATGAACTCCTTAACATCCCACATGTATTGTTTTTTTTTTGTTTTTTTTTTAGGTGCGTTCGTAATTATATAAATACGTAGCACCTATAGTTGTCGTTCAGTCCGTCCGTCTGTCCGTCCGCATATAACAGAGCAAAAACTACCGAACCGAATGGTCTGAAAATTTAAATATAAGATTTATGCAAAATTTTGTCGAGCCATTTCAAATTTTATGAAAATCGGATGTATAGTTTAATTACAGAAACATTCAAAAGTTTTTCTTTACATTGCGGAATTTGGGAAAAAATTATTGCAAGCGCATTTTATTGATGTTACAGTCTTCCGAATGGTCTGAAATTTTAAATATATAATTGTTGCAAAATTTTATCGAGCCATTTCAGATTTTATGAAAATTGGATGTATAGTTTAATTACAGGGACAGTCAAAAATTTTCCGTTACATTACGGGCAATGGGAAAAAAATTATTGCAAGTGTATTTTAATGATGTTACAGACTATGCACTTAGGAAGTGCAAAAAAATATACATTCAGTACAATATGAGGTGCAAAAAGTATTTATAAAACTAGTTATAGTACGAACGCACCTCATTTGCCACGTTTGACGAGCAATTTCCTACTTGTTTTTTGTTGTTGTTGTTTTCATTATTTTAGCCTCTGCCGAAACTGGCTTGGAGGTAGAACTTTGAGGAACGAGTTCAGGGGACTTTGATGAGGAAGAATGATCCAAAATTGCCATTTCTAAAGAAATATTTGTATTTTTTTTTTCTTTTCTTCATCGAGCGCTTCTGAACTTGACTATCCTTCTAATAAATTTGCTTCAAATATTTTGTTCGCTTCCTCTAAATTCAGAGTCTGATTTTTTCATCAATTGCAATATTTCGTCTTGTGTGAGAATTCTTTTCCGTTTAGGCATCTGAAAAGGTATTTTATTTTGCTTTGTTAAAAGTTAACAAAGTATTTTTTTTTTTATTAAGTGTCTTAGAAAATTTTATTAATTGAAAAGAAAAAAAAGTAAAATTTAATTGAAAAAAATAATAATTCATCCATGACAATACCCAAAAAAATATGGCATTAATTATATAACAACATGCTTCGTTTTTATTCTGGCTGTCACTAAAATTTTCTAAACTGAAAACAAAATGAACATTGAGAAAGCTCTCACCTTTACAGTAGCATTGACTAACGTAACGCCCAAGTCGCACGATCGTGCGGGTAACGAAATCTGAAGTCCTATGAGCAACATAAATAGTGTATAATTAATGTTTTTTATCATATTACACTTATTTAGACATTAAAGCAAAAATATTTATTTAAGCAATTAGAAATATACTAATAATTACCTTTTTACGATAGATAAAATGATGAGCTGTTTTCGTTGTATTTGTAAACAAAGCTAATCATGCCGGCTAAAAGTAAAACATGTACTACAACCGTCATCCGTTGATAAAAAATGATACTTTACTCTTTTTGCAAACCAGAACAATCGTTCGATTGAGGGTTTTATTACATACGACTGTTTCAGAAGCAAAAATTTACATGTATGTCTAACCCGCACGATCGTGCGGGTTGGGTCTTAAAGGGTTATAGCTACTACCGGGTGACCTAAAAAAGAGTGACTGATTTTAAAATTCAGTAACTTGCAAACGGTGGCAGATCTTAAAAAAATTCTTGCAGGAGCGTCATGCATTAAATCTGGAGTTTTTTTACTGTGATTCTCGAATTTAGTTCGAATTACAAACAATAGATGGCGCTGCGAGCAATATTTGCTAAATCCAGGCCCGATTTTTGGTACTTCGGAGCCCACTCAATACATTTTAATCTCCATTTTTGGCATGGGAGAAGAGAAAGGAGGAAAATCCAGCTTGAATTTAGCAGCTATTGCTTGCAGCGCCATCTATTGTTTGTAATTCGAACTAAATTCGAGAATCACTGTAAAATTACGGTTCTGATATCATACATAACCCTGTTGCAAGAAAGTTTTAAATGTCTGTCACCGCTTGCGAGTTATTGAATTTTAAAATCAGTCATTTACACGAAAATGTTCAATTTTCCAGTCCCAGCAATATAACAGAAATTGCAATTTTAAAAATTTTTCTCCTACACCTCTTCGGGGATTAATGTGACAATGTAAAATATAGCCTATGCGGGAGAAGAGAAGGTTACCAGCATTTTAACACCATTACTTTTTAAATCGGTTCGGTAGTTCCAGAGATTAGCCCCTACAAACAAACAAACGCTATTTTATAATATTAATATAGATAGAAAAAAATTGAAATTCGTAAATTTGAAAAACAAATTAAATTAATTCTAAAAATTAAATTAAAACAACTAGAAAATTCCAAGCATGTTAACTTATACGTGAAACTGAGGAAGTTATTGATGGGTTGATTGGTGAAAAAAATGCCCTTATATTTCATGACTTCTTTACAGATCTTAATTTGTGCTGTATATTTATTAATTTGTATACTAATACGCGAATGCTCGAATGAAAGTATATTTAATCATACCCATTCGTAATGATCGATATGAACGTAATGCAATTGCAAAGGCGCGATATTTGCCAGATAATAAAATTTTTACGATTTATTCTATCCTTTTCACGAATTATTCTATCATTTTCATGATTTTTAAATTAAGATACTAATGAGGTTCGGCCCCTAATATTTTTACTTTCTTCTATCTTCAATAGAAGAAAGTATTGTAATCGAAATTTTTTTCGACTTCCGGTTTTCGACGGATTTGCATGTTTTAGGGGTCAGAGATTCCAAAAAACATGTTTATAGAAAATGTCTGTCTGTCCGTCCGTCCGTCTGTCCGTCCATCCGTCTGTCCGTCTGTCCGTCGCCATTGTACCATCAAAAAGTGTATGAAGTTATGTATAGAATTAAACCAAAATTTTATTATAAGTTTTTGGCTATGGCAAGCAGGTCCTCCCGGAATTTGGTAAAAATTCGCCGGTAGGGGGCGCTGATATAACAATTTTTGTGCGATTTTGAATATTGTACCATCCAAAAGTGTACGGAGTTATGCATAGAATTGAACCAAATTTTTAGTTTAAGTTTTTGGATATGACAAGCAGGTCCTCCCTGAATTTGGAAAAAATTCGCCAGTAGGGGACGCTGTAAATGCGTTTTTTGTGCGATTTTGAATATTGTACCATCGAAATGTGTATGAAGTTATGCATAGAATTGAACCAAATTTTTATTTTAAGTTTTTGGCTATGGCAAGCAGGTCCTCCCTGAATTTGGAAAAAATTCTCCGGTAGAGGGCGCTGTAATAGCGATTTTTGTGCGATTTTGAATATTGTACCGTCCAAAAGTGTATGAAGTTATGCATAGAATTAAACCAAATTTTTATTTTAAGTTTTTGGATATGGCAAGCAGGTCCTCCATGAATTTGCAAAAAATTCGCCGTTAGGGGGCGCTGTAATAGCGATTTTTGTGCGATTTTGAATATTGCACCATCGAAAAGTGTATGAAGTTATGCATAGAATTGAACCAAAAAAAAAATGTTAAGTTCTTGGCTATGGCAAGGAGGTCCTCCCTTAATTTGTAAAAAAATCGCTCGTAGAGGGCGCTGTGACAGGTGACAATGTGTGGCTGTGTGAAGGACAATTTTTGTGCCATTTTGAATATTGTACCGCCGAAAAGTGTATGAAGTTTTGCATAGAATTGAACCAAATTTTACGTGTTTATTTTTGGTCATGTCACGAAGGTCCTCCCTGAATTTGGAAAAATTCTGCCGGAAGGGAGCACTATAATTGCGATGTCTGTACCATTTTAATTATTGTACCATCGAAAAGTGTATGAAGTTATCCATATAATTGAACCAAATTTTTTGTGCATGTTTCTGGCTATGGCAAACAAGTCCTCCCTGAACTTGAAAAAATTCCGAAAGAAGGGGGCGCTATAATTCCGATCTCTGTGCAATTTTCATTATTGTACCATCGAACAGCGTATAAAATTATGCATACAATTGAACCAAAATGTTTGTGCTTGTTTTTGGCTTTGGCCAGCAGGTTCTCCTTGAATTTGGAAATATTGCGCGGTAAAGAGGCTCCGTGCTAGCGATTTTTGTATACTTTTCTTGATTTTTCGTAGTTCTATTGTGCATCGGCGGCTCATGCAGCGGCGGGAACTCGCTTCCTGCTATGCCGGCTATTCGCAAACAGCTGATAACGACAGAATAAGGAAAAATTAATAATTTTAACAAATATCATGATATAGATTAACTCGTTTTTAGTCCGTTTAATTGACTTGAGCAGAAATTTAAGATGAAAATCAAAGTTGGTATAGTATTGAACTAATAATATTGAAGTATTAACATGTGTAACTAGGTTTTGAAATATTAAGATGTATAAGATAGAAGAAAGTTTTGGGATTGGCACATCCAACTAGTTTTAGGTAGATTTCGTAAGAAATACTACCTATTGCAGTCGTTACCATGGTGCGACTTTCGAAAAATTCCTTCATAACTTTTCATTATATGACCCCAGGAACCCAAAACTACCTTCACCTAAAAAGTTATATATATATATATATATATATATATATATACCGGGTATCCCAAAAATGACTGATGGATTTTAAAATTCAATAACTTCCAAACGGTGACAGATATTTAAAAAATTTTTACAGGAGGGTTATGTATGATGTCAGGAGTTTTTGTACTGTGATTCTTGATTTTAGTTCGAATTTCTAACAATAGATGGCGTTGAGAGCAATAGGCGCTCAGTCCAGACCCAATTTTTGGTACTTCGGGATCCATTCAATACATTTTAATCTAGTAGTACCCTAACTTTGTATGAAAAATTGCTGCATTATATAAATCTCGACAATATTATACAAATATCGTTGAACCTGTTTGTATAATGCATATTAAAATTACATATATTTTACTCTTTTCAAATAAAATACAGAAAAAAGTAGAAAATAAGAAATAAAAATAATACTTTGAAGAAAAATTATTTTATTTCATCATTAATGTATTGTTTCTAATAGGCACACGCAGAAAATAAAAGCTGTTATTGGCAAGAAAAAAAAATATTGTTGGCGAGATTTGCGCCCGCCTAATATAAAAATGCCTGTTTTGATTATAGTAGTATTTTTTTTCGCAATTTAAATGAATGAACGAATTTTAAACGAATGTATTTTAAATAACATTGTGATATTTCTATATTTTAAATTAAATGAATGCAGCAAGAATGATGGCGATGTGTGATTAAAATAACTAAATAATGGATGACTAAACAAATGGGTGATATTTGGCGATTTATCACATGCGCCCGGTTAACATAAAAGTAAGCTTTTTTTTTCATTTGTCAATCCGTTAATAAATAAAATTTTTACATTGAATCCGAGCCCATGGTAGACCCGTGCTCGCGTTCTGGCTGAACCAGTCTCATCTCATACCCGTAGTAGAGGTTGCCACTAGTGGATAGTGTCAATTTCCTAAACATTTTAGCGTATATGCTCATTATATGTATTACGTAGGCAATGGTTTTATGTAACAAATACAAAAGAAACTGGTATTAACGTGACTTATAAATCAACTGGCCTCGTGTTTAAATTTCAAACTGCACGAACACTTAAAATTTTCTGAAGATTTCTTTGCCGTAATTTCGCTGGAATGCATAGAAATTAAACGGTAAGTTTTTATTTAGAATTCCTTTATAAGAAAATATGTATAATTAATAAATATTATTAATTTAAAAACCTCTATCTAAAATATTTGTTTTTTAATTTCTTATTGTTCAAACTGAAATGTTTAGCTATTTCATATCATTAACACCACTACAGATATACTAGCAAACGGAAAATTTAAATCACTATGTTTTGTAGAAAAATATTCCACAAATTCCGTAAGGGTTATAATATAAAAAATTCTACTTTTTTAACATATTTTTTACAGTTTTAGTAATTTCATAACGCTTTTTTGGTACTTGTTAGTTATCCCGTCGACCAATTTCGCCAAATTATATAAATCGCCAAACCACTCGTTAAATTATACACATTGACATAATGTTTTATTTTAAATGACGAAAGATCAAACAAATTAATAAAACCTTAATAAAAATACAAAAAAAAACGTCGAATTAATGGTTTTATTGGCTATTATTGGCATTTAATCTTAAAATTAATTAATTAATGGCAACCATTATTGGCATTTAATCTTACAATTTGGCGACAGTAATTTGGTCGACGGGATAACTAACAAGTACCGCTTTTTTTGTGCTTTTCGTATAATCGAACACCACTAACAAAGTGGGGAACAGATGTCATATTCGCCCCATATTGGCGCGCATTTTTTTCTGTCGCCAATATCATATAGGCAACAGGTACTTAACTTGCGCCAAAGTGCTTGATGTGGTAACCCGGATTATGTTGTTTATGCTGTTGATGTTTTCGCTAAATTGGCAACCGAAAAAAATCGCGTCAATATGGGGCGAATATGACATCTGTACCCAAAAGGGGAAATATTGTTACTTTCTCCTTTGAAATCTGTAATAAACCGATTTTAAATCGTCATATATACATACATTATTCGGTACAGATGTCATATTCGCCCCATATTGGCACGATTTTTTTCTGTCGCCAATATCATATAGGCAACAGGTACTTAACTTGCGCCAAAGTGTCGTTATTTTGCTTGATGTGGTAACCCGGATTATGTTGTTTATGCTGTTGATGTTTTCGCCAAATTAGCAACCGAAAAAAATCGCGCCCAATATGGGGCGAATATGACATCTGTGCCCATCATTCTTTCGTTTTCCTTTTTTGACACATTTTTTTTTTTTTTTTTTTGGCACAGATGCCATATTGGCGCGATTTTTTTTCTGCCGCCAGTGTCATATACGTAACGGGTACTTAACTGACGCCAAAGTGTCGTTATTTTGCTTGATATGGTAACCCTGATGTTGTTGGGGGGCGGAGCCCCCTTAGTTGTATAAAAAATCGTTTGTGTATATGAAACAGTGCATACGTTGCCAGAAAATGTGGTGCCAAATATCGCTCTATTGCCAAGACCATTTTCTCTATCTCGCCTAGGCCCCTATTCTGGCAAAGTACTAATTAAACGTGTGTGTAAAAAAAAAAAAAATGAAATGGGTGCGTTAAATAAAAATAATGTGTATGTTAAATAAAATTAAATGCGTGTCTTATACTGTAAAATTAGAATATTAAGCAAACATTCTGTTTTCGCACGCTTCGCTTAACAGGGAGTCATAAACAAGGTTTTTTTCGACAAAAAAGACTGTAATCACGTTGCGTCTGTTACATCTGTTATTTTAAATGGCACAAATGTCATATTTGCCCCATATTGGCGCGATTTTTTTCTGACGCCAATGTCATATACGCAACGGGTACTTAACTGGCGCCAAAGTGTCGTTATTTTACGTGATGTGGTAACCCGGATTATGTTGTTTATGCTGTTGATGTTTTCGCCAAATTGGCAACCGAAAAATAATCGCGCCAATATGGGGCGAATATGACATCTGTGCCTTTTAAATGTATGTAAATTATGTATTTGGTACTTTCATGTTAACCGAGCGCAAATCTCTATTTTTGGAGTTATAGCGGCCCCGTAATTATTGTTATGCCAAGTCGTAGTCAATTTCGCCAAGACCATAGCCAAGATCCTGAAACGCGAACAAAGCAAACACGCATAATAGAGATATAAAAATAAATACCATTGCCTTAAATAATAAAACATTTGGTACTTACAATTTAATTAAGTGAGTTAGCAAAGTGATAATTCACGTCTTTAATATTCATTTGGTACTTGTTAGTTATCCCGTCGACCAATTTCGCCAAATTACATAAATCGCCAAATTATACAAATTGACAATTTTTATTTTAAATAACGAAAGAACAAGTAAATTAGTAAAACATTAATGAAAATACGGTACTACTTAGTTATCCCGTCGACCAATTTAGCCAAATTATATAAATCGCCGAACCACTCGCCAAATTATACAAATTGAAATAAGTTTTATTTTAAATAACGAAAGAACAAAAATAAATTGGTATAACATTAACAAAAAGTAATGTAAAAATTTTGTTTTTAAAGTCAATTCCTACTTAGTTCATCCAAAAAAAAAATTAATATAATCCCTTAAGCTAATATTAGTTTTTGTTGCATTAAAATATCTCAATTTGTTGATTTTCTATAAGTAGGTTTACAATGGAACTCTATGGGAATTTGGCGAAATATTAGAGATATCGCCAAGTTGGCGTCACTTTTGGCGATTCATTTTGACCGCCAAATTGGGCGATATATCGCCAAGTTGGCGACAAACTTGGCGGTATTTGGCGACATAATAGGGTCTTCTTTATGGTAACCCCTTATTGAAAATACGTTCATTGATCTTCTATAACCAATGGCCGCCATTTTGTTTCCCATGCAGAACTAAAATTAATTAATTAAAATTTAATTAATTAATTAATATTTGAAAAAACTGTATTAACATCAATTGTCATCCAGTACAAGTTTAAAAAAATTTATTTCAACTTGATAGGATGAATAATGAGTATTTTATTAACGATTGAAAATTTGAACAAGATATATAAATATATATAGGGAGAGTGTGAGCTAATAGTAGGAATTGAAAAAAAATACAAATAAAACGTCGAAATAAAAATTACTTGATGACGTAAGCACGTGTAACTTGTTTAAAGTCAAGTGAATGTGACATTTAAGATCAACTTATTATTGCCATTTAATCTTATAGTTTGGCGATAGATTTTTGGTAGACGGGATAACAAAGTAGTACCAAAAATACAAATAAAACGTCGAATTAAAAATCACTTGATGACGTAACAAACACGTGTTCATGTTTAATGTCAACCATTATTAGCATTTAATCTTACAATTTGGCGACAGTAATTTGGTCGACGGGGTAACTAACAAGCGCCAAATATTTCGACATTTCTCCATTATGCCATCGAGCACTTTTCATTAAAAAAGAAAAAAAACTATCGCCAAACTATAGGATTTAACGCCAAAAATAAATGATCGTGGCGTCACTTTCACTTGACGTCAGATGCGTTACACGTATTTGTTATGTCATCAAATATTTTAATTTAACGTTTATCTGCATTTCTAAGGATGTACTGATGGTATTTCTTAGTTATCCCGTCGACCAATTTTGCCAAATTATATAAATCGCCAAACCACTCGCCAAATTATACACATTGACATAATTTTTATTTTAAATAACGAAAGAACAAATAAATTAGTAAAACATTAATAAAAATACAAATAAAACGTCGAATTAATGGTTTTATTGGCCATTATTGGCATTTAATCTTGCAATTAATTAATTAGTGGCAACCATTATTGGCATGTAATCTTAAAATTTGGCGACAGTAATTTGGTCGACGGGATAACTAAGAAGTACCGTACTGATTTATTAGTTATTTCGTTAATTAAAATAACTATTACGTTCTTAAAAGGCGAAACATTGAAAAAATATTGCAATGCATAGTTACGTTACGTACAATAAATGACTTTCAACGGTACTACTTAGTTATCCCGTCGACCAATTTCACCAAATTATATAAATCGCCAAACCACTCGCCATATTATACAAATTGACATAATTTTTATTTTAAATAACGAAAGAACAAATAAATTAGGGTACTTGTTAGTTATCCCGTCGACCAAATTACTATCGCCAAATTGTAAGATTAAATGCCAATAATGGTTCATCGTAAATGTCGCATTCTCTTGACAACACGTGTTTACGTCATCAAGTGATTTTTATTTCGACGTTTTATTTGTATTTTTATTAATGTTATACTAATTTATTTGTTCTTTTGTTATTTAAAATAAAAATGATGTCAATTTGTATAATTTGGCGGGTGGTTTGGCGAAATTGGTCGACGGGATAACTAACAAGTACTTAAATTAGTATAAAATTGATAAAAATACAAATAAAATGTCCAAATAAAAATCACTTGATGACGCAAACACGTGTAACTTTTTAAAGTCAAGTGAATGTGCCATTTACGATCAACCATTATTGGCATTTAATCTTATAGTTTGGCGATAGATTTTTTTTCGACGGGTACTGATGTCACAAGTCACAAGTATTCACCAGCCCAGAAGAATAACTAAGAAAAATAATAAATAACGGCCCAAGATTTTTTCTTTTCATTTTCATTAATATATTATTTAAAGTTATTGGTAGTTAACATTTTAGTGAGTGGAGCTTTTCAAAAATCTTTTTTCTCTTCCTTCCATCTTTTCTTTGGAAGTTTTAAATACCATTTTGTAAGTTTACATTTTACTGGGCGTTAGAGTCTGACGAATAGTTTGGCGATAGTTTTATTTTTAGGTGCGTTCGTAATTATATAAATACGTAGCACCTATAGTCGTCGTTCAGTCCGTCCGTCTGTCTGTCCGCATATAACAGCGCAAAAACTACCCAACCGAATGGTCTGAAATTTTAAATATATGATTGTTGCATAATTTTGTCGAGCCATTTCAAATTTTATGAAAATCGGATGTATAGTTTAATGACAGGGACAGTCAAAAGTTTTCCGTTACATGACGGCCAATGGGAAAAAATTATTGCAAGTGCATTTTAATGATGTTACAGCCTTCCGAATGGTCTGAAATTTTATATATATAATTGTTGTAAAATTTTGTTTAGCCATTTCAAATTTTATGAAAATCGGTGTATAGTTTAATTACAGAGACAGTCAAAAGTTTTGCGTTACATTACGGGGAATAGGAAAAAATTATTGCAAGTGCATTTTAATGATGTTTCAGACTATGCACTTATGAAGTGCAAAAAATATACATTCAGTACATTATGGGGTGCAAAAAATAATTATAAAACTAGTTATAGTACGAACGCACCGCATTTGCCACGTTTGACGAGCAATTTCCAACTTGTTTTGTTTATTGAGAGTGGTCGACTGAATATGGTGAAGTACCAATATTTTACCTTAATAAGGATATATTACAACTTTTTCAACAAGTTAATAACAATTTGTTACAATGTTCCACAAGAATAGCAACTTTTTAATGTTACGCAATATTTTCGATATTATTTTTAATGTTTCGTCAAAAACACATTTTTCTCAAGTTTTGGTACTATGATTCGAGACGAGCAATGCGTCGTTGATTTTTCTTGCGGCATTTGACAGAACCCCCAAGTTAGTGATGGGCGATTTCGATTTTTTTAATCGATACTATGGCCAACTCGATATAATCGATACTATATATTTTTTAATCGATGTCTCTAAAGGTCATATCATTTTCATTTTCCTTCAAAAATTTAAGGTCAAGTAGTTGCATGTCCAATCCCAAAACTTTCTTCTGTCTCATAAATGTTAAAACTTCAAAATTCGCTATCACAGTGTCAAATTTAAATAACCTATACCCATCATGAGGATCCAAAAGTATAGGTTCGTTGAAATATGTGTATTTAAAAAATATATATAAGAATCCCATTTTCCTAACAAATCATTGAATTTCGGCCCACACCCTCTTAGATGTCCGCAACGGAAAATCCCATTTCAAAGGGCATAAAAGCGACACCTGCTGGGTAGTATACACCCAAACCTGATAAGGATCTATTTATACGACAGTGTAACAGAATATGAAGTTTGATTAAATTCCATGCATTAGTTTTGAGATATGGCTATCATGAATATCATGAAAAAAGCAGTATAGCAACGCAGCCTATTACATGATTAACACGAAAGACTCAGAAAAAACAACTTACAGAATATTAAGTTTGATGAAATTACGTTCATTACTTCTTGAGATGTTATCGCAAACATTGTGTAAACCCTGAAAAACAGTGTTGAATTCAGGGGCTGGTAAGGGTGGAACCCCCCCCCCCCCCGGGAACATTGAAATGCCCCCTAGGGAGATTTGAGATTTTATGCTTAATGGACGAAAGTCCAATCCTTCCCCCCTCGTAACTCTAGAATGTTCCTCGCCAGAACCATAGAAATCCCCCCCGGAGAAAAATGTCTGAATTCAACACTGTTGATAAAAGCAGCATGGCAGCACAATTTGTTATATCATTTACACAAAAACCTAATCATGGATAACTTATGGCATTGTCTAACAGAATATTAAGTTTGATGAAATTTCGTTCATTAGTTTTTGAGATATTATCCCTAAAATTGTTTAAATCCTCAAAAACGTGTTGAATTCAGGGGGTGGCCCGGGGGGATGACATTCCTCACCCCGCAACAAAGCATAAAATCTCAAACTTTCTGGGGGGCATTTGAGTGTTTCCGGGGGAGGAGAATGTCACCACCCCGGGCAACCCCCTGAGTTCAATACGTTTTTGTACATTAAAAATTGATGAAATTTCGTTCATTAGTTCTTGAGATATTATCCCTAAAATTATTTAAATCCTGAAAAACGTGTTGAATTCAGGGGATGGCCCGGGAGGGTAGCATTCCTCCCCCCCGCAACATTCAAATGCCCCCCAGAAAGTTTGAGATTTTATGCTTTTTGTACATTAAAATGTACAAAAGTCCAATCCCCTCCCCCTCTGAACTGTCCCTCCCGGAGAAAAATGTCTGAATTCAACTCTGCTGATAAAATCAGCATAGCAACGCCCTCTGTTGGGCGATTTATACCGAAACCTAATAAGCAGCAATTTATGCCAACGTCTAACTGAATGTGGTTTTATGAAAATCCGTGTATTAGTTCTTGAGATAGAGCTATTGCGAAACTCGGGAAAAATGCAGCATAGCAGCGCCACCTGCCGGTAGATTTACATCAAAACCTAATCCTCAACAACTTATGTCAACGTCAAATTGAATCTGAAGTTTGGTGAATATGCGTGCATTAGTTCTTGCGATAGCAATCTTGCGGAAATCAGGAAAAATGCAGCATAGCAGCGCCACCTGTTGAGCGATTTTCACCAAAAAGTAATCAGCACCAATTTATATGAAGGTCTAACTGAATCTAAAGTTTCAACAGATTCCATGCATTAGTTCTTGAAATAGACCGCTCACAATTTTTTTGTCAGAGACAAACAAATAGACAGACTGACAGACAAAAAATTTATAAAAATAGTCAAATCGTATTCCAGACAAGAAGTTCTAACACTATAAATCCTTAGAAACCGGAAGTCGAAAATTTTCACGAAAACAACACTTTATTTTTCTAAAGACAAAAGAAAGCAAGAAAAGATGAACGCATCGATTCTGCCCTTGGATCAGAAACGGTGAATCGATTCAGTTCAGATTCGATGCCGATCTTCAGATGCGATCTTCAGAATCGTTACTTTTTTGATTTACTTCAATTCTTTAGATGCAATGTCGAATCGTTATATTTTGATTTACTTTCAATTCTTTAGATGCAATGTCGAATCGTTATGCTTTGATTTACTTCAATTCAAATCGCATCGCGGTCGATCCACGATTCGGGTTGAATCAATTCTTCCAATTTTGCTGTTTTAGTGCCAGAATTGCTGTAAAATTTTGTATAAGAGCCTTTTTTTTACTTTCTAGGTTAAATCAGTGTTGAATGCAGGTATTTTTCTCAGGGAGGGATTTATGCGACTCCGGTCGGGATTGGGTGGGGGGGGGGGGGGGTATTTCAGAGTTCCGTAATGGGGGGGGGGGTGCACATTTGTCCATTAAAAAGCATAAAATCTCAAAACTTACGGGAGGGACATTTCAATCTCCCGGGAGGGATGTCCTCCCGGGCTACCCCCTGAATTCAACACTAGGTTAAACCGTTATACTTTTGTTTAGAAGCCTAGTTATTCAGGTTACTAGTTTATTATATTGTATTTTTCAAGTTCGTCCCTTCTAATCTCTCCACCCCCCTCTCCCCTTTTCCTCGCTAATCTTAATTTACAGGGCCGTTCAAAATTTGCATGCAATTTTTAAAATGTCCAATTCTTGTTCTATTTTATTATAAAGCCACATTTTGAAACCTTGACCAAAGATAGTTTTAAGGTCGCCCCTCCGACCGTTTGGGGCTTACCTGCTGCTCGGGGGGGGGGGGGGATATTTTTTGTTTCTTCCAAACCATATCGTATAACATATCGTTGGAAAGCTTTTAATGTGATCTTTCATTTTCTGTCTCTAGCCTTCCTTCTTTTTGGTAAGGGTCAATCGTGCTCCAACTTTTGTATTGATATTTTTGACAGTAATTTCAAAGGAATATATATTTATTCTTTCGGATTTACTGTTTTAAAGGCAGAACTGCTGTCAAATTTCGCATAAGAGCCTTTTTCTTTCTAGGTTAAATTGTAATATTTTTAGTTTAGGAGCCAAGTTATTTGGGTTACTAGTTTATTAAGCTGTACTTTTTCAGTTCGTCACCTATACATCCCCCCCCCCCCGATCCCAATTTTCTTAATTATGGTCCAATTTCAATTGGACCTTTTTTGACATTCTTCCCGAGTCATTTGTTTACCAACTAAACACTGATATTATATCTGCAGCTCTTGGTGAGCACTATTTATGAATGGTAATAACAATTTTTTTCCATTTTAAACTTATCATTCTTGGTTTAAAGCCACGTGACTCAAGGTTCTCGTTAGTTAAGCCGTATTTTCACCCGTAAGTTTGTCAAAGTGTTTGTGTAAGTTGTATTATAAAAAATTCAGTCGTTTACAACCAAACTTACTGATTTATGATACTTTGAATTTTATGAAATTTCGGAGCTTTTCGAAACTAAAGGATCCCCTGTATGTTATTAATTTTTTTCAAGGGTGTAGGTATGAAAATACTTGCTAAAAGGCTTTAAAACCTTTTTTTTTTCAAATAATATATTTAACAATTTAAACAAAGTGATTCCCGAGAATTTTGTACTGTTTTAAAAGGGGACCACATCTTAGAATGTAAGGGGCGTAAAAATTCGAAACTTGGACAGGGCGATGCAAAAAAAAAAAAAAAAAAAAAATTCTCCTTTCAGAAATTCGAAAAAATATTATCTTAATTACAAGCTGAGATATTAATTATTATTTCACTACTTGGTTTATTTCTATTAAATGCTTTTTTTTTAAAGGCAGTCACGTGATTTTTTATAGCAGCATTAACGTTTTCTACCGTTTAGCGTGCGGTTCTTTGACGGCGGGCTGAGATAATTACTACTTTTTCAATATCAAAAATTTTATAAGTGTTCATACCACTATTTTCGAATAGTAATTTCACAAATATCTTGAATTCTTGCTTAAGACTACCACCCCCTAGACTAATGTATCTTCGGATAGGTTGTATAAAGGAGTTTCGTTTAGATACACTTTTGTTTTGAATAGACTGCGCTCCCTGGTGGTGGAATATAGAACTAACAGACCGCGATTTCATTTAAAGTAGAAAATCTAACAAGGCGATCTGTTCGAAACTTTAAAGATAGTTTATAACACATAAGAAAAAGTTTAAAAAAGAATGGTGCGAAAATTTCGGGAGGAGGGGGGGGGGTTGGGAGGCCGCTAGAATTTTTTTTAAACCTTAGCGTTCCTTACCGTTTTAGGTGGTGTTTTTTGACGGAGTCCTGAGATAAATTCTACTTATTAAATATAAAAAAGTCAAAAGTTTAGTCACCACTATTTCCGAATAGTAATTTCGGCAAATAGCTTAAATTTTTTATCAAGATTGCCACACTCTTGAGTAATATATCTACTGATAGGTTGTTTAACGGAGTTTCGTTCACAGTTTTGTTAGGAATAGAGTGCGCACCCTGGTGGTGGAATCTGGAACCAACATAACGCGATTTTGTTAAAATTAGGAAATCTAACAATGCGATCTGTTTTAAGCTTTAAGATTGTTTATAATACATGATAAAAAATTATAAAAAAGAATGGCGCGTCATATTTCGGGGGGGGGCATAGAGGGGAGGGGCAGAACAAAATTAGAAAATATAACAGGGCGATTTGTTTGAAATTTTAAGATAGTTTATAACACATAATAAAAAAATTTTAAATGATGAATGTCAAAAATTGGTGTGTGTGTGTGGGGGGGGGGAGGTGAGCGCGTTTTTCCGACCCGGTGGGCAAAGTTGGGGGGGGGTACACCTATACGATGCTGTAGGCAGCGGGAACCCGGTTCGCGGTTCGTTCGCTTCGAGATTTCATATTAGGCGGAACCCGCTAGTTACTAGCTATAATGTTAAAGATTTCCAAGCAATATACATGTGCGTCCACTATTCTTCTAAGACAGTAAAATTAATTGATTTTTATTTCTTCTGAGAAAACTAAATTTTCACGTCTTGCAGCGACGATTTTTTTTTTTTTTTTAAATAAAAGAACTTTAATAAACTTTGCTAGTTACATTATTAAACTCAAATTGTAAGAATACTAAATCGGTTCTTATGGCAACGTGAATTATGTCCCTGAAAATTTAAATTTTAATTCAGGCTGGAAGAAAATCACAATGATTTAATTACAGGGACAGTCAAAAGTTTTCCGTTACATTACGGCCAATGGAAAAAATTATTTCAAGTGCATTTTAAGGATGTTACAGAGTTTCGAACAGAATGAAATTGATATGCACTTATGAAGTGCACTGTTATAGTACGAGCGCACCACATTTGCCACGTTTGACGCGCAATTTCCAACTTGTATTTAACCGAGACCTTTCTTAAAAAATAAATTTAAATAAAATCTAAATTACAATATTAGTAAAATTACATCTTAAAACTAATAATTTAAAAGTTAAAAACTTTATTATTTGACTCAAAGGTCTGTAATAGCTTACGACTGGGCCCCTGACTTTGTCTACCCTCTAAATGTGAGGTATGGGAGGTGGTCGCTACGGCTCTGCTGATTCGCTAAGTTTTGAAATTAATATTTTTGAGCTTATCTGTGCGAATCTGTGACTATCGAAATATCGATTCAAGTATCGATTCTAGAATTTGGGAATCGATTCTTATTGTGATCGATTCAGTTTTATACGATGTCGATTTTAATCGATTCCTGAATTTTCCAGAATCGCCCATCACTACCCCAAGTTCTTTCTTTTTTAAAGGGGTCTCAGGACTCTTAAAAATGGAAAAAATGAAATAAAAAAAGACCATTTTCAACATTTAATATCTTAAAATGTATTTGATTTTAAGACACAATTTTAATTGGAATGAAATATATAAGTATGTTCTTTCATTTCATGTATTTAAAAAATAGCAAGATGCAGAATTAGCATTTACGGGGGGCTCCAAACTGTTAGACATTTGACGAGCAAAAAATCGGCATAATACCTTACGCGCACGATTACAAAATAAGTATTGCAACTAGAATGAAAATTTTGGTGCCTACTTATACTTCAGATTGTCATAATTACCCTGAAATTAAATAAATTTGTATTTAAAGCTTTTTTATATTTTTAAGACAAAGTTGTATTTAGCTAATGCAAAATTATGAAAATTTCAACAGTATAATCCCCTAAAAAAATATTGTTTTGAACAATAAAAAGGAAATTTTAGGTTCCGTTTATACAGACTAATATGAAACATGTGTTTTGAAAATTTTATGAAAAAATATTCATAAGTTTTTGAGATATCGTGCGCGTTATGCCCACAAACGTTATTTGGAGAAAAATGGCTCTAAAGTTTCGGAAACGCCGCATCAGCTATTGAACGTGTATAAATGTAAAAGCCATCACTTCAGTTTTAATAGGAATTTCAAGGAAACAATTATGTCAAAATGTTCAGAAAAGATAGGAGTTTAACATCTAAAAAAATTAAAATTTCGAAAATTTTAAAGCTTTAAGAGTCCTGAGACCCCTTAACAGTCGTTATTGGATCAGCAAAATTGTACCCATGGTTCACAGTAAAGTCACTGTAGCCTGCTTTTTCAAGCTCCGCTGAATTGTACCCATTTCCAGTAGGGAGCGGAGACAGTTGATCCATCTTGCATCAGAGTACTAGCAATTTGAAGGAAAAGGTATTTTCCATTTTTCCGGCATATGCTTAAAAAAATCCAATGTTGTGGAAGTATCCTGCCGCTCTTATTTTCCTGTCGCAGAAACAACCTTTCGTTGGTCTTGTCAATTTCATTGACGTGCCGGGGTACTTAACTGGCGCCAAAGTGGCGTTATTTTGCTAGATATGGTAACCGGGATGTTGTTGCTTATTTATCAATAAATTGTTTATTAACTTTTGTTTTCTTTTTTCAAATTGTATAAATTGTTTTTTGGTATTTCTTAGCTATCTCGTTGACCAAATTACTGTCGCCAAATTGTAAGATTAAATGCCAATAACGGTTTGCATTAATTAATTAATTGTAAGATTAAATGCCAATAACGGCCAATAAAACCATTAATTCGACGTTTTATTTGTATTTTTGTTAAGTTTTTACTAATTTATTTGTTTTTTCGTTATTTAAAATAAAAATGATGTCAATGTGCATAATTTGGCGAGTGGTTTGGCACTTTATATAATTTGGCGAAATTGGTCGACGGGATAACTAAGAAGTACCGTTTTTTTTTCAATAGTTATTAATTAAACTTTCTTCTTATTTATTGTCATTCCATTTGTAAAAATATGTGTGCAACTGGTATTCGAAAACGATGAGGTTTTCGCCGAATCGGCTTCAGAAAAAAAATCGCGCTAACGGGGTGCGTATATGACATCTGTGTCTTAGGCGAATAGTTTGGCGAAATTGGTTGACAGGATAATCAAGTAATACCATACTCCAACAGTATACTCCAGTACAGTACTCCAGTCCAGTACAGTATACAGTATACTCCAATTTTAAACAGCTATTACTCGGTCAATTTTAATCGTAGAATAACGGGACTTTTTTTTGACTTACTTGCCAGTGTAACAGGGAAATTTTACTAGGACCGAGGGGCCGTATAAAAATTTAGGTTCTGTAATTCTTCACCAAATTGTTTTTTCGCTTCAAACTTTTTTAATCTTAACCCTGCACCTAATTTTGACCATTTTTGTAATTGGAAGTATGCATCTAGGACCAACGGTTGCGAAAATAAAGGTCGGTTAGGTTATACGTGGACACACTGTATAGTCCAGGCAATAGGCGATTTTGCCTGGCAAAATTAATGGTAGTCCTGGAAATGGGCTTACTTTATGTTTTTTGGATCTCTGAATCCGAATTTGTAACTTCCCACCAAAATTTTCCCCGTAAACACCCCAAAATTTTGGTAAAATGCCCCCCAAAAATGGTTTTTATTAAAAAAATCAAATTTTTTATTGTTTTAGGGAAAAAGTATCTAAAAATTCAGAAAATAGACAAAATTTGCAAGAAATAAGATATATGACATTGTGACGTAGGATTAATGGGGAGGGGGGATCTGCACGTAGCGCCGCAGTGCATGTTCCGAGGCAACCCTCCCCCTCCCCGTTCATCGTACGTCATAATGTCATGTATCCTATTTGTTGCAAATTTTGTCTGCTTTCTGAATTTCTACATACTTTCCCCCTAAAACAATAAAAAATTTGGGGTGGGGGGGGGGGGTTGCGGTGGGGGAATTTTGGGGGGAAGTTAAAAATTCGGATTTAGATACCCCAAAAACGTAAAGTAAACCTTATAAGGAAAGTTCGGAGGGGAGACGGGACGGCGAATGTAAACGATGTCAGTGGTTAAGTGGAATTGCTCTACATACCGCTGCGTATGTTCCGAGGTAGATCCCCCTTCCCCATTCATTCTACGTCATAATGACCTAGGATCTACGTCATCCTAGTCATTTCATATATCTTATTTGTTGCAAAATTTGTCTACTTTCTGAATTTTTAAATACTTTTTCCCTAAAACAATAAAAAAGTGATTTTTTTAATAAAAACTTTTTTGGGGGGCATTTTACCAAAATTTGGGGGGTTACCTGGGGAAATTTTGGTGGGAAGTTAAAAATTCGGATTTAGCGACTCAAAAAACATATAGTAAGCCTTTTTCCAGAACTACCATGAATTTTGCTAGGTAGAGCCCCTGTATGTATGGTCTCTATTGCCTGGACTAATAATAAAATATTGTATTCTCAGTTTCGAAGCACGCTTTGGCACCATAATCCTACAGTGGAACCCCATTTAAAAATTTCGCTTTCTTGCTGTTCGAATTATGCTCCTTACATATGAATATTCTCAATTATGTTTCGGTCATTTTTGTTTCTGCATTGAATTTCATTTTTCCTAATCTTTTTCTCAGGCTGGACTGGCAGATTGGACCTCAGTGGAAGTGGAAGTCCGGGAACATTAATAAAGTTAGTAAATTTCGCCCTAAGTAATCTTAATTTTAATTAGGTTTATCTTTCTAATTAATATGTTATTTTTCAGGCAAGAACAAGGAAATGGTGAACTATGAACTGATCAAAAACAGATGTCCTGCTTGTAAATTTTGAAAATAAATTTTGATAAAATTTGTTCTCGTCATTTCTAAATAAGTCTAATCCAGTTTTAACTAGAACTAGTTAAAACTAGTTATAACTAGTTATATAATATAGTGTGAAAGAATTTAGTTAGAATTAGTGTGAATTTATATAAAAAACTAAAATGACTCACTCATGATTCATTCATAGTGAGTCACGCTGAATGACACACGATGAATGATTCACGATGCATGACTCATGACGTATGATTCACGATGAATGATTCATGATGAATGATTCATGATGATCCATTCATCGGGAATCATTCATAGCGAATCATTCATCAGTCATTCCCCGTGAGTTCATTTATAGCGAATTATTCATCATGAGTCACCCTGAATGACTCATGATGAATGATTCGCTATGAATGATTCCCGATGAATGGATCAAGATGAACGGTCATTCATCATGAGTCATTCAGGGTGAGTCATTCATCATAAACCGCTCATCTTGATTCATTCATCATGAGTCATTCATCGGGAATCATTCATCATGAGTCATTCACCGTGAGTCATTCATCGTGATTCATTCATCATGAACCGTTCATTTTGATACATTCATCGTGAATCGTTTGTGAATGATCGTGAATCGAATGATTCATAGTGAGTCATTCATATTCATAATGATTCATTATGAATGACTCACGGGGAATGATTCGCTATGAATGACTCACTATGAATCATTCACACTGAATGATTCACGATGAATGAGTCAAGATGAACGGTTCATTATGAATGAACCATTCATCATGAGTCATTCAGGGTGAGTCATTCATCATGAGCCGTTCATCTTGATCGGGAATCATTCATAGCGAATCATTCATCATGAGTCATTCAGGGTGACTCATGATGAATAAATTCGCTATAAATAAACTCACGGGGAATGACTCCTGATGAATGATTCGCTATGAATGATTCCCGATGAATGGATCATCATGAATCATTCATCGTGAATCATACGTCATGAGTCATGCATCGTGAATCATTCAGCGTGAGTCGTGAATAAATCATGATTAAAGACTCACTATGAATGAATCACGAACGATGAACGATTCCCGATGATTCGTGAATCAGTCGTGACTCATACATGGAAAACTACTTAGCGACGATTAGTGACAATGAACACAGAACAATGAGAAATAACGAGAACAAATTTTACGAAAATTTATTTTCAAACTTTACAGCAGGACATCTTTTTTCTTGGTTCTTTGGTCATCTTGTTTCTTGGTTCATTTCTTTGTTCCTGGCTGAAACACAACATATGAATTAAAAAGAGATAATTAAGAATTAATTAAAATTAAGATTACTTAAGAACTCACTTTTATGAGTTCCCGGACTCCTTCTTATTTCACGGTGCCTAAAAAAAAGAAAAAATATAATTATGATCACTTTTTAATGCAGAAACAAAAATGACTGAAACATAATTGAGAATATTCATGGTATATAAATAGCATAACATCAAATGTTTAAAGGTAGTGGACAATTGAGGTGCCAAAACGCTATGTTGGTCCTTCAAAATCGAGTATACAGTATTTTATTATATGGAAACCTTTCAAGCATTTCATTTAAAATACATAGGGTATATATTTTGTATACGGGTATAATATCAAACGGGCAACATGATAAATCGCCAAACTTCGTTCCTATTGCATTCAGTTCATTTATTTCTCTTTGTGTGCGAGTCCGCTGTGTTCTGAAACAGACGTAGGAATTCGAGAGAAACATGCATCTAGTATGAGGTTACGGATCTCGCATGCCGATTTCGGTTTTGTTTGTTAGATTTTTTAAATATAATTTTTATGCGATTTTTTTAGCGCTCTTTTACGTTTCGAAGCAATATTTCTACATTAATAAAAGGAATACGGTTTTAGCCCATAATAATAAATTTTGTTCTCTTTTCAATAATGTTTATTCGAAGTTGTACAGCGATTACTGAATTTTTTGCAATTTTTTTATGCAATGTTTAGTGTTTTTTTTTCGCATTGTACAACGATTTTTTTCCATTGCTAAAAGGAATTCGGTTTCAAACTTCTAGCCTAATACAGTAACTTTCGTCCTCAACAAGATTTGATTTTTAGAAACTTCCAATGAGATATTCAATGCGATTTTTAGTGATTTTCAGAGACTTTTTAGGCTTTACGGCGATTTAAAATTCCGATTGTTTTAGCCCATTATAGTAAATAATTTCCTTGTGATTTTAGGATATTTATTGCTTTTTAATGTGATTTTCAATGTGATTGTTAGTGATTTTTGGACATTCGGAAACGTAATTTCGTTTAATTTTGCCTAATATAGTAAATTTTCTCCTTCGCCAATATTTTCTCCCCTCTCAATTTTTATGATTTCACAGCGATTTTTTCACATTTTTAAAAGGAATTCAGATTCGAACATTTAGCCTTATATGAATTTTCTTTTAAAATCTTGGCCTATTATAGTAAATTTTCTCCTTCACGGTTTTTGGATTTTAGAGAGTTTTAGCGTGTTTTCGAATCTCACGGTGGTTTTCCGACATTCGACATTGATATTGTTTGTGACAGCCGGTTATCTTGGGTGTGCCATTCATAGGGGTCTTTATAAAGGAAACTTATCCCGTTGCAAGTCTGGAAGCCCACGGAAAACACTGAACGACTGGGGCCGACGAGTGCGATTGGGATCGAACCTAGCACCTCCCGTACCTAGCACCTCCTCTCCTAGCACCCAGCTTTCAGAGCAGAACCTCTAGACCACTGGAAGATTTTTTGATATTCGGAAATAAAAAATTTGCTTGAAACTTTATACTAATATAGTAAATTTTGCCCACCTCGATTTTTGAATTTTTGTGATCTTCAATGCGATTTTCAGCGATCTTTCAAGTTCTACGGCAATTTTTTTCGCTAATATGTTATATATTACCACGGTCGCCATCTTGGATTTCTCGGCGATGTTTTGTTGGCGTTTATCGATAAGGCAACCCCGAAGAGTGAAGTGTTCTGGCAACCCCGTTAAGCCTAACATGCGCATAAATCTGCTTGGCGACATTTACTTTGCGGAAAAGGGGTTTTCGCTCCAAGAAAAAATCCAAGATGGTGTCCGTGGTAATATATAACATATGTTCCTTATTTTTACACTGGAAAACCCAATTCGGTTTCAAACTTTTGCCTAATTTAATAAATTTTCTCCTCCTCGATTTATAGCGATTTTTAGAATTTCACGACGATTTTTAGAGTTTTTTCGAGTCTCATGGTGATTTTTCGACATTCTGTATTGGTAGTGTTTATGACAGCCGGTTATCTTGGGTGTGCCCTTCGTAAAATTTTTATAAAGGAACCTAACTAGAATTTACGCAAAGCTGGAAGAAAATCTCGAGCTCGAATAAATTTACTCTTTCACGATTTTTGAACTTTAGAGATTATTAATGCGATTTTTAGCGTTTTTTTGAGTCCCACGGCGGTTTTTTGACATTCGGTGTTGGAATTAGCATTGTTTGTGACGGCCGAATGTCTTTGGTATGACCCCCGTGGGGTCTTTATAAAGAAACCTAGCCCGTATATACGCATTTTCGAAAAAAAAACCACAGGAAACTCCGAACGATTAAGCTGACGATGGGTGCGATCGATCCCCGGACCTCCACTCTACCAGCTTTAAGAGCAGAACCTCTTGGCCACTGGAGGATTTTTTGGTATTCGGAAAAGCAATTTGGTTTGAAATTTGATCCTAATTTAATAAATTTCGTCCTCCGCGATATTGAATTTTAGTAATTTTGAATTCGATTTTTCGAGTTCCGCGGTAACTTTTTGACATTCGGAAACACAATCCGGTTTCAAACTTTTGCCTAACATAATAAATTTTCTCCTCCTCGATTTTTTTATTTTTAGCAATTTTTGAGGTTTTACAGCGATTTTTTGACATTTGTAAAAGGAATTCGGTTTTGAATTTTTAGCCTAATAGGAATTTGGTTTCAAACTTTTAGCCTATTATAGTAAATTTCCTCTTCAAGAATTTTTTTAATTGTAGCGATTTTTTTGCGATTTTTAGCGCTTTTTTGAGTTCCAAGGCGTTTGTTTTTTTTTTACATTCAGTATTGGTATTGGCATTGTTTATGACAGCCGATGAATTTTAATGATTTTCAATGCGATTTTCAGCGATTTTTCGAGTTCCACTGCGATCTTTAAAGCGATTCTTGACATTTGTAAAACAAATTTCGTTTCGAAAGTTTAGCCTAATATGAATTTTATTTCAAACTCTTAGGTTATATTAAACTATATCCTAAACTTTCTCTTCCACGATTTTTTAGTGATTTTTAATGAGATTTTCAGCGTTTCTTCGAGTCCCATGGAGTTCATTCGACATTCGGTATCGGAATTTGTATTGTTTATGACGGGGTTTTATTATCTTGGGTATGCCGTCCGTGGCAGTCTTTATAAAGGAACCTAACCCATATTTACGCAGGGTTTGAAACAAATTGCGGAAAACTCCGATGATTAGGCCGGTGGGCGCGATTGGGATCGAACCTAGCACCTTTTGTGTACCTGCTTTGAGGGCAGAACACCTCGGCCACTGTAGGATATTTTGACATTCGGCAAAGGAATTTGGTTTGGAACTTTATTCTAATATAGTAAATTTTCTTCTCCGCAATTTTTGAATTTTAATGATTTTCAATGCAATTTTCAGCGATGTTTTGGTATTTTAATTTTGACAGTCATGCAGTTCGGTTTTAAAGCATTCTTTTGTTCATAATAGCTTCAATCAATCAATTTTATATCGGTAGGTCGTCCCTCTCATATAAAGACACCCTATTCTTCACTGACCTTTTTTAAATCTCTAAATTCACTAATTTGCTTATCTGTAACTATTTAAAAACTCATAATGGCAACATTCTTCTATTTCTTTATCTGGGTATGAAAAATGGGAACTAC
The DNA here is from genome assembly GCA_963932465.1 of Maratus speciosus. Taxonomy (NCBI): domain Eukaryota; kingdom Metazoa; phylum Arthropoda; class Arachnida; order Araneae; family Salticidae; genus Maratus; species Maratus speciosus. Next base: position 14,529,698 of record OZ010797.1, read on the forward strand.
TTAATTATCCCGTCGACCAAAATGCTATTGCCAAACTGTAAGATTAAATGCCAATAATGGCTGATCGTAAATGTCACATTCACTTTACTTTAAGCAAGTTACACTTATTTACGTTGTCAAGAGATTTTTATTTCGACGTTTTATTTGTATTTTTATTAATGTTATTATAATTTATTTGTTCTTTTGTTATTTAAAATAAAAATTATGTCAATTTGTATAATTTGGAGAGTGGTTTGGCGATATAAATAATTTGGCGAAATTGGTCGACGGGATAACAGAGTAGTACCGAAAAATGTAAACAAACAATTAAAAAATCGCCAATTTGGAAATATTTTAAAATCACGCCAAACAGGACTTAATTCTTAAGTCGCACCGAAACAGAGTAAAAGGTTGCAAAAAAAGAAAGAGAAAATGTCCTCTGAGTCAGAACTCGGTTTATTAGTTCGAGAATACCGTTCGTAACTGCTTTAAGATTTATGTGCTTTTGGACATCATGTATAAAATGGTGTAAGAAATAACTGTATACGGATAAAAATGCGACAGTTGATTGAAATAGTTACACGAATACACTAATACGATGATGAATTGGTAGCGCCAATAAAATTGTCGAGATCGATGACAAGTTCTTTCAGCGTCGGAAAAACAACAGCGAAAGGTTACTTCCACCACAGTGGATTTTTTGAGACATATGCCGGAAAAATGATAAATGCTTTTTCGTTCAAATTACAAATTGAAATGCTAAGTACTTTGAGACAAAGAATTTGTCACAGAGGTCGTCTGGACAAATTTCTCTATACTAGAAAGGGTACAATTCAGAGGAGCTTTGAAAAGCAGGTTACAACTACTTTACTGTGAACCACAAGCACAATTATGGGTACTACTTAATTATCCCGTCGACCAATTTCACCGAATTATATAAATCGCCAAACAACTCGCTAAATTATACAAATTGAGGTAACTTTTATTTTAAATAGCGAAAGAACAAATAAAGTAGTAAAACATTAATAAGTAGTCGGATGTACCAATCCCAAAACTTTCTTCTATCTCATACATGTTAATACTTCAAAATTCGCTATCACACTGCCAAAATTAAATGGCAATCTATGCATCTCATGAGGATTCTAAAGATATGAAATTCCGTGCATTAGTTCTTGAGATAGGACTATCGCTGAAATCGTCTAAATCCAGCAAAATGCTGCCTAGCAGCGCCACCTATTGAGTGATTTATAACAAATCGTAATCAGCAACAATTTATGTCAACGTGGCTGAATCTGAAGTTCGGAGAAAATCCGTGCATTAGTTTTTGGGATAGAGCTATTACGAAAATCGTAAAAAATCGTGCATAGCAGCGCCACCTATTGGGTGATTAACACCAAAATCTAATTAACAACAACTTGTGTCAACATATAACTAAATCTGAAGTTAGATAAAAATTTGTCCATTAGTTCTATAGATAGAGCTATTGAGGCAATCGTGAAAAAGGCAGCACAGAAGCGCCACCTGTTGGTCGATTTACACCAACACATAATCAGCAGCAAGTCATATCAAGGACTAACTGAATCTGAAGTTTGATGAAAATCCGTGCGTTAGTTCTCAAGATAGAGCTATTGGGGAAATCGTGTAAATCCTGCAAAATTCATCAAAACAGCGCAACCTCTAGGGCGATTTACACCAAAACGTAATCAGCTTCAAATCATATCAAAGACTAACAAAATCTGAAGTTTGATCAAAATCCGTGCATTAGTTCTTGAAATAGAGCTATTGCGAAAATCGTGAAAAATGCAGCATAGCAGCGCCACATGTTGAGCAATTTACACCAAAAACTAATCAGTATCAATTTGTATTTGGGACTAACTGAATATAATTTTTTATTAAATTCCGTGCATTAGTTCTTGAGACAGAGAGCCCACAAAATGTGTGTCACATACACACAGACAGACTCACAGACTCACAGACAGACATTTTGTAAAAACATGTTTTTTGGAATCTCTGACCCCTAAAACGTGAAAATCCGTCGAAAACCGGAATTCGAAAATTTTGATGAATCCAATATTTTCTTCTTGTAAAGATAGAACAAAGTAATTAGTAAAACATTAATAACTAGTCGGATATGCCAATCCCAAAACTTTCTTCTGTCTCATACATGTTAATTCTTCAAAATTCGCTATGACACAGTGAAAAACAAATGCCAATATATGACCCTCATGAGGATGCTAACGTTATGAAATTCCATGCATTACTTCTTGAGATATGACTATCGCTGAAATCGTGCAAATCCAGCAAAATACAGTCTAGCAGCGCCATCTATTGGGTGATTTATACCAAAACCTAATCAGCAACAACTTATGTCAACCTCTGACTGAATCTGAAGTTTGGCGAAAATCCGTGCATTGCTTTTGAGATAGAGCTATTGCGGAAATTGTAAAAAATTCCACATATCAGCGCCATCTATTGAGCGATTTACACCAAAAACTAATTAGGACCAATTTATACTAGGGATTAGCCGAATCTGAAGCTTTGTGAAAATTCATGCATTAGTTCTTGAGATACAGCTATTGCGGAAATCGTGTAAAATACAGCACAGTAGCGCCACCTGTTGGGTGATTTACACCAAAAACGAAACAGCACTAATTTATATCAAGATTAACTGAATCTGAAGCTTGATGAAAATTCGTGCAGTAGTTCTTGAGATAGAGCTATTGCAATAATCATGAATAATGCAGCATAGCAATACCATCTGTTGGGCGATTTTCACCAAAAAGTAATCAACAACAAATTATATCAAGGGCTAACGGAATCTGAAGTTTTATGAAATTCCGTGCATTAGTTCTTGAGATATAACTATTTCGGAAATCGCGAAAAATGCAGCACAGCAGCGCCACCTTTTGGGCGATTTACACCAAAAACTAATCAGAACCAGTTTATGTCAAGGTCTAACTGAACCTAAAGTTTTGTGAATTTCCGTGCATTAGTTCTTGAGATAGAGCGCCCGCAAAATTTTTGTCACATACAGACTCACAGAGTGACAGAGTGACAGACAGGGTGACGGACAGACATTTTCTAAAAACCATCAAATCGTGTTCAAGACCTTCTAAAACGTATAAATCCATCGAAAACCGGAGCTCGAAAATTTTCTCAAATCCAATACTTTCTTCTTGTAAAGATAGAAAAAAGTAAAAATACAAATAAAACGTCGAATTAAAAATCACTTGATGACGTAACAAACACCTGTAACGTAAGAAAGTTTTAACATCTGCATACCGTAAGGCTACAAATTCTGGGCAATACCTAAATTTTGAATCTATGAACCCACTCTCCCATAAAATCGCAGTCGTTAGAACTTTAATAAGCTAAAAGTTATTGTAATACTGATGCAGCCTTCCAATTTGAAAAAAAGAAGATATTTAGTGACTTAATTCAAAATGGCTATCCTTTAAGATGGTTAAAAAGGATTTTTTCTGAGCATCGCGTGTCATCCTCTGTAATTCGTAAGGCTCCCGCTATTTACATATCTCTACCCTACAACAAATATCTTTCTAAAAAAATCTCTAGCCTTTTGAAGTCTCATAATATCAGTATATCATTCAAGCCTCAAAATGTTTTGAAAAACTTACTGTGTAAATCTAAACCTAAAATTCCCCCATTACTAAGAATCGGTTCAATTTACAGTATCCCATGTAAAGATTGCGATTCGGTATATATTGGCGAAACTGGTCGCACTTGCTCCATTCGCCTTGCCGAGCATAAACGTGCTTACAAATCTGGAAACCTACAGTCTAAAATTGTACAGCATTCTTTAGATACCGACCATATCCCAAATTTCGCAAATATGAAAGTTATCAGATCCGGTTGCAATAATATTAAAAGTAAATTTTTTCTGGAAGGTGTGTTCACTCGTAAGCAAACGTCGCCGATAAATGAATCATGTTCACTTCCTCCTGAATACTCAGCATTGTTAAAAAAAATTTTGTACTTTATTTAATTTTAACTGCTAGTAATTTTTAACTGTAAACATGATGTATAGTTTTCTGTCATTTGAATGTTTTGTTGCACTGATGAGGGGCTAAAATTTAGCTCGAAACGTTTGCTTTTTAATTGTATTAAATATATTTATGTAATTTTACTTGTGTGTCTGATGAATTGTAATATATTTTTTATTTTTACCTGTAACGTGTTTAATGTCAATTGAATGTGACACTTACGATCAGCCATTATTAGCACTTAATCTTATAGTTGGGAGACAGTTTTTTGTCAACGGGATAATCAAGTAGTACCCAATTGTGTTGATCCAACAACGACTTCTCGTATACAACATGTTGAAACTATTCGGATGTAGCAATCCCAAGACTTTCTTCTATCTCATACATGTTAATACTTCCGGAAAAATGCATTATAACAATGGCACCGGTAGGTGATTTACATACTAAAATCTAGTCAGCAACAACTTATGTCAACTTCTAATTGAATTTGAAGTTTGATGAAAATACGTGCATTAGTTTCTTAGATTGAGCTTTTGCGGAAATCGTGAAAAGTTCTGCATAGCAGTGGCACCTGCTGGGCAATTTGCACCAAAAACCTATCAGGATCAATTTATATCAGGGACTAACTGAAACTAAAGTTTGATGAAAATTCATCAATTAGTACCTGAGATACGGCTATTGCGGAAATCGTGAAAAGTTCTGCATAGCAGTGGCACCTGCTGGGCAATTTACACCAAAAACCTATCAGGATCAATTTATATCAGGGACTAACTGAAACTAAAGTTTGATGAAAATTCATCAATTAGTACCTGAGATACGGCTATTGCGGAAATCGTGAAAAGTTCTGCATAGCAGTGGCACCTGCTGGGCAATTTACACCAAAAACCTATCAGGATCAATTTATATCAGGGACTAACTGAAACTAAAGTTTGATGAAAATTCATCAATTAGTACCTGAGATACGGCTGTTGCGGAAATCGTGAAAAGTTCTGCATAGCAGTGGCACCTGCTGGGCAATTTACACCAAAAACCTATCAGGATCAATTTATATCAGGGACTAACTGAAACTAAAGTTTGATGAAAATTCATCAATTAGTACCTGAGATACGGATATTGCGGAAATCGTGAAAAGTTCTGCATAGCAGTGGCACATGCTGGGCAATTTACACCAAAAACCTATCAGGATCAATTTATATCAGGGACTAACTGAAACTAAAGTTTGATGAAAATTCATCAATTACTTCTTGAGATACGGCTGTTGCGGAAATCGTGAAAAGTTCTGCATAGCAGTGGCACCTGCTGGGCAATTTACACCAAAAACCTATCAGGATCAATTTATATCAGGGACTAACTGAAACTAAAGTTTGATGAAAATTCATCAATTACTTCTGGAGATACGGCTGTTGCAGAAATCGTGAAAAGTTCTGCATAGCAGTGGCACCTGCTGGGCAATTTACACCAAAAACCTATCAGGATCAATTTATATCAGGGACTAACTGAAACTAAAGTTTGATGAAAATTCATCAATTAGTACCTGAGATACGGCTGTTGCGGAAATCGTGAAAAAGGCAGCATAGCAGCTGTTCGGCAATTTACACCAAAAACCTATCAGGATCAATTTATATCAGGGACTAACTGAAAATAAAGTTTGATGAAAATTCATCAATTACTTCTTGAGATACGGCTGTTGCGGAAATCGTGAAAAGTTCTGCATAGCAGTGGCACCTGCTGGGCAATTTATACCAAAAACCTATCAGGATCAATTTATATCAGGGACTAACTGAAACTAAAGTTTGATGAAAATTCATCAATTACTTCTTGAGATACGGCTGTTGCGGAAATCGTGAAAAGTTCTGCATAGCAGTGGCACCTGCTGGGCAATTTATACCAAAAACCTATCAGGATCAATTTATATCAGGGACTAACTGAAACTAAAGTTTGATGAAAATTCATCAATTACTTCTTGAGATACGGCTGTTGCGGAAATCGTGAAAAGTTCTGCATAGCAGTGGCACCTGCTGGGCAATTTATACCAAAAACCTATCAGGATCAATTTATATCAGGGACTAACTGAAACTAAAGTTTGATGAAAATTCATCAATTAGTACCTGAGATACGGCTGTTGCGGAAATCGTGAAAAAGGCAGCATAGCAGTGGCACCTGCTGGGCAGTTTATACCAAAAACCTATCAGGATCAATTTATATCAGGGACTAACTGAAACTAAAGTTTGATGAAAATTCATCAATTACTTCTTGAGATACGGCTGTTGCGGAAATCGTGAAAAGTTCTGCATAGCAGTGGCACCTGCTGGGCAATTTATACCAAAAACCTATCAGGATCAATTTATATCAGGCACTAACTGAAACTAAAGTTTGATGAAAATTCATCAATTACTTCTTGAGATACGGCTGTTGCGGAAATCGTGAAAAGTTCTGCATAGCAGTGGCACCTGCTGGGCAATTTACACCAAAAACCTATCAGGATCAATTTATATCAGGGACTAACTGAAACTAAAGTTTGATGAAAATTCATCAATTACTTCTTGAGATACGGCTGTTGCGGAAATCGTGAAAAGTTCTGCATAGCAGTGGCACCTGCTGGGCAATTTACACCAAAAACCTATCAGGATCAATTTATATCAGGGACTAACTGAAACTAAAGTTTGATGAAAATTCATCAATTACTTCTTGAGATACGGCTGTTGCGGAAATCGTGAAAAGTTCTGCATAGCAGTGGCACCTGCTGGGCAATTTACACCAAAAACCTATCAGGATCAATTTATATCAGGGACTAACTGAAACTAAAGTTTGATGAAAATTCATCAATTACTTCTTGAGATACGGCTGTTGCGGAAATCGTGAAAAAGGCAGCATAGCAGCTGTTCGGCAATTTACACCAAAAACCTATCAGGATCAATTTATATCAGGGACTAACTGAAACTAAAGTTTGATGAAAATTCATCAATTACTTCTTGAGATACGGCTGTTGCGGAAATCGTGAAAAGTTCTGCATAGCAGTGGCACCTGCTGGGCAATTTATACCAAAAACCTATCAGGATCAATTTATATCAGGGACTAACTGAAACTAAAGTTTGATGAAAATTCATCAATTACTTCTTGAGATACGGCTGTTGCGGAAATCGTGAAAAGTTCTGCATAGCAGTGGCACCTGCTGGGCAATTTACACCAAAAACCTATCAGGATCAATTTATATCAGGGACTAACTGAAACTAAAGTTTGATGAAAATTCATCAATTACTTCTTGAGATACGGCTGTTGCGGAAATCGTGAAAAGTTCTGCATAGCAGTGGTACCTGCTGGGCAATTTACACCAAAAACCTATCAGGATCAATTTATATCAGGGACTAACTGAAACTAAAGTTGGATGAAAATTCATCAATTAGTACCTGAGATACGGCTGTTGCGGAAATCGTGAAAAGTTCTGCATAGCAGTGGCACCTGCTGGGCAATTTACACCAAAAACCTATCAGGATCAATTTATATCAGGGACTAACTGAAACTAAAGTTTGATGAAAATTCATCAATTAGTACCTGAGATACGGCTGTTGCGGAAATCGTGAAAAAGGCAGCATAGCAGCTGTTCGGCAATTTACACCAAAAACCTATCAGGATCAATTTATATCAGGGACTAACTGAAACTAAAGTTTGATGAAAATTCATCAATTACTTCTTGAGATACGGCTGTTGCGGAAATCGTGAAAAGTTCTGCATAGCAGTGGCACCTGCTGGGCAATTTATACCAAAAACCTATCAGGATCAATTTATATCAGGGACTAACTGAAACTAAAGTTTGATGAAAATTCATCAATTACTTCTTGAGATACGGCTGTTGCGGAAATCGTGAAAAGTTCTGCATAGCAGTGGCACCTGCTGGGCAATTTATACCAAAAACCTATCAGGATCAATTTATATCAGGGACTAACTGAAACTAAAGTTTGATGAAAATTCATCAATTACTTCTTGAGATACGGCTGTTGCGGAAATCGTGAAAAAGGCAGCATAGCAACTGTTCGGCAATTTACACCAAAAACTAAACAATACTAATTTATATCAGGGACTAACTTAATCAGAAGTTTCTGAAAATCCGTGCTTTAGTTCTTGAGATATAGCTATTGTGGAAATCATTAATAATGTAGCATAGCAGCGCCACCTGCTGGGCGATTTACACTAAAAAGTAATCAGCACCAATTTATATCAGAGACTAACTGAATTTAAAGTTTTCTTAAATTCCATTAATTAGTTCTTGCGACAGAGCGTCCACAAAAATTGTGTCACACACAGACAGACAGACTCACAAAAAGACTCACAGACAGACATTTTTAAAAAACATGTTTTTCGGGATCTCGGACCCCTAAAACATATAAATCCGCCGAAAACCAGATTTCGAACATTTTTACTAATCCAATACTTTTTTCTTGTAACGATAGAAGAAAGTAAAAATGTATGGGGTTCTGTTAAATGGCGCAATAAAAATCAACGAGACGCTGCTCGCCTCGAATCGTATCTTACAGTTTTTATGTGGAGATATTATTTGAGAAAAATTTTTTTGATGAAATATTAAAATTAGTTCGGAAATATCGTGAACCATTAAAAAGTTGCTATTCTTGTGAACCATTGTAAGCAGTTGTTATGAATTCGTTAAAAAAGTTATAAATATTCTTATTAATGTAAAAAAATTGTACTTCTCCATTATTCTGCTGAACACTGTTCATAAAATAAACCTATTCGCCAGACTCTAATGCCCAATAAATAAATGGGACACAGATGTCTCAGAGGCACCTGGGTTGGCGAGATTTTTTTCTTTTGAGCCATTCTGGCGAGAAAGCCCTGTTTTGGGGTAAGTGTTTGGCCTAGCTTTCAAAAATAGCATGTCAGTTTTCTTTATTAAGGGGGTCCGGGATACAAAAATCTTCAAATTTTCAATTTTTTTTTTTTTTTTTTTTTTTTTTATCGGATTAAAAATTTCTCTGCCGTTTTCTGCTTAAAATGATGTTTAAATCATGTTTCTATCTTAATTAGAACAGGAAATATAATTTTTTCGATTTGGTTTGTTTTCAAAATCTGCCTTTCAAGCTATGGTTGTCAGGGAAACGAGTTCTTGTGAAATTGCGTTTTTCTTCATGATAGGTTTTTTCACCATTTCTCATATTTAAATTCTTATAACTCGAGAACCGTTAAAAATACAGGGTTGAAACTCGGAACACATCTTTTTCAATTATTTTACTTTACTTTTGAGCCAGCATATTTAAAAAAAAAATATTTACTTTTGAAAATATGATTTTTTTTTTAAAGTTGCACCACTTTTTTTGTAATTTTTTCGTTAAATATTTTTAATTTTTTAAAAAATTAATATTTTTTTAAATGCTAGCTGTAAATTAAAAAATATATATATTTCTGTTTATTTAAATGAAAAACAAGTTAAATTCTACAAATAATATTTCGAGTTATAACAATTTTAAGTTATACCACTTTTTTCATAAATTTTAAATTAAAAATTTTTTTTTAAAAAGCTATGAGAAGTTTTATCATGTGATTTTGTTTACAAATAATATGGTTAACCATCACAAAAAAAATTATAATTTTAACTCAATAAATAAAATTTTTTTGAAAATGTGTCCCGGACCCCCTTAAGAAACGGTTATCTTATATAACTAGTCGGATGTACCAATCACAAAACTTTCTTTTATCGCATACATGTTAATACTTCAAAATTCGCGACCACACATCCAAAATTAAATGCAATCTATGCACATCATGAGGATTCTAAATATATAAAACTCTGTGAATTAGTTCTTGAGCTATGGCTATCGCTGAAATCGTATAAATCAAGCAAAATGCAGCCTAGCAGCTATTGGGTGATTTACTCCAAAACCTAATCAGCAACAACTTATGTCAACGTCTAACTGAATCTGAAATTTGGGGAAAATTCGTACATTAGTTTTTGAGATAGAGCTATTGCGAAAATCGTGAAAATTCCAGCACAGCAGCGCTACCTATTGGGAGATTAACACCAAAACTTAATCAGCAACAACTTGTGTCAACGTCTAACTAAATCTGAAGTTGGATGAAAATTCGTGCATTAGTTCTTGAGATAAAGTTATTGCAGGAATAGTGAAAAATGCAGCACAGCAGCGCCACCTGTGGGGAGATTTACACTAACACGTAATCAGCACCAAATCATATCAAGGACTAACTGAAACTGAAGTTTGGTTAAAATCCGTTAAATAGTTCTTGAATCAGAGCTATTGCGGAAATAGTGTAAATCCTTCAAAATGCAGCATAGCAGCGCCACCTGTTGGGCGATTTTCACCAAAAACTAATCAGCCCCAATTAATATCAGGAACTACCTGAATATAAATTTTTATTAAATTCCGCGCATTAGTTCTTGAGATAGAGCGCCCATGAAATTTGTGTCACATACAGACAGAGTCACAGACTCAGAGACTGACATGCTGAGTTAAAAATTTTTACGAATCCAATCCTTGTAAAGATAGAGGAAAGTAAAAATCGCTGAATATCGCATTGCAAATCACAAAAATTCAAAAATCGCGGGTCACAAAATTTACTACATTAGGATAAAGTTTCAAACCAAATTTCTTTTCCGAATGTTAGAAAATCCTCCAGTGGGCTAGAGGTTCTGCTCTGAAAGGTGGTATATTAGGTACCAATAGCGCATCAAGGACAAACGGAATCTGAAGTTTTATTAAATTCCGTTCTTGAGATAGAGCAACGACAAAACTTGTGTCACATACAGACAGACAGAGTCCAGACTCACAGACAGACATTTTGTAAAAACATATTTTTGGAATCTCTGACCCCTGAAACGTGTAAATCCGTCAAAAATTTTCACGAATCCAACACTTTCTTTTTGTAAAGGTAGAAGAAAGTAAAAAACACAATTTTATATGAAACACACGTAATTTTCATTATAAACAGACACAAATTATTTTATTATAAAACACACAATGTTTAATTTAATGTGAAACACTCGCAATCTGTTTTACCGGGTTGCCATACAAAGCAAAATCTCACCAAAATCGCCGGGTTGCCGAGGTATAAAATCGCCATTATGAGCCAAATAGGCACACCGGTGCATCTGAGACATCTGTGCCAAAAAGGGAAGTATGTTGCTGTTAAAATCTCATAAAACAAGTAATATAAAAATTTTGTTTTTAAAGTCAATTCCTACTTAGGTCATGCAAGAAAAATTTAATAGAATCCCTTAAGCTAATATTAGTTTTTGTTGCATTAAAATATCTCAATTTGTTGATTTTCTATAAGCAAGTAGGTTTACAATGGAACTCTATGGGAATTTGGCGAAATATTAGAGATATAGTCAAGTTGGCGTCACTTTTGTTGACTCATTTTGGCAGCCAAATTTGGCGATATATCGCCAAGTTGGCGACAAACTTGGCGGGTTTTGGCGACAGAACAGGGTCCCCCTATGGTAACCCCTTATTGAAAATACGTTCATCTTCTATAACCAGTGGCCGCCATTTTGTTTCCCATGCAAAACTAAAATGAATTAATTAAAATTTGATGAATTAATTAATATCTGAAAAAACTGTATTAACATCAATTGTCATCCAGTACAAGTTTTAAAAAAATTATTTCAACTTGATAGGAAGAATAATGAGTATTTTATTAACGATTGAAAATTTGAACAAGATAAATACATAAATAAATAAATAAATATAGGGAGAGTGTGAACTAATAGTAGGAATCTCTCTATTCTAAAAAAAAGTAACTACCGCTTTCACCGCCGCCGGTTTTGAATTTTTTGTGACCGGAGGTCTTTCTTCGTTAATATTAAAAAAACTGTTGCATACAAAAATATGAAAATCGGTAGTATTATAGAAAAATGTTTGATAAACACGCTGATGCAGACAGTTTTCAAATCGAAGAATTATTTTAAGAGATATTTAATGCCAAAGTTGGACAAAATCGTTCCATTAAAAAAGTTTTATAGGAGCAAAAACTGTACATAGGAATTTAATCATTTTTAGATCATTTTATGCGTCAAAATTTCCCGGTGTGCAGATTGCAGTTAGTTTTTAATTTGAATAATTTTTCGAGGTTTTATTTCTATTTTAAATTCAAATTTTCAGCATTTCGAGAGATATTTAGAAAATTGTATTAATTTATACTGTTGCCAACTGTATAAACAGAGCAAACAGTAATGTTTGCTTCTAATTAAAAATTTATTTTACACGTGACTATTATAAACAAAAAATATAAAAAGCAGGAACTCATTGAAAATTAAGTCATAAAAACTATAGTTACACGTGAATTTTAAATGAGAAAGAATATTGTAAAATAATAAATTCAGTAACATGCGTTAGAAGTCCTAAATAGAATTTACGTCATATTACACTTATTACGTAAAATGAACAAAAACTAATATTGCAAAACAGTTTTAATTTAAAAATTGCGCGAGACATTTACTTGACATTTTAAGATGATCATAATATTTCATTTCTAACAAAAGTATTTTGACATGAATATTAAAAAGAGAAAGAAAAGTTTGGTGAAAATTACGTTAGATTATAATTGTCAGATTCAAATTATAATTCAATCTTCCGAAATCTTTTTAAAGACGATCAAATTAGCGTGCTGTTAGAGTCTGCGGTGTCTGAACGGAAGTGGACGAGCGTAGCTCGTAGGGGGCAGAGCCCCCTAGTTGAAAAAAAAAGAAAAAGGAAAAAAAGATTTTCGGAAAAGCCTCACTCACTAAAGTGTGAACTACCAATAACATTATTAATGAAAACTAGTCGGATGTGGCAATCCCAAAACTTTCTTCCATCTCATACATACTTTATTTCCTGAAAAATAAAGCATATCAGTACACCGGTTAGGTGATTTGCACCAAAGTCTAATCAGCAAAAACTTATGTCAAGTTGTAGCTCAATCTGAGGTTTGATGAAAATCCGTGCATTAGTTTTTGAGCTAGAACTATTGCGGGAATCGTAAAAAAAGTCTACATAGCAGCGCCACCTGTTGGTCGGTTTACTCCAAACACTAATCAGGACCAATTTCTATCAGGGACTAACTGAATCTCAAGTTTGATGAAAATTCATACATTTGTCCTTGAGATACAGTGATTGCGAAAATTGTGACAAATGCAGCCTAACAGCGCCACCTGTTGGGCAATTTACACTAAAAATTTAACAGCACTCATTTATATCAGGAACTAACTGAATCTGAAGTTTGGTGAAAATCCGTGCATTAGTTCTTGAGATATACCTATTTCGGAAATCGTGAAAAATGCAGCATAGCAGCGCCACCTATTGAGCGATTTACACCAAAAAGTAATCAGCACCAGTTTATATCAGGGACTAACTGAATCTAAAGTTTTATTAAATTCCGTTCATTAGTTCTTGAGATAGAACGCCCACAAAATTTGTGTCACACACAGACAGACTCACAGAGAGACATTTTGTAAAAACATGTTTTCGGGTTCTCTGACCCCTAAAACGTGTAAATCCGTCGAAAACCCGAATTTGAAAATTTTCATGAATCCAATACTGTCTTCTTGTAAAGAAGAAAAAAGTAAAAAAAAAAAAAAAAAAAAAAAAAAAAAAACCTTACACATTTATTTATTCAATTCCTACTATTAGTTCACACTCTCCCTATATTTATTTATATATATATTTATTTATATATTTATATATCTTGTTCAAATTTTCAATCAATCGTTAATAAAATACTCATTATTCGTCCTATCAAGTTGAAATAAATTTTTTTAAACTTGTACTGGATGACAATGGATGTTAATACAGTTTTTTTCAAATATTAATTAATTAATTAAATATTAATTAATTAATTTTAGTTTATCATGGGAGACAAAATGGCGGCCATTGGTTATTGAAGATCAATGAAAGTATTTTCAATAAGGGGTTACCATAGGGGGGACCCTGTTCTGTCGCCAAATACCGCCAAGTTTGTCACCAACTTGGCGATATATCGCCCAATTTGACGGCCAAAATGAGTCGCCAAAAGTGACGCCAACTTGGCGATATCTCTAATATTTCGCCAAATTCTCATAGAGTTCCATTGTAAACCTATTTGCTTATAGAAAATCAACAAATTGAGATATTTTAATGCAACAAAAACTAATATTAGCTTAAGGGATTATATTAAATTTTTCTTTGATGGCCTAAGTAGGAATTGACTTTAAAAACAAAATTTTTATATTACTTGTTTATTTATTTATTTATTTTTGCATTGGATAGCTGAAGTCCATCTCTACATCACTCCTTTTTTACTTTTTCGATTTTGGTTGCAGACAATTTTTTAGAATGACACTTTCATTTTCCGAACCGATTTCGAGTAACTTTATAAAAAATATCTAGAACAAAAATTAAAAAAAGGAGCGATGTAGAGATGGACCTCAGCTATCCAATGCAAAAAAAAAAAAAAAAAAAAAAAAAAAAATTAAAAAATGTTGAAATGTCATAAGCGCACCTCGTTGGTGCGATTTTTATCTGACACCAATGTCATATACGCATCAGGGTACTTAACTGGCGCCAAAGTGTCGTTATTTTGTTTGATATGGTAACCCGGATGTTGTAGTTTATTTATTAATAAATTGTTTATTTACCTTTATTTTCTTTTTTAAAATTACAATATAAGTTGTTTCTTTCTATAGTTATTAATTAAACTTTTTTTAAATTGTTATTCCCTTTTTAAAAATATATATGTAACTGGTATTCGAAAACGAGGTTTTCGCCAAATTGGCGTTAGAAAAAAATCGCACCAACGGGGTGCGTATATGACATCGGTGCCGTTATTTGTTTTTATATTATTAGCCTGCGGTATGGTATGCTATTTCTTTCTCCCAGCTTATTTTGTGTGCAAAAAATAACGTTACCTTACAGAAGCTAAGCCGTAAAACAAAGCATTACGATTAAATACTCTTTAGCAATTTTTTTAACTTCTAAGCATCGCACATTTTCAATTTTTATACCGTCGTATTGAGAAAAGAAAGTTCTTTTAAATGCATTTTGTTTGAAAACTGTATCTCCATTTATTTTTGAAATATTAATTATTTTGTAGTTTTTGGAGTTATTTGCTTAATATTGGTAACGGAAGTACTTCATTTCTGTAGAAAGTAAAGGAAAAATAGTTTTAAAATAGTAATTATATATTTTTGAAAGAAAAGGTAATTAAAATACGTGCTATTTTGAAAAAAAAAATAAACTAATGTTTTCTGTTAAAACAATGGAGCTATTATATACTATATTTAATTGTAAGTATCTATGAATCATTAGACAGCCGTTTTTTTTTTCGATTTTCTTGAATGACAGAATCTTTTTGCTGCATTTGTGCATTATTTCGCGATAGTGATGTGCTATGCATGCTTTACTGTAGATTTTAAGAATAGATCGTAAATGTGGGATTCTTAAGGGGATGCGAATGACGTCATTTTACATAAAATAATACGTGTGCTTTAAGTCTTAAAATTGAAGTATGTTTTGTACGACTGCTCTTTCATCTTCACCTAACACTTCATTTATAATGGGTGTTTCATAATAATAGAAGCCGGAGTAATGGGAATGCCGGGGGCGACACTAAATTATGGAAAAGCAGAATTCCTGTTCTCTAGTATTTTATTTATTTACGCACTCGTTTAATTTTATTAGATGATAAATATTTTATTATAAAGGTGTCCGGGGGGAACATCTATGCTCTACAGACGTGGTTTCCACGTCTGAGCAGTTCCCCTTAGGCAGTGAAAAATATTTTATTATAAAACTAGCGAAATTGCCCAGCGTTGCCCGGGTACGTCAAAAAACAGCAGGAATTACGAAAAAGCTTTGAAAATCACAATAAGATATCGCGAAAAAATTTTAAATAGCTTCTCAAATTTTGAAAAGAGAAAAAAAAATTATATATTGTGTTCGAAAATTGCAAGTTGATTCCTTTCACTAATGTGGAAAATAGTAGCAAATCGTAAAATACACTAAAAATCACGTACAAAATTCCCGAAAAATTCGAAAATTGCTATACGAAATCCAAATAAACTTTATTGAAATGAGGGCAGAATGTACTTTAGGTCAAAAATGGAATGTCAAAAAATTGCAGCAGATTGCGAAGTAACGTAAAAATCGCATTAAAAATCACAAAAAATTCAAAAATACGAAAGTCGAATTTACTATAATTGGATAAAAATTTCAAATCTAATTCCTTTGACCTGTGGGCCCTCTTAAAATTTATGTTTTGCAAATCATGTTAAGCATTAGATCATGTTACTTTTATTCGTAATTAATTTACTTGGACTCCCTTAAATATAATTAATATAATCCCTTTAATATTGGTTTTTTGTTGCATTAAAATATCTCAATTTGTTGATTTTCTGTAAGAAAGTAATTCATATTGGTTTACAATGGAAGTCTATGGGAATTTGATGAAATATTAGAGATATTGCCAAGTTGGCGTCACTTTTGGCGACTTATTTTAGTCGCCAAATTTGGCGACAAACGTAGCTGCATTTGGCGACAGAACTATGTCCCTCTACGGTAACCTCCTTATAAGTATGGAAATGTATTAAATGCTGTTCAATAATTGCATAAAAAAATTCCCTAAAAATTCAAAAATCGCTGCACGAATTCCGAATAAACTTTTTTGAAAGGAGAATAGAATTTACTATATTGGGTTAAAAGAAAGAAACCATATTCTTCTTACTTATATGGAAAAATCACCTCAAAACATAAAAAATCGCTAAAAATCGCATAAAAATTAAATTAAAAAAAATCTAATCAAAAAATCGAAAATCGGGCTTCGAGTTGCAAAACTTCATATATAGACGTACCTTTTCCCCAAATTTTGTAGCTCTACGTGCAGTGGTCTCTTCAGAACACCGTCGACACACTCACTCAAGCACTCACACACAAACTTCTTTCCTTATTATTATAGAAGATATATAGATACCAGGTTGCATGCGAAGCAAAAATCGCCGGGTTATTACGTCAATCAGAAAAATTGCCATTGTAGCATAAAATAGAAATCCACGTGCGTCAGCAACATGTGTCGCCATACAAAGTACACATTTTTCATTCTTTGAATTTGAAATGATAAAATTAATAGAACAAACATGTTAGAAGGCCGCATATTGAACTTGGCGAAAAAATGAAAAATAATTGGCGATGAACCCTTTTTTGTGTTAACTCAGAATTATGGCAACCATAGCTATTTTTCTAACTACCAAAAGTACAAAAATCTCCATTATGAAATAATATCATAAACCAAAAAATTTTTAGGTACTTTTATGGGAAGAGTTCCATAGCCTGTTCCGGTTTTATTGGCGATAAATGTTTCGATGCGGTTGCGGTGGTTGGTTGATTGCTTTTGTGGTTGCTTTTTTTTTTTTATTACTGGAATGTACTTCATTTATGTGTTTGTTTGTGTTTTTTTTTTTGTGTAATGTACATTTTTTTTGAAAAAAATGTATAACTTTTCGTTTTTTTTAAACGGTATTTCTCTGTAGATGCAATATTATATAAGCATATTTTTGTGCATTTTAACAGGTTTTAAGATGCATATAACATTAACGTGTATAATGTGATGTTATGTTTCAATTTGACTTATATAATGAATAGGTAAAGTATGAAGGGTACTAAATAGTTATCCCGTCGACCAATTTCGCCAAATTATATAAATCGCCAAACCACTCGCCAAATTATATAAATAGACATAATTTTTATTTTAAATAACAAAAGAACAAATAATTAGAATAACATTAATAAAAATAGAAATAAAATGTCGAAATAAAGATCACTTGATGACGTAAACACGTGTAACTTGCTTAAAGTCAAGTGAATGTGACCATTTACGATCAACCATTAATGGCATTTAATCTTATAATTTGGCGATAGATTTTTGGTCGACGGGATAACTAAGTAGTACCGTATGATGTATATAAAATTATAAAAATATATATAACTACCCAGAGAGCATTTTTAATTTGCAGAAAATTTGCAGCGGTCTTTCTTTGAAAACCTGCAAAGTTGCAGCAAGTTCAACATGAGAAGACTGAAAGATCATAAAAAGACTGCAGCAAGATAACGCAAACGCCAAAGTCACCACAATTTGAACTTGCAGCTAACTTGTCGTGCAAGTTAAATTCATGCTGTATCAAATTTATTGCAAACTAACGGTAAACAAGTAATCAAAAATACTGCAAACTTACTGCAAAGTAGTAATCTTTCCATGCCCCACTATCTGTTTACAACTGTTACGCTATAAGTTTAACCCCTTCGGAGGGGTCCATAGACCTGATCAGGTCTATTGATGCGAACACACCGTCAGAAGGTGCATGCATCATTTTCATCACCACAAACAAGTTAAGGTAATATTTGTACTTTTCAATACGAGCCTTTTTTGGTATTTGAGAAGTATAGAGTTTAGAAAAAGCGGTGCCAAATGAATAAAGTTTCTGCAATTTCTGCGTATGTGCTGATTGTCAAGTCTCTTAAAAGAGGGATTTTTGCTTTCGTCACTTTCGTGAATTAAAGACAGTCTTGCCATCAGTTTCACAACAATCTACTCATGCAAATGGGGGATGGTATGCGTTGCGGGAAATTTGCAGCGAATCTCTCAATTCAAATTTGTCAGGGCAAGATAATGTCAGAAACGATCAAACTTGCTGCTAATTTTCATGCTATCTGGGTATATGGTATTTATTTATAGGTGAATATATTATGTATTTATATATGTATTTGTCTATGTATAATTACATATGATGGTATAACATACATAAAAAGGTACTTCTTGATTATCGCGTCGATCAATTTCGCCAAATTATACAAATCGCCAAACTATTCGCCAAATTATACAATTTGACGTAATTTTTATTTTAAATAACGAAAGAACAAGCAAATTAAACATTAAATAAAAATACAAATAAAAAATCTAATTAAAAATAATTTGATGACGTAACAAACACGTGTGACGTGTTTAATGTCAAGTGAATGTGACATTTACGATCATCCATTATTGTCATTTAATCTTATAGTCTGACGATAGCTTTTTGGTTGACGGGAAAATCAAGTAGTACCCATAAATATTATATATTTTTATTAACATCGTACTTATTTTTGGACAGATGTTATATATTCCAGCAGCCACCATCTTGGATTTTTTCTTGGCGTGAAAACCCCCCCTTTTTAGCAAAGTAAATGTCGTCAAGCAGATTTATGCGCATGTTAGGCTTAACAGGGTTGCCAGAACACGTCACTCGTCACGATTGCCTTATCGATAAACGCCAACAAAACATCGCCGAGCAATCCAAGATGGCGGCCGCGGGAATATATAACATCTAAGCCCTTATTTTTTTTAACATATGACATATGTAACGTTTATTGGTACTTGTTAGTTATCCCGTCCACCAATTTTGCCAAATTATATAAATCGCCAAGCCACTCGCCAAATTATACAAATTGACATATTCTTTATTTTAAATAACGAAAGAACAAATAAATTAGTAAAACATTAATAAAAATACAAATAAAACATCGAATTAATGGTTTTATTGGCCATTATTGGCATTTTATCTTACAATTAATTAATTAATGGAAAACCATTATTGGCATTTAATCTTACAATGTGGCGACAGTAATTTGGTCGACGGGATAACTAACAAGTACCCGTTTATTAAATAAATATATGTTTATAAATATTTAAGAACCATGTTTTTCTGTAATCTTGAAAAACTTGGTAAGAAGCTAAAACGGCCTTTTGGATTCTTCGCCAATCGCGCCAACCAGAATAGGTTACGGAACTCTTCCCGCTTTCATGTTAGTCTGGCCGCCAGTGATAACTCGCTAAATCTTGTTTCAATTGTCATCATTTGAATTCCAACACTTAGCTGAATTCATGTGAAGTAGAGGAACTAACGATCCATTTTTAAAATTACCTAAATGGTATTAAAATGTTCGGTACTTCTTAGTTATCCCGTCGACCAAATCACTGCCGCCAAATTGTAAGATTAAATGCCAATAATGGTTGCCATTAATTAATTAATTGTAAGATTAAAGTCTAATAATGGCCAATAAAACCATTAATTCGACGTTTTATTTGTATTTTTAATAATGTTTTACTAATTTACTTGTACTTTCGTTATTTAAAATAAAAATTATGTCAATGTGTATAATTTGGCGAGTGGTTTGGCGATTTATATAATTTGGCGAAATTGGTCGACGGGATAACTAAGAAGTACCAAATGTTCTAGGACCCTAAAATAACGTAAGCTTTTATTTTTGTGTACATAAAATTAGATACGGCATTGCATTATATAGCATTATATAATTAGATATACCATTGTTCTGACTAGTACCTCTTCTGATTAGTACCTGAGTAGTACCTAAAGTAGTACTTTTTTTGCATACGTGTAAATTAAGAACAATGCTTCGATGTTGAAATAAAATTCGCCATTTTTATGTTAGCCAGAAGCCAGTGATTGCCAAAAACAAAAAATACAATACAAAAATAGTACACAAAAATATAAGAATACGTTATTTAGGGTCCTAGAACATTTTGGCACAGATGTCATATTCGTCCCATATTGGCGCGATTTTTTTCTGACGCCAATATCATATAGGCAACGGGTACTTAACTTGCGCCAAAGTGTCGTTATTTTGCTTGATGTGGTAACCCGGATTATGTTGTTTATGCTGTTGATGTTTTCGCCAAATTGGCAACCAAAAAAAATCGCGCCAATATGGGGCGAATATGACATCTGTGCCACAATGGCTTACAATGTTCCACAAGAATAGCAACTTTTTAATGTTACGCAATATTTTCGATATTACTTTTAATGTTTCATCAAAAACACGTTTTTCTTAAGTTTTGGTTATATAGTTAATCTTATAGTATGGCGATAGATTTTTGGTCGACGGGATAACTAAGTAGTACCAAAAAGGCGAGCTGATATTGACGAAATTGAAGCCCAGCTAACATATTTAAAATTACAGCTATATTTTTGCCTTGGCAGAATCATTCACACAATTTTCAGTATTTGCCAAATTGTGTAAATCATATTAGGTACTTTTCTGGGCACAGATGTCATATTCGCCCCATATTGGCGCGATTTTTTTCTGACGCCAATGTCATATACGCCACGGGCACTTAACTGGCGCCAAAGTGTCGTTATTTTGCTTGATGTGGTAACCCGGATTATGTTGTTTATGCTGTTGATGTTTTCGCCAAATTGGCAACCGAAAAAAAATCGCGCCAATATGGGGCGAATATGACATCTGTGCCCTTTTCTGTTATATGGACTGGACACCATGCCAAAATGTATGCTAATGCGCCAGTTATTTCAACCCTGAAAGGATTTTGGTGAAAAGGATTTTTATTGTAAACCATGCGAAATTATTTGTTCACTTATTTTAAGCATATATTTGTGATTTAATAAAATAGTTCGTAAAGGTCTAGGTGCGATCGCAGTTTAATCTCCTTCTTGGCGCGATTTTCAAAAATCGCCAAAAACGGTTTACAAAGCAAGGATTTTAAAACGGAGCTCTCATCTTAGGATTGTCATATTGGGAGAAGTCCGAGGAGCAGTCCGAAATATCGGGGTTGTATATTGACGCAGTTATCGCGACAAAAAAAAAAATATCGCCTTTGCGAAGGTGAGTAAACTGCGATTTACCGAAAGTCTGTAATTTTCAAATGTTATATTTTTAAAATGTTCACTTTACTATCGACAATGTTTTTTCTGTACTTTTCCGGTCCCGATGTCATATCCGGGCACAGATGTCCATATTGGCGCGATTTTTTTCTGACGCCAATGTCATATACGCACCGGGCACATAACTGGCGCCAAAGTGTCGTTATTTTGCTCGATATGGTAACTCGGATATAGATGATATAGTAACGAGGTTTTCGCCAAATTAGCGTCGGAAGAAAATCGCGCCAATATGGACATCTGTGCCCGGATATGACATTTGTGCCCGGAAAAGTATTGAAAGTATATGGCATCTGTGCCCTTTTCCGTTATACGGACACCACCATTGTCGCCAAGCGTAATAGTTGGCGCAAAATAAAAATCACATGAATTGAAACATATATACATTGAAAACATACATAACATACATAACGTAATTGAATGCATACATACATACATAATTGAAACATACATAAAATATTAGCATACATTTAGGCATGGTGGTCGTACAACGAAAAAGTACCATTTTTTCTTTTATTTTTCAAATGTTTCAATTCACGCGATTTTCATTTTGCGCCAACTATTACGCTTGGCGGCGACAATGGTGTCCGTACAATAGAAAAGGGCACAGATGTCATATTCGCCCAATATTGGCGCGATTTTTTTCTGACGTCAATGTCATATATACACAACGGGTACTTAACTGGCGCCAAAGTGTCGTTATTTTGCTTGATGTGGTAACCGGATTATGTTGTTTATGCTGTTGATGTTTTCGCCAAATCGGCAACTGAAAAAAATCGCGCCAATATGGGGCGAATATGACATCTGTGCCCGGAAAAGTACCCAATATTAAAATTAATATAGATAAAAAAAATACAATATAAAAAATATTAAAATAGAGTTTCGAAACTCGCCTTATCCAGTAATCAAATTTTGAGAAATCGCGAAAAACCTCTGATTGCGTCCATTGGTTTTAATTGAAAACCAAGAATTAGTAATGCCAGAAATGCATGATAAAACTAATAGTTTTTCTGATTGTAGTGTTGGTACAGATGTCATATTCGCCCCATATTGGCGCGATTTTTTTCGGTTGCCAATTTGGCGAAAACGTCAACAGCATAAACAACATAATCCGGGTTACCATATCAAGCAAAATAGCGACACTTTGGCGCAAATTAAGTACCCTTTGCCTATATGATTTGGCGTCAGAAAAAAATCGCGCCAATATGGGGCGAATATGACATCTGTTCCGTAGTGTTTTTTCGATGCAAGTTCACCAATGGAATAGATTGATAAAAAATCTCGACTTTTTAAATTTTGGATAAGATAAGTTTTGAAACTATGTCCTCATGTACATATAGATTAGTATATATATAAACATTCATGCGTCAAAAAAGTAAACTGAAATAAAAATGTATTTATAATGACGATTTAAATCGGGTTACTCTAGCTGTCGAAGGAGAAATTAGCAACTTTTCCACTTTGCTACTGTTATAAAAAGTACCGACGACTTTATACAAAAAGTACTAAAAAGAGTTAGGTAATTATTGTAACTGTAAAAAATAGTTTTAAAAAGTAAATTCTTTTTAATATTAGAACAGTTATGGCATTAGTGGAATATATTTTAACAAAACTTAGACATTTTTTAATTTTCCGTTTCATAATAACTGTAGTAATGTCAATGACATAAAATAACTAACATTTTAGTTGGAGCAATAAAAAATTGAAAAACTAATATTTCACCTAGATGTTATAAATTAATAATAATTGTTCATTAAATATACATATTTTTTATAAAGGAATTTTAAATAAAGAACTTACCATTTAAATTTTGTCCCATCAAAAATACGGCAAATAAGTCTTCGCTTAATTTGAAATGTTCTTACAAATTTGAAATTTAAACACGAGCCCGGTTGATTTATAAATCACGTTAATGCCACTTTCATTTCTGTATGTAACATAAAACACTAAAATGTTTAAGCAATGCGTATTACCAACAAGTGGCAATAGCTACATCTCTGCGGGTTATGACATATGAGACTGGTTTAGCCAGAGTGCGAGCACGGGCCTACTATGGGAACGGATTCAATGTAAAAATTTTATTTATTCACGGATTGAGGGGGGAAAAGGTATTTTTATGTTAACCGGGCACAGGTGATAAATCGCCAAATATTGCCCATCTATTTGGTCACCCATGTTTAGTTCGTTTAATCATCCATTGTCATCATTCATATTGCATTCATTTAATTTAAAATGTAAATCTTTTATTCATTTGATCTAAAATACAGATATATCACAATGTCATTTAATATTATATACATTTAATATACATATGTTACATGCATTTAAAATACATGCCTTTCACTTATTTCATTTGAAAAAAAAAGAAAAGAAAAGAAAGTGAAAAAAAGAAATACTACTATGACCAAAACAGGCATTTTTAGGGTTTCGTTCATTTGACGAAACCCTGTCTGTCTGTCTGCACATAGCTGAGAAACTATTCAAGGGTGCAAAGGAAAGTCCCTTTAACCTGAAAATACTTGCGAACGGAGAGAGCTATAGCTATACAAGTGAGGTAACGCTATAGTAAAGCGACTACGCCGAACGTAATGCAAACGACAGCAGCGGCCCCTAGTGGCGAAATTTGGAAGATAACTATTGAAAATCGTAAACGAAAAGAGATAGAGCAAAAGTTCCAAACAGAAAGTTTTAGAGCATCAATTAATTAGTACGAAACACATTTGGTTCACACGGATAAATCGTCGCCTTATACCCAAAAATGTCCGAAATCGATGAGCGACGATTCTACTTTGCATATTCACATTCCGTAAATGTAGCAGTGCACGATTTCAGATTGCGACGTTGTACTGTGCTGTAATGTCTGTAAAAATTTAATATCCAATGCATTTAAAATTGTAGATTAACCCTTTCAGGGATAGGAGAATTCTGTTCGTAAACTGATGATATAATTGACTGTCACCAGAATATTCAAACGAATGTCTTAGAAAATAAAAACCTTCTAATTTTCACTTTCGTTACAAAAGCAAAATTTTATTAAAATATTCTTGCTGCCATTTGTCAGTTTTGGAATTAAAATTAGGCCGCTAGGCCGTCTAGCCACCGCCCTTGAAAGGGTTAAATCTATGTCGTCGTATTGAAGAGGCTAGCAATAGACGTTCCATGCTGAGAAATGTGGCATGTAGAATTGCTCTCACGAATACAAACGTTTACCGTGAGCAATGGCGAACTTTTCGAATACTGAATATTAACTTTTTATCCCTGTGAGACAGTTTCACTTTTGTTTTTTGTGTGATGTTATCAAAATATATTGAGATAAGCACGTATTTATACCATAAATTGCGCGTATTTCTTCATACTTCTGGCTATTCCATTCAAGCGTTTACACAAAATAGAGTGCATCGATTTCGGACATTTTTGGGTATACAGGCAAAGATTTATCTTATCCATGTAAACAAAATGTCGTTTTGTACGAATTAATTGATGCTCTAAAACTTTCTAACTGGAAATTTTACTCTATCTTTTTTCGTTTTCGATTTGCAATGGCTATCTTCCAAATTTCGCCACTAGGGGGCGCTGCCGTCGTTTCCATTAAATTGAGCGTAGTCACTTCACCATACCGTTACCTCACTTCCATAGCTGTAGCCCTCTCCATTCGCAAGTATTTTCAGGTTAAAGGGACTTTTCTTTGCACCCTGTATATGTTGGAGACTTGAAATTTTGGATACTTATAACTGAATACCTCACATCAAACGACAAATCATAAAATTGTGAAAAAGTCTTGTATTTACCCGTCTCGACTTGGCTCTAACTTGTGTATTTTAAGCTTTTTTTCCTAACTGAGCCCCTAATTAAGTTGAAGACTTGAAATTTTGAATATTTATAGCCGAATACGTGCGATCATACCACAAATCATAAAAATTTCAAAAAGTCTTATATTTACCCCTCCGGTCTCTAACTTGTGTATTTTAAGCAATTTTTCTAACCTCCACCCTTTTCACCCTGGAGGCACTTTTCTAACTTTTGCCGACACCCCTTTGACTACTCTTTCATATTATGCACCATAGCCTTACATGTTTTAGTTCCACTTTTTACCGCCAGGGGGCGCCTAACTATCTCGAGTTCTATGGACCCGATCCCCTCCACTAATATATCAACAAATAGGTTGTAAAATGGAGTTTCGTTCGAATACATGTTTGTTTAGAATACAGTGCGCCCCCTGGTTGCGAAATGTGGAACTAACAGGTTTTGCAAAAGGATAAAGTGTTTTAAAAGGAATATTAAACGAAACCCTCTGTGCTATCTGTGATGACACTTACCACTTGTTATATTAGGCGAGCGCAAATCTCCAACATTTTACTTTCTTGCCATTAATAGCTCTTACTTTTCGTGTATGCAAATTAGAAACAATACTTTGATGATGAAACAAAATATTTCTCTTCGTGGCATTATTTTTATTTTTATTTTTTTTCTGTATTTTAATTGAAATTAGTGGAGGTTATATGTATTATTCAAAGAGGTTCAACGATATTTGTATAATTTTGTCGATATTTTATAATGCAGTATTTTTATATTCACATAAATTTAGGGTACTACTTGATTATCCTGTCGACCAATTTCACCAAACTATTACCCAAATTATGCAAATGATATAATTTTATTTTAAATAACGAAAGAAAAAATAAATTAGTAAAACATTAATAAAAATAAACCGTCGAATTAGAATCACTTGATGACGTAACAAACAGATGTAAAGTGTTTATGTCAAGTAAATTTGACATTTACGATCACCCATTATTGGCATTTAGTCTTAGAGTTTGGCGACAGTTTTTTGGTCGACGGGATAAGCAAATAATACCAAATTTTAAAAATTAGAAATATATTACAATTCACCAGACATACAAGTAAAAATTACATAAATACATTTAATACAATTAAAAATGCAAACGTTTCAAGCTAAATTTTAGCCCCTCATCAGTGCAATAACATTCAAATGACCAGAAAAGTATATATCAGGTTTACAGTTAAGGATTATTAACAGTTAAAATCAAATAAATTATAAAGAACCATATCAAAGCAATGTTGTGTGTTCAGGTGGAACTGCACAAGATTCATTAATCGGCGAAATTTGCTTACGGGTGAACGCACCTCCAAGAAAAACTCTTCTTTTAACGTTAATGCAACTGGATTTGATAACTGTCATATTTGCGAAATCTGGGCTGTGGTCGGTATCCAAAGAATGCTGTTCAACTTTAGATATATCAATATAGATGCAGCCTTCCAATTGGAGAAAAAGAAGATATTTACTGGCT
The DNA here is from genome assembly GCA_963932465.1 of Maratus speciosus. Classification (NCBI taxonomy): domain Eukaryota; kingdom Metazoa; phylum Arthropoda; class Arachnida; order Araneae; family Salticidae; genus Maratus; species Maratus speciosus. The sequence goes on from OZ010797.1 coordinate 14,556,694, forward strand.
TAATTCAAAATGGCTATTCTTTAAGAGGGTTAAAAAGGATTTTTTTCTGAGCATCGCGTGTCATCCTCTGTAATTCGTAATGTTCCCACTAATTAAGTATCTCTACCATACTACAAATAGCTTTCTGAAAAAAATTCTGGTCTTATGAAATCTTGTAATATCAGTATAGCATTCAAGCCACAAAATGTTTTGAGCAATTCACTTTGTAAGTCTAAACCTACCCCCCCCCCCCCTTACTGAGAATCGGTTCAATTTACTCTATCCCTTGTAAAGATTGCGACTCGGTATATATTGGCGAAACTGGTCGTACGTGCGCCATTCGCCTTGCTGAACATAAACGTGCCTGCAGTGTAAACCTGTATATGTTTTTAGCGTTGTTTTTACTCCCTTCAAGTTTGTTTTTGCTCCCCGCTGCTGTGCACATCGTTATGTTTCCCGCCAAACCTTAGCGTGGACACTGATTACACAAGATAAACTTACATATAGTTGATAGTTTTATGATAGGATCCCTTCTTCCTGGTCTAGGTAGTACGCAGGACGTTGGAATTTAAGGGGGTCCGGGACACATTTTCAAAAAATTTTTATTTATTGAGTTAAAATTTTGAAATTTTTTGTGATGGTTAACCATATCATTTGTAAACAAAAATGGCATGATAAAACTTCTCATAATTTTTTTTAAAAAAAATTTAATTTTTAAATTTTGTTAAAAAAGTGGGGTAGTTTAAAATCGTTATAACTCGAAATATTATTTATAGAATTTCACTTTTTTTCTTTTAAATAAACAGAAATATATAAATTTTAATTTAGAGCCAGCATTTTAAAAAAATATTAATTTAAAAAAAAATTAAAAATATTTAACGAAAAAATTACAAAAAAAAGTGGTGCAACTTTTTAAAAAAAAATCATATTTTCAAAAGTAAATATTTTTTTCAAATATGCTGGCTCAAAAGTAAAGTAAAATAATTGAAAAAGATATGTTCCGAGTTTCAACCCTGTATCTTTAACGGTTCTCGAGTTATAAGAATTTAAATATGAGAAATGGTGAAAAAAACCTATCATGAAGAAAAACGCAATTTCACAAGAACTCGTTTCCTTGGCAACCATAGCTTGAAAGGCAGATTTTGGAAAACAAACCAAAACGAAAAAATTAATATTTCCTGTTCTAATTAAGATAGAAACATTATTTAAACATCATTTTAAGCAGAAAACGGCAGAGAAATTTTTAATCCAATAATAATAATAATAATAAAAATTGAAAATTTGAGGATTTTTCTGTCCCGGCCAAAGATCTTCGCCTCGACAGTGCTTTTGCCTTATAACGTCCCCTGATGATGAATCACCAAGGACCAAGATTTATCAGCAAATTAATCGTAACTGTGGGGGTCGTTATAAGAAAGAAATGCCGCTGCGACTCCTAGCCCGGACATACTTTTTCCCTTATTTGGAGTATGTCATCTTTAGTTTTACTAATATTCTTGTTATATATATATATACAGTGAAACTTCCATTTAACGAAGTCTCGTAGTTACACCAACGCTTCATTACGAAGAAAATGCGTTAAATTGAAATAAATTTAAATTCACGAAATTTGTATAATAAAATACACATGCATAAAATTAAAAATACACATAAATTGGAAAAATACAAAAAAATTATTTTAACCCTTAAATGCCGGGATTTGCTTTTCGGCAACATACCCAATTTAGGCTCTAAAATACTATTAGAATAATATTGAAGCTATAATGCCTAATGTTGCCAATAAAATACATACTGAAAATATTATTAAATCGATTTTCAACATGTAGATGGCAACACTTGTGCTGTTTAAGAATAAAGAGAGATTTATTTTTCATTTGTTGCTACTTGTTCTTTTCGTTTTATTTGGAAGCTTGCGAAGTACTCTATTTTGTTCTGCAGTGAGCAAGTAAAATTTATTTCTTATTATAGTTCCTAAAATTCTTATGTGTTTAATATTATAGAATTTTATCAAGGAAAATTATTTTTTCAATTAAAGACCAGTATTGACGATGAGTAACAAACTGTTTTTTAGCCGTAAACCATACTTAAAACAAAATAGGATTTTTTAAAAAGTATTTTTCCCATGATTTAATTAAAAAATGAAAGCCGAAAAACATTATTACGATGATTTTTGAAAAATCAGGCATTTAAGGGTTAATTCGGGCAGTAACATTTTTATGCAATTTAGCCACATGACAAAAAAATAATTACAGTAGAGCGCCGATTATCGGAACTCCAATTAACCGATCTTCCAATAATCCGAACAGCCTATATCTCTCAAAAAAAGAAAAATTAACCGAACTTCCAATTTATTTTTTATTAAAATAAATCTCGGGCGTTCAGAAAATGATAAAAAGAGAAAAAGAATATTTTAAATGATAAAAAAGTAAACAAAAAGAAATTAAAAATTCATTTTTTAACCAATTTTAAAACAGGCCAGCACTAACTGGTGCTGCCAGGCCTAAGCCTGGATAAAGTGTGAAGGTTTTAGTATAGTCAGGAACATACCTTAAATTGTCTGTCCATTTATCTGAATTTTTGCTTATCTGAACTAGGGTCAGTCCCGACTTGTTCGGATAATGGGCGTTGTACTGTAGATTAATATCTAAAAAACAGTAATAAAGATAGGTAAACAAAAACAGAAGCGTAAGCATACCTTTTCTCTTTTTTTCTCAGTACAGATTCTTAACTTAAAAAAAAAAAATCAGAAAAATTACTTTGTACAGGTTTCTTATAAAAAAAATACTCTGTTCATTAAAATTTTCGCACTTTTGTAGTAACCTGTAAAGCAGTCATACTCAACCTGTTTTTCTCGCAAGTTAGGAGAACTAATGTATCAAATTTAACCCTCTACAGCAGCCATACTCAACCTTTTTCTCACGGGCCGCAAACATAATTTTCTAACTTAAGGTGGACCGCAAATACAAGTTTCTGACTTTAGGCGGGCCGCAGCACTCTTTTAAAATGGTTAAAAAAGCAGTAATTAAAATATCGTAAGTAGTATAACATTGCAATATAACAAAGTTAATATTATCACTAGGATTCAAAGTTTCTCGAGGAAGGAAATATTACCAAAAAATTAACACCTGTTTCCAAATAATAAACTTCGTAGTAGATTTCTATTGCAAATACTCTAGAAATATGCGCGAAGTTTACGGGCTGAAAATAGTGTGGCAAAATGTTTTCGGTGCCAATTTTTTCCTCGACAAAAGTTCAAACCAAAAAAGTAGTATTTGTTATATTTTAATAAGTATGAAACGTAATATTATAACAATGTAGAATTTCGAAGGAGATTTTCCTAATAAATCCATCTTTTGCTCAATGAAAAAAAAAAAAAAAAATAATTGTAGAAATATATAGTAAAAACATAATTTGGAATGATGTTTGATTAATGTTAAACATTAAGAAATGTATACGTCACTGTAGGACAAGTAGGACTACATGAAAAAAGAATTTTTTTAATATGGAAACTGCTTAATATTTGGAAATTTTTCCAGAGAGAAACATTCGCCTTGAATACAATATTTCAAATGAAAATCAAATTTCAAATTATTTTTGCTTAAAAGGCGAAAAGACCAACTTAGTGAAAAAGATTCCATGCCGGGAATCGAACCCGGGCCATCAGTATAGCGCACTGACGTTCTACCGCTAAACCACATGGAACGATACCCAGCCTGGAACTTCTCACTATTACAAGTTGGCAAGGCTACAAACGCAGCACAAGATGGAATATTTTCCGTGAGCCACCAACATGGGGCAAACACTAAGTTGGTCTTTTCGCCTTTTAAGCAAAAATAATTTGAAATTTGATTTTCATTTGAAATATTGTATTCAAGGCGAATGTTTCTCTCTGGAAAAATTTCCAAATATTAATATAGATTCATTCGATGCTGGATTTAATTAAGTGTCTGTGTTTGCCCCATGTTGGTGGCTCACGGAAAATATTCCATCTTGTGCTGCGTTTGTAGCCTTGCCAACTTGTAATAGTGAGAAGTTCCAAGCTGGGTATCGTTCCATGTGGTTTAACGGTAGAACGTCAGTGCGCTATAGTGATGGCCCGGGTTCGATTTCCGGCATGGAATCTTTTTCACTAAGTTGGTCTTTTCGCCTTTTAAGCAAAAATAATTTTAAATTTGATTTTCATTTGAAATATTGTATTCAAGACGAATGTTTCTCTCTGAAAAAATTTCCAAATATTAATATAGATTCATTCGATGCTGGATTTAATTAAGTGTCTGTGTTTGCGCCATGTTGGTGGCTCACGGAAAATATTCCATCTTGTGCTGCGTTTGTAGCCTTGCCAACTTGTAATAGTGAGAAGTTCCAGGCTGGGTATCGTTCCATGTGATTTAGCGGTAGAACGTCAGTGCGCTATACTGATGGCGCGGGTTCGATTCCCGGCATGGAATCTTTTTCACTAAGTTGGTCTTTTCGCCTTTTAAGCAAAAATAATTTGAAATTTGATTTTCATTTGAAATATTGTATTCAAGGCGAATGTTTCTCTCTGGAAAAATTTCCAAATATTAATATAGATTCATTCGATGCTGGATTTAATTAAGTGTCTGTGTTTGCCCCATGTTGGTGGCTCACGGAAAATATTCCATCTTGTGCTGCGTTTGTAGCCTTGCCAACTTGTAATAGTGAGAAGTTCCAAGCTGGGTATCGTTCCATGTGGTTTAACGGTAGAACGTCAGTGCGCTATAGTGATGGCCCGGGTTCGATTCCTGGCATGGAATCTTTTTCACTAAGTTGGTCTTTTCGCCTTTTAAGCAAAAATAATTTGAAAATTGATTTTCATTTGAAATATTGTATTCAAGACGAATGTTTCTCTCTGAAAAAATTTCTAAATATTAATATAGATTCATTCGATGCTGGATTTAATTAAGTGTCTGTGTTTGCGCCATGTTGGTGGCTCACGGAAAATATTCCATCTTGTGCTGCGTTTGTAGCCTTGCCAACTTGTAATAGTGAGAAGTTCCAGGCTGGGTATCGTTCCATGTGATTTAGCGGTAGAACGTCAGTGCGCTATACTGATGGCGAGGGTTCGATTCCCGGCATGGAATCTTTTTCACTAAGTTGGTCTTTTCGCCTTTTAAGCAAAAATAATTTGAAATTTGATTTTCATTTGAAATATTGTATTCAAGGCGAATGTTTCTCTCTGGAAAAATTTCCAAATATTAATATAGATTCATTCGATGCTGGATTTAATTAAGTGTCTGTGTTTGCCCCATGTTGGTGGCTCACGGAGAATATTCCATCTTGTGCTGCGTTTGTAGCCTTGCCAACTTGTAATAGTGAGAAGTTCCAGGCTGGGTATCGTTCCATGTGGTTTAGCGGTAGAACGTCAGTGCGCTATACTGATGGCCCGGGTTCGATTCCCGGCATGGAATCTTTTTCACTAAGTTGGTCTTTTCGCCTTTTAAGCAAAAATAATTTGAAATTTGATTTTCATTTGAAATATTGTATTCAAGGCGAATGTTTCTCTCTGGAAAAATTTCCAAACATTAATATAGATTCATTCGATGCTGGATTTAATTAATTGTCTGTGTTTGCGCCATGTTGGTGGCTCACGGAAAATATTCCATCTTGTGCTGCGTTTGTAGCCTTGCCAACTTGTAATAGTGAGAAATTCCAGGCTGGGTATCGTTCCATGTGGTTTAGCGGTAGAACGTCAGTGCGCTATACTGATGGCCCGGGTTCGATTCCCGGCATGGAATCTTTTTCACTAAGTTGGTCTTTTCGCCTTTTAAGCAAAAATAATTTGAAATTTGATTTTCATTTGAAATATTGTATTCAAGGCGAATGTTTCTCTCTGGAAAAATTTCCAAATATTAATATAGATTCATTCGATGCTGGATTTAATTAAGTGTCTGTGTTTGCGCCATGTTGGTGGCTCACGGAAAATATTCCATCTTGTGCTGCGTTTGTAGCCTTGCCAACTTGTAATAGTGAGAAGTTCCAGGCTGGGTTTCGTTCCATGTGGTTTAGCGGTAGAACGTCAGTGCGCTATACTGATGGCCCGGGTTCGATTCCCGGCATGGAATCTTTTTCACTAAGTTGGTCTTTTCGCCTTTTAAGCAAAAATAATTTGAAATTTGATTTTCATTTGAAATATTGCATTCAAGGCGAATGTTTCTCTCTGGAAAAATGTCCAAATATTAATATAGATTCATTCGATGCTGGATTTAATTAAGTGTCTGTGTTTGCGCCATGTTGGTGGCTCACGGAAAATATTCCATCTTGTGCTGCGTTTGTAGCCTTGCCAACTTGTAATAGTGAGAAGTTCCAGGCTGGGTATCGTTCCATGTGGTTTAGCGGTAGAACGCCAGTGCGCTATACTGATGGCCCGGGTTCGATTCCCGGCATGGAATCTTTTTCACTAAGTTGGTCTTTTCGCCTTTTAAGCAAAAATAATTTGAAATTTGATTTTCATTTGAAATATTGTATTCAAGGCGAATGTTTCTCTCTGGAAAAGTTTCCAAATATTAATATAGATTCATTCGATGCTGTATTTAATTAAGTGTCTGTGTTTGCCCCATGTTGGTGGCTCACGGAAAATATTCCATCTTGTGCTGCGTTTGTAGCCTTGCCAACTTGTAATAGTGAGAAGTTCCAGGCTGGGTATCGTTCCATGTGGTTTAGCGGTAGAACGTCAGTGCGCTATACTGATGGCCCGGGTTCGATTCCCGGCATGGAATCTTTTTCACTAAGTTGGTCTTTTCGCCTTTTAAGCAAAAATAATTTGAAATTTGATTTTCATTTGAAATAAGGAAACTGCTTTTAACATAACTTGGAGTTAATTATAAATAACAGGACATATTTTATCTTCCTATCAAAACATATAAAACAATGCTGAAGATCTTAAATACTTTTTTTTATACGCATCTCAATTAATTGTATAAATATGGATTAATAATTATGTGTCTCGGACCACACATAAAACGTCACCGGGCCACATGCGATCCACAGGTTGAGTATGGCTGCTCTAGAGAGTAGCAATTTTTTGCAATGTGGGAATGCAGGTGCTTCTGAACTGCAAAATTCATTGTTTACGTCTGAGAAGTTGTGCGTTATATGGAGAATTGCGTTATACAGATCTTCTACTGAATATATAATATAAACATTCTAAAAAAAGTGGGAATCATGCAAAATTATTTTGAAATGCTCTTTTTTTAAAGAAAATTAAGGATTGTAAATATAAATTGCTAACGTTTTTTGAAGGATATTAGTAGTGACTTGTCGAAGTGGGTTATAAAATTTAGTTTTGTTCTTAAGTCATCAGCCAGTAACAGAAGATTGTAGATTAAACATTTTAATTTTGAGTTGTGAAAGAAAAAAATTATTCAGTTCTATAAAATCTTGGGACACATATATATATTTTTTCTTCAAGCCAGGATTATGAAAGATAATCTCTTCCTTTTATTTCAGCTTGTATGTGGTACACAAAATGCAGTGTTTTAAAATAGTCTAATTTTTTAATGCAATGAACAGAAAACCGATTACAGGATTCATACACCCCAGAGAGAATTTGAAAATCGGGCAAAATGTTTTATCTTAAAATCCTGGGAAACCTCAGAGATAATTCTGTTATATCCCTTAGATCCCGGAAAATTTGCGGAGTTACTTCTAGAAAACAAAACATCTGGCTGTTTTCTAAAGTTAACATTAATCCTCTGCAGGGACGAAACTAAGGGGGAGGGGGCAAAGGGGGCATGTGCCCCGGGCGGCAGAGCCAAGGGGCGCCAAATGAAAGATTATACCTTTGGAATCGATCATTTTCTTCTGATGGACTGATGGCTTTCATTATTATGAAACAGCCATTATAAATGAAGTGTTAGGTGAAAATGAAAGAGCAGCCGTAAAAAGTTTGAACTCTGATTTTTCTGGTCAGAATGGGGGAAAAAAATGGCCACAGTTTTTTTTTTTTGAAAAAAAAAAAAAAAAAAAAAAAAAAAAAAAAAAAAAATATGGCCATTTTTTTTTTTTCCATTCTGACCAGAAAATCAGAATTCAAACTTTTTACGACTGCTCTTTCATCTTCACCTAACACTTCATTTATAATGGCTGTTTCATAATAATGAAAGTCCAGTGGCGTACTCAGGATTTTATTTCGGGGCGGGGGGGGTGACTTAAATTTTCATAATGTTCTAAATCTTGCGAAACACGAATTTTGTTAGAAACAGAAATCATTTTTATCATTAAGGCCATAGTCAGAGGGGGGAAAGGACAAGAGCAGGGGTGACTTTGTTCCGAATTTTCCGAAAATTTGAGAAATTCGGTCATCAGTCCGAAAATTCGGACTTAAAAAATACCGTGATTTTTGACAAATGGTCGCCGAAAAAAATCAATTTCGTGAATCGTTCGCAAAAAAAGTCTCCAATTTCTTTAAAGGATCAAGGAAAAAAACGAAATTTTATCATAGGGCGCGGATAAAATGCGAAATTTGTCAAAGGATCGCGAAAAAAAGTCAAATTTCATCAAATTATCCCAGAGGAAACGCTAATTTCGTCAAATGAGAACATAAAAAACGCGAATTTCATCAAAAGATCGCGGAAAAAACGCGAATTTCGAAAAAAAAGATCGCTAAAAACACGCATTCCGTCAAAGGGAAACTGGAAAACGAGAATTTCGTTCGCGGGTGCGAAAAAGAAGCTAATTTCGTAAAGGATCGCAAAAAACGCGAATTTCGTCAAAGAGAAACAGAAAACGTGAATTTCGTCAAAAGGCCGCAGAAAAACGCAAATTTCATCAAAAAGACGAGAAAAAGCGCGAATTTCGTCAAAAAGCCGCGGGAAAACTCAAATTTCGTTAAATGACCACAGAAAAAACGCGAATTTCCTCAAAGGGCCACAGAAAAAACGCAAATTTTGACAAAGGATCTCTAAAAAAATACGCATTCCGTCAAAGGGAAACGGAAAAACGCGAATTTCGTCAAAGGGACACAGAAAAACGTGAATTTCGTCAAAAGGCCGCAAAAAACGCAAATTTCATCAAAAAAGGCGAGAAAAGAACGCAAATTTCGTCAAAGAACCGCGGAAAAAACACAAATTTCAACGAAGGATTGCATAATAAAACTCGAATTTCGGCAAATGGCCATAGAAAAAACGCGAATTTCGACAAAGGATCGCTAAACATACACGCATTTCGTCAAAGGAAAGCGAAAAAAACGCGAATTTCGTTAAAAGATCGCAAAAAAAGAAATAGCAGGGTCACAAAGAAGGCCTACAGAAAAACGTGAATTTCGGTCAAAAGGCTGCGGGAAAAAAACTCATTTCGTCAAAAAGCCGCAAAAAACCACTAATTTCGTCAAGAGCCCTCGGAATAAAGCAAATTTCAACAAAGGATCTCGAAAAAAAAACGTGAATTTCATCAAAATGGCGCGGGAAAATGCGACGAAAAAAGATCGCTAAAAACACACGTATTCCGTTAAAGGGCTGCGAAAAAAAGGCTAATTTCGAACAGGATCGCAAAAAAACGCGCATTTCGTCAAAGGGGCACGGAAAAACATGAATTTTTTCAAACGGCCGCAGAAAAGCGCAAATTTCGTAAAAAAAAACGCGAATTTCGTAAAAAATCCTCGGGAAGAACGCAAATTTTGACGAAGGATTGCGTAAAAAAACGCGAATTTCGGCAAATGACCTCAGAAAAAATACAAATTTCCTCAAAGGGCCGCAGAAAAAACGCAAATTTTGACAAAGGATTGCTAAAAAAACACGCCTTCCGTCAAAGGGAAGCGGAAAAAACGCGAATTTCGTTAAAGGATCGCAAAAAGAAAAAGCAAAGTCACAAAGGAGGGACACAGAAAAAAATGTGAATTTCGGCAAAAGACTGCGGAAAGATGCGAATTTCGTCAAACAGCAGCGAAAAAACAAATAAACGCGACCATTTTCGTAAAAAAAAACGCAAATTTCATCAAAGAGCCAACGCGAATTTCATCAAAAAGACGAGATAAAGCGAATTTCGTCAAAAAGCTGCGGAAAAAACGCAAATTCCGAAGAAGGATTTCGTAAAAAAAACCCGCAAATTTCGGCAAAAATCCGCGAAGAAAATCTCGAATTTCATCAAAAACTCGCGGAAAAAACGCAAATTTAGTCATAAAGTCGCGGAAAAAACACAAATTTCGACAAAGGATCACGAAGAAAATGCGAATTTCGTCAAATGGTCGCGAATAAAAGCTAATTTCGTCAAAAGATCGCTGGAAAATGCAAATTTCGTCAAAGCGTCGTGATAAAAACTAGAATTTCATGAAAGGATCGCGTTAAAAACACATACAAATATCTGTGTTTATTTATATGTATAGTTTTTAAACTGAAATAATATACTGAACTAACTTTTTAGAAATCTGGTTAACCCGAACCCAACTTGCAGGAATCTACACTCAGCCTGAAATTAACCAGAAATGAAACAGAGTTAACCCAAACTACAACAAAAATAATTAGCACCAGGAAGCGATTTCCTTTCCTTCCCCCCTCTGCTGTAACCTTTCAGAAAATTTGCTGTGACTTTCAGAATTTTTTTTACTCAGAATCAAATCTGGGGGGAAGGGACGGGCCCGATACTGAGACAGTCCCACATCGAAATTTGTTGAAAAGTGTTACTTTTTTTTTTTTATATGTATACTTTCATTTAAAAGAAAGTCGTTATAACTTAAAACCTATAAAATTGTTCTTCCAACCTCCGAAACTAAATTCTGGCTACGGTTCTTGTTTAACAATAAATTAATATTGTAAAAAACACAAAATATTTTTTGTATACACAAGATATTTTTATACACATAATATAAAATAAAGACTGTTTATTATTTGTGCATTGCACAAGTAATAATAAGGACTTTAAACCGTTCCAGATGAAAAATACTGGCTGCAAAGTTAAGACAGAATAGGAAGATAAGTGTGTGTGTGTGTAGGGGGGACGTTACCGAACTCCAAAGATGTCTTTGCAGTCAAACAATAAGTCACTGTGTATCTTACAGATACTAGGAAGTAATCGAGTGTTAAAAACAAAAGTTAATGAATATCATTCACAGTCAGCTCTTTCGCGCATATATAGTGCCTGACTTCCGACTTAGCCAAAACGCAGAAGAGATTAGCTAAGGTGTCACTATGCACAAATATGAGACTAACAAGAAAGACAAGTGCGACGCATGACAAGTATATATATAATTGAATTGATCTAAAAAGTGAGAAGTAAATTTTTTTACCCTTTAATTCCGACCATTTTGGCAGGTAAAAGAGGTTTAGTCCCTTCAACCCTCCGCACCACCATATTTCGTCGTGGCATGGAGATGCGACTGAAAAATGAATGTTAATAAGCTACTTTTACAGTCAATTCTTCAGCACCGGATTTCCGATTTAGCCGAAATCGACTTGAGGTTAGTTGTGGTGTTACTGTGCATTAACATACTTCCACATTGACAATCTTGGCGCCTGGCGACTATGGGAGAGATTAAAAAAGTCCTTAAATTAAACTACTTTTAGATTTGTCGAATTTATTTGTAGGTCTCTGGCACTGAGCATATTCATTTATCGAATAAAACAGGGATGGAGCTATTTTTCATTCATTTGAAAATGGATTTTGTGGTCTCAAGTAAATTTGGTCGCAGGACTGAGGAGGATATTGGATTAACGAGAAAAACAAAACTCGTGGCATGCCAAAAAGTAAAACAAATTTATCTGAAAAAGAAGGAATATCAGCCCTTTTTTCAGATCTCTTCAGAGGTGCAATGGAGCTGTAACCTCATAACCCCCCGTCCCCATAGACTCATTTGGTGTATGCTGGGGCATCACTGAGCACTAATATATAGGACTAACCAGAATAGCTGAGTCGCAGAAAAAAAAAATAATCTCAAAAGAAAGATAAAAACAGGAGTTTTTTTTCATTTCATTTTTGATTATTTCGAAAGGGGGCCTGTAACCCCTTCCCCTCATTGGGTATATTGTGGTGTAACTGTGCGCTGATATGAGACTAGCCAGAACGTCTAGTTCGTTGTATTGCAGAAAACAATTTCATTACAAATTTATCTCAAACAAAAAGAAAATTATCAGCACTTTTTTCATTTCATTTTCGACTATTTTGGGAGGGGGCTGTAACCCCATCACCCCCTTTCTACTTCTTTGGGTATAATGTGGTGCCACAGTGCACTAGTAAGGAACTAAAGAGAAGAGAGCGGCTAGTCTGTTGAATGATGGGAGAAAAAAATACAAATTTATCTCAAACAGAAAAGAAAAAAGCATTATTTTTTAATTTCATTTTCGACTATTTCGGGAAGAGGGGGCTGTAATTCCATCAGCCTCCTCTCCATTTTTGGGTATGCTGAGATGCCAATGTGGACTAATATGGTGTTAATGGGAATAGCTATTTCGCTGTATGGCAGAAGAAAAATTACAAATTTATCTCAAACAAGAAGAAAAAAATCAGCCATTTTTTCATTTCATTTTCGACTATTTAGGAAGAGGGCACCCCATTAGCCCCTTTCACCTCTTTGAGTATAATGTGCTGTCACTGTGCACTAGTATGGAACTAAAGAGAAGAGAGCGGCTAGTCTGTTGAACGATAGGGGGAAAATAGAAATTTATCTCAAACAAAAAGGAAAATATCAGCAGTTTTTCATTTCATGTTCGATTTTTTGGGAAAGGGCTGTAGCTCCATTAGCCCCCTTCTAACTTTTTGGGTATAATGTGGTGTCACTGTACACTAATATGTAACTACAGCGAAAGGAGAGGCTAGTCTGTTAAATGATAGGGGAGAAAAGGCAAATTTATCTCAAATAGAGGGAAAAAAATCAGCACTATTTCTTCATTTCATTTTCGACTATTTCGAGAGGAGGGGTCTGTAATTCCACCAGCCTCCTCCCCATCTTTGGGTATGTTGGGATGTCAACGTGGACTGATATGGTGTTAGCAAGAATGGCTATTCTGCTGTATGACAGAAGAAAAAAATTACAGATTTATCTTTAAAAAGTAAGGAAAAACACTTTTTCATTTAAATTTTCTACTATTTCTGGTTGGGGGGGGGGGGGGGGTCTGTAACCTCACCACCCCTTTCTACATCTTTGGGTATAATGTGGTGTCACTGTGCACTAATATGGAACTAAATAGAAGAGAGCGGCTAGTCTGTTGAATGATAGGAGAAAAAAAATACAAATTTATCTCAAACAGAAAAAAAAGCAATATTTTAAAATTTCATTTTCGACTATTTCGGGAGGAGGGGCTGTAATTTCATCAGCCCCCTCCTCCCATCTTTGTGTATGCTGTGATGTCAATGTGGACTAATATGCTGTTAACGAAAATGGCTATTTCGCTGTATGGCAGAAGAAAAATTACAAATTTATCTCAAACAAGATGAAAAAAATCAACCTTTTTTTCAATTCATTTTTATCTATTTAGGAAGGGGGCACCCCATTAGCCCCTTTCACCTCTTTGGGTATAATGTGCTGTCACTGTGCACTAGTATGGAACTAAAGAGAAGAGAGCGGCAAGTCTGTTGAATGATAGGGAAACAATACAAATTTATCTCAAACACAAAGGAAAATATCAGCACTTTTTCATTTCATGTTCGATTTTTTGAGAAAGGGCTGTAACTCCATTAGCCCCCTTCTACCTTTTTGGGTATAATGTTGTGTCACTGTACACTAATATGGAACTACAGCGAAGGGAGCGGCTAGTCTGTTAAATGCTAGGGGAGAAAATGCAAATTTATCTCAAATAGACAAAAAAAAAATAGGCACTATTTTTTCATTTCATTTTCGATTATTTCGAGAGGAGGGGGGCTGTAATTCCATCCGCCCCCTCCCCATCTTTGGGTATGCTGGGATGTCAACGTGGACTGATATGGTGTTAGCAAGAATGACTATTTTGCTGAATGACAAAAGAAAAAAATACAGATTTATCTTTAAAAAGTAAGGAAAAAACGCTTTTTCATTTAATTTTTCGACTATCTCTGGTTGAGGGGGGGGGGGGGGGGCTGTAACCCCATTAACCCCCTTTCTCTTCTTTGGTGTCAATACGGACTAATATGGAACTAAAGCGAAGGAAGCGCATAGTCTGTTGAACGATAGGGGGAAAATGCAATTTTATTTTAAACAGATAGAAAAAATTCAGCACATTTTTTTCATTTCATTTTCAACCATCTCGAGAGGAGGGGGCTGAAATTCTATCAGCCCCCTAACTAATATAACTTGGACTAATATGTTGTTAACGAGAATGGCTATTTTGCTGTATGGCAGAAGAAAAAAAAATACAGATTTATCTTAAAAAAGTAAGGAAAAATCACTTTTTCATTCAATTTTTCGACTATTTCGGGAGGAGGAGGGGGGGGGGTGCTATAGCCCCGTCAGCCCCCTTTCTCTCCTTTGTTGTCAATGTGGACTAATATGGGATTAATGAGAATGACTAGCCCGCTGTATGATTGAAAAAATTTTTTAAAAAATCCAAAAAAGAAAGACGAAAAATCAGCACTTTTTCTTATCGCTTTCGAAAATTTCGGGGGGGGGGGAGGCTGTAGCCCAATCAGCCCCCCTTGGGTACGCTCATGCATCAGTCCATCAGAAGAAAATAACTCGGTTAAAGCGGAAACTCGGTTAAGCGGAACTCTACTGTATAAGCAAACGCTGTAAATAGCCGGTAAATACATGCGAATTCTTTTATGTGAACGCACTATAATTGCAACAAACGTCACATTTAATTTACGTAGTTCAGTATTACATATTTTAAATTTTAAAATAAGTCGGCCATTAGAAAATTAGTAAAATTCTCTTTGTAAATATACTTTGAGGAAGAAAGGGGGGGGGGGCGCCAAAAATCATATTTGCCCCGGGTGCAAAAAAGGCTAGTTTCGGACCTGATTCCTCCGCCGTTAATTGTTGACGTGGAAAAATGCTTGATCGTGGATAATAACTCGTGATTTTTTTTTCTTGAAAATGGGCATGAACCCCGTAGAAACAAATGGAGCTTCAACACACTTCCTTTTCCCTTGTATCGTTCTTTTCTAAGTTCCCTCCTGATTATTTACAATTTTAAGGAAATGGTATAGTACAGTAGGAGATCCTTATAACGCAAACCTAAAAACGCAAGGTTGTGCGTTATATGGGATCACATCATTTAATTCACCTAGTAAGTAAACATGGCCAAATACGTCTGAAACATATCAAAATACAGGGTCATCGAAAAAAAATGCCTTGATTTAAAAAAATCATAACATCGAAACCTTTTATGTTAAATAAGTAATTCTTTCACAACACGATAACTGGTGAACGCAAGTTTGGTTTTAGTTTACCAGAATTCGTTTGCGTGTCTTTTTTATGCGCGGATTAGTTGCGCAGTCGTCAAGGTCAGCCGAAGCGCCAGACTGAGGCTGCTCAGTACGATGCTGACCGCGCAACAAAAAGCACAGTAAGATGTTGAGCGTGCAACAAAAAGCACAGTGCGTGATATGGTACGTGGAGTCAAAGTCAATAGTGTATAGCGGCTTTTTTGGAGAACTTATCTTAGTCAAACTGCTCCTGGTGCTCACATTGCCCACATTTACTCCTGGTGCACACCGAACGGTGTTCACATTGAAACATACTAATGCATGAAAAAAAAAAAAAATTATTTTTTGCCGCACATTATAAGACTAAAACCAATAAATTACCTTTTATAGTTTTTTTGTGACAGTTATTTAAAATCTAGGCAATATTTTTCAATGACACTGTACATTAGAATATCTTTATACTCTATTCCTTGTTACCAAGAGTTATCCAAATTATAAATTTTTGCATAATATAGGTCAGACATTGTTAAATTTACTTTATAAACATGATCCAAATATAACTGTCACAAGCATTCCTTATATTAGACATTTTCAAAAATATTTATTGTAATAATAACATTTTTTTCAGTAAAAAGGTAATAAATTTGAAGATAAAGTTGAACTAATGTATCAAAGTTAGTCCTCTAGAGAGTAGCAATATTTTACAATGTGAAAATGCAGGTGCTTTTTAACTGCAAAAATCATTATTTACATCTGAGAAGTTGTGCGTTATATGGAGAATTGCGTTATAAAGATCTTCTACTGTACTACAATCTCCAATGCCCATGTCTAAATTATAGCAAACATTATGAATTATCTCCAAGGTTTAGAGACAGATTATTAAAATATCATTTCAAAAAGAAAAGTTTGCAGTTATTGAAATTGATACATTCTATTTTTTTCCGAAGACAAAGTAGTTTTCTTTATTTGAATACTTTATCATTATAGATACACCAGACGTGGCTTAAGCAGATGTAGAGCAGAATTTTTCTGCACCCTCACAAATGATTGCTTCGAGAATTAAGCTAAACGTGTTTCTTATAAGTTTTAATCAGTTATGGAATTTCGTCTACTTTCAAAGCTATGGTTTATATACATGACCGTTGTATGTTAGTTGCATTATTTTGGTCCAGGGGAGATTCTGAGTAAAAAGAAAATTTCTGAAATTCACAGCAAATTTTCTGAAAGGTTACAACAGAGGGGAAGTCCACTCCCGGGATTAAGTAGGTGTTTTTTTTTCATGCCCTTTGACGATATTTGCGTTTTGTCGCGATCTTTTGACGAAATTTACGGTTTTTCGCGAACTTTTGACGAAATTTGCAGGTTTTTTTCGCTATCTTTAGACAAAAATTTCCATTTTTCGCGATCTTTTGACGAAGATTGTGGTTTTTTCGCAATCTTTTGACTAAATTTACGTTTTTTTCTCGATTCTTTGACAAAATTAGAGTTTTTTTCATAATCCCTGGACGGAACTCGCGATCCTTTGACGAAACTTACGGGCTTTTTTGTGATCTTATGACGAAATTTGCGTTTTTCGCGCGATCCTTTGACGAAATTGACGATTTCCCTTCGAACGATTGAGGAAATTGATTTTTTTCGGCGACTATTTGTCGAAATTTTATGTCCGAATTTATGACTGATTTTTTTAAAGTTTCGGAAATGACCGCCTTAATTTTTCGGAACAAAATCACCCCTATTTTGGTCATTTAAATAATCATGATCAATTCTAATGTTTATAAAGGTAAAATTATTTTACATTCACAGTTGATGATGCGACGCTTTTTCTGCATTGGGATCGGACCTGCTCCGAGCCCTCTCTTTAATGACTGAATTGGGATCCTGTCGCTTCGTCCGGATGTTGGTACAGTAGAACTCCAATTATCCGAACTTCGACTATCCGAATCGCTGATTATCCGAATCTCTTTCATAATTTCAGGAAAAATTTAAGATGGAAACGTACTGCGATTCGCAAAATACTGATTCTGTCCACGCGAGCTATTTTCCTTTCCTCCCGGAAGCTACAAATAGTGTAGGAGCAGCGCGAACATTATTGGGATGACGAGTCACCGTCTCATAGCGTAGTTCGATTATTGGCTGTCGTCCGTCGCCAGGTGGCTGCCCCGGCCCACACGTCACTGTTCATTTTGATTAGTTAGTGTGACGTGACCTGCTAGTTGATTACTTGATCTGCTACTGTCACGGTACTGTTTCGCGTCGGTGCGTTGTTTCGTTTATGAGTGCGTTTCGTCGTTCACCATTGTTTCTAAAAGAAAACGTATTGTTAGCGGATAAACTAAACATTACAGGGTAATCAGATAAAGGAGTTATGGCCAAACCGTTGGCTGAGATGTACGGTGTTGGACAGTCAACGATTTCAAACATTAAAAGGAGCAAATCTACACTTTTAAACTTAGTGTCAGTGCTTGAAAACGAAGATGGAAATTCTTCAAGAAAATCAATGAAGGTACCAACAAACAAAGATTTAGAAGATGCCGTTTTCAATTTCATTTAATTAATTAAAATCTAATTTAATTAATTAAAAGCTCTTTTTCTTTAAAAATAGTTTTTTTCTCCCATTTTCAACATACATACAGTACTTAATTAAAATAGACCCTTTTTTTCAGAAGAAATCCAATTATCTGAATTTTTGATTATCCGAATGTGGTCCGGTCCCAATTGATTCGGATAATTGGAGTTCTACTGTAGTTTTAAATTGTGTGATTTTCAGTATTTAACAACGGGCACGTACTAATATTTTAAGTAAAAATGAACTTACTGTTACGAACAATGCCATTTCCCAATGTTTTGCCCTAGCTCTCTGTTCATAGAGTTTGTTGACATGAGACATCACTGTGATTTCCTTATATTTTGTATTTTGAAAATACTCAAAATACTTATTTCCAGACTTTAGATTGCCATGTAAACTGCAAATTAGGATTCACAACAGGAAAATACATGCCTGTCTATTTTGTTTAGCCTTCGAATTTGTTTCAAGCGGTTAATATAAACACACTTTTCAACTATTCGTACGGTAAAAATTTTAATGAACAGAATCTATAACTTCTCCAAAAGCATTTTTGCTAAATGGTTGGAAAAATAGTTTTATAACTCTTAGGGCTGCTGTAAGAACTAAAAACAAGTGGGTAAGTGTGATCACAGATCGCACAGAGGGTTTCGTTTAATATTCCATTCAAAACACTTTATCCTTTTGCAAAATCTGTTAGTTCCACATTTCACAACCAAGGGGCGTACTCTATTCTAAACAAACTTCTATCCCAACGAAACTCCATTTTACAAACTATCCGTAGATATATTAGTCGAGGGGATAGCACCCGAGATAGGTAGGCGCCCCCTGGCGATAAAAATTGGAACTAAAATATGTACGGCTATGGTGCATAATACGAAAGAGTGGTCAAAGGAGTGTTGGCAAAATTTAGAAAAGTACACCCCGGGTGAAAAGGCTGGAGGTTAAAATAATTGCTACAAATACAGAAGTTAGAGCGGGGTAAATAATATAAGACTTTTTTGAAAATTTTATGATTTTCCGTGTGATCGCAAGTGTTCTCCTATAAGTATACAAAATTTCAAGTCTTCAACTTAATTAGGGGTTCAGTTAGGAAAAAAAAGCTTAAAATACACAAGTCAGAGCTCAGAGGGGTAAATATAAGACTTTTTCAAAATTTTATGATTTGTCGTTTGATGTGAGGTGTTCAGCTATAACAATCCAAAATTTCAAGTCACCAACGTATATAGTTTCTGAGAGCGGGCTCTGCGACGGACAGACAGACAGATGAGTGGAACGAATAGGGTTTTGTCAGATGAGCAAAACCCCCCAAAAAAGAGAGAGAAAAGGAAAGAGATGTTGTGTGATAGACAAGCACGATCATAGAGAGTTTCACTGTGCATTGCTTTTCTCTAGTATGTTAGAAATGTAGCGACATTAGTAATTGTAAAGGCTCGTGAAAAGTTGGATCATATTTCTGAAACTTACAATGAAAATAAACCAAGAGAATAATTTAATTGTAATAATATGCGGTGCGCAATATTAGATGGGTAGTATTTCAAAACAATGGTGTTAATAATACTGGAAATGTTAAGGCAGAGCACCAACTATATGAAACAAGGTGTTCGATTATATGCTGAACTTTTGAGGTTACAAAATAGTGATGCAACGAATAGTGGTTTGGCCGAATATTCGGCCAAGTTACAGCCGAATATTCGGCCTATTCGGCCGCCGAATAATGAACTTATTTTTGCCTAAAAACAAAATACAGTATGCACTATATGCACAATTCTTATATATTTCACAATTAAATTGTATTGTTTTCTTTAAAAAAATTATTTATATACAAATTTTTAATTTTTTAAAGCATTATTTTACTCTGAAAAAATATTCAGCTATGATCGGCCTAAAAATGGCCTCAACAATATAATTCAGACGCCTCCAAAAAAATTCTTAGCAAAAGTTCCTCATCAGGTACTGTCTAGTTACATTTTAATAGATATTATGTGTGTTATTACATTTTAAAATAATGACAAAGTTTTAAAAGTAGTACTAGGAAACATAAGTTTCAGCTTTCAGATGAAATAAAATAAAATAAAAAAAGAAATCTTAATATCTTAAGAAAAACCACTGATAGAAAGGGTGAAAGGAATATCCTCTAAAATAGTGGAAAGAAATCATTGTAGACTTTATAAAGCTCACAATTAACAAAATTTTTATTTATATTTATTATTATTTTTTTTTCTTTGCTGTCAGCAGCGAAGCCTCTATAGAAAGTGTCCTTCAATGTGAAGAAGTAAAAGAAATTAGTAATTTTCTTTCCCAGCCACTACTAGAAAGACAAGTGTCCTTTGGAGTGGTGGGTGAAAAATTCGGAAGACTTTCCAAACCTTTCACAATTAGCCAAAATGTACCTTTCTGCACCAGGAAGTACCATATATAGTGAGAGATTATTTTCAGAAACAGGTAACATTTACAAAAAAAAAAAAAAAAAAAAAAAAAAAAAGAAAAGAAATACACTATCACCTAAGAATGCTGAATTATTATTATTTCTGCATCACAATTTACGTTTATTGAAAACATTTTAACTGTTTTTTAAGGCATTGCAATGCTATTCTTGAAAAAAATATCTAAAACGTAAATGCATACTAATTAAAAGAATTTAGTATTTACATTTCTTTCATTATTCAATAAGAAATAGTAACAGACTTAAAAAAATCACTTAAATTATATTTAACTATTAAGCGTATTTTACTTAAAAAAAAAAAAAAAAAAAAAACCCTAAAGTATTGCAACACATACGACTTAAATATGTTATACATATAATACATCTATATCTAATCAATCATATATTTATGTTCTTTATAGGTACAATTCAAAATATTATTGAAAGAAATATTTTCTTATGTAACAAGGGTTAAATGTTAAACTTCCCATTATGATAAAAAAAATTTAAATTAGCTTGTACAGCTGTATTAAAACAATTTTGAATAGATTAATTTTAAATTTAACAGATTATGTTAGCTTATTACAGACACTTTTTGTACTTACTGATACAGCATAAAATTTTTTTAACATGATTCCTAAATTAGCCTCTTATATAAAAATGGGTAGATAAAACTCATTTGGAGTATGAAAGTTAATGGAAAAAAAAGTGTTAGTTAATTTCAAAAAAAAATTTTCATTATATATGATGAATATAAATTGTCAAATTAAAAAAGTTATACTGTGTAAATATAAAAACATTTATTACAGTATTATTCGGCCAAGGCCGAATAATGGACTTGATATTCGGCCGAAGCCGAATATTCGGCAGACAGGCCGAATGGGCCGAATATTCGTTGCATCTCTATTACAAAATATTTTAACCTTCTAAAAAGGTAATGTTTTAGTTTTGAACAATTAATAATCGATTTTAAATTTTTTCTTCCTAGTCTTATGATATTCATTTAATCAAGGTTTCTGTATGGTAAACCATATCCCATGGTAAACAATACCCTAGATATTAAGTTTAATTGGGGTTAACTTTATTATAAAGCTAATTTTATTTATTGATGCAGAATTCAAATTTCAGTCACTCTAATTTATTCTGTGTTCATTAAATATGGGACTTTTTGATTACAATTTGTTCTGACATCTATACCGCGAGTTTGCAGCTTAAAATTTCAACTCATTTCAGTTTTTATTTTATATATTTTATAAAATAATTAACACAATACAGATATAAACTAGAGCCTAAAATAATTTTTTTACGCGTAAAGCAAATTAGGTTTTTTTTTTTTCAAGTTCGGGTTAACCAGATTGCAAAAATCATAAAAATTTGCTTTTTTTAAGAATCCAGTAAATACAAAACTACTGTCGAAAATTACAGTAGATTCCGTCATTACCACGGACTTTCGACTCATTTCAGTACTTATTCGATATATATTTTTTAATAAAATAACAAACACAATACAGATCTAAACTAGTGCCTAAAATAAATTTTTTAAGCGTAAAGCAAATTATGTTTTTTTTTTTTTTTTTCAAGTTTGGGCCAACCAGATGCAAAAATCCTAAAAATTTGCTTTTTTTTAAAGTATGCAGTAAATACAAAACTACTGTTGAGAATTACAGTAGATTCTATCATTACCACGGCCGTCTAAAATCTGTGCACCATTGCAGATGTAAACAGTGACACTTACAGTTAAGTTGCAGAAAGAAAATTGAAAATGGAAGTGATATCTTTGGCTATAACAGTATTTTTTATATCAATGATGCTCCTTCGCCTATTTCAGCTGGCTAATTTACGATTCTAATGTCAATTATTAGCGTATCCTTATAAGTTGAGTTTTATTGAAAAATTCTAGAAAAATTATTTCATCATTATTATGCATATTAGAATAACATTATTATTCAATTTGTAAATAAATCATAACAATTGTAAATTTCCAAATGTGTGAAATGAGTCCGGGCCAGGATTTGAACCATGGATATATTGGCTGAAGCCACCAATGCTCCACCAACTGAGTCATCCCAGACCAATCTGGAGGACTAATTCACCCAACTAACCTTCAACGATCACAGTATCTAGTCCAATATCTGAAACAGCTACACAGAATAAATCGAAGATTATATTTTTGGAACTGCAGTAATCACTGTATGCATAATTAGATTAATTATTAACATAATTATTCAATTCCTAAGTAAATCATAACAGTTGTAAATTTCCAAATGGGTAAAAAAAGTCCGGGTCAGAATTCGAACCAGAGATATCTTGGCTGAAGCCACCAATGCTCTACCAACTGAGCCATCTTGGATAAATCTGAAGGACTAAATTCACCGAACTAACCTGTAACAATCACAGTATCGGGTCTGATATCTGTTTCAGCTCAACAGAATAAATCGAAAATTATATTCTTGGAACTGCAGTAATCGCTGCATGCGTAATTATATTAGATTAATTATTAACATAATTATATTAGATTAATTATTAACATAATTATTCAATTGCTAAATAAATCATTACAATTGTAAATTTCCAAATGGGTGAAATGAGTCCGGGCCAGGATTTGAACGATGGATATATTGGCTGAAGCCACCAATGCTCTACCAACTGAGCCATCTTGGACGAATCTGAAGGACTAATTCATCCAACTAACCTTCAACGATCACAGTATCTAGTCCGATATCTGAAACAGCTTCACAGAATAAATCGAAAATTATATTTTTGGAACTGCAGTAATCGCTGCATGTGTAATTAGATTAATTAACATAATTATTCAATTCCTAAGTAAATCATAACAGTGGTAAATTTCCAAATGGGTAAAAAAAGTCCGGGTTAGAATTCGAACCAGAGATATCTTGGCTTAAGCCACCAATGCTCTACCAACTGAGCCTTCTTGGACGAATCTGAAGGACTAAATCACCCAACTAACCTTTAACAGTCACAGTATCTGGTCTGATATCTGTTTCAGGTCAACAGAATAAATCGAAAATTATATTATATTAATTATTAACATAATTATTCAATTGCTAGATAAATCATAACAGTTGTAAATTTCCAAATGGGTGAAAACAGTTTAGACCAGGATTTGAACCAGGGATATATTGGCTGAAGCTACCAATGCTCTACCGACTGAGTCATCTCGGACGAATCTGGAGGACTAATTCCCCCAACTAACCTTCAACGATCACAGTATCTAGACCGATATCTGAAACAGCTACACAGAATAAATATAAGGTTATAAATATATTTTTAACCTTATAAAATAATTATACATGTTATAATTACACATGCATCGTTTACTGCAGTTCCAAAAATATAACCTTTAATTTATTCTTCGATTAATAAGCGCAGTAGCACTTAATCCTTGTTTGTGTGTTTTTGCTTGGTATAACAACATCGCCTTCAGAGCCCGTTAGCACCTTTGTGTTCTAATTCTTTGATGAAAGTTGTTTGTTTGGATGTGTACTATAATCTCTTAAAGTTTTGCCCATCTTTTATGAAACACCCTGCATATACATATACCATAATTTCCGGCCTATAATCCGCGGATAATTTGCTAAAAAAGTGAAAATTTTGTGATGCAGATAATCGGCCGCCGCGGATTATCTGCTTTTTTTTCATTTTTGATTAAAAAAAAAAAACGATAATTTTTATAATTTTCTTAGTTTGGTTTGCTACGTTCTCAATAGATGGCAGCAGCACACAATCGCTTAATCTGGCTGCCTGCTTACATGGACTTGGTATTCATTACGTGCATGCTCTGTAGCAAGCACGCTTACATAAGAAAGAAGAGATTTTTGAACATTAAGTGCTTTTTGCCGCGATCGCCATTTCTTTAGTGATAGTGTCAGTGCTAGAGATCTGCACGGGCCGGGCTCGGGCCGAGCCTAACTTATTTTTTTCTGTACAGAGCCAGACCTGGTTTCATTCCTAGTCTTCACAGCCCAAAATTTTCAGTCCTACAGGGTGGCTACTAAATACTGTTACAAATATTCAGTCATTTTATTTTACAATTATAAAATAGAAAATGATAACTACACTAATATGATAAACATCAGAGATGAAAGTTTACTGGGAAAAAATTTTACGCGAATTGACCGCCATCTTTATCGATTACCAAAGATAATCTCTTATGCCATTGTCAGACTGCGGCACGAATCATTTTATGAGCTAATCGGTACCATTCACGCAATATGGAAGCTTGGTGAAAGTCCAAACTTCTGTGTTTGTTGCTATTTACTTTACCCTCTAAAATCCCTTAGACGCAATAATCTAAAGGATTTAGATCCGGTGAAGAAGGAGGCCAATCTACTTGCATGATAAAATTTGGACAATTGACAGGCAGCCAAGCCCGTGTTGATTTAGCTTGATGCGAAGGTGTAGAATCTTGCTGAAATGTCCAATTCTTTTTGGAATACAACCTTTCAGCTTGTGGCAATAAATATGTAGTCAATATGTTCTGTTTGTACTATTCGCATTGATTTTTATCCCTTTATCGATGAACTTCAAAGGCAATTTTCCATTGTTTGACACTGCAACCCAAACACTAACAGAATTCTTGTTCTGAAAGCGTTTAACAATTCGGAAGGTTTCAGGTATATCCTCGAAGGTTGCTGAATATACGACATCATTTTTAGCATTGTAACACTGTTCAGTGCAAAATAGCTTCCCATCAAAAAATATTATTCTGTCAACACTTTCCTACCATGCCGCTTCATCAATTTCTTCTTTCTTTGTAATCTTTTTATTCTTTTTGCAGCAGTCAAACCTTGAATTTCTCTTTTGAGATAAGGAACATAACCCAGACCTTCATTTATAATAACTTGAATAGTTTTGCGGCTTGCGTTCTCTTTTGCAGCCATTTTATTTGCAGAACGTTGTGGATTTCTTCACACCTTTTCACGAATTCTTTTGATGCGCTCTATTGTGCGAACTGAGAGTGGGCATCCTGACCTAGATCGATCTTTACATAGCTATTAGTATCCAATAATAGATTTATAGTTCTATATATAAATGTTCCATTAAAATCAAGGCATTTTAGTTGCTTAAAGATTTCACCAGCGGAAAATCTGAGATCTAAGAGCTGTTTAATCATCATTCTTTTGGCTTCCCTCTTTAAAATAATTTTAAATATTTGCTTTATAACAAAATTCGTCTGCACTATTAGAAGATCGCCAAACGTTAAAATTGAGAAATAAATTGTTTTACCAAACGATTAATATTAATTCGTATTTTTTGGGGTGTAACAGTATTTAGTAGCCACCCTGTAGTTTTGAGCCAGCCCCAGCCCGTATGAAAATCATTGTCTCAGCGTGGCCTGGTCCATTTAAAGGTCAGTTAAATTAGGCCTGACCAAAAATTTTTGCAAAAAATGCATACATTTTTGAATTGCCATTATTCTACACTTAAACATTAAAATTTATTATTTTTAAAGAATAGTAGGTTTGTACGCATATTAAAATATAGTAAAATGTATGAAAAGGAACCTGCCTATGACGGAGCCCTGTTTAAAACTGAAAAACGTGTTGATCCATGCAAAATTAATATACTAATAAGTAAGAAAAGAATATACAACACATTTACACTTGCTAAGAAGGGAACTTGTCTATAATGCATTTTTTTTTCTTTTCTATGCAATTCCGTCTTAGAAGATTTTACTGTACAGAATTTTTCAGATTTTTAATACTTCTATACATGGAATATGGATTAACAATATTAATGATAGCTGAAACATTTACATACAAGAAATAGAGATTCATTAAAAAAATAAATATCGCAGACTGCAGCACTTTTATAAAAATGAAGATTATAAATATGAAAAAAAAAGTTAAGATAAATATTTTTGGTCAGAATTTCTCGTAGGAGACAAATTTTTAACCAATTCGATGTAAAAATCAATGTTTTGTAGAAATTCACTCGGGCCGAGATTTTAACTTTTTTTCCAGGCTGGGCCGAACGTTTAATTTTTTATCGGGCCGGGCCCAGGCCTGCAAATGTTGGCCCGTGCAGACCTCTAGTCAGTGAATCTTCGAAAAAAATGCCTTGCAAAAAACGTACGAGTTATACCGCCGAATTTAAACAAAAGTTGTAGAAAATGCAGAAAAGATGGGAAATACAGCAGAAGGCCATGAATTTAATATTGATGAATCCAATATTCGATTAAATGAAATTGATTCTATTCGATTCGCTAATAGTGCAAATTTTCTGCTAACTTCTTTTTGGTGAAATGAAAAATTTCATATATGGATTATGTGCCGCCGCAGATTATAGGACGGAAATTATGGTATATTTAAGGCGGTTCTCAAATTCCCTGTTTAGCAGCAGTAAACTTTCTGACACAATTTCTAATTTATTTTTAAACATAAAGGCATAATATTCGCAGACTTGACCATTGAGGCAATTTGGAAATGAAACAAGTTTCCCATTTTTTTAATAAACGAATTACTTATTGAGTTATAAGGAAATCAGGTCATGCGAGGACCATCTTTTCTCATCTCTCGCAGTATTGAGTCTGGAAATTTGGCTCAGCATGCCATCTTTGACAGTATTTTCAGAGCGGTCTTCTGCTTTTCCCCAAAAAAAGGAAAACTGTTTTTCAATCACATATTATTTGAATAGACACACATGCCAATTTCATGCGTTTCCTGACAAGAATGAATTAAAAATCGTGTCAGAAAGTACTCCCTTCGGATTTCGGAATAGCCTTCAGCTTTCATTTTAAGAAAACCCTCTAGATTACAATTAAAAAGCTAATATTTTTTATTTTTGTGAGCATGCAGGCAGATGTGTCTGTAGATAACCACAATGCGGGAGAAGTTATTCCAGCACAGATCACAAACAAGAAGTCTTTCAATTTGTATGTGTAAGATAATGTTTCCTTAAATTGCCATTTGTTAAAAATCGTTTTGAACATATTTCACAAACAGAACGGTTTTTAAGGGTATGCAAAAAATTTTTAGATGACTACTTTGTGTAAATCCTTGGATTACATTTCACAATCAAAAGGTTTTTCCTGTGTATGGGTACGCAAATGTTGTGTCAGATGACCATTTTGTGCAAATCTCCTTAAACATATTTCACAGACAAATGGTTTTTCCTTTGTATGGGTACGCAAGTGTATTTTCAATTTACTACTTTCGGAAAATCCTTTGGAACATGTTTCACAAACAAAAGGTTTTTCTTTTGTATGGGTGCGGACGTGTACATTCAGTTGACAATTCTGTGTAAATCGTTTGGAACATATTTCACAAACATAAGGTCTTTCATTTGTATGGGTACGCAAATGTATTTTCAATTTACCATTTTCTGAAAATCGTTTGGAACATATTTCACAAACAAATGGTTTTTCCTTAGTATGGGTACGCATGTGTATTTTCAATTGAGTACTTTTGGAAAATCCTTTCGAACATATTTCACAAACAAAAGGTTTTTCATTTGTATGGGTACGCAAGTGTTCTATCAGATGACCACTTTGTAAAAATCGTTTGGAACATATTTCACAAACATAAGGTCTTTCATTTGTATGGGTATGCAAATGTACTTTTAGAAAACCACGATGTGAAAATCCTCTGGAACATATTTCACAAACAAAAGGTTTTCCTTCTGTATGGATACGCAAGTGATTTTTCAGATTATAAAGGCGTGAAAATCCTTTGGAACATATTTCACAAACAAAAGGTTTTCCTTTTGTATGGGTACGCAAGTGTTCTTTCAGATGACCACTTTGTGAAAATTGATTGGAACATATTTCACAAACATAAGGTCTTTCATTTGTATGGGTATGCAAGTGCACTTTTAAATGACCACTTTGTGAATATTCTTTGGAACATATTTCAGAAAAAAAAGTTTTTTCTGTTGCTTGAGAGTGATTCTGGGGCGCTGACATTTTCTTTTGGAGAAATATTTATTTTCATAGAATATAGACAACAAAATATCTGCAGAAAAAGATACTACTTCGTTGAAATTCTCTAAGAAAATGCTTTAAATACTTTAAAAAGTAGTATGCCAGTCTTCCACTTTTAAATCTTTAAAAAAAAAAAAAAAAAAAAAAAAAAAAATAGATATAATTTTTATTTTCAGATTTAATTACATACCAATTATAAATTTTTAGAGAATTAAATTATTTAAACATCCACAAAATAAAAATAAGACATATTTGTACTAACTACTACTTGGTTAGTTACAGTACAGGACCCATTATCCGGAATTCCGAAATCCGGAAAAAAAAATATTTGAAAATTTTCTAAATTTGTAAACTTTTACAAAAATTTTGGAATTTCTGAAAATTTTCGAAAAATTTACATATTCCTAATTTGTTTTTTTTTAGCCCATTGTATTTCAATGTGTAACCACTAAAATATCTTACTTCAGTGGTGGGGGACCACTGAGCCGCCGTCCGCCCACCTCCCCCCCCCCAAATTTACAAAAAATCATTTTTTTCTCAAATTTTAGTATAAAATTAATTTATATTACGATTCGTTGAAAAAAAAATCGTCAGATATTTCACCAGGGGTGATTCTGTTCCGAATTTTCCGAAGATTTAAGCATTCGGTTCCGGAAATTTTAAAAGTTTGGTCTGCGTTCCGAAAATTCGGACATAAAAAATATCGCGAATTTCGACAAATGGGCGCCGAAAAAAAATCAATTACGTCAATCGTTCGCGGAAAAAATCGCCAAAGGATTGCGGGAAAATGCGAATTTCGTCAAAGGATCGCAAAAAATCCGCTAATTTCGTCAAAAGATCGTGAAAAAATGCTAATTTCGTCAAAAAGTGGTGAAAAATACCGCTAATTTCGTCAAAGAATCGCAGAAAAAACGCTAATTTTGTCAAATAAAGCAGAAAAAACACTAATTTCGTTACAGAATCGTGAAAAAACGTGAATTTCGTCAAAGAATCGTAGAAAAAAGTGAATTTAGTCAAAGAATGGCAGAAAAAACGCTAATTTTGTCAAAAAAGCAGAAAAAACATTAATTTTGTCAAAGAATCGTGAAAAAAAACCCGCTAATTTCGTTAAAGAATTGTGAAAAAATAATGCTAATTTCGTCAAAGAATCGCAGAAAAAACGTGCATTTCGTCAAAGAATCGCAGAAGAAACGTGAAATTCGTCAACAATCGCAGAAAAAAAACGGTAATTTTGTCAAAAAGAAGCAGAAAAAAACACTAATTTCGTTAAAGAATCGTAATAAAAAATGCTAATTTCGTCAATAAATAGTGAAATAAAAAACGCTAATTTCGTCAATGCATCGCTAATTTCTTCAAAGGATCGCGAAAAAACGCAAATTTCTTCAATGGATAGCGAAAAAACACAAATTTCTTCAACGTGTCGCGAAAAAAACACAAATTTCGTCAAATGATCGTAGAATAAATACGGTAATTTAGTCAAAGAATCGCGGAAAAAAACGCGAATTTCGTCAAATGATCGAGCAAAAAACGCTAATTTCGTCAAAGGATCGCGAAAAAAAACGCGAACTTCGGGAGGACCCGAAATCCGGAAAATTCCAAAATACGGAAAGCCTTCAGTCCCGAGGATTGCGGATAATAGGTCCTGTACTATTAATGTTTAAGAACATATAGATAGTTTAAAGTAGCAAAAGA
Source organism: Maratus speciosus (assembly GCA_963932465.1). NCBI lineage: Eukaryota > Metazoa > Arthropoda > Arachnida > Araneae > Salticidae > Maratus > Maratus speciosus. The sequence continues at coordinate 14,586,583 of OZ010797.1, forward strand.
ATATCAGCAATGTCTTCTGTAAGCAGAAAAAATTCTAAATAATAAATATCATCTTTAAATTATATTCTTGATTAATCTAAATTCTAGTGGTTGTATAAAATTTATAAACATAAAATTGTGAAATACTAATTAAATACGAAATAATATAAGGAAATACTATAAAAAATGTGGTGACAATTTGTTGCATTACAAATTTGAAACAAAAATAAATTCAAAATGACAAAAAGATTTTCTGCACTACGGTGCTGTCTTTTAAGTAAAAATAATGGAAGACTAAATAATTGAAAAATTCCAATTTTAAACTTTGGTTTAAAATTGAAGAGTTATTTCAAAGGGGTTAGATAAGATGCAGGTATTAAACACATGATTATTCTGAAATTTACAGCTGCTATGCAGCAAGCAGTATACACAACATACCGTGCATGTTCAAGCAGTGTAAATATGAGGGGACAGCTTGCAGTGACCACAAAGTTTAAAGTAACACTCTGCCTAAAATAGGCGACCATGGAACACGATTTCAGTCTAGATCTTTCTTAGTTCTCAAAATAATAACATTAAACAATAAAATTTAACTTTCACTTTTGACCAGGATCTTTCAATTTTCATTCACGGTGTGATAGTTGGACATTGTCAAAGATGAACACGCTGACTGCCAATATTTTAAACAATTTTTAAACCCCCGAGTAGGGATGTATACGCCGCGGTGGTATATGCCGTATACCTTCCGGATTTTTTTGTAAGGAAAACTGTATACCCTCTGTTTCTCAAAAAAACTATAGTATATACACTGTAGGGTATGCCCTCCGTTTTTTTTAAATGACTACGCCACTGCCGCCGAGTCATGCCATGACAATATTCAAGTGTTCTGCTTCATATGCGAAATTTAACCAAAAATTTTATTTAATAAAATGCATCTTATTTCCAGGGCTACAGTGGAGGGTATACAGAGGTATACGCCGTATACCTTCTGGATAAAAAAAAAAGCTCCGTATATCCTCTGTTTCTCAAATAAAACACTAGCGTATACTCTAGCCATGAACTTTTATGACTGTAGTGTATACCCTCTGCTTATAGCGTGTATCCTCTGTTTTTTTTTATGACTACAACAGTACTTATTCCTAAGTAGCATTTATTTCAGATAGCTCATTAATTTTGAACATCTGGTATGAAACATATTTATGCTATGAAGTTGGAAGAAAAATCATTCAGGCACCACAGTGGACAAATGTAGAGTGATTTTTAACACTTTCCAACAAAGTTGAAAAGTGTTTATGCATTCGGTTTTTCTGTCTGTCCGTATGGCCGTCTGTCCACGCTCTAACTCCCGTCAGTATACTCGGATTTTCATGCAATTGATAATTCATATTTAGGGTCACCTAAGCATGTTTGGTATTGCATAGGAAGTATGTGGGATTAATATTTCATTTACAGAGCTACCCAAAAGAATTCCATTACATTATGGTATATGGGGAAAAATCGTTTGCAGAGTATTTTAATAACATTACGCTGTTTCAAATGTAATTAAACTGATATAAGTCACTGAATTTCACTACAAGATGGTTAGGACAGAATAGGGTATTCATAGCATTTGTCGTTCATTTACAGGGACATACAAAAGAAATCGGTTACAATAGTGTCTTTGACAGGGTTCACACTCATTTTCCAAGAAAAAATCCTCTGAGAATCCCCTGATGTATTTTTCGAGAGGTACAATTTTTCCATGTCAACAATTAACGACATTTTCTAAACCAGTATCATGACACTCACCTTTTAGAAATAAAATAAAAACAAGATAATCTCAAAAATAAAATTTATATATCACCTATATAAACGATATGAAAAGAACGTTAAAGGAAAAACATTAATTTGTGTAAAATAGATGAAGTCTGTATGACTTGAGGGGGTGTCCTTAAAAACTTGGTAGCTTGGCTGCAAGAATTCAATTTCTACTTCACGATTTTATTACTTCTTCAAAAGCATTATGAATGAATAATAGGAAGGCTGCAAGTGTCAATATCAATTTTAAAACGTCCTTTAGTTTTTTCAAGTTCCTCTTGAATTGTTATCAAACCTCACAATGTTAGAAGCTAAATCTAGCGAATGAATGGATGTAGACAAGACACAGACGTGATATCATAAATCACACGAACAGCAGCAATTGCCCTTAATTTCCCAGAGTAACCAGTCATTTTGCCAGGTTTTCCCAGGTTTTGGGAATTTTTTGCATTATCCCCTGAGATTCCCCTGATTTTTACAACCTAAAATTTATCCCCTGATTTTCCCATGAATCCCATATTTCCCTGATGAGTATGAACCCTGTTTGAATAATAATTGCTGAAGTGTGTTTTCAATTTCGGATTGTGCTTTTAAATTTAACTGTTTTAATCATATACAGTGCTGCTCAAAGTATTCGGATACTTTTTTGATTGTAGATGGGAACAGCTGAAATTGTGTTTTCAAATGTGTTATGCATTTCCATAGGGTTGAATTAGACATAATATTTTAACTTATTAAACTATGAAGTTATGTTACATTATTCTGAATGCGTTGGGAAGTGTTTCATAATCTATGCTTGATGCATGATTTTTCTTTCTTGTTGTATGATTCATAGGGTTGTTAAATTGCTAAATACAACAAAATATTGGGAACAACAAAGAGATAAGAAGAACAAAATATTGGGAAAAAATACACTTTAAAGTAATGGCTTGGAGCTAAACCAAAATTTGGAAGATATAAGAAGTTTGTATACATTAAAAAAAAAAATTAATAAAAGACTTAAAAAATTTATAACAAAATATAACAATGAAATTTTGTATTAAATAAAAAACAAAAAGTTGGCAGCTTTAGGATTGATGAGAAATCCGGAATTTTTAATTCAAAAATAGTAACTGGAATTGGAAAAATAGCCTCGTTTTTTTTCCTCCCCCCTGCCGCCCCCCCCCACCCCAAAAAAAAATCTCTTTTGAAGGGTTTTGGGTTAAAAAAGTAGCAAGAGTCCTTCGATGCTGAAAATAGTCGCTTTTAGAAGAATTTTAGTTGCAAATGGCAGCCCTGCTTCTTACTTAAATTACATATTGGTATGCCTCAGAAGACACTATATACTTTTATTACATTAAAACCTATCAGCTTGATCAGTTTGAATAACGTCTAATAGTGGTTCCCTGTTATTAATCCATTTCTGCAATTTGAATTACTTATGCATATTCTGTAGAAAATAATACACAGTTGTTCGACAGATTTATTGCTATTTTGTTGTATTTTGCTGGTTAATTTTAGAGTTTATTAACAGTTTTTTACTAAATAATATAAATTTAAATTTTTTAAAACTGAACATTATAAAAGCACATAGTTGTAGTAATTACCCATCTAAAAATTCAATCTTTATCTTTATTTCTGTTCATTATTTGAGTCTCTATGTTGTTTTTAAAATTAAGCTGACCTTCATTTCCTACATTTTTGCATATTTTTAAAAAATATTCATGTCTAGTTACGTGCCAAGTCCAACTGCAGTTATGTTTGGTTTCAAATTATATAACTGTTTCAGAAGATTTTATTAATTTTCATTTGATTTTTTATTAATTTTAGGACATTTTTTGAAACAACTCTTTCTTTTCTTAATAAGACAGAAAATATGTTGTTGAATTCTTTAAACCAGAAAAAGAATATCAGCAAGTTTTATGCATTATATGGATGAAAATGAGTTGTACATGAATTTGTCAAAAAAGCAGTACATTTGGATTTGTAAATAGCCTTAATATGTTATTACTTTCATGTATCTCTCATCTGGCTTTTATAGATGAAATTTACCAGAGTAGCAGCACTAGTTAGTGGTAAAAATAATGATACTACAGTACAGGACCTATTATCCGGAATCCTCGGGACCGAAGGCTTTCCGGATTTTAGAATTTTCCGGATTTCAGGTCCTCCCAAAGTTCGCGTTTTTTCCGCGATCCTTTGACGAAATTTGCAGGCTTTTTCACGATTGTTTGACAAAATTAGTGTTTTTTCGAAATCATTTGACGAAATTTGCGTTTTTCCGTGATTCTTTGACAACATTTGCGTATTTTTTCTATGATCATTGACGAAATTAGCATTTTTTCGTGATCATTTGACGAAATTCTCGTTTTTCCCGTGATACTTTGACAAAATTTGCATATTTTTTTACGATCATTTGATGAAATTAGCCTTTTTTCACGATCTTTTGACGAAATTCTTGTTTTTTCTGCGATACTTTGACAAAATTTGCGTTTTTCGCTATCCTTTGACAAAATTCGCGATTCTTTGAAATAAGTTCGCATTCTTTTACGAAATTCGCTTTTTTCTCCGATTCTTTGACGAAATTAGCGTTTTTATCATGATTCTTTGACGTAATTAGCGGTTTTTTCATGATTCTTTGACAAAATTTGCTTTTTTTCGCGTTCCGTTGACGAAATTCACGATTCTTTGAAAGAAGTTCGCATTCTTATCGCGTTTTTTCTGCAATTCTTTGACGTAATTAGTGTTTTTTTTCACGATCCTTTGACGTAATTAGCGTTTTTTTTCGCGATCCTTTGACGAAATTCACGCTTTTTCTGCGACTCTTTGACGAAATTTGTGGTTTTTCGTAATTATTGGACGAAATTTGCGGATTTTTTTTTCGCGATCCTTTGGTGAAATTTGCGATTTTTCCGCGAACGATTGACGTAATTGATTTTTTTCGGCGACCATTTGTCGAAATTCGAGATATTTTTTATGTCCGAATTTTCGGACTGAAGACCAATTTTTTAAATTTTCGGAAAATTCCGAACCCCTGGTGAAATATCTGACGATTTTTTTTTTTTTTTTGACGAATCTTAATATAAATTAATTTTATACTAAAATTGGATAGAAAAATGATTTTTTTCCTAATGTCGGGGGGGTGGGGGGGTGGGGAAGGGGGGTCTGTGCCCTCCTCCGCGGCTGAAGTAACATATTTTAGTGGTTACACATTGAAACACAATAGATTGAAAAAAAGAATTATTAATCTGTAAAATTTCCAAAAGATTTCAGAAATTTCAAAATTTTCAAATAATTTTTTTTCTGGATTTCGGGTCCTTCCGAATTTTGGAATTCCGAATAATGAGTCCTATACTGTAATACATATTAAATTAAATTTTCAAATTATTAATACACCTACTATAGAAAGACAAACTCTACAAGTTGCATAAGAAAAATGAGCATTCCTGTCACTGAAACCACAGTAAAGATGTAACATGAATTCTAGTGAAGGGAACAACATATGGTGATTTATCATCAGCACCTGACTAACATAACCACACTGAAATTTCAAACATACACACATAAAAGTAATGCTCCCTCCCCCAAATAATATGACATGCCTTAACCCTTAAACAGGAACATGAAAATCCCGTGCACAAACAGAACACTTAATAATTTACAAAATAGTGAATTTAAACATTTATTCTTTAGTAGTAATGCATTAACAGGACCAGTTTTTTAATACAGTAGAGCACGATTATCCGAATAAGTCGGGACCGACCCTAGTTCGGATAAATGGACAGACAATTTAACGGATGTACCTGACTATATTAAAATCTTCACACTTTATCCACACATTAGACTGATAGCACTAGTTAATACTGGCATATTTAAAAATTGATTTTTGTCTTTTTAAATTTTTTTTTGTTTACTTTTTATTATCATTTTCTGAACGCCAGAGATTATAATTTAAGCAAAAAAGCTTTCGATTGTTGCTTGCTTCAAAGAAGACATTCTTTTCCATGCTGCCATATCTCAAATTCTTCTTAAATACGTTAGTTGAATAGGATCAGCATTCTTTTGCCGTTCGAGACATTTCATAGCTGTTTAGAAACATTCAAAGGCTTCGTTATGTGATGGACCATGATCATTTTCAGAGCATTTGTTTTCAATTTCTGTTTCGTCTTGAATATCATGCACAATCTCATCATCATTTAAAATGTGATATCCAGGTCTAATAGGGTGTTTGGATAATTGGAAATTCGTTTAAAAAAAATTTTTGAGAAAAATTGGCTGTTCGGATAATTGTAAGTTCGGTTAATTGGAGTTCGGATAATTGGCGCTATACTGTATAACAGTATAAAAATAAGTTTGGAATGTCAGAGAGAGAAAATATTAAGGGCAGATATGTAGACGTAAACATCTCACAGACGTACGTTTCCGGTTAAGGGTTAAATTACATTATAATGCAGTGCACTCTCTAAAGAAAATAGGTTTAAAAATTCAAATGCATCCATTTTATGTCATTATAGTACAGTAGAAGATCTTTATAAGGGAAACCTAAAAACGCAAGGTTGTGCGTTATATAGAATTTTGTGTTATATGGATCACATTTCACACATCATTAAATTTACCTTTATAAATATGGTCAAATATGTCTAAAACATATTAAAGTACTGTGAAGTATGTTTATACTGCATTGTTACCGGAAGTTGTGCAGATTATAAATTTTTGCATAATATTGATCATTCCACACATTGGTAAATATAATTTATAAACATGGTTCAGATATACCTGGATCCAAATCATTCATTATATTACTCATTTTCAAAAATGTTTAGTGTAATAATAGCAATATTTTTCATTAAAAAGTTCTAAATTAAGTAGATAAAGTTGAATTAATGTATCAAATTTAGTTTTCTAGAAAGTAGCTATTATTTACAATGTGGGAATTCAGGTGCTTTTTAACTGAAAAATTCATTGTTTACGTCCGAAAAGTTGTGCGTCATATAGAATTACGTTATAAGGATCTTCTACTGTATTTAAAAACATCAGGATTCACCATTTTTTTCAAGAATGAAAAATAAATCATCATGCATCAATTATGACACTTTCTAACAGTATCATGTAATATTGTTAAGAAATTTATTACTTTCAAAAATTAATTCATTTAATTAAAATAATGTGACTTTTTAAAAATTTTATGACTTGACAGGTGATTGGAAGTATTCAGCTATAAGTATGAAAAATTTTTAAGTCTCTGAATCTCTGTGACAGACAGACAGAAGAACAAGACGAATAGGGTTTCATAAGATTGGTCAGATGAATGAAACCCTAAAAAGAGAAAAATATCTTCTATCTGTCCCCTTGACATCCATGTCCATAAAATTCACCACTTTTTCTGGGAAAGGGGAATGGAAACTTAAGGGGAGAGTTAGATGATTTTTTATTTACTAGCCGCTTTTGGCAACTTGTTTGGTCAGTGTTGATTTCAGACATTTTTCTCTGGGGGGGGGGGGGGAATGTCTCCCTGGGCCACCTTTTGAATTCAACACTGAGTTTGATCTCGCTTAAAAGTATGCAAAGTATTGCGGTATGTTAATTTTATTCGTAACTTAACTTACTCCATTCTTCACCAAATCAGAAGATTCTGATAGAGAAATTAAGAACTCTCTGCGATCATGGCAGCATTTCATATATTTTTCTGTTGCTATGTATTTCATATTTCTTGATAAAAACCACTTAATTGACTTAGGCATTTTATGCTTTATATCTGTTTGTTTACCAATTGCAATATGCAGGGCATTTTAAACTATGTATGTTTAGTTCCAAAGCGAGGGTAAAGGGGTAAGCTGTAATTTCAGAGGAGGTAGATAAATCTTTATTAATTGTTACAATAAAATAAAAAAAAAAGGTGAAAAAAATTAAAAAAATATTTTAAATTTTGTTTAGGGGAGGGTGACTTTACAAGGTGGACATTTAGATGATTATTCTTTTTATCTGGAAATTATCCAAAATAATTTACCCTTTTTTAAATTTGAAATTTATGATAAAACAGGTTTTTTAATGAGCTAAAAGAAAGATATTGATTATAAGCCCCCTTCCCAAATTAAACTGTTTTTGCTTTCGAAAAGAAAGACCTGCAATTGGGATTTTACAGTAAATATATATGAATAAAATAAAATATACAAATTTTAAAACGATATTAAAACTTTCATTACTTTTATTCACAAAGGAAAGTTCCTCAGTTTATGTTACATTATGTATAAACACAAGATAAGTATGTGCATGCACTCTGGAGTAGGGTCAGGCTCTTTTTTAAGTGCAAATCCTACAATTTGAAATTTGATGCTGCCCAACTGGGAAAAACTTTGTGTCGGAATCAAACGTTCAACAGAATCAAAAATATTTAAAAATACCATCGTAAATAAAAATAACTATTAATCCTAAATACTCCTCCTTAGTAATGTTTAGTAATTTTCACGGGTACTTTTCGGTTTACCGGGCGCCAGTGTTATATATACATAGCATGAGACCAGAGGCTGTGCAGATTTTAGAATTTTGTGGATTTTAGAGTGTTGTAGATTCTGGATTAAATTATTTGTTTTTTCAACATACCTTTTTTATTTCCAAGAAGAGCATGTAATAATTCAATTTAAGCAAATCAAAACTTGAATCTCTTATTTACCAGTACATTATAATTTTAATACCCAAAATAATTTTTTGTTACAATTTTTAAACATTTCTTACACAGTCCTTTGATTGAGAACTTCCATTTCCTCTTGTTGAAGTTTCTTTTGAATTCTATAAATAACCATCATTTCCTATTGGTCTATACAACTCTGCTGCTCAAAGAACTTCAAAATCTTCGCCTAAAACCAAACCTTCTTCAAAAATTAGAATTTGGTATTTTCTTTTAGCTTTAGTTTGTGGTAAGGTTAAATGAAAAATCTTTATCTTTATCCTCATTTTGGATAAATAAAGAGCCAGACCATATTTTATGTCATGCATTAATTATAACCTTGCATGGAATATAAAATAAATTAATTCACTATTTTCTTTAGCAGTCGATACATGGTGCCACTATTAAAACTTTTCTGCACTTGTTTATATCTCTTGTCGATTTCTATTATTTTACATTTTCTTGTACGTTTCTGTGAAATAAAAGCATTTTATTTGTGTAATATCCTGTGTCATTACCATTTTCCCATAAATTTACATTAAAAATTATTTTATTTTCATTCACTGTTATTTGGAATAAAGATTATAAAGAATACTTCTTAATTGCAAATTTCATTGTTTAAATTTTGAAATGCATGCGGATTTCAGAAAATTGAGGATTTTAGAAGGGTGGATTTTTGAGACTGTAAATACTGAATATATGTATACATACATGTATGTATATATACAATTAGGGATTCACCGAATAGTGATTTTGGCCGAATACCGAATATTCGGCCTACAGGCCAACCAAATTACCAAACATTTGGCTAGCCGAATAGTAACTACTAAGTCGAATACCGAATATTCGGCCTACAGGCCAACCGAATTACCAAACATTTGGCTAGCCAGATAGTAACTGCTAAGTCGAATACCGAATATTCGGCCTGCCGAATAGTAACTATTCAGCCGAATACTTTTATATTTCAAAGTTTAAAGGCATTAAAATGTTAAATTTTAAAACAATTTTAGATAATACTTAAAACAGAAACTTTTATTCTAATAAACAAGAGCTTTTTTTCAAGTAAACTTTTGCTGAAAAAAATCTGCTTTGAGTTATTTAAGAAGAGGATAGTTATAAAACTTTTTTAATTAATAAAATTTTAAATTTCATGGCTTCTTCTGTGAATTAAAACAAATGAATAAAATTTTCTTAAATTCTAAAACAAACATTTTAAAATCAAAGAGAAATTGTGAAAAAATTGTACAGGATCATATATTATTTGTTTGTCAGGAAGAGACTAAATTAAAAGTAAATAAATAATACAATCTATTCAAATTTTATATGGTGACAATTCAGTAAGAATAACTGTTCTACTGCCTTTGATTAAGCAAGGAAGTTTTTAAATGCATCCTAGATCGGTATCTGGAGTGGGTGATCATTTTCAGAGATTGTAAACATTGTTCTTAAAATTTTAGCAAGAAACAGATTATTTACTGGACAATGTTCAGGAACTTGCATAGGTACATAATTAATTCCTATGAAAATCCTCGTGATTGGTTAATTTTTTTAAATAATACTTAACAAACAGTAAATAAATAATGTAAAAACATTCTCTTTCATTTAAATATGATTCTGTTTCTAATTATTCTGAATAACTTTATAAGTTGACTGTTAAACGTAGAAGTTGCATAAGGTTTTTAAAAATATATTTTAAAAGTTTTTTTTTAAGTATTCGGTTTGGCCGAATATTTCTATATTCGGCATACCGAATAGTTTGATATTCGGCCAAACCAAATATTCAGTAACATGGCCGAATAGATACCGAATATTCGGTGCATCCCTAATAAATATAGATACACACATATATATATGTGTGTGTATATATACATATATATAACACTGGTGCCCCGGCTAACCGAAAAGTACCTTTTCAAGCCACTAAAAATTTGTTTAAATAGCAAATATGTTGATTATACTCAAACCCAACCATTCGTGGAAATATCCCACAGCCACAATTCTTTTTCTTTTAAAATATCTTTGTACAACTATGGCAATAAAAGATAGAATTCTGTTTTCCAGTAATTCTGGAAAAGGACTTCAAACAAAAAGAGAGGATACACAAAAGATATCCCATGGCTTCTGTATGTTATTAACACTAACCATGACAAAGCTTTAGAATCAGATAGAATATTTCTTCAATAACACTTCACTTCCTTTTCAAAATTATTTTCAAGAGAATGAAAAACAATTTAAGAAACTTGCATTACATTCTTGATTCTCAAATAGCAAATTTAATACACAAAATATGAATATGATTACAAGAAAATTTTAAAATGTGGAATTCTGCATCGTATTGCACTCTTAGACCTCCTCCTCCTCTCTACCTCCTCAACTGTCATTCTGTTGTGTTATCACTTCTCCTTATTATTATTATTAACCATTTGGAAAAATGGTTATTGTCCTCGGCAGGGTAAGTAATCAAAAGCATATCTGAAGCTTTTCATTGGTTTAATCTGCATTTTATTCGTTTTCTGATTGGTCTATACAGTAATCTGTATTTCTCTTTACTTTCAACAGAGATGGATACTTCTGTTGCCACTATGACAAAAAAGTAATAAAAATTACAAAAAAAAAAAAATTTAATAACTCAGAAACAAACTGAGACACAGCTTTCAAACAAATTGCATTTAAAAGTACATTTTTTTCTCCATATGACGGTGTAAAAAGTAATATTGTGGGATGTTTAGAAGTTTAAGAATGAAATGTCATTTAAAATTGATTGTGATGATGGAAAAGCCTTTTCCCGAACAGCCAATGAAATGCTTGGATAATACAAGTTTCAGGAGGATAATATGTAAGTTTCAAGAAATCTCGCAATTTTTACATGTAATAACACTATTAATGTTTAATCCATGGCGTACGCAATGTATGATCAACTAAGTGCGATTTTTTATGTCTTAAATTTTAGTCTTTGAAAAAATCATTTTCCAAATGGTCGTTGTAATTTGTTAAATTGCTTTTTTTTTTCCCTCTTTTTTTGCATCAAATTCAGAAATTGTCACAATGACTTTAAAAAATATCTGATTTTAGTGAAAATATGGAAATTTCTCATACCTGAATTCACTGCCAACCTGAAGTTTTTTTCATAATACAGTAGACTCCCTTAAATCCTCACAGCTCGGGACCAGAGGTTGAGCAGATTTTAGAATTTTGCACATTTCTGGTCATTGCTTTATTTACATTTTTTAAAAGTAATTTAAGTGTAATAATGCAATCAAAATTATAATGAATGCTTCCAATATACTAAAATAATTGAGTAAAGTGATAAACTAAAATAATAAAAAGTAAGATAATTTTTAAAATGGTTAAATTATTAAAAATAAAAGTGAAGTAAATAATTAATGTATAATACATTAATTATTTACTTGACTTGATTTTTAATATGCATAATAAATATGAGGTACATTTTTCTTGAATTATTCAATAAAATTTTCTTCTTAAAAATACCCTGTCAATTAACATCAAAATCATAAAGTAAGGAAGTTTTATTTCAGGTTTAGCCAGTCTTAATAACCAAAAAGAAGCTTGATTAATACATAAATATATATTTGGTAAAATGATTCTGATTACCAGTAATACCAGCAATATCTTGATTATTTTCAGAAAATAAATTTATACTTCCTTCATGAAAACCACGAGTTTAGTCATATTATTGAGAATTACACATTAAAATACATACAAATGATATAAAACAAAAAAACTCTGTAATTTTTGTCATTACACCTAAACTGAAAGTTTCACTGTTTACATCTGTGATGATGTGCGGATTTCAGGTATTTGCAAATTTTAGGGAGTCTACTGTATACATAATTTTATTTATTCTATCTGACATTTTATTCATAACTTTAACAATAATGAATAGGTTTTAGAAAACTTTGCCACAGGCTTACCTTGCTCTGAAGACATCACACGAAAAGCTTAGAGTGGCCACCATCCATGTCTAAACAACACTCAGCTAATTTGTTTATGGAAAATAATCGATATACCTTATACAAGCTTGCCATAGAGAAATCTAAAAGAAGCATGAAATTTTAATGCAATTCATTAATTTAACAATTACGGTGAACTGGGACATGTTATGCATTGCTTTAAGAAAAACAAAAGTTTAATGATACAGGAACATAAAAATGTATGAAATTTAGTAAAAGTATAATTCGGTAATCTAAAATCATTATAAATGAGCTTAAGAGTACACAGTATAACTTCTTTAATCCAAAATCATCGCAATTAAGGAGATTCCGGATTATAGAAAATTTCAGATTACAGAAGTTTTGAGACTAGAATGTGTTTAGATAAATAATAATACAATATCTCTCCTTAATATGGCAATACAAAAATGCAAGGAGCTTGGTAATCGAAAACATTGAGAAAAATCAATTCAAAATGTTCAAAAGTATGTATATTTAAAAAATAATTATGTAAATTTTATGCAGTGTCGTCATCTGTTGTATATTACAAAAAACAATAATCATACAATTTTCTTTATTATGCTTTCTGATTTATAAATACTCATTAAATAATACGAATAACAAGAATAACAGCGATATCATGAAAAATATTGAAACTATCCTAAAACCAAAAAAAATTTATAGGGAGAAATTTAAATAAGACTTACAATTAATTTAAAAAATAACTTTACATTAACATATTTAAAATAGTGATATATATTTCTAATGTTATAAAAAATTAAATATATAACAGCTACAAATATTGAAGTAAGTCAAAAATTAAATACTTAAAAGAAATAATAATAATAAAATCCGATTTCACGATGTTTTGATGCCAACTTTGCATCTTTGGAGGAAAAAAAAATAGTAAATTTAACATTATTTCAGAATTTTTTACAACTTAGTATTAAAAAAAGACATCTATATTAATTACATATGTAATTCAGAAAGCTCTCAAAATTTTAAAATTGGATAAAAAACAGTAGTAAATTAGGTAGTTTTTTCATTTTTCTTAATCATTTTCTGAAATTCATTCATATATGTGCTATGGCACCATCTAGCAATGTCCGGATTAGACGTGTCCGGATTAAAGATGTTATACAGTACTTACTAATATACCTTAAAGAATAAAAGCATTACACTTCTTTGTTATAGCAGCGCTCACATTTACAATTGCACATAGGATACAGTTATGATTGATTTTACTAAGTTTCTACACTCATTGTATACATTCAATATATATGCCATAGTATATATATTATATAAATCAAGTAGTAACTACAGATATATATCATTTATTCATCGTATATGAGGCATTTTCACAAAATTTTGACTTTCAGGAATAAAAATCTTGTGAAATTAAACTTAATAAAATAACACTTTAAACTTATAAACGAATACTTTAATGATTCAAAATAAAGAAAAAATGGTCAGCAGCAATGATTTTTTTTACTTAACTGAGGTTTAAGTTAAACTTGCGAGTTTAATTTTACTTACCATCTCCCTGATATTTTACTTCTCTAACTTTTTATTTTCTTCTAAATTTTTACTTACAATGAATTTGCATAGTACCCACAGAACATTCAAATAAGAAATAATAACAATGTAGCATTTTTAGTACAAAATTTTGGTACAGTAGACTTCCTTAAATCCACAACCCTAAAATCTGCATATTTTTTCAGATGTAAACAAGGAATTTTACAGTTAAGTTGAAGGAACAAAATTCAAGATGGCGCTGAAATCAACAACTACCGCAATGTTTTTTTTTATTAAATTTTTTGTTAATCATTCTCTTTTGGCTATTACAGCTGATTTATTACTAAATTTACATTACTTTTGATTTTGATATAAATTAGCATATTTATATCAAAAATTACAGTGTTCAAAGAGGAAAAATGCACGAACCAAAACGCTATTTTAAAATTATTGTTCTCAGAATTTTTTTTTAAATTATAGACAAATTTATTGCTAAACATACAAAGCAGTATAAGAAATGCATCCAGGACTCTAAATAACAACGAAAAAAGTTACAGAGAGCGCAATAAGCTATATGTTTTGATAATAGCATTAACACTGTTCTCCTTGCTTCTTTCCCTATTTCTCATGTTATCACTAGTTTGAAATACTGGTCTTTTGCTCACTTTATACATATTATATTTAACTACAGTTACATTAATAGTTTACTTTTATTCATCTTTATTTATTTAAATATGTAACTTACTTACCTTTTTCTCGGCAGTCTTTAACTTTAAATATACTCTTTATTTAATTTATTTCTGGGATGTTTACTTCTTAAATATCGTTAAGCCTTGCCATTCTCCATATGTAAAACCATCCAGTCCACATAGTGCTAAGAACGAATAATGACGTATGGATCTTACAATCGCTTTACCATTAGATGGCAGCATGGGACTTTTGGAATCGAATTAAATCGATTTCATCGGTAATAATTTAATATTTTTCTAAATTTTTATTTTACATAATTTTTTTAATAATTACTTACTTTTAAACTAATATATTATTTTAATATTTTACTTATTTTAATGTTTCCCTTTATTGTAAGCATTCATGATAATTTCCCTTGCTTAACTACCGATCAGATTATGTTTAAAAAATGTAAACAAATCAATGACCAGAAATCCGCACAACCTCTGGTCCCAAGCTGTGCGGATTTGAGGGAGTCTACTGTATAACATTGTCTTAAAGGGATGTTACGGAAGAGACGGTAAGGAAAAAAAAAGAATGGTAAGGAAAAAAAAAGAATGGTAAGGAAAATTACCACTTATTTTTAGGCAAATCATATTAAGACTAAATTATAGCCACAATATTCATTGACTTTTAGCAAGTTATTTACACTGGATTAAAAAATAAAAATAATTTACCTCGTTAAGTGCAGGAATAAACCTTGGGGATGGTAAGACTCCCAATAAAGCCACAATGCTTGAAATTGATATTTAAATTTTGCAGTAAATTTCCTGTCAAAGAATTTTAGTCATTCTTTCTCTAGCATACCTCTGCATGAGAAAAAAGTTGAAGAAAATTCTGTGGCTGCATCTGATGTGATTTTCTGTATAATTTTAGCAAGAGGGACAGTAAGGAATCTAAAATCCAAGGACAGAGTTAAAAAAAAAAATAATATACAGACAGCTCCAAACTTAAAAATCAGCATCAGGGACACAGGACTGTAAGGAATTTCTTGGTATATTTGGACACGCCCAACATTGTCTAAAACTTATTTATCTCGTTAATACTGTTATACAGTCATGCAATGGGGTGTTTTCCAGTATAAGAAAAAAAAAAAAAAAAAAAACACAAGACTATGTACTAAAATAAAAACTATTATTCAGGGGCTTAAAAATCAAAATTATGTAAGAATGCCTCATATGCATTTTACACAAAATCACATTATCAAACTGGGTGGGATCAAAACTCACAAACTATTAAATGCACAGGGCCTGTTTCCCGAATAGGCCCATGAAGCCCACGCTTACCCAATGAAATACAAAAGGGACCCCCAAATTTACTTTTCAAAACTAATTTTTAGAAGAAAAATATTCAATCAGAGTAAAAAAAAAATATATTTTTTTCTTATGAATCTTTTTTTTTCTTACTATGCTGCAATTTGTAAGTCATAAAAGATATCTGGAAGTTCAAATATTCTCAACTGTAGTTTCATATTTGTCATTTACAAAATTAATTGGTTATGTATAATAATGCATATAATAAAATTCTTTTTCATGTATATACAGGTAGTTTTAGTTTAATATTAAAAATGTTATTTACTCGAAATTTTGATGATAAAATTTTTAATTATTTAAGCATACGAAAAATGAATTTTGTAAATAAAAACCAATTGGTAGAGTAATAAGGGGCCTCCTGTGTGACATCAGGATTCCATTTAAATTTTCATTAAAATAGCTATAATTCCAAATAAGATTAAAAAAAACCTGTTTTATTGACAAATTTTATTTAAACCACCAGAATAAGCAAGAGCAAGATAATTTTTTTTTTTTAATTTAAATTTTCTTTGTGCTAAATACTCCATATTTAACATAATATCTCGATAATTATATATGTTATATACAGTAGAAGATCTTTATAACGCAAACCTAAAAATGCAAGGTTGTGCGTTATATGGATCACATCATTAAATTCACCTTGTAAACATGGCCAAATATGTCTGAAACACATCAAAATACATTAGAATATCTTTATACTGCATTCCTTGTTACCAAGAGTTATCCAAATTATAAATTTTTGCATAATATAGGTCAGACATTATTAAATTTACTTTATAAACATGATCCAAATATAACTGACACAACCATCCCTTATATTAGACATTTTCAGAAATTTTTATTGTAATAATAGCATTTTTTCACTATAAAGGTCTTAAATTAGAAGATAAAGTTGAACTAATGTATCAAATTTAGTCCTCTAGAGAGTAGCAATATTTTACAATGTGAAAGTGCAGGTGCTTTTTAACTGCAAAAATCATTGTTTACATCTGAGAAGTTGTGCGTTATATGGAGAATTGCGTTATAAAGATCCTCTACTGTATATGGAAATTTTCTTGCTCTGTTATTTGTCTTTTCTTTTGTGCATCTTATTTCTAAAGGCTTATGTGATTCATGGATTCATTCAATTTCATAATCACTTTGAACTTTACTGCAGTGATTCAAGTTTTTAGTGGCTTAGATGCTGTATATTCCCGCAACTGCCATCTTTGATTTCTTGGCAATTTTTTGTTGGCATTTATCAATAAGGCAACTCTGACGAGTGACGTGTTCTGGCAAACCCATTAAGCCTAACATGCATATAAATTGCTGCTTGGTGATATTTACTACTTTCAGAAAAGGAGTTTTCATGCCAAGAAAAAATCCAAGATGGTGGCAGTGGAAATACACAGCATATGTCCCATTATTTCTTACAAAAGAAAAAAAAAATAATAATTTAAAAAGAAATTTTGGAACAGATGTGTTATTATCCCTCCATCCGCCATCTTGGATTTTTTTGGGTCGTGAATTAAAAACTGTTTTTTAATTAATAGTTATAATTATTATATTCCAGTCTTTTTAATATTATATTAATCTATCAACAATATTTAACCATTGGCGACATTTGCTACTTGGTGGAAAAGGAGTTTTCACACAAGAAAAAAATCCAAGATGGCGGATGGAGGGATAATAACACATCTAAGCCGAAATTTTTGTTAACAATCATATTACAACCTATAAGGAAACAAAGTTAAAGTACAAATAATAATTAAGTGATTTTTGTCAAGAAATATTAACTACATTAATGACGACAAAAAAAGTACGAAATGCTGCTACAGTAGCACAGTTCTCAATTTTTCTATCACAATCTTCAGATTTAGCAAAGAATTAAGCAAATCAGTTAAATTATGAATAAAAGTAACATGTTGCAATGCTTAGCATACATCTGAAAAAGACCAAACTGGTCACCATAAGAGGCAAGTGAATAAATATTGACTCTTCACTCACTTGAAAACATCTGTTCACTAATGCTAAATCTATGGGCAAGCTGTTTTTGAATTTCTCGTTTAAATTTAAATATTTTTAAGTGATTTTTTTTTGCACAGAATAGCTGAGCTCGATCTCCAATAAGGGCATTTTGTACTTTTTTGATTTCGGTTGCAGATTTTTTTAATAAAGGTACTTTCTCTTTCAAAACCGGTTCCAAAAGTGAAAGTAGCCTTATTTAAAATAATTGCAACTGAATTTGAAAAAGTATATAATAGCCATATTAGAGATCAAGCTGAGCTATTCTATGCTAAAAAAAAAAATTGTTTAAAAATATTCAAATTTAAACGAAGAAATTCAAAAACATCCTGCCCATAGGTTTAGCATTAGGCAACAGGTGTTTTCAAGTGATTGAAGAGTCCCCTTAAGCAATAGTATAAAACCTAAGAGTTCACTCTTGAATGTTGGAACTGATTATTTTAGCAACTATCTTTAATCAAAAGTAAGAGAAAATCTGATTATAAAACTTTTATCCTTGAAACTTAAAACAGAATATCTAAAATTTTTATGAGCGTTGCTTGTAGAGATGAATAGCTGTGTCAGGAAGATTATTCAAAACATAACCACGATAAATACATAAAAGTAATCTTCATATCACAATTTTAGAAAAGATCTGATGATGCAAGTTTATTTTTTAGAAATTATTTATTCTGTGTATTTCAAAGGGCGAAAACTGAGAAATAGAGTAACATTTTTAGAAAAGACGCTTTATTACTTAAAAAAAGGGAAGAGAACTACTATACTAAATTACTAGAAATACTTTTGCATTCCTCTTCTGCTTAGCTTACAATATAAAAAGCTTGTGAAGGTTTTTTTTCTTAAAAATATTTTAATTAGCATATATATATATTGAACATTGGTTATATATATAAATCCTGCATATTTGAACCAATGAAGAATAAAATCGGTCTTTCCGATCAATAAATTCCTGCAATTTATTATGACAGAAAAATAATTTAAAATGTTCTAAACGTTGTTGGCTGGTTGGTGGGTTGGTTTAGTATCAGTCGCTCTGTAATGCCGTTGAACACTCTGTTCACAAACGTATGTTTAAAGTATCACTCCATAACTTTGAATCTCTTTTTGTGTAGGGCTACTCGATTGTTTTTCGTGTACAGATTCTTTGTGATGATGCCTGCGGCTTATGTGCGCACTGAACCAATAACCAACCTTCTAAATCAACATCGCTTGTTAAATTTTTAATGAAGTAATTATTCAAGTTCTTTAATCATTTCATTAATTTTTTATGTGTCTTAAATAACGTTAGTTTATTTCTACTCTTCTTACTTTCTTAAATACGTTGATTTTTGAAAGACGTTCTTGGCAGTTTTTTAGATAATTTCTGAACAACGTTTTGTTGATGGGTCTAGTGGAGGGGATATGGAATAATACGCCGTATACCTTCTAGAATTTTTTCTTTTATGAAGCTTCCTATACCCGCTACTTCACAAATAAACCTATAGCGTATACTATAGCTATGAACACTCTTTACTGTAGCGTATACCCTCTTGTTTATAGGCTATGCATGCCCTCTGCTTTTTGTACTACAACAAAACTGTTTTAATGTTCTTAACTTTTATAATTATTCACATATAACCAGATACAGACTTTCTATAAAAATCAGTTTCTTCTCAAAGGAAACATAAATCGTTTAAGGAGCAAATAGTACTTCTATCTTAAATGATTTGAAATTAACTGTTTTTCTTCTTAGCTGTGCTAGCACTTGATGTTACATTAAACGTACTGAGTAAGTATAACTTAGAATGTGTTCACTAATCATGCAAGTGATTTCTTGAATGTGGGTAGCATTTTGTAATCGATGAAATTACCCCCGTAGTAGAAAGTTCAAGACAGGAGGCGGGCATCGCAGATATTCTTTTCTCTTTTGCAGATTCTTTTTCCATCGAACCTTTACTTCGCTTTATATTATGTTTAGCTCTTTATTACTTAATACAAAAACTTAGGATTATTATTAATAAAAATAAATAAAATACATAAAGCTGTTACAGGTAAGTGATTGTTTTATTAATCAATACTTTAACTCAGTGTTGAATTCAGGCACTTTTCTCTGGAAGGGATTTCTGTGGTTCCTGGAAGGGGGGTGGGGGGATTGCAGTTTTTGACCATTAAAAACACAAAATCTCAAAGCTTCTGGTGGGATATCTCATTACTCCAGGAGGAATGTCCCCCTTTCTCCCTGGATACTCCCTGAATTCAACACTACTTAAACTGTAAAATATTTTACTTGCAGATTATTTTCTGCCCAGGCATTTGGAAAATTTTCTGCTACTGGGGAGTTTACCAACAAGGCCAGGTGGAGGTGGATAAAGTTATTTTACTCACCTTGAATGTTTTGCTGAGTATTGTAATTGTAAAAAATATATTGGGAATAAAATTTTGAGGCTTTCCAATCAAAATTATTTTTAGTTAAAATCATGAAATAACTTTCAGCTATACTTGCATGACCTTTTAATGTTTTGATTTGTTTCAAAAGAACTGTATGTATTTTTGCTTGATTCCATACAGAAAAATAGCCATTCCATGTTATGTGTGTGACATTTTAAACAAAAAAATTTCTAATTAATCAGGGATTTTTCAATATATTTCTTATTTAAAAATTCAAACAAAAGTTCTTTAAAAAATATACACTTTACCGTATTCTTTTATGCAAAAAACTATCATTTTGATATAATACTAGTTATTTTTTAAATAGCTTTTTAAAAACGTTATGTGTGTGACTCAGAAAAAAAGCAAATTTTGAGTAATGACATTAAATGATATATTTCTGTGAGTTTTATTTCCACACATTTAAATTAAAAAATATGGTAACTTATTTACCATACCACCTAAAATCACAATTAAAATTAAATAAATAATTGAATAAATGAAAATTAAAGCATGCGACGTGTGTGACTCTCTGCATGGAATTACCCAAAAGATGGCAATGCTTGTGATTTATGGACAATGTAAGATTTTTTGTTCTCTGATAAAATGGGAGCAAGCGAGTGAATTTTAATAAATGTGGTTTCAAAATGTTTGTATTCACTCTCTGAGTGTCATAAGTTATCATAATGTAACCAATGTTTCCTGGAATAACCAGATATCTCCAAAGTACTAGTTGATCCTGCTCATAAATGGTTGCTATATTGAAGTTATGAAATTTTAACAATTTTTCCTCTGCAATCAGAGTAAAATTAAAAAGTAATAATAAACAAAGAAGAAATTATAAATAATCCTACTTGAAATCTTAAGGCTCTAATGTAAACTGTAGAATTGAGTTGGCAATGTTTTGAGCGGCAGCGATAAATGCAGCCAGTCTGGCAACCTAAATATCCTTAAGAGAACCAATGATATTTTTGTGATAATGTGTTTGGTACATCATCAAGTGAATCTTAATTTGACGTTTATCTGTATTTTTAATGATGTTTTATTCATAGAGTTCTTACAGCATATTATTAAATCAGATTGCAATATAAAACTAGTTATCACTCAAATTTAAATGCCCTCATTCCTCATTTGACCCAAGCACACGGAACAAGAAATGAATTCTTTTGACACAGAGTTTCAAAGATCATTCTTTGAGGCCCTTTGTCTATGACCATTAACCTTCCTGAAGTAGTATTTTAGAAGGAAGAGATTATGTATTAATAAGACAAATCAAAGGGATTAAAGAATTACTACTGAAATATTTATATTTTTAAAAGTACAAAAATTTTAAAACCGTTTCAACTGTATTGTTGCTCATTAAAGTTGTTGGTTGAAATTATAAAATTCATTATTATTAAATCTCAAAATAAGATGTTCAAAAGTATTTACAGTATCAGGCATTAAATGTGAACTAAAAACTTTTGTTAAAAGTTTTCTTTTTAATTTTATTCTAGTTATTTTATGGTTTATAGTTTGTAAAATACTGATCATTGGGCAGTTTCCTTTGCTTATTGCATAAGCCTAAATTAGTAAATTTCAGTAAAAAATAACAGTGTGAACCAGATTGTGCTAAAAGCCAGTTGCAAAATTTAAATTTAAATTATTTAACAATAGAAAAATAATTAAGAGTACAGTAATCTTAATTTTTAGATAAAACAAATAATCAATTATAAAATGTAGACTGCTGAAGGAAAAGGAAAGGAAAAAATATATAATCTATCTTATTTGCAGAATTTATTTATGATTGCCTAAGATTCAGGAATACTTTAAGTTTTTATCTTGCCTACCCTCCCCCTCCCTTTCCATTGATATAAGAAAAAAAATGATCATATAAAGCAAATATTTTATATTTTCATATCATTAGTGAGAGAAGATGATTGCTAAACGAAAAGAATTATACAAAAAATATTTAAGAAGACTTCTATTTTTGCACATAGGGGCTACATGCTTGATTATTAATTAAGGCTGTTCTTAAATCCAAAAGAGTAACTTTATGACATAAGTTTTAATTTATTTTTATTCGGAAATGCATGAAACTAGCTGGTGTTGTTCATAAACTATGTAATCAAACTGTTTTTTTTTTTTTTTTTTTTTTTTTTTTTTTTTTTTTTTTTTTTTGCAAACACAATAGATCTTTCAGAAAATATTATCAAAGTGAGCATTTTGAACCGTGAAAGAAGAATAACCAGTCAGCGGAGGGAGAAACAGTCTTTGTCACGTGATCAAAATTGCATGTAACCCCAATAGGTAATTTATTTATCAAAAAATGGAAAACGGTTCAATTCCAAATCGCTTCCATAGTCAGGCCTTCCAATTTTATCTTTCCGTTAAAAAATTAATTTGTGAATAATGTGTCAAAACGTTTTGAGCTTGTTGAGCAGAGCAGTTGAGAACAGCCTTAAGATTTAATAGGTATTATACTGTCAGTTGAATAAATGAAATTGAACTTTTGATGCATTCGTATATTTAAAATATCTTCTCGAGAAATTCATATTTTTAACATCCTTTTTTAGGGTTTCGTTCATCTCACAAAACCCTTTTCGTCTCGCTCCTCTGTCTGTCTGTCCGTCACAGAGCCCGTTCTCAGAAACTATACATGTTGGAGACATGAAATTTTGGGTACTTATAGCTGAACACCTCACATCATACGACAAATGATAAAATTTTGAAAAAGTCGTATATTTAACCCTTTGAGCTCCCGCATGTGTATTTTGAACAATTCTTTCTAAGTGAACCCTAATTAGGTTGGAGGCGTGAAATTTTGCATACCTATAGCTGAACACCATCATGCGACAAATCATAAAAAATTGAAAAAGTATGCAACATTTAATCCTTTGGGCTCCCACATGCTTTTTTTAAGCAATTCTTTCTAACTGAGCCCCTTATTAAATTGGAGATTTGAAACTTTGCATACCTATAGCAGAACACCTGAGGCCAGGTGACAAATCATAAAATTTTGAAAAAGTCTCCCGTTTAACCCTTTGAGTTACCACATATGTATTTTAAGCAATTCTTTCTAACAGAGCACCTAATTAAGTTGGAGACATGAATTTTTGCATACGTATAGCTGAATACCTCAGGAACACACGACAAATCATAAAATTTTCTAAAAGTCTTATATTATTTACTCCTCCGTGCTCTAACTTGTATATTTTAAGCAATTTTTCTAACCTCCGCCCTTTTCGCCCGGGGAGCACTTTTCCAACTTTTGCCGACACCCCTTTGACCATTCTTTCATATTATGCACCATAGCCTTACATATTTTAGTTCCACTTTTTACCGCCAGTGGCGCCTGCTTATCTCGGGTGCTATGGGCCCAATCCCTTCGACTAATATAAATACGGACAGTATGTAAAATGGAGTTTCGCTCAGATAGAGGTTTTTTTAGAATAGAGTGCGCCCCTAGTTGCGAAATGTGGAACTAACAGATTTATCAAAAGGATAAAGTGTTTTTTTAGGGTTTCGTTCATCTGACGAAACCCTATTCGTCTCGCTCCTCTGTCTGTCTATCCGTCCGTCTGTCTGTCCGTCACAGAGCCCGTTCTCAGAAACTATACATGTTGGAGACTTGAAATTTTGCATACTTATAGCTGAACACGACACATCATACGACAAACTATAAAATTTTGAAAAAGTCGTACATTTAACCCTTTGGGTTCCCACATGTGTATTTTAAACAATCCTTTCTAAGTGAGCCCCTAATTAGGTTGGGGGCGTGAAATTTTACATACTTATAGCTGAACACCTCAGATCAAAAGACAAATTATAAAATTTTAAAAAGTCGTACATTTAACCCTTTGGGCTCCCCCATGTGTATTTTAAACAATTCTTTCAAAGTGAGTCCCTAATTAGGTTGGAGGCGTGAAATTTTGCGTACTTATAGCTGAACACCTCACATCAAACGACAAATCATAAAATTTTGAAAAAGTCGTACATTTAACCCTTTGGGCTCCCACATGTGTATTTTAAACAATTCTTTCTAAGTGAACCCCTAATTAGGTTGGAGGCGTGAAATTTTGCATATTTATTGCTGAACACCTCACATCAAACGAAAAATCATAAAATTTTGAAAAAGTTGTAAATTTAACCCTTTGGGGTCTCACATGTGTATTTTAAACAATTCTTTCAAAGTGAGCCCCTAATTAGGTTGGAGGCGTGAAATTTTACATACTTATGGCTGAACACCTCACATCAAACGACAAATCATAAAATTTTGAAAAAGTCGTACATTTAACCCTTTGGGCTCCCACATGTGTATTTTAAACAATTCTTTCAAAGTGAGTCCCTAATTAGGTTGGAGGCGTGAAATTTTGCGTACTTATAGCTGAACACCTCACATCAAACGACAAATCATAAAATTTTGAAAAAGTCGTACATTTAACCCTTTGGGCTCCCCATGTGTATTTTAAACAAGTCTTTCAAAGTGAGTCCCTAATTAGGTTGGAGGCGTGAAATTTTGCATACTTATAGCTGAACACCTCACATCAAATCACAAACCATAAAATTTTGAAAAAGTCGTACATTTAACCCTTTGGGCTCCCACATATGTATTTTAAACAATTCTTTCTAAGTGAACCCCTAATTAGGTTGGAGGCGTGAAATTTTGTATACTTATAGCTGAGCACCTGACATCATACGACAAATCATAAAATTTTGAAAAAGTCGTACATTTAACCCTTTGGGCTCCCACATGCGTATTTTAAGCAATTCTTTCTAACTGTGAGCCCCTTATTAAATTGGAGATTTGAAATTTTGCATACTTATAGCAGAACACCTGAAGCCAGGCGACAAATCATAAAATCTTGAAAAAGTCTTACGTTTAACCCTTTGAGCTACCACTTATGTATTTTAAGGAATTCTTTCTAAGAGAGCCCTTAATTAAGTTGGAGACATGAATTTTTGCATACGACCTCAGACTTCTCGACTGAATACCTCAGACTACACGACAAATCATAAAATTTTCAAAAAGTCTTATATTGTTTAATCCTCTGGCTCTAACTTGTGTATTTTAAGCAATTTTTCTAACGCCCGCCCTTTTCACCCGAGGAGCACTTTTCCAACTTTTGCCGACACCCCTTTGACCATTCTTTCATATTATGCACCATAGTCTTACATATTTTAGTTCCACTTTTTACCAATAGGGGCACCTACTTATCTCGGGTGCTATGGGCCCAATCCCCTCGACTAATATATCTACAGATAGTATGTAAAACGGAGTTTCGTTCGGATAGAGGTTTGTTTAGAATAGAGTGCGCCCCTGGTTGCGAAATGTGGAACTAACAGATTTTTCAAAGGATAAAGTGTTTTGAAAGGAATATTAAATGAAACCCTCTGTGCGATCTGTGATCACACTTACCCACTTGTTATCTGTACTCTTCTTAAAGGATGTCTTTTTTTTTTTTTTTTTTCTTAGTTTTCAAACTATTTCTAAAATCGATGCTGAATTTAATATTTTATGTGTTATAAGTGGGCGAACTGTGAGTAAGATTTTAACATTTCCTATAAAATTGAGTCTATACTTTAGGAATATTTTGAGAACTAAGAAAAAAAAGAGACATCTTTTAGGAAGTGTATACGAAAAATAGAAGTTAAAAATATTCATTTCCCGAGGAGATAGTTTAAATATACAAATGCATTAAATGCCCATAGACTTTACATGAGTGAGGGGAAATCGGAAGCTGAGTGACCAGCCCCCTTAAGGGATTATAGGTGCAGATTCGCGGTCACTAGTTGCCACATGGTGACTAAATTTTTTGTTTTGTTCACTAACTTTTGGTGTCTAAGTCATCATGGGTTTTATAAGGATGCCCCTTTTCCACTGAATGGTGGATTTCTGTTTTTATATATCAAATCTGCAGATTTTCCTGCACAATTCTGCAATATTTACCATTTTTTTAAAAATTATTGTGCATAGTTAAAAAATATAATTAAACATGGGTGCCATATTCCAACATAAATTTCCAGCATAAATAAAAAAGCAATAATAATAATAAATTGACGTCCATGGAATTGGGGGGGGGGGGGGTATTGCATTAATATGCTCTGTGAATGAATTTAGTGGCATAGTCCTCGATGCAAAAAAATTTGTGTTGAAAAGAGAGTCACACTCATGAGTTTTGTAACTCTCGAATTATTAAAATATGGTTTTACAGGTAGACACAAGATATCGGGATATGATTCTTCCACAAATTAGCAGAATTCCTCAAATTATTATTTATTTATTTTTTATCAGATTTCTGCAAAATCAATTCTTCAATCGGCCATTAAAATAAATTGGAAATTTTCTAAATCAGTTGCGAACTTCATGAAAAGGGTCACGAAAAACCAGGGTTGTGGAGTCGAATCCATTTTTGAGCAAAAGAGTTGGAGTCTTTAAAAAACAATCTGACTCTGACTCTAGGTTTTTTTTGTTGAACATTTTAAAGTGAAATTAAACTAATTATATGTAATTTTAAATCTATAAAATTAATTATTATTGTTATTTATGGACTACATCAGGCTACTCAAGTTAAAGATCGCCGATTTAATGTGGTGTACAAAGTAGATAGTACAGGGTAGGTACAGAGTAAGTACAGGTACTATCTGTGTACAGAGTAGATGAAAACTTTTTTAATTCATAACTGTAGTAGATATTTTACATTTAGTACATAAGTAGTACTTGTATTTTTGGGGTTTGCAGATAGAACCCGAAGTACAAAGGTCTGCAAGGACTTAAGGCCCGGAAAATGAAGGCAATTTTTGAAACAGGCCGTGTAAGTAGAAGACAATTTATATTAATGAGCCGGATCAGACTGATAAAAAAATTGAGCAGGCTGACAAGCCCAATATAACAAATTCGAAAGAATCAAACTATGCTGATGAAATAGGAACAATTGACGATGGGCAAGATTGGGTGAGAATAAATAAAAAAGTATTGCTGACCTTTTTAGGTGGCAGGCCTTAAAATTTTGGTTCATGCAGATTTTTTACCGGAGATAATGCAAAAATTATAAATTTTTCTATTTTTGGACCAAAATAACTAAGAACTCTTTATAGCATTATAATAGAAGCCGTTTCCACTCAAATTTTTCTGGTTTGTATGACCAAATGGGCAAATTCTAAAATACCCTTCCTTTATTTATTTATTTTTGTGCTCATCAGCCAAAATAAGATGAAATTGCAATTCTTTTTTCTAAATCGGCAGTACCCAAAATAACGATAAAATAGTGAAATTTTGTTATCTTTCACCTTTTGAATTTCAGATTTTTCAGGTCTGCAGAACTCGAAATAAAGCTAAAATTGTGAAATTAATTTTAAAAAATGTATTTTTTTATTTTTTTCGTTAGAATTCACAGAATTCGAATTATTTCTAAAATAATTTTCCCAATCCAAAATCATCTTTATTTTTCCTACTGTCTATAGAAATTTTTCGAGTCTGAAGGACACAGCAAAATAACAGCTAAATTGTAACGATTTCACTTTTTTTTCTCAGTCCTCAGATCCAAAATAGTAAAATTTCTATTTTGTGTTCTTTAGACTTCGATAGTTGGATTTTTCAGGTTTGTGGGCGTGACATTCTAAAATTAATGAAGCAAAAATATATTTTTTTTTATGTTTGAAGACCTAAAAAGAGAATCAATGCCAAAATAATGAGATTTTTGCTTTATTTTTCTTATATTCCATCATTATTTTAACCAACAGGCAACACTAGAACCCCAGTTTACTTTTGGTACTTTACGATACTTAATTTTTATCCAAATTAAAAGAATTGTATAATTATGTTAAAAATACTGCATTTGATACAATTAGTCTTTGTTTTGTTTTGCATATATTAATCTAGGGGGCTCTGCCGCCTGTGAGCTATGCCCCCCCCCCCACCCCCTTATTCAGACTTCACAGCCACTAAAAACATGGTAATATACCCTATTTCAAAAATATTCCAGGTTATGGAAGATTGGATGAAATCATGAAAGGGAACTATCTTCTGTAATCAAGTTGAAATGCTTTTGTGTTTGAATAGGACATTTTTTGGTTACTATGGCTCATACCGCTGTTGTGACAGCTGATGGCTGTTTTTAGGATTGATAAATAAGATTAATTACACATTTGAAAATCAGCTTGTATAAAATGGTTAGGTTAAAAATATTGCTGCCTCTTGGACTTTTATAATGATGTTATGAGCAATATTCTTCCTTTGGGTTTGAGGTTAAAAAACTCTGTCTGCTTGGGAATAATATTCAGAGCCATGGTATTGAAAAGCACTGTGTTTTGAAATTTTATGTTTTGGTCATGTTTTAGATATTTTCAGGAACATGTATGGCTTTTGCATGAATTTTTTTCCCTATTTTAATGCACATTTTCATGTTATTTTTCAAATGTAAATTTTTTATTCTAATTAGGAAGTACAGTATGGAACCATTTATCCAGAAACCAGTTAACCGGAAAATCAGTTATCCAGACTATTTCAAATTGACTTATTTCAGAAAAATGAGCCCATACAGTCCCAGTTTGACATGTATAGTGCTTTAAACATAACAACATGTATGATATAACTTGATTCCAACAACTAAGATTTGAAATGGAAGCATATTTAGTTATATATTAGGCATTTTGATTTTTATGCATAGGAAAAAGGGAGGTTTTTGTTTCCAAGGTATTTCTGTAAATTGTCTTCTGTTAAACTTTGACAAATGTCTGATGTTGTTTGGACCTGATTCTTTCTGAATAATCTGATAATTAATTTGAGATCAAAACACAGTCATGGCCACGCATATTCTACAAATCTGATCAAATAGATGTTGATTTAATGCCCAACCAGTTATCCGGAATACATCTGAACCCAACCATTCTGGATAAATGGTTCTGTACTGTATAATACGAATTTTCTAATGTATGTTTATCGAATAGTAATTCATACAAAATAAATCAATAGTATTTTGTTCATGCTTTTACATGTATTTATGCTGCATCAAGTGATGAAATATATTAAACAAATTTGACAGCCGCGCTACTTTTACAGTAAATGATTCCCAATGTGATGTCACATGCATATTATATAATATATAACGTAATTTTCACCATTAATTGTGTTTTACATGTAATGGTTTAATTATTTTAAACTTTTCTTTCTCTTGAGATTCACGTGTAAATATAGTAGGATTCAGTTTAAAACAGGGTTCGCAAAAACCCGGGTTTTTTTGAAAAAACCCAACCCACATGGGTTTTTTCGGGTTTTTTCATGAAAAACCCAATTTTCCCCGGGGAAAATCGGGTTTTTTCAAAAGTACAATATATGTAATATGTATTCTATATTATTTATATATTATATTTACTATACATTGTCCCCTTGTATACAATATAATTGTAATACTATTTTACGAGTTATAAATTGCATAAATTATATGAATTTAAATTAAGTGTCAGTGTTTCTCACAAATTAGTTTTAAATATAATAGAAGATAAAAAATTGTTAATTTGCTTTAAATTCAAATAATGAATAGAATATTAATATTTAAAATATATAAGTAGGAAGAAAAAAAGGGGTAAACTAGTCAGATGTGCCAATTCCAAAACTTTCCACTATCTCATACATGTTAATTCAAAATTCGCTATCCCAGTGCCTCATCTATGCCCATCACGAGGATTGTAAAATATAGGTTAATTGAATTGGATGCATTTAACAAGGAGATGTATGTATCAATTGTTTCAAACAAATCATTGAATTTTGGAACCCACCCTCTTAGATGTCCACAACCAAAATTTCCAACCCAAACAGTATAAAATCAACACCTGTTGTTCAATTTATATCCAAGTCTAATAAGGATCTATTTACATGAAAATGAAACAGAATATTAAGTTTGATTAAATTATGTGCATTAGTTTTTGAGATATAGATTTTGCAAAAATCGTGAAAAATTGAGCATATCAACATTACCTGCTGTGCAATTTACACCTAAACATAATTGGTAACAGCTTACGTCAACGTCTAACTGAATCTGAAGTTTGAAGAAAATCCATGCATTAATTCTTGAGATATTGCAGAAATCATACAAAATTCAGTACAACAGAGCCATTGTTGGGTGATATTCATCAAAAACTAATCAACACCAGTTTATATCAAGGTCTAACTGATTCTAAATTTTTATTCAATTCCATACATTAGCTCTTGAGATAAGAGTTATTGCTGAAATCATGAAAAAAAACAGCATAACAGCGCTACCTGTTGGGCGATATACACCAAAACTTGATAAGCAACAACTTAACTTGTAACTGAATCTGAAGTTTGATGAAAATCTGTGCATTAGTTCTTGAGATAAATGCAGCGTAGCAGAACCACCTAATGGGCATTATACACCAAAAGCTAATCAGCATCAGTTTACATCAAGGTCTAACTGAATCTAAAGTTTTGTGAAGTTCTGTGCATTAGTTCTTGAGATAGAGCAGCACCCACAAAATTTTTTTCACAGATATTTTCTAAACACCATCAAATCGTCTTCAGGACCTTTTTAAAACGTATAAATCCGTCGTAAACTGGAAGTTGAAATTTTTCACAAATTAAATACTTCTTGTAAAGATAGAAGAAAGTAAAAATACATATCTTTTATTTTCATGAATATAGTTCATTTAAATTTTTTATATAAAGACATTCTTATGATATTGCCTTTACCTATAATTATGTACTATGTATGTATGTTGCCTACTATGTTCTATGTTTGTTAGTAAAGTATTTCAGTGTGCTAAAATACATTTTTATTTTACTTCGGGTGTTTATGTAATAGCTTTTATATATATTTTTTTTTTTTCAAAATTAACTGAAATGACTTAAATTCATTAAATGTATATGTTTAAAATTTTAAATATTTCTGAAAATTGAAAAAACCCACATTATGGGTTTTTTAGTGGGTTTTTTCAAGTGGGCCCATTCTGAAAAAACCCACCGGGTTTTTTCGAACTGGGCCCAGCCTTGCGAACCCTGGTTTAAAAGTATTTTGGAATAATAATTGTACATTTTAAATATGACCTAATTTTCTTCATTGAAAGTTTCTCATGTGTAATAATTTAATTATTTTAGTCATTTGACATATGACATAATTACCCCCATTAAATTCGTTTCATACGTATAATAACAATTATTTTAAGATTTTCTTACTTTTTTTTAATATTCAGCTCTAGGGGAAACAAGGGAGGTTTGACCATAGAGGAGGTTTGAGCCACCCTATCCTTTTCATATTTAAACATTTATTTAGCTGATGAGCACCAGATGACAGCATGGTAGCAAGCAGAATAACATATTGTTTTTGTTTGTTAGCCATTTGCAAGCAGAATCAAAGAGGAATCACATGCAATATTATTTTCAGCCTGAAAACTTTTTTTTCTTGTTTCAAGTTCTTCTCTTCTGTGCCATTTGTCATTAATATATATAAAAGTAAATTGAATTGTTTGTGTACTTAGATTAATATACTAAAAGATAGTATACTTATTTTTTATTTTTACTTTTCATTTTATTGTGTTTTTTATATTTTTTCCAAAATGGCTATTAAGGGAGGTTTGACCCATATCAATTCTGGGAGGTTTGGCTCGGGTCAAACCTCCCTGTTTAGTTTAATTTGATGCTCTAACACTTTTAAACTGTACAAAAGTTAGTTTTAAATAGAAATGTTGTTCTTAATTCAAATAAATCTTGTTCTTGATTTCAAATGCACTGAATATAATATAAAAATTCATTTTAAAGACTTCTTGTTTATGCATTATTCTAATCAATTTAAATAGAACTGAAATCTGTTGAGGGTTAACAGCTTTGTAAAGATAATGGGATAATTCTGTTAACTTTACCAACCCATACAAGCCATAAGTTGCAACAACTAGATAAAACTTTTTAGTCCCTTCAAGATATTTTATAATTCTATTGTATTACATATGTATCACTTTCTGCATACGCAGGTTTTAAAGTAATACTTTTTTCTTATCTTGAAGTTGATTCAAGCTACTTTAGTTAGATATTATTGTATGAATAAGCTTCATTGTATCAATGTAATCCAGCTTCCCTTTCTATTCAAGATCGCATACAAGGCAAACAAAGAAGTTCCCGGGCTATTTAGCGAGTTGTGAAATACTCGGAAAGAGGTAGTTTTCAGATAAGAAAAGGGGTCTCTGTTGGAAGGAGGAAATCCCTGTATACTGCGTTTGGAAAAAATGATTCAGAGAGAAAAAAGGAATTCTAGCGAAGACATCAAGAAGTGAAGTGAAGTTGGTGTGTTTTTGATTGAATTTCTGGAGTGGAGTGTGTTTCAGAAAAAGTCTTGAGTCTTGTTCGGAGAAAGTATATACAACGGGAGGTCCTAGAGGGATACTTCTATAAACCTGTAAATAATTCGTATATAAATTGTTCTTTAATATTAATTGAATAGGTTTAGCCTTTTTTTATAATCCTTCTGACATTACATATTTATATTGATGGTGGCAGCATATCAAATAAAATAACATTTTTTCAAAGTCTGTATGAGCGGTGATCGTAGATCCATCAGCGTGTGGACTAAGGAAGAGTGCAACAGCAGATTTGCTTGTATTGGAATCTGCCCATTAAATTCAGATATTTTTCCTGAATCTGATTTTTTTGCTTCTTATGTCACAGATAGACCAGATCTGGATTTTACAAGTTTGGCTTCAGCTGTATCTTCTAACTGAACCTTACTACTAGTGTGTTGAATCTACCATCAGCATCTCTATCTACATCAACATCTGCAAGTTTCACGAATCTTTCCTTTTCCTCCGATTCTACTATATTCCATCTACAAGTTCAATGAATTCACATTTTTGGTGTTATAATTATTGCCTTATTACAATTGTTATAATTATTATTTGGTGGTATAATTATTGCCTGTAGCTTGTAATAGCATTTCTTTATACATTTAATTATTGCTGTAAAATTTTTAATGACACAAAACTCCTGCGGGTCAAACCTCCCTCAAGTAGGTAGGTTTGACCCGGTTTTTAGACTTTTGAAAAATCCTTACTCATAAAGATAGTTTATAATTTAAATAGAAAAGAATAGCGCAAAATGATGCCAACATTATAAGCTATCAAATAATATCAATATGGAAATTTTATTACGTTTAGAAAAAAATAGAAAAATATATTTGTGAAAAGCGGGTCAAACCTCCCATGTTTCCCCTATAGTTTTTATGATGTAACTTTTCCATATTTCCCGTTTTTAACATGTGATTATTTAATTATTATTTTTAAATTTCACTTCTGTTTTTAATAGTTACATGTAAACACATTTTTAGTTTGAGAAAAAATATTATTCTTTGTGTTGTTTTACTAATTGGAATCAATATAAAAAAGTGACCTTTTCTAAATATGAAAAAAATATCTGTTGAAGTAATAAAAGTTTGAATAAAAAATTTAAGAAAAACCCTTAAATTTTTCCCATATGAAACATGAAATAGTCAGCCCTGTATCTGTTTAGGGCAGTCATGTGATTTGCACTATTTTAATCAGTTGTAGTCATAAAAAAACAGAGAGTATCAATATATGCTAGAGTCACGAATGCTCACGACTGGAGTGTACAGCTTTATTTGTGAAACAGAAGGTATACACAGCAACTTAAAAAAAACTCAGAAGATATACAACATATACCCCTCACTACATCCCTGATTATAGCATAGATATTTGTAATGTAATTACTTATATTTACTTTTGTGTGAAAGTTAAAGATAGTATTCTACTGATGTAAAGATGTTGTATTCTACATTTTAATGTATAACCAAATTTTCATATTGTTTGAATATCTTTGTTGTTGTCCTTTATGCAAGATTTTTTTTTCCTTGTTACATTGTGGGGAAAAAGGTGACTAATTAAGTGGAGGCGGTCTTACAAAAAATCTTGAACCAGACCTCACTTTCTCGCTGATTCACTGAATACTAGGGGTGGGTGATGTCTGTAATTAAACCTCATGATAAATCAACATCTTTATTAGGGTTGCACCAAATAGTGATTTTGGCCAAATACCGAATATTCAGCCTACAGGCGAACCAAATACTGAATATTCAGCTAGCTGAATAGTAACCACCCGGGCGCAGAATCGGCGCAACGCTGCGACGCACGTTGCAGACTCTTAAGAAGGTCTGCAGACTATTTTTCAACTATTAAAATTTAGAAGAAAAAAAAGTTTGCTAGAAATTATTTGACATGTGCCATAATAATACGATCCGCGCCACATGCGATTGACGATTCCCTTTAAAATATAAAGGAATCACAGAGAAAATTCTAGACACGCGATTGTGAACCGCCCTTTGATGCCCATAAATGAACTAATCCTCGTAAGGGTGATTTCTTAAGAAATTTAAAAAAAAATTCGGTCATTAGTCCGAAAATTCGTACGTAAATATCACGAATTTCGACAAATGTTCACCGAAAAAACAATTTCGTCAATCGTTTGCAGTTAAAATAGCAAATTTCGTCAGAGGATAGTGAAAAAAAAAACATGAATTTCGTCAAAAGATTGCGAAGAAAAAACAAAATTTTGTCATAAGATCGTGAAAGAAACGTCAATTTCGTAAAAGGGCTGTGGAAAAATAGCAACTTTCGTCAAAGGATGGCGGAAAAATGCGACTTCCGTCAAATGATCACGGAAAAAAACGTGAATTTCATCAAAGGGCTATGAAAAAATAGCAACTTTCAACAAAGGATTGCAGAAAAAACGTGAATTTCGTCAAAGGATCGCGTAAAAAACGTGAATTTCGTCAAAAGATCGTGGAAAATGGGCGAATTTTTCGAATTTTCGTGTAAAAAAATACAAATTTTGTCAAAAGATGGCGAAAGTTTTGTCACAAGATTGAAAGAAACACGCCAATTTCATTAAAAGGCTGCGAAATAAAAGCAACTTTCCTCAAACGATGGCGGGAAAACGCGAATTTCGTCTAAGGATCGGGAGAAAAAAACACGAATTTCATCAAAGGATGGCAGAAAAATAGCAACTTTCGTCAAAGGATGGCGGAAAAATAGCAACTTTCGTCAAAGGATGGCGGAAAAATGCGACTTCTGTCAAATAATCACGGAAAAAAACGTGAATTTCATCAAAGGGCTATGAAAAAATAGCAACTTTCATCAAAGGATTGCAGAAAAAAACGTGAATTTCGTCAAAGGATCGCGTAAAAAACATGAATTTCGTCAGAAGATCGTGGAAAATGGGTGAATTTTTCGAATTTTCTTGTAAAAAAATACAAATTTTGTCAAAAGATGGCGAAAGTTTTGTCACAAGATTGAAAGAAACACGCCAATTTCATTAAAAGGCTGTGAAAAAAAAATCAATTTTCCTCAAAGGATGGCGGGAAAACGCGAATTTCGTCTAAGGATCGGGAGAAAACAACACAAATTTCATCAAAAGATCACGAAAAAAAAAAAGCGATCATCATCGAAAGAACGCAATAAAAACGAACACAATTGAAATATCGCGAAAAAAATTCGAATTTCGTCGAAAGATCGCAAAAAAACGCAAGCATCGTCGAATGATCGCGAAAATAAACGCGAACATCGGCGAAAGATCGCAAAAAATCGCGAACATCATCGAAAGGTCGCGGAAAAAAAGATCGCGATTAAAAGAAAGGCGGACATCAACGAAAGGTCGCGATAAAAAAATGCAGACATCGTCGAAAGATCGCGAAAAAAACGCAAACATTGTCGAAAGATCGCGAAAAAATGTGCATTTCGTGAAAGGATCGAGGAAAAAAAGGTGAATTCCGTCAAACAATCTCAAAAAAATTTGCTGCAACACTAATGTTTTCATGAGATTTTTTACAGCTGAATGGCAGGTTAAATATTAGTTACCCATGTTTTGAGTGAACGCATGTTAAATTTTGAATAGCACAACTAGCTAAGATTGCTAGGTAAAACATTGTATTAGAATTACGTATAGTATTTGCATGAATTACTCAAATTTGATTATCTCAGAATTTCAATCTGCTCCAAAAATAGCTTTTATTGCTACAAAATTAGATTTTTGCTGCTACAAAAATGGATTTTATTTTTATTGCTAAAAAATCAGATTTTTGCTGCTCCAAAGTGGCTTTAGTCTACTTTCATTCCTGTATTATCACATCTATAATATAATTTTTGATATTATCACATTGTATCTATCTTTTCAAAAATTTTAGAAATTGGTGTTCATATGTTATTTTTACTGTTTATTCTGTTTTCTAACTTCACAGAAA
This sequence comes from Maratus speciosus, assembly GCA_963932465.1. Classification (NCBI taxonomy): domain Eukaryota; kingdom Metazoa; phylum Arthropoda; class Arachnida; order Araneae; family Salticidae; genus Maratus; species Maratus speciosus. The sequence continues at coordinate 14,623,151 of OZ010797.1, forward strand.
TTTTGACAAATGGTGTTAAAAATTTTGAGGACAAAGGTAAATTATTTTAAAAAGTACTACTTTCCTTTTATGTTAATCACAAATACTTGGGGTGTTTAAATGCATGGGGGATTGGAAAGAGGGCATTTGTCCGTAAGTTCTGCAGACTGTTTTTAAAGTTTCTACTTGTGTTGCAGACTGCAGAAAAAAATTCTGCTGCTGGGAGTAACCAGGGTTGGAAAAAAAAAATCATGATTAAAAAAAAAAAAAAAAAAAAAAAAAAAAAAAAAAATTGGATTTTTTTTATTTAAATCAGATTTTTTTTTATTTAAATCGGATTTATTTATTTTTTTTTAATTCTATTTTTAATTGTTGTGTTTTTATAATCTGTGGAGCAGTTTTTTATAATTAATAACTAAAATAGAATAAATAATATTTAAAATTTATAAAAATAACATAAGAAGTAATTATATAGTTAAGAAAATACTATACTCTAGTTGCTGATTGGTACTAAAAATTAAACATCTAGGCTTTAATCTAAAGCCATTCTATTATTTTATAATTGAATTGTGCACATTAAATACGAAATAAACTTAAATATGTTGTAAATGAATAGAAAATGGTAAAATTTAAAAAACAAAATAAATATTCATTTAATGCAAGCTGTTTGTTTAGGGATAAAAATCACAATTAATTCAATATTTTTTAAGCAAATAGAAATAAATCAGGGATTTAATTGTTTGGACAAAAACACTAATTTAGAAGCTTTGTCCACTCCTAATTTATTACGAAGGCTTGAATGAACTAGTCCAAAACAAGAAAATTGTCTTTCTATTCCAGCAGATGAAGCCACAGCTGTTGTTATTTGGTAAATAAATTCAATTTCAATTTCGCTGATTCTCTCTTTACCCCCCCCCCCCCATTACATAAAAGGACATCCACCAATCATAATCTGTAATAATATCTGAAACTTTTTTCTCAAACAATGGTAATTTTTGGAGACTTTTTTACCACCTGGAGTTCACAGGAACAACAAACGTTCTAAAAAAAGCCTTTAAAAGCCTTCTAAATTACGTTTCTGTGGAATATTAGGAAATAACAAACAGATTTCAAAATTAATGGTGACAGTTCCTATTTCAACACAGCCCTTTATGTTGAGAGAGGTGGTAGGACTTGGAATTTGACATGATGGTTGATTTTAAGATGTAAGAAGATGGTTTCTAAAAAATTCAAAACTTGAAATGAATCCTGGAAATACCAGAAAAACACCTGCTACTTATTTACACCCACTTCTTATTTCTCAGCTGACTAATTTCCAACATTTAATAATACAGTACAGAACCATTTATCCAGAATGCTTGGGGTCAGATGTATTCCGGATAACTGGTTTTTCCGGTTAACTGGTTGTGCATTAAAGCATCATCCATTTGATAAGTTTTGTGGAATATGCGTGGTTGTAGCATTATTTCTGATTTTAAATTATTAGATTACTTGGATTAAATATCAATGCAAGAAAGATAAAAAGTTAACCAGAGTTTAAAAGAAAGTAATTTATGGGAATCTCTTAGGAACAAAAGTTCTTCTATTTCCTCTGCATAAAAATTAAAATGTCTGAAATACAACTAAATATGTTTCCTTTTCAAATACTAGATGTTGTCATCAAATTATACAATTGTTTCAAGCAAAGCCTATGTCAAACTGGCAGTATATGACATCTTTTTCTGCAAAGATTCTGAAATCAGTTTATCAGAAATATCATTCCGGATAACTGGTTTTCTGGTTATCTGGTTTCCGGATAAATGGTTCCATACTGTACAAAAAATAAAAAAATAAATAAATAAAAAATTGATTTAAATCAAATGATTTAAAAAAAATCAGCTGATTTAAATCACGCCAACCCTGATAGTAACTATTAGGCTGAATACCGAATATTTGGCTGACCGAATACTTAATTAAAATAATAAAACTTTGTAAAAGATCATCATAAAATCAAAACAATACATAGCACACCTTTTGAGATGGAAATTATAACAGCTCATCATCAGCCAAATTAAACACATGTCTGTATGTGGACAAGGTCACAAATGAACATATGATGCGTTTCGAGCTGGAAATTATAACAGGGCATCGTCAGCCTATGTAAACACGGGACAATGTCCATGTATGGATACGCGTTTACTTCGGCTGATGATGAGCTGTTATAATTTCCAGCTCAAAAGGTGTGATATGTATTGTTTTGATTTCATGATGATTTTTTACAAAGTTTTATTATTTTGTTACTTATCACTAGTTTTCGATACTGTTTCCACTGGCCAAATACTTTTATATTTCAAAGTTTAAAGGCATTAAAATATTAAATTTTAAAACAATTTTACATAATATTTAAAACAACTTTACATTTTGATAAAAAAGAGCTTTTTGCAGGTAAACTTTATACTGAAAAAAATCTGCTTCGAGTTATTTAAGAAAAGGATAGTTATAAAACCTTTTTAATTAATAAAATTTTAAACTTCATGGCTTCTTCTGTGAACTAAGACAAATGAATAACATTTTCTTAAATTCTAAAATCAACATTTTAAAATCAAAGAAATTGTGAAAAAATTGGAAGAAAAACTTTACAGAATCATGTATTATTTATTTGTCAGGAAGAGACTAAAGTAAAAATAAATAAATAATACAATGTATTCAAATTTCTAATGGTGGCAACTTAGCAAGAGTAACTTTTCTTTTTCCTTTGATTTAGCAAGGAAGTTTTTAAATGCATCCTAGATCAGTGTTTGGAATGGCCAAACATTTTCAGAGATTGTAAACATACAGGCTGTTCCTTAAATCTTGCAACAAACTTTCAATGGAAACAATATGATCAAGATAAACATTTTTGAACACCTTTATTCCATCAAAATTACAGTGTACATTCAATCAAAAACACTGGGAGTGTAACTACAAACCAAAATTGAATTTTCATTCCCAACTTTATCAATAATGAAGATATTTTTGTGATATTTGTTTCACATTAATTTTGCTTGTATTAAATGTGAGGATATCATTGAAAATGACTGAATTTTGTTAGTGACACAGTATAAATATTGTCAACTGCATTCTGAACAAAGGAGTTTCTTGCTCATAGTTCTTTAGCTATGAATGGTGCCAATTTCAAGCACTTCTCATCATGTTATCATATTTCACAGAAATCAAAGCAAATCTGTTGAAAATATAGTTAAGCTATCTTCATTATTGCTAATGTAACAAATAAAAATCCAAGTCGACGTCAAATGAGATGAGATACAATGTATTTATGACTGAATGAGTGGATTGTGATTATAATTTCCTGGACAAAAATTGTCTGTCTTGATGTCTATTATCAACCCTGAAAGTTTTTCTCCTCATTAATGGTTAATTTTCTTAAGTGATACTTAACAAACAGCAAATGGATAATGTAACAACATTCTTTTATTTTAACATGATTCTGTTTCTAATTATTCTGAATATCTTTAGAAGTTGACAGTTAAAGGTAGAAGTTGTGTAAGGTTTTTAAAAATGTTTTTTTTTTTAGGTAGATTATAAGATTTCTTTTAAGTACTTGATTCAGCTAAATGTTTCAATATTTGGCCAAAGCTAATATTTGGCAAGGCGAATATTTTGATATTTGGCCAAGCTGAACATTTGGTAACATGGCCGAATACCAAATAGATACCGAATATTCGTTGCATCCCAATCTTTATGTCATTGTAGCCTCATATATCGATATTGTGACATATGAACAAAGTAGTACAATAATAAGTTATTTGTAAAACTGATCAAAGTTATGAAATTATTGATATTTTTAAAATGTATGGTATATTTAAAAAAGTTCCCTTATGAAAAAATATCAAATAAAAAATCTTCAATGGACAATTAGCGACATAGTTAAAAAAAAAATAACTTTTAAGGAACAAAAGCATTTTGAAAAGTTATATCATTGCCAAATATATTAATAAAACCAGCACTGTGCAGCCGGAGTCGGGCCCATTTTTGAGCGAAAGAGTTGGAGTTATATCTGTTAAAATTCCCGGAGTCGGAGTCGTCCATTTTGCCCATCGACTCCACAGCCCTGAATAAAACACTGTAACAAGTTTGGTTTAAGCTTGGCTTTAACATCCATTAAATTTATTCCAGTTTGGTTCGAATTGAGATTATTATTGTGTAAGAAAATTATCTTGTTCAAACTCAACAAAATAATTTTTGCTGATCCAAAGCGGAAAATAAATCCAAGCATAACATTAATATTGCATTTTAATGCACTTATGATAGAACAGTCCACAATTATGCCTCCAATTTTGGCTTTATCTTTTAATAAGAAAAATCATTAATTATACAGGGTGTCCCAAAAAGATCTGTACAATTTCAAAATTTTATATATAAAATAAAGAATAGGCCTGCAGCAAAGATAGTTAAAACAATAGATAGAAAAACTCAAAAAGTTTTTTCTGCTGCCTTAGTAAACCCTCGTCATGAGATCCTTTTGTAGCACAAAGAATATCAAGTTTAGTTAGGTATGCATCGTTTAGTGATTTTGGCCGAATACTGAATATTCGACCAGCCGAATAGTAACTATTCGAATAATAATAGTAACTATTCGGCCGAATACCAGATATTCGGCATGTCACTTTTAATATTTCAAAGTTTAAAGGTATTAAAATGTTAAATTTTAAAACAATTTTACATAATATTTAAAACAGAAACTTTCATTTTGATAAACAAGAGCTTTTTTCGAGTAAACTTTATGCTGACAAAAAAAAATCTGCCTTGAGTTATTTAAGAAGAGGATAGTTATAATTTTTTTTAATTAATAAAATTTTAAATTTCATGGCTTCTTCTGTGAATTAAAACAAATGAGTAAAATTTTCTTAAATTCTAAAACAAACATTTTAAAATCAAAGAGAAATTGTGAAAAAATTGGAAGAAAAATTGTACAGGATCATATATTATTTGTTAGTCAGGAAGGGACTAAAGTAAATAAAGTATACAATCTACTCAAATTTTATATGATGGCAACTAAGCAAAAATAACTGTTCTACTCCCTTTGATTAAGCAAGGAAGTTTTTAAATGCATCCTAGATCAGTGTCTGGCGTGGGCGATCATTTTAAGAGATATATAACACTGATGCCTGGCTAATAGAAAAGTACCAAGCCATCATGTACAATTATATGTGCTAAAGCAAAAATCTTTTGAAAATTGATTTTTTCACTACTCTTTTACAGTTCCATCTTAATAGATTTTACTGCATATTATGTAGGTGCTTCAATAATTATTGTCCCTAATGCATATAAAATATTTGTACTGCGATGGTTGATGTGGAATATCGAAGCCTAATCTCTTAAATGCCTATATGCTCAATTTCAGAACCATAGCTGCTATGGTAACATAGTTTTGGAGGGAGGGGTGAAGTTTTAAAAACCTATTTTTGGGGGTAGTTTTTAAGGAGGGGGGCAGAGAGCCGGAGCTGTGTTTTCCCTGGAGCTGGAGCTCTAAATTTTCCCTTGCTCCAGGGCTCCTTTAGTTTTTAATATTCTTTTAAATCTTTTTTTTTCAGCCTTTTAAATTTCTAGGCTTAAAATATTTTAATTACATCATTATTCAGTATTTTAATTATATCATTTTTTAGGTTTTTTTTTATATTAGAGATGGAAAACTTCTCAAAATATGGTAACACTACTTTACTTTGTACTTTCTACTTGAGCTAAGTGACAACACTATTTAAAAAATATGGCCGCATGTTGTTTACATGTGTAGTTGTACAATTTTGATTGTTTAAAAAGTGTAGAAGAAATTTAAGATTTTTGTGTTTAAAATTCCACCAAACTTTCTATTTTAAAAGCAAAAGCTAAAAAATGTCGTATTTTCTGAACAAGCATTTCAAGTTTGATGAGAAGAAAAATGCATTTTGTCAGATCTTTAATGAAGGTAAAGGAAGAAAGAATTTATGAGCAAAAAATTAAATGTGTAAATTAAAATCTGCAACTCAAAAGTGCAAAGTCGGAGCCGGAGCCACAGCATTTTATCTAGGAGCGGAGCTGGAGCATCAAAAATTGTTCGGCTCTGGGTCACTGGAGGGGGGTGAGGGTGAAATGCTGGCTTAGAGCTTATGAGGCTACATTTGTGACAGTGCATGAGATGTGGCTACATCACTATGATCCCAAGTCCAAACGACAGTAGTTACGTCTCATCCACTGTCAGAAATCTAGCTTCATAAGCTAAAAATCAGCCTTTCATCCCCATTCCCCCCTTTCACTCCTCCCTCCAAAACTATGTAAATGTAGAAGCTACAGTTCTGAAATTGCGCATATAGGCATCTAAGACATTAGGCTTCGATATTCCGCAACAAATATTTTATTTACACTAGGGACAATAATTATTGAACCAGACTCGTATTAATAAAAGGTTAAATATCTTAAAGCATTTCTTTTCATAACCTTTGAAAAAGTAAATTTTAATTTTTCAGTGTCAGTATTCAGGGTATTCCAAAATTCCGTGTAGAGTTTTAAGGAGTGATAGGATACTCTGAACAAGGAAGCTGAGGTCACAATCTATTAATTCAATCAAAAACATGCAGGATATCTTGCTGCAATCTGGACTAACTGATTTTTGTCTATCATTTTGACAGTAATGAAAATATTTTGATGAAATCTGTAACAGAGTTACCTTTCTATGTGCAAAATGTAACGATATCGCAATAAGAGGTAGAGATGATGACCATCCACATTCAAAAAGCACTGAACTTAGACAATCCATATTCTTTTATATTGTAATTCAGAATATACATTCGAGATGAGACAGACTTAGTGAAAGCTCAGACTTTATTTTTATATCAGTCTTTGAACTTTGACTCAGAGTGGAAATTTTAGTTATTAACAATTTGAAAAAAGAAAAATTAAGAACCCTTGCAATTCCGCCTTAACCCATTTAAATGCAAATTTTTTTGGAGACCATCCCTAAAAGCTGATGTTTGTTTTGTTCTTTATTGTAATTCAATATCATTTCACATGTATTTCGAATGTGTAAAATACAATACATACAACGTACAATCCATTTCAAATGATAGGTTTTACTGCATCCTATTAAAAGAATTAAATATCTTTAAACATTTTACTTCATAACTTTTCAAAAAGTAAATTTTTAGTTTTGAATTGAAACTTGTTTCTTTAAATTCTTCATTCACATTGTAAGAAAGTTTTTGCACAAGAATCTGTGGTCACAGTCCATTTATTTAGCCAACAATGTGCAGCATGTCTTACCCCTGTCCAAACTTTGATTTTTGTCTATAACTTTAACAATAAGGAAGATATTTTAATGAATATTGCAACAGATGTAACTGTTTTTTTGTGTAAATAAATTATTTTTTTTTAAATTTCCGTCCTGGTTCCTTATACAAAAATTGTGTGTTGTACTATGCTATACCTCTGTCCTTAATGTTTGTAGTACAGGGAATTTCAACTCACCTTGTATTCATTTAAAAATTATTTTGATATAAAATGGATACTTATTTGTACTTTTTTATTTTACAGACTATTTTCTGAAAATGTGCTGAAGTGAATGGACTAGAAGGAAAACTGAAAGGAAGAATAATGAAGAAGTTTACACCAAGTAAAATTTTGAAGATTTTTGTGGTGAAAATGGTGAAAATTTCTGAAACTTCAGTTTAACAATTTTTTGCATTGAAAGGTGAAATTATTTGCACCTGTAAAACTGCAAATCGGGAAACATTCCAGGGATATATTTAGGAAAAGTTTAGGTCCTTTAAAGGACCCTTCACAAAGTAATTTATCTTAAAACAGGACCCTTCACAAAATTATTTATCCCCAAACAGGATCCTTCACAAAACATTTTATCCCATAACAGGACCCTTCACAAAATTATTTGTCTCTTAAATAGACCTTTCACAGAATTTTTTCACTTTCAAATTGAACTTTTGACAATTTAGTCATTTAAAAATAAAATCTGGCCTGTAAGTAAGCAGTTCAAGTCACCAAAGAGAATATTACTTAGCTTTTTATACATGAAGGATAGGACATAAAGACATCGATAATTTAAAATTCACAAAATTATGACTAGAATTTTCACAAAAGAAAAACTTCACAATTTCCCAAAAACAGGACCCTGCGAGAAAAGTCTGGACAGACCCCTGCATTCTCAATCATTTAATTGTTATAGAATTTTGCACAAAGTTTATTTTAAGAATAGTGTAATTGCACTTTATGGGATCAACTTTGAAGATATTTTAAGGTAACTGCATTCTATGTGGTGAGCAGTGGATTTCATAACCTGTAAAACTATACGAAACTTTGTCTAAAAATTATACTTTTTAGGCAAAAATTTGAGTTTATTTAAAAGAATGAAAATCAAAGGAAGGAATACTAATGTATTCTTAAATATGTTTCATAAGAATTGAATATCAAAACATTCTTTTAATAAACCTGACTCTTATATATCTATATATGTAATACTTGTTTATGTATCAATAATCAAAAAAGAAAATAATCTGATATTAATTGTTTATCCACATTGTAATGATCCAGACTCTAAAGTTATATTTCAAAAAGCTCTGAAAATCATCCAACATGATTACAGTTACTCAGTCTAATAAAAAATCCTTCGCCTGTGACAAATGTAAAAGAAAATTCTCTGAACAACTTGAGTTATCTGGCCACCTTTGTAGTTATGTTGTTGAAAAGAGGTTTTTTTGTGAAATTTGCTTTAAACATTTCCAGCATCTAAGTCAATATTTAAGTCATCAACGTATTCATACTCATGAGAAGCTCTTTAAATGTGACATTTGTGATAAAAGATTCTCTCTTAAGTCTTATTTGAAAACTCATCAACGTATTCATGAAAAAACTTCTGAAATTGGCAATAATGAATTTTCCGTAAAAGATAGCTCAGATAAACATTCTGATTCTTCCGTTAAAGATAGATCATATAAATCTACTGAAAGTTGCAAAAGCGAATTTTCTGAAAATGACAGCTCCAACAAATTTTCTAAAGAAGTTAGCACAGCTAAAAATCTCCAATCACATTCAAAAAGAAAGCAGTTTTTATGCACTACATGCAATAAAAGTTTTCCAAGAATGAGTGATTTGACTAAACACTATCGTACCCATACTGGTGAGAAGCCATTTATTTGTGAGATATGTAATAAAGCTTTCAGCCAACCGCAAAGTTTAAAAGAGCATTTTCGGATACATACGAATGAAAAACCTTATACGTGTGACACATGTAACATGGCATTTAGAGTAAAATGTGAGTTGACAAGACATTCATACATTCATTCAGGCATAAAACCCTATATTTGCCATTTATGCAATAAAGCATACAATAGGAAATCTGCTTTAACAGTACATATGTATTCACATGCATCAGAAAAATCTTTTGTTTGTGATGTATGCCAAAAGAGGTTCTCAACAGAGGGTGGTTTAAAATACCATCTCGTGACTCATAAAGATGAGAAACCATATGTCTGTGAGACTTGTAACAAAGCATTTAAGAGGATATATCTTTTAAAGAACCATTCTCATATTCATGAGAGTGTGCGTCCCTTTAATTGTCATGTCTGCAATAAGGGATTCATTCAGAAATCTTCATTAAAGCGACATGCATGCACATATCAGAAAAATCTTTCATTTGTGATATGTGTCAAAAAATATTTTCATGCGAAAGTTACTTAAAGTTATATTTCCTGACTCACGTGAGTGAGAAGAGAATTTGTTGTGAGGTTTGTTGCCAAAAGTTTTCTCCTAAAAGTACTTTAAAATAACCACCTCCATTCTCATATCAACAAGAATTCTTACATTTGTGAAGTCTGCAGCAAAGAATGCTTTTCCAGAAGCAGCTTAGAGGAACATTTACTTTATCATTCTGGTGAAAAGCCTCATGTATGTCCAGTCTGTAACAAAGCATTTACTTAAATGATTTAACAAGACATGCACATTATCACTCTGGTGCAAAGTCTTATGTATGTGAGATATGTAACAAAGTAATTTTTTTAATAGCAGTTTGAAAAGACATTCTATGTGCCATTCAAATGAAAGGCTTTTTTTGTATAGTATGCAATAGAGATGGGCAACATCGTTCCTTTCAAGGAATCGTTCCGAAAAAAAGGAACGATTCCGAGAAAAAATGAACGATTCCAAGGTAAAAAAACACTTCCGAGATAAAGAGAACCACATGCAATCCTTAAATTTTTTACTAATTTATTTTCATATGTACCCATCCATTTTCTTACACATCCAGTCACCTTAATTTTGTAATGTTTTGGACAGATGATTTTGTTTTTAAGAGTTCATTTCATTGATCAGTGTGTGCAATTAATTTGGAGTTATTTCTAACTGTATGATTTATGGTATAAAGCATAATTCCTCTTGGAAATTTAAGGGCGGCGCAAGGTCTATTCGATTTTCAGTGTAATCATTTGTTTCTCTTGAAAATATGTCGTCAAATGACCGTCCATTTATATTATTATTTTATACAGTGTGTCTTTACTCTCAACGATGTTCAATGGCTAATTCCTAAACCGTTAGTCATAGACCTATAGTTCCAATTACAAAAATGTTTTAAATAAGGTAAAAAATTATTCTGAAAGTCGTTTGGATCGATAAAAATATTTCTAAAAAAGTTACGAAATTAAATTTTTTATACAGTCCCCCGGCCCTATAAGTGATATTTAGTAAAAATTTCCTGTTCTCTTAAAAGAAAGACAAAAAAAGCCCCATTCATCTAACACTAAAATTCATGAAGTTATACGAAACTTTGAAATGCAAGACTTATGCCACTTTTCTGCATCCGAATACACATGAGTTTAGCCATGCTTCTAGGGCTCGTAAACAAAGTGCTTAAAGTATTTGAAGGATTTATTTCATGTGTAGCTGTGTTTTGAAAGAAATCGTATTGCGACAGATTTTTGTAAGGATTTGAAGCTGTTTCTTTTCATGATTTTTTTAACAAAAATTATGCTATTTTTATAAGCTTTTATTTAACCTAGTAACCGCGAAAACTATAAAGTAGGATTTTTCAAATTTCTTGTTGAAAGTCGCTTGTCACCACAAATTCAGAAAGGTAACTTTCGCTTTATTAAAATATCAAAATTTCTGCCAATAAATAAGGCAATTTTTTTAATTGTAAAATAGTGGTGACAAAGTAATTAATTTAAGCATGAGCAATTATTTTGACCGTTGCGTGAACGTAACACCAGCAGGTAATGTGTTAACTTGAAACGATCGTATGTATGTCTTTCCAGTTCAAAATTTGTACTCGAAATTCAACTCACTTTAAAACATGCGATCGAGGTTAAATTTTACATATTGACGTAAATCAGATGACAATGTAATATTATTATGATTTTTAGTGCTTACCATATGTACTTATTTTACAGGGTAACACAAAAAATTTCGGATAGATTACTGACAACAGGTTTACTAAAAAGTTTTAGTTAGATAACACAAGACTGCGAGGGTTGTGTTTTAAAAGTAAAAAAATTATGTATTTTTAAAATTATGATTTTTATGTATTTTTTAGCACTGAATCCGAAAATTATCTTCATTTTTAACCATCATGTCAGGATTTTTCGCAAATAGTAAATTTCAAAATTAAAAAAATAGCTAATACTATAAAATAGAGTCGATGGTTGCATTTTTTAACTTTTACGATTGATTTGTATGTGCTTTTTAGCACTGAATGTAAAAATTACCTTCATATTTAACCATCATGTTAGACTTTTTTGCAAATGATAAATTTCAAAGTTAAAAATAGCGAAAATCTGATACTATAAAATGGATGTAAAACTTCTTTTATTCAATTTGATTTTATTTAATTCAAGAATTTATTCAATTTTTGGCTTATACTGGGATTCTTACAGCTAAACAGCTTGGGGATCCGATGACGTGGGAAGGGAAGATGTTCAATTAAAACTTTGAACTTTTAAACTTTGAAATTTACAATTTGCGAAAAATCCTAACGTGATGGTTAAAAATGAAGGTCATTTTCGGATTCAATTGTAAAAAATACATAAAAATCAATTATCAAAAGTTAAAGAAATAACAATCACATCTATTTTATACTATCAGATTTCCATAAATTTTTCACTTTTTAGCTTTCAAATTTACGATTTGCAAAAAATCTGCACTTTGTGATAAAAAATGAAGGCCATTTTTGGATTCAGTGCTACAAAATACGTAAGAACTAATTATCAAAAGCTAAAACACATGGCACAACACAAATTTGCATCCTAGTGTAATCTAATAACATTTCAAAATATGTGTCATTTTGTAAAGAATCAAGGCTGTTGCTTTTCAACATTTTATTTAACGAAAATTCTATTATTTTTTCCTGTTATATGTTTAGTACAAGCTGTATATTTTGCATTAATATTTCAGAACGATTATAGATTTTAAATTTATAATGCAATGTTAATTTTACTATCAACTATTTTTTTATATATATCTTAAGATTATTTATATTTCTAGTAAATTTGTAAATGATCCCTACTTTGCACCAAAAAATATGCTCCAACTTTAAACAGCCATTACTTCGGTCAGTTTTAATCATAGAATAATAGGACTTTTATTTGTCTTACTTGTAAGTGTAATAGGAAAGTTTTACTAACTATAACTTGAAGGACTGGGGGACCGTATAAAAAATTTCGTAATTTTTCAAGAAATGATTCTATTGACCCAAATCACGTTTTAAATATTTCTTTACCACCATTTAAAACATTTTTGTAATTGGAACTATATGGCTATGACTAATGGTTTAGGAATTAGCCATTGGACATCGTTGAGAGTTGACATCCTGTATAGGAAATTTTGTTATTGCTCTGATATTTGTCACCAGGGTCTAGGAATTTTTAGTCTCATAGATTCCTCTTCAAAATCTACCTCTAGGTAATCTTAATTTCATTTTTCATTTAGATGGCCCTACTGGTTTGGATATGTAACTTGTTAAAGTAGATTACATTTTTGTTCGTTTTGTTCCAGTGTCCGTAATTTCAATAACTTTATCCCCTTTATCGTCTTTCTCCTCAGTTCCCTAACTTTACGCACACAGGATATTTCGCATAATGGACCTTATGCAAGCGACCTGAGGTTGAGGCTAAAATTCGTCTGCTGGCAGTATTTACTGGCGGTTGTTAGCATAGCAGTCTATGGAGTGTGAGTTATTAATGCTTGTTTGTTAAAAATACTGCAAAAGAATTCTTTGCTGCAGCAGCATATGCTTAATATATTGTAATCTAAATTCAAAATGTTGTTCTTTATGCGAGAAAATTCCCTAAGTTTGGAAATTTTCAGTTAAAACGCATGCATTCAACCTGGGTCAAGGCTAAAGTCGTCTGCTAGCGGTGTTTGCGCCTGCGCATACTGGTATTCTGCCGGTGCAGTAACTAGAATAACAGATCATCATACCGCCAGCTCTGGCGTCTGATGTCACCTGAATAGAGTCCATTCATCAACATTATTATCACTGCCTTCAGGATCTGGAGGCTTACCACAAACAGATCGAATTCTCCCCTTTCTCATAAAATCTTCTGTATTTCCCGATGTGACGTTGCATTCCGATGACCTTGGGATAAATGCTACCACGACACAATCGAGAACGTCTTCCATCGGATTACTGTCATCGAGATCTCCACGTAAACTTCCGACCCCATTGAAGGGAGTGAGAAAAGCATATATTGTCGGAAGTGCGTCTTTGGTGAGAGATTTTAAAGCGGTTGATATTGTTTTCTCTGTTTAGTAAAAATACCATCGACACACGCCTAATTAAGATATTTTCATAATCTTTTTTTAAAATGAGAGTGAAATGTTCAGATTTTCAGTTGTCAAAATCTCAAAGTGATATGACGGATAGTTATTTATAAAATGGAAAATAAAAATGAAATTTGTTTTTTTAACCAAGCAAGGGTTTTTCTTTGAAAATTAATAAAAATTAGCATGTTAACCTACAAATATTTAATTAGTATCATAAGAAAGATCTTATTCTAGATTTTTAAATGGTATAAAAAGAAAAGTTTTATAAGTTCTTCTTAAGCAAATATGGGTATAAATACGCCAAAATTTCAAGAAATTCTACTTAACTATAAAATAACTGGGAAAATATTATAAGTTTTGAAACTAATTTTTAGCACTAATAATAAGCGTTTTTTTTTTTTTTTTTTTTTTTTTTTTTGCAAATACTGCAAACAATTTTTTGTAAGATTTAGATTGATTTTTCTTTGTGATACGCTATCTTTTTAAAATGAAATGTTAACTTAAAATAACAAAAACTAATACTAATTTGAAAAAAAGTAATTGAAATGCTTATTAAAACATAGTCTAACAAATCATCAGACACAATCTTATTAATCTGCTTTAAATAAACGACGCGCAATACCAAGAAAGCTAATTATATCATAGTTCTTGCACAAATAATTAGCAGTGTGACCAAGCGCTGCATATGCCCCAAAAATAATTGACCATATACTTTTACTAAAACTTCTGTATACTAAATATAACATTTATGCTAATATTTAAGCCCATGTGCGCTCTATCGTTGTTTACTCAAACAAAATATTTATCCAAAATTTCCAAAAGATTTTCCTTTTCTTTTTTTAAAATTATTATTAAATGCTTGCTGTATCAATTTTAATGACTTGTTGTATAATATATATATCTATATATAAATATATAAAATCTTTTAATAACATCCAATGAGAATTTCCGATTAGTACAAAATCAAAATATTCAATTAAAAAGTTTTCGGAAAGAAAAAATCTTAGGAAAGTTTTGCATGTTTTTGAACGGCATATTTTATTATGGAATTTAAATAAATTGTAGCGTTTCTAAGGTCATCAAAAAACAACGCATTTCCTCGTAACTTTTTTACAATAAATTTCGAAAACTTTCAAACAAAATAAAATATATATATATTATTGTTTGAAGATGATGTGAATCAGTCTTCTTCACTTTTCATTTTTTTTTCTGCCTTTGATTATAAAACTATTTTTTCGGAATATAAAATAATTATTGCTCAAATTAACAAAAAAAAAAAAAAAAGGGGGGGGGAGTTTCGATATTAAATAAAGCTTAATATTAGGATCGCCAGAGAGTCCTCTTTTTTTTTTGTGTGTGTGTGTGTAGATTGAGTAATATTTAACTTATATTTTGAAAGATTAGTTTTATATAGAAATTAAAGACGGAGACAAAAAAATAAAAATCTAAGAAGACTGATTCACATCATCTTCAAATAATATATTTTTTATCTTTTCTAAATTTACTGTAAAGTTACTATGAAATAAGTTGCTTTTTTATGTTATTAGAAACTTTACAATTTATTTTATATCCAATGAAAATATGAAGTATAAAAAATGTAGTATCTTAAAGTATTCAAAATCCTGCAATACTTTCCAAAGATATTTACTTCTTTTTTTTTTCTTTTTTCTTTTTTTTGCGCAAAATTTTAAATTTAATATTTTTATCTTGTTCTAAAAAGAAATTCTCTATCTATTTACTAAAGTATTTTGTTATTTAAGCAACAAATAACAAATCTTAAAACTGATACAACATTTAATAATCTATATAAATAAATATTTGGAAATTTTGAATATTTGATTTATTTGGGTAAACAATGATAGTGCACACATGGGCTTCGATATTTTCAGAAATGTTATATTTACTATAACGAAGTTTTAGCAAAAATATCTAGTCAATTATTTTCTAGTAAGCACAGCATGTTTTCTCTGCTAATTTTTTTATGCGACAACTATTGTATAATTAGAGTTTTCTCAGCATAACACACTGTTTAAAGGAAATTAATAAACTTACACACGATATTTTGTTAAACTATATTTTAATATGTACTGCAATTATTATTTTTTTTAATTCACATTAGAATTTATTTTTTTAATTTTGCTTTGAATTTTCATTACAAACACAGACTCCATGCTGCATCAATCTAAATCTACCAAAAACTGCATGCAATGTTTTCAAAGTACATTTATTATTAGTGTTTAAAATGAGTTTCAAAGCTTAAATATTTTCCCGTTTATTTTATATTTAAGCAGAATTTCATGAAATTTTTGGGTATTTATGCTAATATTTACTTAACAAAAACTCACAAAAAATTTATTTTCATATCATTTTAAAGTTTAGAATAAGGCCTTTCTTATGATAGTTATTAAATATCTCTAGAGTAATTTGTTAATTTTTGATTAATTTTTAAAGAAAAGCTCCCGCTTAGTCAAAAAAGCTAATTTCATTTTTATTTATCATTTTCTAAAGATCTACCGGTCGTATGATTTTGAGCTTTTAACAGCTAAAAATCTGTATATTTCACATTTGTTAAAAAAAAAGATTATGAAAATATCTTAATTAGGTGTGTGTAGATGGCATTTTTAATAAACACAGAAAGCAAAATTAAACATTTGTTTTCTTTTCAAATGGGAGAAAAAGAGGGAAGGTCAGTGAGAATTGTCTCGTAACTGAAGTGGTCAATCTAGTTTTTTCCGATGCCTACTTGAAAAGGAATCTAGAATCCGTGAGCTATTGCCGTGCTCTTCGTGGTAGCACTTAATCTGTGTATCGGAAAAAATTTTCAGGAAACATGTAAATTCGACCTCGGGTTCTTCTCGCTTCGGAAGGAACTCGATGCGCTTGTGGTAGGGCCCCATGTTCAGAAGTGGAACACCCTATTCGATAGCAATCATCTTGTAGTGCATTTCAGTGATATATATCAACAGGGGTCGATCCAGACAAAATTTGGGACCTATTTAGAGCCCCTTCACAAAAGTAAATTTAATAAAATGGGCCTCTTCACAAAAATAAATTTAATAAAATGGGCCCCTTCACAAAAATAAATTTAATAAAATGGGGCCCTTCACAAAAATAAATTTAATAAAATGGGCCCCTTCACAAAAATAAACTTAATAACACAGCCCCTTCACAAAATTCCTTTTAATAAAATAGACCCTCTACGTAACATTCTTTTTCATAAAAACTGTTTTAAAATGTGTAATTTGTAAATAAAACCATGTCACGAAAAACAAAAACTTTAGCAAAAGGATTTAAAGAATTTTTGTTCATAAATTCTTGGTTCGAATTTTAGTAACTGGGTTTCAACTTTCGTTACAAAATGTTATTTTTCACAAAAATATAATAAAATGCACAAAAATAACTTCTACTTTTCACAAAATGGGCCCCAAGAATAAAAATCTGCATCGACCTCTGATCAATTTTAATGCATTTGAAATAGCTTAATGTCATTAAACTGCAAACGATTTTTTCCCGTTGATCATAATGTAACGAAATACTTTTGAGTGCCCCTGTAAATGAACTATTAATGCTACACTCTTCATATTGAATACCAAACATCCCATAGTAAACATCATTAACATATATCAATTGCATGGGAATCCGAGTATATTTACAGGAGTTAGGTATATCACACACTGAGACGACAGAACAACATAAAGCGCAACATGAAGTGCAAACACCGGTCGAAACAAAGAACGAAATTGTTACAAACTTGTTTTAAACCAGTTTTTCTAGCGAATTCAAGTGACATGTCTTAT
This sequence comes from Maratus speciosus, assembly GCA_963932465.1. Classification (NCBI taxonomy): domain Eukaryota; kingdom Metazoa; phylum Arthropoda; class Arachnida; order Araneae; family Salticidae; genus Maratus; species Maratus speciosus. Next base: position 14,640,703 of record OZ010797.1, read on the forward strand.
GTGTCGCCTTAGTGTGTGACTTGCCTTAGAGCGTGAACAGATGGTCTGACGGACAGACAAACCGCATTCATAAACACTAACTTTATTGGAAAGGGTTAAAAAGTAAAGCACATTTTTGCACACTGTCTTTCCTGAGTGACTGATGTATGTCTTGTCTTGTACCCTAACATCACTATTTGTGAACTGCTGTTAACTACATAGAATTTCAATAAACTTTCAACTCTTTTTGAATCTCCAATTTCACAAGAACCTACAGGAATTTCTCTAATTTCACACCCTCATCCGCCGTCACCCTCACTCCACTTTTATCATACTGAACTTCAGTTCGGTGTGAGTGAATTGCGATGCTAATATGTTTGTTTGGATTGGGATCTTTGGAGCTTCATAACTCATGAAGTCATGGAACACTTGTGTTACACGAAAGGGTAAAAGTTCCTTCAGATGATTTGTAAACAGATTCATTAGCAGCATGGCTATGGCTAGTGATATTTATAAGATAATATTATATATATATTAATATTATAATATGTATATATATAGTAATATATATGATTTTATACATATATAGTACATATTATCTCCGCCAAAAGATATAGTGATTCACTAAACTTCAAAGTTCTATTTCTGTAAATTTGAAATTTGCTAACATTTTAACTGAAGAACGGTTTATTGGTTTAATTAAATTAAACAAATTAAATGTATGTCCATTATTATTACAGAGTGTAGTACTATATAAAGAACTGTCCTTTTGACGATGTTTTGGCCGTTGAATGAAAGACATCTGTTGTAAACATGTTATAGATAATACCAACTTTAATTTTTTGAGAATTTGACTATTTTTTATTCGGAGTTAAACTTTTTATTGACAAAACTATTTAAAATAGATAAAACATTTTGTTAAATTCAAACTTTTCAGAAAACTTTATGTAATTTGAAAAAAATGAAAATAAATAAATAAATCTTCTAAGTGAAAAGAATAGCAATAAGAAAATACATAAAATTTAGTATCGTATTTGCAGTAAATTTTACCTCAATAAAAACGGAAGTTTGGTATTAGGCTTGAAACATTAAATTCAGTTTGGCATGAAGGGAGCCTTGCTTTGATCGAAATTAAACTCAGGTATGTATTATCCATCACCACAGTAACAGGCATTAATCGTGGCATTGATTTCGGGATTTGCGAGAATCAATAACGATCAAAAAATCTGAATTATTATAAGAAATTATTACGATAAACGATTTTTTTTTTGGCTTTTATTTTACGTTGAATTAAAACAAAGTCACAGTTATTTAAATTTAATTATTTAGCAAGAAATAGAAATAAAATAACAAATGAAAAAACTGTACAAAATCACAACGTGCATTCCTTGGAACCCAATAATTAAATTCGTATATTGTAAAACTTTTTAAATGCAATATTAACCTTCTGCATACCAGACCGGTGCAACAGACCTGATAGGTACATTCAAATTGATTTTTGACATTTAAAAAAATGAAAATTTTGTAAATATGTGACTTTTTCTGGAATGTTCTACTCAAAAGAATAGAACATCCCCCCAAAAACCCCATACTTACAGAAATTTCAGTTTTTAAAATAAATTAGAAATATTATAAATGTACCTTTTGGGGCCATTGAACCCCTCTAGTAGGCGGAGAGTTAACATAAATCTATTAAACCGAAACAAGCATAAAATATGCAGCTTTACATACGCAGTGTTGGAGAAAGTCCGATAATCTATATGTAGAACGTGATTTTTCTTTCCCATTTTTATACTCAAAACGGCCACTAAGAGAGCGAACTGCGGTTAAATTATTTCAATCCCACCCACCACTGTTCCTGTTATCTTATTATTATTATTAGACATTATCGTTTTTGAAATATTCATTATCTTAAGAAAGAAAGAAACGTTTTACAAAAATTCCTTGTTTTAACAGATTTTACTCTATGTAATAAACCTCAATGTAAGTTGATTAAAACAACAATCTTCAAGAGTTTTGAGATTTTTTGAATCATCATCTTCAGGAGAGAAAAACAAGACGCCAAACTGTGGAAATAAAGTGGTACTCGAGCGCTCGTAGCTGGTCATATATTTCTTTTGACAAAGAGGATTCTCAAATTGAAATTATGTTTGAGGAAAAAACATGAAATAGTGAAATATGCGTGAAAGTGCGTAACTCTACAATTATTAAAATAATTGAAAATCAGTTATTATTATCCTATTAAAATGCAATTTTTATGGCCTAGTGATATATTTCTTATATTATTCAAAACTGTTTCTAATCAAATTAAAAAAAATATTTTCACTATTAATTAAACAAGCATTTTCTTTGTTTTCCTTAAGGCTGTTCTTAAGTGATCTGCTCAACAAGCATAAAACGTTTAGACACATTTACAAATTCATTTTTTAATGGAAAGATATAAAATTGGAAAGTTTGACCATGGAAGTGACTTGGAATCGAACTGTGTTTTCCATCTTTTGATCAGTAAATTACCTATTGAGTTATAATCGATTTGATCACGTGACAAACATGTTTTTCACCCATTTTTGAGCGATTATGCCTCTTTCGCGTGGAAATTCGGTTCAAAACGTCCACTTTGACACTATTTTCCGAAAGATCGATTGCGTTTGCAAAAAAACGGAAAAAACAGCTCGATTACATAGTTACTGAACAACACCTGCTCGTTTCATGCATTTCCGAATAAAAATAAATTAAAACTTTTGTCACAAAGTTATCCTTTTGGGTTTGAGAACAGCCTTAAGAATTCATTTAGAAAAAATTCATTTCGTATGATACATGTACCAATTAGAAAAGTATTAGTGTATTAAAGTACACATGGTGTTCCATTACCTTTGGGGTCTAGGTACTCAATCGGTAAAGCATGTAAAGTTTCTGGGTTCGAATCCCATCTCGGGTACCTTTTTCACTCAGGTGAAAAAAGTTCAATTCGTATAAAACATTTTTTTAAATTATTTCTTTCAGATTAATTTAGCACAAGAAGATCAAATAGTAATGTTTATTAAACGCCCTACTCCGCCTCGCACTTCTTTTTCCTTTCTTTTTTTTTGAGGAGGGGGCACACACAATAGAAGGATATTTTGGCAATAAAGTGAGCTTTAATAGAATCAAAATCTGTCATTTTGAAATAAAATAGCGTATTTTAATTTATTAAAACTGGTCAGTCTACAAGAAAAGAACCGATTCCCAAATGATCGTTCCTTTTCGGAGTCGGTACATTTCAAACCGACTCCGAGGAATCGGTCCTTTTCGGACCGACTCCGAGGAATTGGTCCTTTTCGGAACGACTCCGAGGGATCGGTCCTTTTCGTAGTCGGTACATTTCGGACCGACTCCGAGGAATCGGTCCTTTTCGGAGTCGGTACATTTCGGAACGACTCTGAGGAATCGGTCCTTTTCGGAGTCAGTACATTTGGACCGATTCCAAGGAATCGTTCTGAAAAGGACCGATTCCAAGGAGTCGTTCCTTTTCGGAATTGTTCCAAAAAGGACCTATTTCGAGGAACCGTTCCAAAAAGGGCCGATTCTGAGGAACCGTTCCGAAAAGGACCGATTCCTTTTTACAGAATGGAATCGTTCCTTCAGTTTCACTTCCGGAATCGTTCCCTTAGAGTCGTTCCTCAACAAATGACACATCTCTAGTATGCAACTCTTGTTTTAATAGAAAGTACTTATTGACATTACGTCGATATGTTCATTCAAATGAGAAGCCTTTTGTTTGTGAAACTTGTGATAAAAGATTTATCATGCCCGTACATTAAAACGTCATATTCAAACCTGGAAAGCAAAAATTCAATAGAATTTTATTTGTAAAGTGTGCTATAATGTTTTTTTTGAATAGCTTAAGCAAACACATACCATTCACATACCAATGAAAGACCTTATATTTGTGATATACAAGGTGGCCATAATTAAACTGACAGTACTCAAAGTGCTCAGTAGCGCAATCTAATTGAGAGAATGACCCCAAATTTTGTAAGAAGATTAAACAAGACGCGGAATCAATACTAAAATCATTAAATGTGCTAAATAAAAGGTAGCTTTATCTCAGTATTGATTCTGTATTTTTTAAAACTCTCTTTTCTGTTACACAGCGTCATATATTCCCCTAGCAGTGACTTTTGGAACTAATTTTTTTTCGCGGAATCCTTCGTCCCCCCTTTTGTTTAATCTTCTTACAAAATTTGGCATCATTATCTCAATTAGATCGCATTACAGAACGCTCTGAGTACTGTCAGTTTACTTATGACCACCATAAAACATTTTCTTTCAGGTATATTTTAAATAATCATTAAAGTGCCCACACGAAAGAAAAACCCTATATTTGAAAGAAATGCAACAAATGATCTATGACCAATATCTAAAAAGATACATGTAAGCTCTAAGGAAAATAAAATTTGTTAGCATGTGTAAATTTTTGAATATTCAACCAGCACATGATTAACTTATGATGTTAAGTGAAGCACAATATAATTTCTGGGCTCTTTCTTTCATAGAAATATTTTTAAATTATACAATTCTGGAAACTGATCAGTGTTAAATTCCTTTAGTTACCAGCAACTTTTAAAATAGGTGGTGTATTTATTGTTTTAGTGTATTTAGTGTATTTAGTTGTCTGGACAGGTTCTAAAGATATTAAGGTGCTATATGATTGGTTAACAGAGTATGGATAATGTTCTAATTTCCCAGTCAATTCCAGTCCCGGGCCTGACGGCCCAAGGGCCGGTGCGCCCTCATCCTAAGGCAATTTTGTGTCCCTAAGTCACTTCAATATTTGTGCAGCCTCATCCCAAGAAAATTTCCTGTCCCTAAGTCACTTCAATATTTTCCCTGGTTGTACACATACATTCAGATTTGTATACTAAGTTTTGGATGTTTGCTTGGGATCATTAATTTAGAGACAGCACAAGATATATATATAGATAATATAGAGACTAATAATAAGCTCGACGCAGCAGAAGTCGTTCGGTAGCTTTAAGGCCTCAAGCCCTCCCTTTCCGCTTTTCGGTGCCTTTAATTTGTGCAATTTCCCTTTTAAATTTGTCCGGTTTCAATTTTCATTTTTTTTTTTCACTGGCTTCCACAAAAGAGTCGGAATAAGAGTAGAATAAAGGGCTGTGGACTGAAAGAGGCCGCTCGCTGCGGCGGTTAACCCTCCCACCCACTCCCAATCGCCGACCAAGACTAATAATAAGCTCGATGCAGCAGGAGTCGTTCAGTAGCTTCAGGGCCCCAAGCCCTCCCTTCCCGCTTTTCAATGTCCTTAATTTGTGCAATTTCCCTTTTAAATTTGTCCGTTTTCAATTTTTTTTAAAATCAAAAATTGAAACCGGGCAAATTTAAAAGGGGAATTGCACAAATTAAAGACATCAAAAAGCAGGAAGGGAGGGCTTGGGGTCCTAAAGCTGGTCTGCAGGACCAATAGATAACTTTTTCTCCCTCTCTGGGAGGTAGACATAAATTTTCCCCGAGAAAACTGCAACCAAACACAAATCACACAATTTTATTTTATTTAAAAAAATAATTGCATTAAACCTTACAGTCAGTTGAAATAATCTAAAATAAAATATCTAATTAATAATTTTACAGTTTTTATTTATGTACTGTTTACTTAATTTTTAGCAAATTATAATTTTACATTTTATTATGCTGAAAAATTTTGATAACTGCAAAGGAAGTTTGTTTTATATTCTAGGAGGTGTAGTGGGGAGTCACTCAAAGGGTTAAATAGACAACAGAAGTTTATGTAGTGGGCCAGTGATGATGTCTGCGATGCAGACCAGTAAATCTTCATGCTTACTGGTCCTTAGGACCGGTGACTTTTTTTTATCAATTCTATCGCTGTCAGACCTTGCCCCTTTAAAGCCGACCCTGAATGCACCTATAATTGAAACCATGCTTTTTGAAAAGACAACTTGAGAAAAGATAGAGGTAAATAATAGAAGGGAAAAACGTTTTGTGTGGATTTTGTTAATTGCAAAACATAATCTTTCTTTTCGAGGAATACAACTTTGACACTTATAGATTCTAATCTTGCAAGCTGTGGGATCCCACTGACAGCGTCTTTTTTTGTTTAAAAAAAAACTACCATAATTTTCAGATAGTAATCTTCGCTTTATTTAATGACACTTTCCGGAAGGAAATAACTATTCGGAAATTCTGTTGTTTTACAAATAAAACATTGTTGTATGTAATCACGGAAAAATCGATCATTAAATAACGCGATAATTACTTTAAAAAAATTATGGTAGCTTCTTTGAATAATAAAAAAAATATGGCTGCAAGATCTTGCAGCTTCCAGAATTATAATCCACAGGGGACGTCTCTCAATTATGGAAACTTAAATATTTCCTCTTATCTGTAATTGTAAGAATTTTACAAATCACGGGAAGAGTGTGCTGAGAGGAGTAAACTTACTCTATTTTAGTGATTTAAAGCTATTAAAGTGATTATTTTTTATGTACTTTTTCTACAGAAACCTTTTTAATGTTAAATATCAATTGAGCATTTTAAGGATGCATAAAGCCATTTTTAAGGATGCAAAATATATCTTCCTCTCCTTATACCAAATGTTGCAAGTGCAATATTATTTTCACTAAAAAGTGTTATTTTCACATTCAAATACTTGTATATTTCATCATTTAAATACAGTCAACTCTGTGAAATCTGCCAATGTATAATCCACAAACGTCTATTATCTGCACTACACATTGGAATGTAAACAGTGAAAGTTGGCATTAACAGTTAAACTCAAAAAGTTAAATTTGGTATTTTTTTTCAGTTATCAATTTTCCAATGAACAAGTGTTTAAATATAAATTGGATATAAATATTTAAATTTCCTTGAGTAACAAAATTTTATCTTGGAGCAAGAAGTAATGACTGTTCATAGACTACAGAAAAAAATTTATTGACAACAAACCAAAGCAGAAACTACCATTGTATTGTGTCAGTGTTTAAAAAAAAAAAATGAATAATCAGTCAAATTTGCATTGTATATAATTTAATTTTTCTTTAAATTAACTTAGTTATTAAATATATTAAACCAATGTTGCATTATGTTTTTCTTTTACATTGTAACTGTAATTTTTGTGCAGTTGCTTCTAATTTATAGTCAGACTTTAAAAAATAAAATGTAAACAAAGGGATGATCTATAATCTGCAAAGATGTATAATCCACAAATCACTCAGTCCCTATGTGTGCGGATTTCACAGAGTTGATTGTACAATTTTTAATCATTGCAAAAGATATTGTAATGCAAGTAGATCTTTAGGCATAACTCAAAAACTAGTTAGCAGTTTGAAACTTCTATAAATCTGTTTCTGTTAAATTACAATTCGTTTTTTTTTTTCAAAAAATAATTTCAAAATATGTTTTTGAAATAATTTTAAAAATATACATACGAATAGTAATGTATGAATTTTTTTGCATAAATCAATTTCTAAAAGTTTCAAATATGCAAATTCAAAATTGCAGGTCAATCCAAGTAGTTTTTGAGCTATGCTTAAAAAACTACCGGTGTTGCAATCTGTTTTGTAAAGAATAAAAAAAAAGGAAGTTAACATTAAGGGGACAGTTTACCTCAAAATTGGTGAAAAAATCGATTTTCTTTTTTAAATATTAAATGAAAGCTTGTTTAATTGTGAATAATTTGACACCACATCTTTACCCACACGGAAATTATATTGCGAGATATTGGAAATTTTGTTAATGCACACTGCACAATTACCCATACAAATCAGGGTTGTAGTGGGTAGCTGCCCGCCCGGGCTGGGTTTTTTTAAATAAAAAACCCATTTAAAAAACCAGTGTTTTTTTAAATATATTTCTGGAAAGCAACAAATGATGTATTTGTTAACAGTTTATGGATATTTTGTTTTAATTATTCACTTCTTTGAATCTTAGAAAATATATTTGTACTTATTTACTTGCACTTTTAGATTGGGAACCCTATAATTTAAAAACATTTTAACTTTTAATTTAAAACGTAAATGTAAGCTTTTCAGTTAGCTTCAAGAGTATTATATTTACTTAACTTATTATATTTATTGAATTATTTTATGTATTTTTTACTTCTGAATCCGAAAATGACCTTCATTTTTAACCATTACGTCAGGAAAATTAAATAAAAAAGTTTTACATCTGTTTCATAGTATCAGATTTTTGCTTATTTTAACTTTGACATTTACAATTTGCAAAAAAAAATTGTAACGCGATGATAAAAAATGAAGGTTATTTTCAGATTCAATGCTAAAAAGTACATAAAAATCAATTATCAAAAGTTTAAACTCAGCCATCTCCTCTATTTTATAGTATCTGATTTTTGTTATTTTTTAACTTTGACAATTTATGATTTTCAAAACATCCTGAGATGATGGTTAAAAATTAAGGTAATTTTCGGATTCAGTGCTAAAAAATACATAAAAGTTAAACACAACCACCACAGTCTTGTGTTATCTTTATCTAATAACTTTTTCTTAAACTTCTTGGCGATAATCTATCTGAAATTTTTTGTGTTATCCTGTAAAATAAGTATGAATGGTAACCACCGAAAATCATAATAATATTAGACTGTCATTGGATTTACATCAGTATGTATGTAAAATTTAATCTCGATTAGATATTTGAAAGTGAGTTAAATTTCAAGTACAAATTTTGAACTGGAAAAACATGCATACGATCATTGAAGTTAAGTAAAATAACAATATTTGTCAAAAGAAATAGTCTCAAATCCTTAAAAAATAAAACATGTTAAAATACAATAATTTTAGCCAATCTGAAACTTAATAAAAGTGAACTCAATCGCAACACTTGTACTATTTTTTTCAAAGCACAGATACACATGAAAAGTTCTTTGAATCCTTTAAGCACTTAGTATATTACCCCTCAAAGCATGGCCAAACTCACTTGTGTTCAGATGCAGAAAAATGGTATAAGTCATGCATTTTTAAAGTTTCATAACTCAGTCAATTTTAACGTTATATGACCGGGACTTGTAGTTTTTTTAAAGTTATATTTATATTTTATTATTAAATAACACACAATTGATAGCTTTGCAATTTAAAATTTGTTTGTTATTTAAATTAAAAGGATCATATATATATATGTATTTTAAGAACAGAGAAAAATATTGAGATCCTTATTGTTCACAAAGGTTGTATTTGAGATCAGGATTGCCACTTATTTCGGCAATCAAATTCCTTGCACTTTCCTAAGCAAAAAATTAAATTTTCCCTGAGTCCTCTGAGAATTTTCAAAATTTCAACAGATAAATTTTGCAAAGTACCAAAATTTAGTAAAATTTTTTGTTTTTAATATTCAATTTAAAATTCCCTCAGTTTTTCCAGTTTTCCCTATACAGTGGGAACCCTGAAGATTATTATTTGTGAGGAAGGTGGAATCATAGTCCACATTTTGGCATTTTAACCCAATTTACCTGGGGAAAATTGTCCATTTAACCTGGGTTTTTTAATAAAACCTGCCCTGGCTGGGTTTTTAGCAAAAAACCCAGGTTTTTTACAACCCTGATACAAATTAGAACTTTAAATGGCTTTTTCTCCATGTTCATATTTTCATCACTTTCCTATTTTAAAAATGCTAAGGTATTTGAGATATCAAAATGCTTCTGTATTTCAGATATCAAAAATAAAGATCACAAAAATGTAATGCAATACTAGATATGCATAGTAATAATAATGAAATTCATTTCATAAAGGTATACTAATACAATAGTGTCTCAAAAATCCGCACAGCTTGGGACCAGAAGCTGTGCAGATTTTACAGTTTTGCAGATTCTGAATTAAATAATTTATTTTTCCAACTTACCTGCATCCACTTACAAGAAGAATGATTTATTTTTCCAACTTACCTGTATCCATTTACAAGAAGAGCATGTAATAATTCAATTTAAGCAAATAAAACTTGAATCTCGTTTATTTATTTGTACATTATCATTTTAATACTGAAAGTTATTTTTATTACAAATTTTTAAACATTTCTTGTACAGTCCTTTTCTTGAGAACTTTCATTTTCTCTTGATAAATTTCTTTTCAATTCTGTTAACAGTCATTATTTCCTGTTGGTCTAGAAGAACTTTAAAAAAAAATTACGTAAAATCAAACCTTCTTCAAACGTTTTTTCTCACAGTCACTGTTAGACTCTGTTTCACTGTCTTCAGGCGGGTTCATTAATGAAGATATAATTTCTTCATCTGCAACATGATTTACCAAGACTTCATCTTTATTATTAATCCATTCAAGAGTTTCTTCTTCTTTAAAAGCTCTTGTGAGGCTGGGTGGAATTTTTTTGCATAATTCAACAGAGTTCAGACGCTTTAGCTTATAGTAAGGTTAGCTGAAAACAGGGCCGAAACTAGCTTTTTTTACACCCGGGGCAAATATGCATTTTGGCACCCCCAACCCTCTTCTGAAAAGTATATTACAGTAGACTCCCTCAAATCCGCACAGCTTGGGACCAGAGGTTGTGCAGATTTTAGAATTTTGTGGATTTCTGGTCATTGATTTGTTTACATTTTTGAAACATTAATTTGATTGGTAGTTAAGCAAGGGAAATTATAATGAATGCTTACAATAAAGTGAAATATTAAAATAAGTAAAATATTAAAATAATTTATAAGTTTAAAAGTAAGTAATTATTAAAATAATTATGTAAAATAAAAATATTAAATTATTACCAATGAAATCGATTCAAGAAGTCCTATGCTGCCATCTAGTGGTAAAGCGATCGTAAGATCGATACGTCATTATTCGTTCTTAGCACTTTTAACTTAGTAACTTTTTCATTGTTATTTAGAGTCTCGAATGCTTTTATTATACTGCTTTGTATGTTTAGAAATAAATTTGTCTATAATTTAAGAAAAAATTCCGCGAACAATAATTTTAAAATAGCATTCCAGTTCGTGGATTTTTCTATTTCGAACCCTGGAATTTTTGATATAGATATGCTAATTTATATCAAAATCAAAAGTAATGTAAATTTATTTAGTAATAAATCAGCTGTAATAGCCAAAAGAGAATGATTAACAAAAAATTTAGTAAAAAAAACATTGCGGTAGTCGCTGATTTCGGCGCCATCTTGAATTTTGTTCCTCCAACCCAACTGTAGATTTCATTGTTTACATCTGAAAAAACATGCGCATTTAAAGCGTTCGTGGATTTTAGGGTCGCGGATTTAAGGAAGTCTACTGTACAAAGAGAATTTTACTAATTTTCTAATAGCCGACTTATATACAGTAGAGTCCTGCTTAACCGAGTTTCTGCTTTAACTGAGTTGTTTTCTTGTGATGGAGTGATGGCTTCCATTATTATGAAACAGCCATTATAAATGAAGTGTTAGGTGAAGATGAAAGAGCAGTCGTAAAAAGTTAGAACTCTGATTTTCTGGTCAGAATGGGAAAAAAAATGGCCATAATTTTTTTGTCAAAAAATATTATGGCCATTTTTTCCCCATCTGACCAGAAAATCAGAGTTCTAACTTTTTATGGCTGATCTTTCATCCTCACCTAACACTTCATTTATAATGGCTTTTTCATAATAATTGAAGCAATCAGTCCATCAGAAGAAAATGATGCATTCCAAAGGTATAATCCTTCATTTGGTGTCCCTTCGTTCTGGCACCCGGGGCACATGCCCCCTTTGTCCCCCCTTAGTTTCGGCCCTGGCTGAAAAATCTGTATTGTCATCTCATTTTCGATAAATAAAGAGGGGCAGGCCATATTTTATGCCATGCATTAATTAAAGCCTTGCATGAAATATAAAATAAATTAATTTGCTACTTTCCACAGAGGCTAATAAGATGAAGCCACTACTAACACTTTTCTGGACTTGTTTATATTTCTAGTTGATTTCTATTGTTTTACATTTTGTTGTGTGTTAGTTTTTGTGAAATAAAAGCACTTTATTTGTATAATATCCTGTGTCATCCCTATTTCCTCATAAATTTACAATAAAAATAATTTTATTTTCATTCACTAGTATTTAGAGTAAAGATTAAAAAGAATACTTCTTAACTTCAAATTTCACTTTTTAATGTTTTGAAATGCACTCAGATTTTAGAAGTGCAGATTTTCGAGACTCTACTACGCTAGACTCCCTCAAATCCGCAACCCTAGAACCCATAAACGCCTAAAATTCACACATCATTGCAGATGTAAACAATAAACTTTCAGTTCAGATCTAGGGGCAAAATTACAGATTTTTTTAGTCTTATATCATTCCGTATGCATTTTAATATGTAATTCTTGACAACATGACTGAACTCATGGTATTTTATGAAGGAAATATAAACTTATTTGAGAAAAAATCAAAATATATTGATATCACTGGTAATCACAATCTTTTTACCAAATATATTTATGTATTAATCAAGCTTTTTTGGTTATTAAGACTGGTTAAACCTGAAATAAAATTTCCTTACTTATGATTTTGATGTGAATTAATAGGGTACCTTTATGAGAAATGTTTCATTGACTCATTCAAGGAAAATGTATCTCGTCTTTATTATGCATATTTAATTATTAATTATTTACTTGACATGAACTTTTAATAATTTAATCATTTTTAAAATTATCTTACTTTTTATCGTTTTAGTTTATTACTTTAGTACTTAATTATTTTAGTATTTCACTACATTCCAAGCATCCTTTATAATTTTGATTGCATTATTACATTCAAATTACTGTTTAAAAATGCAAACAAATCAATGACCAGAAATCTATAAAATTCTAAAATCCACACAACCTCTGGTCCCAAACTGTGCGGATTTGAGGGAGTCTACTGTATGATTAAAGTAATGGAGTTTTATTTCATTATAGCCAGATTTAATAACTGAAAAAGCTTCAGTAATTAAAAAATGTGTTTTGTAAAAAGATTATGACTTGGATTAGCGCTATCTTAAATTTTTCTGGAATAACTTTATACTTCCATCATGAGAAAGCTTGAATTCAATCATATTAAACAGAATTGCATATTAAACTGTGTACAAACAATAAAAATAATTAAATATGAGCTGGAACCTGTAGAAATTTTGATGAAAGAAAATGTCTACAAAGGAACTGTTTTGTTAAATTTATAATAAACACACAAAAATAATTACAATAAAAAATCCACTTTCTACTGGTTAGTCTAACTCTCCACATGCATATTTGAACCTAAAATTAACAAAATATTATTTTAATAAACTTCAACTGTTAAAATTATTGAAAAATTAAACTTTTATTGTATATGTAATCAGTAACATATAATTAAGATAAATCATTATGTTGAAGTTATCAATTGAGGCTCTTATGTTTGGTATTACGGAATGAAAAATTAGCAAAAATAACTTTTTTTTGGCATAATCATAGAATTTTTTTCTTTTGAAATCTAAATCTAATGTCATTTTCACTGTCTCATATCCATATTAACCATTTAAAAATATTTTAATGCAATAGGTTACTAATAAGTGTATTTGAAAGGAAAAGATAATTTTGTTATAATTACACATATGGATATTGTGCAGGACCTATGATGTGCCAAGTTTTTGCTATGGAGCAGAGGTTTCCAACCTATGAGTCACGACCCACTTGTTGACCGCAGAATAATCGAGGTTTGTCGCAAATATACATCTTTTATTTCATCTGTTTAAAAATATAACAACTGCAATAATCATAAAAACTATTAGTTTAAACTAAAATTTAAGGAAAGCAGTGTTTTCATAAACAGTTGGTTGGTACAGTCGGCCCCGTTTAATTGCTTACAATTGGTTCCACTGAAATGTATGCAATTAAGCGGGTTATGCATTTAAGCGAGGGTAACAATTAATGCTATCAGTATAGATCATAATTTGATTATGTACCACAGATATGATAAATATTAATTAACAATAACAATTTACACAATAATTTAAAAATTAATTATTATCATAATAATAATTTTAATCAATAATATGTTATTACTCTGTATATAATGATATATATTCAAAAGTATAATGTATTATAACACTATTTACGTTACATGGTTTAATTTTTAGTATAATTTATGTGATTTAAGTGAAAATTAAAGTAAAATAAGAAAAAAAAATTTAATCATATCTTTGAAAAAAAATATATTTCTGCATAAATTCATTTTATTTTTCATTATTTGTCATTTTATCCTTTGTTGACTACAAAAAATCCTTTACAGAAATTTGTTCCCCCCCCCCCCCCCCTTTAGACACTGCATTTCCTCTTCCAGAGCTAAATATTGTTACTTTATTCTATTGACTATCCCTGTTATATTTTCCCCCAATTCCAGGATTTTCAAAGAAGTACAACCAGCATCTTGAGTCTCTATATGTATGGCAAGCTTTAAAAGAAAATCATAGCTATTCAAAATGAAAGTCAACTCTCTCATGCGCTTCCAAGAATTATGAGAATAAAGTCTTGAGCGATTTCTATTCTTCGATTTTACAGATAACAAACCATTATTACAAAAGAAAATATTCCCGTTCTTAATTTTTTCCCATTCATCACCTTCACAGGAATTCACAAAAACGGATTACTAAATTGGGGATATTTTATGCGATTAACCGGGGATTGTTATGTGATAAAACGAGTATATTTAACATTAACCTTATGGCGACCGTTTCTGTTCCACGGCATTCTATTCGAATTAGGGTGGTCCTTATTTTCGAAGTTTTAAAATTTATTGCTCTTACCCTCTAAATATGTTCCATTATATCTAAAAATAATTCTTGTAGACTTTAATCACTAAAAAATAATTTTTAGAGGTAGCTCAAAGAAGAATAAGTTTCATAAATCAGGGTCCTTTTGCTGTTTTTTTCTCCTTTTACTTGAAAAAAAAAAAATTTGATCCTAATATTGATAAATTATTTTAATGTATTAAAATGTCAATTATCTGTACTATAAAATCCATAAAAGCATTTGTAAATGCACTTATTTAATAATTATCTACAGATAATTTCATTGATATGAAGAAGAATAAATGTCTCACCTCTCATAGATGGCAGCACTAGCAACAGAGATTCAACCAAGAATTGTTTATTTGTTTATTATTTTCTAATTGTTTTGCCTTATTAGATAAGCAAATATGTGTTAAATAAATTTTAAATTGTACTATTTTATTGTGAGTTTTAAACTTTTATTGAGTTAAATTAGTTGCAGCTATATTATTATTTTAGACTTAACTGCAACTGCTGTCATCTTACTTTTGGTTTTGGTTTGTGCTTTGTGTATAGATGAACATTTTTTTAAAATTTGATTAATCAGTCTAAATCTTTTGCCTTATAAGCTAATAAGTTTAAGAAATTTTGATTTTTAAATGGTACTTTTTTACTGTGAGTTTTAAACTTTTATTGAGTTAGTTTGTTTATAGCTATCATTTTAGTTCTAACTGCAGCCAGCAGAGTCAATTTCCTTATTCTACATCCTTATTTAACTGCATCTGCTATCATCTCATTTTTGAATTTGCTATGTGTTTCTTAATGTTTTAATTTGATTAATCAATCTTTAAAAAATTAAGTTTTTTGTTCAAAAGTTGAATAAAATGATGGAAACAAGATCTGAAACCAATGTGTACCTTGTTGATACAATAATTACTAAAATGACTAGTAACAAATTATCTTCGATAGGCATGGCATTGAGATTTTTTTCTTTATCACCATAATGACTTGAAAGCTACTATGCAGGAAGCGTCTAAGATCACAATAGCAGAATTAACAAAATTTTAGGTAAAGGCCAGAATTCCTATGTGGGATCCACAGAACTGTCAGAAGAAATTAGAGGAATTATTTGAAGAATGGAGACTGTTAAAGAAGAACAAAAGACGTAAAACACCTAATCAGAAAGCTAAAGAACATACATTTTCTTCAAAATTAGATAACTTGTTTGATGTTTCTCATGCCGATGCATTAAACATAATCAAAATAGCTGAAGATAGACATATCTTGGTAGCACAGCGAGAAGATGGTAGATGAGGATCAATGACTGGTGTTGACAAAAATATCTTGCGGATAGAATTGATTGCTGATAAAAAGAAGATTCTTCTGAATAAAAGATTAGAAAAAATGAAATGTTCACAGGAGAAAGAAATGGCAGTAGCAGTACTTGAGTCTTCTACATATAGCTCAAATGGAGAAGATGGAAATGAAACTGAAGAATGCGATCACAAAATTGAACTACTTGAGAATGCAGCATCAGATCCTGGGACATCTAAAGCTAAGAGAGGGCGTATGGATAACGGATATCATAACTCCAGAATTAGCAATAATTCTAGACAGGACAAAATTATCAGACAGAAAAGCAGTATTTGTAGTTGCAGAAACAGCAAAGAGTTTAGGATGTGATATTAATGAAGTCAGTTTGAACAGAAGTACAATTCGTATAAAAAGAATTGTTAGTTTAGTAGAATTAAACAATCACAGAAATTAAAAGAACAGCTACAAAGAAAGGCACTTGTCAGAAGATCTTTCTGGATTGTCCTTTTTCGATAGCCATGTACCTGTTTCAACAAAAAGAAAGAGGGTTGAAGTCTTTCAAAATAAAAAAGGTACAAAGAATCCTGATAAGAGGATAACTGTTTCCCTTAAAAATTTCATGAGAAGAAGTTTGAAGATTTTATTACCAAAGAATCTTTAAAGTTGTTCAAAGAAATGAATTTACCACAAGGATTCTTTCAAATAGACCCAACACTTGGAACACTAATTCTGATTATATGATTGCATTAGAAACGGCGCAATCTATTAAAGTGGTAAATGATCAGGCTGAGAGAGGTATTGCTTAGATCAAAGAATACACTGGAATCCTTACAAGAAATGAACCTCAGTTTCAGCTATTGGCGAAAGTTCTGGAGGAACACCGAAAAGTGTATCCTCACTGCAGAAAAAACGGACTTTACAAATTAAACTAATTACTGATATGATACTTTCAACTTTTTATATGCTTAATATTGTGTTTTTGTGTTATACAAAAGTAAAATTTATTTACTATCATAATAAAAATTATCATTTTGGCTTAGTTTCTTTTTGTCGATATCATTATGTGTTTTAGGGTAATCACCAAACTTCAGCAAGCTTGAGCTCCCTCTAAATATATTTCTCTTTCATTCAAACTTTTCCTACTTTGTTTTTTACTGTAGTGGAACAAATTTTGAGGGTAAGACATAAGAAAATAAAAAAAAATTCAAATCGACCATATAAGGACCACCCTAATGCGAATAAGCGGGGTATGCATATATCCGTTACTCGATTAAGTGGGGCTGACTGTATTGTTATGACCTCGTTATGAGATATGATAGCGGTCACGAAGTCTTTATCGCAACCATAGATCCTCCACTTTCAAGCATGTGGATTGGAAATCCTTTTGACGAAGAGCATTTGAAAAGCCCAAAACTTTAAACCTGAAGAAGACTCCTTAATTGAGCTATCTTGTGATTCTTCTTTGAAGGCAGTTTTCAAGGAAAAATCCTTACTCTTCTGGATGAATATACAAGAACAGTATCCAAAAATACCTAAATCAGCATTGAGGTCCTTGGTGTTCAACACGAAATACTTGTGTGAACGTGTTTTTTCTACTTTTCTGTTTTTGAAAAAAAAAAATTAAGAAACAAACTGAAAGTGACTTAAGGTTAAAATTAACCAGTTTTAATTCTGATATAGATGCCATCATAGGTATACACCAGTGCCAGAAATCTCACTGATTGTAAAGTGGTGTTTTGATAATAATTAAATATGTTTTTCATCATCTTTATAATATGTGTGTTGTTTTAATTATTATTCCACTTAGTACACACATTAGGATTACTGATTCTTGATTTTGTTGTTAATTCGTACGAAAATTTGCTTTTTTCATAAGATAGGATAACTTCTAGCTTAGAAGTCGTACAATAATTTCCATACTGTTATTAGATACATCCTGATATTAGGTGAGGCGCATACCATTAAAGGTTATGAACCACTGCTCTAGAGCATACACTAATTTACATCAGAATCATTAGTATAGTCAATTTATTTTGTAGCTAGACAGTTGCATTTGTCAAAAAAGTTTCTTTGATTACAAAGTAAAAAAAAAAAAAAATCACGATTGGAACTGATAGCAACTGCATTTAAAATTTTTCCCTTACCACTTCACTATTTACATCTGCAATGATGTGCAAATTTTAGGCATTTGCAGATTTAAAGGGGGTCTACTATATATCTATATTATAAAGAGAAAATATGTCTGTGAGTAATGCTGTCATATTGGCAGTGGCAACAACCTTACGATTAAAGGTCACTTCTACTTTAATACTTTTAACTTCTAAATATTGCATAATTTCAATTTCTACACCAGTGAATAAAAAAGATAAAAGTACATTCAAATGCAATCTGTTTTCTGTCTTTCAATTGACTGTTTTTTTTTAACGAATTTAAAAATAATTTTCAAGCATGAAAATTTTAAAATCTGTATGTAAACCAGTTAGGAAAGATTAAACTGTATGCACTTAAAACAAAGTAAATATTTCAGTGTTTGTTCATTTCTGTTTGATAAACGAAATTAAAGTTTCACAAATAAATAAAACCCGATTTTAACAGACATGTTATCAAACTACACATTTAAACACTGAAATTTCATGATCTCAAAGTTGCTAGATAAATAACAAACATAATTAGTGAAATGTGTTGGGATTAACCAATGGCATGCCTCTAATAGGAAAGTAGCAATAATATTTTTTATTGGTTTTCATCTGGTAGATGCCAACACTGCAGGTTCGGACATTAATTTGATTGTAATCTGTATTTGATTTTCATTTGGTAGATGCCACAAGTGAAGGCTCAAACGTAAATTTAATTCAACTCTGTATTTGGTTTTCATCTGGTAGGTGCCGCCACTGCAGGCTCAGGCAGTAACTTGCTTCAACTCTGATTCGGTTTTCATCAGGTAGATGCCACCACTGCAGGTTCAGACATTAATTTGATTCAACTCTGTATTCGGTTTTCATCTGCTAGATGCCACCACTGTAGGCTGAAACATAATTTGGTTAAACTCTGCATTCGGTTTTCATCTGGTAGATACCACCACTGCAGGCTCTGAACTTATGATGGTTGAAGCCAAGGGACTAGCAGGACTCATGAACAATTCAGTTCAAGAGAGTGGCCTCTGTTCTTGCAGACTTTAATGTGATGTAACATCTATTCTGATGATAGTCGTATATGTTGGTCAAAACTTTCATTTTAAGATTTTTAATGTTTGTATAAGTTTTAATTATGCATAAATGTTTATACACATATATTTCACTGTAACATATAAGAATTTTGAAAAAGGTTTGAAATCATAGGTCTTTCAGTTTAGTTAAAGAAAAATAACTGCATGTTATGTGACCTTGCATTTACTATGTTCTGATATTTTAAGATGCCAGTCAATTAAACATTTGAAGAAAAAGGTTAAAAAAAAAAAAAAAAAGATTTCTTGAAATTGCCAGAAAAAAACTAAATGTTGAAGTTATTTGCATTGTCTTAAATCCTTAATCTGCAAGCTATTTTAAAGTTTTTTTTATCAATATTTTTTTAATATCATTGTTTAACATAAAAAATAAGGACTTATAATACCAAAGTCTCGTACTATAAAAACACTTATTAAATACACTATAAAAGGAAGCTGCCAGTACCTAGCTGTAAGGAGAAAAGGGTAGGAATGCTGGGCATAATGTGCACAATATGAGTAGAACCAATAAAACAAATTAATCCTTTAGAAAGCAATAATGAGAAAATTAACCTATAATGAGAAACTATTATCCCAAAGAGCTATAAAGAATTAAAAGATAATACGTTTTTATTACAAATCATGGCAGTTAGTGCAGAAGCTTATCAGCTAAAGAAAAAACTTAGATGATATATTTTCCATTCACATTTTAAAAAAGTTATGTCCGTTTTTAAACTGTAGTTGTTTAACTAATTGAACCCTTTCAATAAAATGAACATCAGATTAATTTAGTGTATAAAAAACTTAACACCATAATACATTGTCTATATAACTCCTTCCTGTATTTTTATTGCACAACAAAGAAAAAAAAACATATTTGGAAAAAATTTACAGAAAAAGAAAAAAGAATCTGCTATTATTCTTCTCAATCTTGCAAAAGATATGTTAAATCTAGTAATGCAAATTACTCAAAAAATAAATAAATAAATTTAAAAAAAAATTAATATCCAAATTGACAAAGAGAAAAAAAAAACAAAATTGATCAATCAACTGGAAATTATGACTTTTTAAATTTATGTTTATGAAAAAAATAAGTAAAAAAAAAGGTTAGTTAAGGCTGCTAGTCACTCAACTTCCGAATTTCCTTCGGAAGCCTATGGGCGTTTGATGCATTCTTCTATTTAAAATATCTCTTCATGAAATTAATATCTTTCACTTCTTCTTTCAGTGTTCTCTTCTTAAAGAATGTCTCCTTTTTTCTTAGTTTTCAAAATATTTCTAAAATCTACACTTAATTTTAAAGGAAGTGTTAAAATTTTACTCCCAGTTCATGTTTTTAAAACAAAATACTAAATTAAGCATAGATTTTAGAAATATTTTGAGAACTAAGAAAAAAGTGACATCTTTTAAGAAGAGAACACTGAAAGAAGAAGTGAAAAATATTAATTTCATGAAGAGATATTTTAAATAGAAGAATGCATCAAACGCCCGTAGATTTAACATTACAGGGGGAATTCAGAAGCTGAGTAACTAGCAGCCTTAAGGGTCCTCTTCATGTTAAAATTGTACCAAACTTTAAAATTTTCAATGTGAGCAGCTAATTTTTACATCATATTGGCTTTTCCTGTGAAATTTATTTTACCGCATATATTTTCGAAAACCCATGAATCTTTTAAACAAAAGTACGATTTCTAAAGGCTTCAAAAATATGCAAATTAAAATATTATAGCTTACTTTGCAAAATAGTTCTAGAATTTGCTTAAAAAACAACCCTCTTTTGCAAAAATTGGAAAGGAATTTAACGTTAGGTGTTACAAAATTTAAATCTGCAAAATTCATAAACTACTTTGCTGAAAGACTTCCCATTTGGTGTCCTAAAGTAAAGTTCAATGACAAAGCCAACTATGATGTTAAAATTAGGTGTTTGTATAGAAAATTTCAGAGTTTGGTACAATTTCAGAATGAAGACAAGCCCTAAGATTTTTTTAAAATGTAAAATGAAAGAATGCATAATTTCCAGTCAAATATAATTGTTTTTTGGGGAAAATTGGTGATTAAAATGCATGAGGTGTTCGTTTTTTCTTTTGGCTGACTAAACCATAAGTGAAACTTGATGATTTAACCTTTATTTATGAAACTGGTCATCATATGCAAGTGTATGTAGTGATCAGAAGAAGAAAAGAGTGCATCTAGGAGAGAAAAGCCCTATGAAAAGGATTGGAGAATATATCCTCCTTATAAGAGTAGTAACCTACGTAGAACTAATGCATTAGCTGAAGTGGTATTGCACATATTAAGTGCACCTGTCACACAAATTTAATTAAAATTAACTTTTTAATAAAATTCTTTTGAATAAATTCCTTATCTTTTTTGCATTCATCATTATAATTAAGAAAGGATATTTAAATGTGAAATGATGAGTTCCTTTAAAACTTAAGACTTGTAAGAAGTCTAAAGTTCTAAATTTGTATTTCTTTTTCAGTAATCTAGCATAACTAGCAATATAAATTTATTTCACAGCTAAATTTAATTAAAGAATAAATACTTAGGTAAATACTCAAAATAGGTATTTACCCTGGTGTATACCCTTAAAGTAAATACCTGGGTATTTTACATCATTGTACACAATATAGTAAGTAATACAGTATGAAACCACTTAATCCGGAAACCAGTTAACCAGAATGATATTTCAAATTGACTTATTTCAGAAAAAATGAGCCATACAGTGCCAGTTCCATATGTATACTACTCTAAACATTACAACATGCATGATATAACTTGATTCCAGCAACTAAGATTTGAAATGAAAGGATATTTAGTTATATATTTGGCATTTTGATTTTTATGCAGAGGAAAAAGGGAAGTTTTCGTTTCCAAGCTATTTCTATAAATTGCTTTCTTTTAAACTTTGATTAATATCTGATCTTGTTTGGAGCTGGTTCTTTCTGAGTAGTCTAATAATTAAAAGCGTAAAAATACAACGTTAAAAGCACCAAAAATTTTAAATTTTAAGCATACCGGTTTCGGTAGCATATAGCATATCTTTCTCAGTGCTAAGGATGGCGAAAATTTGTCAACAAGATAAACATCTTTAGAAGCATGCCAAAGTGAAAAAAAGGAGTCAGAATTACACTTTTTTACAAATGGCTGCCACTTTGTTGATTTTCAATTTTTTTACCTTGAAGCCCCAGATAATATAATCTACTTTTATAATCCTTAATGAAAAATGATTGCATATGACTCTGGTGATCTATCGGATCATGCTTGATTGGAAGTGCACGGCATGCAGAGTAAGGCATCCACCTATGCAATTTGAGTCAAATCATCAATTTTTTATTTTAAAAAAATTTGAAATGTTCTTTAAGTAATAACAAATAACATAAAAAAAAAACAGAGCTAAAATCCAAAGACTTTGTAGCCTGTAAAGAGCATGAAAATATTAATACAAATGAGTAGAAATTTTTCCATCTGAGCCAAAATGTGTCCAAACTGGGACTCGAACTCAGAACCTTTGGCTTAAATTGCCAATCAATTGAGCTAGCTGGACGACATCCCAGTCAACACAATATTTGCTCAGAACAACCAAACATTTGGTCATGACCTATGATCTGTTATTTAGTTATTCTTTTGAGATGTTTCAAATAACAGATCAGATGTCATGGTTATGATCTGAGCAAAAATGGGTCCAGATTGGGACTCGAATGCAAAACTTTTGGCTTTGATTGCCAGTGCTCTTTTAATTGAACTGTCCAGGTGACATCCCAGTCAACACAATATTTCCTCAGAAAATTAATTTTAAACTTACAGATAGCTCAATAGAGCATTCAAAATTGAAGCCAAACATTCTGCGTTCGATTCCCAGAGTGAACATATTTTCACTGAGATGGAAAAATTAATGCTTTTATGAATTATTTATCAATCAGTTGATTGTGTTAAAAATAATAAAAAAAATCTTAACAGTTCAAATGATGAACCATTACTATGCAGTTCATTTTAAGTGTTCTCTTCTTTCAGCTGTGCTTGTATGAGACAAGTTCAACTGCAATATACTGTTTAAGATATACTCAACTATATAAGAATAAATATCTGTGAAAAGGAACAATGAACAAACAAATTTGTGCTATTTTATGACATATTACAGGCCAGTAACCAGCATGTCATGACAGGGGAGGACTCTGAAATTTTTATGTGGGGCTAACATCTTAACAATCTATATCTTAAGTAAACTAAATACAGTAGACTCTCTCAAACTAGCAACCCTAAGATCCCCAAATGCCTAAAATCGACACATCATCACAGATGTGAACAATGAAACTTTCATATAAATTTAAAAGCAATGTTAAAAACGCCAGAATAAGCAAACGTTCAGCAGACGAGTTTCGATAGCGTTTAGCACACCGTCCTCAGTGCAAAGAATAACAGAAACTTGCTCACTTATATAGAGAAGAAGCAGATTCAATTGAAAAGTTCATTAGCCAATGGGGAAACAGGAAAATGCAGGTTTCCTGTTTCCCCATTGGCTAATGAACTTTTCAGTTGAATCTGCTTCTCCTCTATATAAGTGAGCAAGTTTCCGTTATTATTTGCACTGAGGACGGTACGCTAAACGCTACCGAAACTCGTCTGCTGAATGTTTGCTTATTCTGGTGTTTTTAACATTGCTTTTAAATTTATATCATTCTGCACCAAGTAGCATCTCAATAATTAATGAAACTTTCAGTTCAGATGTAGGGTCAAAATTACAGACTTTTTTATTTTTATATCATTCTATATGTATTTTAAACATAATTCTAATTAATATGACTGACTCATGCTTTTTCATAAAGGAAGCACAGTATAGGATCCGTTATCTGGAATGCTTGGGACCTGAGATATTTCGGATAAGGGGTTTTCCGTAATTCGGAACACCTTACAATAAATGTTAAGAACAGTATAAAATAACGGTATGAAATGTATAAAATATGAATAATATATGAAAATAGATAATTATAAATTAGTTAATTAATAACTTATTTACACAAAATAAAAAGACCTTCTAAATTACAATTGAAATAAAAAAGAAAATTACATTAGCATATAAGAAGAGAGCAGAATCCTTTGATTTGGTTTTTTTAGAATATTTTTATTAAGACTGGTTGTTTATAGTGTCTTTTGCACTAATTGCTTCTGTATACTGGCAAGATTTGCTGTTTGTGGGAGTAGCTTGTTTGTTGCATTCCACAAATCATCTGTTCAATTGAAAAATATTAATAGACCATTTGAAATCTTTTTACCACCTCATTCCGCTTGTCATCCTCTTCACTTCCATTAGACATATCCCTTGGAATTATGTCACAAATCTCACTGCCAGTCATCTGATCACTTACAGGAGTATCATCATCAGCAATTAGACAATCTTCTATTGGTTTTTGATCCAACAATTGAGCTTCTGAACATGAAAGTTCTTTAGCTTAGTCCAGCAGATTTGTAATAATTTCTTTCTCTTTTTAAATTTTAAAGTCTTCAACTTCATGCTCATTCTACACCATTAAAAAATATTGCACGATTTTACGTTTTGGAAACGAAACAAATTATTTTTCAGTTATCATTCTGCATTCTGGATTTCGGAACATTCTGGATACGGGGTTTCCGGATAACGGGTCCCATACTGTATAATTTATTTCTGGAAAAATTCAAGATATCGCCGGTAATAACAATCTTTTTACCAAATATATGTATCTGATTTATGTATTAATCAGACTTTTTTATTTATTAAGAATGGCTAAACCTGAAATAAAACGTCCCTTACTTTATGATTTTTACATGCATTAATAGGGTACTTTTAAGAGGTAAGTTTCATTGAATAATTCAAGGAAAATATATCTCATCTTTATTAAGCATATTTAATTGTACATTATAATTTAGTATACTTTTACTTTTAATAATAATTTTTTTAAATTATCTTACTTTTTATCATTTTAAATTATTACTTTACTTAAAATTATTTTAATATTTTACTATATTGTAGTATTTATTATAATTTTGATTGCATTATTACATTCAAATTACTATTTAAAAAATGCAAACAAAGCAATGACCAGAAATCCACAAAATTCTAAAATCTGCACAAACTTTGGTCCCAGGATGTGCGGATTTGAGGGAGTCTACTGTACAGTAAAAACTATTTCCAATTGTTATTAACCTTTAACCGTAAACGTACGTCTGTGAGATGTTTGCATCTACATATCTGCCCTTAATATTCACTCTCTCCGACATTCCAAACTTATTTTTATGCTGTTATATTAAAAAATTGGTCCTGTTAATGCATTACTATTAAAGATTAAATGTTTAAGTTCACTATTTGATAAATTATTAAGTGTCCGGTTTGTGCACGGGATTTTCATGTTTCTGGTTAAGGCTTAAACTATTTCATACTATTTCGATTTCAGTTGCAGATTTTTTTATATTTTTTTATAAAGGTATTTTCACTTTCGAAACTGGTTCTGAAAGTGAAAGTATCTTTATTAAAAAAATTGTAACCGAAATTGAAAAAGTAAAAAATAGCCACATTAGAGATCGAGCTCAGCTATTCTATGCAAAAATAATCATTTAAATTTTTTTTTTAATTTAAAGGAGGTTTAGCATTATAAAATCTAAGATAAATATAATTTGGAAAGTTTCTACAGGTATTTTGTATTATGAATAATCAACAACAACAACAAAAAAGTTTTGAATAATTGTTTCTAAGTTTAATTCCTTAATCTTGTAAAAGATTAAGTACAGTAAGTTTGTAAAGCGTAGTTTTTATGTGGCATCATTTAAAAATTATATTTAAATCTAATATAGAATGTCATAATTCCCTTTAAGCAATTAAATTATTCATTCTTTTATATAAAATAAGCATGGCAAGTATAATAAATTTCTGCAAGGAAAGAATAAATAGCCAGTATCTTATTTTCTCATTCTACTTTTGCAATAATAAATTTATAGAAAATATTGGAGCTAATGAAGAAGGAAAGAATGACATCGGCTCAACAGCTATTGTAAAGGAATGTATAAGAGAAAAAGAACTGATTATAAAAATGTTAAACACAGCAAGAGCTTCTTCAGTATAGGCTGAATAAATGATTTTATTTTATTATTACTGCTATTTTCTACTTCCGAACTCATATATACAAAATAAAGAAATTATAGATTGAAAAGGTAGTAAAACTTTTTTCTTTAATTGGATATTCTTATGTATACTCTGTATGTTTGTATAAATGGGTGTGGTTTTGTTTGTTTGTTTGTTAGCATACACATACATGTATGTAAGTTTAGATTTAGGTACTTAATAGTGATTTTTTTTAAAGTAAAATTTTAAAACAAGCTGCATATAATATTTGTTAGTTTTGTTACTTGTGCTACTAATTAATGAAATTATGTATTTACAGTTTTTATTAATTCTGCATTTGCTTACTGTTTCCTTTAAGCGTTTTTTAAGGGGGCAGCAGCCTGCCCTTTTTAAAATTTGCAAAATGCACCCTGCTTTTTTAAAAAATAGTGAAATTCACCAGTATTTGTACGATGAGATTTCTTGTTAAAGACTTCCCCATACTACAGTCTTTCTAAACCCATGTGTCCAAGAACTTGCAAAAATGATAGAACTTTGTTTATTTCTTTAGAAAAAACAGTTCTATTATTAAATCAGGTTGTTAATTATATTTTCCATTTGAAATTCATAAAATTATTAAAAATTAATAACATTTCATTTATCATACTGAAAAATTACATATTTTTTCCTCCTTATATGTTACTAAACACATTACTAATATATTTCCTCATGAAATAATGCCCTTTTCTACTGAACTAGTGCTCTGCCCCTTTTTCTTTCTACAATGAAATACTAAATTATTATTTATCATTTTAGTAATTAAAGTATAAAAATGCATATTGTTTCCCTAATTAGAGAATTGATCAATAATTATTTATTTTAAGTATTGTTAAATAATTTTAATAAATGTAAATTAAATATCAGTAGTATTTAATATAGTTTTACACAATTATTACCCAATATTAATGTTTATTAACGTTATTGTATTTTACTTTGCAATTTCTAGCTAATAATTATTTTATTAATTAAAACATAGATTATGTTAGCAATTAGAGATTTTACTGATTTGGAAATCTAAAATACTTGGCAGCTATTCAGTATTTTCCTTTCCTTCACAATGGCACTACAATCCATGCAGGATTTTGAACTCCCTCAGTCAGTCCCGTAGCCAGGATTTCCCTTCAGAGGGGGCTCAATCTTGGAATTTTTTCTGATCTGACAGCAGTTATTTGCATAATTTAAAAAGTAAACAATGCGTAACCTAAGGCATGTTGTATGTTCCTGCCAGTGGCGTGGCGTCCGGTCATCGCTGGATGCGGCGATGACCAAGCAATATTTTAAAACTCTTAATAAGCTTTTAAAACTCTACGATCCAGTTTTAGCAGAACATTTGGAGTTCATGTATAAGTGAAGGTAAGATTTAAAGTTTCTTTTTTGAACATTCAACCATCGAATTTTAGAGTTAATAATTTTTCACCATAAACTTAAATAATTGCGATGACCACCGAAAATTTTCACGCCACGCCACTGGTTCCTGCATAGGGTACATAATGTCCATGTCAAAAATTGTTAGTTCGTACTTTTTAGAGTTCTGTTACAATATATGCTTTGAAACAGCAGTTCTAGTTTCCAAACCAGTTCGGAAACTGGGAGTGTTTTTATAGAGGAAAGAATGCAACAAAATAAAAATATCTCAAACTAGCAATGTTTGAGATGAGCCTCATGTATCCAATGAGAAAAACATTAAAAAATATTAAAATGCAAATAAGTAATTTGAATAGGTGTAAAACACAAGATTAATATTAGCATGTGCTTTTCGAGGGTGGGGTCTTAAAATGATTAATCCATATACAAAATTAATTACACATATTATTTTTCAAAAGAAAAAAATTAATTGCTACAGATACATGTAACAATAAAAATTATATAATTTCACATTCTCCGATTACAATAATTATAAATGCAGTACTCGTGGTACAATAAATTTACTGGTGCTGCTGAAGCAATTTCCGTGACTTCTTCTCAGCCATGAGGCTGATTACCTTATCAGGATCTACTGGAATGTCCCAATGAATGAAAATAATTGCAAAGCTATCCAGTCTCTAATTGGCCATAACGCTCCAAGGCAAAAATTTAATTCTTTTTATTGTTGAAAAAACTATTCAGCACATTCTGTTATTACCGGGTTTGTAGCCAAGACTGTCAGCAACTGTTTGATCGTATTGTACTACATTGAATTACAGTATCTACTCTAAAACTGTCAGGACCTCTGAGTTTGTGTTATCATTAGCAATTCTCTCACACCATAATTCATATTCAGCTTTCATTTCTAACATAACACTTTATCATCAAAATATTGAGAGAGATTCTTTAATTTTCTTCCTTTTTCCAGAGAAGCAAATCCTGGAAGAAGTACATGGAAATCTGTTTCAATATCTTAATTCGAAATTAATCTATCATTCAAATTTTGAATAAGACTTTCTACACAGAGAATAAAGACTCTTTAATACTCTTCAGCGGATGTAATTTGAGGGTTTGCATGCGTTGTCTGTCTAAACGTTAGTCGGGATCTTTATTTCAATTTAGAAGACATCTCCCCCAAGTTTTGATGCAGAATTCATAGTTGCCAACCTCCCGATTTTTTAAATATCAGTAAATTCTTACAAAAATGTTCGCTTTATATAATTGCAGAACTCATGCGATTTTATAAAACAAGTATTTCTGCATAATTACATAGGTATTAAAAAAATCGGGAGGTTGACAACTATGAGAACTAAATATCTTGCGAAAGATTCCTAGTGCATTTTCAGTATGTTTCTGTATGATAATTAGGGCATCTTTAGCATGAGTTACAGCCGATATCATATCACGAAATTTTTCTTGAAAAAGAATTGACAATGGCTTTGTCATACTAAAAAGATTGTCACAAACAAACAGGCTTATGAGAAAATCCCTAATCTCCATGACTGCCAATAAAGCTCTATCTGTTGAAGAAATCTTCCATGTGTTTTCCGAAATATTTCCTAAGCTAATGCAAATAGCTTAGCTCTATGCAAATGCATTAAAACAACTCGACAAAGTTAATATACAGTAGACTCCCTCAAATCCGCACAGCTTGGGACCAGAGGTTGTGCGGATTTTAGAATTTTGCGGATTTCTGGTCATTGATTTGTTTACATTTTTGAAACATTAATTCGATTGTAGGGAAATTATAATGAATGCTTACAATAAAGTGAAACATTAAAATAAGTAAAATATAAAAATAATTTATTAGTTTAAACGTAAGTAATTATTAAAATAATTATGTGAAATAAAAATTTAGAAAAATATTAAATTATTAGAGATGAAATCAATTCAATTCGATTCCAAAATTCCTATGCTGCCATCTAGTGGTAAAGCGATCGTACGATCAATACGTCATTATTCGTTCTTAGCTTTTTTAACTTTAGTAACTTTTTTCATTGCTATTTAGAGTCTTGAATGCTTTTCTTATACTGCTTTGTATGTTTAGAAATAAATTTGTCTATAATTAAAAAAAAAAAAAATCTGCGAACAATAATTGAAAAATAGCGTTCTGGAACGTGGATTTTTCCATTTCGAACCCTGAAATTTTTGATATAGATATGCTAATTTATATCAAAATCAAAAGTAATGTAAATTTATTTAGTAATAAATCAGCTGTAATAGTCAAAAGAGAATGATTAACAAAAAATTTAGGAAAAAAAACATCGCGGTAGTCGCTGATTTTGGCGCCTTGAATTTTGTTCCTGCAACTTAACTGTAGATTTCATTGTTTACATCTGAAAAAATACGCGGATTTAAGGGAGTCTACTGTACTTTCATGCCTCTCGATGAATCTTGTGCCGCAAAGGCGGAAAAATCGTTCTCGTCTGTTTACTGGGGCATATGATAAATTGCTTCTTTAAGGGCTAAACTTGCCTGGGGATGATTTCTGAAAATTGTCACTTCATCAACAGTCCCAAGACAGTTTCATATGGTAAGAATCAGCATGCAGTTGGATAATGCAAGATTTAATCAGTGGCTTGTACAATGGACATATGTATCTAATTTTGAAACTCTTCTGACGAATTCTAGAGTAGACCCCCACTAACATAACCAGCCATATTAGCCGCTCCATCATACGCCTGTGTAATGCAATTAGACATATCAATACGTAGTCCATCACAACTTTGTACTATTTCTTCTGTTATATTTTCAACGAACAAGTCATTTACTTGTATAAACCCAAAAATATCTTCCCGAATTATTGGGGTTTGTGAATTTGATAAATAGTCCACGTGTCTAACTCAAAGGGGAAGTTGTTCTGTGTTTGAAATGTCCATAGTTTCATCAGAAATTAGGGATGTAACGAATATTCGGCCACTATTCGGTATTCGGCCTATTCGGCCCTTTTGCCGAATATTCGGCCGGCCGAATATTGAAGAGATATTCGGACGAATGCCTGTGGCCGAATAGTGGGACATTTGACCGAATACCTGTAGCCGAATAGTGGCATATTTGGCCGAATATTTTAAGATATTTGGTTAGATATGTTCCAGAAAATCAAAACAAAATATGATTTTAAATATTTTCGACAAACAATATTAAAAAATTATACCTAAATACATTAATTATTATAAGAAAAAGATCTCATTCTGAAATATGGGGTGGAGAAAGTATTATGAGGGGCTTGTTAATTTTGAGAGAAAGAAAAGAGAAAAGCATATCTTGGTAGCAGAAAAGAATATATAATATTTTAATGGAATGAATAATTGTATTTTAAGAAAATAACCTTTTTTTTTGACATACAGAGTGTAAATTTACTAAGTTTAAGTTGCATGAAAAAGGATATAATAAGACAGAGGACACATGCAAGTTCTTATTTTTACGGGGTGAAAGGATTTTACTAAAATAAAAAAAAGTTTCATTTTTACAGAGGTAATGAGTTCTATTTTAGATAATATATATATAAATTACTAGAACTATCTATGGATTAAATAAAAAATTATGAATTAAATTATTATTTACATTTTTAAAAGTCATATGTTATCTTTAAAGTATTTTTTAAGACATTTAAAGTATAACAAAAAATACATTCAGCTGTTATGATTTTTGAAAACTCAAACAAAAAATTAATTTCAATTAGTCCTTAATTTAATTTTTTATTTTAAAATTGAAAAAAACATTAAACAATTAAAATAAAAGTCATTTATATTAAAGTCAGTATTCGGCCGCCGAATATTCGGTATTCGGCCTAAAACTTGGCCGAATGTTCGGCATTCGGCTATTCGGCCAAATCACTATTCGTTACACCACTATCAGAAATCAATCTAAAACAGATCGTGTTATTTAGTTTGGTAATCTGTTCTTCTGTAACTATATCCGAGAATATTTGAATGATTTCATTCTGAATGTTTGGGCATAGTAGCATTTCTACGCCTGTTTATAACGTTTCAATTCATCATCTCCAGACTTTGCTCTAAATCTTAAAAGAACTCTTAGTTTGCCGTCTTTTTTATCGGTCCTCTAACATTAGAGGACTAGAGGACTGCTATTATGATCACCTCTAAGTAGCATTTCTTGTTCTTCACAAAATAAGATTCTTAGAATGTTAGTTGTCACCTCCTAGAAAACTGTTTAAGGGGCGCTGTGAAAAACTGCCAAAAAGTCCCTACAATGGGGTATCCATTCCTGAAGTTGATAATTCTACGAAAGGCAAAGGCACTTTCCCACACAGACTACTCTGTGCACATTTTCTTTCTATTAAAGATTCATATGCAAACAATCCAAACCAAAGTTATTCAATGAAGAGCCGGGAAAGGCCGGCCGCAATGGCGCCTTTGAAAGTTTGTCGATACCCTATTGTCTTTCTTCACATCATTCCTTTTTAAAATTTCCTGCTACTTGTTTTTTTTTCTTTTTTTTAAATATAAAAATCATTTTACAGTTATAGCACCACTTTCAAAGATACTTTCTTAAAAATCATTATTTTTCATATAATTTTACATTACAAGGGGCTATTAAAGTTTTTGGCTCCTTTCTTTGACATAACATTTTAACACTGACCACTCTAAGTTTACATATCGTGATGTAATGAGGATAGAGGAAATTAAGGAAAATCATAACATGCAAGTAAATGTTTTATATTTGACTCCTAAAGGTAAATTGTACACCATACGCGTAATAAACATGCTTTTTCTTAGTGAAATTCATGATATGGAATTACACTTATAAAAATTTTTTGTGCATAAAGTTTACCCTTTAATGCCCATGGTATCATATATGCTACCATTACTGTTTCCGATTTAGTATAGATTTTTTACTTCAGATCCCCAAATTCATACCAGAAATTTAAAACAGCAATATTTGTTTTATTTAATAACAGGCAATCCGTCGTTGAATAAAGTATAATTTTTTATTGAAATTTTCTGGTATGAATTCAGATTATCTGAATTACGTTGAACATATTTTATCATGGGAATTAGAGGGTTAAAATGGCGTTTTAAGAAAAACTGATATGTTTAGTGGTAGATGCGAATAAAGAACAATATATCCGAATGAGCGATATAATAAGGAATTGCTATAACTTTAATTGAATAAATTATATTTTTACAACTAAAAATATACATAGTTCTAATGTAATGGAAGAAAAAAAAAAACATTGACAATTTTTATTTTCATTAGACGTAACGTAACTTTGCAAAATCTTTTTAAACTTTCGGGAGGGGCTTCAGCCCTGGCTACATGCCTGCCCTCAGTATACTTCGCCAAACCTTCCGATCTGCGGCCTTTAATTTATAAAAATCCGATTTAAATTTAAAAAATCATGATTTTTCTTGCACCCTACTAGAAATACATTTGCATTCCTCTTTCGCTTAGTTGACAATATAAAAGATTGTGAAGCGTTTTTTTCGTTAACCCCGGAGAACTCGCTATTGAGAATGTCCAATTGCTTTTCTTTTACTTTACATTCATATAATATCAACTTTTTTTGGTTGGCTTAGTACTTTTATTCACAAAATAGGTAAAATAATTGTAAAACATTTTGAAATTTTAATTAAAATGAAAAATGACTTAAATAAGAGTCTTTAAAAAGGGCGACTGTGAGAGAAAATTTCATGCAGCGAGTTCTACCGGGTTAAAATGTTTTAATAGACATATATATACATATATACAGTATTTAACATTGATTTTATATAAATCATGCATATTTGAACCACTAGTTAATAAAATCTGTCTTTCAGATGTATAAATTTGTGATGTAATTTGTTGTTGTTGTTTTTGACCCTATTGGGCCCGGCGAGCAGCTTTCTATTTCTGTATAGCTGTCTAATTAATCCAGTGATGTAATTTAAAATTTTCTCAAACATTGTCGACTGGTTGGTGGGTTGGTTTAGTATCAGTCACTAGACATGTAACCAGTGCTGTCTCCGAACAGACCCTTATTATCACAGATTATAGATTATATCACAGATATGTGTATATCTATATAATAGTTATGTCTGCTTATGATTAATCAAATTCTGTTCACACATATATGTTTAAATATTCCGCTCCATAATTTCTAATCTCTTTTTATGCGCGGGCAACTCGATGGCTGTTTGTGAACAGATTCTTTGTGAGGAAGAGGATGTATAGAGCAGCTTTGATGTACACACTGAACCAACAACCAACCTTCTAAATCAACAGCGCTCGATAAAATTTGGAAGTAATTATTCAAGTTCTTAAATCATTTCATTAATTTTTTATGTGTCTTAAATAACTTTAGTTCATTTTTACTCTTTTCACCTTCTTAAATACATTGACTTTTGAAAGACGTTCTTGGCAGATTTTTAGATAATTTCTGAACGACGTTTTGTTAGGGGTGTAGTGGAGGGGTTTGGAAGTATACGCCATAGGACCTTCTGCCAAGTAAACCTATAGCGTGTACTCTAGCCATGAGCACTTCTCAAAGGAAACATAAATCACTTAAGAGGCAAATGGTATTTCTATCCCCCATAGCAGAAACTGTGCAACACGGCAGCAGTGCTGCAGATTATTTTAGACCTTGTATATTAATCTACCAGCTTAAAAATAAATACTGGGCTTAAAATTCGATAAAAAAATTACTATGTTTTAAGAGTTTTTGTGTTTATTATTAATTTTGGTAGGTTGGCCTACTTTTCCGTTATAGGGGAGAGTGGTAATGAATGGGCCATGGGGATGGATGGGCCATTAACAAAATATGAAAAAGTGTTTGCATAAAATTATTTTAGATGCCACCTATAGATGAAGCTATTTGTTTTACCAAACTCATAAAATTTTCCATTGTTTGGGAGAAGACATTTTCCCACTAGAGTAGGATGGTCAAGAATCTGATTGAAAAGTAAATTTTTTCCCTTTTCAGTAAAATAAATAAGCTAAAAAGTATCTATTATTTCATTGCAGATATGTGTATTAGCAAGTCATTGCATATCTGTAAACTAATTTTAGGATGTATTTAGGTGTTATTTGAATTTAATGTATTAAAAAAACCTGAATATATTCCAGAAGTATAGTTGGGGCTGAATGGGCCACTGTATCATGGTCATGAATGGGCCACCTTTGCCCTGATCATGAAAATATGGTTTTTCATTCTTTTTTTCTGATTTTCTGTTTAATATGAAACATAACTGACTGTAATGGATTTAAATTAAATTACTGTCTAGTTAGAATAGGTTTATAGTGATGTCTAAAAAATAATTTGCACATTTTCACCCTAAGAAATATCAGTTATTTATTAGAAACATAAGTTAAATTGTATAAATGATTAAGGTTAACTGTCCATTTGTTGATCATTCCTACCAGTATTTTTCCATTTGATATAAAACTAGAATAATTGTTTATATTCTGAATCTGATGGGTAGAATAAATAATACCTAAAATTTACACTAAATAGTCAATTAATAGGCAGTTCCAACCCTGTTACAACCATGTCGTTAATATTAATTTTGAAAAATATAAATTCTGTTAAATCATAATGTGTATTATCTATTATTTTTATGTATATTTTATGTTCTTTCTTTCTTATAATCTCATTATTTTGCCATTTTTCTGCTACAGTTATGTGATTTAATAATATCACCTTTGATGTTCATAAATTTTGATAAGCATTGTGTATTACTATTTCAGTATGCTTTAATCATATCATGTCAAGTACCATTCCTTTTGTCATATTTGGTTAATAAAAGATTAATTCCACATTTTTTCACTGAATTCATTTAGTGGCCCATTCAGCCCCATGGGTGGGGATGAATGGGCCAAATTTTTATATTTTTATTTTCTATTATCATTCATTATAGACATTTTCTAATCCAATTTTTATGACTTTTTTATATAACCAAATAAGTAAAGTATAACTGAAGAGCCAATTCTGAGCCAAAAAAAAAAAATTATTAGAAAAAATTATAAAAATTAAAAACCAAAAATTGGCCCATTCATTACCACTCTCCCCTACAGACAGTGTGCCAAAATGTATGCTAATGCGCCAATTATTTCAACCCTGATCGTGAAAAAGATTTTTATTGTAACCAATGCAAAACATTGTGATTTGCTATTTATGAAACGTGAATCATGTGAATGATTATTATTTAACCTTAACCTCGGAAAGCTTTTTAATTTGCTATTATTCGATTTTTTTTTATAAAGTTATAATTTACTTTTATTGCTGACGCTGAGATGGATTTTACCATTTGGCCATTACCAGAAGATGAGAAAGTTGCGATTAAAACTGTTTCAGGAATTTGACATTCTGCATAATAAAAGGTTGTGTTCAAAAAACCATAAAATGAAGTTATGGAAATCCGTAATGGAAATGTAGCATACGATCATGCCGAGAAAGCATAGGAATGCGACAGAAAACATGGTTTGAAGGATCACGGTTTTCTTTTCTTAATTCTTTAAGGTTTATATATTTATGGTGCCAGGAGTTGACATTGAGTTTTGTGAGCTGTAACTTGATAGGAACCACAACACAACAGTGGACTGGAATAGTTATTTGAGAGAAGTTTATGCAAATGCTTTATGTTCACGACCAAATAGAATCAGTGGGCTTGGAGTTGTAAATTTTCCGGAAATTTTGAAGTGGCAGAAAAAACTTTTTTTCCATTTTTTTCTGAAAAAATTGGAAAGCTTGGAAAAATTGATTTCCCACAAATGTTTCTCAAAAATAAGTTATATTTTCTTATAAAATACAAAATAATAAACTTTTTTAATATGCATGCACACAATGTATATATATAGAGTAAACTCCCGACTATCCAGCCTTCCGTACTATCCGGCCTAGTAAAAAAATGAGGAATGTTGCAAGCGGCTGAGACAGGCAAGTTCCTGTCCGTTGGAAAGTGCTGACTCATGACAGGGAGCAAGAAAGGATTGCAGATTGCAATAGCAGGGCAATGACAGACAGGAAAAGAGGGGGTTAAGGCTTCATAACCTGTTTTGTCAGTTGTGCTTCGGATGTTAACAAGTGCAGACGTTATTTACTGCTGTTCCTGGTTACACTCATTTAGTCTTTTGGTGTGCTTCGTGTTTATTTATTGAAGATTAATGAAATGCATGATAATGGGACGGCTATTGTCAGTCAATGTGATGGCTATTTCTTAGCCGATGGACCATGGCATCCTTAAAATGACAAAGAAAAAGTATAGCCAGCATCTTCTCTGTATGTTGATATCAGTGATTGAAAATAATGAAGACTACATAACCACACTGAAAAAGATTGACATGCTAGATGTCATAATGTGGGTGGAAAAAGCATGGGAAGGAATTCCAAACATAGTTATTGCAAGTCCTTGGAACATTCATTTGGGAAATGAAGGAGAACATAAACCTTTGTAGGAAACTGAAATGGAAGCTGAGATTCTTTCGTTGCTGAAAATATACTGGGGTGTGATGATGTCAATCCAGAGTACATTACAGAATGGATGACAGACGACAAAGTTAATGAATTAACTGACAACTATATAGTAAAAATGGTGACAAAGGGAGAAGTAACAGAAGTAAAATAGGAGAAGAATGGCAGGAGAAAACTTATCCCTCACTCGAAAGGGTTAAAGACAATTGAGGCAGCACTGCAGTACATTAGTCAGCAGGAGAAAGCATTGCCAGCTGATATCATCTACTTGCGTAAATGGAGGGACATTGCATTGCGAAAGACGGCCAACAGGAAGAACCAGCCATCTATCAAGGACTTTTTCAAAAACTAAAAACTGTCAGTTTTGACTCTTTTATCTTACGCATAACTTTTCATATTTGTGGAATCATTTATTAATAAACAGTAAAATAAGATTTATTCATTTTTTTTACGAATTAGGGTTACGTTTTTCATTAATATTTTGCTTATTTTGAAACTGTGTACTGTATATATAAAATTTATCTTAAAATGTCTAACATGTGTTTTCAATATCATGGCGGGGGGAAGGCAAGAAAAGAGAGTAAATATGTATAGAACTCTGGCCTATCTGGCTTTTTAGTTATCCGGCCTACCCTTCCACCACGTTAGGCCGGATAGTCAGGAGTTTACTGTATATATATCCTCCCCCCCCCCCCTTACAGGAATACAGTAGACTCCCTTAAATCCACGACCCTAAAATCCACAAACACCTAAAATCCGCGTATTTTTTCAGATGTAAACAATGAAATTTACAGTTAAGTTGCAGGAACAAAATCCAAGATGGCGCCAAAATCAGCGACTACCACAATGTTTTTTTAACTAAATTTTTTGTTAATCATTCTCTTTTGGCTATTGCAGCTGATTTATTACTAAATAAATTTACATTATTTTGGATTTTAATATAAATTAGCATATCTATATAAAAATTCTAGGGTTCGAAATGGAAAAATCCACGAACTGGAACGCTATTTTTAAATTATTGCTCGCAAAGATTTTTTTTTAAATTGCAGACAAATTTATTTCTAAACATACAAAGCAGTATAAGAAAAGCATTCAAGACTTTAAATAACAATGAAAAAAGTTACAGAGAGCGTTCATGTAATGCTAAGAACGAATAATGACGTAGTGATCTTACGATCGTTTTACCACTAGATGGCAGCATAGGACGTTTGGAATCGAATTTAATCGATTTCATCAGTAATAATTTAATATTTTTATAAATTTTTATTTTACATAATTATTTTAATAATTACTTCCTTTTAAAGTAATAAATTATTTTAATATTTTATTTATTTTAATGTTTCACTTTATTGTAAGCATTCATTATAATTTCCCTTGATTAACTACCAATCAAATTAATGTTTCAAAAATGTAAACAAACCAATGACCAGAAATCCGCAAAATTCTAAAATCTGCAGAACCTGTGCGGATTTGAGGGAGTCTACTGTATATTAAAGAGAAAACAGAAAACAAGCCATCTTTTAAAAGCCTTTCAGCCTTAGAATTTTGAAAGAAGCTTTTCTTGCTTAATTTAACACCATTGATTATAATGTATCGGGTGTCTGTTGAAATTATTTTTCAATTGCATTTGTTTAATTATCAGTAGAACTAATTTTGGCTAAGATGTGTTATTATCCCACCCTCCGCGATGTTGAGTATTTGGCGATTTTTATCGCTCTGGCAACCCCGGCGATTGGCGTATAGTAACTTATTATGGCAACCCCCTTTTTTACGACGTAAGAGCGTGCTTTTTGCGTGAACATTCATTTCACTGCCGGGTGTCGTTGCTGACGGTTTCTTGACCCTTGTACCAGGTTGTATCTTTTTTTTATTTTTAGGATACGCGACAGAGAATTGTTTTTTAGTTTTTTAAAAAAGATTGGCTTATTGAAATCTAGCATGTGTTGTAATAAATGTAGCGGCGATATGAAAATTAGAAAAAGAACGCAATTATCCGACTGTTGCACGTGGGTTTGTCGTAATAGGAGAGTCGTGGATGGTCAGAATAAAAAGTGTAACACTGAAATGTCTTTTAGATATGGTTCCTGGTTTAGTGGTTGTAGTAAATTGACGATTGAGGAGATTTTTTTGCTAACGTTTGAAATTGTTATTGGGACAAAGACAAATTAAATTGTACCGCAGTATAAGTTTAATAGTCATACTATGGCCGATTGGAAGCAGTTTATCAACGAGCAGGGTGTTGGAATATATTGAGAGTAAGTCAGATTTTTTTTCATATTTTAAGTAATCGGGAGATACAACCTGGTATCGAAAATATAACTTATTATAATCCAGAATTTTCATTTTTTCGGAATTTGTTTATTTAAAGTGTGTATTTCAAGTCGGAAATATAACTTATTATAATCCAGAATTTTATTTTTTAATTTTTTCGGAATTTGTTTATTTAAAGTGTGTATTTCAAGTGTAAAAAAAAAAAAAAAACCTAAAAAGGTAAGTAATCTTGAAAATCTAATATTTTTATGTGTATTTTTCCAGAAATATTGGTTTTATTACAGAGAATCTAATGTCATTTTTGTATTTTTTTCGGAACTATTGCTTTTAATTTAGAGGGGAAATAATTTTGGGTTAATTTTAATGGAATTAATTTTGGTTACATTTTCTTTAATGTGTTTTTTAGTGATTTATGTGTATGTTAGGCTTAACGAAAAAAATGAAAATAATGAATAAAACATGCGCATGTTAGGCTTAACGAAAAAAAAATGTAAATTAGACAAATTTACATTGTTTTTGTTAAGCCTAACATGCGCATGTTTTCTTCATTATTTACATTTCTTTTCGTTAAGCCTAACATACGCATATATCGGTACTTGGCGAAAAAGGGGTTTTCTCGCCAAAAAAAATCCAAGATGGCGGAGGGTGGGATAATAACACATCTGTTCCCTAATTTTAAAAATAACAATGAAAACAATCTTTTTAAAAGTTTGAACTAATATCACTGTAGTTTGAAAGCAATTTTAAACTGTATTAAACATCTCATATGCATAGTACTGTTTTAAGAATATGTAAATGATGCCAGTTTTAAAGAAACAAATTTTCATAGTCCTGGCATTATTATAACTTCCTGAGACCTGACATCCATTAAAATGGATGTTTAACAATGTATTTTACTTTGCTCAGGTCTCAGGAGGATAAATACATATTATCATTTTCAAATCTTCCATTGTTTAAAAATTGGTTATTATTTTACAATATTACATCCCCCCCCCCCCCCCTTAAAATTATAATGAATTTCTGTGTAGTTAGTTTTGGTCCAGTCTTACATACAATGTGCAATCCATTTTGAATGTGTTAATAGACTTTACTGCACCCCATTAAAAAAGTTAAGTCTCTTTAAACATTTTACTTCATAACTTTTGAAAAAATAAGTTTTTAGTTTTCAATTGAAACTTATTTCTTCAAATTGTTCATTGACTATACAGGGTAATTCAAAATCCCATGTATGCAATTTGAGAAGTGGAGGAGCACATTGTAAGAAACAGTTTTTGCACAAGAAGCTGAGGTCACAGTCCATTTATTCAGCCAACTATATGCAGCATATCCAATTCCTGTACAAACTTGGATTTTTGTCTATAATTTTAACAGTTAGGGAGATATTTTAATGAAAATTGCAACAGAATTAACTGTTTTTGAGTAAATAAATTATCTTTTTTTAAAAAATTTCCTTCCTAGTTCCTTATACAAAAGTTTTCTGTTGTAGTATTCTGTACCACCCCTTAAAGTTTGTAGTACAGGGAATTTCAAATCACCCTGTATATATTTAAAAAATATTTTGATATGAAATGGATACTTATTTCTACTTTCTTATTTTACAGACTGTTTTCTGAAAATGTGCTGAAGTGAATGGACAAGAAGGAAAACTGAAAGGAAGAATAATGCAAAAGTGTACAACAAGTAAATTTTGAAGATTTTTGTGGTGAAAATTTCTGAAACTTGAGCCTATATCTCAATCTTTTAATTCTTGTAGAGTTTCACACAAAGTTTATGTTAAGAGTACATTGTAATTTCTTTTTTATGGGATCAACTTCGAAAATATTTGAAGCTAACTGCAGTCTTTATGTGGTGGATGATAGATTTCATAATCTGTAAAAATATATGAAGCTTATCTTTATGCCTAAAAATTACATTTTTATACTCTGATTTTAAATAAAAGAATGGAAATCAAAGGAAGAAATAATAAAGAATTCTTAAATGTGTTTCATAAAAATTGAATATTGAAACATTCTCTTGAAAAAACTGACTTTAATGTATATATTTGTAAACCAATACTTTTTTACGTATCAGAAATCAAAAAAGAAAATCTCTTCAAATTTTAATTGTTCCTTCCTATTGTAATGATCCAGACACTAAAGTTATATTTCAAAAAGCTCTGAAAGTCATCCAAAATGCTTACAGATACTCAGTCTAATAAAAGTTCTTTTGCCTGTGACAAATGTAAAAGAAAATTCTCTGAACAACTTGAGTTATCTGATCACCTTTGTAATTATACAGTTGAAAAGAGATTTTTTTGTGAAATTTGCATTAAACATTTCCAGCACTTACATCAGTATTTAAGTCATCAACGTATTCATACTAATGAGAAGCTCTTTAAATGTGACATTTGTCATAAAAGATTCTCTCTTAAGTCTTATTTGAAAACGCATCAACGTATTCATGAAAAAACTTCTGAAATTTGCAGTAGTGAATTTTTCATAAAAGACAGCTCAGATAAATTTGCTGAAATTGGCAATAATAAATTTTCCCTAAAAGATAGCTCAGATAAACATTCTAAGTTTTCCATTAAAGATACATCATCTAAATCTACTGAAAGTTGCAAAAGAGAATTTTCTGAAAATGACAGCTCCAATAAACTTTCTAAAGAAGTTGGCACAGTTAAAAATCTCCAATCACATTCAAAAGGAAAGCAGTTTTTATGCACTACATGCAATAAAAGTTTTCCAAGAATGAATCATTTGACAAAACACTATCGTACCCATACTGGTGAGAAGCCATTTATTTGTGAGATATGTAAAAAAGCATTCAGTCAAAAGCAAAATTTAAAAGAGCATTTTCGGATACATACGAATGAAAAACCTTATACGTGTGACACATGCAACATGGCATTTAGAGTAAAATGTCAGTTGACAAGACATTCATACGTTCATTCAGGTATAAAACCCTATATTTGCCATTTATGCAATAAAGCATACAATAGGAAATCTGCTTTAACAGTACATATGTATACACATGCACCAGAAAAATCTTTTGTTTGTGATATATGCCAAAAGAGGTTCTCAACAGACGATGGCTTAAGAAGCCATCTCGTGACTCATAAAGATGAGAAACCATATGTCTGTGAGGCTTGTAACAAAGCATTTAAGAGGAAATCTCTTTTAAAGACGCATTCTCATATTCATGCAAGTGTTCGTCCCTTTAATTGTCATGTGTGCAATAAGGGATTCAACCAGAAATCTTCATTAAAGCAACATGCATGCATGCCTGTATCAGAAAAATCTTTCATTTGTGATATGTGTGGAAAAATATTTTCATGTGAAAGTTACTTAAAGTTACATTCCCTGACTCATGTGAGTGAGAAGAGATTTTGTTGTGAGGTTTGTGACAAAAGGTTTTCTCTTAAAACTACTTTAAATAAGCACCTTCGATCTCATATCCACACAAATTCTTACATTTGTGAAGTCTGCAGCAAAGAATGCTTTTCTAGAAGTAGCTTAGAAGAGCATTTACTTTATCATTCTGGTGAAAAGCCTCATGCATGTCCAGTCTGTAACAAAGCATTTACTCTAAAAAAACATTTGAAAATGCATTCGCACTACTGTCATTCAAATGAAAAGTCTTTTGTTTGTGAAACTTGCAGCAAAGGGTTTTCTACCAAAAAGAGTTTATCTAAACATCTGCGTATGCATACTGATAAGAAATCTTACATCTGTGAGATTTGCAATAAAGGATTTTTTTCCTTAAATGACTTAAGAAGTCATGCACGTTATCATTCTGGTGTAAAGCCTTATGTATGTGAGATATGTAACAAAGCATTTTTTTTTAGTAGCAGTTTGAAGAGACATTTTTCGGGCCACTCAAATGAAAAGCCCTTTGTTTGTACAGTATGTAACACTCGTTTTAATAGAAAATACTTATTGGCACTACATCAATATGTTCATTCAAGTGAGAAGCCTTTTGTCTGCGAAACTTGTGATAAAAGATTTTGTCATACACGTGCGTTAAAACGTCATATTCAAACCCACAAACCAAAAATTCAA
This sequence comes from Maratus speciosus, assembly GCA_963932465.1. Taxonomy (NCBI): domain Eukaryota; kingdom Metazoa; phylum Arthropoda; class Arachnida; order Araneae; family Salticidae; genus Maratus; species Maratus speciosus. The sequence goes on from OZ010797.1 coordinate 14,684,151, forward strand.
CAGCATTTCATCTGTGAAGTGTGCAATAAAGTGTTTTTGAATAGCTCAAGCTTAAGGAAACATTATCGTTCGCATACCAATGAGAGACCTTACATTTGTGAAATATGTAATAAAACATTTTCTTTCAGGTACATTTTAAATAATCATTATCGCACCCACACCAAAGAAAAACCCAATATTCAAAAGGATGCAACAAAGGATCTATCACCAATTTCTAAAAATCCACTTGTGTAAATAAAATTTGTTAGCATGTGCAAATTGTCGAATATCCAACCAGAAGCTGATTTATTTATGATGTTAAGTAAAACACAATATAATTTCTGGGCTCTTTCTTTTAAAGAAATGTTTTAAAGTTCTGCACTTATGGAAATTCACCATTGTTAAATCTCTGTACTTGCCAGGAACTTTTAAAATAGGGGGCTGTATTTATTGTTTTTTTGTGTTTAGTTATCTGGACAGGCTCTAACCAGGATATTAAGGTGCTATATGATTGGTTAACAGAGTATGGATATTGTTCTAATCCATACTCTGTAAAATGCTCTGTCTAGCATTTAGAATGTCTGGTTAAAATGCTGTGTCCATTTATCTGGACAGGCTCTAACCAGGATATTAAGGTGCTATATGATTGGTTAACAGAGTATGGATAGTGTTCTAATTTCCCAGTCAGTTGAGACAATTTTTCCAGTGTAGACTTAATAAATGGCTGGCTGACATAGAGTATTCCTTTTGTCAACTTCTTGGCAAAAATTCCAAAACACTGGATGAAAATGTATGAAACAAGCAAAGTTAAAATCTGCTGAGATTTCTTGAATTTGGCTTGAAAATTGATTTCATTTTGTAATAAATTTGTATTCCTACATATTTATTAATAGTAAAAATATTTTAACATTTAATCATGTTATTAAAAAGGAATTATTACTTATTAATAATAATTTAATACAATACACTCCCTCAAATCCGCAATCCTAAAATCTTCAAGTGCCTAAAGTCATCATTGCAGATGTAAACAATGAGATTTTCAGTTCAGATTTAGGGAGAAAATTAGACTTTTTTTACTTTTATATCATTCGGTATGTAATTCTTGTTAGTATGAATGAACTCGTTTTTTCAAGAAGCAAGTATAAATTTATTTTTGAAAAAAAAATCAAGTTATTGTCGATACTACTGACAATCACAATCTTTTTACCAAATATATTCATGTATTAATCAAGCTTGTTTAGTTATTAAGTCTGACTAAACATGAAATAAAACATCCTTATTTTATGATTTTCATGTCAATTAATAGGGTACTTTTATGAGGCAAATTTCATTCAGTAATACCAGAAAAATGTATCCCATCTTATGCATATTTAATTATAAACTACTAATTATTTCTTGAGCTTCATTTTTAATAATATAATCTTTTTTAAAACTACCTTTTTAATGCTTTAGTTTATTATTTTACTTAATTATTTTAATATTTTACTGTATTGTAAGCATTCATCTTAATTTTGATTGCTTTAATATATTTATGCTGTTTGGAAAATGTAAACACAACAATGGCCATAAATCTGCATAACTTGTGCAGATTTGAGGAAGCCTACTGTAGACACACAAAGCAGTTGTTATTTACATAGTGGCTGAAAAAGGAAGAAAATACCCTGTACATTTCAATTTTGAAGTTGTCAGAATCCACCCCCCCCCCCCCCCCCCACCTCCTGAAAATATCTACTCAACTAGGAGTTCCTTTTCTTTTTGATGTATTGCATGTTAGCAAATTTAAATATTAATAGACCAGGAGGCAGCTGCACAGAAAATCGCTTCATTGAGTTGATGGCTGAAGTTCCAGTATTAGACAGAACTGGATTAGTATATTACAGTGCAACTGGTCTGCCAAATCATATCTTGGTGGAAGCTACCTGCAGACTCATTTTTAGTTGTTGATCGGTAGGTTTATCATTGTATTTTCCTGCACCCAAAGGTATGAAAACATGGGAGACTGCAAGCAGGAAAACACAATAGTAAACCTGCCAGTAGGGGAAGATAGGGATACTTGAGCCACTTTTTAAATTTGAATTTTTTAAAAAATTTATATTTTCTTAGAACAAAATGAAATATTGTAGTTGAAAATTTGATATTTTTTCTTCAATTGAAAACCATTTTCAGTTAATTTTGAACTAATTTTCTTTGTTTAATAAATTTTTACCTTTTCTTTTACATTGTGGCTCAAGTATGAGGGTGATACATGAGCCATGGTAAAAGGATACTTGAGCCAGTGCTAAAAAATAATATTTTTCTTTTTATTATTTTATAAATGTTTTACATAGTGATAAATTAAGATACACTAAGTCCTGTGAAACCAGTTGTGAAAACAAAACTAGTAGCACGATCATTTTTTGTAGTGATAATTGGTGGTCGAAGGATCATTTCAATTTGAGTTTCATCGATGATAGCAACATCCTCAGTTGGTGGTTAAGTTTTTAAAAAAAAGTTACAGTAACTGAGGTTACAATTTCAGTATACAATATTTAATCTTAAAATATTACATTAACAAAATAAATATTTTAATATTTTGGACCTAACTAGTTAAAATATTAGAGATTATGACCAGTAAAATTAGTTTATAAAAGTGATTTTAATATTAGTCAAAAAGTTAAATTGGAAACTATGCCCACATTTATGACTATGTCTACAAACTATGCCACATCTAGACAGACTATTTTGTTAGTCAAAATGAAAAAAAAAGGATATTTTCATTAACAAAATATACATTTTTATTTTAAACATATGTTTTCAAATTACCGTATTTTCGGGAATACCTGCTGCACCCACCGTAAGCACCACACCAATGAAAATCTGTTAAAAAAAAAAGTTTATCGACGTAAGCGCCACACCCAAGGAACTGATGTTTGTACAATCTAAATTCTGGAATCGTTTCGGCCGCAGCTTTTCCATATTTTAGAGGTCTTGAAATATCGTATAGAGACACTTAGAGGTCTGCACGGGACGAAATTTCTAGGTCGGGACTGCTCGACTTGTAGGAAAAAATTCGGCCCGGGACTGCCCGACTCGCAGAAAAAATTCAGCATGGACCAGCCCGATACAAAAATTAAAAGTTCGGTCTGGCCCGTACAAAAGAAATATCGGCCTGACCCGGTAAAAAATTTAAAAGTTTGGCCCGAGACTGGCTCGGAAAAGTTAAAATCTCGGCCCAGCGTGACTGAATTTCTACAAAACATTGATGAAGTGCCGCAGGCTGTGATATTTATTTTTTTAATGAATCTCTATTTCTTGTATGTAAATTTTTCAGTTATCATTACTTTTGTTAATCCATATTCTATGTACTGAAGTGTTAAAAATCTGAAAAATGTTATACAGTAAAATCTGCTAAGACGGAATTGTATAAAAAAGAAAAAAAAAGCGTTATAGACAAGATCCTCAACACGTTGTTCAGTTTAAAACAGGATTCTGTCATAGGCAGGTTCTTTTCACCCGTTTTACTATATTTTAATAAGCGTATGAAATCTACTACTCTTTAAAAATAATAAATTTTAATGTTTAATTGTAGAATAATGGCAATTTAAAAATGTATGCATTTTTCGCAAACATTTTTGGTCCAGGCCTAATTTTACTGACCTTTGAACGGACCAGGGACAATGATTTTCATACGATCTTTGTCAAAACTAGGACTGAAAATTTTGGATTGTGAAGACTAGGAATGAAACCAGTCCAGGCTCTGTACAGAAAAAATAAGTTGTGTCTGGCCCGGCCAGATCTTTCAGGAAAAAAGTAATGCCCTAACCCGGCCCAGACAGAACCTTCAGAAAAGAGTATGGCCCGGGCCGAAAAGCCGGCCCGTGCAGATCTCACACTGCCGAAAACACTTTAGGATAACTAGAAACACTCCTTTTTTCTTTTTCTTTTTTTTAGCAGTTCACCTATTGATAACTGTTTCATTGATTCTGTTTGTGGCAGATTTTATTTTTTATTTGCTACATATGCATGTTTTCTTGTTCATTTTTAAAAATAATTTTGTAAGTTTTAAAATTATTTCTTGCTCAGAATTTAGACTTTCCTTTTCATCATAAGTTATTATGATGATAATTATTATGAAGATATGTATCATAAGTTTAAGAAATGAGAAGAAAATTCACGAATCCACTTTGCATTAAAAAAATCTCTTATCTCATTACCTCTTTTTTCTACTGCATTCAAAGTTCTTTTCAAAGAAACGAAACAGAAACTATTAGCCAACTACAAGTCAAGGTTAAAGGGTAATGTGTCAGAACGTTCAGTCCGAGGAGCGAGGAGATGGAGTGAATTTGAAATCAAGTGTGTTTATCTGTTAGTTGAGTCAAGAGATAACAAAATTACGTTTGTTTTTTAGTTATAAATGAGTACTTGAGTGATTTTATTAGGCGCTTCTTTAAAAATAAAGATTATAAACATAAAAAAAAAAGATAAAGTAAGTATTTTTGTTGAGAACTCTTCGTACGAAACAATTTTTAACCATATCAGTGTAAAAATCAATATTTTGAAGAAATTCAGTCGGGTCGGGCCGAGATTTTAAATGTTTTCCGGCCCAGGCCAAACTTTTAGCTTTTATGCCGGGCCATTAATTAATTTGTTAATTAATTTATGTTTTGTACGGGACGGGCCGATTTTTCCCCCCTATGGATCGGCTACTTCACTCAAGGGTAAACGGCCGTTCACTAATGTTAATCCTATGGAAGAATTTTTTTAAAAATACATGGTTCGCATTTCAATATGCTTAAATGATTTTTTTTTTTTTTGCGTCGAATAGCTGAGGTTGATCTCGACCCTTTTTCGATTTTGTGTACAGATGTTTTTCCGTAGTATACTTTGATTTGCGGAATCAGTTTCGTAAATGAAAGTATTCTTGTAAAAAAAAAAAACAACCTCTAAACACAATCGCAAAAGTAAAAATGACTCTTTGTAGAGACCGACCTCAGCTATCCAATGCAAAAAATGTCATTTAAAAATAATGGAATGTGAACGACATATTTAAAAAAATATATCTTTCTTAGAATTTACATTAATGAGCCGGTGTTTTTGCGTGAGCAAAATAGCCCAATATTTATATCGCAGAAGTCGTCCCACTTAATTTGTTATATTGGTCAGGACTGTTTATTTTCTTTATCGTCCGACCCGGCTCAGCAAAAAAACTGTACTAATTCTGCTGACCAGGCTGGTTTCAAAGTTTGAATTCATTTTGTCTGGTCGAGTCAGGTACGGCCTCTATTTTAGGGGCCGAGTTTATAGAGTCCGGTACTGAAAAGAAAAAAAAAAGAAAAAGCCTTGCTTTCCAGTGTTTTTATTGTGTATTAGGAGACCCATTCTACAAAAGTTCTATGACTTGATTTGAGATTTCTCTAGTTAGAGACCAGTAATTTCACTGAGTGAGCACTCTGTGAGCAGTTTTGCTTTGCAAGTGGAAGGAAAGGGGGTTTATTAGAAGAAAAGCTCGCGACATCTATACATTCCAGTATCTGGAGGGTAAAGTAATTATTGACGGATGGGCGGAAAATGTAATCATTTTTAAATTGAGAACCGGTGAGACAAACGTTATTCATCCTGCTGATTGTTTAAAAATAAACAAAACAAATAACATTTCTCGGACATCTGCGGTTGAAGGATATTTTTAATTTTTTGGTACCAATTCGAGAGCATGAAACTATTGATCAAAGGTGGGAAATGGCGTCATAAAATATCGGTTTGACCAAAAAAAAAAAAAAAAAAATGCCATAAGACATTGCTGTAAAAGAAAAAAAAAAATCACCATATCCGCCGCCGTGGCGTAAGAGATAGTTAGAATATTTTATACTTTTATTAGCGTTAGAATATTTTATACTTTCAAACTCGTATGAGGCCCATACGCCCGAAAATACGGTAAGTCCTTATTGATTATTTTTTAATGAAAAAAAATAAGAGTTCTTCTCCATTTTACCCAGAAAAAAAAAAAAAAAAATCTATCAAATCTATCTATATTGTTGCAGCTTAAAACAAAACTTTGATTACAAAAAAATATAAAAAACACTCACCTAAATATTTACTTCAGATAGGGAAAAAGCAACTATTAATCACTATACTTTCAAAATGGTACCAAGATATGTGATTTTTTTTTTACATGTGCAGAACTATAAATATATTATGTTGCTAATTTTAGAAAAAAAAAAAATTAACCTACTGTAGAGAAAATAGGGGTGGCTCAAGTATCCCCACTCTCCCCTACCAGTAAAATCAGGTTTGCAGGTGTTTTCCACCAAGTATGACTTGACAGACCAGTTGCATTTTAATATACAAATCGAGTTTTAACTAACTCTGGAATTTCAGCCATCAATTCGATGACGTGATGGTGTGTGCAGCCAATCCCCCCCCCCCCCCCCCCTACGATATATAAGAGGGCAGTCAATGGTTAAAAGAGCAAAAATATGAATTTTTTATTTTTGGTGTTAAAATTTCAAAAATATCAATATATTGCCATATACTTGGAAGAAAGTATGGTTTCATTTTTCTTATAAAGGTAACCAATGAAAATAATGTACAATCAACATAAAAAAAAAAGCCCATACATTTTAATCACCAAATTGTTCCTGAAAAAAGTAGATATAGCTGTTCGATTTCATATTATGTCTCTTTTAATTTATACAGTGAAATACGTTTAACACGAAAACGCTTAACACAAAATGATATAGCGGTCCGGACAGTATACTATGCAATTTAATACATTTTGTTTCTTTTAACACGAAAAAAATTCGCTTTCGATCTAGTTACTTTGAGTTGAAATTGTTGAATTTTGTGTTAAAAATACTGAATTTTGGCTGAAAATCAGTGAATTTCGTGTTTTTTGTAAATTTGCTTATGTTTTATGAGCACAATGGCTGAGAAATCGGTGTGAAAACAAACTGCCATTTCGCTTCAAAAGAAGATGAAGCTGCTTAATGCAGTTGATGAAAAAGAAGGATGAAAACTGAAATCTGCAAAGAGTTTGGCACTGCCAATTCAACTTTATCAGCAATAATTAAAAACAGGGATACCATTAGGTTAATGTTTGAGCATAGTATGTTTAAGCCAGAGAGAAAACACATGAGAACTGCTAAGCACGAAGGTTTAGAGACAGCAGAGAGACTTTTTTGGTTCAAACAAGCTAGATCTCACACTGCTGAAAAATACACTTAAAAAAAAAAAAAGATACCTGATTCCCCCCCCCCCCCCCCAAAAAAAAAAAAAAAAAAAAATTGTTTTTTACTTGTTTTTTATTCTAATGGGTGCAACTTACTTGTAATTTAACAGGAAATTGATATAAAATTTGACGACGTCGAAAATATTTGTTAGTTTTGTTCTTTTTTTACGAATACTTTTAACACGAAAAGAATTTTCGATCCCTTTAGTTTCGCGTTAAACGTATTTCACTGTATTTAAATAAAAGCTTAGCTGGATATATAGAAAGAAATAGAGAGAAATTGTATAAACTCTGAAATTTTAAATATGAACACCCAATTTTGATGTCACATTAAAATTTTTCTAATAATTGGAATTATTAGAATTGTATCAATGGAAATTCATTCAATGAAGTAGCGTATGAATTATGCAGATTTAAAATTTTGAACCACAAGTGTTAAATTATTTTTAATACTAAGACTAGAAAATATTATTTTTTAAAAGCCCCAAGAACATCATGTTTTTTTTTAAACTTAAAAAAAAAACTATTTTGTATATAAAATTTAGTTTAATAAATTTCTGACTTCTTGATACTGAATCCTGTAGTATTTTTTTTTTTTTTTTAATAAGTGTATAAAGCAAATTGTATCTGTGTACTGTTAGTTGATCTTCAATTTTGTTCTAAATGGAAGAAAAAAATGGGGGGGGGGGAATGTATTTTTAGAATGTTTAAGTTTTCATTTTAAATGCAATATGCTTGTTTCTAATTTATATTATGCTTGAAAATATCAGATATATATAAAAAAATATTGGGTATTTTTTATTATTTTCGAAAATATCATGATATTTACGAACCCTGATTAGAAATGAGTTTTAACATTAGAAGTTCAGAATTAAAATTTGCATAATTCCAAAACTACTTCAGATTCACTTCTTGTTTACTATTCTATGGTGAAATTGTCTGAAAAATCTGTGAAATTATTGTGCTCATATTCATAGTTTTAGAGTTTGGGACAATTTCTGATACTTTTATGTTAGGCAAGTGCAAATCTCACACATATCACTATACCCTCATGCTTATAACAACTTTTATTTTTTGCATGTTTGAACTATAAATAATGCTTTGATGTTGAAATAACATGTTTCAATTTATGGCAATTTTTCTTTGTTGTTGTTTTTATAATGGAATGAGTAAAATGCATATAAATGTATATAATATATGTATTTTAGATTATGTGATTAAAAGGTTTGTATGAATGAAATGAATGCAATATGAATAATACAATATTTTTCAATTTATTATTTACAGCTGGCTAACATAAAAGTACCCAATTTCTTTATTTAGAAGCACCCCTCCCTCCAAGCCTTTTTTTTTTCAAAGTTAAAATGAAAGACATAATCTCTAAACAAAAGGCATTTTTTGTTGTGCTTTTCTATGACACGCTGGTCTTTAAAATATATTTGATTTTTTTTAGGAGGCAGTGACTACAATTACTTTAATGGAATACTTTCCTATAAAATTGATTACATTTAACAAAACAAATCATTTGTTAAATATTAATTACATTATTATTCATATAATCGATACTTTTCTTGGTACAACCTCAATAGAGGATAATTGATTACTGTTTCTTGAACCATATAGCAATTTATGTAAAATTGGACAATCCCATTTTAAATATTTTTGGTAGAAATAAAAATTCTTTTATTTTTAATAATTTGTCTATATTTTATTTTTACATACTTAATTGTATTTATTATTGTTGTTATTTTGCTGCCAAATATTTTTATTATTACGATTGACAATCGTTTCGTCGCACCAACGGTGACATTTTCAAAATCATTCACGACAGAATATATTTTCACATAATTTAAAAACAATAAACACAGTAAACAATGTCACGAGACATGATGCATAATGAAAAACATTACAAACATAAAATTAAACTAAAATTAAATTAGTTATTTGTGAGCGTGGATTAATTTTCATATAATTTAACAAAACTATAACTTGGTAAATAATGACACGAGACAACATGCATATGGAAAAACATTGCAAAACATAAAATAAAAATAAAATTATCATGGCTATTTGCAAGTGTGGATTAATTTTTACTATTGTTACTAAAATTACATAGATAATAACAATAGTAAAAATTAATCCACGCTCGCAAATAGCCAAGATAATTTAATTATGAAATGATCGTCAATCTTAATAAAGATATTTTATCACTTTTTATAGCATTATTTTACTTAATCTGCTTATAAGTGATCATTGTACATGTTTTAATATTTTTAACTAATGAAAAATTGTGATCAGTATTACATATTTTCTACTTTTTACTTTCTTCTATCTTTACAAGAAGAAAGTATTGAATTCATGAAAATTTTCAAATTCCGCTTTTCGACGGATTTACACATTTTAGGGGTCAGAGAACCCGAAAAACATGTTTTTACAAAATGTCTGTTTGTGTGTGACACAAATTTTGTGGGCACTTTAGCTCAAGAACTAATGCACGAAATTTAATAAAAAATTATATTCAGGTAGTCCCTGATGTAAATTGGTGCTGATTAGTTTTTGGTGTAAATCGCTCAACAGGTGACGCTGCTATGCTGCATTTTTCCCGATTTCCACAATAGCTGTATATCAAGAACTAATGCACGGATTTTCATAAATTTCAGGTTCCGTTAGCCCTTGACATGAATGGATGCTGTTTACGTTTTGGTGTAAATCTCCCAACAGGTGGCGCTGCTATGCTGCATTTTAAAGGATTTGCACGATTTCTGCAATAGCTCTATCTCAAGAACTAATGGACACATTTTCATCAAACTTCAGATTCAGTTACTCTTTGATATGAAATGATGCTGACTACGTGTTGGTATAAATCGCCCAATAAGTGGTGCTGCCGTGCTGCATTTTGCTCTATTTCCTCAATAGCTCTATCTCAAGAACTAATGCACAAATTTTCATTAAACTTCAGATTTAAGTATAACTTGATTAATATATCTGCTGATTATGTGTTGGTGTAAATCGCTCAACAGGTGGCGCTGCTATGCTGCATTTGTCATAATTTGCACAATAGCGCTATCTCAAGAACTAATGCACGAAATTTCCTCAAACTTCATATTCAGTTAGATGTTGACATAAGTTGATGATAATTAGGCTCGGGTGTAAATAACCCAATAGGTGGCGCTGCAATGCTGCATTTTGCTGGATTTACACGATTTCAGCGACAGTCGTACCTCGAGAACTAATGCACGGAATTTCATCTTTTTAGAATTCTCATGATGAGCACAGATTGCCATTTAATTTGGCATTGTGATAGCAAATTTTGAAGTATTGACATGTATGAGATAGAAGAAAGTTTTTGATGGCCACAATATACTAGTTATTAATGGCCCTATAAACTATGCCACATAAGTAATCTGCATACATTGAATATTCTCACATATATATCAATAAGTCATGTAGAGCTTTAATTTCTATGTAACATGCTATATCATTTTCAGTATATAGGGACCTGTTTTGAAAAATTTTGGATCCTTTAAAGGACCTTTCACAATTTTCTTTTAATCTTAAAACAGGTTTCTTCACAATATTTCTCAGCTTAAAACAGGATCATTCACAAAATTCTTTGTTTTAAAAATTGATCATTTAACTTAACGTTTCCTTCTCTTAACTGATTCTTTCACAAATTGAACCATTTAAAAATAAAGTCTAATTTGCACAAAATAAATGAACTCATCAAAGAATATATTACTTAACTTTTTTTATATATAAAGGATAGATATACAGGATCCTGAATATAATAATTTCAAATTTACAAAATTATGACTAGAATTCCCCCCACCCCCCCCCACCCCCCCCCCCCAAAAAAAAAAAAAAACGTAACAATTTCACCACAACAGGCAAGAAAAATCTAGACAGACTTAGAATATTGTATCATTTCTTCACATAAGGACATGAGTTTCAAAACTTGCCTTATCTAGAAATTCAAATTTTGAGAAGTCACAAAAAACCTCTAGCTGCATCCGTTGGTTTTCATTGTAAACCAATATTTTCCAATGCCAGAAATACAGGTAAAATTACTTTTTTTGCAGATTGTAGTCTTTGTTTGGTGCAGGTTTATAAATAAAATAGATTGATAGAAAAAACGTGATTTTTTTTTTTTTTTTTTTGGCTAAGGCCAGTTTTGAAACTCATGCCCTCATACAATTTTAAAATAATAATAAAATTTGAGACTATGAAGCATTTTATAATTTTCTATTTCAATTTTAACTTTGTTAACAGATTTTGAATTTGTTGCCATTTTGCTGCACAAGGTACAGTCCTGGAAAAAGGAGTAAAAAATTCTTTGTCTGAAAGTAGTTCATTTTACTAAACTTTTCCACCATGTAATTGATCCTTTTACAAATTGAATCATTTGTAAATAAGATCTAATCTGCCACAGAACAACTGAACTCATAAAGAACATATTACTTAGCTTTTTTATATGTAAAGAATAGATATAGAAGATCCTGACTATAAAGCGTTTCAAATTTCCAAAATTATGAGTAAAATTTTTTCAAATATAAAGAAAACTTTAGAATTTCTGCAAAACAGGACCCTGTGGAAAAAAAATCTAGACACAGCCCTGTAGTAACAATATTGTGTTATTTCTTCATATGAGGTTGTAAGTTTAAAAACTCACCTTATCTAGAAAATAAAATTTTGAGAAGTCACAAAAAACCTCTAACTGCATCCATTGGTTTTCAATGTAAACCAAGATTTTACAATGCCAGAAATACAGAATAAAACTACTTTTTTGCAGATTCTAGTCTTTGGTATAGGTTTACGAATAGAATAGACTGATTTTTTTTTTTAATGATTTTTTTTTTTTTATTGATAAGGCGAGTTTTGAAACTGGTGTCCTCATGTGATTTTAAAATAACAACTTCTTTAATCCGGTATCGTCATGATTCTGGAAAATTCCGGATTACAGAAGTTTTGAAACTAGAATGCATTTAGATAAATAATAATACAATATCTCTCATTAATATGGCAATACAAAAATGCAAGGAACTTGATAATCAAAAACATTGAGGAAAATCAATTCAAAATGCTCAAAAGTATATATATTTTTAAAAATATTATGTAAATTTTATGCAGTGTTGCCATCTGTTGTATATTACAAAAAACAGTAATCATGGGATTTTTTTTATTATGCCTTCTGATTTATAAATACTCATTAAATAATAGGAATAACAAGAATAACAGAGATATGAAAATATTAAAACTATCCTAAAAATAATAAAAAAATATAAGGAGAAATTTAAATAAGGCTTACAATTAATTTAAAAATAACTTTACATTAACATATCTAAAATAGTGATATACATTTCTAATGTTATAAAAAATTAAATATATAACACCTACAAATAGCAAAGTAAGTCACAAATTAAATAATAATAATAATAATAATAAATAATTAAGAATAATTAAGAAATTAATAATTAAGAAATAATAATAATAAATCCGATTTCAGAATGTTTTGACGCCAACTTTGTATCTTTGGAGAAAAAAAAATAGCAAAATTAACATTATTTCAGAATTTTTTACAACTTAATATTAAAAAAGGACATCTATATTAATTACATATGTAATTCAGAAAGTTCTCACAATTTTAAAATTGGATAAAAACAGTAGTAAATTAGATAGTTTTTTCTGAAATTCATTCATATATGTACCATGACGCCATCTAGGATTTTTAATTAAAAATAAAAACGAATAAGCGTGCCACAATGTCCGGATTACAGAAGTTTCTGGATTAGAGGTGTCTGGATTAAAGATATTATACTGTAAACAGATTTTTAATTTCTTTCACTTGGTACAGTCAATAACCAGTTTACCAGTAGTCCTGGTAAAAAAAAAAAAAAAAAAAAGTAATTGCCCTCTACTAACTCTGCTGCAAATCGCTTAAAAATATGACTGATACCAATCAGTTAGTAATAATGTCTACTTATTAGGTAAGAGGTACTTATTAGGTATGTTTTTGTTTTTTGTATATTTTTTTAGTTGGAAAAATCGATTTTCTTTCACATATTTCTATTTTCTGTAGCAGCCATATCCAACCTGTGGCCCGGCGACCTTTTATGTGTGGCCCAAGACACAAATATATGTTTGTGTAAACATATGCACAAACATATGTTTGCGTTCCTCGAGAAAAAAAAAAGTTGAGTATGGCTGCTCTATGGGTAAATATCACAAAATGTGAGATTTTGAAAATAAAAATTTTTGAAAATTTAAATCATTTCAAAGCTTCTGATTTTTTAAAAAAAATGTTAGTTGAACAGCTGCATAAATGAATTTCCATGTAAAATTATTAAAGTTTGAAGAACTTAACCCTTAAATGCATGATTTTTTATTTTGTTTCAAAAAAATTATATATGATTCTCTGAAAGGTTTATTACACAGGAAAAATAATGAAAAAAATCGGAGATACATTTTTCATATATTACGTCAACCTTTTCTTCTTTTGCACATCTGCAATACAAGTAAAAACTACTGTCATGTGGCTGTTTTATGCTAAAATAATGTAAATTAGTAAATAATTTAATAAATATGTCTCCAAATCCCTTATTTTATATAATTATTTATTTTATAAAACTTAACCTTTAACCCTTTAATTCCCATAATAGAATACGTTCAAGAAATTACATAGTTCAGAGAATCTGACTTTACACCTGAAAGTTTCAATGGTTAATTTTGCTTTATTTAAATATGGAATGCCTGTTTTTTAATTAAAGCAAATATTGCTATTTTAATTTTCTGGTGTGAATTAGGTAATGCAAATAAAAAAAATCTAATAAATTCAAAACAGTGTTGTTTGCATATATGCAAAGCTGCTCACTAAAGGGTTAAATTCATTTTTACGTAATTATATGTCATTTTCTTGGCATATGTATGCAATGATAATGACCACGAGGATAATGACAATTTCACTCAAATGTTTTTCACATTTTTATTTTTAGATCTAACATTAATTTTGTTTAAAGGAGCATGTTTCCTCTATAGTACCTCAAATTCAGTGTAATGTTCAGTTTTATTTGTAATTTATTGAAGGCAGGAAAAGGACATAATAAAAGTCTACTCAAGTTTTACAAAGCCTTTAAACACATTATTTTCAAAGAAATATCTAAAAGATCTTGCTGGTGGCAATGATTTTACTACATCTGATTTGAACTATATCAAGAACAAGAAGAATTACTCTGCAACGCAATCTTTATACCTCTTAAAGAACTAAAATGAGCAGACCAGAAAAATGACATTCATTTTCAGTGACAATCATATTTTAACTATGAAAATTTTTTTGTAAAATACAGAACTTGTTACCTTCCTCATATATGTATTATATAAGGTATAATTATTAATTAGAAATAAAAAAAAAAGCTAGAAAAAGAAATTTTTACAGTATAGCAGTGTTAGGTAACTGTGTGTTTAACTGTATATTTTAGTTATACTGTGAGTGGCAACAGTGGATGATGAGATGTAAACATGAGTGATGTCCAGATGCAGCTAGCTGGTCATGTCTTGTGATAGTGTGGTGTAGTTGTGGTTTTCGTATATATACCTCCTGACCAATTTCAAGTGGGGGCAACTGTTCAACCTTTCTATCATAATAGCTTTTAGCTTCCCTTCTTTTTAATAATATCTTATCTGGAATCAAATCCTGAATTTCTGGCTTTAACAATTTCTGAGATATAGGCAAATTAGATTTTGTTCTTCGAGACACCAATCTTTGAACTGGACTTGAATTCATATTAACTGTTGGAATATTTCTCCAATTTAAAATATTCAACCATACATCTTCCTTATTTTTAATAGATTTCTTCATAATATTTTTTAGAATCTTAACTGCTGATTCTGCCTTTCCATTACCCTGATAGGGTGTTGATGTAGATTGTTCAATACTCCACCTCTGTGCAAACTCAGCAAACTCTGAACTTCTGAATGCTTTTCCATTATCAGTAATCAAAACTTTTGGAATACCATGCCTTCTAAAATGTTGTTTGCATCTATTTATCACACTTTCAGATGTGATATTTTGTAACCTATCAACTTCAAAATAATCTGAGTAATGATCCACCAAAATTAAATAATAAGTACCATTTATTTCAAAAATATCAGATGATACTCTCTCCCATGGCAATTCTGGCATTCTGTGTGTCTGCATGGGTTCTTTTTGCAAATAACTTTGGTTCAAGTTACAAATTTCACAACTTTTAATAAAATTTTTTATCTCACTTGACATTCTTGGCCAAAACAATGTGTCTTTTGCTATTCTAATAGTTGCATTTATTCCTAGATGACCCCGATGAACCCTTGAAATCATATCTCGTCTCAAAGACCTTGGAATAAGAATTCGATCATTTTAAAAAATAATTCCATCCTGTATTGTTAGATCTTCTCTAAAAGTCCAATACTCTGTGATTAAGGGCGATATCTCCTCCTTTTCCAACGGCCATCCATCCAGCACCACCTTTTTCAATTCCAAAAGTACTGGATCTTTATTAGTTAGTACTTTTAAATTTTCATATGTCATATCCGATACATTTAAAATTTCTTGTATTTTAATCTCTGAGAGCTCTTTATAAATATTATCTACTTGAAAAATATCTTGCTTCACCTCATCATGTGAAGTTTCTGACAATGCAGCCCTAGAGAGTATATCGGCAACATGCATCTTTTCACCTTTCCTAAACAACACATTCAAATTATATTTTTGTAAACGAAGAAGCATTCTCTGCAGTTGTCTTGGAGCTTTCAGTAGTTCTTTTTTAAAAATAGCCTCCAATGGTTTCCGTTTCCACATTTATTTCACTTCTTCCACTTATAAACTGATGAAATCTTTCACAAGAAAACACAATAGCCAAACACTCTTTCTCTATCTGAGCATAATGCTGTTCAGTTTTATTTAAACTCCTTGAAACGTATGTAATTGGCTGTCCTTCCTGCATTAATGTTGCACCCAATCCAGCTTTGCTTGCATCACATTGAATAGTTATTTCTTTATTTGGGCCATAATAACCAAGAACGGGAGCTCTAATTACTAGATTTTTTATAGCTTCAAATGCATTTTCTTGCTCTTTTGTCCATTCCCATACTTCTGTCCATTCTTTTTAATCAATTTTCTTAATGGTTCACTAATCGATGACAATTTTGGTAAAAATTTACTCATATGTTGTAAAGCCTAAAAAACTCTTAATTTCATGTGCATCTTTTGGTCTTGGCATATTAGTAATGGCCTTTACTTTTTCAGGATCTGGCTTTATACCCTGAGGGGTAAAAATATGTGCCAAGTACTTAATTTCTTTTTTTCTAAGTTTTATTTTATTTTTTATACACATACATATATTTCACATATTAAAGTTCCAGCACCAACAGTTCTTATAATAAAAATCACTGTGGAGTTTTTACAATTCTCCCTGATCTGGTCATTCGAGGACCAGTCACAGGCAATTCACTCTTTTGCAATATAGCCCCAGATCCGGAACTGTCATTGTAGTCACTCTGTTTAGGATTCATCTCAACCTTGTCCAGATGCAGCTGGTCATGTCTTGTGATAGTGTGGTGTAGTTGTGGCATGTTTTTAAATAAAGTTATCTTTTAATGTTGGTCATTCTGGTGATGTGTGGACTCAAACATGGTGTCAGAGGTGGGATAAAGGATTTATTTTTGCTGAATAAATTATATTTTGGACTTAGTTGAACTTTGAAGAATTGCTAGGCCTAACCTCTCTTGAACTTAAGTCTAACATGTCTGAATCTGATTTGAAGATGGCTAATCTAATTCCACCATCACAGCCTGTTGATATGAGTGGAAATGTGTTAGAAAATTGGAATTTCTGTAAAGCAAGTTGCACAAATTATTCTATTGCTACTGGATTAAATGAAAAAGATGAAGCAATAAAAGTTGCTACTTTGCTTTCTGTTATTGGGAAAGAAGTATTTCTTATATATCAGCATTTAGCTATACCTGAGGAAAATAGAAAAAAATCAGATTCAATTATTAAAGCATTATCAGAACATTTTCAGACATATATAAATGAAATTTATGAAAGATCTGTATTTAATGAAGCAGTTCAGGAGCAACATGAATCAATTGAACAATATGTGTGTAGATTGAGAAAATTAGCATCGACATGTAATTTTCAAAATATGTTGGAAGAATTGATTAGAGATAGACTTGTTTTGGGTATTTGTGATAGAAATACAGAAAAAACAACAACTTATAAGTGACCATAAATTAACTTTACAAAAAGCAATAGATATTTGTAAAAGTAATGAAAGTGCAAACAGACATGTGGATAGTTTGACTAATAAAACTGAGGATTTTGAAGATGTTAATAGAGTTAAAAATAAATTAAAAAATGATAGAACAGAATATTATAGGAATGACAGTTATTTTAGATATGAGGCTAGGTGTAAATATTGTGCAGAAAAGCATGAATTTGGAAAGAATAAATGCCCAGCATTTAATAAAACTTGTAAAAACTGTGGAAAGAAAAATCATTTTGCTAAAGCTTGCAAAAATAAGAGTGTAAAAGAATTTCATGAACAGGATTCTAATGAATTACAGGATGAGTTGTGTAGTCAAATGGAAATGATTTTTAAGGTTAATGATTCTAAGAAGTTGATGACATATTTAACATTGGAAGTGGACAGGGTAAAAAAGAAAATTAAGTGTCAGATGGATACTGGTGCAACAGTTAATGTAATGAGTTATAATGACCTTTGTAATTTATGCGAAGATTCAAACCCAAGTCTTAGAAAAAGTAAAACAAAATTAAGATGTTTTGGAGGGAAGATTTTAAAACCGATTGGACAGCTTACTGTTATATGTTGGAGGAATTCAAAGATGTTTCCTTTGGATTTTCAAATTGTTAAATATAGGGAAAATCCACTATTAAGTGCAGAGGCTTGCCAAATGTTAAATTTATTAGAGATTAAGGCTGAAATAAATAAAATTTCTTCGAGTGTGTCATTCAGTCATGAACCATTGCTTACTAAATATAAAGAAATTTTTGAAGGATTGGGTTGTTTGGAAGGTGAATATCATTTACAGACTAAACCAGGCATGCTTCCGGTGAAGCAGTCTCCTCGTAGAATTCCTATTCCACTAAGACAAGAGTTGAAATTGAAATTAGATGATATGGAAAGAAATAAAATTATTTGTAAAGTCATTCATCCAACTGATTGGATTAGCAATTTAGTTTTGGTAAAGACTACAAATAAATTGAGAATATGCTTGGATCCACAGAATTTGAATCAGGCATTAAAGAGATCAGAGTATCCTATTCCAACAATTGAAGAGATTATGCCCTTGTTAACTAATGCTAAAATATTTTCAGTGGTAGACACTAAGGATGGGTTTTGAAATGTTAAATTAAGTTCAGACTGCACAGATTTAACCACTTTTTGGACACCCTTTGGAAGGTATAAATTTTTGTGTCTTCCGTTTGGATTATGCACAGCATCAGAGGAATATCAGAGAAGACTGCATGAAATATTTGAAGGATTGAATGGAATTATCATCATAGCTGATGATATACTTATTGTGGGATGTGGTGCTACTGAGGAGGAAGCTAGGAAAGATCATGATCACAATTTAGAGAGTCTGTTTCAAAGAGCAAGAGAGGCTAATATTAAATTCAATAAAAAAGAAAAGAAAAAGAGAAGTTGTTAGGTAACTGTGTGTTTAACTGTATATTTTAGTTATACTGTGAGTTGCAACAGTAGATGATGAGATGTAAACATGAGTGATGTCCAGATGCAGCTGGTCATGTCTTGTGATAGTGTGGTGTAGTTGTGGAATGTTTTTAAACAAAGTTATCTTTTAATGTTGGTCATTCTGGTGATGTGTGGACTCAAACAGCAGAAAGCCTTTTACTTTGCACACATCACAGTGTGACATGCCAGGAAAATGACAATCTGAAATTTTAAGTCTTTTAATTGCTTTATTTTTGTGTTATTATGTATATGATATCTTTTGAAAATACTTCTAACATTATTTTTTATTAGAATGTAAAAAAGAAAATTGCATTATATAACATTTAATAGAAATTTAATTGTGCGGACTGCAATTTTAGTATTTTGTGATATTGTCCCCTATAGTCTGTAGACTATCCTTGTAAAATGATTTGCCCGAATTCGAAGTTGTTTCGTAGTTACTGTGTGCTTTAGTCTATATTTCTGTAGGCTTACATTGTTCTGGAGCACTGTAAATGCATTTTATGCAAAATTATTGTTTTTAAAAACTGGTCAGGATCAGAACGCAAAAACTATTAAACAAATCTTGGTAATTTATTTTTTTAAATTAAAGGTAATATAATTAGACAAATTTCAGACATTTTTAAGAAAACTAAATATTTTTAGAATCACGTCAAAGTGTGAAAAAAAGGGGTAAGAAATAAGACCTTTTTTTAACAATATCTACCAGTTTGATAAAGTTTTTTTTCCCCTCAAAGTGCTTGAAAATATGATCTACTTTTGTAGTAATCCTTATGGAAAATTGATTGCAAACAATTCTGGTGATCTATCAGATCTGGATACCGCCCAGTTGGATGTGCATGGAAAGCTAGAACAGGGCCGAAACTAAGGGGGAAGGGGGGCAGAGGGGGCATGTGCCCCAGGCGCCAGAGCAAAGGGGCGCCAAATGAAGGATTATACCTTTGGAATGGAGCATTTTTTTCTAATGGACTGATGGCTTCCATTATTATGAAACAGCCATTATAAATGAAGGGTTAGATAAAGATGAAAGAGCGGCTGTAAAAAGTTTAAAATTCTGGTCAGAAAAAAAAATGACTTTTTTTTCCCATTCTGACCAGAAAATCAGAGTTCTAACTTTTTACGGCTGCTCTTTCATCTTCATCTAACCCTTCATTTATAATGGCTGTTTCATAATAATGGAAGCCATCAGTCCATCAGAAGAAAATAACTTGGTTAAAGCTGAAACTCGGATAATTGGGACTCTACTGTATATTTCATTTAAAAAATGATCATTAGAATATTTTTGTTGGTGTTCAGAGGGGAGTCATGACCCCCGTGATCTCCCACTTGGATCCGCCATTGGAGATTACATAGTTCAGTAGTACATATTTTAATTTTTAAAATAAGTTGGGTATTAGAAAATTAGTAAAATTCTCTTTGTAAATATATTTTGCGGAAGAGGGGGGGGGGGGGCGCCAAAATCCATGTTTGCCCCGGGTGCAAAAAAGGCTAGTTTCGGTCCTGAGCTAGAACCTCTACCTACGCAACTCAAACAACAGCATCGATTTTTAGGTGCGTTCGTAATTATATAAATACGTAGCACCTATAGTCGTCGTTCAGTCTGTCTGTCTGTCCGCATATAACAGAGCAAAAACTACCCAACCGAATGTTCTGAAATTTTAAATATATGATTGTTTCAAAATTTTGTCAAACCATTTCAAATTTTATGAAAATCGGATGTATAGTTTAATGACAGGGACAGTCAAAAGTTTTCCATTACATTGCAGCCAATGGGAAAAAATTATTGCAAGTGCATTTTAATGATGTTACAGCCTTCCGAATGCTCTGAAATTTTAAATATATAATTGTTGCAAAATTTTGTCGAGCCATTTCAAATTTTATGAAAATTGGATGCATAGTTTAATTACAGGGACATTCAAAAGTGTTCCGTTACATTACGGGGAATGGGAAAAAAATTATTGCAAGTGCATTTTAATGATGTTACAGACTATGCACTTATGAAGTGCCAAAAAATGTACATTCAGTACAATATGGAGTGCAAAAAATAATTATAAAACTAGTTATAGTACGAACGCACCTCATTTGCCACGTTTGACGAGCATTTTCAAACTTGTTTTATTATAAAATTTTTCATATGTTCTTCAAATAATAACAAATAACATGCAAAAAACCCGGAGCTAAAATCTTTATTCCAATTCTAGAAACAAATTGCTAAAAAACACGTTTTACGGCCTTCTACAGACAAAACCCTTCTCAATACCATAATTAAATTTCACTTAGGGAATTGTGTGTATATAGAAATTGTAACAAACTTTAAAATTTTCAAATAAAATTCAATTTAGACATCATATTTAAATTCTTCAGATAACAATCAACATTCAAATAGTTTAGGAATTATTAAGATTTAATGTTTGAAACTCCTAATTTTGAATTCTTTATAACCCTTTATGTACTGAATTATGCATTCATGAAAATTTTATCTCCTAAAGCACTTTTTATGGATTGTTTAAAGTACATTAGAAGATTTGCATAATCATTTAATAAATTTTAGAAGGATTCATTAAATTTGAATTTATAGGGATTTTGTGCAATATTTATAACCCTCACTCAAATCTTTTATTTTAAATATGTTTCATGGTATTTTGTAGAATTAGAAAATGTACAAATGTAATGTTCTTATGATAGAAGTATAGAAATATTTTCCAATTAAAAAATCTCCCCCCCCCCCCCCCCCAACACCAAAAAAAAGTTGAAAAGATGCAAAGGCAAACGAAATCATCCTTTTAAAAATATTTTTGTTTTGTGCAGCCAATAATGCTTTTGGAACAAGATAAAGTAATGTATCTATAACTCATTCTAAACTGTATTACAACTAATCAATGTGTTAAATGAATTTTATAACATGTTATTTTAATGACACTTATAAGTACTGTCAGTAGATAAAGGGTTAAATCATTGTAAAACAGTTTACAATGCAAGTAGATCTTTAAACATAACTCAAAGACTATTTGGTAGTTTGAAGCTTCTAGAAATTGCTCCTGTTAAATTCAAAAATCACAATTCGTATTTTTTCTCAAAAAATAATTAAAAGAAATTTTATTTTTGAAATAGTTTAAAAAATATATATGAATTGTAATCTATAATTTTTTTAACATAAATTGATTTATAGAAGCTTATGAGAATCCAAAATTACATGTCAGTTCAATTAATTTTTGAGTTTATGCTTAAAAAACTACTTGTATTGCAACGTGTTTTATAAGAATAAAAATGAATTTAACATTAGAAATTCCAAACTTGCATATCTCCTGAAGTACTTGGCCGAAATGTTTCTCATCTGATGTGTTATGTATGATGGCCGATTATCTACACAAGGTTTATAGGCCCCGGGGGGAGGTGAGTTTGAATGCCCTCCATGAAGGTCTCTCTAAAGGTGTTATTACATGAGGAGTCAAAGTCGCTTGAAAGTCCAGGCGTCTAGCGACAAAAGCCGCCTCACGGCTCGTCAGATAGCCTGAAACATACGTATTTTCCAAGCATTTCATTGGCTGTT
Source organism: Maratus speciosus (assembly GCA_963932465.1). Taxonomy (NCBI): domain Eukaryota; kingdom Metazoa; phylum Arthropoda; class Arachnida; order Araneae; family Salticidae; genus Maratus; species Maratus speciosus. The sequence continues at coordinate 14,706,631 of OZ010797.1, forward strand.
CCGAGAAAGGCTTTTCTATTATCAGATTTCCAAGAATTGGGTTGGCTGTTACTGGCGACTCGCCTCGTTTCTGGCATCAAAGACGCTCCAACACAAAAGAATCGCTTGCTTTCGAAGCGACTCCCCTGGAGCCATAGGAATAACATGGAGACGCCTGAAATTTGAAGCGTCTTTGACTCCTCGTGTAATAACACCTTAAGGGAACCTAACCCATAGATACGCAAGGATATCCAATGTTCGAAGAAAACCATGGAAAACTTTGAACAATTAGGCCAGCGGGCGCGATTGGGTTTGAATCCAGCACCTCCCATCTACCAGCTTTGAGAGCAAAACCTCTCGGCCACTGGTGGGGCATTTCTCATTTATTATCAGGCATGAAAGAGTTCCACCTAAAGGAGTAATTCCACCTTTTTAAAAGAAATTTTGTACATTCTCTGAATTGATGCAAAAATACAAAGAAAATGGAGGAAGCATATAAGGATGGGGGGTGGGAGGAAATTTAATAATCAGGCATTTTGTCCACTCAAACGCTTGGAGTTTGTTTCTGAACTGTTGTGCAAAAAAGCCATCAAATAATCCGTCACCTTATATTATAAACATCTGAAAGGTGTCTTTTCAAAGCGATTTTTTTTATATTTTTAAAGACTTTAAAAGGGAAAGGAAGTTTTCATAAGGTTCTTTTTGGAATAGAATATTTTGTCTTATTTATACAACAGTTTGAGTGAAGATCAATTTGATGTACATAGATTTAGCATGGAGATATTTTTTCTTCTGAAAGAAGAGGAAAAAACAACCCAATCATTCAGAATAATAATTATTTTGGAAAATTAATCACTGTACTTCACACAAGTTCATCAGATATATTTGGATTTACACTTTTAACAAACTGTCTTCAATTTTCTTTTTTGATTCAATGAACCTATACATTTGTTAGTTTAAATTTGTTTTTAATATTTTCTAAATTACAAAAAAAGAAAGAAAAAACATATGTACAGTGATGTTTCCTTTTATTGTATGAATAACTGTTAAAACATGTCTAAGTTAGGCACCATTGTATAAACGGAAAAAAATTTCCACCTATTTTCCTGTTTCCCACTTTTATACCTGTATTATCTGAAGATAAAATTTACCTAATAATCGAAATATGATATAAAAATTTGGTGTTATTGAAAATTTTAATGCTTTTTTACATGTAAACGACCCATTAAGTAAAACAAAAGTGTTCCATTTATTAGTAGATGTTATCAATCGATTGCTGCTTGTCACATTTTTCTATTTGGTGATTTGCAACACAGTAGGAAGTCATAAGTTTTTTTTTTTTAAATATATTTTAAGGATTGTATATACTTTACTGCAAATACATATTTATATTATAAAGAGAAAACATTTCTGTGAGTAACTGATGTTATACTGACAGTGGCAACAATCTGATGAATAAACTTCATTTTTTTTTTTACTACAATACTTTTAACTTCTAAATATTGCACAATTTCAATTTTTACATGATTGAATAGAAAAGAAAAAAGTACTTTGAAATACAATTTGTTTAAAAACTTTCTTTCAATTGACATTTTTTTTTTTATGGATTTAAAAATAAGTTTCTAGCACGATTATTTAAAAATGTGCATGTAACCCAATTAGGGACGATTAGACAATTTGCACTTAAAATAGTGTAAATATTACAGTGTTTATTAATGTCTGCATAAAATCCGGTAACTAAATTGTCAAACGAACTTAAACGTCACAAATAAATAAAACAGACATGTGAAAAGGGCCGAAACTAGGGGGGGGGGGGCAGGGGCATGTGCTTGGGTGCCAGAACAGAAGGCAAAGGGGGCACCAAATGAAGAATTTGTTTGTCGATTTTTCTCACGTCTATGTTTAGCATTGTATTGTTAAAATCGTCCTGTCTAGGGTATGTCAAAGCATAGAAGAATATAAGGATGATTCGGCATAAGGATCCTGTATAAAGCGAATTTTTTTCAATTACGTTTTCAAGGTTTCAAAGAACCAATATTTGACAAAGCTAGTTCATTATTACATGTTTTAAATTTTAAAATAAGTCATCTGTTAGAAGCTTAGTAAAATTCTCTTTGTAAATTTATTTTGCGGAAGAGGGGGGGAGGGGCAAAAAAAGAGTAGTGTTGGCTGTGCATGTTAGTACATGTTGATATACGTTAAAACAGACATATAATCAATCTACACATGTAAACACTGAAATAATCAGAATCTCAAAGGTTGCTAGATAAATAATGTAGTGATCTCATCTCACATGATCAGTATAAAGCGAGTTACTAGCTTAGTGTAACTTGCTTCGCCTTTCGCTTGACGCTAACGTCCTCGCCTCTGGATCATGAGATCCATGGTTCGTATCCCATTTGCGCCAATCCGCCACTCTCTCCAAAGTAGTGACCTGGACACTTGCAACCTTCAACAACAATCATCTCCTCTCATAATTAACAGATGGCAGTGCCAAATAAATCCTCTCCAGCAAGTTAAGCCTGTGAAATGCTCACAGCACATAAGCTTGGCATACTGCACATCACTCTGAGTGCATATCGCTCACCAAACATCAACAAGATGTCTTTCTCACTGGGAAGGGAGTGTGTAGCAATCTCATTTCACATGATCAGTATAAAGGAGTTACTAGCTTAGAGTAACTGGCTTGGCCTTTTGCTCGACACTAATGTTCTCACCTCCTGATCATGAGATCCATGGTTCATATCCCATCGGTGCCAATCCACCACTCTCTCCAAAATAACAAACATAAATAATTAAATGTTTCAAGATTAACTGCTGGCATGTAACTAGTACCAAAAAGGTCTTTTATTAGTTTTTATCTGGTAGATGTTGCCACTACAGGCTGATGTTAATTTGATTCAACTGAGGGCAATTCCATTTTGAAGTAAGCCAAAGTAGATAAAAATGAAAGTTGTATAAATTAATAAATAGGCTTCTTTTCTGAAACCCTAGAGCTTATTAAAAAGTTTTAAAAAATTACTTTATGTTAGCATTTTCTGCAAAAAATTGCTTGATATGTAAAGAGCAAAAAAAAAAAAATATAAAGGCACGAGTTTAACCTTATTTCAATCTTTGATACATAAAAAGCTAATAAGCTTAGAACAATAATGGCTGGTTTTTACACTAGCCCAGTGCTTTAACCCATTTTTGGCCAAGGTGCATAAATGCACCATTTCAATAAATATTTTTTTATTAACTCTGTGACGAATATTTTTCACAAATTTTACTTTTCTGCTATTTTTAAGGGTTCTGAAGACATCTATAAAATATCAGTAATTCAATTGGAATAAATACTTTCTGTCGAGAAATTTTCAAAATACGCTAGTTTTATTTAAATTCAAACAGTTATTGACAAATTTGACTTTTTGAAAATGTATAATTATTCCACTTGAGATTAATCATATGTTTTTATAATGGATTAAAGTTGACAGTTCTGTAAATAAAATAATAATAAAACAAATTTCATAGAAAATTATTAATTCTAAATTTAATGGTGTGCCGAATGTATGAAAATGCCGAATGCATTTTATTTCTCAAATATTAATTTTCATGCACAAAACTTTTTTTTTTTTTTTTTTTTTTTTTTGTATTAATGAATATAATTTAAGCATATTTCAGTGAAAATAATACCACATTTTATAAAATTTCTATGCTTGACCTTAAATGGGTTAAGTGAATAAAAGAGGAAACTAAAATAGCTTCATGCATTATTGAATAATAAAATAGATTATTTGAAAATACCATTAAATACTGATACGTTCGTTACTAAATTTACCTAATATTTCACTTCCTGTAATCATTCCTGATTCAATTTAATTCATCTACTCATTTTTGTAAATTTGTTAACAACAGATTGATAAAGTAACTTAAAAAAAAAGAAAATTCTTGTATTAAAGGTTGATTTATGTGGTAATAGATGTACCATACTAAGTAACAGACGTATCCTGTTCAAATCTCTAACTAGATTTTAAAGACATGTAATCAAACTACACATTTGAACACTGAAGTAATCAGAATCTCAAAGGTTGCAAGATAAATAACGAAATGCTTCAGGATTAACGGCTGACCTGCAGCTAATATGTAAGTACCAAAAGGTTTTTTATTCACTTTACCTCATAGACACCACCACTACAAGCTGTGACATTAATTTGATTCAACTTTGTGTTCAATGTTCATCTGGTAGATGCCACCACTGCAGCTTTGATGTTAATTTTATTCAACTCTGTATTCAGTTTTTATCTGGTAGATGCCGCCACTGCAGACTCTGAACCTGTGATTGGTGTAACCTCTTCTTTACTACCTCGGATCTTAACCCATTGTAATAAAACCACGCCAAATAACTAAATTTTGATTAGCAATTTACATTTATGACAGTTTAAGCTTCAAAATAAATCAAACAGATTTTAAGACATAACCTATTTTCATGGCTAAACCATTGGTTGCAAGTGAGGTTTTGGAAAAATGTCGTCAATTCAGCGATTGCGTAAAAGCAAGTAATATTTATCGATGTTAAAATTTTAATTAAGATGTCATAATTTTTTTTATTGTTAAAAATATTATAAGTATTCACTAGGTAACTTTCTTTTGTTTATTTTGTGATTTTTTTAAATTTTAAAAGTAATATTTTATTGAGGTTCACACACGTGAACCTCAGTACTCAATGACTATAAATAGGCTTAAATTCAGGGAATACTGTTATTGTGTTTAGAAATAATAATAAAGCTTATATATTTAATTAACTGAAAATATGTGTGTTTTGTCAACAGAATACACTACAATTTAAGCTAGATTAAGTGGATTTTGTATATATTTTTTTTATTAAATATTATTTAATGCTGATTAAATACTGCAATTTTATTGAAAATACATAGACGCGTTGAAGACCATAGCTAGATATAGGGGTGTTTATAAAGTCCCGGACCCATTTTGATGTTTAATAACTCATAAAATAATAAAGATAGGCCAAAATTAATAACATAAATGGTTAGATAGACTTAAAAAGTTTCATGACCCTTGTCTATGAACTTCCACGTGTGCCCCCTTCGTCACACGGAGAATATCAAGTCGATAGTCAATTTCACACCAGGTAGCGGCAAGCATGTCGGCATCCACAGAGGCTATTGCGGTTGTAATTCTGGCTTTTAAGTCATCAATGTTCGACACTCTCCCCTGTAAACATTGTCCTTTACAAATCCCCAAAGGAAAAAGTCGAGCGGTGTTATATCAGGTGATCTGGGTGGCCAAGGAATTGGACCTCTTCGCCCAATTCATCTTCTTGGAAAATGGTCATTCAAAGAAGTACGAACGATGGTACCCCAATGAGGTGGTGCACCATCTTGTTGCAAAATGACATGTGGCTGAAGCTCTTCTAGTTCTTCTAGGAGGAGAGTGTCGAACATTGATGACTTAAAAGCCAGAATTACAGCCGCAATAGCCTCTGTGGATGCCGACATGCTTGCTGCTACCTGGCGTGAAATTGACTATCGACTTGATATTCTCCGTGCGACGAAGGAGGCACATGTGGAAGTTCATTGACAAGGGTCATGAAACTTTTTGAGTCTATCTAACCATTTATGTTATTAATTTTAATCTATCTTTATTATTTTATGAGTTATTAAACATCAAAATGGGTCCGGGACTTTATAAACACCCTGTATAATGTATTTTTTATTCAAAATAAATAATGGTAATTATTTTTATACAGTTAAATTTGTAAATTATTCTTTCGCATAAATAATACATGGTAATAATAATAAAATATTAAAAGATTTTCTTTGGCCAACTTTTGAATTTACTTTTTTTTATCCCAATTCTATTAATACATATGTACATTTTATTGTTATATATTCATTTTAAACTACATGATGGGAATTCAATAGCTGTTTATTTTTAAGTGTAGAAAAATATTGCCCAATACTGTTAAAATTAATAATTTTCTTCAAAATAAAATTTAACCATCAGTTATGAATATTGAGCTTTTTGAGGAACTAGCTGCACAAAGAAATTTACATTCCATGCCAAATCTAGAGCTCAGGTCAATAAATATTACAGTTTATGATATGATGAAGGTTACAGGCCAGCATATTCTCATGGGTATATCAACCCCCCCCCCCCCCCAAGCCAAATTATATTGATCGCAAGACAATCCAGCAATTTGTTGATACAATGACAAAATAGATTCTTTAAACTAAGGAACTATTTTAATTTTGTTGGTAATTAGGCCCCTCTTTTTAGATTTAATAAGAAAAAATGTTTAAACTTACCTCGATCTAAACATATTTCTTAGGACTAGAAAATGATTCCCTTTCTGGGCAGCGTGATTCCCCACAATATGTACCTTCAAAACCAAGGTCCTCTAGGTAAAAAAATTGTTTTGTTAGTTAGAGATGGATTAGTGTTAGATTTCTGTATGCACATATGTTAGCAATGGCAGTATTTCCTCAGATGATATGCAGGATTTTCGTTTAGGTGGGGTTATTAAATTATTGTGTTAAAGCATGCCCCAATATTTTAACCATATAATTTACACCAATTTTTTACTAGTTTGAAATGTGCAGAATACTTTTTGCAAAATATTTTTTTTTTCAGGAACTATTACGTCAAATAGAATCTGCTACACAAAATTTGAGAGCTGATAAAGAACAGAAAAAAGGAGAGTGGAATAAGGTACTTAGAGATGATGATATTTCCATTTTAAAGTGGAAATATAACAAAACAGTTACTTTTCTTTCAACATGTGTTGAAAGTGAAGCAAGTTATACACGTATGAGATGGTCGAAAGAGGATAAGAAAAAAGTAAAAGTAGCCAGGCAACTGTAGCAAAGGTGTTCAACAGTATCTATGGGTGGTGCAGATCGTTTATCGGTACCTACCATATTATCACTGTACAGCAAAAACAAGCAAATGACCAATGTGTGTTTTTAATTACTGTATATATCTAATGATTTCTAATTGCTGGATACATTACGTAAGAGATAATAAAGCAATGAAGATGAAAATACATGTCATTAATAACTTATAGGATGTATATTGCTACACCTCTAATCAAGTATGAAGGAAGAAATCATATAACTTCCCGTAGACGTAGGCAACAAATAAATTCAAGTTCTAAAAGAAGAAATTCCAAAGAAGCAAAGAAAAGTTAACGTACCTTATAAGGAAATACGTCTTGAAAATGTAGGACATTTACCAAGGTTTATAGACAGCAAAAATATGTCTAAGTTTTCTTAGAAGAATGTAAATGAAAAAGAAGAGTTATGTGTATAAAGTGTAAAGTTTATTTATGCATTTTGAAAAACAAGAATTCAACCAATCAGTGTACATAGAATTCAACACATGCTTGACCCCAAATGAAAGATGTCGCCAAATTGGCCAAAATCATAGGCTTTCAGAATCTGACATGATTCAATCAATAAGAATAAAACCAAATTCTAAATAATACTGTTATAAAATAAAATTTTTATAGATATAATACAATGAGCTTTATTAATGTTTATATTAAAGCTTGATGATTTAAAGAACGATAATTATATAAAAAGCTGAAAGAACACAGCCCACAATCTCGAACTGAATTGCTCGCGAGACCCATCAGCCCCTTGGCTTAACCTCTTTGTTAATTAACAAAAAATATTTTTAGAAAAATGTTGAAATTGGTTTTCCTACTTATTTTGGCTTCAAAATTGATAATAATAAAATAATTTTAAAAATTGATGCACCAGGGAACTACTAAATAGAGGTCCACATATGTGGACCTTGGGACTGAATTGCGTAAAAAGTTCAAAATTTTGGAAAATCATTGTAAACATTTGTTTCTTCTTAAAATTGCGAAAATAATTTTTTTTTAAATATAATTAAATGTTATATCTATTGCTTCAAATGTATTAAATTAATTGAATAGTAATTCTTAAAATTTTTAAATGGCTAATTCCATGAAAACTTGTCATGTCTGTCACACATCTGAAAATCGCTATGCTTGTTGGCCATCGTTATTTTCAAAAAGTTGCTTCGCGTTATTCAATTGATGAGATATCTCCAATAAAATGCCACATTTTTTCCGTTCTAAAATACTGGTAGCAAACAAGCATAGCGATTTTCAGCTGTGTGACAGACATGACAAGTTTTCATGGAATTAGCCGGTAACTTACGAAATATTTTTCGTCATGAACTATTGCTGAGAAATGACTGCAAAATTTAAATTTTATTACATTATTTTTTAATTAGTGTGAAAAAATTTAAGACAGTTTTTGAAATCATAAGGGAACTCTTCGCTCACTTGAAAACACATGCTCCATAATGTTAAACCAATGAGAAGGTTATTTTTGAATTTTTTTTAAAAAGGTACTTTCAGTTTTGAAACTGGTTCTGAAAGTGAAGGTATCTTTAAAAAAAAAAAAATCTGCAACCTAAATCAAAAAAGTAAAAAATAGCCATATTAAAGATCGACCTCAGCTATCCTATGTGAAAAAATCGTTTAAAAATATTAAAATTTAAACAAGAAATTCGAAAACAACCTGTCCATTGGTTTAACATTGTGGAGCAGGTATTTTCAAGTGAGTGAAGAGTCCCCTTAATCCTAATGAAGGTCATAGATGCTGGCCAAAATGTTCTTTTTAAGATTATTAATGTTTGTATAAGTTTTTATTATTCATAAATGTTTATGCACCATACAGTAATATTGTAATTTGTTTTTCCCAAAAAGTTTGCAACAACATTTTGATGGTATAGTCGTCAGATAAATGTAATTTATTTGTGAATATAAGAAAATATACTAAATGTAAAAAAATCGATTATAGTTTTCAATTAAAAATGTTTTCCATCTATTTTTTGGTACATTGGATAGTATATAAGCAACATTTTAATTTGGTAGTCCAGGTTGGATTGCTTGGATTTCTTATAACAGCTAAATTAATATCAGCAGAAAGACCGAACTATGCTCAAACAAAATTAGGTTTGCGTTCAACATGCTATAACAATATGGTCTCACTGTATTATTGATATGAGGCGTTTCATTTTATAACAGTATTATTTACAGATTGGTTTAACTCTGATTCTTTGAACCATGTATATTGGCTTCTATTGAGAATGTCTGAAAAATTCCCACAAATTCTGAAACCCAATTTTTTCGCCAAATTTAGTGATACTTTTTCGTTTGGTGCCAAGCATCTGTTGAGAAAGTTTTATGTACCCTGATTGGCTGAATTCTGTTTTTGAGAATGTTCTATGGATTCTGATTGGTTGAATCATGTACCTCGGCTCCTTAAGGGAATTTCTAGGAAATTCTTTCTGATTCTGAAAACCAATTTTTTCGCCAAGTTTGGCAACATTATTTCATTTAGTACCATGCATGTGTTTTGGCATTGGTAAGCTTGAAAATCGATTTTGCTGTCAATATCGCCAATATTTCACCAAATTTGGCAAAATGTAGCCAACTTTAAGACTTTGTTTAGACCAAACTATTCAACAACTTAATAACCAGGCCCTCACTAAGGTGGGAGTGGTAGAGCTTCCCCCCTCAAAAAAAAAGGTTCAGGAATGAAGTTACACTTGGCAAATTTACAAACTTAGTTGGGAATTTCTTTTAAAACTTTAATGAAAACTATAATGCACTTTTTGTTTCTGATAGATATGACAAAAGTTACAAATCTGATTGAAAAATATTACTAAACTTTTTACAAATAAGAACTACTATAATCAATTACATGCAATTAAATAATTGCATTGCATATAATTGAAATTACAACTCTTTTTGCCCAAAATAATTTGTCCAACTCTACATACAGCTTGTTCATCTGAAGTCATGCGAGGTGAATGACAGGAAAAGGTTGCAATTCAAATGACGCCAATTTAGAAAGATTTAGGGAATTATCACTGAGAATTTTTCATATCATAAAAGTACCAAGAATTTTTTCGACTACACTGGGTTTCATAATGCTATGAACCCCTAGTAATTTTGTGATAAAGAAATATCAAACTTTAAATTTATTGAAAATATGAATTATTTTAAAAAATGGTGTTGCAAAATGATATGAACATTGATCGAAATTATCACTAAACGAGCATGGAAACTGTACAGGAATACTGATGGCCACTCCGAGAAGAAGAAACCGAAATATGCAAATTAGTTTAGCATATACTTTGCAGACTAGGAAATTTCCAAAGCTGATCGCAGAGTTAGTTCTAGAAGTACGGGTCGTAAAAGCACTTTAAGTGGTTTTGAGAAAGGGAAAATTGTGGCTTTTAAGAATCAAGGACTTTCAGCCAGAGCTATCGAATAAAAATTGAAAAGATCTCCAGGTGTAATATTAGATATTCATCGATTAAAAGAGGATTATAGTGCAAAGAAGTCTCCGGGCTGTCTGTCAAAGCTGTCCAAAACGAAAAAAAGAGCCATTATAAAAATAATCAGCAATGGGAAAACAACTTTAGGCGAACTTTCGAGAGATCCACAGAAAAGTACCTTGTCCAGAGTAGTCAAGAACTCTAAGATGATGAGGTACAAGACAAGAAACCCTGACCACGTATGACTAAAATGCACCAGCAGAATCGCCCGGATTGGACAAAAGGACGATTTTTCTTATTATTGACATGAACTGCGCAAGAAACCAGAAACGTTTTCAAAACCGCAGCAGGATGGATGTTCACTCATGGTTTAGGCTGCGTTTGGATTTCATGGTAAGATCAACGTTGCGTTTCCCTCTGGCAGAATGAGTGCATCAACCTACCAAGAATCTACTTGAAGAAAATTTGCTGCCATTTGCTGAGGAAACTGGCAGACCTTTCTGGATGTGTCAAAAAAGACAGTGCATCCATCCACACGGCAAACAGCACTGGGGAATGGTTTCTTAATAATGCTATACATGTAATTCCATTGGCCATCTGTTTCTCTTGGTTTAAATCCAATGGAAAATGTTCGGAGCCTACTGGTTAGAGCTGTTTAAGCAAATGGAAAACAATATGCCACAATTTCAGAATTAAAAGCTGCTATCACCTTCCACTGGAATGAAATAAATCAAAATGTATTAAAAAGCTTTGTCCACTCCATGCCTGATCGCGCTTTTATATTAATTAAAAGATCTGGTGCATACACTGGCTATTAATCTATATTTTTGGTTAAAGTTCATATCATTATGAAATACTTAAAAATGGAAAAATGTAGTTTATTTTATGTATAAATCGCTGTTTTAATTGTATTTTGTTATAAAATAAAACGATTCGTTCTATTTCTAATATTGATCAGACTTCAGCTTGTTTTCTAACATTTTCTTCTTTTTTATGCTTGAAAAACCGGGTGTTTATATCATTTTGAAACCCAGTGCATTCAATTTGTTTAATTTAAAGAGGACTCTGCTATCATTTGAGCTATTTTTCTTTTTGAATGTTTTACTATATCTTACTGAGATACTGTTGGATTATTGGGCTATTAGTGATTTATCACTAAATCTTTCTATGTTGGCATCATTTGAATTGCAACCCATTCCTGCCATTCACTTTGCATAGCATCAGAAGAGCAAGCTGTATGTTCCGTTGAAGAAAAGGATATTCATTCTAGAAATGCATTTTGTACGAAAGGACGTGAAATGAAATTATATTTTAGCAATAGATTTCGATAGAGATGCAATATTCATATTTGTCACAATAGAAAGTGCATTTAGCAAAGTCCATGGTTTGAATTCTCTCAATTAAGTCTCTCAGATTCTGTTTCAAAATCAGAGCCATCTGTAGCGATGTGAGACAGGTGTGGCTGCATGGGGCCCCGCACCTAGGAGGGCCTCATACCTTGGGAGGCTTGTGCCAAAAAAAAAAAAAAAAAAATTACAAAATAGCTAAATATTTATTATTCATTTAGTTGAGTTATTTACTTCATAATAAATTTATATCATAAATATGCTTTTATATTATATGTTTAGCGCAAGTTGTAAATGCTAAAAAAAAAAAAAAAAAAATGTGTGACTTATATTCATTCTGTAGGCATTGCTATAAATGTTATTCTCTAGCATAGACAGCAGCAGATTCACAACAAATCTGGACAGGCACATCAACTAAATGTTAATTATTAAGAGGTCAATAAAAAAACTTTACTGAATCCTTCTACTTCACCCCCTCCCCCCAAATAAAAAGAATAATCCTGCATGTGCCCTGTGTATGTCATGAGAGCTGATTCAAAAGATGTTTGCATTGTAGGAGGTAATGTTGTCAATTTAGTGGATTTTTTTAATTGAAAAATACTTACCAGAATTTCCAAATAGTTACCTTCACTTTATTTAATAACAGAATATTCGCCACTCAATAAAGCAAAAATTAATAATCGAAATTCATGGTACACGAATAAAAAGTAACAGCAAAACTGATAACATTGGTGGGAATGGGAGGGGATCAGGTAGTTTAGAAAAGAAGGGCCTCGCAATTTTTTTTTCACTCAGCCTCACTTTTGCTAAGGACAGCTCTGTTCAGTATGGCATAACAAGAAACATTGTTGTACTGTCATCACTTAGAATCATACATGGCTGAATTCATGTGGAAAAGAGGAACTGATGAACCATTTTTAAAACTTCTAAATTTCATTCAAATATTTTGGGCACTTAAATATTGTACGCTTTTATTTTTGTATGTATAATATTAGACACAGTGCTCTCATTATGAGATTAAATGTTTCTAGTTTGTTTTATCTCCCTTATAAACATTTCTGTTATTGACTAAGCCTATTCATTAATACAGCTCATAATGGGAGATTTTGTTATTCTTATTGATATGTTTGTGTTTATGTATTTTATCATGATTATTTTTTAGCTATTTTTTAATTACTTTTTATAAGATATTATAATAGGAATTACGAAACTTTTTATAACTAATCGTAATTATTTTTTGTCAAAATATTTTAATTTATTCATTTTTTCACAGTCATTCATTGCAGTCTTAAAATATTGGCTGTTAAGAGATTGGTGAGAAAAATAAAAGTTGGCAAGATTAAAAAACCTTTGTCAATTACAAATGCTTGGATAACACAGGAGAACAAAAAAATTTTGTAATTTATTTTCTTTTAACATATGTATTAAATTATGGAATTTTTTTTTTTTTTTAATTATATCTTGGTCCGATTGAGAATTTAGCACTGAGAAAAGATTTAGCTAAACCAGTACGATTCAAAATCTTCCTAGTTTAGTGTTATTGTTCTGCATTTTAATTTCTGTAGTTTTGAATTATGGTTAAGTCATGAGTTATTATTTTAAAAATAAGTTCTTACATTTTTTCATGTCATATATGGCTCCTTATAATATTGCAAGATTTTTAAAAATTATAAATTGATAAGTAATGAATAATTAATGTATTATGTATAAATTATTTTAGTTACACACATGCCTGTATTATGTTCTAATAACCTTAAGTTTTAACGAAAGTTAGGCTAATTAAGAAATATATATCCAAGAATATTTTTTGGTTAAGGGTCACTTTTCCTAAACATTTCCTGTTTCTTCCATGTGTTTAAGTTCCAGCATGATTTCTCTTCCTTAAAATATCTTAACAAATGTGACTTATCTAATTATGTTGACCTTTAAAATGACCAATTTTTTATAAAATTCTTGGAGAGCGAGCTCCGGTTTTTGTGACAGGGAAAAGACAGGCCTCTTCTTTAACTAACCTGATTAGTACTTCATAGAATGCACGGTAGAATGAACAACAAATAAACACAGGTTGCTGAAATTTTCTTAAGACGATAGATGGCAGCATGGAAAATTAATAATCGAACATGCATCGAAAAGTTTTTGGCATCACGTCGGGTTCTTCAGAAATTCAATGGGAAACCGCCGTTGAATTGCTCGTCACATAATTTTTAATGCATGTTGTATCACAACTTCCACGTTGTATTTATACTAATTTATCTGTTAAAAATTTTCTATATCTGATTTATTTTATTTTTCTTCTGATTCCCAAAATAACTAGGAAATATAGAAGCTTAAAAATAGTTACCAGTTACTGTGTAGTCGAGCTAGGCCTAACTATCACCATTTCAGCACCATTTCGTTTGAAGGTGATTATTTTGAGGTATGATATTAATGTTTATCTATATAATACATTTTCTTATTACTGTTTTAATGCAAAATTTGTCAATTTTAATCTCTTTTTTGAATTAATTGTAAACTTCCAATAATTAATTAAATTGTTGTATCCATAAAATGTATTTTTATAGTTTCTTTTGTAATCGGTATATATTTTAAAGATATTTCAATGCATAAATTATGTTTCGTTTTTGTTAATATTTTTTTAATTATCTCCTTAAGATGTAAATTATTTTTCATTGCATAATTTTTGCAGAAATACTGATCTGTAATATTCATTTTTTTAATTTTTTTTTTTAAATATTTTGATTACGTTTTATTTTAAACTTTTCATTAAAATCAAACAATTTAAATATTTTATAAAGTGTATAATAATGAGTGTGATGATCATAAACCTATTTTGAAAATAGAAATTCTTAAACTGCCAAGAGATCTCGCAGATAGTGGTCACTTCTTTTGATGCTGTTACATTTTGCAAAATAAAGATAAGTCTGTGGAAGATTTAATTTTATTAATATTAAACTTAGGAACTAAAAGCAGGGTTTGAATCGGTGTGATACTCCCTGTATATTTGACTGAAAAAATGGATTGTCTCTAGTTTAGAGTAGCAAAATCGTTGTTATAGTATCAGAGTTCAATACAGGGTTTTTTCTTGCGACTCATTTTGTGAAAAGTAAAAGTTATTTTTGTGAAACTTATTATTATTTTTTTTGTGTGTGTGAAATAGGGGAGAGTGGTAATGAATGGCCCAATTTTTGGTTTTTAATTTTTGTAATTTTTTCTAATAATTTTTTTTGGCTCAGAATTGGCTCATCAGTTACTTTACTTATTTGGTTATATAAAAAAGTCATAAAAATTAGATTAGAAAATGTCTATAATGAATGATAATTGAAAATAAAAATATAGAAATTTGGCCCATTCATCCCCACCCATGGGGCTGAATGGACCACTAAATGAATTCAATGAAAAAATGTGGAATTAATCTTTTATTCACCAAATATGACAAAATGAATGGTACTTGACATGATATGATCAAAGCATGCTGAAATAGTAAGTAGTAATACACAATGCTTATCAAAATTTACGAACATCAAAAGTAATATTATTAAATCACATAATTGTAGCAGAAAAATGACAAAATAATGAGATTATAAGAAAGAAATAACATAAAATATACATAAAAATAATAGATAAACACATTATGATTTAACGAAATTTATATTTTTCAAAATTAATATTAAACGACATGGTTGTAACAGGGTTGGAACTGCCTATTAATTGACTATTTAGTGTAAATGTTTGGTATTATTTATTCTACCCATCAGATTCAGAATATAAACAATAATTCTAGTTTTATATCAAATTGAAAAATACTGGTAGGTGTGGTCAACAACTGGACAGTTCAACTTAATCATTTATACAATTTAACTTAGGTTTTCTAATAAATAACTAACATTTCTTAGGGTGAAAATGTGCAAATTATTTTTTAGACATCATTATAAACCTATTCTAACTAGACAGTAATTTAATCTAAATCCATTACTGACAGTTATGTTTCATACTAAAGAGAAAATCAGAAAAAAGAAAGAAAAACCATATTTTCATGATCAGGGCAAAGGTGGCCCATTCAGCCCCATCTATACTTCTGGAATATATTCAGGTTTTTTTAGTACATTAAATTCAAATAACATCTAAATACATCCTAAAATTAGTTTATAGATATGCACAGACTTGCTAATACACATATCTGCAATGAAATAATAGATACTTTTTAGCTTATTTATTTTACTGAAAAGGGAAAAAAATTACTTTTCAATTAGATTCTTGACCATCCTACTCTAGTGGGAAAATGGCTTCTCCCAAAGAATGGAAAATTTGATGAGTTTGGTATAACAAATAGCTTCATCTATTGGTGGCATCTAAAATAATTTTATGCAAATACTTTTTCATATTTTGTTAATGGCCCATTCATTACCACTCTCCCCTACTTTGTCAAAATGAAATACAGTTTCTCAAATTCAAACCAAATGTTTATTAATAATAACTTCTTTAAATCCTTCTGCTAAAGTTTTACTTTATGCTGAGTTTATTTTGTTTAAATATTAGGGGAAACTAGGGATACTTGACCCAATTGTCAGTTTTGGATTGTTAATTATTTTTTTATACTACTTATGGGTGTGTAAATGCAGTCTACATATACTTAATGAAGTATTACACAATATTTATCATTATTATTCCGAAATATTAATTATGAAAGGTAGAAAAATATGAATATTCAAAACTTTCAATTTGGGTCAAGTATCCCAATGTATAAGGATACTTGACCCACCCATTAGGGATAGTTGACCCAAGTCATAGATTTAGGAGTATGATTAAAAATAATAAAAAAAAAACACTTTTACATAAGAACAAAATTAATATTAAGGTTAATAATGTTTTATTTTTGTCAAATAAAATTAATACTTTTAATTGTTAGTAATTAGGCCTAACATTAATGTACCCAATTTAAATTTTTATTGCAGAAAGTTCAAAATATTAGCAGTCTCAATGTTCATTCTGTACCTAAACAAGTTCCAGAATAAGAAAATAACAATTTATTCAACTCCAAATGTAAAGTCATATTTAAACACAAAACTTGTAATTCTATCATTTGTGTCGAAAACTCAGGTGGATGAAGAATAGCTTCTATTTGGTCAGGATCAACTTATGATATATCATTCATTTCAAGCCATTTAAATCAGGTACCATCCATTCTTCTTGCAAACTGAATAGTAAGCCTGTCAGAATTGATTTCAAGAATCTTTCCAACAAATCCTCTTGTATTCCGTTTCCCACAATATTTGACAAGAACTCAGTCATTTGCATATACTATTTATATTATTTACTTATAATACTTATATGTTTATAATATTTAATATTGTAACATTTTTAATTCATAAATAAAACATACTAAATGCATTTGAATAGTACTACTGTAAAATACCGTTAATCCGCCCCCCTAAACACGACGGAAAATCATAAAAAAATCGGACGGGGCGCTTACACGGTATATTAAAATTGTAGTAATGTTATTTATGGGTGGTGGGGTGGGAGATGGTAATGGACGATCGTCGCCAAATATTCATTATTTTAATAAAGTGAGGAAAGAAAAACATTTTGAAAAAAAAAAAATTATATACAACACTAAGACTATAATTAAAAAACACTAAGAAATTGCGTTTGAAAATGTCCTAAAATTATTTCTGTAACTAGTAACATTTTATCCGGTGTCGCCATCTGTTGTAAATTAGGAAGATTAAATAATCGTATTTTTCTTTTAAATCATCATTTCTTTTCTATAAAGGCTAAATAAATAATACAAATCACAAAAATAACAATAATAACATGAAAAATATTGCAAATGAAACTAATTTTTTAAAAAAAGAAGAAATGTGTTATAATGGGAAATTTAAATCAGACTGACCTAGAATTAATTAAAAAAAATAACTATCACTACATTGACTTATTTTAAACAGTGATATATAAAGTAAATATTATGTGTATCACCTTCAGGTATCAAATTAAATCACCAATTCAATACTTAATAATAATAATAATTAAATAATACCAACAAGTCAGATTTCGCGTTATTTTGGCGCCATCAACCATAACTTAAAAGAAAGAAAACCAACACGATATAAAATTAATTCCGAAAGTTACCAAAATTAAAGGCTGTAAATTGTTATTATCACTATTATTTTATATATTTAGTAATAATAATATACAAGGCTAATAATATTAAGAAAAATATTCATTATTCGTATAAATATGAAGTTACGTAGCTGTACAGAGTACCGATCGGTAGTGAAAAGTTTGATGACGTGAATCGAATTTTAATCGAATCGTAAGACGAATAACTGAACTGCATTTATGGCTTCCTCTACGATGATATGAAAAATGTAAGTGCAAACGCCGAAAGTATGTATGTTACTATTTACGTTTGCGATATATTAAAGAATTACTCCTTTTTGAACCGTCGGGGAAAAAAAATTACTCGCAAGATAAAATTTTTGGTATTTATCTTGATGTGCGCACCAAAATTTTTTTTCGGGGAGGGCGATTTCTCGGGATTTCTTGAATTTTCCAATTTGTTTACAAAGTGGGAGGGGGGTGCTTAATCGGGAAGGGCAGATTAACGGGATTTTATGGTACATTACATTTTCTAATTGTGGTAACTTGGCCAAATTATAGAACTAGTTGGCAAATACTGAAATTTGACATGGCAATTCAAGGTCCTTCACCTCCCTCCCTGCCCCCCCCCCCCCAAAAAAAAAATGTCTTAGTGATGGCTCTGTTAATGATTTATTGCTGTATGTGGACGCTCTGTTGATTTGCAAAGGCCTTCATTATCAGTAACATTAAACATTCTTTGGTATATTTTAATCCCAAAAATTTCCTTAATTATAAGCTTGAATTCTGCAGCACTACTATCCAAGGTGTGCAGTGCCCAAACTAGGCTTTTTTAAAAAACCCATAGATCTGGGGTGCTATATGCCATATATAGCATATGTACAGGTTTTACAGGTCATGTGGTCAGACTGAAGTGGAATGCCCATGTTTGTTTCTAAACATGTTCAATACTCATTTTCATTAACCTCTACTCCCTCACCCCCTTCAAATATCAAATGGATGACAAGTTTACTTATAATCTTGCCCAAGTCCAGATGCAACCCCCTCCCCCCGACCGTCATGTAATAGTGCAGTGCACTAACCACTAAATTACCAGGCATACTTTTATTAATGATATAATTAAAAAAAATTGTAAATTTGTTTCCTAAATTTCTAATTTTTTTAGTTACAAAAATACTTAAAATTATTTCTTTTAATCTTTGCAGGTACAACAGCTGTATTGGCTTCATTGAGGCAACTTTGTCTAATGATGAGGGTCTTTGTCAAACATGTCACAGCAACGATAAGTTAAAAGCTGCAGAACAGAGCACGTTGAGCAGGCTGCCCACCCCCCCCCTCCCCGCAAAAAATAACATTGCTAAGCAGAAGAGATACACGCAAAGAAAGAATGCCCATTTACAAAATAAGGTAATTTAAAAAAAAATTAAATTCAAGATGTTTGCAATAAAGTTAATTTTGATGTTTTTATGCAATCATTTTTCTAAACTTAAAATATTATTTGTAGGCATCTCTGCTGAAAGAAAAAATGGCTGAAGCATGACTTTCATGTGTTCAAGGGAAAGACTCTTTTCTAAAGGAAGCTATCATCACCTTGCCTGAGCAACAGCAGGAAGCAGTTCTGTGTTGTGTTGTTGATGCTACGAAACTAAAGAGCCAAAAACCCTACAGATACTCTGCAGCTTGGATATATGAATGTTTGCTTTTGCACATTAAAAGTAGGAAAGCCTATGAGCATATAATTGAGCACAGAATCCTTGTGTTATCAAGTATTTCAACACTGACCAAATATATCAGAAAAATCATCAAGGGTTCATATGGGTTTCAGCTGAGCATCTTTGCGTGTTTGAAAAAAAAAAGCATCAGTCATGGATTTTGCTGAACACAGAGGTAAACACATTTCCTAATTTTGTTTGATTATGTGCACATTGCAAAAATAATAATTGCTTATTTCTCTTTCAATCTATAGGTGTGGTTCTTATTGATGAAATGAAGCTCATTAAAAGTGTTAATTTCGATCGGCAGAGCATGAAAGTTTTAGGGTTTACTGATCTTGGGCGGTTTACCCCTGATAATCAAAAAAATATCTTCATGTTTCGACCATTTCGGGGTAAATGGATAAAAGCATTACCGTATTTTTCGGCCTATAATCCGCGGCGGCGTATAATCCGCAGCCGCAATTTTTAGTGCTTATGAAAAAATTTCATCAGATAATCCGCATCGGCGGATAATACGCCGGACTATACGAGGATTACTCATTGTTTTCAACATTCCAAAGTACTACAAATAAACCACCTCCCTACCCTCATAGCATGACCTCGTTGTGATGTCACTGTGGTCACGTCACATCTGTGACCAAAATGCCACCACTCAGTGATGTCACATTGTGACTGAGATGTGAACTTCTTAGAAAACTTTAAAAAATTGCAAAAATTCTTCAAAACATGTTATTTACTGTAAAATTATATTTTTCTGGCAATTAAAAGAAAATTGTGACGACACTATTATGTCACTGCATGTAACGTATGTCACGTCACATATGTGATAAAAAAACCCACCATATTGTAAGTCACAGTGTGACAAAAATATGAACTTCAAAAATCTTTGAAAATGAAGAGAAATATTTTAAACAGTCCCGAGTTACAGCGACATAAGGAATGAAAATATATTAGTGGATAGCAACTAGTAAATTCTGTCACGAAAGGGGGAAGAGCATAATAAATAAAATGCACGATACAAGCATTAATAAACTAAATTTTCATGTTATATTTTATCAATTTGATGGATTAAGCGGTCTCGCAGACCGCTCACAATAGTTATGCGGCAATTTTTGTCACATCAGTTAAGGGTTAAACAGTATTTTAAACATTCCCAAGTTACAGCGGCATAAGGAATGAAAATATATTAGTGAATAGCAAATAGTAAATTTTGTAACGAAAGGTGGGGGGGGGGGAGGGGACATAATAAATAAAGTGCACGATACAAGCATTAATAAACTAAATTTTCATGCTATATTTTATCCATTTGATAGATTAAGCGGTCTCACAGACCGCTCACAGTAGTTATGCGGCAATTTTTGTCACATCAGTTAAGGGTTAAAGAACATTTTAAACAGACCTGGGTTACAGCGGCATAAGGAATGAAAATATATTAGTGGATAGCAAATAGTAAATTCTATCACAAAATTCGGGGGGGGGGGGGACATAATAAATAAATTGCATGATACAAGCATTAATAAACTAAATTTTCATGCTATATTTTATCAATTTGATATCTAAGACAGTAAAAGTATTCTTTTTTCATGATTTCAATTTTATCTAGCATTGCAATTTAATATAATAATCCTCCACTGATTGTTACACTCTCATATAATTATTGCGCATTTCAGATTCAAATCAGTTGTTTACAAAAACAAATAAATGATAAAAACACACCTGCTCAAATCGTCTGCTTCGCGATATTACCATAGAATACACAAGAGAATACGCGGGAAGTCACTTCACTCCACTGTTTAGAACACCAGCATGCCTACAGCACTTCTTTTAATATAAAAGAAAGACATCTGCCATTTTAGGATATTACAAATATACGGATATTATTGATGAAGCATATATGTAAGTCTTATTTAATTTAAATATTTTGTTCCTGTTTTGTATATATTATAATGATGAGTTAAGTAGTTTTATGTTACACATATAGAAAGAGACTGGTCTGTATTGTTTTCAGAAGGATATTTTTATTCGATTCTGTTGTATCTTAATCTGCCATCGCTCGAAAAAAAAAAAAAAAAAAAAAAAAGCTGCGCAGAGACTGATTCATGCCTACATTCATAGTAGAATGAATGTAAATATTAATTTTTAGTCTCTTGAGATTGAAAATGTGTTGAAACAGTGGTGTGGAATTTTTTTCGGCTTTTTAATGTTTTCTAGTTACTAACACTTATAGCATCATTATTATTTTGGAGTTAAATATGAAATTAGAAATTGTTTCAGATTAGAAATTAACATTATGTAATATATGTTTTTTTTCTGTTTGTGATTTTAATCAAACATTTAACTGTAGACACTCAGAATCAGTTATTAAATTTTCTTCGATTGTAAATTCATTTTCTACGTTTTCGATATATGTAATCACTGGAATTAAAAAATTAAATATATTTAAGCATTGAAATAAAGTGTTTTTCATGCCTGTGATAACAAGTTTATAGCTTAAACTGCTTTAGTATATTTTTTAAAAAGTTGGTATGTACTTTCGTAATATAGGACTGAATATTTTTTTAAAGTGATTAATAACTACTTTCTACATTAAAATGTTTTTTAAACAATAAAAATAGTTAATATGCAATCATTTATTTTACGTTTATATGTTCTTTTTAATACTTTTCAACAAAGTTGAAAAGTGTTTATGACTTCGGTTTGTCTGGCCATCTGTCCGCGGTCTAACTCTCACAAATATACTCGGATTGCCTTGAAATTTTTGGATGTTATTGACGTTTACCATAGCACGGTCCCTATTTGTAATGAAGTTTGTAGCGTGTTTAATTCATCTACAGGAACAGTCAAGAGTATTTCGTTACACTACGGCCTACGGGAAAAAATCGTTTCAAATGATTTTTAACGATTTTACACGCTTTCAAACAGAATAAAATTGATATGAATTTATGAAACGCTCTAAAATATTCATTCTGAAGAGTATGTGGTGCAACGAATAGTTATTGTTCATTTACAGGGCTAAAAAGGGGATTCCAATACATTATTATACAGGGATGGAGGGAATTATTTGTGGCGTACTTCAATTATGTTAATCTATTTCATATATAATGAAATTGATATAAGTCGCTGAGGTTTACACACTATACATTATTTCATGATAATACGAAATGTAATAGCATTTACAGGACACACAAAATATTTCCGATACTATATTGTATCCGAAGTTCATTAGGGATGATTGCTGGAAATGCATTTTTAATTATGATATGCGCTTTTATGATTCACTATATTTATGCATAGAGTATGGTATATATAAATGCTATAATTCATATACAGGACTACATAAAAGTATTCGTAAGGGTTACTGGGTATATGTGCAAATTGATTAAATTTAGTTTTTAAATGAGTTATGGATTTTTACGTTGAACTGCATTTAATTTACTAAGAAATGTTTGTAGAATATAGATAAAATGATATACAGGGTCACGTAAAGAATTGAATACATGGCCATCTATAAATTATAATTTCTGGAAATGTGATTTCAGCAGTTTTAAGAGTGTTTGAATTAAATTTTAACTAAGCAGTAGCGCATAATAAACGTTCTAGGTAAACTACAAGATTATACAAAAGTATTCAAGTATGTTTCCATATATTAGTATAAATTGCTGAAAGAGAATTTCAACCTGTTATGCGTTTTCTTGCAAAAATAAATTTTCCCATTATATAATATGTATATCAACTTACAGATCAAATGCAGGGCTGTTCAAAAGAATTAGAAAACATATTTGGCTATGGATGGTAAATGTTGAAATCAGTTTTTGAAATCTTTTATGTGTTTTCTAAAATATTTACTTAGTTATCTTATTTATGTTATTTCCCTAAATTACGATGTCTTGTTAAAGCATTCAGGAAGCGTTGGAAAGTGTTTTATAATCTATGCTTAACGCATGATTTTTCTTAATTGTTTTTTTCTATTTCGCAGATCAGTCTTTTCCTATAAAATATACAAAATCTATTTAGCTCATATTCACAAAATACAATATACACGGGAATAAAAAATTTAAATAAATATGGCTTATCATGTCATGTTTAATAAAGCAATGACTAATCACAACACATTAAAATTTTACACATTCTTAATATCAAGCTTGAACTCAAGATAAAGCTTAAAACTTAATAAAAAAGGATGTCAGTTGATAAGTATTGTTTTTTAAGTGGAAAAATTTTAAATGTTTTAGAAGAATAGGACTCCAAAATAGCGATATTTTGCTAAAAAGTACGGTAAAAAGATAAGAATTTATATTTCAAACAAAACTTTATTTTAAAATTGTGCATTTTAAAATTCATCACAGTGTTTATGGCAAGAACCATCACAGTATTAATACTCAGAATTTTTTCCAGAGAGAAACATTCGGCTTGCATACAATATTTCAAATGAAAATCAAATTTCAAATTATTTGCTTAAAAGGCACAAAGACCAACTTAGTAAAAAAGATTCAATGCCGGGAATCAAACCCCTGCCATCAGTATAGCGCACGGACATTCTACCGACTAAACCACGTGGAACGATACCCAGCCTGGAAAATTTCTTGCTATTACATGTTGGCAAGTCTACAAAAGCAGCACAAGATGGGATATTTATCGTGAGCCACCGACATGGGGCAAACACGAAACTTAATTAAATCCAGCATCGGTTGAAACTATATTAATACTTAGAAATTTTTCCAGAGTGAAACATTCGCCTTGCATACAATATTTCAAATAAAAATCAAATTTAAAATTAAAATTGCCTTTTAAGCATGTAATTTGAAATTTGATTTTCATTCGAAATATTGTATGCAAGGCAAATGGTTCTCTTTGGAAAAAATTCCAAGTATTAATATAGTTTCAATCGATGCTGGATTTAATTAAGTTTCGTATTTGCTCAATGTCGGTGGCTCACGATAAATATTCCATCTTGTGCTGCGTTTGTAGCCTTGCCAACATGTAATAGTGAGAAATTTTCCCGGCTGGGTATCGTTTCATGTGGTTTAGTCGGTAGAATGCCAGTGTGCTATATTGATGGCCCGGGTTCGAGTCCCGGCACGGAATCTTTTTCACTATGTTGGCCTTAGCGCCTTTTAAGCAATTAATTTGAAATCTGTTTTTCATTTAAAATCATCACATTGTTTATGACAAGTTCGTAACAAATGACACATATTTCACAAATTGGTCACAATGTGACTTCAAAGCATTGTCGCTTTCGTCACAGGTTCGTCACAAATCTAATGCCAAAATAGTCACAAATGACACACTTTTCACAAATTAGTCACACCGTGACTTCACAGAGTGGTCACAATGTGACGTCACAAACGACCTCTAAAACGGCCATAACGACTTCGCATTGTAGTCACTGTGACGTCACATCGACGGTCACAAAATCACAGTGTGACTTCACAACGACATCGCTGTGACGTCACCATGCCTTACGGGTATTTATTTAATTGCTCTATTTAAATGTTAATTGTAATAAAATAATTGAAAAAAAAAATTATAAAATAATTACAAGTTAAAAATACAAATACTTTTTTTTTTCAATGAATCTTACATCTAAAACGTAGACTGTCTTGTGAATACAGATAATTCTATAATAATTGCTGTTTTTAAATCATTTTCCGCTTGTATAATAATGTTCAGTTTAATTTCTGTAGTGTTAAATAACAGGTTTTCTGTTGACATTTGACGTCCACCGAAGTGAAGAATACTTTGGGGCCTATAGCTACAACGGCTGTCGCCTCGAATGATCCTTATTATACATAGAAACAACAACAAGTCACAACCATTTTTATTTTCCATTACATATATTATATAAACTACAATGGGACATTCACAATTACATCCATGTCTTACCCAGGGACTCGAACCTGGGCCCTCGGTGTGACAGCAGCCTTCGCTTACTGGCCATGCCATCGGGCGACAGGTTTTCTGTTAGACATTATTTATTATATTGCATTGCAATTTTTGAAAAAGATGAGTTGAGAAATGCTTTGTTCTTCATAAAAACATGTTGCCAAAAATCTAAAAATTATAACATAAAAATCGGAAGCCACTCCCACTAGTAAACGTCATATGTGAACGAATCACGAGCAACTCCGCGAACGGTCGATAGTATGCAATCGAGTGATAGCTGTTTACATTTTTATTTTGACTGGCGGTAGAAACAGGATATCTGGCATGAACTTCTGCTTAAAAATAAATGTCAGCAGTTAATCCGCACTTAAAATTTTTGAGGTTTTTTAACAGATAATCTGCGGATTAGAGGCCGAAAAATATGGTAGCTTGTTTTTTAAGCAAGGGAGCTGCACCTGGCAAAATACTCCATCATTTTCTCATTGAATGCATCATTTTATTAGAAAAAACTGGGCTTTTTATTGATGCAGTTGTAATTGATGGGGCGCAATAGAACAGAAGTATGTGGACTCACTTTGATATAACAGAGACAAATGTGAGTTGTCCACATATTTTTGATTTGAACCGTAAATCATGGTTCTTTTCAGACTTTCCCCATCTGATAAAAAACATGAGAAATTCTATCTCTTCAAACAAGATACTCATGCTAAAACCTTTTCATTGGTAATTACTTCAAGAATATTCTAGTATTGATTTTCTTGGTTTATTATTTTACTTATTTCTTAATTTCAGACCCACCTTGGAGAAATCAGTACAAAGTTTTGGGAAGAAGTTGTGGGGATGGACATTCCCAAAGGTTACCACCTAAAAGCTTGCCATTCCATTTCTATGGATACAATTTATCCACAGAATTATCATAAGATGAATGTTTCCATGGCATTTCGGGTTTGTTTGTTAGTTTATTCATTTAAATATTGAAATTTTAATAAATGCTTATAGTATAATTCGCAATTTATAATTCTTTTAGTTTTTTGGCACAAGTGTTTTATCAGCCATGGAATCTTATACAGATGAACACAGCGCATTAGAACATTGTGAGCCATGCATCTCAATTATTTGTTTGATAAATTCTGGGATAAGAGCAATGCATTTAAGGACCCCTGCTGAATCTTTAAAACTGAATTCCTCTGAGGAAAAGGTAATTCATACATATTTATTTATTTATCTATTTCTATGCAAGTCTGCCAAAAAAGTCATATTACTATTTATAATTATTATTAAATGACCATTTATAATCGTTGTATAAAATATAATTCATTATCCTCTTTTTCAATAAACTTCATTTGGATGTAGAGATTTGCAATTTAAATACTGGTTGCCACATTAGCAATTAGTGGTTGCAAAGGACTTAAATGTGTATCTGTAAAAGAAAAATTGCATTATCCTTATGTTTACATGTATTTAAAAATTTTTAGGATATCAGGAGGCTAGCTACTTGAATTCATAGAAAACTGGGAAAAATTCGCCAAGGAAAACAATTATACTATCATTTCCCAATCCACATGCACTGGACTCAAAGTCACATTGAAGGCCACTTTAGAGCTATCTGCTTTTCTAATAAATGAATGTGGCTATTCATATCTGATGACTTCAAGCAAATCAAGACTCTCTCGATGTCTGAATCAAGACTCTCTTGAAGTTGGTAATATTTATTTTATAAAAATATATGTTTTTTTATTGCTTTCATAATATTTCTAAGAATAATGACTTTTACTGCTGTTGTTATATTTCTTTTTTTCCTGATTATCTAGAGGATTTTTATTATGATGAGACATGCGTGTGAATCTAATGATCCTCGTGATCCTCAAACATTTCTTCAGCTGTATAGACTCATGAGCACATACTCCTTAATTAAAGAGCCTACTTTAGCCACACGAAAAGACCGGTTCGCTAATGCTATTCATGTGAAAGAAATTTATAAAGATATCTCTGTCACATTTCAATATTTTTAGATTTTTTTTTTTTTTTTTTTTCAGAGGCTAGCTGAGGTCCATCTGTATGCAAGACGTTTTCTACTTTTTCAATTTCGTTTACGGGTATTTTTAATCAGGATACTTTCATTTTCAGAACTGGTTCCTAAAATGAAAGCATCCTCTTGAAAGAAAATCGAAAAAGTAAAAAACGGCCTTTTTACAGATCGACTTCAGCTAGCCACTGAAAAAAAAAAAAAAAATCTAAAAATATTGAAATGCGACCGAGATATCTTTATAAATTTCTTCCATAGGAATAGCATTAGCGAACAGGTCTTTTCGTGTGACTGAAGTAGGCTCTTAAACCACCTAAAGTTTCATCTGTTGCTGGCTCCGAAATGTCAAGTACATTGCTTAACATCAGCGATATCAATCCTGGAGATCGATTTTGGTGTGGTCGGATCACTGAAACCGGTCGGAAAGTGCCGCCTTATCGATTATTTGCTATTTTGGTGTAGTAGAGTCGAAATTTCGCCGGTCGGAGTGGGCTGCTTTTTTCCCGAGTGCTTCTAGGCGTTCGAGATCGCAGTGGTAAAGGGTCGGAAAGAATGTTTGCTCTGCTTTGGAGGGTTAAGGTGCTTGTTTAATATAAAAAAATAGAAAGAGGGCATAGTTTTTCAATTACATGGGTTTGTAAATATCATGATTTTTTCAAAAATATAAAAAATATCCGATGTTTTTTTATATTTATCAGATATTTTCAAAATAGTCAACTTATTGATAATTATAAATATTTTCAGACTTAATATAAATTATAAATTAAAATATATTGCAGTTAGCATGAAAACTCAATAAAATATTATTCTAAATGTGTGTTTTTTTCTTTTTGCAGACACGATTTACTTAAAAAAAAAAGCTGTAAGATTTAGTATTAAGAAAATTTTGTTGTATACAACACAATTTGAAATACAAAATAATTTGTTTTAATTACAAAAAAAAAAAAAAAAAAAAAAATGAACATAATTGTAATTTTGTTGCTTTTTCAACCTCATAATCTGTTTTGTATTTTAAACTGAGGTAAACCAAAGCCAGGTTACCAAAACCATACCACGGGGGGAGGAGCAAAAGTCACTATCAGGGCAAAAGTTCTATATCTACAGAACGACACCATTAATGACAGTCGAAAAATTCATTTACACTTGCTTTCACTGAAAATATCAAATTTTGAAATAAAATTTAAAATATCGAAAATATCAAACATCTTGACATTTTGAAATAAATATCGGATATATATCATGGTATATCTCAAGGATAAGCTATTCAATTTCTAAATATACCCATATAAATATAAATACCCACTGATATATATATATATATATATATCACCGAGCCCTGTTAATTACAAAATGCTATTTTCTTACATAAAGCTCTTTTACAGATCCTTTGAAAGTTCTTTGACTCAGAAATCTGTGTATTCTTTTTTTCTTGCAAATAATGTCAACTAATTTACTTACAAATTTAATTCAGACCGAAAAAAAAAAAATGCTTTCAATTTACATGGAAAGGTTCAAAGTTTAAACATGGAAAAATTTCTGAAATAAAAGCATGTATTTCGGCCTTTTAAACAAACCAAAAATTTCGGTAAAAAGACAAGACAGCTCATATTTTTTTTCTGTTTAATATTAAAGCTGTTCTCAAATTAAAACTCCCTATTTTCTGACAAATTCTGAAATAATTTTTATTTGAAAACGCAGAAAATTGCTCGATGTTGTTATTCGGAAACTGCGAAGTCGAATAGCATATACCATTTTTCGATAAAGGCAAAGGATCCTTCAGAAAATGCAGGCAAAGTAGGCATTTTGAACCGAAATTACGAAAGTGACTCCCGATAAAGGTCGTCAAGAGACAACAATTGCTTATAACTCAAGATAATACATTTATATACTTCAAAATTAAAAATAAATAAAAGACGCTTTTCGATTACTAATCACTTCAATTGTCATATCTGTCAATTTCATTCTGTTGTGTTTTAAAATGAGTCTGTGAATGTCCAGGGCCCGGTGAAACAGAGGAGAGGATGAAGGCCTGGTATTCATTCAATGCCCCTTCCTATGCTGTCACAAAAAATTATACGTGTTCTATGTCTTAAAATACAGATATGGATACATAAACACATATTTAGATAAATATATTATTTGTGTTTAATCTTTCCCGACTCCAATAGCACAAAATATGTAGTATAATCTGTACAAGATCGAATTAGATTTTAAATATTAGCTATGTAAAATTTACCCACCAAGTTCGGCACCCCCTAAAATCAAAGAGGTTCAGTGCCACAGCCCAGTTGGAAGGGTTTTTTTTAATCAGCCCTGTGTCTGTGTTCGAAAAATTTCCGTTGTTGAGTGGAGAAAACAATCTTTTTTAGATCCGTTTTACAATAATAATTTAAAAAACACTTTATTATTTGTTTTTACATTTAATGAGTTAATTGATTCTAATTATATTTTTCACAAAGAAATCCGATTTTCAGTGAATTGATAAAGATACAACAATAATTTTTCATTAACATATTTTTTTTTTTTTTTTTAAATAAGTAATAAAACTTATTGATGATCTCTGTAAGTATTTAAAATATTTATAAATAAAATTAAGGTAAAATAAAATTTGAGAGACTTTCCTTAGAATATTTTTACTGTCACAAAATAATTAAATTGTGGTGAATTCATAAATTAATTTAAAAAGGAAGGTGGGAGACATTTAAGTACAAAGCTAAATTAATATACTTATTATATATGCATATATTCTTTAAGCTTATTGTAGATTTGAGATTAAAAACAATTATAAGCAAACCTAGATTCTTTAAAAATAAAGGTAAAACTAAAGTATATTTAAATATTCGGCCCAATTTATATTTTTTTTTCAGTACTGGTGTGATAATTATAATTAATTTAAAATAAAAGTGGTCTAAAGATACAAATAAATAAAAAGTTATTTAATGTTTATTTATTTATTTTTTTTAATCGATTATATATTCGGCTTCAAATATATATGTAGAGTTAAACCTTGGTAAAACCTACAACCCCTCCCCCTTTATTTTTCAAAAATATTTTGAAGTCTGAAAAAAAATCTGTCTATTTCACCATAACATTTACTAATCATTTTCTGATATTAAAATAGAACAAAGTTTCTTTCAAAAAATTGGGTCAATAATAATAACAAATAGTATTTTATGCATAATTAAAAATACAAATGGACATTTTTTTTAACCCAATTTAACCCAAACGTTCTTTTCCTTTCACGTAAATAACAATAACACTGGACAAAGCAAGACATCTGTTTCCCTCTCCCAAACAAATAAAAACACGTG
Organism: Maratus speciosus; assembly: GCA_963932465.1. Classification (NCBI taxonomy): domain Eukaryota; kingdom Metazoa; phylum Arthropoda; class Arachnida; order Araneae; family Salticidae; genus Maratus; species Maratus speciosus. The sequence continues at coordinate 14,737,310 of OZ010797.1, forward strand.
AGCACTTTCATCTGATTGGCTACAACTGTGTCCGATCGCACGCAGGGGGTATTCTGTGTTTCATCCTCCACTGTGGGATAACGAGGGGAGACCAGAATAGCTTATCGCCCGGCGGTCGCTATGAGACGGCGATCCCGTTCCCAATTCGCGGCATTTACTCGATCACACCAGAATACACACCCTGATTCGGAGTCCAAGGATACTTAAAGACCCTTTTAGATGAAATTCCCGACAAAGGAATGTCTGAGGATGTCATACCTGAAGCATTAGAACAGCTTGATGATCACAATTATGACCTTGTAACATCATCTAATTTCATTATAGGATATGTTTCGGGTGTTTAATTTTGTTTAGAATTGGCATTTTTACATAATTTTATCATTTATAACATAGCAATTTTACTGCGGTTATTTTTTTTATTTAGGCTTTTTTACATTTATTAAAATTTTATCTTGATGTTTTATATCTATTTTTATTTAATGTATGCTTACTTTTTATATATTTTAGGCTATGTTGCACGGAGAATTAAGAAATTTTCATCATGCAACAGCTGCAATGATGCTCTCATCATAAGTGAGCTAAATGAAAATGATGAAACAGAAGAAATATACTGGTTCATCAAGTCTAAAAGCAGGGGAAGTCTATTATATCCAAATAAGGAGCTTGTGAAACTTATCACTGTGCTGGAACAAATAATAATGCAAAACATAAGAGAAGATGGTGTCAAAAATCTCCTCTTAATAAGTATTATGAGATATTTGTCTCCTAGCCCAAAGATTAAAGTAACTGGATGTGATGCACACAAGGCATCTTTAACTGAAAGAATAATTAGATTCTTTTTGGTTACAAGAATGCATTTTACTTGCAAACAGTTAAATAAAAATGATAATTCCAGCAGCAAAACAAAGAGATTAAAAAAACAGTCCACATTTTAAATTTCAAACTGCCTTATTTTAATTTTAAACTTTTTTTGTATCCAGTTTTTTCATCTTAATTATAAATCCTTTTCATCAAATGACTCCTGTCTTTTTTACTTTTTGTTGAACTTTGTTTTTACAAACAGTTTGTCTTGTAAATGTTTATTTGAAAGATTTAATTTTTATTGTTTTGCAACTATATTAAATTCAGTTTTCTGTATTAATAGTTTATATTCTAACATGTTATAACATGCTTTATCATTTAATTTTTCTTCATCAGGTTTCTGTTAAATATATTACACAGTTACTCAACATTGAAGGTGTTTAACTAAATATAGAGTAACAGATAATGAAATATTGTTCTGTGCTGAAATGTTGATGCAGATGAAGTTCTGACTTTTTTTGTGTGGGACAAAAAAATTTGATTTCTTACTTATGCATCTATTATCTAAAGTATTATTGTATGTAATCTATTCCATAAGTTTTCTTTTTTTTTTTTACTGCTTTTTGTTGAACTATGTGTTCACAAACAATTTCCTGTATAACAGTTATACTTGAAAAAATTAAATTTTATGGTTTTGCAACTATTTTAAATTCTGTTTTACTGTATTAGTAGTTTATATTTTGACATGTTATATGTAGCTTTTTTATTTTACTAGATATGTCTCAGCTGTTGTTACATGTGGTGTGTTGGTTAAGTTTTCTTTTGATAGTTGTGATATTACTCATGTCAACAAGTGTCATCCATTGATTTTTAGACTTAAAAAGTGTGTTATCCAAATGTTGACCTACAACCCTTAACCCCTTAGTTTTCGTTCCTGGGATATTCACGGGCTGTCTCTTTTACTCAGATTGTTTGATTCCCACCAGTTTTATAAAATAGTGTAATTGGCTTTATTATGGTATCATTTTACCTGTCATTAAATTAGGTGAATATTTCTTTTTCAAAAAAGTGGTGCCAATGATCAATTTTTAAACCGTAATTTAAAGTGACCATTAAGGGGTTAAATGATTCTTTTTTGTTGAACTTTTTGGACGATACCCAGCTTAGCATCTCTCACTCATACATGTTGGTAAGGCTGTAACTGCGGCACAACTTTGGAACAGTCTTCATGAGCACAAATTAAGTGAAAAATTAATTTTAAAAATTATATATGTGTTCAGTTCACCTATGCTGGGTTTATTTGTGTCTCATGTTTCACCACAGGATTATGTGCTCATGAAGACTGTTCCAATTTGTGCTGCAGTTGCAGTCTTATCAACATATATGAGTGAGAGATGCTAAGCTGGGTTAGTGATGGGCGATTTCGATTTTTTTAATCGATACTATGGCCAACTCGATTTAATCGATACTATAAATTTTTTAATCGATGTCTCTAAAGGTCATATCATTTTCATTTTCCTTCAAAAATTTAAGGTTAAGTAGTTGCATGTCCAATCCCAAAACTTTCTTCTGTCTCATAAATGTTAAAACTTCAAAATTCGCTATCACAGTGTCAAATTTAAATAACCTATACCCATCATGAGGATCCAAAAGTATAGGTTCATTGAAATATGTGTATTTAAAAAATATATATAAGAATCCCATTTTCCTAACAAATCATTGAATTTCGGCCCACACCCTCTTAGATGTCCGCAATGGAAAATCCCAGTTCAAAGGGCATAAAAGCGACACCTGCTGGGTAGTATACACCCAAGCCTAATAAGGATCTATTTATACGACAGTGTAACAGAATATGAAGTTTGATTAAATTCCGTGCATTAGTTTTGAGATATGGCTATCATGAATATCATGAAAAAAGCAGTATAGCAACGCAGCCTATTTCATGATTAACACGAAAGACTCAGAAAAAACAACTTACGTCAATAACAGAATATTAAGTTTGATGAAATTCCGTTCATTACTTCTTGAGATGTTATCGCAAACATTGTGTAAACCCTGAAAAACAGTGTTGAATTCAGGGGCTGGTACGGGTGGACCCCCCCCCGGAACATTGAAATGTCCCCTAGGGAGATTTGAGATTTTATGCTTAATGGACGAAAGTCCAATCCTTCCCCCCTCGTAACTCTAGAATGTTCCTCGCCAGAACCATAGAAATCCCCCCCGGAGAAAAATGTCTGAATTCAACACTGTTGATAAAAGCAGCATGGCAGCACAATTTGTTATATCATTTACACAAAAACCTAATCATGGATAACTTATGGCATTGTCTAACAGAATCTTAAGTTTGATGAAATTTCGTTCATTAGTTCTTGAGATATTATCCCTAAAATTGTTTAAATCCTGAAAAACGTGTTGAATTCAGGGGGTGGCCCGGGGGGATGACATTCCTCCCCCCGCAACAAAGCATAAAATCTCAAACTTTCTGGGGGGCATTTGAGTGTTTCGGGGGGAGGAGAATGTCACCCCCCCCCACCCCCCCGGGCCACCCCCTGAGTTCAATAAGTTTTTGTACATTAAAAATTGATGAAATTTCGTTCATTAGTTCTTGAGATATTATCCCTAAAATTATTTAAATCCTGAAAAACGTGTTGAATTCAGGGGACGGCCGGGAGGGTAGCATTCCTCTCCCCCCCCCCCCCCCCCCCCCCCCCGCAGCATTCAAATTCCCCCAGAAAGTTTGAGATTTTATGCTTTTTGTACATTAAAATGTACAAAAGTCCAATCCCCTCCCCCTCTGAACTGTCCCTCCCGGAGAAAAATGTCTGAATTCAACTCTGCTGATAAAATGAGCATAGCAACGCCCCCTGTTGGGCGATTTATACCGAAACCTAATAAGCAGCAATTTATGCCAACGTCTAACTGAATGTGGTTTTATGAAAATCTGTGTATTAGTTCTTGAGCTAGAGCTATTGCGAAACTCGGGAAAAATGCAGCATAGCAGCGCCACCTGCCGGTAGATTTACATCAAAACCTAATCCTCAACAACTTATGTCAACGTCAAACTGAATCTGAAGTTTGGTGAATATTCGTGCATTAGTTCTTGCGATAGCAATCTTGCGGAAATCATGAAAAATGCAGCATAGCAGCGCCACCTGTTGAGCAATTTTCACCAAAAAGTAATCAGCACCAATTTATATGAAGGTCTAACTGAATCTAAAGTTTCAACAGATTCCATGCATTATTTCTTGAAATAGACCGCTCACAATTTTTTTGTCAGAGACAAACAGACAGACAGACAAAAAATTTATAAAAATAGTCAAATCGTATTCCAGACAAGAAGTTCTAACACTATAAATCCTTAGAAACCGGAAGTCGAAAATTTTCACGAAAACAACACTTTATTTTTCTAAAGACAAAAGAAAGCAAGAAAAGATGAACGCATCGATTCTGCCCTTGGATCAGAAACGGTGAATCGATTCAGTTCAGATTCGATGCCGATGTCGATCTTCAGATGCGATCTTCAGAATCGTTACTTTTTTGATTTACTTCAATTCTTTAGATGCAATGTCGAATCATTATATTTTGATTTACTTTCAATTCTTTAGATGCAATGTCGAATCGTTATATTTTGATTTACTTTCAATTCTTTAGATGCAATGTCGAATCGTTATGCTTTGATTTACTTCAATTCAAATCGCATCGCGGTCGATCCACGATTCGGGTTGAATCAATTCTTCCAATTTTGCTGTTTTAGTGCCAGAATTGCTGTAAAATTTTGTATAAGAGCCTTTTTTTACTTTCTAGGTTAAATCAGTGTTGAATGCAGGTATTTTTCTCAGGGAGGGATTTATGCGACTCCGGTCGGGATGGGGGGGGGGGGGGGGGTATTTCAGAGTTTCCCGAATTTTCTTAATTATGGTCCAATTTCAATGGGACCTTTTTTGACATTCTTCCCGAATCATTTGTTTACCAACTAAAAACTGATATTATATCTGCAGCTCTTGGTGAGCACTATTTATGAATGGTAATAACAAATTTCATCTCTTTTCCATTTTAAACTTATCATTCTTGGTTTAAAGCCACGTGACTCAAGGTTCTCTGTTAGTTAAGCCGTATTTTCACCCGTAAGTTTGTCAAAGTGTTTGTGTAAGTTGTATTATAAAAAATTCAGTCGTTTACAACCAAACTTACTGATTTATGATACTTTGAATTTTATGAAATTTCGGAGGTTTCCGAAACTAAAGGATCCCCTGTATGTTATTAATTTTTTTCAAGGGTGTAGGTATGAAAATACGTGCTAAAATGCTTTAAAACCTTTTTTTTTTCAAATAATATATTTAACAATTTAAACAAAGTGATTCCTGAGAATTTTCTACTGTTTTAAAAGGGGACCACATCTTAGAATGTAAGGGGCGTAAAAATTCGAAACTTGGACAGGGCGATGCAAAAAAAAAAAAAAAAAAAAAAAAAAATTCTCCTTTCAGAAATTCAAAAAAATATTATCTTAATTACAAGCTGAGATATTAATTATTATTTCACTAATTGGTTTATTTCTATAAAATGCTTTTTTTTTTAAAGGCAGTCACGTGATTTTTTATAGCAGCATTAACGTTTCTACCGTTTAGCGTGCGGTTCTTTGACGGCGGGCTGAGATAATTACTACTTTTTCAATATCAAAAATTTTATAAGTGTTCATACCACTATTTTCGAATAGTAATTTCACAAATATCTTGAATTCTTGCTTAAGACTACCACCCCCTAGACTAATGTATCTTTGGATAGGTTGTATAAAGGAGTTTCGTTTAGATACACTTTTGTTTTGAATAGACTGCGCTCCCTGGTGGTGGAATATAGAACTAACAGACCGCGATTTCATTTAAAGTAGAAAATATAACAAGGCGAACTGTTCGAAACTTTAAAGATAGTTTATAACACATAAGAAAAGGTTTAAAAAAGAATGGTGTGAAAATTTCGGGAGGAGGGGGGGGGGGGGGGGGAAGGCCGCTAGAATTTTTTTTAAACCTTAGCATTCCTTACCGTTTTAGGTGGGGTTTTTTGACGGTGTTCTGAGATAAATGCTACTTATTAAATATAAAAAAGTCAAAAGTTTAGTTACCACTATTTCCGAATAGTAATTTCGGCAAATAGCTTAAATTTTTGATCAAGATTGCCACACTCTTGAGTAATATATCTACTGATAGGTTGTTTAACGGAGTTTCATTCACAGTTTTGTTAGGAATAGAGTGCGCACCCTGGTGGTGGAATTTGGAACCAACATAACGCGATTTTGTTAAAATTAGGAAATCTAACAATGCGATCTGTTTTAAGCTTTAAGATTGTTTATAATACATGATAAAAAATTATAAAAAAGAATGGCATGCCACATTTCGGGGGGGATAGAGGGGAGGGGCAGAACAAAATTAGAAAATATAACAGGGCGATTTGTTTGAAATTTTAAGATAGTTTATAACACATAATAAAAAATTTTTAAATGATGAATGTCAAAAATTGGTGGGGGGGGTACACCTATACGATGCTGTAGGCAGCAGGAACCCGGTTCGTGGTTTGTTTGCTTCGAGATTTCATATTAGGCGGAACCCGCTAATTACTATCTATAATGTTAAAGATTTCCAAGCAATATACATGTGCGTCCACTATCCTTCTAAGACAGTAAAATTAATTGATTTTTATTTCTTCTGAGAAAACTAAATTTTCACGTCTTGCAGCGACGATTTTTTTTTTTTTAAATAAAAGAACTTTAATAAACTTTGCTAGTTACATTATTAAACTCAAATTGTAAGAATACTAAATCGGTTCTTATGGCAACGTGAATTATGTCCCTGAAAATTTAAATTTTAATTCAGGCTGGAAGAAAATCACAATGATTTAATTACAGGGACAGTCAAAAGTTTTCCGTTACATTACGGCCAATGGAAAAAATTATTTCAAGTGCATTTTAAGGATGTTACAGACTTTCGAACAGAATGCAATTGATATGCGCTTATGAAGTGCACTGTTATAGTACGAGCGCACCACATTTGCCACGTTTGACGCGCAATTTCCAACTTGTATTTAACCGAGACCTTTCTTAAAAAATAAATTTAAATAAAATCTAAATTACAATATTAGTAAAATTACATCTTAAAACTAATAATTTAAAAGTTAAAAACTGTATTATTTGACTCAAAGGTCTGTAATAGCTTACGACTGGGCCCCTGACTTTGTCTACCCTCTAAATGTGAGGTATGGGAGGTGGTCGCTAAGGTTCTGCTGATTCGCTAAGTTTTGAAATTAATATTTTTGAGCTTATCTGTGCGAATCTGTGACTATCGAAATATCGATTCAAGTATCGATTCTAGAATTTGGGAATCGATTCTTATTGTGATCGATTCAGTTTTATACGATGTCGATTTTAATCGATTCCTGAATTTTCCAGAATCGCCCATCACTAAGCTGGGTATCGTCTTCGAAGCTTAAGGGTGTCCTCAAATCCAAAAGGGCAACTTTCTGACGTAAGTTTAAATTTATTTTTGTTTGAAAATGCATGAAACTAGCTGGTATTGTTGTTCAGAAACTGTGTCATTGAGCTATTTTTTCCATTTTTTTGCAAATGCAATAGATCTTTCAGAAAATAGTGTCAAAGTGGACGTCTTAAACCGAATTTCCATGCAAAAGTAGAAAAATCACTCAAGAGTGGGCAAAAAATATGTTTGTCACGTGATCGAAATTGATTATAAATCAATGGGTAATTGATGGATCAAAAAAAGGAAAAAACAGTTCAATTCCAAATCGCTTCCATGGCCAGGCTTTCCAATTTTATATCTTTCCATTAAAAAATTAATTTGTAAATGTGTCAAAACGTTTTGCGCTTGTTCAGCAGAGCAGTTGAGAACAGCCTTAAATGGTAGAGCACTTGGAGCGCCATTCCAAGGGTTCCAGGTTTGATTCTCTGCTTGGACATTTTTCACTCTGTTGGTTCTACGCTTAGTTAGTAATGTGATAAATCATGTATTAAATATTCAATAAAAATATTATTTTGAAATTTTATATTAGTGACATTAAATTATCATAAGTGATCAAATGACTACTTTAATATTTTTATGATGAAACATTTATTGATTTCATTGCCTTATAATTTTTCTCTGTAAACAATTTAAGAATTAAAATTATTTTGAGACTGTTCGTTAGAATTTCATATAATTCATTCATATTTATCCTTCACGATGTATTTGTAACTTTTGATTTATTGTGGTATACTGAAACAGTCAGGTTTCACACACACTTTTGACAAACCTTAGCAATTTGAATCAGTTAAAAGAAACTAAAATCAAATAAAAAAATGTTACCTAAATAGATGCATCCAATTCTTAAAATCATTCTTTAACCCCTATTTTTAATTAAGGTATCATTTGCACTTTAAACTTCATGCAGCTTGGCTAGTGCTAAAAGAAATGTATACCTAAAAAAGGGTGTGTTCAATTGTTATAACAAAGCTACAAATATAGCATGAAAATAAAATTTAAAATAGTTGGGTACACAAAATGGGAGAAATGGAAATTATGAAGATAGATTACTTAGACAACTGATTTACTTTTTGTTACTATTGAACAATGAGATGGGAAAAAAATTGAAGATTTTCAATTTTGTGTACTTGATGATAAAGGGAGACACAAAAAGGAAAGTGGTTATTTCATGGTTTCTGAGTGTGTGTTGTAAGCAGGGGGGGGGGGGGGGACTTTAAATAACACTGTACAACAGTGGTTTTGTCCTAGAACTAAAATGAGTTGATTCTAGTTAATTTTTTGCGCTGATTCCGAATATGCTTTTTGTTTATCTTTAGGTGGTCCAGGTTTTGAGAAATTTGCATATTTAAATTTATGCAAATTTAAGCATTTTTGTGCTATTTTATGCAAATTTTAGATACAATATATGTCACATCTAATTACGTTTTAATAGTTGCCACAGAATTGACATAATGTTTTTCTAGATTAGATATTTATGCTGATTTCAAATCTGCAGTCTGTATTCTTATGTCATGCCTAGTTTTTGAGTAAGATGAATTTCTACTTTTGTACGGCATTAACACAGGTTTGATATAAGATGCTTTTTAGGGGTGTGTAATTCATTGACAAGAAGGCGAACAGGGTCAGATTCATATTAGAGACATAAAAAAATTATATAATAAAAAAAAAAAGTAGTAGAATCTATACAAACTAGTTGAAGTTTATCATAAAAAGCTATTTCTGGCTTTTTTGACCAAAAACTAAAATTTCACTTTTTTCAAAAACTAGACATGATAGAAGAAAACAGATACAAGATTTGAAATCAGCTCAAAAAACTGGTTTTAGAAACATTAGCGTACTCGTGCAGCAGAAATATTTGAACATCAAGAAACATTAGAAAAACATGAAAAATATGCAAATTAGGTACAATATTTCAGAGTCACATGTCAGTATAATCTCAGAAATAACGTTTTTGTGAAGTAAATTAGGCAGTAATCATAACATAAAACAAAAAACCCTATCTGATATTGCTTTATACCTTAAATTTGCAAATAATTGTATAAAATGTACTAAATTTGCTTACATTGAAATATGCAAATATCTCTCAAACTTGACGTGCTGGAGTAAATCTAAAACTAGATTCGGAATCAGCACAAAAAAAAAAACGCATAAAAAAACAACTAATTTCTGTTTTAGGACTCAGCAAATGTTCAAATTTGTTGACCAGTGTAATTATTTACTGCTAGGGTGAAGTAAAAAATCTTGGGTAGAAAAAATTTAAATTTTTTTAATATTTTTGACTTTGTATACTGAGGCGGGAGTCAAAAGAAGGGAGTTTGTTTAGGATGGAGATGGATTTCATTGAAATTTTAGAAAAGTTGAAATCTACCAAAATGCAGAAAATTCTCACTAGAAATGTATGTAAGATTGAACTTAATTCGTCATTCTGTAATGTGATGCATTTGGCACTTATGATAATTCCTTTTCGCACTAAATACAGCATTTTTGTTCAATGGCAATCATTGGTAAGAGCCCTACGTATACAGTATTTTAGTATGTTTTCTTTTTACATTGGATAGATGCTTGTATGTACAGTTATGGTAAAAAAAGAAGTATACCCCCTTGCTAACTGCTGCATATCATTGTATGAAAATGTTCTTGAACATTCTGGGTTTCCTTTAATGTATTATCTTATTTTGCTTGCATTTTAATTAACCATTGATTGAAATATTGGTGTTGTATGAATCTAGCATTCACCTTAAAAATATATGCTAAATGTCTTGCTTGTAAACACTTCTTTGAATTACCTAGCATTTAAAAAATAAGCAGATTTGGTTGATATATGAAATGTTTATTATTTGTAACTTTTACTAGGCATGATATTATACTCAAGGTTTATTTTCTGTCTCAAATTTAACCTGTAATTCCCAATCTCCTTTCGGCCATTTCCCACTTGTATATATCTAAAATCATAATGCTGTCACCCTTCCAGTGATATATAATTCTTATATTAATTTTCCAAAATATGAATCAAAGTGCTTTATCTCAATTTGCTTCTTGTAATGTTTGAAAATATGCAGAAAATTTATGTAATGATAATATTAATACAGTAGACTCCCTCAAATCCGCACAGCTTGGGACCAGAGGTTGTGTGGATTTTAGAATTTTGCGGATTTCTGATCATTGATTTGTTTACATTTTTGAAACATTAATTCGATTGGTAGTTAAGCAAGGGAAATTATAATGAATGCTTACAATAAACTGAAACATTAACCCGGGAGAACTTGCTAGTGAGAATGCCCAATTGCTTTTCTTTTATTTTACATTCATATAATATCTACTTTTTTTGTTTGGCTTAGTACTTTTATTCATAGAATAGGTAAAATAATTGTAAAACATTTTCAAATTTTAAGTAAAATGAAAAATGATTTAAATAAGAGTCTTAAAAAAGTACGACTGTGAGAGAAAATCTCATATAGCGAGTTCTCCCGGGTTAAAATAAGTAAAATATAAAAATAATTTATTAGTTTAAACGTAAGTAATTAAAATAATTATTTAAAATAAAAATTTAGAAAAATATTAAATTATTAGCGATGAAATCGATTCAATTCAATTCCAAAAGTTCTATGCTGCCATCTAGTGGTAAAGCGATCGATCGATACGTCATTATTTGTTCTTAGCTCTTAAAACTTTAGTAACTTTTCTCATTGTTATTTAGAGTCTTGAATGCTTTTCTTATACTGCTTTGTATGTTTAGAAATAAATTTTTCTATAATTAAAAAAAAAAAAAAAAAAATATGCAAACAATAATTTAAAAATAGCATTCCGGTTCATGGATTTTTCCATTTTGAACCCTGGAATTTTTGATATAGATATGCTAATTTATATCAAAATCAAAAGTAATGTAAATTTATTTAGTAATTAATCAGCTGTAATAGTCAAAAGAGAATGATTAACAAAAATTTAGTAAAAAAAAAAAAAACATTGCGGTAGTCGCTGATTTCGGCGCCATCTTGAATTTTGTTCCTGCAACTTAACTGTAGATTTCATTGTTTACATTTGAAAAAATACCCGGATTTAGGGTCGCGGATTTAAGGGAGTCTACTGTATTATGAAATGTAGGTAATTTTTTTTAATTAAAACTGGCTTTATAAATTGACTGTCAGAAATCTTTATAAGAAAAATTAACAAAAAATAGAGTCATGTTAGTCACACAATGTGAATAAGTGTATTGTGATCCTATCTGTTAATGGATTGGTTGCATTTTTTTTCTTATTAAAAAATGTTATATGAAAAATTTGCAGCCAATCCATTAACAGATAGGATCACAATACACTTATTCACATTGTGTGATTAACATAACTGTATTTTTTGTTAATTTTCCTTATAAAGATTTTTGACAGTCAATTTATGAAGCCAGTTTTAATTTTAAAAACTTACCGATGCATTATTACGTTCAAATTACTGTTTAAAAAATGTAAACTAAGCAATGAGCAGAAATCTGCAAAATTCTAAAATCCGCACAATCTCTGGTCCCAAGCTGTGCAGATTTGAGGGAGTGTATTGCATTGTGGATGTATGAAATGTTATAATAATGATAAACTATTACTATGTTAAATACATTAAATTTTTACAGTTCATTAAAAAATTACTCTGCTTCTCCCAAAATACATAAGAATAGAAAAAAAATGAATCCACATTCCCCCATATAATCCCCCCCCCCCAATAAAAAAGAAAAGAAGGGGGGGGGGTGTCAGATGAATTATACGAATAAAATGCTGACTAGAAGAAAAGGATGGACTTCGCACTTCTATATGAAATTCTGTAAATATATAATATATATATATTGAGAGAGGAGGAGGAGGGGAAGATTCTTCTATAATGATCATTTTGCAATTTTTTAAAATTTTAAATCTAAGGTGAATGTTCTGATTTTTAAATGTTTATAGTCGAGTAATTCTTGAAATTATATTTTTCTGTATTTTCTTTTGTTAAAGAAATGTTGATTAATTGTTCTTAAATAAAGATAATGTAAATTTTCTTATATAATCTTTATTTAAATGTACACACATAGACACATAAGCTTTAATTTATCAAAATACCTTTATTAAAGGCAATATAAATACTTCACCTTGTGTTTTGATTTTTTTTTGTGTGGGGGGGGGGGGGGGATTGTCAATAAATTTACTTTACCCTAATGGAACAAGAAGTTATTGACAAGTTTCTTGATTACATGACATGATTCATACTATACACTTGCATTAATTTTGAAAACAGGTAATTCCATTTGTATTCATTTATATTACATTTAATATAAAAATAAAAGTACAATAATCCAACAATATATAACACATTTTCTCTTTCTTCCAGTGCCAGGTATTTGAAAAAAATTTAAGCATTTTCAATCTGTTAAATATATTTATACTACTCCTAACTATACTGTAATTTCATGCTACTCTAAAAGTATAAAATCTCAGCATTAACATGATACTGTCTATATTATTTTTAAAAAAATCTGAGTACAGTAAAACTGAAAATAAAAAAAAATTAGCAATGTCTAGGACTTGTTTTAAGTAACAATTACAATATTTTCTATCTATTTTGTGCTCCTTTTATAATGCAGCTGCGAGAAGAAAAAGAAAAAAGGTTTTACTTATTTGTTTGTCAAATTTATTATGAAATTCATAAACTGAATCCTTGTTTCCACGGGGTTTTAATAAAATGCAAATAAAACATTCCAGCATTTATTTTAGTTTTTTAAAAACAGATAGTATTCGCAAATTTTCAAATTTATTATGAATATTTAACGAATTAAAAAACTGTATCCTTGTTTTCATGTTTTTTATATATATAAAAAAAATATACAAATAAAACATTGCGGTATTTTTTAAAAACTTAATCTATAAAATATTTGCAAAAATTACATGCAAAATCTAGGACACAATTTTTATGTAGATACACCATTGATTACTTTTAATAGCTACGGTAAAATTTAAAAGAAATAATTTTTTCTAGATTTGTCTTGAACAAGAATTAATGTTTGTTTATTTTAAATACAGCTGAAAAAAAGTTAGTTGTTAGATATTTGTAGTTTGTCACATTTATTATGAATATTTAATAAATACATAAACTGAATTCTTGTTTTCATGCTTTTTTGATAAGATAATAAATGCAAACAAGAACATTGCAACATTTATTTTAATTTTTTTAAAAAGTTAATCTACAAAATATTTGCGAAAATTACATGCCGAATTCAGGACACAATTTTATATAGATACTCTTGATTTAAGTATATCTTATTTAAAATCTGAATACAGTCAAATTTAAAAGGGGAAAAAATGTATTCTAAACTTGTCGCCTTAAACAAAAATTAATATTTTTTGTTCCATTTAAATAATACAGCTGATAAAAGGGGTATTATTTTCAGTTTGTAAAAGGTATTATGAATAATTTACAAATTTTAAAATAGTTTGTTTTATGATTTTTATGATAATAATAAAAAAAAAAACATAGTAACATCAGGGAAAAAAAAAGAGACTTTATATTTAAAAAAAAAAAAAAAGGTTCACATTTCTAACTTCAAATGGAGATAATAGATGGCGCTCCGGCCAGTACACGCATCATCAAACTTCGCTCTTGCGGTCAATTCTCAAACACAGCGTTCCAGTAACTGAGGAATTCTAATACCTTGAGTTAGAGGCCTGCACGGGCCGCAATTTCCGGGCCCGGCCTGATTCATAGAAAAAAAATTTCGGCCCGTCCCAGACCGGAAGAAAAGTTAAAAGTTTGGCCCAGTATAACAGCTAAAAGTTCGGTCCGAGTGAATTGCTACAAAACATTGATTTTTACATCGATTTGGTTAAATATTTGACTCTTATGAGGAGCTCTGACCAAAAATATTTATCTTAACTTTTTTTTCATGTTTCTAAACTTTATTTTTATTTAAGTGCCACAGGCTGCGATACTAATTTTTTTTTTAATGAATCACTATTTCTTCTATGTAAATGTTTCAGTTATCATTATTATTGTTAATCCATATTCCATGCATTGAATTGTTAAAAATCTGAAAAATGCTATTCAGTTATTATGATTTTAATAATATTAGTTGGGAAATTTTTGCTGTATATGTATTTTGTATACTTTTAAATAATCTCCTAAGACTCAATTACATAGAAAAGAAAAAAAAAATGCGTTATAGACAAGTTTTCTTCTTAGCAAATTTAAATGTATTATATATTCTTTTCTTACGTATTTGTATAATAATTTTGCATGGATCAACACGATTATCAGTTTTAAAACAGGATTCCGTCATAGGCAGGTTCCTTTTCACACGTTTTACTACTTTTTATTTTAGCTATATTTTAATTAGCGTAGAAATTTACTATTCTGTAAAAAGAGTAAATGTTAATGTTTAATTGTCAGGGGTGGGGAATTTCTAGAAAATCTTACCAGCCGAGGATTTTTTTTACTAGCCAGCAAAATGTTACATGCAGTTGAAAATTGTTATGACAAAATTTACGCAACTGCAAAAATAGTTGATTACTATTACTACAATGCATTTTCATAATTTTTTTTCAATATAAAATTAAGAAATATACACGAGAGGAAAGTTTAATATAGAATAGAACTTAGTAGTACCATGTTTACATCGTAGTAATTTGGAAAGTTGCAAAATATAGCGAATATAGTAAAAAAAATATATAAAGTCGGCATATCTTTATAGTTCGCAATTTTCGATGACAAACCTAAAAATGTACTCACCCTGTCAGAAAATTGACTCGCCAGTGGCATGTAAAATGGTGTATTTCCCCACCCCTGTTAATTGTAGAATAATGACGATTAAAAAATGTATGCATATTTTACAAAAATCTTTGGGCCAGGCTTAATTTTACTGATCTTTGAACGAACAGGTCACGCTGAGACAATGATTTTCATATGGGCTGACTCAAAACTAGGACTGAAAATTTTGGGTCATGAAGATTAGAAAAGAAAGCAGCCCCAGCTCTGTACAGGAAAAATAAGTTAAGCCCGGCCCAATTTTTCCGGAAAAAAGTAAAGCCCCAACCCTGCCCGAGTGCCACAAATGAAAATAGGCCCGTGCAGATATCTACCTTGAGTATTTTCATCACCCGCAGACCCAGGACACAATATAGGAAGAGCACACTTTTTGTTGGATGGAGTGGATTTTCAGAAATAACGCAGAAAATTTGCTCATGTACATGAATCATGTGATCCTTGTTACACGTGCTATAAATACATCACATTGTGAATCAGCAAATCGTTCTTGAAAATATCATGACTATATTAGGGATGCACCGAATATTCGGCCTGCAGATAAACCGAATACCGAATATTCGGGTAGCCAAATAGTAACTGTTATGCTGAATACCGAATATTCAACTGGCCAAATGCTTTTATATCTGAGAGTTTAACGGTATTAAAAAGTTAAATTTTAAATAATATTTAGTTCAGATACTGCCCGGATACTTTCATTTTGATAAACAAGGCGTTTTTTTTATAAATAAAATTTGCACTAAAAAATCTGTGTTTTGAGTTATTATTTAAGAAGAGGGTGGTTTAAAACTTTTTTAATTAACAAAATTTAAATTCCATGCCGCCTTCTGTGAATTCAAACAAATGAATAGAATTTCCTTACATTGAACAAGAAACAACATATATTTCTACTTATCCCATCAAAAATGCAAGTTGTGTCATCAAGCCCTGAGTTTTCATTCAGAACTTTAGCAAAAATGAAGAAATTTTAGCGAGATTTGCATCATATTAATTTGTTTGCATAAAATGTGATGATATCATTGGAAATGACTGAATTTTGACCAGTGATACAGTATAAGTACTGTTAGCTGTATCCTTAATAAAGGAATGTCTAGCTTAGTGCTGATTATAATTGCAATTTCGAGCACTTCTTGCCATCAGGGGCGTAAATCCTGGGGGGGGGGGTACGGGGGGTGCAACAACCCCCTACGAAAATATCAGTCTGAAAATTTCCTGTTTTATCGGAAAAGGTACGTTTAGTCGGAAAAAATGGTATTAACCTATAAAAACTTATAAATTGGAAAAAGGAAAAATCAGTCGGAAAAATTCCCGTTCGATCGGAAAAAAGTAAGTTTAGTCGAAAGAAAATGGCATTAACGTATAAAAACTTATGAATTGGAGAAATGTTTTTGTAGTTTTTAATTAGTAAATAAGAAAAACAAGTTAGAGCAAAGAAAACCTATAAAATGTTATTCTTAGTCGGATTTTTTTCCCTTGTGGTTTTTAATTAGAAAATTAGAAAAAAAAATTTAAAACGAAGAAAACCTATATAAATTTATACTTAGTCGGAAATATTACGGATTTTATTTTTGTGATTAAAACTATTCAAAAAAACTTTGACTTGTCAAATATTGTGAACTCGAAAACCTCGATATGAAGAAACAAAATATACATATTCCAGAAATGTTAATATTATTTGTAACCTTGATATTTTGATCGAAAACTTTGATATTCCGTACTTTTTTCTGTTTCCTTTGACATCGAGATCCAGCTGTATTTATTTAAAGTCGGAAAGTTTTTAGTTTAGTCTGGAAATTTTAAGACATACTGATTGAAGTGAAGAAGCTTCTATTTTTTTTTTTTTTTTTTTTTTTTTTTTTTTAAATCTAACTTTAAATTTAGTTAGAAACGTGTATCACGGAATTTAGGTGATATCCGATGAAAATTCAAAACTGAATTGCAAATATTTAGTACTTTACCCTATCAAAATCTGGATATTTTCCACTCTACACGAATTTTACCTTTAATCGAAAATAATTATGGTTTTATTTTTTCTACTAATTTTGTGTTTTCTTTTTATTTTATTAAAAAAGATGTTATTTTTTTTTTTATCTTTACTTTTTTACGTAATTTTAGATTGATTTAAAAATGTGTTTCAAGAAATTTATATGATACCTGATAAAACTGAAACACCCAAATACTTCGAATTTTTACCTCAAAATAATCTGGATATTTTACAATCTATACGAGTTAACTTCTATCAGAAATAATACTTTCGTTTTCTTTTTCCTTTCTCAATTGTATTCGATTTTTTTTTAATGTTATTATTATTACTGAATTTTGTTTAGTTGGAAAAAACAGGGGTGACAACAAATTTTTACCCTGCTTCTCCTGTATCTCGTTAGAAAGAATTAAGAAATCCCGTATTTTTGGCGCATTTTTGTCTTTAAAATATTCCTCAAGCAAACAGATTTTAATTTTCAGAAGCTGCGGAATAAAAGTATGTCGTTAGAAAGAATTAAGAAATCCCGTATTTTTGGCGCATTTTTGTCTTTAAAATATTCCCCAAGCAAACAGATTTAAATTTTCAGAAGCTGCGGAATAAAAGTATGTCGTTAGAAAGAATTAAGAAATCCCGTATTTTTGTCTTTAAAGTATTCCCCAAGCAAACAGATTTCAATTTTCAGAAGCTGTGGAATTTGTTTCCAAGAACAAAAGTGTCTTTCCCTTAGTTCATCAATGTTATCAAATTCTGTTGACAGCTCCGGTGACAGTTGCATCTAATGAAAGAACTTTTAGCAGGCTAAAATTTATAAAGACTGCTATTAGATCAACTATGGCTGATGACAGATTGGAATCATTGATTATTTTCAGTTACCACAAAGAATTAACAGACAATATAGATCTGTCCACTGTTCTTGAAAAATGTGCTAATCGTGCTATAAAAGTGTGAATTTTGTTACAAAAGCACAAACAAAATTTAATAATTCAAATTGCAATTATACAACAATTATTCAAATATTGTATTATAGTCATTATTATTATTTTATTAATATATTTAGGTGATAATCTTAAATTAAATTTATTCGTACGTAATCCAAGCTTTTCCTTCCTGATGATCACAATGTTTAAAAGGATGTGTTGAAATTACTTATAAACAAGTTTTCATTTGTGATTAATATTAACCTGTTATTGGTATATTTGTAAAGTAAGTTTCTCCAGAAGCAAGACCCATATGTATATACACTCATGTCCAAAATTTTAGCGTATATGACAAAAACGTAGAAAGGGAGTGTTAAATATCTTACGAAGTTATTAAATTTTATAGATGAAATTCACAAGATAATTATGACTTTGCGTATCGTATTGAGATAGTCAAATAATTTTAAAGCGCTGATGTCGATTCTTTTCGAATTATTAATAAATTTATCTAAAAATTAGGGAAGAAAGTCCATGATTAAAATGTATAGGAAAATGCGGATTGGAATCAAAAACTGCTTTGTTACATAGCGATATATCTTGTTACTAACCGTACAAAATTTGATTAACTTTTATTGAAGTACTAAGAAATGGATATAAGTTTTGTTCATTCGAAAATTTTCAATCTTTTAAATTTTGACTTTTTTTTATGTTGTAGACGTAGATCGTACACGGGTAACAGGATTCCTTATGCTTAATTCAGAATTTGAATTTTTATCCGGAGTGGAGTCTATGTGAATAAATATGCCATACACAGAAAAAATAAAATGCATTAAGCCCTTTATTGGTAAAAAAAAAAAAAAAAAAAAAACACGGGCTTCAATCATCCAGTTTCATCAAATTTTGTACATTTAGAAACAAGATATATCGCTATCAAACAAAGCAGTTTAGAGTTCCAAACCGCAATTTTCTACACATATTAATCATAGTACTTCACCACTAATTTTTAGAGATATACATTAATAATTCAAAAGGAATCAACATCAGCGCTTTAAAACCTATTTGACTCTCTCAGTACGCTCAGTCATAATTATCTTGAGACTTTCATCTATCATCTATAAAGTTTAATAATTTCGTAAGATATTTACGATATCCTTTCTTCGTTTTTATCATATATGCTAAACTTTTGGACATGAGTGTGTGTGTATATATATATATTAATTAGTCGGCCTTTTGTTGGCAATAGTACTCGGAAATTTTTCTTCTTGGAGTCGGAAATACATGAGTCTACACCCCCCTACGCGACCAGGGTGGTTTACGCCCCTGCTTGCCATGTTATCATATTTCGCAAAAAAATTCAAGTAATTTTGTTGGCAATACAGTTACAATAACTTCATTATTTTTAAAATAAAAAAAGAGAATTAAAGTTTGACCTGGGGTGAGATATACTGTATTTTTAACTGAATATGTGAATTGCGATCCCGGATTTCTGGTCAAAAAATCGCCTATTATTACACCTGAAAGTTTTTTCTATTTTGTTTAGAAACACCCTATTTGCAAAAAAAAGAAGGAAACAGATTATTTAACAGACAATGCTCAGGAACTTGCATTTGTAAATCATTTATTCCTATGAAGGTCGTCATTGGTGATTAATATTTTTAAGTGACACTTTTAAAGCAGAAATTAAATACAGTAGAACATCGATTATCCGGAGTAATTGGGCCCGACCATCTTTCAGAAAATCGAAATTTTCGGATAATCGAGAATGCTTCAATTTTAAGATTATGGATAAATATATGCGCTATTTCTTATTATGGTAACCAGTGCTTGATAAAAATAAAGCAATAGCAAAATAGAAACAAGAATAAATTACCTGAATTTTAATTTTGAAATTAAGTACCTTTTACATATTTCATTAAAGTTAGAAACAATGTTTTGTTTGTCACAGTTTCGATTGCCTTTGCTTTGAAACTCTATCACGAAGTTTTTAAATGTTGTTAGTTCACGAGTATTACAGTCTTTCTGCTGCTCCAGCAATGGCAAAACCCTTTTTCAAAACATTTAAAAGAAGCTTCAGAATTGCTAATTTGTTCGTTTTCTTCGTGCCAAGGCCGAAACTAGGCTTTTTTGCACCCGGAGCAAACATGGATTTTGGCTCCCCCCTCCCCCTCTTCCGAAAAGTATATTTACACAGAGAATTTTACCAATTTTCTAATAGCCGATTTATTTTAAAATTTAAGATATGTAATACTAAACTACATAATCTACAATGGCGGATCCAAGGGGGAGGTCACGAGGGTCATGACTCCTCTCTGAACACTAGAGATGGGAAATATAGTTACTTTTGGTTAACAGGTTACATCGTTGCACACTTGTACAGGTAACAGGTTCCAACAACCTGTTATTTTTATAACATGTAACTAATCGCTGTGTATGCGGTCGACGGATGTTTTAATTAGAAGGCTGTTTAAACAAAATGTTTAAAATATTTTTTTCACATATAATTCTATTGTTTTCTATTAAGATGAATCAAAATTAGTTTGTAATTAAAAACTTAATTTTTGCAAGACAAAAACTTACCTAATTATTTCATGCATTTTTGACGTTTTCTGACCCTAAAAACGTGTTTTTCCATTTATGGTGATTAAAACATAGAAAATTCATAAAATTCTAAGTATCATAACGCTGTAAGTTTTGACCATAAAAGAATAAATTTTTGCTGTTTTACTTGTTAAAACATGGAAAAGCGTTTTCTAAATCAAACTTATAAGACAGAGGCATTGTATAAAATTTGTAATTTCTTATCTATTTAAAAAGTAATAATTGTAATGTAAATCGACTTTTATGAGATGCAGAACAAAATTTGAAACATTTTTGCAATTGGAACTATACCTTTAAAACTAACGATTTAGGAATTAGTTATTGGTAAACGATAAGAGATACCCTGTATAATAATTAACAGTTTTAACAACACGATTTCTAATACACCCCCCCCCCCCCAAAAAAAAAGAGAATCATGCATACAGCATAGATTATGAAGCACTTTCCAACAAATTCAGAATACCATAACAAAACATCACAACTGACAAAGGTGAAAGATGACGTCTTTAATGAACAATTCGGAAAACGCATAATCCATTTGAAAACACGATTTCTGCCATTACCATGAATAGTCGTTAAAATATCCGTTTTTTATTTTATTTTTTTTTGCAACCCTGTATATGAGTTACAGATATGTATGCATACTACATAGTATGCAAAAAGTTAGTTCAGTTAAACGCATAATACATTTTAAAATTTCCGCTCAGCAATTTCAACCAATAAACGAATGTTGTTGAGAACTGTTGTTCGACCTTGTAATGATCTGGAATTGATACACACCGAGTAATATTTAAAAAATAGTTAAATTTAAACATGCATACCACAATTGAAAACGCTCTTCCAGCAATTATTGTTTTGTGGCTTCAAAAGTTCAATATTTGCTCATTTCTTCTCTATCAAAATACTTTTGTGTGTTCCTGTAAATAAACGACAAGTTCTATGCACACCCTATTCTATAGTAATAACCTTGTAGTAGTACCTCGGTGATTTATATCAATTTCAATATGTTTTAAATACTGTAATATCATTAAAATACACAGCAAGCGATTTTTCCCTACATACCGCAATGTAACGGAACTCTTTTGAGTGGCCCTGTAAACGAACCAAATATGCTATACACACTTCCTTTACAATACCGAACATACCATACTAAACCCAAATAAGATATATCCATTTCATGGCAATGGGACTAATATTTACGCAAGTTAAAGACAGGCGGACAGACAATCTGAATTCATAAAAACTTTTCAACTACATTGGAAAGTATTAAAAAAGAGAAATTTGATCCCCGACTTCATAGCAGCCATATCTATCAACGCATATTCAAAGCTAATTTCACAAGATCACAAAAAATAACATTTATATACTTTTAATCAAATGCAATTCATCCAAACAAATTTCGTTCGTACAAGTATGTTATTCAAATTAATTACGACTGTACTAAAATTAAGTTTTCTCACAAATTATAGGAGGCTATTTTCTTTCTTTTTTTTTCTAGCAAATTAAAACAATGACAAAACAAAAATAACACAAAAACTTTGCCAAAAAACAAAAGTTATAGTATCGAAATACCCCTCGCCCCCACCCCATCCCCTAAAAAAAAAAGCTCCATGAGTACGTAGTAAAAACCCTTTAAATATTCAAATAAACCGCCAACGCAAAACGCTCCATTCCTTCCACAAACATGAAGAGTAAATAAACACTCTTAATCAAATGTCATTTCACTCGGACAAAATTATCCATTCGGATAAATTTATACTTCAGCGTATTTTTTTAATTTAAAAGACTCTTGTATCAATTGTTTCGAAATAAGCAAAAGTTATATTGACTGCAGAAAATTTTAACAGATAAATAATTGCAAAGATGTTCTATTTTCTCTCTTTAATTCAAAAGCTTACCAAGCGATGAAATGATAATTTTATATGTTAAGAACTACATTTACTGATGGCATGATTCAGAATAAATTAATGAATTATCTGTGGTTGGTTTCCAACTGTTTCAGCTGCTTTCAGTTGAAATCAATTGAAGTTTTAATGTACCAGTTTTAAATGCGCTCATCAATTAAAGAATTATAAATTCATGGATTTTAATTGAATGTAGTTAAACAATGTTTTGTTATTTTTGGAAATAGATTTTCTATTCAAAATCGAGAATTAAAATTTTTAAGAGATAAAATTATAAATAAATGTATTTTACTTAAATGTTGCAAAAAGGTACTTTTTATAAATTTAATGAATCTGAACTTCTGTTTCGCTGCATTTTCTTAAAGGTGAGGGGGAATCAATGCTTTTTTCATTTACATAACATATATTGCAAAATTCAACAAAAATCACTCGTTGAAAATTAGAAGCAAGGCAAAAAAAAAAGCACGAAAATATATTTTTAGTTGAAAAGAAATTGCTCAGATCAAAAATTAGACAAAACTTTGCTGAGTTTTATAAGTCAAATTTGACTTTTTGTTATGGAAATGCTAAATGAAGACAATATATATGATTCATGAGTACAAAACATGTTAAGCATGAGCTTTTTTCTTAGAAATTTTCAGATGTTTTCCTGAGTTACTATTTGTGCCAGTGTTTGATTTATGCTCTACTTTGCGCAATCAGAATCGGTGAAAGTATGTGATGACGCTGATGATCCAGCACCAGGCACCAAGCCGACAAAAGCGTTTAATTAGTGCTGCAAGTCATTACTATTCATGCATTAGAGATTGATGAAATGCAAAATAAATTTTTAGCACAACACACCTAACAGAGTTGCTCATAACTAGAGGATGAAGATGGGCCAAACTAGGGGCGCACGTCTGAAAAGAAACGATGAAAGACGTTTTTTGTGAATATTGTTCTATTTTAAAGGCACGAAATTGAATTATTGATTAATGCAAATGAATAAAGACGCTGCCATTTAAAACCATATGTTATTTAATTAACAGGGACTTTTCGGTAACATATTAATTCAATATTAGGTTCCAGCATAGTAACAGGGTTTTTTATCCTAATACTTTAAATAATGACCATCCCTACTGAACACCAACAAAAATATTCTAAAGATTATTTTTAAAATGAAATATACAGTAGAGTCCCGATTATCCAAGTCCTGCTTAACCGAGTTCCCGCTCTAACCGAGTTATTTTCTTCTGATGGACTAATGGCTTCCATTATTATGAAACAGCCATTTATAAATAAAGTGTTAGCAAAAAAAAAAAAAAAAAAAAAAAAAAAAAAAAAAATATGGCCATTTTTTTCCCCATTCTGACCAGAAAATCAGAGTTCTAACTTTCTACGACTGCTCTTTCATCTTC
This sequence comes from Maratus speciosus, assembly GCA_963932465.1. Taxonomy (NCBI): domain Eukaryota; kingdom Metazoa; phylum Arthropoda; class Arachnida; order Araneae; family Salticidae; genus Maratus; species Maratus speciosus. The sequence goes on from OZ010797.1 coordinate 14,761,208, forward strand.
ACCTAACACTTAATTTATAAATGGCTGTTTCATAATAATGGAAACCATCAGTCCATCAGAAGAAAATGATCCATTACAAAGGTGGCATCATCCTTCATTTGGCACACGGGGCACATGCCCCCTCTGCCCCCACTTAGTTTCGGCCCTGCTTCATGCCACTCCGCAGCTTACGGAAGCTCAAGTTAAATTCAAAGGAACTCTCAGAAAGGCTATCGAAAATATTTACATGTACTCGTAGTTCAGAATGGACCGCTTGCACACAAGGAATGTGATAGTTAAAAAAAAAGCTTTGAAAATGGATTTTGCACATAAGGAATGAGACACTAAAAAGCAAAAAGCTTTAAAAATGGATTGCAGTTAACCAAGAGTTTCGGATAAAACAGTATACTACTGTAATATAAAAGAATACTGTTTCATTTAAAAATGATTCTGAATATCTTTTTTTAATTGACAGCTAAAAGTAAAAGTTGTGTAAGGTTTAAAAAAATATTTAAGAGGTTTTTTAAGTATTCGATTTAGCCGAATAGTTTGATATTCGGTCAAACCGAATATTCGGTAGGCCGAATAGTTTGATATTCGGCAGACCGAATATTTTGATATACGCCAAAACCGAATATTCGATAATATGGCCGAAAGACAGAATACCGAATATTCGGTGCATCCCTAGACTATACTATTCCTGGTCTCATCAGTGTTTTTAAAGACAGGTTTTACTGTATATACCATTCTGATAAAATACAAAAAACGCAATAGTATTATATTAAATAGGTAAAATGAATATTATATTAGTTACAATATTAAGTTAAATTAATATGTTACACATTAAGTAATTATGTTATATATTAGGAACGTTCAAAAAGTAACGAGCCGGAGGCCTAGGAACAGAAACTAGTACATGTATTTCAGAAGTACAGGCCTTGGCTGTTGAGGCACTTATCCTACAAGGACTACACAAGGCGGTGAATGGCTGTCTCGTAAAATTCCTGGTGCTGCGATGTGAACCAGTTCCGCACGTACTGCTTGACATCGTCGTCCGATGTGAATCGTTTGCCCCTCAGAGTCTTTTTTTAGGGTACCAAAAATAGCGACGTGTGGACTGCATAGAGGGTGACCAAGAACCTCCCACTTGAATTTCTGCATGAGTGCCGTAATTGTGTTGGGCGTATGAGGCCTTGCATTATCGTGGAGCAGAATGACCCCACGGGTGAGCTTGCCTGGTCGTTTTGATTTGATCGCTTGGCGAAGGGTGGTCAAGGTTTGCGAGTAATGCTGGGCATTCACTGCTGTCCTGTGCTGCAGGAAGTCTATCAGAAGGGAACCGTCTTGGTCAAGGAAGAACTTCAGCATACTTTCCTGCACTTGTATCGATGGCCTTGGATTTTCTTAGTGGTGTTGATCCTCGATGTTTCCATTGGAGACGTTGTCGTTTCGCTTCTGGTTCGAAGTGATGACACTAAGACTCGTCTCCAGTCGCTTACAACTCGAATGAGCGTTGGACGACTGATGCATGCTTCTGCTAGCTTTGTAGTCACGTGACTTGCACTCGTGACCCTCTAGCGGCGGGCATGTGGACTTCCGTGCTCTTGTCGGAAACCCTCTTTGTTACTGGTGACGCAACAATATTACCATTCTGTCACTGGTTTGCATTTCAGACTCCGGCTCGTTTCTTTTTGAACGTCCCTTATACATAGTTTCAAGCTTTAATCTATTTTGTGCATTTTGCTAATTTTGAATTGAAGACGTTTTACCACGGTTTTATATACAAAAGATTTATATTTGAGTTGAAATATTCAGCAGATGTATAAATATTTGCTGTCGATAACTGTATCAAACTAGAATAAACATCTAAGATATTTAGTGTATAGATAAATTCTAAGAATCTTACGATTTTTAAAAAGAAGAAAGTTATATGCACGAAAACAACTTAAAGAGGGAAATAGAATTTTGACAACAAGCAACATATAAAATTAATTTATTAACAGAACAAACACTGAAGTTATTAATTTAAGATCATATTCTTAAGATGTTGATATACAAGGTGGCCATAATTAAACTGACAGTACTTAGTGTGTTCTGTAGCGTGATCTAAGTGAGAGACTGATGCCAAGAAGATTAAACAAGACGAGGGACAACGGATTCCGCGGAAAAAATATTAGTTTGAAAAGGCACCGCTAGGGAAATATGCGGTGCTGTGTAACAGAAAAGAGAGTTTTAAAAAATGCAGAATCAATACTAAAATCGTTAAATGTGCTAAATAAAATGTAATTTTATTTCAGTATTGATTCTGCATTTTTTAAAACTTTCTTTTCTGTTACACAGCGCCACATATTCTCCTAGCGGTGACTTTTGGAACAAATTTTTTTTGTGGAATCCTTCACCCCCCCCCCCCCCGTCTTGTTTAATCTTCTTACAAAGTTTGGCATCATTCTCCCAATTAGATCGCGCTACAGAACACTCTGAGTACTGTTAGTTTAATTATGGCCAGCTTGTATAAGTAAAAATCACGCGATTATGTTAATTTACTTCAAAAAAGTTTTCTAAAACAAAACATTTTTACAACTGTATTCTGCTGAGTGAGAGAGCTGTTATTGCAATCATACCATAACATTGTCAGAGCTATGTAAACTTCTTGTTATAATTGGAAATAGCAGGTGTGATATCAGAATTTTCTTGCTTGATAAAATGAAATTAAAACTTTGTCATGACATGAACACTAATGTAAAAATAAGCTTTTTCATGCCCAAAGGAAAATAGAAATGGATTCAGATATTGATGAATAACTTTCAAACTTATATATTTAGCATTGAAGTACATAGCATATAAAAATAAAAATATGAATATAAAAATCAACCATTACACTCGAGTCATTGTAAAAGTTAAGATTTCTATATTAATCAATAAAAATATTTTAAATTTGGAATTTAATATAAACAGAAAATTTGTTTAGATATACGAGGCTATCATACTTCTAAAAAAATAAAAGATTTTTTTATGTAAATACACTTCTTTAACTTATAGTTCAAAGTGTATTCGTGACAGCAAACACATAAAAAAGAAATGTTACTTTCCAGTATAATGATACATGTGGAAGTTTGTCTTCAGGTGACTTTAGTCTTGACAACATACTTTAAAAATGAAAGGTTTCTAATAGGCATACATTTTTAATTGAGTGTGACGAAATTTTAGGTTGTATCTGAAAGATTTTTCAAACTAAAATGGTCGTTATTTAGCTGAGATGTTATAACGAAATATTTTCTCACATACTCCAAAGAAAGATTTATTTAATCAATATGAATATATAATCGACAGATGCTTCTAAAACATAGTTTATTCCAAGTCTTAAAATAATTAATTTGTATGGATTGCACAAAAGTGTTTATCTAAGTAAGATTTTCTTGAAAATGTTTTATTGCATACCTCACACCTAAAAGGCTTCTCTTCACTATGAACAAAGAAGTGCTTATTTAAATTAGATTTGCTAGAAAATCTTTTATTGCATATCTCACAAATTATAGATCTCACCCCAGTATGGATAAGAAGATGTGTATTTAAATAAGATTTCTGAGAAAATCTTTTGTTACATATATCACATCTGAATGGTTTCTCCCCAGTATGAACATGAATATGAACGTCTAAACTCTTTTTATGAGTAAATCTTTTATCACACAGCTCGCAACTGAATGGTTTCTCCCCAGTATGGACAAGAAGGTGCGAATTTAATCTAGCTTTTCGACAAAACCCTTTATTGCATACCTCACAAATAAAAGGTCTTTCCCCAGTATGAGTGCGATGATGGACATTTAACTGTGATTTATAAGAAAAGCCTTTGTTACATACTTCACAAAAGTATGGCTTTTCACCAGTATGAATACGGCGATGTTCATTCAAATGCGATTTACGAGAAAATTCTTTATTGCACACTTCACAGAAGAAGAGCTTTTCACCAGTATGAATATGGTGATGGTTATTCAAATCTGATTTTCGAGAAAATCCCTTGTTACATGTGTTACAAATGAAATATTTAGTTTTTGTATCAATAAGTTGAACATTCATGCTTTGAAATTCTTTGTAAGGTAAATGTTGAGTATAGTTTTTTAAATGAAGGTAATCTCCTTCTAAGTAATAACTTAATTTTCAAGTAATAAAATTATTTTAATGCATTGAAAAAAAAGGACAAATATACACTGATATTCCAAAATCTTCCTTCTTCCCACAGAACGTATTTAAACTTTTTTTTCACAAACGCAAAAAAGTTCATGTCTGAACTGATGTATGACAGAATTTAACTTTTCATAAATATATCACATATTTTTAGCTGATGCATCACTGATAATAAATTTCTGTTTTCAGAAAGAGTTGATTATGTCATGGACACTTCAAGTTCAAGAGCTTCATTAGTTCTTTGCGCTATAAGAGACAATTTTCTTTTAATAAAAATAATAAATCATAAAATTATTTGCATAAGAAAAACTACAACACATACATACAAGTACAAGAAAAAATACATCTCAAAATGTGTCATTAAGATACTCAAAAAAATTACAATAAAACTTTTCCAAATGAGGATTTCTGATTTTAATAAAAACATTCTAGCATAAGCCCTATTCGTGAATAGTACTTTGTATATAAATATTAACTGATAAACAGCAGCAAATAAGTAAGAAAAATTATACTAATTTTTCTTGAGAGTTCATTTTGTGCCAGACGAATATTTCTCATCCGCATTTTTTAGCACGGATTGCTTAATTCATCAAACAAAAAGTAATTTCGTGCATGAAATTCATCAGTGCTATGCTTTTAAAATGTGGCACTTGTGCTAGAAAAGTGTTCTCTGTACATTGAGACATTTATGTGAATTAGTTGGATAAAGCCTAAATTTTATATCATCATTTTAAAACTAATTTTTATATTGTTTTCGGCAGAAATTCTGTGATTATATAAATATTACTATAAAAATAGTGGTACAAATCATGGAATCTATACACCTAATTAAGTTAAATGAAAACATGCATGGCATGCCTTTCTGATGCAAGTTGCTATGCTTTCCTTTAACGATTTCTGAAGATTTCGTATAACACTAAATGTGTTAAAAAGTAATGTACATAAAGATGCTTTATATTCAAATGAGCTAGTATAATATTTTTTCAGTGGTATGTTTTTATATGCAGTATACAGGGTGTGGAGGGAGCCTCCTCCCCAAAACGATCGCGAATGCTGTTACACTTGGCAAATTCACAAACTTAGCTGGCAAATTTGTTTAAAATTTTAATAAAAACTATAATACACTTTTTATTTCTGATAGACTTGGTAAAATTTAGTACAAGTCTAATTGGGAATATTATTAAACTTTTTACCAATAAGAACTATATTACATTTTTTAATTGTGATAATTTGGCAAAATTATAAAACTAGTTGGCAAATACTAAAATTTGACTTGACAATTTAAGGTGCTCTCCTACTCCCCCCCCCCTCCAATAAAAAGTTTTAGTGGTGGCTCTGGCAGTATATTCTACAAAACTTATATATAGTCATCTAACATTTTCGAATGATATATTACAGAACAGTTAAATACAAAAAAAATATGTATACAGAAGAAAATTACTCGCTTATAGAGTAATGTTTTTAAACATCTACAATATCTTGCTAAATAACAATGACAACAAAGGAATCTTAAAACACAAATTTAATTACAACAAAAGAACATAATTAAAAGTTTTGATATTACATGTATATGGGGCTGCGTCAGAAGTTCACAAAAACTATAAAAATTAATTTAAAAAGAGCAAATGATGGGAAAATATTGCAATTTAAATACATGGGATGAGAGAGATCTGATCTTTTTTAATAAGAGGAAAACGTTTATAGTTCTAAAAGTCAGCAATAGACGGTGCTGACATTCAGTGGTGCCAAATTATATGGGCCCATGGGGCACGAGCCCACCCAATGATTTCATCTCTCCGCCCATCCAATTTCAATTGATTTAATTCATAATTTATTTTTTTATTTTTTTAATCTATCAAATGAAATTTGGTTTTATTAACGTTTTCAAAATAGTTTTGTTGGAAAAACAGTAAGGACATCCGTTAGACTTACAGGAGCACCGAAAACCCCTTCAGCGGATGCATAATTAAATTCCTCAAGAAAATCAATTTCCTTTTTATTCTGTCATCTCTTTTGATGTCTTGAATGGATAAAGCACTTAGGTGACTAATATGTATGCTTTTCTTGCACTTTCAATAGTTAGTAATTGTAATGTTATTTAAAATAAATATTAATGTATTTATTAGGGATGCACCGGATATTGATTTTGCTGGATATCGGATACCGGATATCCGAAGCTCCTTTGCCTGCCGGATTCGGATATCCGGCCGGATATCCGATCGGATATCCGGCACTAGATATGTTTTTAGTTATATGGTGAATTATTTCTCTATATAATGTCATCTCAGAACAATAAATTACAAACATGTTTCACACATCATTAAAACATTTTAAATGTATTGAAATATAATTTACAAAAACTATATAGGGGAGCTAGGGGATGTATGGGACAAGGGATGGATGGGACATTCTCAATATTTCAGGCAATAAACATTTATTTTAAATTGCTTCCTAACCCCATATGCCTCTACCACAGTGTGCTTCAGAACTAAAAGTAGGACCACATTGCTGTTTTCATTTTCCTTCAAAGTTGCATTTTCTGAAATCTCTGCTTAAAAGTAAGTTTTATTTTACATTTGAAGATGTGAAATATCTTATGCATTATAAAAAATTAAGCTATGTTGTAGTTATTTATTTTAAGGTTCAATATCAATAATTAAAATGAATGAATAGTAACCATTGTGACAAAATAATTTGTGAGGTAAAATGGCTGAGAAGGGATATTATGCATCATGGGGATGATTGGGACATTTCAAATGGGGATGAATGGGACATTCTCACTCCTCCCTAGAGATGTTGAAAATTTTATTTATTAATTAAATAGTACTATTATATAGGATGATAAATCAATAATTTACGTCAATTAATAGTATTAAATAGTATTATATGAGTTGTTATTGTTTAAAATTTCTGAGTGTTACTTATTGTACTGTAATAATTATTAATGGATTATCAAAAAATTGGTACTAAAACTTAATCAAAATAGATAAAATTGATAAAAATAGTATATGTGTATTGATCAAATGGGGGAAATTATATTGAATTTTGAAATGTTGCACAAATAAATCCCCACCACTAACATATTGGGTCAATCGGAAAGTCGGGTCGTGTTGGGAGAATCAATTCGTACTGAAAAATTCAATCATTTAATTATTAGACATTGATTCCGGTATCTAATGTCTAATAATTATCGAGCAGAATTTTCCGGTACGACTTGATTTTCCCAACACGACATGACTTTCTGATCAACACAATAATTTCCGTTCTGCATGTTTCTACGATGCATTTATTTAATATTAATTAATACGTTATGATTGAAAATTATTAGCTATGCTATATTTAAAAGACATTTTACACTTTCATTTCAAATCTAAAATGCCTCATAAGTGGAAAAAAAGAACAGGTTGATAGCCGAAGTCCGCATTAAAAATTAAAACTGCAATAAAAGAAGTTATTGAAAAAAAAACATATCGATTCGAGCTGTAAAATCATATACTATTACAAATATAATTTTCATATAAGGTATAATTATAAATTTTAATTTTGTAAAATTGAATACAGGGAGGAAAATCTTAGTGTCCAATCCATCCCTATTAGTGTCCCATTCATCCCTGCTGTGGGGATGATTGGTACAGGGAGGAACGTTTTTTTGACTTCATAATATTTTTATGAATAAATCATAATCTAGAATAAATATTGTTCATATATGTTGGCAAATACCTAATGTATGAAATGTGATATATAATATTGATAGTAACTTAAATAAAAAAATATTTTTGTGAAAATGTCCCATTCATCCCCCACCTCTCCTATCTCTTTCAATATCAGAGCTTGAAATTCAAGTTTTCCTAGGAAGGGAGTTTCGTGCCCAAAATTTATAAATGCAGGGGAGTTGAACTGTTAGAAAGGGAAAAAAAAATCTTTAAATTGTGTTATTTTTTATGTGCCACTTAAAGAATTACATTTATACAGACATGACAAAATACCATTGAAACAATTTAAATTAACAACTCAAGATAATTATCCAAAATGTTTATTTTTATTAAAACAAAGGAGCATAATCAAGCTTTATATATACCATATCTATTTTTCAACTTTCACATAATGTTATGGGCAATTAACAATTGGGTTGCTAAATGAATTTCTTAATTTAGATTTTATTCCATTTTGCGTGTTTTAGCCTTTTTCACAAGTTACACTTTTGACAAACAGCACAGAACAACTTTTATAACTTTAGAAATTATTAGAAACACATGGTTATGCTCTCTTAAAAAGTTTTAGAAAACTTTGCAAAATCTGATGTGTATTAATTTTTACCCGACTGAAAAGAAGGCTTTTGTATTTCACGTGTATCTGTGTATGTGGATTTCTTTATACCCTCGAAACATCCCAACGGCTGGATGGATTTTAATGAATGAGGTCTCAATCAATTCGTCTTAATCGTGTGATAGTTATAGAATAGGTTTTGTTTTTATAAATTCAAAATGGTGGCCGTAAAATACAAAATAGCGGTAGAGACGAATTTTTTTTTTTTTTTTTTTTTTTACACACCTTATTGAGTTGCATATCATTGGATAGGTCTTTCAAAAATTTAAACGATCTTTCATTGACTATTTTACAGTCAGAAGCTCCGTTTAAATATTACACAACCTGGAAGTTGTATAGGTAGGATCCTAGCTTTACTGCAATCTGCTTTACACCATCATAGACATCTATAGGCCTCATCAAAACAGTGTTTATAGATAGGAACTAACCATTAAACGCAACGTAAAAGTCATCAATACAAGTAAATAAAAAAATAGGTATGTAATATAAAAAAAATAGTTTCACATTGATGAGAAATAGTTAATTAGTTCACTTTTTACGCAGCCCGGTTTTTTGATTTTTTAAATTTAATTTTTTTTAACTTACATGAATAATGCATATCAGTGATGATATGTCACTTCTGAACAAATTTGTTTTATTATATCTTTAATGGAATTATAGTCAAAACTGTAATCCCTGGTATTTTCATTAAGTTCATCAAAGTTTTTTTTTCATGCGCACCGCAAGTGTAACCCCATTTTGTTTAGTGTTTTTTTCATGCACACCACAAGTGTAACCCCATTTTGTTTAGTCAGTCTCCGGTGGCTGTTGCTGCCCTTTTAATTGTTTCCTATTTTAGGCACACGGAAAAAACATCGCAAAATACATAAATCGGTCGTAGAGAAAAATATCGCTGATTTCGTCAATCATGGTGAAAATAAATAAAATAATTTTTTGATTGTTCACGAGAAAAAAACAGAAGTTCATGGGAAATCGAAAGTGGGAAAATATCTCAAAATTTGTCAGTCGATCACGTAAAAGTATCGTGAAATTTGCCAATATGTCACAAGCAAATATCGTGAAATTCCTCTGCCGGTCGCAGAGAAAAAACACAAAATTTTTTAATCGGATGCAGAAAAACAATGGTTACTTTCATCAGTATGTCGCAAGAACAAACAGGGAAATTTGCCAATCAGTCACAGAATAAAATTGCTAAATTTGTCAATTGATCGCGAGAAAAAAATTTATGAAATTCATCTGTCGGTCCTGGAGAAAAATCTCAAAAGTTTTCGGTCAGATGTAGAAAAACAAACATGAATTTTGTCAATTTGTTGTAAGAAGAAACTGTGAAATCTGCCAATCAACAGTGGACAATATCACGAAATTTGTCAGTCGGTCCCGAGACTTCATCGTGGTTTTTCAAAGAAACAATTTCAGAAAATGATTTTTTTAAAACAGGAGCCTACCGCCCCCAATATTCTTTAAGGCGCGAATCCTGCCATCCCGTCTCGAAATTCAAGCCCTGTAATGGATATTAATAATGTTGTATAAAAAATGTAATTTAAACATTAAAATATTCTGTTTATTTGTAAATGAAATGCTGATAATTGCTACTGGATTTGGATATGGGATTGACTATATTGATAATTGCTAATAATTAATTAATTTGTACAATGAAATGCTGATAATTTGTGTAACAAATTTTAACCAAATAATATGCCTATAATTGTAGAGTATTTTCACAAAGAAATACATACGTTCTGTTTATAATTTAAGCATAAAATATCTACTAATATACCCATGATTAAAGAGTTATTTTCTCCAAACATAAGTTTAGTTGATGCCTTTTTTCTGCTTTAATTATTTAATACTGTTTTGCTTTAAGTCACATTTAGTTTTATTTTAAGTTAAATTACTGTGATATTTATAATTAAAAAAAAATTACTTTTAATTTTAAATATTTATAATGAAGTTACAAAAATAAACAATTGGATGTGCCAATCCCAAAACTTTCTTCTGTCTCATACATCTTAATATTTCAAAAGGTAGTTCCAAATGTTAATACTTCAATATTATTAGTTCAATATTTTACCCAACTTTGATTTTGATCTAAAATTTCTGCTCCAATCAATTAATCAAAATAAGAATAAGTTAAACTCGATCATGATATTTATTAAAATCAATAATTTTTTCGTTATTCTGTTGTACATCAGCTGTTTGTGAATAGCCAGCTTAGCAGGATGCGAAGTTCCCATTGCTTCACGAGTCACCAATATACAGTACAAAAAAAAAAAAAAAAAAAAAAAAAAAAACTTCGAAAAATTGAGAAAATTTTACAAAAAACGCTGTTACAGTGCCACCTTCTGGTGGAATAATTCCAAATTCAAAGAGAAACTGCTCGCCATAGCCAAAAATATACACAAAAAATTGGTTTAATTCTATACTTTAGCTTCATACACTTTTTGATGGTAAAATAATGGAAATAACACAAAAATCCCTATTATTGCACCCCCTTCCAGCAAAATATTTTCAAATTGAAGGAGGACATGTTAACCATAGCCAAAAAACCCACCAAAATTGGTTCAGCTCTATGCATAACTTCATACATTTTTGATGGTGCAAGAATGAAAATGGCACAAAAATCGCTATTACAGTGCCCCCTTCTGGCAGAATATTTCCAAGGAGAATCTGCTGGACATAGCGAAACACATACACAAAAAATTTTGTTCAATTATATGGATAAATCCATACACTTTTCGATAGTACAATAATGAAAATGGCACAAAAATCGCAATTACATCACCCCCTTCTGGCAAAATGCTTCCATATGGAAGAAGGACCTGCTGGTCACAGCCAAACACATACACAAAAAATTTGGTTCAATTCTATCCATAACTTCAAACACTTTTCGATGGCACAATTATGAAAATGGTACAAAAATCGCGACTACAGTGTCCCCTTCAAGTGGAATGTTCCAATATTGAATTAGAGCCAGCTGTCTATAGCCAAAAACATTCACCAAAAATTTGGTTCAATTCTGTGCATAACTTCATACACTTTTACTTTCTTCTATCTTCAATAGAAGAAAGTATTGTAATCGAAATTTTTTTCGACTTCCGGCTTTCGACGGATTTACATGTTTTAGGGGTCAGAGATCCCAAAAAACATGTTTATAGAAAATGTCTGTCTGTCCGTCTGTCGCTATTGTACCATCAAAAAGTGTATGAAATTATGCAAAAAATTGAACCAAATTTTTATTTTAAGTTTCTGGCTATGGCAAGCAGATCCTACCTGAATTTGGAAAAAATTCGCTGGTAGGGGGTGCTGTAATAGTTATTTTTGTTCGATTTTGAATATTGTACCATCCAAAAGTATATGAAGTTATGTATAGAATTGAACCAAATTTTTATTTTAAGTTTATGGCTATGACAAGCAGGTTCTCCCTGAATTTGAAAAAAATTCGCCGCTAGTGGGCGCTGTAATAGTGATTTTGCATATTGAACCATCGAAAAGTGTATGAAGTTATGCATAGAATTGAACCAAAGTTTTATTTTAAGTTCTTGGCTATGGCAAGTAGGTCCTTCCTTAATTTGGAAAAAATTCGCCGGTAGAACACGCTTTAATAGCGATTTTTGTGCCATTTTGAATATTGTACCATCGAAAAGAGTATGAAGTTATGCATAGAATTGAGCCAAATTTTTTGTGTTTCTTTTTAGTCATGGCATGAAGGTCCTCCCTGAATTTGGAAAAATTCCGCTGGAAGGGTGCGCTATAATTACGATGTCTGTACCATTTTCTTTATTGTACAGTCGAAAAGTGTATAAAATTATGCACACAATTGAACCAAATTTTTTGTGCATGTTTTTGGCTGTGGCCAACAGGTCCTCCTTGAATTTGGAAATATCGCGCGGTAAAGGGGCTCTGTGATAGCTACTATTGTATACTTTTCTTGATTTTTCGTAGTTCTATTGTCCATCGGCGGCTCGTGCAGAGGCGGGAACTCACTTCCTGCTAAGCCGGCTATTCGCAAACATCTGATAACAACAGAATAAGAAAAAACTATTAATTTTAACAAATATCATGATATAGATTTACTCGTTTTTAGTTCATTTAATTGACTGAAGCAGGAATTTAATAAGAAAATCAAAGTTGGTATAGTAATGAACTACTAATATTGAAGTATTAACATGTGTAACTAGTTTTTGAAATATTAACATGTATAAGATAGAAGAAAGTTTTGGGATTGGCACATCCAACTAGTTTGATGGTAAGATGGCGACTCATGGACAGACAGACATTTTATATAAACATGTTTTGGGATCTCTGACCCCTAAAACTTCTACACTGCCGAAAACCAGAAATTAAAAAAATCTCAATTACAATACCTTCTTCTATTGAAGACAGAAGAAAGTAAAAATAGGCCTGTTTAATTGTTAAACTTAAAAGAGAGAAAGAAAATTAATAAAGTCATACTTTAATAAACAACTTCAAATTTTGTTTCACATTCTGAAAGTAAAGGTACAATTTTCTAAAAGATGTAGTCGTAAATTCTTAAACTTATTCTAAAGTGTTCAAATACCAATGTTAGGGAAGCTGGTAATTCTTTAAACTTTTGAGAATTACCTTTTACTCATGAATAGTGGACTTATTTTCATATTTTGTATTATAAACAAAAGTTGCTCGGCATTGTTTGGGTCAAACGATTTCTCTTATCCTTATATATTCGCTTTGCCGGATATCCGGCAGAGAAGTCGGATATCCGGTGATTGTGATTCGGATATCCGATGATATTTCGGATATTGAAAAATCAGCCGGATATCGGATATTTGCCGGATATCCGTTGCATCCCTAGTATTTATAAGGAGGAACTTATAAGGATATAATTTAATAAAATTATTATAAAACTAGGGAGCTAAGCCCCCTGCTCACTAACGCTCGCCAACCCCTGTGAATTGCTGCGTAATTCACATTGGAATCGCTATGCGATCCCAGCTCGCTTTGCTCACTCGCCACTATTTGTATCAACTCTAGCCAGAATGAGTGCTACCCACAGACTTCTAATATAAGTAGACTCCCAATTCCATTGTTCTTTCGGGAAGGTTTTGACTCCAACATCTTTTGCTTTCATCGCCAAAAGGGTGCCGTATTTTAGCGGTAATCCCTTTATTGGCAAAGCAAAAGTGCGGTCAACTCATGACAGGCGATGTTTCGGCGGGAATCTGGAGAGAGATTCCGAGCAGAAAAACCGGTTTGGCGCGCTATATCTGCCTTCCATCACGTGATGGAGGTCAGAGATGTAGGAGACAAGAAAAGGTTGCCGATTTGGAGTCTACTTATATTAGAAGTCTGTGGTGCTACCATAAATCATTATAATGTATCAAATTTACAAATATTTTTAATGTATAAAAAAGTAATGGAAAACTTTGTTGAAAATGTAAATAAAAATGTATTAAAAAACCTTGGAAACAGAATTAATTTAAAACCTTAGTGAAAACACAGTAAAAAATATTTTTAGTTGGGCCGCTATGTGATCTGAGCAAGCAACATATGAAATTTACAAATATTTTTAATGTATAAAAAGTCATGCAAAACTTTGTCAAAAATGTTAATAAAAATGCGTTTAGATGATGCTCCCAATGGGTATAAAACATTTTAACATTATGACATTTACAAATTTTTGAAATGAAAAATAATTCATAAAAAAGTAATAGAAAACTTTGTTGAAAATGTAAATAAAAATGCATTTATCAAAAGTTTGGGCCTGTGACTTGTTGATTATTATTGAGAAAGCTAAGCGAACTGGAAATTGACACAGTTTAAATTTAAATGGCATGTTAGTGTCAGATGGGGTCCTTCTCCTTTCATTTTGCCTATAGTATTGAAAATCCTGGCTTAAACTAATTTAAAACTATAATAAGAAGCTATAAAAGATGCTACGTATCACGCTAATGAACTGTAAACAAAACGTTTTCACCTGTGTCTAAATACAATCTTGGATCAAAAAGCTAATTCGCTGAATTCCTCATGTCACCGTAAAAAGGACCAATAGCAATTGTCATTAATGCATCGCTCAAACAGCTTGTGTTAAAAGAGAGATTCTGTCTGGATTTTGATTTGCTGAGTTGGTTGGGACATGTGACCATAACTAAACCACTCAGAATCATCGCTGTGGCTGTTGCCAAATAGCAAGCTACAAATACAGCCTTTTTTTCGCGCTACATAAGAGAAATATATATATATATATAGATAGATTATAACATTTTGAAAATTTGCTTAGAAAAAAACATAATTTGATTTTGAATTATCATCTTTAGTCATTCGCTCCTCCCCCCCCCCCTCTCTCTCCACATACATACACACTAAGTGAAAAAAATTATATGTGTTTTTTTACTCAAAATTGTTTGAGCCCACGCAATAGTTTTGAAAGTTGGTGCAACATACAATTATATGAATTAGTTTAAAGAAAATCAAACGAACAAATAGAAACCTGGATGCAAGTGAATTCTTTACAAATCTGATTTCATCCTGATCCTAATTTTTCGAACTTCAAATTTTTACCCTTATTTCTCCTTTTTAATTTTTTTTGAAAGTTGAAATGATCTTTTGATGCACTAGGTAGAACTGTATAGCTTATGCATACTATATTCCTAATAATAAATTTTAAAACGAGTAAATAAAATAGAGAATACCGTCATCAGGCTATCATTCACATCAAAATATTATAAAATTGTACTTAGTAAAAAAAAAATTATTTTTATTATTGCTGAATAAAGCAAAGAGTGAATATATTATGACATAAAACAGAGAAAATATTTTTCCCCCTTTAATAACTATTCTGTTGGAATTTAAATTTTGACTTAGAACAAAGTAAAATATGTAAGCAACTTTTTAAAAAACAAATAGAAATTTTTATTTAAGAGTTCTCAATAATTGACTAAACACCACTCCACTTAAAATAATAAGAAAAAAAAAACTCGAGGTAAATGGACAAAGGTTGGAATTTTCCCTCCCTATCATAATCAAGAAAATAAAAATCTAACTCACTGAATAATAATTGTTTCAAAAGGAAATTGAATTAAAATTCTTTTTCCTGTTTTATTTATTCAAACAAACTGCAGTTGACAGCGACAATTATTTATTTATACATATTATTAGTGGTGCACCGAGTAAGTACTTTGGCCGAGTACCGAGTAGTTGTGTATAAGAAAGTACTACTGACATGCACATGAAGTGAGCGTAAGAGTAACATATCTATGTGCATGGGCGTACACAAGGGGGGGGGGGTGTTGATGGAGCTACAACCCTCCCCCCGAAATTTTCGAAAGTGATGTGAAAAAAGGGCGAATTTTTTTCTTTCTTTTTTTGAAAAAAATTAATTTTTTTCAATCATACAGCAGACTACCTACACATTCTCATTACTCCCTTATTAGTCCACATTGACACCAAAGAAGGGAAAGGGGGCTGATGGGGTTACATCCCCCCTCCCCCTCCTCCCAAAATAGTCGAAAAATTAAATGAAAAAAACTGTTTTTCCTTACTTTTTTTAAATAAATCGGTATTTTTCTTCTTCTGTCATACAGCAAAATAGCCATTCTCGTTAACACCATATTAGTCCACATTGACATCACAGCATAACCAAAGATGGGGAGGGGGCTGATGGAATTGCAGTCCCCTCCCTCCACTCGAAATAGTCGAAAATGAATTTAAAAAATAGTGCTGATTTTTTTCTTTCTGTTTGAGATAAATTTGTAATTTTTTCCCTATCATTCAGCACACTAGCCTCTCACTTCGCTTTAGTTCCATATTAGTGCACATTGACACCAAAGAAGAGAAAGGGGCTGATGGGGTTACAGCCCCTCCCCCTCTTCCCAAAATAGTCGAAAAAGTAAATGAAAAAAGTGTTTATCCCTTACTTTTTTAGATAAATCTGTAATTTTCTCTTTTGTCATACAGAAAAATAGCCATTCTCGTTAACCCCATGTTAGTCCACATTGACATCACAGCATACCCAAAGATGGGGAGGGGGCTGATGGAATTAAAGCCCCTCCGCTCAAAATAGTTGAAAATGCAATGAAAAAGTGCTGATTTTTTTTCTTTTCATTTGAGTTAAATTTATATTTTTTCCCTATAATTCAAGAGACTAACCGCTCTCTTCTCTTTAGTTTCATACTAGTGCACAGTGACACCACATTATACCGAAAGATGTGAAAGGGGCTAACAGGGTGCCTCCTCCTAAAATAGTCGAAAATGAAATGAAAAAAAAAAAGCTGATTTTTTTTCTTCTTGTTTCGTGTGTTCTTAGTCTTCTGCTAAATTCGTAATTTTGTTTTCTGCAATCCTTATTTTTTTAGATAAATCTCACATTAAAATCACAGCATACCCAAAGAAGGGGGGGGGGGCGGCTGATGAGGTTACAGCCCCCTCCTCACGAAATAGTCGAAAATGAAATGAAAAATATTACTTTTGTTTTCTTTCTCTTTGAAATAAATTTGTATTTTTTTCTCCTATCATTCAACAGACTAGCCCCTCTCTTCTCTTTAGTTCCATATTAATGCACAGTGACACCACATTATACCCAAAGAAGTGGAAAGGGGGTAATGGGGTTACAGCCTTATTGCCCCCAAAATTGCTGATTTTTTTCTTTTTTGTTTGAGATAAATTTGTAACTTTGTTTTCTGCAATACAATGAACTAGCCATTCTGGTTAGTCTCATATCAACGCACAGTTACAACACCACAGTATACCCAACAAGGGGGAGGGGGCTCATGGGGTTACAAGTCCCCTTTCGAAATAGTCAAAAATGAAATGAAAAAAAAATGCTGATTTTTTCCTTTCTTTTAAGATAAATTTGTATTTATTTCTACCATGCAGCTATTCTCGTTAGCTCCATATATTAGTGTGCAGTGATGCCCCAGCATACAATACCCAAAGAAGTTGATGGAGACGGGGGTTATGAGGTTACAGCTCCATTTCGCCTCCGAAAGGATCGCAGTGAAACGGAAAAGGCTTTCTTTTGAGATAAATTTGTTTTATTTTCTGGTATGCCACGAATTTGTCTTTTTCGTTAATCCAATATCTTCCTCAGTCCTGCGATCAAATTTACTTGGAAACACAAAAGCTATTTTCAAAATGAAAAAAAAATTGAAAAAAAAAACATTTTTTTGTTTTTGTAACATTGTTTTTTAGATTCCAAAAAATTGAAAATATTCCCCAATTTTATGTACGATTTATTTATTGCTCGCGCGCAGTTAAAATTAGGGGTGATTCTGATTCGAATTTTCCAAAAATTTAAGGCATTCGGTTCCGAAAATTCAAAAAATTCAGCTACAAAAAAGTCGCGAATATTGACAAATGGTCGTCGTAAAAAATCAATTTCATCACTCGTTTGCAGAAAAAATCTCCAATTTTGCCAAAGTATTGCAGGAAAAATGTCGATTTGGTCAAAGGATTGCAGAAAAAACGCGAATTTCGTCGAAGGGCAATGGAAAAAAAAAAAAAAAAAAAAAAACGCGAATTTTGTCAAAGGGCAAAGGAAAAACACTAATTTTGTCAAAAGCTAGCTGAAAAAAAGGCAATTTTTTTAAAGGATGGCGAAAAACACAAATTTCTTCAAAGGATCGCGAGAAAAACACGAATTTCGCCAAAATGCCGCGAAAAACGCATATTTCGTAAAACAAAAAGTGCGAATTTCGTCAAATAATCGCGGACAAAACGTGAATTTCGTCAAAGGATCGTGAAGAAAGCGCAAATTTCGTTAAAGGGTTGTGAAAAAAAAGCGAGAATTTCAACAAAAGATAGCGAAAAAGACGAGAATGTCATTAAAGGGCTTCGAGAAAACGCAAATTTCGTCAAATAATCGGGAATTTCGTCAAGTGATCGCAGAAAAAATGCGAATTTCGTCAAAGGACCGCGAAAAATTCCCTCCTTCCACTTATCTTCCTTTTCCGTCCTAACTTTCCAGCCAGTATTTCTCATTTGGAACGGTTTTAAGTCATTATTATTACTTGTGCACAAATAATAAACAGTCGTTATTTTATATATGTATATAAAAATATTTTGTGTATACAAAAAATATTTTGAGTTTGTTACAATATTAATTTATTGTAAAACAAGAACCGTAGCCAGAACTTAGTTTCGGGGGTGGGAGGAACAATTTTATAGATTTTAAGCTACAATGACTTTCTTTTAAATGAAAGTATATATTAAAAAAAAAAAACAGAAACACTTTTCAACTTATTTCGACGTGGGACGGCCTCAGGATCGGACCCGTACCTCCCCGCCCCCATGGTTGATTTTGAGTAAAAACGAAAAAAAATATTCTGAAATTCACAGCAAATTTTCTGAAAGATTACAGCAGAGGGGGGAAGGGGGGGGAAATCCCTTCCCGGCACTAATTATTTTTGTTGCAGGTTGGGTTAACTCTGTTTTCATTTCAGGTCAATATCAGACTGAGTTTAGATTCCTGCAAGTTGGGTTTGGGTTAACCAGATTTTTAAAAAGCTTGTTCAGCATATTATTTCAGTTTAAAAACTATACCTATAATAATAAACATAGATGTTTGTATGCGTTTTTTCCGCGACCCTTTGATGAAATTCGGGTTTTTATCAAGACGCTTTAATGAAATTCGCATTTTCCCGATATATTTTGATGAAATTTGCTTTTTTACGCGGCCCTTTGACGAAATTCGCGTTTTTTCCGCGGACATTTGATGAAATTTGCGTTTTTTCTGAGGCTTTTTGACGAAATTCGCGTTTTCTCCGAGGCCCTTTGACGAAATTCGCGTTTTCTCTGAGACCCTTTCACGAAATTTGTGTCTTTTTGTGATCCTTTGACGAAAATCACGTTTTTCCGCGGCCCTTTGATGGAAAAAGTGTTTTTTTTTACTAGCCTTTGCCCCGCAATTTGTGTGTTATTGCGGCTTCATGATGAAATTTGCAATTTTTTTCTGCGGCTCTT
This sequence comes from Maratus speciosus, assembly GCA_963932465.1. NCBI lineage: Eukaryota > Metazoa > Arthropoda > Arachnida > Araneae > Salticidae > Maratus > Maratus speciosus. Next base: position 14,780,630 of record OZ010797.1, read on the forward strand.
TGACGAAATACACGTTTTTTCTGCGGTCCTTTGATGAAATTCGCGTTTTTTCCGTAGATCTTTGACGAAATTCGCATTTTTTCTGAGGGCCTTTGACGAAATTCGCGTTTTTCTGTGGATCTTTGACGAAATTTACGTTTTTCTGAGGCCCTTTGACGAAATTCGCGTTTTTTCTGAGGCCTTTTCATGAATTTTGCTTTTTTGTGATCCTTTGACGGAATTCACGTTTTTACGCGGCCCTTTGGAAACGCATTTTTTTGCTATTCTTTGTCGAAATTTGATTGTTGCGGCTTTTTAACGAAATTCACGTTTTTTTGCGATCCTTTATCACAATTCGCGTTTTTCCGCCGTCCTTTGACGGAGTGCGCGTTTTTCCGTGACTTTTTTATGAAATTCGAATTTTTTCTGCGACCCTCTGACGAAATTTCGGTTTTTTCTGCAGCTCTTTGACGAAATTCGTCTTTTTTAGATCCGTTGACGTATTTTGCTTTTTTCCGCGGGTTTTTGACGAAATTCGTGTTTTTTTTGCGGCTTTCTGTCTTAATTTGCCTTTTTCCGCAGCCTTTTGATGAAATTCGTGTTTTTTTCCGCCGCTTTCTGTCTTAATGTGCTTGTTTTCGCAGCCTTTTGGCGAAACTCAAGTTTTTTTTCCTGTGGCCCTTTCACGAAATTCGGGGATTTTTTGCGATCCCTTGTCAAAATTCGCGTTTTTTCCGCTTGCCTTTGACGGAATGCGTGTTTTTTTTCAGAGATCCTTTGACGAAATTTTCATTTTTTTTTTCGCAATCCTTCATCGAAATTTGTGTTTTCCGCTGCATTTTGACAAAATTCGCGCTTTTTTCTCGTCTTTTTGACGTAATTCGCGTTTTTTCTGCGGCCTTTTGACGAAATTCACGTTTTTTCTGTTTACTTTTGACGAAATTCGCGTTTCTTCGCTGCCCTTTGGCAGAGTGCGCGTTTTTCGAAATTCGTGTTTTTTCCGCGACTTTTCATGAAATTCGCGTTTTCTCTGCGGCCTTTGATGAAATTCGGGTGTTTTATGTGCTCATTTAACGAAATTCGTGTTTCCTCCGGGATCATTTGATGAAATTCCCCTTTGCTCCGCGATAATTTGACGAAACTCGCGTTTCCTCCATGATCATTTGTCGTGATTCGCGCTTTCTCCGCGATCATTTGACGAAATTTGACTTTTTTTCACGATCCTTTGACAAAATTTGTATTTTATCCTCGGGCCCTTTTTTCATAATTCGGTTTTTTCCCTCGATCCTTTAACGAAAATGATTTTTTTCAGCGATCATTTGTCAAAAATCTCGATATTTTTTTAAGTCCAAATTTTCGGACTGATGATCGAATTTTTTAAATTTTCAGAACCTCATGCCTTAAGTTTTCGTAAAAGCCGGAACAAAATCACCCATCCCCCCCCCCCTTTCCCCCCTCTGGCTACGGCCTAATTGTCAAAAATGATTTCTGTTTACAACACAATTCAACGGGTTTCGTAGGATTTAGAACATTATGGAAATTTAAGTCCCCCCCCCCCCAAATTAAAATCCTGGGTACGCCACTGTCTGTGTGTGTATATATATAAACATACTTCTAGAGCATATAATCATATATTTTTTAATTGACTTTCTGCAGATTATCTGCTGCATTTTTTTAAGGGCTAAAAATTGCGGCTGCAGATTATAGGCCGAAAATTGTGATAATGTTTTTACCAAACTGATTTTATCTAAACTTTTTTGCTTTGAATAATAATAACATGTTTTAAGTAATTTATTAATTAATATTTATTCCTCTTTTAAAATGAATTTAATAAAAGATTTGTAATCATCAATTACAGACTTTCTTACGGCTTTTGAACCCAACAACAAATTCAACATCATGTATATTTCATTGCATATTTTAGAGCTCTGTTATCAGCATTATGATCAATATGAGATTTGTAATATGCAGTCCAACAATTATCATTTGGCAACAAATCTCACTTTCTGAAATCTAAATTGCAGCAAACTTTTTAAATAATGCCAAGGCCCCTATATTGGAAAAGTACCCAAACATCATTAAGGAACAAATCTCCCTTTCTAAGCTCAAATTGTGTCAAGCTTTTATTTAAAGTGCCAAAGCCCTTTAATTATAGGTGCAGATTTCCAAAATTTTTAAGGTGCCTAAACCAAAATAATCCAGTTGCCACATTGTGAAAGAAAGCATAAAAGCAATAACGCTTATATGGAGAATAAACTTAGGAGTTCAAAGTAAAAAATATCTATACATGTACAAAAAAAAAAAATCTAATTATCAAATGCGTATATTTAATCACACAATTCTTTTAATTTGGATATGAATTAACCCTTTGTATCACTGTGTTGCAGATCTGCAACATACCCAAAACGTCATTGTTATTTCAACAATAAATTTCAAAAGACGATTTTGTTGGTTATTCTTATTCTATTACACTACTATTAACATAATTATTTCATTAAATCCGCAACAAATGTCGATACTGATTTTTTTTTTTTTTTTTTTTCACGCCAAAGTTTGAATTATCGCTTGATCAGGTACACATAATTTTTTTCAGAATTAAGCTTTGAAATACAGGAGTTAAAAAAGTATGCAGTCGTCTACAAGTATATTGTTTTCAAAGGTGAGTTTAAGTTCTTTATTTAAAGACCATTTTCGAGCTAGGAAATTTATAATATGTATAAGATAAACAAAAACTTTTGTTTGTTGCAGATCTGCAACAATGCGCCATATCTTCCCTTGTAATGGATTTTTTGAAAATATCGAAAGAGCATCGAAAATATCTTCTAATGATTATTTAAGTTGCATTTCTTTCAGAAGAGCAAAATTATTGAAAAGGGGAAACATTAGTCAGTTTTTATATTATTTAATTGCTACAGGGTAAGTTAGGGATCTCGCCCCCCCCCCCCTCCCTATCTAAAATTAACACCAAGTCCAAAGCTACCAAAAAAGGGAAAGGTCTCGTAGAAAAAAGAATTCAACAGAAAAAGTATAGAGCGCCTACTCAACATATTCCACCAAAACAAGTACGCCTAGATGAAATTAGGCACTGGCCATATTGGGGAGAAAAAAGAATACGTTGTAAATACTTTGTCAACTGTTACGATTGTAAAAACTTTAATCAAACTGTTTGTGAGAAATGTGGTGTGGGAATTTGCTACAACAAAACTAACAATTGTTTCAAAAATTTTCATGCAAATTCAAATTTTAAATATTTTCATTTTTTGTGCCATTTGGCAAGATGTTGCAGATATGCAACAAACCCATTTTTCCAAACAAAATTCTATCTTTCTGTTCTGAATTTTTTGTATTATTTTTTCCATACTTAAAATGATGCATTTTAATATCTGTGTAAGAATTTTTCAAATCGGGGTTGTTGAATTACAAAGGGTTAAATACAGTATAAATTTTAAGCTATGTACAATCAGAAGATAAAGTTGGACAAGATAAACGTTAAAAAATATATCTTTAAGCTGAGCAATGATGGTAGTGGGGAATATAAGGGAAGCAATAATTCTTATTTTCATTATGTGATACAAGAGTACATATAAAAAAGAATTTAGAATGTGTGAGGTTATTCTGCACTACAAAAATCCAAATACAATTAAAGCATTTGTTTTTCAAGAACACACAAGGAAAAATATCTTAAATTTAAAAAAAAAATCTTATCACAGGGGTTATTCTGTTCCGAATTTTTGAAATATCGAGAATTTCGACAAATGGTCACAGAAAAAATCAATTTTCTCAATCATTAGCAGAAAAAATCATGAATTTCACCAAAGGATCAAGGAAAGAATGGTGAATTTTGCCAAAGGATCACAAAAACCCTGCAAATTTCATCAGAGGATCGCAAAACCCCACAAATTTCGTGAAAGAATTGCAACAAAAATGCGAATTTCGCTAGCAGATGCCGAAAAAAGTCGAATTTCAACAAAGAATCATGAAATAAAGAAAGACATTTCATCAAAGAATCACGGGGAAAATGTGAATTTTGACAATCTACACAAAAAAAAATCGCAAACTTCATCAAATCACAAAAAAGCTCCAGTAATTTTATGAAAAGATTGCAATAAAAAGCTAATTCTGTCAAAGGATCGCAAAAACAAGCGGAATTTCGTCAAAAATTTAAAAAAAAAAAAAATGTGAATTTCATTAAAGCATTGCGAAAAACTGTGAATTTCACAAAAGGATTGCTATAACAACCTGAATTTCATTAAATGATCACAAAAAAAAGAGCGATTTTCGTCAGATGATCTTGAAAAAATATGTAATTTTCGTCAGAGGATTGGGGAAAAAAACTTGACATTTGTCAAAGGAATGCGGGGGGAAAACGTGATTTTCGCCATAGGATGGTGACTAAGACACCAAAAATTAGTCGCCAAAGCAAAAAATTTAGTCACCATGTGGCGACTATGAATCTGCATCTATACCTATAACAAACAATTATCAATTTTTGTAACTATGGGATAGCTGCCAACATTAAACATAAGGATTATGGGTACTTTTCTGCTAAAAGAATAGGAGTCAAAGTTTTGCATAAAATGTGGTAAACTGATCATTTCTCATCAACAAGTGTAATAAATCCATTACAAATTGTCCCTTGTATTTCTTTTTCATGATAACCTTTTTGACCAATAGGCAATTCAATAAAAACATAGTTTAATATGGTTTACATCATAAGTAAAAGGATGAACACTCAGTGTTAAATTTTTCCAATGGGAAGGTGTAATTCATATTGGGTTTTTTGTCAAGAAAAAGTGTAACTTGTTTATAAAAGTATATGATATGATAATGCATTCGAGATTTCAAAGCACCAAAATGTAGAGGCATAGGTACAAACCTTTTTTAGGAGGGGGGGGGGGATAAGAATTAAAAGATTTCCCAACTTGAAACAAATTGCTTTATTTTCAAACTGAAATGATATGTGCAATGTGTGTTTATGATAATGATACTAATGTGTAAGAAATCCTGTCCAAAGAAAATTTTTGAAACTAAAAACATAACCAGGGGCGTAGCTACCGTGGAGCAGTTGGAGCAAACTGCTCCAGGCGCACGAATCCTAAGGGCGCAAAATTAGAAAGAGCGAAATAAATATTTGTAAAAATATTTGCATATTTTTTTCTCATAAAAATCAGATATTATAGATGAATCTTGTTACAAGCAGTATATTCTTATGATATTTTACCTTGTGTTTAACCTAAACTATTTCGATTTAAAACATGTTTTTATACACAGTTAAAAGAAATTATGAAGAAATTAGGGGGGAAGCGGCAATTATGAGGGGGAAGCGGCAAATTAAATTTTGTGCGTATTGTTTTTGAGATTTTGAAAATATGGTAAATCTCAAACGCAGAATTGATAAGCATTTTCCTTCACAAAGAGAAAAAAAGTTAAGTATCAAATTCAGTGTTTTTGGGGACCTGAATATCGCCGAAGCAAATTTACACCACTTTTTTCGAAAAGTACTTTTCCGCATTACACCTTATTTAATCGCAGGATTTTAGGATTAAATAAGACAAAACACATTTTTCGAAAATAGTAATGTGAATTTGCTGAGGCCGTAATCAGATCTGACCCCCCCCCCCACCCCCTCAATCACCAGCCGATATCACATATTAGTAGTCAATGAATTTTCGAATTATACAATGAAAATAAAATCTGAAATTACTCCACTCAACTTTCCGAACAATTTACAGAAATACTGTGCGTTCAAAACCGTATAACAATTGATTAAAACTTAGATCCTAATTTTATACAAAGGTGAAATATTTCCACTGGTGATGAAGAATCTCCTCGTGTTTTAAATAAAACGTGCAGCTTCATTCATAAATCTTAAATACTTTTCTAATGACATGATTTCCGGCAAATTTTCATTCCGTCTATGCTGAAACAAGGCCTATAAATTAAAATAATTAAATAAGAAAAAAATGGGATTTTACTGAATTAAGTCACATTCTGGCAGGGAAAAAAAGATTAAAATCAGGTTTAATTAATCATAACATTCTTATTTAGTACTAAAATTCTGTATACTTAGAATCCTACACTAGTCACGTTAAACCAATGACAGCATTATTTACAAATTTCTCATTTACATTTCAATATTTTTAATTGATTTTTTTTTTCACAGAATATATGCGGTTTATGTCTAAACGGGTATCTTTATACTGTTTCGATTTTTTTTTTCTAAGGACACCGTCAATTTCGGATTAATTTCCGAATATGAAAGTATCCCTTGAAAGAAAAACTGGAATGGGAATGGATATTATTGGTTTCTACTAGCAAGGTTGTAAAATAATGAGTTTCTAAAATGTTGTACCTTCCAAAAATCCAAGGTCTGCGTATTTCACAGTGACCGAGTCCGATCCTGAGTGCAGTAGCAACAAGGCGACGCTAGTACATTTCAGTATATTTTTAGTAGTAGTATATTTCGTACATTAGTAGTATATTTTTCTTATTAGTCTATTGTTAATTAAAATATAATTCTTAAATATCAGACCTTGATTGCCAATAATAATAAAGCTCAGATTATTTATTAACTCATTAACTTATCATGATTAACTCATTAACTTAGTAACTGATTATTATTAACTCATTATGTATTTTAGACCTTGATTGTCAATAATAATAAAGCTCAGATGTTTAATAATTATATATTTTTCATTTATAAAAATATGTAAATGGAGAGATAAATCTTTTGAATGTTTGTATATCGTATTTTACGTACGCTGTGCATTCAACTCACAGCTGAATTAAGTTTTGGAACAAACTCGAAATGCATGATGACGAACACAAAAAATACGGAGATCGCCCGGTAGTCCAGGGGAAATGTACAAAAAAAGGGGAGTTACCTTACAAAAAATCGGGTAGAAGATTTTCTTTTTCTGAATTGTTTATAATGATGCCAACATGGAAAAACCAAGTTTTCCAACAAAATTTCTTAAGGCTAAATTTTCTGTGGCCGAAAAACAACAAAATTTTGGGACTTTTTTCGATTTTTTTAAAATATCTCAATAGCCGTTGCAGTAGTATAATTTTTGTCAATTACAATATTCAAGAGGACAAAATTCTTTACAACTTTCATATTTACAATTTTTTTATACACCCAACAGCAAGTGCAGTACGCCATTTCAAAAGTAAGACAAATTTTTCAATTTTCTTAAAAACCGTGAAAAACGTAGTTCTCCCCGATTATTCATATGTTTCCCACGGATTTTATCATGTATGTCAACTTCTATATATTGGTAGCAGTAAATTATGTGTTTGAGGGCCAAAACTAGCCTTTCGGGAGGGGCGGGGGGCAAAATTCATGAATATTTTGCCCCACCCCTCGTTAATTATTTTAATAAATCTCTAATAGCCAGATTTTGAAAATTTTAAGTGTGTAATCATTAAATACGTAATCAGATATTTCAAATATGGATTCATTAAAACCTTGAAAACCGAACCGAAATATATTCCGCTTTAAACAGGTTTCCATCTTAGGAGGTATAGCTGGTCATATTCTTTCTCTTAAAAATATATAATTTTTTCTTTAAGAACCGGATTCCGTATATGAAGATTTTATTTTCAAAAATTTTATGATAGTTGTAGTATTGAGGCGTTTAATGTCATAGTTATATGAATTATGAGACTAAATTAGTCATACAAAGACATCGTTAGATATCGACCTCGGTATCATATGAAATCATAAATAAATAGTAAAATTCAAGCAAGAATTCTGAAAAGAACACTTTTGTAGGTTTAACATGAGCGTGCAAATGTTTTCACGTGAGACTTCACTACTCACACGAAGAAACTGGAATGCTAAGGTTAAACCTATGGAAGCGTTCCTTTTACAATTTCTCGTTTGCAATTTAATAGTTTTAAATGAATTTTTTTTTTTCTTTTTTTGAGGGGCTTAGAAGTGCTGACACTGAATTCCAACCGTATTAGTGTTTACTTTTTCTATTTTGATTACAGTTTTTATTATTTTTTATTTTTTGTCAGTTTTCCGGCTGCGAGACTTTTTTATCCAAATTTCATATATATATATATATATATATATATTTCAGGGCCGAAACTAGAGGGGACAGAGGGAGCATGTGCCCCGAGCGCCAGTGTGGAAGGCGAAGGGGAGCCAAATAAAGATTTTTTTTGTCGTTTGATACCAAAAAACATATAGTATGAAATTTGACTAAAATTGTCTCACAGCCGGAAAATCCAAAATGCAAATTGAACCAAATGCATTAAAACTGGATAACAGAATCCTGTTTTAAATGAAAAAATTACATGTTAATCCAAAAGAAAATTTGAAACAAATGCATTAAAATAGGATAACGGAATCCTGTCTTAAATGAAAAAAGTACAGAAAGAATACTAGCAATTGCAACTGCTGAGAGGGAAACCTGTATAAAGCAGAATATTTTGGGTTCCTTTTTTAAAGGTTTTAATGAATCAATATTAGACAAAGCTGGTTACGCAGTTCAGCATTACGTATTTTATGATTGCATTTAAATTTTAAAATAATTCGGCTATTAGAAATTAGTAAAATTCTTTTTGCAAATTTCTTTTGCGGAGGTTTTTTGGGGTGGGGGGGGGGGGGCGCCAAAATCACTGAGATCATTAAACAGACATAGTTTCAAACCAGTGCATAATACAAAATATTAGAATATTCCACAAAGTGTATTTTTCAACAATCGAAGTAAGTTTCTTTGTTTAAGCTTTAAAGCAATTAATAGATAATCTTAAAGTTTTATATATTTTTGCATGCTAAAGTGATATAATCTCTTGTTCTATTTATTGATATAAGTAGGAAAAAACTAACAGTATTTATTAAAACTAATCTTTTAAATATTTTTATAGTGATCTCAAATATGTTATTGACAAAATTTTTTAATTTTACAGGAGATAAATATATAACATCAGTTAGTGAAATAACCTGTTGTTATTTTTATTGTAGCTATTTTATAAGGTAAAAGCATTTCTTACATAAAATATATTTATTTTCTGAGTGCCTCCCCTCCCCCATTTTATATGGAAGTATAATCCAATGTTTACTATCTTTAAAAAATAAAGCATTAAAATATATGTTATCAATAATTGGTAAATAAAATATACCATTGTATGTTAAGTGTGTAATATGTGGAATAAAGTATGTTTTTCGCAAATTTTCATATCTATCCCATTGTTTCCTGGGGAAATACACATGCATTATAAAAATTATTACAATTACAAAATTATTAAAATTAAACAAAAATTCTTTCTTAATTGAAATTATAGAACCAATAAGTTATTAAATACTAAAGTATTCTTTTAAACAATGCTTTGAAATTAACATTATACACACTTAAAATTACTGTCGATACGAAAATTGTTTTATTCATCTACACACTATCCTATTTTTAAAATTATATAATTTTATTGAATATAAAATGTATGTTGTGATGAAAATAAAGACATGGGTGTGCAAATAATATTTAATTTACTGCTACCAATTTTTAGAAGTTGACATACGTGATTAAATCCGTGGGAAACATATGAATAACTGAGGGAGAACTACGTTTTTCACGGTTTTTAAGAAAATTGAAAAAATTGTCTTACTTTTGAAATGGCGTACTGCACTTGCTGTTGGGTGTATAAAAAAATTGTAAATATGAAAGTTGTAGAGAATTTCATCCTCTTGAATATTGTAATTGACAAAAATTATACTACTGCAACGGCTATTGAGATATTTTAAAAAAATCGAAAAAAGTCCCAAAATTTTGTTGTTTTTCGGCCACAGAAAATTTAGCCTTAACAAATTTTGTTGGAAAACTTGGTTTTTCCATGTTGGCATCATTATAAACAAGTCAAAAAAAAAATTACCCAATTTTTTGCAAGGTAAAATGTACATTTCCCCTGGACTAAGGACTTGACCGAGGTTAGTGATGTCACTCTCTCTCAGTGTGCCCGGGCTTTGAAATTGCTTCCAGTGTTGGCAGCAGCGGCTCTCCACGGGTTCACAATCACTTTTCTACCAGAATATTGGCATGTAAAATTTGATCTGTTTCAATCATGGGATTTTCAACAATTAAACAAGATTTTTTTTTTTTTTTTTTTTTTTTAATTACTGGTAGTAAAGTGATTGTGAACCCGTTGTCGAACCGCCACTGTCTGCTTGGTGAAACGTTATTGCATAGATATAAAATGAACACGAGCAATAAAAATAGTTTAATTGAGATATAAGAGGAAAGTTATCGTCAGTTATCGTCACAAAATGGTTGAAAAATAGTTTAGATATAAGATGAACGTTAGCAATAAAAGTAGTTTAATTGAGATGTAAGAGAAAATGTTCATCAGCTATCGTCACAAAATGGTCAAAAAATAGTTTAGATATGAAACCCGTCGGCCTATTTCTTCGAACATTAATACAATTATTGCAACAGATTTATAACATACCTGCCGATATTATCAAAAACACACCAAATCGTGCTCTGGGAATCCGTAAACATCAGGCTATTCTAATATACATACATAGATGCACCCATACATATTGATTTATTGTAAAAATTGTGCGAACGGATTCTGAATATTTGAAAATGGAAAAATATACTACCATTATTTTCATTCATTTTTATTGTGATTACAACACTTTCCTATTTCTTTCCTTACATTGTATGGGTATGGAAAGTAAAAACTGCAATCTTGGGTAATATATAAGGGTATCAATCAGGGTTCTCGCTGCCGATCGCCGCTGCACTAAAATGTTTCATGTGGCGAGGAAACAAACTAAAGACTGAAACCGCCAAATTGCAAGATATGTTTTTTTTTCAGCGACACTCTCAGTGATGTTATTGTACGATTAAACCTTCTCTGTGTAACCATTATTTGTGCTTTTATATTCTTAGTGTTTCATGACGAATCTATTACTACCATTATTTGAATTGGGCTAGTTTTTCTTTAGCAATCAGCCAAATTGCTCAGATTAGTCAAAAGCCAGTGAGAGCACCGATGTCAATTTTTATCCTGGTTTATTCGCTAATTTTCTAAACCATCAGCCGTAGAAATATAGTTCCAATAGTAAAAAAGTTTCAAAGTTGTTCTTAATCATCTTAAAAGTAATTTACATAAAAATAGTTATATTTTAGAAGTTACGGGGTTTACATTTTTATTTTGTCCCAGGGTTCTATACGTTACATTTAGAAAAATCTTCTCCGTGCTTTAACAAGTAAAATAAGAGGTTTTTTTTTTTTTTGTACGATCAAAAGTTTCTGAGTTATAATACTTTGAATTATATGGAATTTTAGTATTTTCTGGTACTAAAAACAGAAAACGTGTTTCATTTATATGCGTAAAGTAAAAATAAATACAAAAATCTTGACAATAGTGTGTTTTTTATTAGTATTCTACAACGATATGAGATTTAAATTATGTTATGATTTATTTACCATTTTGTGTTCAAATTAATCTAGTATTCTACAATGTTTCGAAGCCCTTGAAAAAAAAAATCTCTGGCCCATTGTAACGGCCAATTGGCCAATTTTACTGGCTCATTGGAGCATTTAAAACGAAAATTCCGTTCAATTCGCAAAAAATATTGGTAGGTACTCCACTTAAAGAATTGTGTTTCATTTCATAATTCATTATTTATTTTTAATTATTTGTATTTAATATGTTGTGAAAATACTTTCACTAAACCTAATTAAGAAGAGTATATAAATTTTAAACTTCAAAACAAAATTGTGCCGAACATTTTTGAGTGAGAAGAGGGCGCACAAACTTTACTTGCTCCAGGGCGCTGAATATGTAGCTACGCCACTGAACATAACAATTATAGGTTTGTTTAATGAAAGTTTAAGTACACCTCTTTAATTTAAATAATTAAAATTAAAACTAGATTATTTTCTATTTTCCTATCTTGGAATCACTGAAGATGAAATAATAAGATATCTAATCGCTAAAGGAATAGTTAAGGAAGCAATTTCAAACAATGCAGTAAATGTCAAATTTAAACCTATAAAAACTGCATTATATTTAGAGAAAACCAGCATTAATTTAAGGTTTGCAAATTATTTGTCTCCTATTACGTACGAGTCATAATCACACTTCATATGAAAATACCATCATGTTATTTTGAGGAAAGAACAAAGATTTGGAAGAAATAAAGGGAATAGAATTAGAGACATTGTTGATGGACAACAGTAGAGAAATTCAGGTCTGGTAGATAGATGTATGATATTTTCGTAGCACAGAAAAACACAATGAAAAATTGAGTCTGGCTGCTTTTTGTACTTCTTTTGATAATTTAACTTGTTTACTATTACAGAACTCAGAAAAGCAATTAAAAAACAATAAAAATTTCATTTTTTTATCATTAAAAAAAAAAAAAAAAAAAAAAAAAGAAAAGAAAAAGCCTTTAAAAAATCTAGAATTCCCTAACTCTAAGCTTGAATTCCCAAATTCACATATATTGGAGAGCCCATAAAGATGCCTTTGCCAAAATGGCACTATGACCAAAGGATGAAGATGTATCGAAATCTCATTTAAATATTCCTTTAAAAACTAATGTTCGATTCATATACTTCTGGTATACATACATTGGTTTCTGTTAATATTCGGCAAATCATACTATATTGAATTCTTATAGTGCCACTTGCATTTAAAGGACTTCAGATAATCTGGAATTAACAAAATATTCAGCAATGTTAAATGAAATAAACAACACTAAACTGTCTGAGTAATGAAAAATTCAATATTTGTATTGTTTCACTCATAGCCAGAAAAATTAGTGTGCTGGTTTCATATGCAGTGACCTTATGACTAAATATAGATTGCTTGAATAACTTAACAAAACACTTAATTTCAATAAATCGCAACAAAAACTGGGGCATATACTGATTTAAAAAAATTACTTAATTACCTTTGAAAAAGTTTTCCGATCGAAATACCTATCATAAATTTCAATAACTTGTTTTCCAGGGTAAAAGAAGAAAGTTCGCTAAACAAACGACTCAAGTTGAATGACTCCTGAATCGTTCTTAAGGCAATGAATCAACAATATCTAAAAATGCTGGCCTCAGAGGAAAGATAGGTGTGATAGTCTGTGATGCTAGCAGATCACGAATTTTCAGAAGAATTTTGTAGCAGAACCTAAGCAAATTTAAAATAACTAGCTTTGCGTTAAAAATATTTTTATAAAGATTCTTATTGTTTTAGAATCTTGCAACATTTTTAGATAAAAAAATTGCATCCAAGATCCATCCACTTTAGGGTTAACTAAAGCGTTTTTCAGAAAGAACTAAGATGTTGATGTAGTATAAAACTTAGCATGAACAATATGCACATTGTTCATTGGATTTAAAAAAAAAAATATTTTACAGAAAAATAAAGGTAATCATGTTGTAGTGTTTGATATGCATATGAAACTTTATGGTATCTTTTTCCTAAATTATAGCTTTTGTTTTTAAGTGTGGTATAATATAGAGTGTTCACATTGTTTATGATAGGGGTGACTGCGGTGGAATGGGACAGTAGGTTTTTCTCTTTATGTATCATTCTAAACATGTAATCAGTCGCACACTAGATGAAGCAATGGTAGCCCAATCTTCAGTTGAAAAAAGTTGTTGATCTGCATAAGATTGCAATTGTATAAAGAAAAAGATTATTTTAGGAATCAAAAGTAAATTTGCTTCATATACTTTTTGTGCTTTCTGTATATTAATGTCTTGTTTATGCTTAGATGTAATACATTCTCTATTTATGAAACATTATACTGTATCTTATCCATAATTTAAACTAAGACTAAAAGCAATATTTCTGTGTATACAAGAAGTTTAACATAAAAGAAGGTTGTGGAGAGAAATGGGACATGCCAGCAAAGGGAGGAATGGGACAAGTAAAATTCCTTCTTTTTAATAAGATGATGTAAATTGCTAATATGGAAATATTTTTAGAGGGTAATATATATTAATTATAACATTGATAATATATTCATTTACTTCAAAAGGTAAATAAATTGGACTGGTGATTTTTGAATGTCATCTATGACTGACAATCCTGAATTATGGAATCCTGAATGAAGATACTGGAATTTGATATTGTGGCACAGACATTACCAACCTACAATCTTAGTTATACTGTATGTAGCCGACATTAGACTATTTGTGCTTTATCACACTTTTTTTAAACTTTTTTTTAGCTGTCCCATACCTCCCTGTAAGTGGGGGGAGGTATGGGATACATTTTGAAATTTACAATTTCTTTAATTATAAAATTGTTTCTGCAAATCATGATTTTATATTGTTCAAAGACATTAGAAAATGTTTCATATCGTATTCTATAAATTGAAATTTTTGTTTTTGTGTCAAACAAATTTGATTTTCTTATTTTTGTAAAAAGTGTCCCATTCCTCCCCGCTCTCCCCTATTTAATAGAGAATCATATCTCTAAGTTCAGATTCATAAAATCTACATTTTTCATATTTATTTACTGTATTTTCTGGTGTATGAGTCCTTTTTTTTTTAAGACACAAAGAAATTTCAGATGTCAACTGAATACCCCAGATATACTATCAGATATGGCCGATGATCTCAATTTATTTCTGTAGCCATAGTTACGATATGTTATTACTCCAAAATGTTATCATTTTTTATATTTTTTGCACAATAATCATTGTTCTAAAAACATCGTTTTCTTTTAAGTAAAAAAAAAAAAGCTGACATCAAAGAAATTTTACTATTATGAAATGAATTAGAGTATAAAATTTTGTATTCTGTGAAGAATTTGTAGCAGGACTGACACAAATCTTAAACAAGATGGCATTCAACCAATTTAGACTTGGTGAAACTTTTTTTTTTTTAAGTATGTAGAGTACGGGTGCTTTTTAAAAAGATTTTAAAGAAAAAATAAATTGTAATGAAAAATGCAGTTATAGTTACAGAAAAAAGCATCACAAAGTATAACTTTGTATTTTCAACTATCTTAAGCAAAAAGTTTCAATGCAATGAGTGATTTAATTCTATCTTGATCACGAAAGTTATTCATCTGGAAAATCTTTTTATTCTTCATCACAGACAAATTCAAAAATCTCTGATAATTTTACATTAACAGAATCCTTGTATGCTGTAGTTGTAAAAATAAAAGAGGGAAAAGCTTTAGGAAGAGGCTATATGCCAGAAATATTTGTTGTAACTTGAGAAACAAAGCGTATACAGAAAAAAAAAAATCAGATGGTATATGGTGTATACCACTGTATGGGTCATTCTCCCCAAGAGTGTACATTTTCAATACAAATTTTTCCAGTAGAATTTTTTTAAAAAAAGACATACAGTAGACTCCCTCAAATCCGCACATCATCACACATGTAAACAATGAAACTTTCAGTTCTGATGTAGGGGCAAAATTACAGAATATTTTTAGTTTTATATCATTCAGTACAGATTTTAATATGTAATTCTCGATAATGTGACTAACTCATGGTTCTTTAAGAAGGAAGCAGAGACCTGGAGCTGGAGCCAGAGCTGTGTTTTCCCTGGAGCTGGAGCTCTAAATTTTCTCCAGCTCCAGGGGTCCTTTCGTTTTTAATATTCTTTTAAATCTTTTTTTTTTTTTCAGTCTTTTAAATTTCCAGGCTTAAAATATTTTAATTACATCATTATTCAGTATTTTAATTATATCATTTTTTAGGTTTAAAAAAAAAAAATATCATTAGAGATGGAAAACTTCTCAAAACATGGTAACACTACTTTACTTCTACTTTCTACTTGAGCTAAGTGACAACACTATTTGAAAACAAATATGGCCGCCTGTTGTTTACATGTGTAGTTGTATAATTTAGGTTATTTGAAAAGTGTAAAAGAAATTTTGATTTTTGTGTTTAAAATTCCACCAAACTTTCTATTTTAAAAGCAAAAGCTAAAAGATGTCATATTTTCTGAACAAGCAGTTCAAGTTTGATGATAAGAAAAATGCATTTTGTCAGATCTTTAATGAAGATAAAGGAAGAAAGAATTTGTGAGCAAAAAATTAAATGTGTAAATTAAAATCTGCAGCTCAAAATCGCGAAGCCGGAGCTGGAGCCACAGTATTTTATCTGGGAGCGGAGGTGGAGCTGGAGCATCAAAAATTGTTCGGCTCCAGGTCACTGGAAGGAAGTATAAATTTCTTTCTAAAAAAAAAAAAACAAGGTATTGCTGATATCACTGGTAATCATTTACCAAATATATTTATGTATTAATCAAGCTTTTTTGGTATTTAAGTCTAGCTAAAAGTGAAATACAGTAGAAGATCTTTATAACGCAAACCTAAAAACGCAAGGTTGTGCGTTATATAGAATTTTGCGTTATATGGATCACATCATTAAATTTACCTTGTAAATATGGCCAAATATGCCTGAAACATATCAAAACTCATTAGAATATCTATATACTGCATTCCTTGTTACCAAGAGTTATCCAAATCATAAATTTTTGCATAATATAGGTCAGACATTGTTAAATTTATTTTATAAACATGATCCAAATATAACTGAACAAGTCATCCCTTATATTAGACATTTTCAAAAATGTTTATCGTAATAATAGTATTTTTTTCATTAAAAAGGTCTTAAATTAGGAGATAAAGTTGAGCTAATGTACCAAATTTAGTCTTCTAGAGAGTAGCAATATTTTTACAATGTGGAAATGCAGGTGCTTTTTAACTGCAAAATTCATTGTTTACATCTGAGAAGTTGTGCGTTATATGGAGAATTGCGTTATATAGATCTTCTACTGTAAAACTTCCTTACTTTATTATTTAAATGTGAATTAGTAGAGTACCTATATGAGGCAAGTTTCATTCAATAATTCATGTAAAATGTATCATCTTTTTTTATGCATATTTAATTATACATTATTAATTATTTACTTGACCTTTACTTTTAATAATTCAATCATTTTAAAACTTATCTTACTTTTTATCATTTTAGTTTATTACTTTACTTAATTATTTTAATATTTTACTATACTGTAAGCATAAGCATTCATTATAATTTTGATTGCATTACTACATTCAAATTACTGTTTAAAAAATGCAAACAAAGCAATGACCAGAAATCTGCAAAATTCTAAAATCTGCATAACATCTGGTCCCAAGCTGTGTGGATTTGAGGGAGTCTACTGTATTATCATTTTTAAAAACTTACCACTTACTGCAAGTAAAAATCAGCAATGGCCCAGCTACATTATACAGTAGAGTGCAGATTATTGGAACTCCAATTAACCGAACTTCCAATTATTCGAACACTCTGTTTCTCTCCTTCAGATTTAGCTTGTGAATTCTAATCCCTGATTAATGTATCATTGGGAGCAGTAAAAACGAAAAAGAAATTGAAGAAAATGAAAACGAATGCCCTGAAAATATAATCAAGGTCCATCCCATAACGAAGCCTTTGAATGTTTGGAAACAGATATAAAATGGCTCGAGTGGCAGAAGAACTCTAATCCTATTCAACTACCATATTTAAGAGTATGGCAGCTATGAAAAGAACATTTTCTTTGAAGCAAGCAACAATCGCAAACTTTTTGCTTATATTATAATCTCTGCAGCTCAGAAGATGATAAAAAGAGTAAAAGAAAATTTTAAATGATAAAAAAGTAAACAAAACAATTAAAAAGACAAAAATAAATAAATAAAATACAAAGAAATTTTAAACACGTAAACACTAACTGGTGCTGCCAGTCCTAAACCTGGATAAAGTGTGATGGTTTTAGTATACTCAGGAACATCACTTAAATTTGATTGTTTGTTTACTTATGTTCCAAACTTTTTTTTATCCAAACTAGATTTGGTCCAGGCTTGTTTGGAAAATTGGCGCTCTACTGTATTTATTTTTAAATATTTATTTTATGTCTAAAAAGAGTGTCGTATTCGGTGGGATTTAAATGGAAAAATGCGACATTGCTATCTGATAGCAGAAGGCGAAAAACTGAGTGAGTCAGTTCTGATTATGACAGGAAAAACCTTTGAAGTGTTCCTAGAAATAAAAATAAATAAATAAAAATAGGCTTAATAATTAAATGAAATGCTTAGGAATCAAATGAATTGAGACAG
Organism: Maratus speciosus; assembly: GCA_963932465.1. Classification (NCBI taxonomy): domain Eukaryota; kingdom Metazoa; phylum Arthropoda; class Arachnida; order Araneae; family Salticidae; genus Maratus; species Maratus speciosus. Next base: position 14,798,690 of record OZ010797.1, read on the forward strand.
GTAAGAAAAGTTACTACATGTCAATACCATTCGATTTTGGAAAGGAGAAATGAAAAAAATGTATTTTAATTTGAAAAACAGTAAATGAAAAGGGGAAAAATTTTAGAATAATTAAACTTGTGGTACTTACATGTTATCCAGGCCATGTCAGATACAACTGCGGTGTCAGTTATACTAATTACTTTAACCCTTATTTTTTAGCAGCTTTATAGCATATCACATGTAATAAGAGCTGTAATGTAAAAATAATACATTTTATAGTTTATTTATTTATTTATTATGGTTTATAGTTTTTTTAAACTTACTTATTATAGTTCATTTATTATATTTTATTTATTTAACATTATTTACCATTTTTAACAATGTTATGTGTATTAAATAATGTTAAATTACTGTTTTGAACGTGATTGGCAACAATAAATAAGATGGGCAATTGGCAACCATTTTGGGAGATTATCTCATATCCCGGATAATGCGTAAGTGCCAAATATGTTATATGGCTGTTTGATAGCCTGTTTCAAACAATCAATTCAGAGTTATTTTAATTGCATACAGGGTTTGGTGATACATATCAATGGATATATATCTTAATATACACTGGCCTCCAAAAGTTAAGGTACAGGGAGTGGATGCTTTCGATTGCATACGTTTTGTCGAATATCTACAAAAATTATTGGCAAATTGTTCTTGAACTTCTGGGATGAAAAGAACATGTTTGATTTCATATTTCATGGTGAAGATTTAGTCGGGCCAACAATTAGGTGGCTAATAATAAATTTAATAATAAAATAATATTTGCAATCGGCTATGCAACAAAAAATGTTGGAAATCATTTGTCACTGCGTTAAATGACTATTTTGGTCCTGTTCAACGTTTGTGTGCATTTGTGTAAGCATAGCACTCATATTCGTGAAGATGTTATTGTGTCTGAGAAAAATTCAAACGTTTTTTGCTTATACAGAGTTTTCAACCAAATTTAACACAACTTTCTGAAAACTTGCCAAAGAATAGTAGCAACAGTATACTGCAATTAAAACATGAATATATTGAATATCTGATGAGATATGGGCATTTTTATGAGATAATTTTTAACTGCGCATGCACGGAAGATTTCAAGATTTTTATTTCATAATTTGGTAGTCAGTATTTTGGGGCAACTTCTATAAAAAGTCCAGTCAAATGTTGTGAAAACTTAGAAAGATATAGTAAGCTGATTGAAAAGTTGTGAAAAATCCCTTATAATAAAGCTATTTTTAGGAAGCAACTCACTATATCGACCCTATTTTTGTGAATTTTCTGATTAAATTTGAAAGATATAAATATATTTTTCCACGCTCAACAACTCTAAATTTTCTGACACATTTACAGATTCATTTTTTAAGGTGAAAAAATGAAATTTGCTGACGTGATTTTTGAAGAGTTTTTGATAAGTGGCCGTGTGTTTTTATTTTTTACTCACTTAATTAGAACTTGATTTATAAACAATTATTTTCTCAGTATGACCATTTTTTTAATTCTCAGCCTCTCACTTCTGGAAATTCGGTTCAAAATGTCAACTTTGACAGCGTTTTTACTCGACTGCCAAAAAGTGTTATGTGTTTCACGCGTATCTGGGTTGTGGATTTCTTTATACCCTCGAAACATCCCAACGGCTGAATGGATTTTAATAAAGGAGGTCTCTATTCGCGATTCTAGCACTCTAATACACTACCTGGTGGCAGATGTTCTAAATATTTATTACAGTTACATTGAGCGAATCACAATGAATTGAGCGAAGGTAAACAAACTATTCAACGAATCACAATAAGATAAATAACTGGAATTATTCGCCATTACTATTAATTTCAGCGCCACCTGCAGGGGATTTGAAATGCGAATCGATTCGTCTTAACTGCTCGATGGTTATATGCTAGGTTTTGTTTTTATAAATTCAAAATGGCAGCCGTAAAATACAAAATGACGGTAGAGACAAAAAGAAAATTACGCACCATATTGAGCGGATATTCTTTCATTGCATCATTGGTAGGTCTTTCAAAATGAAGACGAAGTTTTATTGACTATTTTACAGTCAGAAGCTCCGTTTAAATATTACACAACCTGGAAGTTGTGTAGGTATGATCTCTAGCTTTACTGCAACTCTAACCTTCATAGACATTTATAGGCCTCATCAAAACAGTGTTTATAGATAGGAACTAACAGTTAAACACAACTTAAAAGTCATCGATACAAGTAAATAAAAAAAATAGGTAAGTAATATAAAAAATAGTTTCATATTGAGGAGAAATAATTAATTAGTTTGCTTTTTACACAGTCTGGTTTTTTGATATTTTAAATTTAATTTTTACTTGTTTGCAATATATTCTGCTTTTATCAAAAAATCTAGAAGCACGGCACATTATATAGTTTCTGAATAAGAGAATCTGCCAATTTCATGTGTTTGAGAATAAAAATGAATTTAAAAATGAGTCAGAAAATACGCAGTTTGGATTTGAGTACTTCCTTAAAACAATTGGGGGTAACAGAAGTTACAGAGAAAAAATACGCTTACATAAAAAAACTGGAAATATTTCTTGAAATTCTAAACATGTAATGAACAAATTGAAAATGACACCAGATTTCATTTTCACGAATCGTTTTTGACAATCATTTTCAGTAGTACTTTCTGGTAGCCCTTATGTATTGACTTATATTGAAATGAATGAAAGAGGTTGCATTTATTTTTCTAGGATATTGATAATGAAATAATTTCTATGGAGTTTAAAAATAAATATTTAAAATGATTAGAACAGGTTTATTTAACAAATAGAAAAATTATTTCAATTTAAATAGATATGCATTATGTTACAAATGATGTTGAGAAGTACAGTTTTATTTGAAACTGAATCTATTGTCATTTGGACAACTTCAAAAGGAGATAATCGGTAAATTGGGAATGTAAAGAAAGAAATGAAACTTTGTTAAAACTAAATAGTATGTCTTTTCGGTTTGCCGGGCGCCAGTGTCATTTGACGCCCGGCTAGCCGAAAAGTACCATCTTTTCTTTCCTCAGAGATGGCAGTAAGAAATATTTAATGTTCGTGTTAAATGTAAAAAAAAAAATGTGTAATTGATGATTAATAAAAAAAAAAAATGCAATTTGTAAAAAAAAAAATATAGCTGTGGACATGAAAAGCTTATGTAAGCTTGGGCGTACCAATGTATCTTTATTTTATTTATTTATTTATTTTTTTGTATGAAAGCCTGACATTCTGGGCTGAATGGTGGAATGCCGAAATTTTCAGAATCTGGTCCAAAGAGAGTTTCACTGGTGGCAGCATCCTGTGCAAGAAATTTCAGCAATTTTCGGAAATACATCTAAGTTAGAGAACCAATGCAGTGATTATTATGAAATTATGACAAAGGAAACTAACAAATAAAATTATGGAAATCACGCATCATTGCAAGGATTATAATTTTAAGAATTGTTAACCTAAATTCTTTCAATAATGCTTTGACTGTTTGCCATGTATTAATATTTATAGTTCATTTAAACCTTTCACTACGCAAGGCTGCTACTTGCTAATAAAAGTGGCTGTTTTCAGCGTCAGGCTCTACTCTATGGCGACTATTTTGAACCGAAAACCATTAAAAAGCGACTACTTCAAGAAAACAAGCGACTTTTTTCGGATTCCAACGACAATTTTTCTGAAAATAATCGATCTTTTTTCTTCAATGCGCCTGTAAAATCATCTACTCAAACGTAGTTTTTCAACGGCTGTTTGAGGAGATTCGCGATTTTTTACCGCAACACATTGCAAAATTCGCGGTTTCCCCACCCAATCGATTGACGAAAATACCTGTTTCTTTCAGAGATCTTTTTATACTATCGTTAAAGGAGATTTTTTGATTTTTTCCCGCGATCCTTTGCCAAATTTCGCTAATTTTTATACGACAGATTGACGAAATGGATTTTTTTTCGGCACCACTTGACCAAATTCGCGATATATATTTTCCGCGACTGATGGATAGTAGTTACTATTATTTTCAGTGATCTTCTGATGAAATTCCCGATTCTTTTCCAGATCTTTTGTCTATATTCGTGATTTTCTTTTCACGACCTATTTATGAAATTGAGGATTCTTTGCGAGATCATTTGGTTAAAATCTCAATTATTTTGACCAAATTTGCGTTCTCCTTCTCCACGACCATTTGACAAAATTGGCTACATTTTTTTTTTTTTTTTCGTGATCGTTAGATGAAATTCGCAATTTTTGGTGCATTCTTTTGACGAAATTTGCGAAGAGGAAAATCACCATTATTGAACGAATGAGGAAAATCACCATTATTGTTTCCGCGATCTTTGGTAAAATTCTAGATATTTTTTATGGTTATTTGAGGAGATTCGCAATTTTTTCCGCGACGAATTGCAAAATTCTCGATTCCCCCCCCCCCCCCCCCCAATCATTTGCCGAAAATAGTTATTTCTTTCCGCTATCTTTTGCTACGATCGTTGAAGGAGACTTCCTGATTTTTCCTGCGACTCATTGCAAATTTTTCGCTTTTTTGGGGGCGGTCGTTTCGCGGAATTCACAATTTGTTTCCGTAGAGTGTTTCACGGAACTCACGATTTTTTTTCTGCGATCCTTTGCCAAAATTCGCAAATTTTTCTGCGACAGATAGAATTTTTTTTCCTACAAGAAATTCGCGATACATATTTTTCCGCGACTGATTGATGGTATTCGCCGTTTGTTTTGATATCATTTGGCGAAATTCGCGATATATATTTTTCTGCGACTGATTGATGGTATTCGCCGTTTGTTTTACAAAATTCGTGTTTCTTTTCCACGATTGTTTGTCGAAATTCGTGATTTTCTTTTCTCAACCGACTTACAAAATTCTTGATTTTTCGCGCGATCATTTGTTTAAATTTTCGTTTTTCTTAAGCGATTATTTGACCAAATTCGCTTTTTTTTTCAGGGGTGATTCTGTTCTGAATTATCCGAAAATTTAAGGCATTCGGTTCCGAAAATTTTAAAAACTCGGTCATCAGTCCGAAAATTCGGACATAAAAAATATCGCGAATTTCGACAAATGGTCGCCGAAGAGAATCAATTTTGTCAATCGTTCGCAGAAAAAATCGACAATTTCGTCAGAAAATCGCTCTCAGAAAAAACGCAAATTTCGTCAATGGATCGCGAAAAATGCAAATTTCATCTAAGGATCGCAGATAGAAAACGTATTTCGCCAAAGAATCGAGGTAAAAACGGGAATTTCTTCAATGGATCGCGAAAAAACGCAAACTTTACCTAGGGATTGCAAAAGAAACACAAATTTCACAAAGGGATTGCGAAAAAAAAACTAAAATTTCGTCAAGGGATCTCGATAAAGAAACGCAAATTTCTTCGAACGATCGCGAAAAAAGGCGAATTTCGCCAAAGGAGCGCGGAAAAATGAGAATTTTGCCAAAGGACCGCGGAAAAACGAATAATTAGCGCCGGGAGGAGATCCCCCTCTGTGCTGTAACCTTTCAGAAAATTTGCTGTGAATTTAGTAATTTTTTTTTACCCAGAATCACCCCTGCCATCTTTTTGTCCGTGGCCATTTGACGAAATTTGCAATTTTTTTTCTTGATCCTTAGACGAAATTCATAGTATTTTGTGCATTCTTTTGACGAAATTTGCGATGATTTTTTTTCGACCGAATGACGGAAATCGCCCTTTGTTTCCGCAACCTTTGATAAAATACAAGATTTTTTTCCACGGTCCTTTGAGGAGATTCGCGATTCTTCCCCAAACAAATTACCAAAATTCGCAATTTTTTTTCCACCGATCGTTTCATGGAATTTACGATATTCTTTAAGCGATCCTTTGCCGAACTTCGTGAATTTTTCTGAGACCGTTTGAGAAAATGATATTTGGTATTTGTTTCAGAGTTTTTTTTATGAAATTCGCGATTCTTTTCCACGATCTTTTGTCGAAATTCGTTTTTTCTTTTCCCGACCGACTGAGGGAATTCTTTATTTTTTGTACGATTTTTTATTAAATTCTCGATTTTTTTACCACATTCGGCGGATATTTTTTTTATTATTTTTTTGCCCGCGACCGTTTGGCAGAATTTGCGATTTTCTTTCCGTAATCGTTAGGCGAAATTTACAAGTTTTTTCGCAAACCGATGAACAACTTTTTTTCTACGGCCAATTGTTGATTTTTTTCGTTACCGATTGGTAAGATTCGCGACTGTTTGATGAATTGATTTTGTAAAATTCCCAAAGACAAAAAAACGAAATAAAAAAACAATTCGCGGAGGAATCATATGCCCGTGCAAAGAAGTAAATCTGGAAGATTCCATCCAAACAATTTTTTTTATTACGCTGCATTTTCGTTTTTTGTGTGGTATTTGCGATATCCTATTCGTTCTTTCTAACCCTGTCCCTCAAATAAAACTTTGCTTTGTTCTCTCCTAGAAATTCTTGAAATGGAAGACCTGATGGAAAGTAGTATTGGGAATAATCTGAAAGAAGTTTTTACTGCTATGTTTCCTGGTACTGTACATAATTTTTATCGTGGAAGAACCAAGCTTACTTACTTCATAACTGAAACATTAGGGCCTTATTTTCTAGATAACTTGCTTTCTCATTTGAAGAAATCTCTCTATTTATTCAGTGATTTGAGCAGATGCATAAACTGTGAAATAAGATATGGACATTCATAAAGTCCTTTCAGTTATTATGGATACATTTTTTCTTTCCTTTTTTAAAAGTGGGCATGCGACTATTTTGACTACTATTTTCGAACAAATGGTACAATTTTGGCTACTATTTTTTTCGTTGGAGGCTACTAAACCTACTATTTTCAGCCTCATTCGTCATTGGCAGTGACGTGGTCGATAAAACCGACCTTAATTTCAATGGTTTCTACCATGTACGCATCGTACGTGTACGTAGTCAAAGGTTTAAGCATGGTAAACAAAATGCAAGGTTAAAGATGTTTTTCTCTCTTCCCTGAACAGTTCTGTTCCATACAAATATTGCTAGAGAAACTCTCTTAGAACAAAATGAAATTTCAAGTCTTGTAAGCAATGGTTTTGTGTAATCTTTAAGAACACGCATGGTGCAATGTGTATATTGCTTCGTGTTAAGCGGCTGTAAATTTGAGAATAATCATGTGCAGGGTTCTCGCTGCCGCTCGCCATTGCGCCAAATCGCATCAAAATTCTTTATATGGCGTGTAAACTAACAGACAAATTCGCCAAATTGCGAGTGCTCAGTTTGTGTGTTGTATGCCAATACTGTCGAGATTCTTAGGCGCGTTACTGAACGATTGATGTCGTTTTACATGTTCAATCGCACCGTGCCATTTACACTGCTCTATTTATAAAGATACTGACGCAACACCGATTTAGTTTAACAACAGGCAAAGACACAGAAAGGATTATGCGTTAGGTATTTCTCTCTTGTCAGTTAACCCTAGAACTACCGGAAATTTTACTCAAGTTGTATAAAAACATTCTACACCAGAATTTTTACTTAAAACTATTTAATTTGTTTATTTAACTTATTATTGTCTGATTTATACATTTAGTTTGTTTTGAAGAAATTTTCTGGTTTGAATAGATATTTTGAATATACATGTCGGGTCCATTGGACCCTTCTGGTAGACAGAGGGTTAATCACTATCTATGCTCCAGCGTCGCAGCAGTAAACACGCAAACAAAATTACTCGCATTAAGAGCCAAATAGAGAAAATTTTTGCTGGAATGCAGTGTTGAAATTAGCCATTTACCATAACTATTTATTAAATGTATGAGTATCATTGGCCGGTCAAATGTTTTCAGTCGGTTAAGAGTTGAAATCTCATAGACATTTTTAGTGTATATTTTCACAACGGTAAATCAAAAATTGCTGTATTTAAATTTTATTGCGGATACTCGAATTTCTATTGTATAACCAATTACAAAATCTTAAGTTATTTTAGAACATATTGAAAAAAAAAAAGATACAATAATGGATTAAAGGTAGATTTTTCAGTGTTTCAAGCCAAATCTATTTTGCTAACATTTCTGTTCATTTGGCTACTGTTTTTTATTTCTTATTCACCAAATCGCTAATGTTGGTCAAAAGCCAGTGAGAACACTCTGTGTTTTAATGCCTGCATCCTATTTAACCCCTTCCCAATACCCGTTCAATGTTAAACTAGTATTTAAAGTTGAAATTTTAAATTATTAACCATTTGGAAAAATGGTTATTGTCCTCGGTCAGGGTAGGAAATCAAAAACATATCTGAAGCGTTTTATAAGTTGAATCCCGCATTTTATTCGTTTTCTGATTGGTCTATACAGTAATCTGTATTTTCCCTTTACTTTCAACAGAGATGGATACTTCTGTTGCCACTATGACAAAAAAGTAATAAAAACTACAAAAAAAAATTAATAACTCAGAAACAAATTGAGATAAAGCTTTCAAACAAATTGCAATTAAAAATGCATGTTTTTCTCTATACGACGATATAAAAAGTAATATTGCGGGATGTTTAGAAGTTTAAAAAAGAAATTCCATTTAAAATTTGTTCATGATTGTTCCAGGAATATGAATGCGTAATCCTTGACGTACGTAATGTATGACCAGCTCCGTGGGATTTTTATGTCTTAAATTTTAGACTTTGGAAAAATCATTTTCCAAAATGGTTGCTGTAATTTCTTAAATTGCATTTATTATTATTATTTTTTATTTAAAAGCGGGCACTGCACTGCATATGTCACCAGATTATTGCAGTTATTTGAAATAGTAAAATATCTAAGCACATCTGTGAGAGCAGCCATAGTAATTGTTCAATAAAGAACCAGAACTTATCTGAGTGGCGGAAATTCTTTTTGCCCTTTTGAATTTTTTATTTTTGCTTCAAATTTGTAATGCTACAAATTGCCAACCACTTTTTTAACAGTACACTAGAATCTCTTTTATCTGAAACTCTCGATTAACCGAAATTCATTTTTAAAGCATTTTTTTTTTTTTACTACAACATTTCTTATGTGCAAAATCAATTTTGAAAGCTTTTTTTTTTAAACTACCATATTCCCTGTGTGCAAGCGGTACTTCCCGAACTACGAGTACATAAAAATATTTTCGATCCCCTTACTCAGAATTCCTTTGAATTTAACTTGAGCTCCCGTAAGCTGCGGAGTGGAACGAAGAAAACTAACAAATTAGCAATTTTGAAGCTTTTGAATGTTTTGCAAAATGTTTGATATGGCTGGAGCAGCAGAAAGACTGTGATACTGGTGAACTAGAAATATTAAAAAACTCCGTGATAGAGCTTCAAAGCAAAGGCAATCAAAACTGCGACAAACAAAACATTTTTTCAAACCCCTGCGATATATGTAAGAAGTACTTAATTTCAAAATTAAACTTCAAGTAATTATTTCTATTTTTCTATTGCTTTATTTTTATTAAGCACTTGTTACCATAATAAGAAATATTGCACACATTTCTCCTTAATCTGAAAATTGAAGCATTCTCGATTTTCCGAAAGAGGGTCGGTCCTAATTACTTCGGATAATCGAGGTTCTACTGTATTTTCTTATATTATGTCTAATCATATTAGTGTTTATCAGTTTTGGTTTATTACTTTTATAGTATAGACTTGACTTTACATGAATCAGGAATAATATTTACTAATGATATTTAAAATTTAAAAATGTGTTTGCTTACAAAATATTTCACTGATATTCTTTTGCTACTAAAAATTATCCGTATTCTTAAAGATTCATATGCAGGGGTCGCATTATAGAGGGAAAATTTTATTGTTTCTACCACTATTTTGAAAATAATATCTTTATCGTACCTTTTTATAGCATATGTTAAAAAAATAATCATGAAGATTACTGATCAAACAGTTCTGGTAGGAGCAATAAAAATTTCCCTATGTAATGCGACTCCTGCATATGTAAACAAGTAGTTTCTACAAATATTTCTTATTTTGATTTTGTAACTGTTTAAATTATTGAGTTCTTTGAAAATCGATAATTAATATGTATTTATCTCTGCAGATAAAAAAAAAAGGTTTCATTACTTTTTTTTAAACATTTTAGGTTAAAAGATAGAAAACTGACACACTTGTTTTTCAAGTATTTAAAGCATTTTTTTTGGAGAATTTGAAAAAGTATCTTTTAATGCAGATAATTTTATCTTCTATGTTCTATGAAAATAAACATTTTCTGTAGAGAAAATGTCAGTGCCTCAGATTCACTCTCAAGCAACAGAAAAAGCTTGCGAAAAATGTTCCCAAGTATTTTCACAATGTTCTCCTCTAAAAGATGATTTGGATATCCGTATAAAGGAATTCCCTTTTCTTTGTGAAATATGTTCCAAAGGATTTTCAGAAAGTAGTACTTTGAAAGTACACTTGCGCACCCATACAAAGGAAAAGCCATTTCTTTGTGAAATATGTTCCAAGGGATTTTTACAAAGTATTGAACTGAAAAGACACATGCGTATCCATACAAATGAAAAACCTTTTGTTTGTGAAATATGCTCCAAAGGATTTTCACAAAATGTTAATCTACAAAAACACTTGCGCGTCCATACAAAGGAAAAACCATTTGTTTGTGAAATATGCTTCAAAGGATTTTCACAAAGTAGTAATCTGAAAATACACTTGCACATTCATACAAAGGAAAAGACTTTTGTTTGTGAAATATGTTCCAAGGGATTTTCAAAAAGTGGCCATCTGAAAAAACACTTGCGTACCCATACAAAAGAAAAACCGTTTCTTTGTGAAATATGTTCGAAAGGATTTTTACAAAGTGTTGCACTGAATAGACACTTGCGTATCCATACAAAAGAAAAACCATTTGTTTGTGAAATATGCTTCAAAGGATTTTCACAAAGTAATAATATGAAAATACACTTGCGTACCCATACAAATGAAAGACCTTATATTTGTGAAATATGTTCCAAAGGATTTTCACAAAGTAGTAATCTGAAAATACACTCGCGCATTCATACACAAGAAAAGACTTTTGTTTGTGAAATATGTTCCAAGAGATTTTTACAAAGTATTGAACTGAAAAGACACTTGCGTATTCATACAAATGAAAAACCTTTTGTTTGCGAAATATGTTCCAAAGGATTTTCACAAAGTAGTAATCTGAAAATGCACTTGCGCATTCATACAAAGGAAAAGACTTTTGTTTGTGAAATATGTTCCAAAGGATTTTCAGGAAGTAGTAGCCTAAGAGTACACTTACGTACCCATACAAATGAAAAACCCTTTGTTTGTGAAATATGTTCAAAGGGATTTTCAGATAGCAGTGCTCTGAAAAAACACTTGCTTACCCATACAAATGAAAAACCTTATTTTTGTGAAATATGTTCAAAGAGATTTTCAGATAAGCGGAGTCATTTGCATACCCATACAAAGTAAAAACTTTCTTTTTGCAAAATATAATGGAAGGATTTTCATCTGAAAAAATACTTGCATACTCTTAAAAAAACTTTCTGTTAGAGAAATATGTTTAAAACGATTTTTAGTAAATTGCAGTTTAAGGAAACATTTTTTTTACCAACGCCAATTGAATGACCTCTTGTTTGTTATTTGTGCTATCATGTATTTTAAGGAAGAATGAACAACGGGAAATAGCACAAATGTATGTATACAAAAGGTGCATGCAGCTGTTTCAAAGCTTCAAAAGATCTATCATCAGTGCGAAATTTAAAAATCAAACGTAGGAGCCATTAAAACATAGAAAGACGCACCTCGTAATTATTGGGAAAATAGTGATGTCAATCTCCTGCACATACGAGGAGACCAATCAGAATTGCTCAGCCACTCTGGGAGAGCTTAAGCAGAAAGGAGATAAAAAGGTCGGGGGAGGAAAGAGAGTGAATTAAAGAAACTGGAGCCATACTTTCGAAAAAATGGACGTACTGAACAAATCGTTAAACTGTTAGAATTCTTCCATATATGATAAGCTTCCCAATAATGAAGTTTGTAAATCGATGAGAATTTCAGTATTATTGAACCTTCGGAAAATTTAAAATTGTGATTGTTAGACCAACAGTGGTTAGCAAAAGCAGAACATTTAATGTCGCATTTTTTAACACTACTTTTATGCTCCCAAATGCGAACTTTAAAAGATTGCTTCATTCAGGGAAACTTATCATATATGGAAGAATTCTAACCGTTTGGTTAACGATTTGTTCAGTACGCCCAAATTTTCAAAAGTGTGGGTACCCATTTCTTTAATTCACTCTCTTCCCTATCCCTCTTTTTTATCGTTTCTGCTTAAGCTCTCCCAGAGTGGCTGAGTAATTCTGACTGGTCTCCTCATATGTGCAGGAAAGATGGATTTTGCTGTTGTTTTACGACGCTCACTGCTATTTTGTCGATTACAGTACGCTGCGAGTTGCGTCTCTCTGGCCCACTACGTTTTAATTTTTTAATTTCACAATGATGATGGAGTTTTTGAAGCTTTAAAACAGCTTTAATACATACATTTGTGCTATTTATCGTTGTTCAGTTGTTCTTTATATATTATTAGCACAAAGTACAATCCTCCTATTTCATGTAATGAATTTTCAAAAATTGTTCATCTAAAGACAGATCTGCATATGCACTCAAATTTAAAAAAATTGTTATTTGTGGCCTTCAGGATTTTCTTAAAATGATATCTTAAAATTCTCACAGATGTAAAGTCAATCCTTTGTGAACTATGTTCTAAACAATTGTTTGAAACAGTCTCTTAAAAATATTTTTTGCATCCGATGTACAGAAAAATGCCTTTCATATTTTGATTTTTCTTTAAACAATTGTCCCAAGATGATACTTTAACACTTTGAATGCGGCAATTAAAAAAAAAAAATCTGATCTACTTCAAGAGTTAATTTTCAAAGACTTCCATCTCAAATGTCTATTTTAAACCAAAATTTTATTTATTAAGGTATGTTTAAAATAATATTTATTTACTAACTTAAATTTCTGGAATGAAACATTTTCAGAATTAACCTCCTTGGTTGAAGCAAATAAGATTCAATTGGCCGAGTGAACAAATCGAATGTGAATAGTATAATTCGTACAGTGGTTAGTTTGTTAAAAGTATGCTTATTCATGAATATGAAAAATGAGTTTTATGTTATGTAAAGGGGCTATCACTTTAGGGGGGAGGGGGGGGGTCTGGCATTTGATATCGTAAGATATCTCTGGGAAGAGGGAGGGTGTTGCTTTTTGATATCGTTATCATTTTTGATCTAACCAAACTTTTATTTTTTCAGTAATTTTTCCTTTTCATCCAAATACTCTGTTACCTTTATTATTATTTTTAGTATGTTTTTATAAAAATACAAGGTTATTATTAAAGCCATTAAATGTTTATAAAATCATTTCATTCCAAAATTTGAAATACCCCAACATTTGGCATTCCTGTTCTTCCACATGCGCATATAATTCGCTGCTAGAGAAATCAGGAGAATAATATGTGTTAAATGATAATTGAGTTAAATGATAATTGCGTTAAGTGATAACCAGTGAAGAAAGACAATGTTGTCCACTGTTTTGTTGATAAGTTCTGCTTTAAGTGCAAGAAGATGATATTACTGTTGAATGCATTATGTAACAATAAGCTATTATTAAATACTTTTAAATATTATGTAACTCTTTTAGATGTTATTTGATGAAAATATATTTCATGTATTGACTTCTTGAATCCGTAAAGTATGCACTATATAAATGTATCATAATATGTTTATATCACAGTAAGCATATACAAAGAAGGAAAAAGAATGTAAAAATAAATAATTTTAGACATTGATAACGGTATCATCGGATGGGGGTGGGGGGGTGGATTCGACGAATGATAACATATCGCTCACCTACAAGAAAAGTGACACATCTCGCAAAAATTCATTTTGCGTTATATTCCACAAATAGGTCTCACATAGGTTAGTCTTGCTACATAAAAAGTTTCTTAAGTGTAGTTATACCGGAAATCACTTTATTATGCTATTTGTCCATTTGTGACCACAGATGAGGGGTGGATTGTGTTGGGGAGGTAAAATTACTAAACCCTCCCAACCTCATCCTCTTTTTTCATTCTTAAGGGTTTTACGCTTTTATTCCTGAATGCAGAGCTAAGTGCTATAATTTCACGTTACAGTAAAATTATGCGAATCATCCCTTTTGCCTCTCCTGTGAAATTTACTTTTGTCGAGATGTGTCACTTTTCTTGCCTGTGAGCGATATGATATCGTAAGGAGGGGGGGGGTGTGTTCAAAATTAGCAAAATGTTGATAAAGTTATATATGTATAGCCCCAAAGGTTTGTGTCATATGAAGAAAGTTTATACAAACTTTGTCTTGGTCAGGGGCGGATCCAGATAATCGTTTTGGGGGGGCGATACCGAGTGACATATAATCAATGTAGTCATACTTTCTGTTGCTCAAATCCTTCCTTGCAGTTAATTATTAAATGAATATGAAATTAATGCGATTTAAAAATATTACAGACTCTCGATTATCCGACATCCGATTAACCGAAACACTTGGTTATCCAGCACTTTTATTTTATAATCCGCCCTCTCCGCAAAATATCGTTTATTGTTACTTATTAGGTCGTAAAATTAAAAACGTTATAACTGAATTTATTTATTAAATGTCTTTTTTTTTCTTTTTCTGTTTACTCTTATACTATGGTAATTATTTATCTTATTTTTTGTTCTTTTAGTTATGGTAAACAACGTTAATAACACAAGCCTGCGATGATTATCTTTTTAAACTTTTGATAATTGATTTTGATGTAAGACTTTTTAAAAATTTGCGATTTATGGAAAATCCTAACGTGATGACATGGTAAACTAGTATGTTGTGGCCATCACAAAACTTTCTTCTATATAAATCACGTCAATTAAATCATTTAAATAGTAAAATAAATTACATCAAATTATTCATATAAAAGTATACCTGAATTTGAAATTTGATGAAAATTCGTGCATTAGTTATTGAAATAGAGCTGTAGGAGAAATTTTGAAAAATGTAGCGTAGCAGTGCCACCTGTTGAGCGATTTGCACCAAAACACAAACAGTACTAATTCATATACCGGAATCGTAAACCGGAATCGCCAAAACACAAACAGTACTAATTCGTATACCGGAATCTGAAGTTGGATGAAAATCCGTGTATTAGTTCTGGAGCTAAAGCTACTGTGGAAATCACAAAAAATGCAGCACAGCAGCGCCACCTGTTGAGCGATTTACACCAAAAGGTACAAAACATCAATTCATGTCAAGAACTAACTGAATCTGAAATTTGATGAAAATCCGTGCATTAGTTCTGGACATTGAGCTATTGTGGAAGTTGAGAAAAACGCTACATAGCAGCGCCACCTGTTGAGCGATTTACAGCAAAACATAAACAGCACTAATTCATATCCAGGTATACCTGAATCTGAAGTTTGTTGAAAACCCGAGCATAAGTTCTTGAGATAGAGCTATCGCGGAAATCACAAAAAATGCAGCATAGCAACGCCACCTGTTGAGCGATTTACACCACAAGGTGCAAAACGTTAACTCATGTCAAGCACTAACAGAATCTGAAGTTTGATGAAAATCCGTGCATTATTTCTTGAGATAGAGCTATTACGAAAATCGTGTAAATGCTGCAAAATGCAGCATAGCAGCGCCATCTGTTGGGCGATTTGCACCAAAACGTTACCAGCACCAATTCATATCAAGGATTAACTAAATCTGAAGTTTGATGAAAATCCGTGCATTAGTTCTTGAGATAGAGCTAGTGCAGAAATCGCGGGAAATGCAGCATAGCAGCGCCACCTGTTGAGCGATTTACATCAAAAACTAATCAGCATCAATTCGTATTAGGGACTAACTTAATATAAATTTTTATTAAATTCCGTGCATTAGTTCTTGAGATAGAGCGCCCACAAAATTTGTGTCACATACACACAGACAGACAGACAGACTCACAGAGTCACAGACAGACATTTTGTAAAAACATGTTTTTTGGAATCTCTGACCTCTAAAACGTGTAAATCCGTCGAAAACCGAAAGTCGAAAATTTTCATGAATCCAATACTTTCTTCTTGTAAAGATAGAAGAAAGTAAAAATGAAGATCATTTTTGGATTCAGCACTAAAAATACATAAGAACCAATTATCGAAAGCTGAAAAACATAACCATCACATCCATTTTTTAATATCAGATTTCTGAAAGAGGATAATCTCTGAAAAAGGATCCCCTTCAGAAACCTGACGGGCCTTTAACATACTAGAAAGTCAAAATGTGTCATCTAAGTGGTGTGTATACCTCTTCACTGGTGCGGATCCAAGGAAGGGGGGGGTGAGGTCGCCCCGATCGCCACCCCCTTTGGATAAAAAAATATAAATCCACCGATTATCGCGAATTTCGACAAATGGTCGCCGAAAAAAATCAATTTCGTCAATCGTTCACAAATAAAAAAACGCGAATTTCGTCAAAGGATCACGCAAAAAAACGCGAAATTTCGTCAAAGGATCACGCAAAAAACGCGAATTTCGTCAAAGGATCGAGCATAAACGTGAATTTCATTAAAGAAGCGCGGAAAAAACGTGAATTTCGCCAAAAAATCGGACATTTCATCAAAGGACCATAAAAATGAATTTCGTAAAGGACCACGAAAAAAACGCGAATTTCGTCAAAGGATCGCAGAAAAAACGCGAATTTCGTCAAAGGATCGCAGAAAAAACGCAAATTTCGCCAAAGGAACACAGAAAAAAACGCTAATTTCGCCAAACAGTTGCGAAAAAACGCTAATTTCGCGAAAGAATCGCACAAAAAATGCGAATTTCGTCAAAGAATCGCGAAAAAAATACGCTAATTTCGTCATAGATCCGCGGAAAAAACGCACAAATAGCACCAGGAGGAGATTCCCCTAGGTGCGCATCCACGGGGGGGGGGGGGTCGATCGGGGCGGTCGCTCCCCCAAGATGTAAATCCAATGTTTTTATCGGCAGTTTTCGCGGAACAGACAGACAAGCAAACGAAAATACTTTTCAGGTGTCAATGGTAAAGCTCACTGACGTTTCGGCAGTTAGTGAACAAAATAGGATTATATCCTGTCAAAAGGCATATGGCGCCATAACTTTTGACACTAATGGGTTGAGGTGGGGACGATGCCATTTCGTGTACCTTTTGTTGAATCTCTACAACAGAAATTGACAACGTTATGCGGATCCCTTTAAAGTGTTGAAACTTTTTCGTTCTTTCAAAGACGCTGCAATTCTAATTTCTGTATAACGATATTTTTCAGGAGTGTTTTATTGTTTGAGAAAAGAATGGGATTCATAGCAATTTCCAAAGAAATAAAGAAACAAGAAAAAGAAAGGTCCTTTGAAAAATTCAAGCATCTTAATGTTTTCTGAAGAAAACCAATAATGTGTTAAAAATATACTGTTATTTCCACCCGCATTGGTAAATTTCAAGGGTATTTCATGAATGAAAAAAAAATTATTATGTCCTAATCCTAGTCAGTTAAAAGCTAAAATGAGTATGGTGTGTTGATTTCTTAAAAACCAACTAGGTAATTTAAATTAAAATAATAAAACTTTGTAAAAAATCACCATAAAATAAAAGCAAAACATAGGACGCGTTTCGAGCTAAAAATATAACAGCCCGTCATCAGCTACAGTAAACACGTGTCCGCGACAAGGTCAAAAATGAACTGAAAGGGAGAGAATGTTGCAAAGAATGCCACAGATGGCGCTAGCTGAAAGGGGGCCATACAGAAGAGAAAAGTGTTGCCAAAACAATAGAAGAGAAATTGATAGGGAAAAATGGAAATAAAAGAAATAAACAAAATTAAAATAAAATAAAAGAAGTAAATTAAAAAATATAAATAATAATAATAAAGAAAGAAATATAAAAGAATAAAACAAGAAAAAACCAAAAGATCCCCCTTCCCCCTTTTTTTTACAAAATAAAAAGAATAGAAACAAGAGAAGAGGAAAAATGAATTACAAAAGTAATTTCCACGCTGGAGATAGGAAAGGAGATGATGGGAGATCATTGACAAGATTAGCAGAATTTTTAGAAATAAAATAGGCTTCATGAAAATCCAAGTGAGAGGGAGAGGCAGGGGAAGAAATAATTTTGGCCATGGAGAAATTGAAATAATGACTGGAAGACCAACAGTGAGAAGCAATCGAAGATTTAGAGATTTCTTGATTTGCAATATACCTCTGATGCTCACCTAATCTGAATTTTAAATCTCTCTTTGTTTGACCAATATAACCTAAATTGCAAGAGCAAGGAATAAAATAAACACCCCACCGGTTCTCAGTAGGAATATGATCTTTTAGAGAAGAGAATTTAATTTTATTCATAGGTTTGAAGATAACTTTAAAATTAAAACGAGAAAGGATTTTAGCAATTTTAAAACTGAGAAGAGAACAAAAGGGCAGAACTATTATAGAGTTAAAATTAGGAGGATTATTTGAATCAGAAAAAGGACGTTTAGGCTTATTAAATTTATACAAAGCTTTATCAATCAAAGAGGGATTGTAACCACGAGCAAGGGTAAGAGATTTGAGATAATTAATTTCATTATTCAGAATAGAAGAGTCAGAACAAATGCGTAACGCCCTAAAAACAAAAGTATAAAAGGACGCCACTTTTTGTTGAGGAGGATGATTTGAAAAAGCATGAGGAGGAAGAGATACAGCGAAAGGTTTTCTATAAACGGAGGTAGAGAACCGATCTGGGTGTTTCGAAACCAAGACGTCAAGAAAAGGAAGAGAATTGTTCTCTTCGACTTCGAGAGTAAATTGAATACAAGGATCAACAGAATTAACAAGAGAAAGGAGATTAGAAAGATCCAGGTCAGAGGGAATTAAAATGAAAGTATCATGAACATACCTAAACCAGAAAGGAAATTTATATAAACTGAAGAGTTTTTCTTCAATAAAATGCATATAAATTATCACATAAAAGAAGAGACAGTGGATTACCCATGGCCAAACCCTCAGTTTGAGAATAGAAAGAATTATTAAACTGAAAAGCAGTTTGCCTGACACAAATACTAACTAAATGCAGGATTTCACTAATCTCCATGGAAGAGTAATGAAATTCGCGCAACCTTCTTTCCAAACAATCAATTGCCCCTTGAACAGGCACGTTAGTGAAAAGGGATTTAACATCTAAGGAAACCATTATATAATTGCAAGGAGAAAGGCGTTTAATTTTATCAAGAAAGTCAAAAGAGTTTTTCACAGTGTGAAAGTTAGTGGAAAATAAAGGAGCGAGTAACTTAGAAAGGAACTTGGCAAGTTTATAAGAAGCAGTATCAATATTGGAAACGATAGGGCGAAAGGTAAGAGTAGGTTTATGGACCTTAGGAAGAGCATAGAAACGAGCACAATTAGCGATAGAAAAGGTGACCAAACGTTTGTGTTATCATTAAGAAAGACATAATTTTTAATGACATGCTTGATATCAGATAAATGCTTAGTAGAAGGATCCTTCTTTAATTTGGAATATGGACCAGAGTTTAACATAGATTCAACGTGGGAAATATAATCAGATTTATTGAGAAGAACTGTTTGACCGCCTTTATCAGCTTTACTAATAAGAAGGTTAGGAACGGAATTAAGTTCCTCATGCTTTTTTAAATCATCCTCCTCAACAAAAAGTGGCGTCCTTTTATACTTTTGTTTTTAGGGCGTTAC
Source organism: Maratus speciosus (assembly GCA_963932465.1). NCBI lineage: Eukaryota > Metazoa > Arthropoda > Arachnida > Araneae > Salticidae > Maratus > Maratus speciosus. Next base: position 14,818,373 of record OZ010797.1, read on the forward strand.
GCATTTATTCTGACTCTTCTACTCTGAATAATGAAATTAATTATCTCAAATCTCTTGCCTTTGCTCGTGGTTATAATCCCTCTTTGATTGATAAAGCTTTGTATAAATTTAATAAGCCTAAACGTCCTTTTTCTGATTCAAATAATCCTCCTAATTTTAACTCTATAATAGTTCTGCCCTTTTATTCTCTTCCCAGTTTTAAAATTGCTAAAATCCTTTCTCGTTTTAATTTTAAAGTTATCTTCAAACCTATGAATAAAATTAAATTCTCTTCTCTAAAAGATCCTATTCCTACTGAGAACCGGTGGGGTGTTTATTTTATTCCTTGCTCTTGCAATTTAGGTTATATTGGTCAAACAAAGAGAGCTTTAAAATTCAGATTAGGTGAGCATCAGAGGTATATTGCAAATCAAGAAATCTCTAAATCTTCGATTGCTTCTCACTGTTGGTCTTCCAGTCATTGTTTCAATTTCCCCATGGCCAAAATTATTTCTTCCCCTGCCCCTCCCTCTCACTTGGATTTTCATGAAGCATATTTTATTTCTAAAAATTCTGCTAATCTTGTCAATGATCTTCCATCATCTCCTTTCCTATCTCCAGCGTGGAAATTACTTTTGTAATTCATTTTTCCTCTTCTCTTGTTTCTATTCTTTTTATTTTGCAAAAAAAAAGGGGGAAGGGGGATCTTTTGGTTTTTTCTTGTTTTATTCTTTTATATTTCTTTATTTATTATTATTATTTATATTTTTTAATTTACTTCTTTTATTTTATTTTAATTTTGTTTATTTCTTTTATTTCCATTTTTTCCCTATCAATTTCTCTTCTATATTTTTGGCAACACTTTTCTCTTCTGTATGGCCCCCTTTCAGCTAGCGCCATCTGTCGCATTCTTTGCAACATAATCTCCCTTTCAGTTCATTTTTGACCTTGTCCGCTTACGGACACGTGTTTACTGTAGCTGATGACGAACTGTTATATTTTTAGCTCGAAACGCGTCCTATGTTTTGCTTTTATTTTATGGGGATTTTGTACAAAGTTTTATTATTTTAATTGCTTCATATCGCCAGTTTTCGGTGCTGTTTCGCTGTCAACTTGGTAATTTGTTCTTCCCTTCTTTGCCCCGATCTACCCCCTCCCCCGGTGGATGCGCGCCTATGGGAATCTCCTCCCAATGCTAATTGTGCGTTAATTTTGGCGACCCTTTGACGAAATTCGCGTTTTTTCAGCGATTCTTTCGCGAAATTCGCGCATTTTTTTCGCAATTCTTTGAAGAAATTCGCATTTTTTTAGAGATCTGTTGACGAAATTAGCGTTTTTTGCATGATTCTTTGACGAAATTCGCGATTTTTCGCGATCCTTTGACGAAATTGGCGTTTTTGCGCGATTCTTTGACGAAATTTGCGTTCCTTTTGCGATCCTTTGACCTGCGAACGATTGACGAAATTGATTTTTTTCGGCGACCATTTGTCGAAATTCGCGACAATCGGTGGATTTTTTTTTGCCCACCGTGGATCCGCGCCTGGTCTTGGTGATATTTGAGGAAAAGACTTTCTGTCCGTGATACAAAAGATTATTTAATTTACAGAGGATTTTCCATAAAGGTGTATTCTTTTTAATTACCTGTACAGAAAAGAAAAGCCTTCATTTTCCAAGTTTAGTAATTCCTCTTTTATTTTCACTGAACTTACATTAATAAATATACAATATTTTTTAGTATTCTATAAAACTTCATTTATTCTATACTATAAAATACACTGTTAAAAATCTGCAGCTTTAGCTGCATAGTCACTCTCCTGCTTTTATAGAATATCTCTATTCTGACCAATGAGAATGCTCCATAATATAATCAAGTAGGGGAGATGGGGCACATGTGAACAGTTCGCATATAGATTTTTCTCATAACTGGATTAATTTCTATAAACAAAAACTGCTTAATATAGTAAACAGAACTTTCTTTTACACATGGTAATTTTTTTTAATCACCTGTTTAGTTTTTCTTACATTTTTTAATAGTTTTATAAATTCAAAAAATTGTTCACATGTGCCCCGGGGGAGTAGTTGTGAACACACGTGGGGCACATGTGAACACAAGAAAAAATATCCTTTAACATGCTTTTTATTCTGTTATTCATTTGTCATCGTAATCATTAGATATATTACCTTTTAAATTCACCATAAAGAAAAAAATATATACATATTTCTCTAGTTTCTGGGTGATATGTTTAACCAAAAGATTATAAAATGAAAATAAGTAGATTTAGAGGGGAGAGGCTTAGATGATTCATTAAACATTGTTGGAATAAAATAAAAAAATAAAGAAGCAATTTTAAAAAAGAAATTAAAACTTTTAAATTTTGCTTAGGGGTTTTTGTTTGGCGGAAATTTTAGGGAGGGAGACTTTACATACTATTTATCGGAAATCTGCCGAAATACGAAAGATTCTCACTCCTGTATTTGCCTTATTTACAATAGTATTTTGGTATTTTGAATGGATAGCTCCATTCAAAGCATCATATACATAACTGTTTTAGAGATGGAAGTAAGTCATCATTGCAGGGTTAGAACAAATGTAACAGAAAAATTTGCAAAGTTGTTCAAGGTAATACTTTTGTATTAACAAATGCATAAAAAATATTGTTGTAAACCGTTTAGTAAAATAATATATAACACTTATTTCATTTTACAAAACATTAAATTTATTTAAAGTACAATTGAATGTAAACGAGCTTGTTGCTCTTTATGTATTTGTTGAAAGATGTGTTTGTGGAAGTTTCAATACAAAATAAACTTTGTGTGAGGAAAATATCTTCTATTTCACGAAAATTTTAGATAATTGAACTTACATTATTTCTCATTAAGTTAACTGAAAGAAACAGAATCACAGAATGAGTATTGGGGCACTTATGAACTGTTCATATCTGCCCCAACTAGTCTGTTCACAAGTGCCCCACATTGCTGCTTTTGTTAAATTGATAAACCATTAACCTTTTTCAATTTTAGAAGAAAAAGAACTGTATCACAAATGTTTAATAGTATTCCTAGTATATGTTAAAACACTCAAATTCAAATAAATGAATAAATAAATAAAGTTATTCGCTTATCAACTTGGAACAAAGATTTTACTTTTGATGTCTAAAAACAGTATTTTGGCTACAGAGGACAAACAAAATGTCATAGAGCTTCAAAAAAATTTTACCATATGTCTACAGGTGCTATCATCTTTAGTAATTTTTTTCAAATAAAAAAACTTATAATAACTATCGAAAAATTGCGATGTTCACATGTGTCCCGTGTTCACATGTGCCCCCATCTCCCCTAATCGTTTCTATAAAATCGGGGGAATAATTATCCAGCAAACGCAACAGATTTTTATCAGTGTAGGTTGAATAAGATAACTTTTCAATTTTAAAATTTAAACAAATTTCAAGTATTTTTTCTGTTCTTCCTGGCTTCAACTAGAGGCTCGGCCAAAGGGAAGTAGGTAGGGACCTCGGACGGACACGTGGAACGCCGCTCTCCGCGAATTCTGCGGCGGTCTCACAGCCCGCCCACCTCCGACAGCCACCCGAGACTAATAACAAGCTCGAAGCTGCACCGGTCGTGCGATAGTTTCAGATCCCTGAGCCTAACCTTTCCCGCTTTTCGGTGTCTTTAATTTAATCAATTATATTTTTTAATTTGTCCGATTTCAAATTATTTTTTTGCCCTTTTCATTCTGGCTTCCACTAGAGTCGCGGCAAAAGGGACGTAGTTAGGGATCTTAGACGGACACGCGGAATGCCGCGCTCCCCGAATTCTGCGGCGGTATGATTCAGTCGAACCCAAATATTACGAAGTCAACACGTCTTTGAAAAACATTTGCTATGTCCGATATTCATAATAGCTGATATACCATAAAAATAGGAGACAATAATAGAAAGAGACTTGCCTTTTTTCCCTAAAGAATATAATCTATTTTTTTTTAATTTTTATTACAATTTAATAAAAAAGTAATTTTTTTTTTTGAATGGCTGAATTTAAAATTCATTTACACAATTCTTTTTTCATTCGCATATAAATAATGTTATGCCCTTCAAAATATACTTGTAAGTTTTTTAGGATCTCCACAGCACAATTTGATGGCACTGATTCTTTGTTTACTAGTGGCATGTCGGCATCTTCAGATTCATCAGATTCAGATGGACTTACAACTTCAGCAATCTGTGTAAATTTCTATTTCTAGGTTGCTATCACTTCTAATATAATCTGTTTGTGTAATATTGTTAGTTAAATTTCTCTTTTCATTCAGCCTTTAGGATTGTTTTTGCGATATATAATTTGTTAGTGTAATATTGTTAGTTACATTTCTCTTTTTATTCAGCCTTCAGGATATGTAATTTTTTACTGTAATATTGTTAGTTAAATTTATCTTTTTATTTAGCCTATCCCCCCAAAAATTGTCTTCAGGATCAATGTCTGCAGAGAAATCTAAGTTTTTTTTGTTCATTGAGAAATGTTGTATGTTTCTAACAATTTTTAATGGTTTTTAGCCCGATAGAACACTGCGCATCTCTGTATTCTAAAAAAAAGTAACTGTCACCGCTGCCGTAAATAAATTTTTTGAGATCGGAAGTTTTTCTTCACTAATATTGAGAAAAATACTGAATAAAAAATATAAAAGTTAATACTATTACACAGAAATGTTTGATAAACACGCTGAAGCAAACAGTTTTTAAATCGATGAATTATTTAAAGAATTATTTAATGTTGAAATTGGTCGAAATCATTCTATTAAAGAGCAAAAACTATACTTAGGAATTTAATCATTTTTTTTTCTAAGGATAAACATTATAAACTTGCGGTGTGCAAGACTGCATTTTTTTTTTTTTTTTTTTTTTTTTTTTTTTTTTTTTTTTATTTGGCTAATTTTTTGAGGTTTTTCTTTTTTTCAATTTTTAATTAGAATTTTCATCATTTTAAGAGATTTTTTTTTTATTTTAGAAAAGTTTATTAATCTAAATAGTTGCCAATTGTAAAAACAGCGCAAAGAATAATATTTCCTTTCAATAAAAAATTTATTTGCACGTGAATATAAAAAACAGATAAAAAACCTTTAAAATTATAATTAAATGATTACGTGTTAAAAGTACAAAAATATTGAAAATTACATTATAAAAAGTGTATTTACACGTGAATATTAAAAGAAAATTTTGAAATAATAAATTATGAATTAAAATAATAAATAAATATAATAAATTATTAATAAGCATTAAATGTGAGAAATTATCTCCTATTTAAAATGGCCAAATACAGTGATGGAACAGCTGCGCCAATTGCGCCAAATCGATAATGCTGCGCATTTTTGCGCCAAAGCGATCATTTTTCAACAAAATTGTGCCCTACTGCGCCAATTCGATAATAATTTTTGAGCCAAATCGATCATTTTCCACCCGAATTTCGCGAAAAGATTGCGAAAAACATACGAATTTGGTCAAAAGATCTCGAAAAACACCCGATGTTTGTCAAATGATCACGGAAAAAAAACGTGAATTTTAACAAATGATCGTTAATTTCGTCAAAAACGCAACAAAACGCGGTCAAAAGATCTCGAAAAAACGTAATTTCATTAATAAATCGCGAATAAAACGCAAATTTTGTCAGAAAATCGCGAACAACACTCAAAATTTGTCGAAAGATCGCGAAAAACACGCAAATTTCATCAAAGGATCGCGACAAAAATGTGAATTTTGTCAAAGGATCGCTAATTTCGTCAAAAAACGAACAAAACACGGTCAGATGATCGTGAGGAAACACTACTTTATTTGAAAGATAGAGGAAAAAACCCGCAAATTTCATCAAAAGGTCTCAAATTTCGTTCAAAGATCGCGAAAAACACGAGATTTTCATCAAAAGATCGCGAAAAACACAAGAATTTCGTCAAAAGATCGCGAATTTCGTCAAGGGATCACGAAAAAAAAAACGTTCATTTTTTCAAAGGTGCGCTAACTTCGTCAAAAAGCGAATAAAACGCGGTCAAAAGATCGTGAAAAAACGCGATTTCGTTAAAAGATTGCGAGTAAAACGCGAATTTCGTCAAAAGATCACGAAAAACACGCGAATTCCGTCAAAGGATCACAAAAAGAAAAACGTGAATTTTGCCAAAGGATAGATAACTTCGTCAAAAAACGAACAAAACATGGTCAAAAAATCGTGAAAAAACGCTACTTTCGTTAAAATATCCCGAAAAAAACAGCAAATTTCATCTAAAGGTCGCAAAAAACAACCGAATTTCGTCAAAAGATCTCGAAAAACACGCGAATTTTGTGAGAGGATAGAGAAAAAAAAGTTAATTTTGTCAAAAGATCGCTAATTTCGTCAAAAAACGAACAAAACAGGGTCGAAAGATTGTGAAAAAGTGCGAATTTCGTTAAAAGATCTCTGAAAAAATTTCAAATTTCATCAAAAGGTCGCAAAAAACAGCAAATTTTGTGAAAAATCGCGAAAAACCGCAAATTTCGCCAGGAGATTTCGAAAAACGCGCTTCGTCAAAAGATAGCGAAAAACACGCTGATTTCAACAAATAACAAAGGGTCCGAATAACATGAGAAAAGTACACGAATTTTGCGGATATCTAGAGGTTGAATTTTTGATATGGCATTCAGTGTTTTTACTTTCTTCTATCTTTACAAGAAGAAAGTATTGGATTCATAAAAATTTTCGACTTTCGGTTTTCGACGGATTTACACGTTTTAGGGGTCAGAGATACCGAAAAACATGTTTTGTACAAAATGTCTGTCTGTGAGTCTACCTGTCTCTCTGTATGTGGCACAAATTTTGTGGGCGCTCTATCTCAAGAATTAATGCACGGAATTTAATAAAAATTTATATTCAGTTAGTCCCTGATATAAATTGGTGCTGATTAGTGTTTGGTGTAAATCGCTCAACAGGTGGCGCTGCTTTACAACGTTTTTCACGATTTCCAAAATAGCTCAGTCTCCAGAACTAATGCACGGATTTTCACCAAACTTCAGATTCTGTTAGTCCTTGACATGAATTGACGTTTTATAGATTTTGGTGTAAATCGCTCAACAGGTGGCGCTGCTATGCTGCATTTTTTACGATTACCGCAATAGCTCTATCTCAAGAACTAATGTTTGGATGTTCAACAATCTTCAGATTCAGGTATACCTTGATATGAATTAGTGTTGTTTATATTTTGGCGCAAATCGCTCAACAGGTGGCGTTGCTGTGCTGCATTTTTCAGAATTTCCACCGTAGCTCTATCTTAATAAGTAATGCACGAATTTTCATCAAACTTCAGATTCAGGTATACCGTGATCTCAATTAGTGCTGTTTATGTTTTGGTGTAAATCGCTCAACAGGTGGCGCTTCTATGCTACATTTTTCAGAATTTCCGCTATAGCTCTATCTCAAGAACAAAAGCACGAATTTTCATCAAACTTCAAATTCAGATATACTTTGCTATTAATTGTTGCTAAATTGATGTTATTTCTTGTACTATTTAAATTATTTAATTGGCGTGATTTATATAGAAGAAAGTTTTGTGATGGCCACAACATACTAGTTTAACCTGGCATTACTTGCACGTCAGTCGTCTCACAGCCAATTTTTTTAATTTTCCTGTAACCCATCTTCCCTTAAAGTTACAATGGCGAAATGTCGCGTAGCTGACCTTCACTGTTCGATCTCTTGTGTAGTGAAATCACAAGTAATCCCTTCGTTTTCTCAGGATTTTATTGCATTCTAAAGTTAAAAGCGATCTGAAAGACCGCTTTGCGATCACTGGTGTTAGCTAATTTTTTTCTCCCCACCGTTCTTTCCCATTTTCCCAAATTTCTGGACAGGCAGATTTCTGGGATTAGCGAAGGCTCTGCCGTTTGCTATTTCGCCTTTTTTTCCTTCAGCTATTTTGCTGATAGAGCGTTTAATTTTTTTTACAATGCCTAGTAAAACGTTTTTAACAGTTCAGGAAGCTTTAAAACTTCATGGTAGTTTAGAAGAGGGTTATATTAGTGATGAAGTCAGTTCCTCAGAGGAAGACAATAATTTAAATTTAAACAAAAATGAGGAAAATAATAATGAAGAATCGAATAATAAAAAAAGAGAAAATTGATGTCTAGTATCGTCGTTCGATTTTTCTATTGATAAGGATAATGTTAGGAAATGGGAAAAGAATCTTCCGAGATCATACGACAGTGAAAGCACAATACTGTTTTTGAAACACCTAGAGTGTGCAACAATGCAAAAGATGCAGTTTGAGTTTTAGATGCTTGGAAACTATTTTTTAATGATGATTTTTTAGAGAAATTTGTGAACTTTACAAATATTTATATAACAAATCAACAACCTAATTACTTGAGAATAAGAGACTTAACTTCCCGAATGGAACTAAAAGCATTATTCAGACTGCTTTATATGGAAAGTGTTATGAAATCAGGCCATCAAAATTTAACTGATTTATAGCGCGATGATGGCACGGGTTTCGACGTTTTTAAACCAACAATCCCTTTACGAAGATTTAGATTTTTATTGAAATATTTATGATTTGATGATAAGAGCAGCAGAGAGGAAATGGTGCATTTGATATGTTAGCCCCCATCCCCCATCAAGGGAATTTTCTCTGAAATATATATAAAGGCATCCCTCGGCTTCCATAATACGCGATTTACGTAAATTGGCAATTAAGTAATAAATCTCGAAAATTACACTTATGAACATACTGGCGTGTTTTATACGCATTTGCATACTTTTGATAATTGTTTTATAAATAAAATATGCAGATAAAAACCACAACATTAATATAGTTTTATACATTTGATAGAGTTATATTTTTATTAGGATATACAATCAAATCTTCAACAAAATAAAGACAAATCTGATTAAAATGAGACCAAAAAAAAAAAAAAAATTACTTGGCTCGATCCTCCCCTTCGAAGAGGTTAAATTGTGAACTGAACTTCCTGAAAAAGCTCTTAGTACCGTATTCCCCCGCATTAGCCGACATGCCGGAAAAATTTGAGGTACACCAGCATGCCGAAAAAGCTCGTATTTACCGGCATGTAATATGAAGTTTCGCTACTGGCGGACGAGCGGCTGATTTATTTTGGTTTTTCTAACATTTTTTATTTTAAGAAAAAAAAACATCAATATTTATTTTTCTCTCTGTCTCTCTCTCTATATATATATTCCTTTATATTTATGTGATTATTAGATTCTATTTATCTTACTAGCTGAGCCGCCCGGCGCTGCCCGACCCCGTAATAATATTCTAAAATGACCCTGAAATTTGTACAGCAAAAAATGACCGAATCTCGAACCGAACGAGCCTCGAACCGTGTCAAACCTGCCTACAGTACCGTTTAGCAGGCGTGCTGCACACCCACTGCAAAATCTTGAAAGAAAAAAAACCAGTCTCAAGTCTTTTATTTCTATGTTCGACTTTCAGGGCGCGACCTATATTCTTAACAAAACTGTTGTACAAAACTGGTGTGGCGGACTTAAGCAAGAATTTAAGATATTTGTTGAAATGACTATTCGAAAGTAGTTGTAATTACACTTTTGAAATTTTATATTAAATAAAAAATATTTATCCCAGGACTGTCAAAAATCCGCGTCTAAAACTGTAGAAAACGGAACGGATTTAAATATTTGATCGCGCCCCTAAAATATTTTTATTAGCAAGGATTTAAGATATTTGTTGAAATTACTGTCCTCACTTTTTCCGGCATGCTGGGAAAGACCAGGGACTAATATTCAAAATTTTGGTCTCCCTCGAATTTTTTGGCATGCCGGCTAATGCGGGGGAATACAGTACTCTGTCTGGTTTGGCAAAAGTCAAGAAAGATGTCAGAAAAGAGTCGCTGCAATTTTCCTGGTATTATGCTGATTATAATCAGCCGCTATTGCAGAAACAATCTCTACGTAATGGGGTCTTCAGCCGCTTCGCTGTAAAGTTAATAAGAAATGTAATAAATGCCTACCTTGTGCATTAGAATTACTGTGCGAGTTGAATGCCTATGGTTGTATTTATCCAACCTTGTACGTAATTACCCAGGTCGAAATTCATGCTGGTGTTTGTTTGCTAGACAAGCATCAAATGCTATATCCCAGCAAAGTTAACTAGCATAAACTACCATAACACATTTGCTGGTTCCACCATAATTACCAGCAAGTCATGGTGTGTATTGGAACACTTTACTGCTTGGCCAGCATACATATTCCAGCTTGTGCTGCTTGAATATGTTGCTGGCCTAGCAGCAATCAAGACCACCACTTGCTTGTAATTTCTGCTTTCTAGCAGTAATTCACCAGCAACAGATACTTTTTTTTTTGCTAGTCTATTATTACATTTCTACCATCAGTTGCTTTTAATTTTCTAGCATCACTTGCTTTTAATTTTTGCTATGCTGGCATTACATTTCTAGCATCACTTGCTTATAATTTTTGCTATTCTAGCATTATTTTTCTAGCATCACTTGCTTTTACTTTTTGCTATTCTCCCGGTTAGAAAAAAATGACGCTCGTGGCGCCATCTTTGAACAATTTCTGAAGCATCTACAGCTTTTAGAAGGGGAAACTTAGGTTGGCTTTTCTTTTCCTCTGATAAGGACAGAACTCACTATCTCCCGTTTGGAAGCCAGATGCTTTACTTACTTCGCTACTGGAGTCGTGTTTGTAAACGATTTTAAATGCGGGCAATGAATGTAGAGCTGATTCTGCTGTGTGTTGATATTTTTATAAGATAGAGGGTTATCGATTATTATATGATTATTTATAAGACATAGAATTTATCGATGCTGTTATCCTCAAGTTCCAATTAATAAGGTTAATTTATTATTAGGGTTTTTTTCTATATTTAATGGATAATTAGAATATGACTTGATTATTATAATTCATTAGTGGAATTTTCTTTGCTTAATGAATGGTTTGAATATGGTCATAATTATTTGTTGCAGAAAAATAAAAGATTTTGAAGTGTATTTAGGATAGAATTTATCAATTTAGGATAGGGTTAAGATTTTAAAAGTTAGTCCTTATTGGAAGGGGGGGGGGGTCAATTGTACATATTTTCAATTCGATTGTTATGAACTTATTTCTTAAATGAAACAGTGCTCCTTGAATTTTGAAATTTAACTGACTAAACTCTCTTTTTGAAAAGCACGGATATTTTTTTTTGTATAATTAAAATAATTAAGCACTAAGAGAATGAACAGCTAATAATTTTATGATGGGGGGAGTGGAAGAGAGGCGCTTTTTCCTAAACAATCCATCACGGAAATTAATTTTGTTTTTTTTTTATATTTATGTGTTAAAATTTTATCTAAATCGAGGGGGGGGGGGAGACGCTTATTCCCAATAAATCCTTTATAGAAATTAATTTTCAGTTTTTTTTTTAGATTTATGTGTTTAGATTTTATCTAAAAAGGGTGGACGAAGGCAGTATTGAATTTACGTTGTAGTGGTTTGAAAAATGAAATCTACCGCCCCTGGATTTTGAAATTTAACAAAATAATAATTTTTCTCTGATTTTAATAAACATAGCAAATTTAATCTTTTCGAGAAACTTAAAAGAATTAAATACTAAGAGAAAGTGCAGCGAAGAATTTTCTTCCAATTCGGGGGGAGGGGAATGGTGCTTTTTCCCTTTAAGTATACCATGGAAATTATTTGTTAATTTTTTAAAGTTTATGTGTTAAAAAAAATATCTCAAACGTGTTCAAGGGGCAGTGTTTAATTCAGATGGCGGTGACACAGCCCTCCCCCCTCCCAGCTTTTGAAATTTAATAAACAAAATTTTATTTTTCTTCCATTTTTAAAGATATAGAAAATTTATAATTTACAGGTAACCTAAAATAACTTAACAGTAAGAAGAAGATAAGTTTAAAATTTCCTTTTTTTGGGGGGTGGGGGGGTGGGGGGGGGTGTACTCTTCTATATCCGCTTTGGTAATTAATTTTTAGTTCTGTTTCTTTTGATATTTAGATGTTAAAAACTAATCTCAAATGGGTGATTTAAGAAAGTATTGAATTCAGGAGAGGGCCAGCACGGATTTTAGATTTTAATGAACAAAATTTTCTTTTCTACATTTTTTAAAGATATACTACCTTTTTTCCGAGTAAGTTAGAATATTTAGATTCTAAGTAACATAAGAAAAAAATTACTTTATAGGCGGCGGGGGAGGGGGGAGGGCTCCCCTAGAAGACTCTCATAGAAGTTAAATCCCTCATAGAATTTAACCCACCCCCCTAGAAGTTAATTTAAAAAATTGAAGTTATATTTTACATCTGGGTAATTCCACATCAAATCAACACAAAAAAAGTAAAAATTTACCTGACCCTCTCCGATTGTGATTAAATTTGGTGGACATTTAGAATCTACTAAGAAACTAATTCACACAAAATTTAAACATTGTAGTGCAAGTAGTTTCTGAGTTAGAGAAATTAAAAAATGACTAAATTATGCTAATTTTGCAATTTGTGCAAAACTTAATTTAATCATAACTTTTGTTCTAATTAAGTTAGAGGGCTGAAATCAATGTTTTTTGAAGGTCATTAATGGCTATTTTTAATAAAATTTACTTTCTATGAAAGTTTGTAAAAAAAGTGACCTTGCCCTTTGACCTTAAACTTTGACCTCAATTATTTCAAAAAATGGTATTTTAATTTCTCTAATTTGTTTTATTTAAAGTCTTCAATACTGTCTCAGTCTTGATCCAAATTTCAGCGTGGGATTCCTATGGGTTCACCAGACATAATTTTTTTAAATTCACAATGTAGGACAAAAATGCATTATTTATTTTGTTGAAATCAAAATAACTCAAAAACACAATTTAACACATTCATCAAATTTTTATTGAAGCTTCACATTAACATGTATTTTAATATAAAAAAAAATAAGATGGGTGCTCTCTGTGTGTTAACATACTATACATTTGTCTCATTTCTTCCATGAGCTTAATTTTAGACATGCAGACATATTTTCCTTTTCTGTCAGAGAACATATGCGTCCTGTTGTAGTTAAGGGGTCAACTACTGTTCGTATATCACAATGAGGAAGTGTGAGAATGTTTGGTTTATCTGGGTATTTGAATGATGGATATGGTCCATGTGGATGAAGAAAGCTCACCTTTGTCTTCATTTGTTTCGTCTACATTGAGGACACAAGCTAGCCACCACTGCTCGTCATATACACAGGTAATAAAACCTTTGATATCATGAAGTTCAATTTCGCCCTCCATTACACTTTTAAAAGTTCAATTTTCGAATATATAGAGGATGAATACACTTTGGTTGAAACTGTTGATGATGATATTGGAATAAATGAATGAAACTTTTGGGTTCCTGTAATTGTGTGAGATGTTTTGAATCTTGCTTCTAGGTACTGCTTTTCTGCCTCATAGTTCACTACATTGGTGTATTTGAAACTAACTGCTGGGATATTCTCAACTGTCCAATCAAATGATTGCCGAGGTGTCATTATTTGTTGATCATACGGCCTTTGAAGGCTGGCTCGTGCTGCCAATCTTTTGACTGTTCCGCCAACTCCATCACATGGGCCTTTTCCATTGTGGCTGAAAAGTGCCACTCAGCAGGTATCCCAAAGTCTTTTTTGTGGTTGCAGAGGTTGATAAAGTTTTTTCGAATTTTATACAGTGATGCTGCTCCATCTGAAAGGTAGATCAATTTTTCAAAAGGATACTTCTCTTTAAAAAAATGTATGAGTAGCTTTTGAAACAGATGCACTGCAATCGTGTCATGATGAAGGCAATCAGATATAACGAAACTGATATGTTGAAGCTTCCCATTATCTTTAAAATATATCACAAATGGATGAATAGTTGCTTGTGAATTGTTCCAGTGAAAGCCTTGTACTTCATCTTGAAGTATGAAAGAGTACTTTTCTGCAAAATCACAAATTACTAAAAATATCCCAGGTTGTAAGTTCAATTTCAAATCTTCTTGGAAAGCTGATTGCTATCTTGCAATGAATGAATGTTGAAGCAGTATTTGCAGCTTGTCACAAAAGGCATCCACAAAATCATCAGATGAATTGCTTACTGTCACAAGTGTGGATCTGTCAACAGATACCCATTGCTTGTATGTAATAGTATCAACCATGTTATCCATAAGTTTCCTTAACTTTTCCTTAAATTTTGACATGAGATCAGCTTTTTGACATTCATCACACTCATTAAAATAGCAAGCAGGCTGTGGTGGATTACAAATAATCATTGTCAAATAATGCTTATATGTTTCCAGCGGGACTTCCGCATTAGAAGTCAGATCAGCTATCTTTCCTCCTAGTATCATCAGTTTGACATTCTGGTGGATGGTACAGACACAAACTGAAGCACTTTTATCAAACTTTTACTTCAAATTCAAACTATCTTGAATAAATTAAACTGTACTAAACATTGACTAAACTTGGCAAATTTATTTTTGATGCATTATTATTTTTGCTATGTGAATGTGAATGTTCAGTAAAAATTTGGTGGTATTAAACTGGGTTCTTGAGTTATAGTGATTTCAACAAAATGAGTCCATAAAATTTTTTCCCATATTGTGAATTTAAAAAAATTATATCTGGTGAACCCATAGGAATCCCACGCTGAAATTTAGTAAAACGCTGAGACAGATATTAAAGAATTTAAATAAAAAAAATTAGAAAAATCAAAATACCATTTTTTGAATTAATTGAGGTCAAAGTTTAAGGTCAAAGGTTAAGGTCACTTTTTTTTACAAACTTTCATAAAACGTAAATTTTATTAAAAATAGCCATTAATGACCTTCAAAATAACACTGATTTCAGCCCTCTAACTTAATTAGAACAAAAGTTATGATTAAATTAAGTTTCGCCCATATTGCAAAATTAGCATAATTTAGTGATTTTTCAATTTCTCTAACTTATAAACTACTAGCACTATAATGTTCAAATTTTGTGTGAATTAGTTCCTCAATAGACTTTAAATGTTTACCAATTTTCATCAAAATCGGAGAGGGTCAGGTAAATGTCTGTGTTGATTTGATACGGAATTACCCATCTTGCAAAATTGCAATGTACAGTGAAACCTCCATAACGCAAACTCCTGAATATTCCGTTAAGGGAAGAGCGCTTAGGTGATCCATTAAGCCTCCCTCGAATTTGAAATTTAACTAATTTTTTTCTCCGATTTTGAAAAACAAATTGAAATTTAATCTTTTCTCTTAGCTTAAAATAAAAGAAAAACTAAGAATTTTCTGTTGGGGGGGGGGGGGGGAGGTGGAAGAGAGCAATTGTCTTTCCCTGGATTTCAAAAATTAATTTAATTTATAATAAAAATTTCCTTTTCTTCTGTTTTCAAAAAACATAGTCAAATTTATACTTTCGAGTAACTAAAACAAAAAAAGTATTAAAAAAAATAATAACAAATAAACATTTGATGCTGCCAAGCAATAACAAGCACACAATTCTTCATTTAAGTACCTGTCTCATCATTACTGGGAAGAGACTTGTGTAGCAAATTAGCACATCTTACTGGCACATAGTACATCATGCTGTTTTCTATCAAAGCTGGTTGCATAGCATATTATGCTGGCAAGTATAAAAAAGCATATAATAGCATCTAAAGGTACCTACCTACCTCTCCATGCTTTGACAGAAGCTTAAACAGCAAATAAGCACATAAAATGCTTGTACATAGCTTGTCATGCTATTTCTTCCTGATCTGGCTGCATAGCATATTATGCTGCCAAGAATAAGAAAGCATATAATAGCACATTAAGGTACCTACCTCTCCATGCTTTGGAAAAAGCTTGAACAGCAAATAAGCATAACATGCTTGTACGTAGCTTGTCATGCTATTTCTCAATAAGCTGGCTGCATAGTATATTATGCGGGCAAGCATAAAAAAGCATATAATAGCAAGTTAAGGTATCTACCTCTCCATGCTTTGGAAAAAGCTTAAACAGCAAACAAGCATAAAATGCTTGTATGTAGCTTGTCATGCTATTTCTACCTAAGCTGGCTGCATAGCATATTACGCTGGCAAGCATAAAAAAGCATATAATAGCACGTTAAGGTACCTACTTCTCCATGCTTTGGAAAAAGCTTAAACAGCAAACAAGCATAACATGCTTGTACGTAGCTTGTCATGCTATTTTCCCTAAGCTGGCTGCATAGCATATTATGCTGGCAAGCATAAAAAAGCATAAAATAGCACGTTAAGGTACCTATCTCACCATGCTTTGGAAGAAGCTTAAATAGCAAACAAGCGTAAAATGCTTGTATATTACTTGTCATGCTATTACTGTGTAAGCTAGCTATATAGCATGTGATGCTGGCGAGCATTGTAAAGCATATACTAGCATGAAAATCTAGCAGACAAAGCAATACATAGCAATAACTAGCATATTTCTGATGCTAGTACTAGCAAGAATTTTGACCTGGGTACACTTAGGTGTAATTACGTACCAGCGATTTCTGGAGTACCATTACCTGCGATTTATTCTGTTAAGCTGAACCAGATTTCAGATCAGATGCTATAATCAATAAGGTTAGCTGGGTGAAAAAGTTCCACCAGATTCGTCCGAGGTAGCTCAGATGGTAGAGCATTGGCGGCATCAGTCAAGAGATCCCTGGTTCGAATCCTTGTCCGGACATTTTTCGCCCAGTTAGAAATTTACATCTGTTATAGTTTTAGTTTGATTTAACTATGGTTTTGGTCATATATATATATATATATAGTCAAGGATCGATAATCCTCGAACCCATTATCCACAATTTTCTATAATCCGCGTTGCTTAGCAAAAGTAAATATCGCGAATTTTGTCAATCTGTTGCTGAAAAATGTTTTGATTATCGAGAAATGGTCGCAGTAAAAAATCGCAAATTTCATCAATCGATCGCGGAAAACGTGAAATTTGATAAACGATGGTGGAAAAAAATCGTTAATTTCGTGAAATGATCGCGAGTTTCATCAATCGATCACGGAAAAAAGTGAATACCGATAAACGATCATGGAATAAATGGCTAATTTCGATGAACAATTACAAAAAAAATCGTGAATATCATCAAAAGAAACACATAGTGAATTTTGTCAATCTGTTGTTGAAAAATATCGTTAACTTCGACAGATGGTCGTGGAAAAAAATCGCGAATTTAAACAATCAATCGCGAAAAAAAACGCAAATTTCATGAAACGATCATTGAAAATAAAATCTTGAAATGATCGCAGAAAAAAAACGCGAATTTTGGCAATTGATCGCAACAGAAAAATTTAATTTTGATAATAAATACATCAAATTATCAATGCATTACTCTTTAAATATATAATTTTCTTAATAAAAGAATTTGATAAATTGCATTTTATGAGATAGCATATTAAATTATTACATTTCATATTTTTCTTATGCTATACTGAATGTTCTAGAAACAAAAATGACTCATAATCCACTTAATACTCTATAATCCGCAATATTCTATAATCTGCACAACCTTTGGTCCCAACCTGTGCTTACATATATGAAAATATTTTTTATATATGAAATTGTTTTTAAAGTAATAAAATTAAATAACAAGCAACATAAATATATAATACAAAAAATGTATTTATTAAATTCTCTCTTGTTCATGTTTAAATTCATTAATTACTATTTACACGCATTCTAAAAATCAATTAGCAAGCAATTTTCAGGTGTATTAAAACCGTTTGCTTTTTGCAAGGAAAATTGCTGCTCGCCAAATCGCGTGACGCTTTCGTCTTTTCGCGCCAAATACTCGAAAGTATTTTATTTTATAACAGACTTTCTACTGTAATTCCGCCGCTAAATTTGACTGATCCTTTATATTACATACATAAGTAGTTTAAATAGTATTTTTTTTTCAAAATATTCTGAGTATGCCCGGTAAGGTGACCTTCCTTGTTAGAACAAAGTATAAGCAACTTTTTAAAAAGCAAATAGAAGTTTTTACTTGAGAGTTCTCATAATTGACTAAACACCACTCAACTCATAAAAAATAAGGAAAAGAAAACGAGGTAAATGAAGAAAGGTCGGAATTTTTTCTCGATATCGTAATCAAGAAAATAAAAATCTTAACTCACTGAAGAATAATTGTTTCAAAATTAAACTAAATTTTAACTTTTTTTCCTTGTTTTATTTATTCAAACAAACTGTAATTGGCTGTAACAACTATTTATTTATACCAGGGTCCACAAAAAAAAAAAAAAAAAGAAAGAAAAAAACGGTGGGTTTTTTCAGGCTTGGTGTGTTTTTACCGCAACTGAAAAAGCCCACCGAAAAACTCATAATGTGGATTTTTTCAATTTTCAGCAATATTTAAAATTTTAAACAACATGTACATTTAATGAATTTAAGTCATCATAGATAAGAATGTCTTTACATAAAAAATTCAAATCAACTGTATTTATGAAAATAAAACTTCTAATTAGATCAAAGTCAACCATTTTTTTTTTTTTTTTTTTTTTTTTTTTTTACTACATTTATTGAAACTTTTAACATTGCATTCATTATTTGATCTTCAAAGCAAATTTTGTAGGGGAAGCAAATTAACAATTTATATTTTATTTTATGTTAAAAACTAATTTGTGAGAAACACTGACATTTTATCAAGTTAAATTCATATAATTTTTGAAATAACTTTACAATTATGCTGTACATAAGGGAAGTTATTTTTTGCTGTATAGTATATGCACTATATGGTCAAAGGTGACCGGCCACTTGCGATTTTTGACGTTTTCTTAAATATCTAGAAAAATACATGAGGAATTATCCTGAAACTTCAGGTGTGTAAACAGAATAGTACAGGTCATATATTTCCGTGAAGATTTTTTCCCGAAACCCCATAGGGTACCGTCAACAAATTGAAAAAGAACGAATATATTTTGGACAACAACCCTGTAAAAACTAATGTAACAAAAGCTTTCAAACTGTAGTTTATTATTAAGTGCCTTATTGTAATAAATTGTGTTCTTTTTTATGAGAATAGCATGTATATTCCTAGAGAAATTAAAGTTTTTATAAAAAGAGCCCCAAATTTTGCCAGGTTTTTTGCTTGTAATTTGTAGAGCTCTTAATATAAAAAAAAAGTTCTTTTCAGAAAATATGACAAATGACATTGTACACAATACAATCAGAATGAAAAAAATAATAAAAGTTGTATGAAAAATGCGCTGTTTTACTAAATAATGATTCACTGAATGTAAACAAGATATAATGTGCATAATGTGTTAGCTAAATGTATAGAGCAACTTTTGTAAAAGTCTCAAAAACATAGATTGAAAATTCTGAAAATTGAATTTGATAGAATAAGCTCAAAATCCATTGTTTCCAAAATGAAGCAAAAAGATGATTGGTTGTATCCATATATCCATTGAAGTGCCAGTATAGCATACACAATATTGCACGTACTACTGTATTTTGATACAGCCCTTCATCTTTTTGCTTCCTTTTTGGAACAACGGATTTCGAGCTTATTCTATAAACGATAATTTTCAAACTCTATTTTTGAGATTTTCACAAAAGTTGCTCTATACATTTAGCTAACACATTATATTTTGTTTACATTCGGGCATGCGCAGTGAATCATTGTTTAGTAAAACTGTTCATTTTTTATACAATTTTTATAATTTTTTCATTTTGATTGCAGGGTATTCTGTACAATGTTATTTGTCAGATTTTCTGAAAAGAACTTTTTTTTATATTAAGAACTCTACAAATTATAAGCAAAAAACTTGGCAAAATTTGGGAGTCTTTTTATAAAAACTTTAATTTCTCTACGAATATACATGCTATTCTCATAAAAATGAACAAAATTTATTACAATAAGGCACTTAATCATAATCTACAGTTTGAACGCTTTTGCTGCATTAGTTTTTACAGGGTTATCCAAAAGATATTCGTTCTTTTTCAATTTGTTGACGGTCCCCTATGCGGTTTCGGGAAAAAATCTCACGGAAATATATGACCTGTACTATTCTGCTTACACACCTCGAGTTTCAGAATAATTCCTCATGTATTTTACAACTTATTTAAGGAAAACGTCAAAAATCACAAGTGGCCGGTCACCTTTGGCCATATAGTGTATAATACAGAATGCAATAATGTAATATCACATATATTATACTTTTGAAATGATTTTCCCCGAGGAAAATTGGGTTTTCTAGAAAAAACCAATATAAGTTGTTAAAAAAAAAAAAAAAAATAAAAAAAAAAATAAAAAAAAAATGGTTTTTTGTGAACCCTGATTTATACATACAGTACAAAGTCTAAAGTCCGGAATCCTCGGGACTTTGCCAAGTCCGAACTTTGGATTTTTCCGAATTTTGGATCATGAAAAATATTACTTTTTCAATAAAAAGTAAAATAATTGTCACTATTTAAAAATGCAAAATATGACGTTCATATATTAAAAATTGCATATAAAAAACTATTCATACTAAATGAAGCAACCATTTTCATTAAATAATCATAACAAAATAAAAAATAAAATAAAAACATTTATTTAAGGGAACATGCAATTTAAGAACAAATTGTAACTTAACTATTCAACATTTCAGTTAACGTTCGTTGCTTTTTATTAATTTAAGATTCTCATAAGAAGTTTTTCTTTTATTCTGTACTTAGACATGAGTTCCGATTCAGTAATGAAGCTTCTTTGCTCTGCAGCTTTTTTTGTTTGTTTCAACAATTTTGTTTTTCTCTACTTTCTGGAATATTGAGGCTGCAGCTGCAAAGTCCGAACTTTAAGACAATTCCGAACTTTAGAATTTATACTGTATTATGATTTGAAAATTATTTCTACAATTTTATGCTGAAATTTTATAACATTTTCTAAATTAAATATCTGAAATATTTCACATATTTAAGAAATAGCACATGAAAAACAAGTAAAAACTTTTTCAAAATAAATAAAACAAAGAAAATAGTTCCCCCCTTTTTTATAAATATTTATCCTGAACTAATCCGGCTATTTCTATGAACTAATAACTATGTCGGTTCGGTCAAAGGACCGAATATGGAATAGAGGCCGAATATTTGTTAAATCTCCACCAAGAGGCTGTGTGGATTTCAGGTGTGGCAGATTTTTGTCCCTCTACTGTAATAATTTTACAGACACATTTCATGATCTGGGAAAGCACTGTGTGGATTAGAAATTTTATCATTGGATATCATATCATTTTTGTTACTGTTTGTAATAGCTAGAAAGAAATTGCACTACCTCAAATTGGCCTACTCCAGGTTTAAGACTGAGGTTGGCCAACGCTAGTGTAAAATCGAAGTGCTACTTAACCCTTCACTGCACGGTGTGCCATATGTGGCACATACAAATAAACCCTTCTATTTTCCTATGGATCTTAAATATAGGTTATTTAAGCATTGTGCCATATCTGGAACATTTAAACATAGAGTTTTGTACCCGTTTTTCTCACTAGCTGGCAGTACCTCAGTATCTATTAGATTTTCATTTAAAAAATAATTCTGTCTGCATCGTAAACAACCGTAGAATTTGCTTCAACTTTTTCACGAAAAAAATCTTGAAAGCATCCCAAGATAAAATTTTAGACATTCAAGTATATCACATATTTGTTATTTAGGCTGCTTAAAACTAAAATATTTCAGTACATAAGCTTGAAATCTTGTTTTTGTGTTTGTGCCAGATATAGTACATGGAATTTCGCATGGTAGTTGCTTATTAGATATAAATGATCTCTAAGAACATTTCTTAAAAAATTCGAAATTTAAAAAGTGTGAAAATGCGCAAAAAGCGTTCTAAAAAACATTCTAAATTGTGATTTTTACGCAATCTCAAGAAGTACCAAGCCGATTTCAAAAATAATATTGTCAAAATGATGGCGACAACCCTTGCTCCAACATAGGCTACATTTTATGTCAGTGTCACTACCCCTAAAGGGTGCAGGAGCAATTAAAAAAGTTCGAAACTGCGATTTTTGTGTTACTGAAGGGCCTAGAAACATGAAATTTGGAATGATAGTTACTTATAAGATATAAATGATCTCTAAGAACACTTCTTTAAAAATTCGAAATTTAAAAGGGGTGAAAATGCGCAAAAAGCATTCTAAAAAATGTTCTAAATGGTGATTTTTACGCAATCTCAAGAAGTACCAAACTGATTTAAAAAATAATGGTATCAAAATGATGGTGACAACCCTTGCTCTAACATAAGCTACATTTTATGTCGGTGCCATTACCTCCAAAGGGGGTGCAGGAGCAAATAAACGTTCGAAATTGCAATTTTTGTGTTATAGCAAGGGCCCAGATATATGGAATTTGGCATGGTAGTTACTTATAAGATATAAATGTTCTCTAAGAACATTTCTTAAAAAATTCGAAATTTAAAAGGTGTGAAGATGCACGAAAAGAGTTCCAAAAAACGCTCTAAATGGCGATTTTTACGCAATCTCAGAAAGTACCCAATCTATTTCAAAAGTAATGGTTGGAAATTGATGATGACAGCCCTTGCTCCAACATAGGCTCTATTTCATGTCAGCGTCACTACCACCTATGACCTATGGCTTGCAGAAGCAAAAAACGTTCTAAAGTGTGATTTTTGTGTTACTGAAGGGCCTAGAATCCTGAAATTAGGGAGGGCAGTTATTTATAAGATACAAATGATCTCTAAGTACATTTCCTAAAAAATCGAAATTTAAAAGGGGTGAAAATGAGCGAAAGAGTTCTAAAAAACTTTCTAAATTGCTATTTCTACAATATCTCAGTAAGTACCGGACCGATTAAAAGATAATGGTGTGAAAACGATGGTGACAGCCATCGCTCCAACATAGGCTGTATTTCATGTCGGTGCCACTACCCCAAAGTGGGTGAAGGAGCAAAAAACGATCTAAATTGCATTTTTTTGAAGTACTGCAGGGGCTAGCAACTTGAAACTAGGAATGATAAATTACTTATAAGATATAAACGATCTCTAAGAACATTTCCTAAATAATTTGAAATTTAAAAGGGTTGAAAATGGACGTAAAACGTTCTAAAAAACGCTCTAAATTGTGATTTTTACGCAATCTCAAAAAGTACCGAACCGATTTCAAAAGTGTATGGTTGGAAATTGATGATGACAGCCCTTGCTTCAGTATAGGATCAATTTCATGTCAGCGTCACTACCACCTTGCGGTTGCATTTTAAAAAGCATTATAAATTGTGACTTTTGTGGTACTGAAGGAGCTAGAACTTGAAATTTGGCATGGTAATTACTTATGAGATGTAAAAGCTCTCTGAGAAGAGTTCCTTAAGAATTTGAAATTTAAAAGGGGTGAAAATGAAAGAAAAGCGTTCTAAAAACGTTCGAAATAACGATTTCTACGCAATCTCGGGAAATATAAACCGATTTCAGAAGTAATGGTTTCAAATTAATGGTGACAGTCCCCGCTCCAACATAGCCTATATTTTACGCTGTTGTCACTACCACCTGGGGGTTACAGGAGCAAAGAATGTTCTAATTTGCGTTTTTTGTGTTACTGAGGCGGTCTAACATTTTAAATTTGGAATGATAATTACTTCAAAGATGCAAATGTTTTCTAAGAATTGAATTTGGAAAGAAAATTCCAAGTTCAAAAGGATGAAGTGAGTGAAAAGTGTTCTAAATTACGATTTTTATGCAATCGTATGAAATACGAAACCGATTTCAAACATAATGTTTGCAAATGGACGGTGATAGAGCCTGCTCAAACATAAGCTATATTTTATGTCGGTGCCACAATCCCTAGAGGGTTGCAGGAGCAAAAAACTTTCTAAATTGCGATTTCTGCGTTACTGAATAGGCTAGAAACTTTAATATAGCACTATAGTTACATATAAAATATAAATGTCCCCTAAGAACAGTCGAAAATAAATTCGAAATTAAAAAGGGGTGAAGGGAAGGGAAGGAGCGCAAAGCATTCTAAAAGTGTCCTAAATTACGATTTCTATGGAATCTCAGGAAATAATAAACCGATTACAGAAGTTATTGGTTGCGAATCAAGAATGATAGTCCCTGATCCTATACGGGCTATATTTTATGCCGGTGTCACTACCACCTGGTTGGCAGGAACAACAAGAAAGCCTTTAAAAACATCTAAATTCCGTTTTCTATAGAATATTAGGAAATACCAACCGATTTCAAGGTTAATGTTTGCAAATTAATGGTGACAGTCTCAGTTTCAACATTTTTCGAGACATTCTATTTCAACTCTGTTTCGGAATTTTATGTTGGTGCCACTAACACCAGAAAGGTGGTTGGCGGTTAAACAAGAAGTTTGGAATTTAACATGATGGTT
The DNA here is from genome assembly GCA_963932465.1 of Maratus speciosus. NCBI lineage: Eukaryota > Metazoa > Arthropoda > Arachnida > Araneae > Salticidae > Maratus > Maratus speciosus. The sequence goes on from OZ010797.1 coordinate 14,842,656, forward strand.
AATTTTAAGATATAAATGTATTAAGATGGTTTCTAAAAAATTCAAAACCTCAAATGAATACTGAAATGAGCATAAAAGTCTCAAATTACTTTCTAAATTATCATTTATTTGGAATTAGTTTTAGTTCTTCTTATTAATTAAATAAAATCTCATTTCTGTCTATCGCACTTTTATAATGAAGTTTAGTCAAACTATGGCTTATTTGTAATTTTTAAATTATTCCAAAAAGTGTTCTTCTAATACAAAATAGTCATGCAAATATCACTTGGCATATTTCTACTATTACGCGAGCAAAGCCGCGGGGTTTGCTAGTTTTATATAAAAGAATGAATAATTTGATTACTTAAAGAAAATTATGACATTACAAATTATATTAGATTTAAATATTTTTAAATGAAATGCTTTTTATGTCAGATAAAAACTATGCTATTCACAAACTTATTGTACTTAATTTTTTACAATACTCAGACATTAAGCTTAGAAACAATTATTGAAAGCTTTCTTTTGTTGTTGTTTGTTTATTCATAATTCAAAATACCTGTAGAAACTTTCCAAATTATGTTCATCTTAGATTTTAATACTTCTGTATGCCATTTTAAAATTTAGAAAGTTTACGATTTTAATCAATGATTTTTTTTTAAAAATTAGTTAATTAAAATCACGATTTAATCGTTGATTTAAATCAACTGATTTAAATCACTGACACCCTATTATAAAATATGATATATCTAGCACTTAAAGTACACATATAAAGGGAACTGAAAACTATTCCGTTATAATATAGAACCTATGAAGAAAAATCGGTTGTGGTGTATTTTAAAGATGTTACTCTATTTGAAATAAAATTAAATTGATATAAATTTATGAGATGTACTAATACAAGCTATGAGGTGCAAAATATTTATCATTCATTTACAGGGTCACACAAAAGAATTCAGTTATGTAATGGTTTACGGAAAAAACAGTTTGCAGGGTATTTCAATGAAGTTGCACTATTTCAAACATGATGGAATTTATACACACTACTAAGGGTATATATAAGATACTTTGTACTGCATATAGACAATACACATTATGGATGTGGCGAACAGCAATTTGGCTGAATAGTCGAATTTTCAGTGGCCGAATATCAACTTTTTTTTTTTCAATAAAGAAAACAACTTTTGATTATATATACTCAGACTTCAAAAATCTGGCATCATCGGGACCAATACTAAGCCGGATTTTTGAAGGAATATCAAAAGTAGTACTAATGATTAATGATGCCTTTAGCCATAATTGGTAATTATATAAGAAAAAGAGAAAATGAAATTAAAAAAAAACTTACTTCAATTGATACTTTCCATGTTACTGAAAAAAAATCTAATAAAGAGTGAAATTATTTCTTCTCTTGTAATTTCAGAAACATCGGCGTCACCTTTATTTGCTTCAATTTTTTTTGGCCGTTCTTTAACAAGTTTTTTTTTTTTTTTTTTGCATTTTACACAAATTAAGAATGTCTATTTCGGAAATACTGCCTTGTTCCTCTAAAGCATATAATAATTTTCTATTCAAATTTATGCATTTTTCTAGTGACACCTTTTCTTCTGCCGGTTCTTCGTGCTCGTCTTCTGAGCAGCTTCTAGCATTATCGGCGGTTCCATTTAGCACAGCATCAACGATCTCGCTGCCTGTTAAATTCTTCGTGTTGCATTTGTTGATGCATCTCTGTCAATGCTTAGCCAATCATCTATCTCCCTTTTTTAGACACTTGGTGCATTTTTAGAATTTGCATGTTCAATCTGCTCATAAGTTGCAGTCTTTTCATGAGAAATGTTAAAAGACTGAAAATTCTTCCTCATCACTGATGTCGTCATTGCTGAAAATTCATTCCAGTCACATTCACATATTGTGCCATGCATTCGCCAAAATAATTCCCACAGTTGTTCCCGCCGCTAATCAACGGTGCAACCAGTTTTCTCGCTACATTTGACCAATACTAGCAATTTGGCGAATAAGAAATAAAAAAACAATAGCCAAATGCAAAGAAATGTTAGCAAAATATATTTTGCGTAAAAAACTGAAAAATCTATCTTTAATCTCTTATTGTATCCCTTTGCTTTTAATATGTTCTAAAGTAACCTAATTTTATGTAATTACTTATAAAATAGAAATTTGACGATCCATAACAGAAAATATTAAATATAAGTACATTCTAAATCTCTCCTAAATATGTAAATATTTCATACAATCTTTTAGCACCCTAAATAAAAATTCAAAACAGTTATCTTTGATTTACCATTGTTTAAATATGCACTAAAAACTGCTATGAGATTTCGGTTGTAACCGATAGAAAAATTGACCGGCCAAGGATACTTTACATACAACTAATAAATAGTATGGTAAACGGCTAATTTCAACACCACAATTCCTGAAAAACTTTTCACTATTTGGCATTTGATGTGAGTAATTTTATTTTTACCAGCTCGACGCCGGCGCATAGATAGTGATTAACTGACAATAGCGAAATACCTATTGCATAATCCTTTCTGTGTGTTTGGCTCAGAGGCGCCATTTGAGGGGGGCTGGGGGGGCATAGCCCCCCCCCCCAAGGAATTTGATATTTTAGAAAATTTATCTGTCATCGCAGGTCAGACTCAAAAGAATTTAAAAAAATTACTCAAAACCTAAAATAGCTTGTCAAATTTTATTACAATAAAAACACATATAAGTAAACACTTCAGGTATATAAACTAATAATTATATAAAAAAAAAAATTCTAATTTGCCAATTTATCTATTTTTTCCAAGTCTAATTTGCAAATTTCGCAATTTTTTTTTCTGCGGTCAATTGACGAATTGATCTTGCGTCGCTCTGCAAAAAAAAAATAAGCAAATAAATAAATAAAATAGCATGGTCTTCCTTTGAAAATTAAACAAGAGAGAAAAATCATGCGTCAAGCATAGATTATGAAACACTTTCCAACACATCAAGAATGCTTTAGCAAAACTTAGCCTTTCAATAAGGTAAATAATATATCTAATTAAAAACATAAGGACTTTTTCCTAGAAATCCGCACAAACTTTGCAATTATGTAAAATAGCAAAGGAAACCGAATCAGGTGAAACTTGCGCGTGAAGTGTTGTGCAATTATTGTGTACAAGTTTTACGAAAGCAATATTCATCAAGGAGCAAGTCCATCGTGAACTATTTATTTTCCGAAAAAAATACCAAACGAACTACATACGATGTTGTAGAATGTTACTAGGAGGGACTCTCGGCCAAAAAAGAATTGGGATCGGGTAGGAAGGCAAAAAAAAAAAATCTCCAAGCCAGAGTTAGAGCAGTTGAAAGGACTGTTTGACGAAAACGACCGAGTATTAATCCATCCCATGCCTTCGAAATACAGTGTTTCACCTAACCACCGACAAAACACAATCATTAAGAACCTGAACATCAAATATTACAAGAAATGGTCATAACAGAACGAACAGAAAAACAAATGGTTGTCGTGAAAACGAAGTGTGGTCACTTGTTCAGAAAATTGTCTGATAGAATATTCATCTTCGATGATGGTGACGGCTCATATTTTAAGCTCAAGCGCTCCACGTTTAACTATAACGGTGGCTATTATACATCTGACGTCTCCACGACCCAAGATATCATTAAATTTTCTACTAAAGCGAAATTCCAAGACAAGATCCTCGTATGGATTGCAATGGGTCCGAAAGGTTTGAGTCGTCCGTTCATCCGAAAGTCTGGGTTCGCTGTCAATGGGCAACGACATTTGAACAAGAGCATTTGCCGTTTTCTTATCCCCTACATCTGTAGCAACTACAATGACGGTGATTACGGTATCTGGCCAGACTTGGATAGCAGTCATCTCTGCAAAATCGTTCTCAGCCATTTCCGCCAGCAAAACATCACTTTCATAAAGAAGTCTGACAACCTGGTTAGCGTTCCCCAAATTTGACCAATTGAGCGGTTCTGAAAGTATCTGAAGTAAAAAGTGTATGCCAAAGGCTAGAAAGCAGGTAACATCCAGAAATTGATCAATCGAATCAAGTATTGTTTCAAAATTATGAACTTAAATTTTGTAGAATGTCTAGCAAGTACCACCAAAAGTAAAATCGATAATGTCAAACGAAACGGTTTAATTGAAATCCGATAACAGTTTTACAGAGGAATGTGGTCATTGAAGTCACCTTACAGTACCCATTTGAGTTCTTTATCTCGTTTTTTAATAACTTTCAAGTCAAGAAAAGTTTGTGCAGATTTCTAGGAAACAGCCCTTATACCACATTTAAAAACCATATTTCAATAATTACCGCCCATAACCGTAAAAGTAATCCAGTTCTTTTGTGAAGCTCTGTATATGATCTATAAATTTGTACATATGATACACAGTGTGCTTAAATTATGTTTAGTAAGAAAATGCATAACACAGTAAAAAATTCCCCTTCAGCAGTTTCTACCGATAGGGGGAAACGTGCTTAAATTCTTTTGTACAGCCCTGTATATGACATACAGATTTTAATACACGCCACATATTAATGCTGAAATTTAATTCAAGCAATTCTTAAACTACTTAAATTACGCTTCCATGAGTTAATATCCATAGGCGATTATATATCCAGTTCTTTGCATAGTCCTGTATATGATTTTATTTATATGCAGCAAACTTACCTTAGTATATTATACTAAATGTAGTTGAGCTTGAAAGACAACTTGAAGCTGCATAACTCAAATTAAAAATAACGTCTTTAAGCAATTCCTGCTCTTTCTCAATAATGCATACGAATTTTTCTGTGTGTCTTACGAATTTAAAAATTGCTCTGTATATGTTCTATAGAATTTATGCACACCATGTAGTATTAAAAAATTTAGTTAAACTAAAAAACCATTCCATAAGTGAAAACGGACTTGCAGCAATCATTCCTAATAGCCAAACTTCGCATAACGTTCCCGAAATCTTTTATGTGTCCCTGTAAATGAATGATAAATGCAATCCCCATCCTATTTTACTGCAAACATTCTGTTGTTAGCTTCAATAATATATATCTGTTTCATCATGTTTGAAATAGTGCAACTTAATTGAAATACGCTGCGAACAGTTTTTACCCGTAGACCATCATATAATCGAACTCTTTTGCATAACCTTGTAAATGAGTGATGAATGCTTCGCACCTCATATTCTACAGAAAGTATGTATTAGCACTAGAGATGAGACGGACTCAACCCGGACCTGACACGGGTTTGATTTTTATACCAGCCTTCGGGCTCGGGCCCATTCTTTCTCAAATTGGCAATTTTATTTATTCTCGTACTCGTGTAGAAACAAAAAATAACTTTTTTACCCCTTAAAAATTAATTATCCCATTGCAAGTCTTTTTAATGCTATTTTGATCAGGACAAAAGAGAAATAGATTTTTTTTTTTTTTTTTAGTATTTGTCGAACAATATTTTGAAAGAAAACTTGTGATATTTGATGATTTACGTCTGTAGTTTAACGCGAGTAACAGCCTGTTGATGTTGGCGGCAATCAGAATATGGCGCCATTAGGATACTGTTTAATTGGAATGTTTATTTATTATTACTTTTTTCAGACATCTAACGCGAAATAAATATTTTCTTTTACGTCAATCAGCATTAGCCTAAGATTTCCAAATTTTTAGTCTCCTATTGTCTGTCATTGTAATCGCTCTTTACATGAAAATAATGTTGGTGATTTTATTCATGCTTCTTCTTGAAGTCTGTTCATTCTGTGGTTCTGTTCTTCATATTCATACAATCACTTTCATACGTGAGTAGATAAAATTGGCATGTGTTGTTATTCCCGATTGAAAGCAATCAAGCAGCGTTTCCTCTTTTTCTATAAAAGCATCGGATCTTTTCGGTAACGGTGTCAAATTTATAATTTGAACTGATTTTCAAAGCCATGATAAATGCGAAAGATGTACACCTTTTATAGAAAACAGAAAACGCTGTTCGATTCTTCGTCATATAAATCATAATTTCTGCAAATTTAATTAATTTGTACATAAAATGCTCTTCGTTATTATGTCCACCAGAGATACCTACTTGTTGCGGGAGAAAAATTTAAAAATCTTTTTAGGGAAGTATATTTCTATTTGACACTAAACGTCTCTTTTGATAAGATTTAATGTAAATTTCATAAAATTAATTATGTGCTAGAGATTAACAGTTGTTAAAAAATGAGATGTATTACATTTAGAACAGCTTTTAAATATGCATTTTTGTTAAACCTTTTTTTTTCCGTGCATACTTTCGGTATCGGAATCGGGCTCTGATGGCAGAAAATTTTTCGGATTCGGATTTAAAATTGTTGGCCCCGGGCTCTGAAAAATGAGCCCGAACTCATCTCTAATTAGCACATCTCAGAAATTTTTATCAATTTCATTATGTTTGTAACGGAGTAAACATTATTAAAATACGTCACAAATATTCTTTCTTCATAGACTATAATATAACGGAATACTTGTGAGTTCTCCTGGACGCGAACTGTAAGTGCTAAACATAACATTACATGTAGTAGTCATCTTTTAGTACACCCCAATAATGTATATAAATGTTATTATGTTTAAATACTGTAATACAACAATATTAAAATATACCGCAAATGATTTTATCCGATAGACTATAATCTAACGGAATACTTTTGAGTCCTCCTGTAAATGAACTATGAATGATACACACTTCATTTTGAATACCGAACATTCCATTGTAAACATTAATAACATATATCAATTACGTGTTAATCCGAGTATATTTACGTGAGTTAGAGCATGACCAAACGGGCAGACAAACCCAATTCCCTTTTCAACTGCGTTGGAAAGTGTTCTTGAAGAATCCCATGCTTATGAAAATGTTAAGAATGGCATGCTATTTCAAACCCTTCCCCTCAAACAAAATCTTGCCTCCTCTCCCCACTCTAAGAAACTTATTAAATGGCTCCCTGTCCTGTCCGTAAAGCCTGCAAAGTAAAAAAAAAAAATCTCCGTTTTAGACAGGTACCCTTCATAGCAAGTATAATTATATAGCTGTTTTCTTCATAGAAACTTAATTTTTTTCCGTTTACGAAACAATTCTTTTTTTGACAGGTTTCGTATTCGCAAGTTTTACAATAAATGTAATATACCTATACTCTTCAGAGGTATACTATAGAAAGGATGTTTTAAATGCCTTATTTTTCATAGGTTTTTGTTTTGATGGGAGAGAGTATAGGCTCCCCCCTCCCCCCCATCCCCAAACCCCACCCCACCCTTGGCTATGCCACTGTCCTCAAAGACAGCTTTGCCCCCCCCCCCAAGAAAATTCTGAAATGGCGCCCCTGGTTTGGCTGTTGCTAAACTGAATTGATATTGAGTCAGTATCTCTAAATATAGAACAATGTAAATGGTACGGTGTGATTGGATATGAAAAGCGACATCAATCTTTCAAAAATGTGGATAAGAATCACGATTGATTTGGCACACAGAGCAGAAATTGAGCATGCTATAAATGGGCTCGGGCCCATTCTTTCTCAAATTGGCAATTTTATTTATTCTCGTACTCGTGTAGAAACAAAAAATAACTTTTTTACCCCTTAAAAATTAATTATCCCATTGCAAGTCTTTTTAATGCTATTTTGATCAGGACAAAAGAGAAATAGATATTTTTTTTTTTTTTTAAGTATTTGTCGAACAATATTTTGAAAGAAAACTTGTGATATTTGATGATTTACGTCTGTAGTTTAACGCGAGTAACAGCCTGTTGATGTTGGCGGCAATCAGAATATGGCGCCATTAGGATACTGTTTAATTGGAATGTTTATTTATTATTACTTTTTTCAGACATATAACGCGAAATAAATATTTTCTTTTACGTCAATCAGCATTAGCCTAAGATTTCCAAATTTTTAGTCTCCTATTGCCTGTCATTGTAATCGCTCTTTACATGAAAATAATGTTGGTGATTTTATTCATGCTTCTTTTTGAAGTCTGCTCATTCTGTGGTTCTGTTCTTCATATTCATACAATCACTTTCATACGTGAGTAGATAAAATTGGCATGTGTTGTTATTCCCGATTGAAAGCAATCAAGCAGCGTTTCCTCTTTTTCTATAAAAGCATCGGATCTTTTCGGTAACGGTGTCAAATTTATAATTTGAACTGATTTTCAAAGCCATGATAAATGCGAAAGATGTACACCTTTTATAGAAAACAGAAAACGCTGTTCGATTCTTCGTCATATAAATCATAATTTCTGCAAATTTCATTAATTTGTACATAAAATGCTCTTCGTTATTATGTCCACCAGAGATACCTACTTGTTGCGGGAGAAAAATTAAAAAATCTTTTTAGGGAATTACATTTCTATTTGACACTAAACGTCTCTTTTGATAAGATTTAATGTAAATTTCATAAAATTAATTATGTGCTAGAGATTAACAGTTGTTAAAAAATGAGATGTATTACATTTAGAACAGCTTTTAAATATGCATTTTTGTTAAACCTTTTTTTTTCCGTGCATACTTTCGGTATCGGAATCGGGCTCTGATGGCACAAACTTTTTCGGATTCGGATTTAAAATTGTTGGCCCCGGGCTCTGAAAAATGAGCCCGAACTCATCTCTAATTAGCACATCTCAGAAATTTTTATCAATTTCATTATGTTTGTAACGGAGTAAACATTATTAAAATACGTCACAAATATTCTTTCTTCATAGACTATAATATAACGGAATACTTGTGAGTTCTCCTGGACGCGAACTGTAAGTGCTAAACATAACATTACATGTAGTAGTCATCTTTTAGTACACCCCAATAATGTATATAAATGTTATTATGTTTAAATACTGTAATACAACAATATTAAAATATACCGCAAATGATTTTATCCGATAGACTATAATCTAACGGAATACTTTTGAGTCCTCCTGTAAATGAACTATGAATGATACACACTTCATTTTGAATACCGAACATTCCATTGTAAACATTAATAACATATATCAATTACGTGTTAATCCGAGTATATTTACGTGAGTTAGAGCATGACCAAACGGGCAGACAAACCCAATTCCCTTTTCAACTGCGTTGGAAAGTGTTCTTGAAGAATCCCATGCTTATGAAAATGTTAAGAATGGCATGCTATTTCAAACCCTTCCCCTCAAACAAAATCTTGCCTCCTCTCCCCACTCTAAGAAACTTATTAAATGGCTCCCTGTCCTGTCCGTAAAGCCTGCAAAGTAAAAAAGTCCTTCCGGCCAGTGCCGGGAGGAAGAGGTAGCTTTCATTTTCCTTATTTTAAAAAAGCCAACTTATATTATTCAAACACACGAAGCTCAATTTAGTGGAAACCGAATATAGGAGATTCAATAATAATTTTTATCAATACTAAATCATTATGAATGAGAATTTCGCGAAATTAGTCAGCTTTATCCAAGCTGCTTTTATTTAAACTAACTTATATTTGGCTGCCAAATTCGGCAATTTCTTAAAGTGCCTGTCATTTTAAGACAACATGGTGGATGAGGCTAAACAGTGAACTTGGTCGAGACCTTAGTAATTGCTGTGCACATGCTCACTCACATCGGAATCGGTTAATATATAGGAGTGCTGTCGCATGCAAAAAATCAGATTTTTCAAAATGTCACCCACAATAGAAATTGAAACTGCTATATCTGAGCCATTTTTTAAGGTAAAGACAAACAAAAAATGCTCCTGAATCCTTATATCAAGATCAAATACTTAAGAAAGAAACCTTTTTCTATTTCTAATTTTTTTGCACCTCACTTTAAATATATATATATATATATTAATTTAATGGCCGCCATTTTGAAACAAGATGGCTGATGAATCTGGCCAGCGAACTTGGTCGAGGTGTTGATGTATACTATCCACATGCCTTCTTACATCGAAATAGGCGAATACGTGTGTTATCGCGTGACAAATAAAAGATCGTTTCAAAATGTTAGCCATGCTAGAAATTCAAAGTGCTATAAATCAACCATTTTTTAAGATATCAACAAAAGAACAAATTTTCAGAAACAAAAACTGCTCCGGAATCTTTGTATCAATGCCAAACACATAAAAAAAAATCTTTTTCATTTTCTAATTTTTTAATACCTCCTTTTGAATTTTAAATTTAATTTTTTTTAAATGGCAACCCTTTTGAAACAAGATGGCGAATGAAGCTGGCCAACGAACTCGGTCGAGACATTGGTATGTACTATGTACAGACCAAGTTACATCCAAATAGGTTCATAAATACGCCTGTTGTCACGTGACAAAAATCAGGTCGTTTTAAAATGTCAGCCACAAGAGAAATTCAAAATGCTATTACTCAGCCATTTTTTTTAGATATAGACGAAAGAAAAACTGTTCCGGAATCTTTGTATTAAGGTCAAACACATACAAAAAAAATCTTTTTCATTTTCCAAATTTTTGGTATCTCATTTAAATTTTTTTATTTTTTAATTTTTTTTAAATGGCCGCCATTTTGAAACAAGATGGCGGATGAAGCTGGCCAACGAACTCGGTCGAGATATTTGTATGTACTATGTACACACCAAGGTACATCCAAGTCGGTTCATAAATACGCCTGTTATTACGTGAGAAAAATCAGGACGTTTCAAAATGTCAGCCACGCTAGAAATTCAAAATGCTATAACTCAGCCATTTCTTAAGATATAGACGAAACAAAAACTGCTCCCGAATCTTTTTATCAAGGTCAAACACATAAGAAGAAAATATTTTTTCAATTTTCAATTTTTGGTACCACATTTCAAATTTAAATTTTTCTTAAAAGTTTAAATGGCCGCCATTTTAAAACAAGATGGCGGGTGAAGCTGGCCAACGAACCCGGTCGAGACATTGGTATGTACTATGTATAAACGAAGTTACATCCAAATCGGTTCATAAATACGCCTTTTATCGCGTGACAAAATTCAGGACGTTTCAAAATGTCAGCCACGCTAGAAATTCAAAATGCTATAACTCAGCCATTTTTTAAGATATAGACGAAACAAAAACTGCTCCGAAATCTTTGTATAAAGGTCAAATACATAAGAAAAAAATATTTTTCCATTTTCAATTTTTTGGTACCACATTTGAAATTTTAAATTTTTAAAATTTTTTTAAATGGCCGCCATTTTGAAACAAAATGGCGGATGAAGCTGGCCAACGAACTCGGTTGAGAGATTGGTATGTACTATGTACACACCGAATTACATCCAAATCGGTTCATAAATACGCCTTTTATCGCGTGACAAAATTCAGGACGTTTCAAAATGTCAGCCACGCTAGAAATTCAAAATGCTATAACTCAGCCATTTTTTAAGATATAGACGAAACAAAAACTGCTCCGGAATCTTTGTATAATGGTCAAATACATAAGAAAAAAATATTTTTCCATTTTTAATTTTTTGGTACCACATTTCAAGTTTTAAATTTTTTTAAAAATTTTAAATGGCCGCCATTTTGAAACAAAACGGCGGATGAAGCTGGCCAACGAACTCGGTCGAGACATTGGTATGTACTATGTACACACCGAATTACATCGAAATCGGTTCATAATTACGGGAGTTACAGTGTGACATAGGTCAGATATATATATATATATATATATATATATATATATATATATATATATCAATTTTGAACGGAGGGTGGTTTCGGGGTCTGGGGGTCATGATCGATGAAAATATACCAAAATTTTTTGAAATCGCTTTCCTCCAAACGGCTGCAATAGGTAGCTTTTTTGTAAAGAAAGCTACCTAAAAAAAAAATCTCCGTTTTAGACAGGTACCCTTCTTAGCAAGTATAATTATATAGCTGCTTTCTTCATAGAAACTTAATTTTTTTCCGTTTACGAAACAATTCTTTTTTTGACAGGTTTCGTATTCGCAAGTTTTACAATAAATGTAATATACCTATACTCTTCAGAGGTATACTATAGAAAGGATGTTTTAAATGCCTTATTTTTCATAGGTTTTCGTTTTGATGGGAGAGAGTATAGGCTCCCCCCTCCCCCCCCACCCCAAACCCCACCCCACCCTTGGCTATGCCACTGTCCTCAAAGACAGCTTTGCACCCCCCCCCCCCCCAAGAAAATTCTGAAATGGCGCCCCTGGTTTGGCTGTTGCTAAACTGAATTGATATTGAGTCAGTATCTCTAAATATAGAACAATGTAAATGGTACGGTGTGATTGGATATGAAAAGCGACATCAATCTTTCAAAAATGTGGATAAGAATCACGATTGATTTGGCACACAGAGCAGAAATTGAGCACTCGCAATTTGGCGAATCTGACTGTTCGTTTACTCGCCAAATGTAGCATTTTGTAGTGATTTGGCTCAAGGACGAGCGGAAGCGAGAACCCTGGGTGCCACTCCCAGAAAATAACTGCCTCTGGCAAATGATAAAAAAAATCAAATACAGTCAAACTCCGTTAACATGAACACGCTTAATGTGAATTACTTTTAACATGAATTGTTTTCAAAGTCCCCTATAAAAACAAATACAAAGATTTGATACTGATAACATGAATGGCTCTTATCATGAACAAAATTTTGATTCCCCTTGAGGTTCATGTTAACGAGGTTCGAATGCATTCTTTTTTTGCATTTTTACTTTCGATCTTGAAGTTTTTTATTCATAAGAATTGCTATTTGTATTCTCTCATAACTTGAAAATGCAAAAGAAAAAGGAAGGGAAAAGATAGTTTTGACGCTGGATTTCTGAATGCTGGATTTTTGAAGTCACACTGTATATAATTTTAAAATGGAAAAACTAATTAAAAACACATTTATGTTCTAATATCTGTTTAAATTATTTAATAACTTGATGTAGGGTGGAACCCCCAGTGACCTTGGATTCTTTCTTGTTCAAATCACTATTACAAAATTTTAAATCCATTTTATACTTATTTTTCTTTTTGAAAGGATACAGTAGAGATACATTAAAAAATATTATTGATGAAATTATCAGAAATTATACATTGTACAATAGACTCCCCCAAATCTGCACTGCTTGGGACCAGAGGTTGTGTGGATTTTAGAATTTTGTGGATTTCTGGTCATTGATTTGCTTACATTTTTTTTAACAGTAATTTGAATGTAATAATGCAATCGAAATTATAACGAGTGCTTGCAATGAAGTAAAATATGAAAATAATTAAGTAATAAACTAAAATGATAAAAAGTAAGATAATTTTAAATATGATTAAATTATTAAAGGCAAAGGTCCAGTAAATATTTAATAATGTATGATTAAACATGAAAAATAAAGATACATTTTTTTACAGTAATTTTAATGTAATAACGCAACCGAAATTATAAGGAATGCTTACAATATAGTAGAATATTAAAATAATTAAGTAAAATGATCAAAATTAAGATGATTTTAAGAATGATTAAAGTATTATAAGTAAATGTCAAGGGAATACTTAATAATCTGTAATTAAAAATGCACCATAAAGATACATTTTTCTTGAATTTTTCAATGCAACTTGCCTCATCAAGGTACCCTACTAATTCACATCAAAACTATAAAGTAAGGAAGTTTTATTTCAGATTTAGACAGTCTTAATAACCAAAAAAGCTTCATTAATACATAAATATATTTGGTAAAAAGATTGTGATTACCAGTGGTATGAGCAATATCCTGAATTTTTCCAGAAATAAATTTATACTTCCTTTATGAAAAAGCACGAGTCCAGTCATATTAATGAAAATTATGTTCAAAATATGTTCAGAATGATATAAAAATAAAAAACTCTGTAATTTTAACCCTATATCTGAACTGAAAGTTTCATTGTCTACATCTGTGATGATGTGCGGATTTTAGGGTTGCGGATTTGAGGGAGTCTACTGTATTATTAATTTTTTTTTTCATAAATGTGGTGAATAATTCCAGTAACTAACATCAAACCCATTATGAAAAGCCAATAACTGACACGAAGTGAACCAGTGTTTGACACTTTACTTGCAAAGATTAAAAAAAATATATTTTTCTTTATTTCAAAGAAATTATGCTTTAACAACCTTTAATATTCATTATAAAAACAAATGACTTAAACCTTATTTATATATATCATACTACAGATGCATATGTCGCTTTTTTCAAGTTTTAAATTATCAGTAACGCAAATATCCAATAACTGCCATTTATGAACTCGTAACTGACAAATGGTGCCAGCCCCTGGTGGAAAAACTTAAATTTTAATAGTGTTGACTACAAGATAAATTTATTATTATTATTATTTTTAACAGATCAAATAATAGATTTCAACTTTCTTTAATATTACCAATAATGACATTACTGAAACCAAAAGCATGCATCCCCCATTAAGCTAAATTAAATAACTACAGTAGGCTCCCTCAAATCCGCAAATGCCTAAAATCCACACATCATGGCAGATGTAAACAATGAAACTTTCAGTTCAAATGTAGGGGCAAAATTAAAAAAGGAACAGATACCATAAATTCCCAGGGCCGCCATCTTGGAATTTTTCTTGGCGTGAAAACCCCTTTTCCACCAAGTAGTAAATGTTGCCAAGCACCGGTTTATACGCATGTTTGGCTTAACAAAAATAAAATGTAAGTAAACAATTAAATTTAAAAAATCAAAAAACCCGACTGCGTAAAAAGCAAGCTACTTAATTATTTCTCATCAATGTGAAACTATTTTTTTTTCAATTCCTACTATTAGCTTACACTCTCGCTATATACAGGGTGATTCAGCTCGTCGGTGACAAACTTTAAGGATCGATAGAGCACACCTAGACGAACATTTTTGAATCGGGAATGTAGGGTCCCTGACGCGATGGTAAGGCGCTAGGCGCTTTCGAAAATTTGGGTGCCGAAATTCGAAACGTCATAAAAACTAGGGAAATGGTTAGATTTTCTTGCTTCTTGCGTCGAAATGATTCTGTTTGTTTAGACTTTCTTCAGTACCAATTTGATAAGCGTATCTCTTAAAACATGGATAGGGGGCGCTGCAGACTTTGGAGAGCTAGACAACAACTTTAAGCCCGTTATTTTGATAATTTAACACATGCTCGCCAAAGTTTATACTCTAACTTAAAGTTTGAACCCAAAAGTAGAGCCCTGCAAAAAGCGTAAGAGCCGGAATAAAATGTCAAAGTACAGGGTGGTCGAAACTCGAAGG
This sequence comes from Maratus speciosus, assembly GCA_963932465.1. NCBI lineage: Eukaryota > Metazoa > Arthropoda > Arachnida > Araneae > Salticidae > Maratus > Maratus speciosus. The sequence continues at coordinate 14,857,807 of OZ010797.1, forward strand.
CTCCTAAGAGATAAACAAACAGATTTCTTGACTTATGGCATGCATTTTCATGATTCTGTTTGCTGGGGCTCTCTGAAACTCAGTTGAACGGTACAAAAAGAAACATCGATAGGGGGCGCTTTGGGCAAAAAACATAATTCGTTGACATTTCGGACGCTAACTGGAAACGGGGCGCTACGATCAGTTAGTAATAATGAAAACACATTTTCTACCTCTGCTCAACACTTCTGAATAAATTTAGACCAAAAACATCAATGATACTGGAAATTTATTTACAAAAAATAACACTACAGAAGATGCTCGAAATTTCGACCTTGGGCCATGATGCAGGCTTCGCACCTCCGTCGCATTGAGGAGTGTGTGTTTCCAACAATGCCAGGAGTATCTCTGATCTGCCCTGCAGCTGCCACAATGCGCGCCACAAGTTCTTCAGCACTGCTGACAGGTGTATGGTATACCTCGGCCTTCAGGTAACCCCAAAGGAAGAAATCCAAGCAGGTGAGGTCTGGTGATCGGGCAGGCCAGTGAACTGGACCCCCACGCCCGATCCACCGCTGGCCATACCTTGCGTTTAGATGGAGACGCACGTCGTTCGTGTAATGGGCCGGAGCTCCATCGTGCTGGAACCACATCTGGCGACGCGAACCTTCGGGTACGTGCGCCTCATCCAGAAGCTGCGGCAGCACTTGATCCAGGAAAATCAGGTAATTTCCACCTGTCAGCCGTTCAGGTAACAAATAAGGGCCAATGAGGCAATCCTCCAGAATGCCGGCCCACACATTTACTGAGAAACGCTCCTGGGCTGCTCGGCTTCTGGTTTCATGTGGATTTTCATCACACCACACATGACTGTTGTGGGCGTTCCACATTCCCTCCCGGCTGAAGGTGGACTCGTCCGTAAACAAAATGCTGTTTACAAAACGGGGATCCCTGGATCTCATCGCCAAGTACCATCTTGAGAATTCCACTCGAGGGCCAAAATCCTGCTCTCTGAGCAACTGCACCCGCTGGATGTGGTAGGGGTGCAGATTCCGGGAACGTAAGATGCGCCACGCAGTTGCTTGCGAAATGCCAACATGTCTGGCGATATCTCTCGTGCTAAGACCTGGGTTGTCCTCAACCAGGTTAAGCACAGCCTCTTCGTTGTCGGGGGTGCTCACTGATCGCTCCCGTTCAGGCCTGCCTCCGTCGAAAGATCCCGTTGTGGACAACCTCTGGTGTACTCGAGCGAAGAAGGCATGGCAGGGGATTTGCCTGTTGGGGTAACGCTCGGCGTACAACCGCTGAGCGGCTCGTCCATTACAACCAGCAGCGCCATACGCCAAATGCATGTCAGCCAATTCAGAGTTTGTGTACCGTTCCATCCTACTACCGATCTGCAGACAAGTAACCCGAAGCTTAAGTAGGTACCGCACGTTCAAAAGACGTGTCTGCGCATACAACTACGTCATCTCGCGTTGTCGTCTACGCATTACGTATCTTTTGCATATCGATATGGTACGATATCTTTTGCATAAATCAGCAAAAAGCACCTTATGTAAATTTTATTGCGCGCATTGTGCATGATTGAAACCAGCTATGTTTGTTAAAAAAAACAAACAAACTGCAGTTTTAATAGCTTCTTATGATAAGTAAATTACTCTCTTGTTTTGTTTCTAACTGATCGTAGCGCCCCGTTTCCAGTTAGCGTCCGAAATGTCAACGAATTATGTTTTTTGCCCAAAGCGCCCCCTATCGATGTTTCTTTTTGTACCGTTCAACTGAGTTTCAGAGAGCCCCAGCAAACAGAATCATGAAAATGCATGCCATAAGTCAAGAAATCTGTTTGTTTATCTCCTAGGAGCCTTCGAGTTTCGACCACCCTGTACTTTGACATTTTATTCCGGCTCTTACGCTTTTTGCAGGGCTCTACTTTTGGGTTCAAACTTTAAGTTAGAGTATAAACTTTGGCGAGCATGTGTTAAATTATCAAAATAACGGGCTTAAAGTTGTTGTCTAGCTCTCCAAAGTCTGCAGCGCCCCCTATCCATGTTTTAAGAGATACGCTTATCAAATTGGTACTGAAGAAAGTCTAAACAAACAGAATCATTTCGACGCAACAAGCAAGAAAATCTAACCATTTCCCTAGTTTTTATGACGTTTCGAATTTCGGCACCCAAATTTTCGAAAGCGCCTAGCGCCTTACCATCGCGTCAGGGACCCTACATTCCCTATTCAAAAATGTTCGTCTAGGTGTGCTCTATCGATCCTTAAAGTTTGTCACCGACGAGCTGAATCACCCTGTATATATCTTGCTCAAATTTTCAATCGTTAATGAAATACTTATTATTTATCCAATAAAGCTCAAATAATTTTTTTAAAACTTGTAGTGGATGCCACTTGATGTTAAACTAGTTTTTTTCAAATATTAATTCATTAATTAAATTAAATTAATTAATTTTCAATAATCGAGAGAGCCCTCTTCTTGATTAAGGTATTTTAAGACCAAGAGATCCCTCTTCTTGATCAAGGCATTTTAAGCGCCACTCAAGACGAAAGAAGAATGAAAAAGAAAAATTCTCTTATTGACCTAAGTTGGAATTGACTTAAAATATTTTTTTATATTACTTGTTTATATTACTTACCTATTTTTTTATTTACTTGTACTGATGACTTTTAAGTTGTATTTAATTATTAGCTCCTATCTATAAACACGGTTTTGATGAGGTCTATAGATGTCTATGATGGTTAGAGTTGCAGTAAAGCTAGAGATCCCACAAACACAACTTCCAGGTTGTATAATATTTTAACGGAGCTTCTGACTGTAAAATAGTCAATGAAACATCGTCTTCATTTTGAAAGACCTATCCAATGGTAGGCCACTCAATAGGATGCGTAAATTTTTTTCGTCTCTACCGCCATTATGTATTTTATGGCCGCCATTTTGAATTTATAAAAACAAAACCTAGCCTATAACCATCAGGCCGTGAAGACTAATTGATAGAGACCTCATTCATTAAAATCCATCCAGCCGTAGGGATGTTTTAAGGGTATAAAGAAATCCACATACACAGATATGCGTGAAACACATAACCCTTCTTTTCAGTCGGGTAATAATAAACAAAATGCGCTAAAGTGGCAATCAGTAATCGTTGTATGAGCACTCTGCGCTCATTAACTGAAAAAAAATCACTGGATTCAGCAGTTCTCGCTCTGTAGCAATCTCAAAATGTACAAAACGCGTAACACAACAAAATATACATAGAAAACGAAACTCGCTAAAGTGGCAATCAGTAATCGTTGTATGAGCGCTCCGTGCTCATAAACGAAAAAAAAACATCACTGGATTCAGCAGTTCTCGTTGTGTAGCATTCTCAGAATTCAGCAGTTCTCGCTTTGTAGCAATCTCAAAATGGTAAAAAAACTCGTAAGGCAGCAAAATATACATAAAATTATCAACACACCTTAACAGACATCTGCTTTCTTGAAAGCTCCAGTACGAAATACCTGTCATAACATCACCGTCATTTTCCAAAATAGGCTTATGAATACGCATTGACGCACTGTAAACAAACCTCTTTTTTCATCAAAATTTCCTCATATTTCTTAATTACTTCAGCAAGAGCGTTTACACGGACTACATAAACCATAGTCAATCAAATACATCGAAAAAATTTAACATAAAAATAAAAATACAGAAAGATACAATACGATATCAAAAAACCTCCACAAAATCCTAAGCGAAAATGAGCTTCTCAGGGGTTGCCAGAACACACACATCACAAGGAATTCCACATATCGATAACAATCGCCAACATAAAATCACCAAGAAATCTCAAAACATTCAAGATGGCGGCCATCTGGAACTATACCGCATCTAAGCCTAAAAATTTTTTTTTAGTTTTGTATCATTCCATATGTATTATAATATATAATTCTTGATATTATGACTGAATTCATGGTTTTTCATGAAGTATACATGTAGTTTTGAAAAAAAATGAAGAAATTGTCGATATCACAGGTAATCACAATTTGTTTATCAAATATATTTATGTATTAATCACAGACTTCTAATATAAGTAGACTCCCAATCGGCAACCTTTTCTTGTCTCCTACATCTCTGCCCTCCATCACGTGATGGAAGGCAGATTTAGCGCGCCAAACCGGTTTTTCTCCCGCCAAAATCTCGGAATCTCTCTCAGGGATGTAGTGGAAGGTATACGGCGGTATACGCCGTATACCTTGTGGATTTTTTTAAGGAACACCGTATACCCTCTGTTTCTCAGAAAAGCTATAGTATATACAATGTAGGGTATACTTTCTGCTTTTAGCGTATACCCTCTGCTTAGCGTATACCCTCTGCTTTTTTTACGACTACACCACTGATCTCCAGTTTCCCACCGAAACATCGTCTGTCTGCGTTTGTCTTGAGTTGACCGTACTTTTGCTTTTCTTTTTAATTTACCCTTTAACAGTTCTTTTAAGAACTTTTTATTTTAGCTTTTAAAATGACAACTTTCGCGTCACCTTGTAGTTTCGCTTCTATGTTTACATTTATTTTATTGCGAGGATGAAATCCGAAAGTTGCCAATAAAGGGATTACCGCCAAAATACAGCACCCTTTTGGCGATGAAAGCAAAACATGTTGGAGTCAAAACCTTCCCGAGAGAACAATGGGATTGGGAGTCTACTTATATTAGAAGTCTGTGGTATTAATCAAGCTTTTTTTGTTATTAAGACTGACTAAACCTGAAATAAAACTTCCTTACTTTATGACTTTGATGTTAATTAATTGGGTACCTTTTTGAGGAAAGTTTCATTGAATAATTCAAGAAAAATGTATCTCATCTTTATTTATGCATATTTAAATACACTTTATTAATTATTTAATTGACCTTTACATTTAATAATTTAATCATTTTTTAAATTATCTTACTTTTAACCATTTTACTTTCTTACTTTACTTATTTAATATTTTACTATATTGCAAGCATTCAATCTAATTTGATTGCATTATTACATTCAAATTGCTGTTTAAAAAATGTATACAAAGCATTGACCAGAAATCTGCAAAATTCTAAAATCCGCACAACTTCTGGTCCCAGGCTGTGCAGGTTTCAGGGAGCGTACTGTATAAACTAGAACTCATGGTTCTAATGTATCATAGACATCTTTTAACTGATTTCAACAAGTACAGTAGACTCCCACAAATCTGCAAATACCTAAAATTCGCACTTCACTACAGATGTAAACAATGAAAGTTTCAGTTCAGATGTAGGGGCAAAATTGCAGAACTTTTTAGTTTTAAATCATTCTGTTTGTATTTTAATACATAATTCTCGATAATATGACTGATCTCATGGTTTTTCATGAAGGAAGTATAAATTTATTTAAAAAAAAAATCAAGATGTTGCTAATATCACTGGTAATCACAATCTTTTTACCAAATATGTTTATGTATTAATATAGCTTTTTCAATTACAGTCGAACCCCGTTATAACGAACTTCAAGTGACCGAAGGTTTTGTTCGCTATATCCGGTGGTTTGCTATATCCGAACCGTTAAGAAAAATGTTAGAGTTCACAAAATGTATAACTCATTAGTTGCTATGTGTATATTCAATAATGATGTATTTAAAAAAAGATAAAATCTTTTAAATATGATCATTAATGAATTAAATTGACTAAAATCGATTATATTAAACTGACACGATACTAATTAAATTTACTAATAATGAAGACAAACAGAAATAAATTCATTTTACCTTTAATTGTTGCTCACTGTTTTGATACAGTGGTAATCTTCTGATGACGTGATGGCGATTTCTAAAACATGTTATGTATTTCTTTGTCTAGTATATAAAATGACCCCTTTCTTCCACTATTTGTGTACACAAAAACTTATTAATTAATTACACGCATCGCTGCTGTAGCATCTGAGATTGTAGGGATTTCGTCATTTATGTGCTCTTATTCATCAGCATCAGATGCAGAATCATCGATTTCAGAATAATTCATTTTAATTTCTTCCTCAATCTCTTCATCAGTCGGATCTTCACATGTAATAACTTCATCATCACATGTTTCAAACAATTGCATGTCGCACACTGAGAATGATGAAATTTTGTGCTTTTTTACCCACATCGCGATAGGTAAATTTTCATCATCCTCTTCTTCATGCTTTGCATAATTTTTTTTTTTTTCCAAGGGAGTTCGTCGATCGGAACCGTAGCTCGTAACCTCATTGGTTCTTGCCTTTGGCAGTGTCATAGTCTATATTGGCGACAATAACATTTGGCGAAGAGTACTTCTGGGGGTTTTGTATGAATTCTATTTTAAGCTGAATCGGTTTGAATGGATACTAGCGTTGAGGTATGACGTTTGTCTGTAAATCTGAGTACTTGAGTTCGAACCCAAGCATGCGGGAAGTTGTTTAAATTTTTCAATGGTTAATTAAGTTATAAAAAATATTTTTTAATATTTAATTATTAACATAATATTATTAATTAATCCATTATTATATAATATAATTATGTGACAATATTAATATAATAATATTATTTATATTTAAAAAAATTATCATTTGTGATTAAAACGACATGCATTTTGTTTTTAAAGCTGCAGTTAGAGGAGAATATTAATATTTATATTTTAAAATTATAATAATTTTTTAAAATATAATTAATAATATTAAAATAATTAATATTATTAATTAATTATTATATAATATAATTATGTAATAATATTAATATAACTATTATTAATTATTATATAACATAATTACATAATAATATTAATATTATTGTATTACTTATATTCTTTAAAAATTGTCGTTTGTGATTAAAACTATATGCATTTTGTTTTTCAAGCTGCAGTCCTAGGGAGAATATTACTATTTATATTAAAAATATTGTAATGATTTTTTAAATATAAACAACAATGCTATATTATTATATAATTATTAATATAGTATATTATAATATAGTATTAATTAATATTATTATTAATTAATTAGTTAATTATTATATAATATAATTATACAATAACATTAATATAATTCTTCTTGGGACTGCAGCTTGAAAAATTAAATGTATATAGTTTTTTTTAATCACAAATAGCATTTTCAAAATATATAAATAATATAATTATATTAATTAATTATTATATAATATAATTATGCAATAATATTAATATAACTATTATTAGTATTAATTATTATAAAATATAATATAATTATATAATAATATTAATACAATTGTATTATTTATATTCTTTAAAAATTGTCATTTGTGATTAACACTATATATACATTTGGTTTTTCAAGCTGCAGTTCCAGGGAGAATATTACTATTTATATCAAAAATATTGTAATACAGTAGACTCCCTTAAATCCGCGACCCTAAAATCCGCGAACGCCTAAAATCCGCATATTTTTTCAGATGTAAACAATGAAATTTACAGTTAAGTTGCAGGAACAAAATTCAAGATGGCGCCGAAATCGGCAACTACCGCAATGTTTTTTTTATTAAATTTTTTGTTAATCATTCTCTTTTGGCTATTACAGCTGATTTATTACTAAATAAATTTACATTACTTTTGATTTTGATATAAATTAGCATATCTATATCAAAAATCCTAGGGTACGAAATGGAAAAATCCACGAACCGGAATGCTATTTTAAAATTATTGTTCGCGGAATTTCTTTTTTAAATTATAGACAAACTTATTTCTAAACATACAAAGCAGTATAAGAAAAGCATTCAGGACTCTAAATAACAATGGAAAAGGTTACAGTGAGCGCAATAAGCTATATATACTGATAACAGCATTAACACTGTTCTCCTTGCTATCACTAGATGGCAGCATAGGACTTTTGGAATCGAATTGAATCGATTTCATTCGTAATATTTTTATTTTACATAATTATTTTAATAATTACTTACTTTTAAACTAATAAATTATTTTAATATTTTACTTATTTTAATGTTTCACTTTATTGTAAGCATTCATTATAATTTCCCTTGCTTAACTACCAATCAAATTAATGTTTCAAAAATGTAAACAAATCAATGACCAGAAATCTGCAAAATTCTAAAATCCGCACAACCTCTGGTCCCAAGCTGTGCGGATTTGAGGGAGTCTACTGTATTTTTTTAATATAAATAATATAATATTATTATATAATTATTAATATGATATATTATAATATAAAATTAATTATTATTATTATTAATTAATTAATTATATTATATAATTATACAATAACATTAATATAATTATATTATATTATTTATATTAAAATATATATATAATTTTTTAAAATATAAATAACATTTTTATATTATTATATAATTTATTAATTATTATATAATAATATTAATATAAGTATATTATTTATATCTTATTTTAAATGCTATTTGTGATAAACAAAAAAGAAACTATATATATTTTATTTTTCAAGCTGCAGTTCCAGGAAGAATTTGCAGTTTTAATCCATAAAAAACCTTAAAATCCTAAATCCGGGAGGGGGGTGGGGTGAAAAAGAGGTTGGATTCCCTAACAATCCCATGAATTTGTAACTGTATGCCTTTATGGAATATAGTTCAAAATTATACATTACATGGAACCAAAAAAGGAAAAAAATTACTTGTCTTTATTTTTTATTTATTTTTGTCTTTGTACTTAAATGTCATTTTAGTTGAAATTTTACACTTTAGTGTGTAATGTTAGTTTCTGGTGCAAATAAATTACAGTTTCGCAGTAGCATTAATTTGGTATGTATGTGTGTATGAATGTGTGTTGGGGGGGGGGGGGTAGTTCTGTCTTTCATTTGACAAACAATCATTATAAAATATAGCGGTACAGTTAATATATATATATATATTTTTTTCTGGAAGAAGTTATATACTTTGAACAATCATTATTAATACAAAGTGGAAAAACGAAAAAAAAAAAGTTGTTGATTATGTGTAAAAATATTTTGTAATGAATACGTCAAATTTAAAAACCAACGTTAAGAAAAACCCAAATATTTAGGATTAACAGCATTCAGGCTAAAGATTTATTATTTATTTAAAATAAGCCAACTGTATAATATAAATTTAGTTATAATTAGCATATAGTCTAAATATGTATTATTATTTATTTAAAATAGTCTAATCTAATTGTATAATATAAATGAAAAAAAAAATACATGAACATTTTATAATTATTAATATTTAATAATAATATTTATTAAATCAATATAATAAATACATAGTAATAATTTTTATTAATAAATTAATATTGATTAAGATATATTAAATAATATAATAATAATAATATAAAAGCAGAAACAAATGTGCAATTAGTTATAAATAATCTGCATTTAGAAATATAATATCAAATTCGTATAATATACATTTGTATTAGAAGAAAATATTTAATAAATAATAACAAAATTTAAGTATACTTAGTTACAAAATATATAACGTTTAAGAAAATTAATAATAATAATAATAATAAACTGAAGGCAAATATTACTAAATTTGTATTTATAAATATGCAAAATACATTAAATAGCATCCTTCTAAAACCAAATTAACCCAATATTGCCTAAGTAAGTACATTCATTAAAAAGAAATTAAATAAATAATTTTATTACAAAGAGCGATTTTTTTTTTTTAAGAAAAAGAAAAAAGAAATCTTTCATTCATCTTTATTTAATAAACAAAAATTAATATTAAGTATATACTTGGATATAAAAATATAGCGGTCAAAAAATTAATTAAAAATGTATTGAAGAGACATATTTCTAAATCATTATTTATAATTATACAAAATGCATTGAATAACATTCAACAGATTACCATTATGTTATAAAAAACGCATTTTTGCTTTATTTTGTTTGTAATGTAGTTTCTCAAAACAAGTGCAAAGTCGCCAAAACTGGTTGAACAACATGCTGGACACTGGGCAACCAACAACCAATAAGATTGCGAGCTTCGGCTCGGAACGACGAACTCCCTTGGAAAAAAAAATTATGCTACATTCTTTGCTTCTTCAACATTCTTTGTACCTTCAATATTCTTTGCTAGACCTGCATGTCGAAAACATTTTGCACACAGCTGTGATCAGGAATAAAGGGAAATGACTGACGGGTGGGCAGGATCACATCTGCAGAGTGGGTATTGTAACAGAGGAAGAAGGCAGTTGTTTCTACCCTTTAATAAAAAGACTTGTCACTGATTTGCACCATGTTTCACTAACCCGCATAGATTCTTTTATGAAATTGGAGTCAAAGTCCTGTTTTCACAACTGCGGAAAAGTAAAAAAAAAAAAATACCATGGTCGACTGGAAAAAATGTTTGTTATAACCGGTTAAGATTTCGGAGGTTCGCTATAAAAGGATAAATTAGCATTAAATACAATAGGAAAACGGCGGGACCAAAATTTTCGTTCATTATATCCGAGAGTTCGTTATATACCGGGTTCGCTATAACGGGGTTTGACTGTATTAAGTTTGGATAAACCTGATATAAAACTTCCTTATTTTATTATTTTGATTTGAATTAATAGGATATCTTTAAGAAGCAAGTTACATTGAAATTAAAAAAAAAAAAAATTATCTTTATGGTACAGTTATTTAAATATATATTATTATTTACTTGACATTTACTTATATAATAATTTAATCATTTTTAAAATCATCTTAATTTTTATCATTTTAATTTATTACTTTACCTAATTATTTTAATATTTTACTATATTGCAAGCATTCATTATAATCTCTATTGCATTATTACATTCAAATTACTGTTTTAAAAATGTAAACAAAGCAATGACCAGAAATGCACAAAATTCTAAAATCTGCACAACCTCTGGTCCGAAGCTGTGCGGATTTGAGAGAGTCTACTGTACATCGAAACCTCATTTAAAGACTCCTTTAAAAACTAATGTTCGATTTATATACTTCTGGCATACATACATTGGTTTCTGTTAATATTCGGCAAATCATACTTAATTGAATTCTTAAAGTGCCACTCACATTAAAAGGACATCAGATAATCAGGAATTAACAAAATATTCAGCTATGTTAAATGAAATAAAGAAAAATTCAATATTTGTATTGCTTGTGAATTTCCCCTATGTATTCAATAAGATAGATCAGGGGAGTACCAAAAAAAAAAAATTTATGGGGTGGGGGGGGGGGGGGGAGAAGCGTTCAAAATTTTCCCAACGTTCAACAAATTGCTCTATTTTCCAACTAAAATGATATGTTCAATGTGTGTTTAATGATAATGATACTTATATGCAAAAAAAAAAAAAAAATCTTTTTAAAAAAATGTTAAAACTAAAAACATAAAAATTATAATTATTGGTTCATTTAATGAAAGTTTTTGTCTTCAATTGTCTATGAATCATAATGATACTTCATATGAAAATAGCCTCATATTTTTAGATGTTTGAGAAAGGAACAAAGTTTTGGAGGAAATGTATGAGAGACACTGTTGACGGACAACAGAAGAGAAATTCAGGTCTGGTAGATAGATGGATGATATTTTCGTAGCACTGAGAAACATAATGAGAAATTGAGTCTGGCTGCTTTTCGTGTTTCTTTTAAAAGTTTAACTAGTTTACTATTACAGAACTCAGAAAGGTAGTCAGCAAAACAACAGAAAATTCTTTTTTTTTTTTTTTTTTACTTCTTATTTAAGAAAAAGAAAAAGTGTTTCAAAAATCTATAATTTCCAAACTCTAAGTTCAAATTTCCCAAGTTCACATATATTGGGGGGGGGGGGGGGGACGGAGGTCCCCCCCTAATCCTCCATCGGGACGCCTCTGGTTATGCTTTTCATTAAAATATACGTATGTCACTCATAGTCAGAAAAATTAGTGTGCTGGTTTCATATGCTAATCATGGTTTCATATATATGTTTCTTATGACTAAATAGATTGCTTGAACAAGGGCGGCGCCAGAGGGGGGTCCTGGGGGCATATGCCCCCCCTCGGGGTCAAATTTAATCGTCGCTGGGGAAAATTTTTTGACTTGAGTGTGGAGTCCAGCATCGGGTTGGGAACCCAATTTTTCCTGCACACGACCTGAGTCGTGCCTCAAGACAGGGGCAGATTAATTTAAAAAAATCTTAGGTTATTTTATAGAAAACGCGACCCACTGGATAAGCTTTCAGCTAATTTTTTTTCTTTGATAGACGGATTGGCTTGGCTATAATTTTTTCAGTTTCGGGATGAGTTTCGATTCTTACGCGTCAGTTTTGTTTAAGCTGATTTTTCAAAAAAGTGCACAGAATTATAGCTCAAATTAGAGTCCTGCATCGATTCAAGTTACCTGATTTTACATACACCCGGCCCGACCCACGGCTCGGATTGAGGATAACATTTTAATGGATTTATAACCCTCTCAGATATGGACAGTAAACTACTTGCGAAACATTAAACAAGCAATAATTTTCAAGGACACAAAAACATTGATACTTAAATGAACTTATTTAGTAGCAGTAAATCAATTCGTAATCATCTCATATATCCAGGGTCGTACTGGAATAACTGAGAGGGCGGTGGCAAAATGAATAAAAAGGGCGCCGATTGCCTTACAAAAGGGCGCAAATGCGCTTATATATATATATATATGTATATACAGTGAAACCTCTCTTTGCGACCACCTCCCCGATCGATCATTTTTGCATGGAACAAAATTTATTCCCATAGGCTCAATACTAATTTTACCTCCATTCAGAGACCATCCCAGTTGAGCTCCCTCCATTAGCGACCAATTTCCTTGAAGAAAATGAAAAAAAATCAGTTTTTTCCAGGTCGCTTGAAGATCTTATTAGAAAAGTAATTCCGGAGAGCGCATTATTCATCAAACTTCTAAACTAAGTTCAGATTTTTTTTTTATTCCGGTAACTTTTAAGTGTTTAAACACCTTTGTGCCTTTTTCGTCAATGAATTTACTTCTGATGACAAATTAAGAATGAAGGTCAATAAACTTTCCTGCTCTATTCTGTCAGGAAACTCTCAAAGAAATAGATAAATTAATTATTTAGAAATAGATAAATTAATCATTATTTGTTCCCGTCTAAAAAAAAAAAAAAATTCATTTGTTTACTGAATTTCGAAAGGACTTAGAAATAAAAGTTATAAAAGATAAAACCGTAAAATCAAAGCAAACGTCAATGTATTCTTTTTTACACTCTGCAGTCATTAACTTATGTAATTAACTTTTGTTTTGATACTTAAACTTTTATATTTTTTTCCTAATGTGAAAAATAAATTTTAGTAACATTAATTGTTACCTTTTTTCAACAATTAAAATCTAGATTTAAACATGACCTCCATGAAGAGACCACCTCTCGGAGCGAACCATTTTTATTGGAACGGAACGTGGTCGCTTTAGGGAGGTTTTACTGTATATATATATATATACATACACATACACACACACATACTATATAAATTATGTATAAAAAATCACTTTTAAATATATACAAGTATATTGCTATAGCGAAAACTTTATTCCTAAAATAATTATGACACCCAAATTAGTATTTTATGCTACTATAAAAATGTAATATGCACAAAAATAGTTCCCCGCAACACATTGCACTTCTGATGTTAGACCAGTGTTGCCAACTTAGAGGTATTTTTTTCCACCACACTTTTCTAAAAAAGCTATCTCTATTTTCGAAATCCGCTTACCTTATCTAATGAGTTAATTCACACTTTACCCCGAATAACAATCTCCATACAATTATCTCCAAATGGAAAATAAAATATTAAAATAAAACAAACAAGAACAATTTCGTTGTTTCAAAAGTGAAAAACATTATTTTATACAATTCAGTAATATTTTATATAATACAATCTTTAGGATACAAATACTAATAATGGTGTAAAAAATTTCAGAAAAGTTATTTTTGTTCAGGGCAAGAATGACGTCTATTTTACATGAATTATTTTTAAAAACTGTTTTATTTCTTTATTTTTTTCAACATTAAAAAGATATAATAGAGAAGCGTTTGGTTGATTTAAACAGTTTAAATATATATATATATATATATAGTCTGAAATAGCATGAAAGATGAATATTCATTAACATTATTACTACAGTTTTTGTTATTATTCAATTTAGTTCGTAGCAACAAATAAATCGTATTTCGGGAAATATTAAAAATATCATTTAGATTTCATCTCAGATTTTTTTTTTCAACAATTATAAAGAGAAAATAAAGAAATACATTAGACAAATTTTGAAGATTTCGCAAAAATTCAAACTAATAAACACTTTTGTGAAAGAGACAATTTAAAGAAAAAATAATAATAAGTAATCTTCCCTTATATTGTTCTTCCATGGACAATTCACAGTTCTTGTTATGCAAGATGCAACATTAGCATATCTGTACTGTGATGCTGATGATATTTTATAATGTATAGGGGAGACCGAGGCTAGTAGGCGCAGTTTTTAGTTATTGATTTTTATTAATTTTTTGTTTAAGTTTTTTAACAAACTTTAACTGCACTTTTAAAGAACAGACATTTGGGTATAAATACCCGGAGTTTTTAATTTGTAGCTCTTGTAGTTTATGTTTAGCGGAAGCCTAAAGTAAAAGGAAAATTGTGCGCCAGCCTACCCGACACGGGGCAAGTTGCTTACACCTCATTAGAGTAAGTTGAGATACGCTTTATAAAAATTTAAACGAAACTCAAATAAGGCGCGCAGTTAAAAGAAATAAATTTTATTATTTATTACCAGTAAGTTTAAACAAAGGCGTTATCGCCGTACAATGTAAATTCTAAATTATACAGCTATAAAAATAATGAATAAAACATTAACACTGAGTAACTTCTATCTTACTCGATATCATCATCAGATTTACAGTTGTCACAAATAAAAAATCGAGTGTCTCCGTTTGGGCAAGCCCCATGTGTCCAAAATCTTGCATTACGACCACCTTTCACTGTGTTTGTTGTATTTCAACCTACCAGCACAAACCAGACGCAGAGCCAATTTACCCGTATTCAATGCGCCTACTTGCCCCATAATAAATTTCTTCACAAAAGGGAGGCGTAACCTTCTAAATTTAAATAATGTAAGTAAATCACATATGGGGTAGGTACAGTGAATCATACACTAAGGAAAACTGCACAAGTTAAATCGCAATTATTAAGATAAATATTAGAAATTACAAAAAGAATGAGGCAACAAAAAATTACTTATGAGTGCAAAAAACAGAAAAATCGTAAAAAATGTCCACTGCACGTAGGTAACGCTGCAAAACTACAATGGGGATTGTAAAAAGCAAGAAGAAAGCTACTCTGTGACTGGTTGCGCAATCTATCCACAAACAGGCGATTTATGAGGACTGCGGCTACTTACCCCTGTAGCCAACTAGCCCCGGTCTCCCCTACAACACTGTACACTATTTTTAAAAATGTATGAAGCACAAGCTTACGAAAAATGCTTAACATTACACTAAAATAAGTAAATAACTCAGGAACAGGCAAATAATATAAAGACGGGATACTTCTTTAAGACCCTACTTCAGTCAAACGAAAAGACACGTTCGCTAATGCTAATCCTATGGAAGACATTTATAAAGATATATCGTTTGAATTTAGATATTTTTAAATGACTTTTTTTGCATTGAATACTTGAGATCGATCTGTACAAAGACCGTTGTTTACTTTTTCGATTTTCTTTACAGGTATTTTTAATAAGGGCACTTTCATTTTGGAAACCGGTTTCGAAAGTAAAAGCATCCTAATAAAAAAATCTGCAATCAAAATCGAAAAAGTACAAAACGGCCTGCATACAGATCGATCTCAGTTTTCCAATACAAAAGAGAAATCATTTAAAAATATTGAAATGCGACCGAGATATCTTTATAAATTTCTTCCATAGGATTAGCATTAGTGAACCCGTCTTTTCGTTTGACTGAAGTAGGCTCTTAACACTGGATAAAGCAAGACAAACGAAGCAGATTTCACATCAGGGGCACTTTTTTTTATACCGGTTATCGGTTAAAAATTAGAAACACATGCATTTCCAGTTTCTATGGAGTGGAGAATGGATGGCTGATTTCGGTACTCTCTTTTCCCCGGGACAAAATGTATTTCGATTTCCTTTCAAATGAGCAAACTTACAAAAGCTGTGCCCAATAATGCAGTTGTTGATGTTTTTTAAAGATCTTGTTCTTTTTTGCCGCGATTCATGTGTGTATGAAGGGCAGGGGGGGGGGGAGAAAATCTCCGGAAAAGTAATAATTCTTTAAAAGTATTACGTTGAATGCATTAATTTGAAAAGTAGTATTACTCTAATTTTATTGCATGATTGTTTTGTTTTAAAGGTTTTCATCAAATTTCATTACAAAAATGCTTTATGTGGCTGAAAATACCAGCTATTTTTTATTTCCTATCAGAAACTTTGTAATCGAACTGTCTTTTATATTAAAGGTATATATAAATATTATACAGGCTTACATACAATAAACACAATATACCCAACTGGAGTGAAAAAGCCAGAGCCAGGAATCGAACCCGGGACCACAGTATACAACCCAGGTAGCACAAAGATATCGGCCAATATCAAAATATAATGTTGGCCAATGTCAAAATCTAATATTGGAAAACATTAAATGACCTCCCCTAAAATGATATTCCAGGAATATCATTTTTTGATATTTGGCAACGTTGGCCAATATTTTTCGACATCTGTAAACATCATTTTTTGACATTGAGCAATATCATTTTCCATCATTCCTGAATATCGTTTTCCGACATTCAGCAACATCATTTTCCATCATTCCTGAATATCATTTTCAGACATTCAGCAACATCATTTTCCATCATTCCTGAACATCATTTTCTGAGATTCAGCAATATTTTGCCCTGACATGTGTGGATATTTTTAAATGTGTTTTTTTTTTTTTTTTATGTTGAATGATGTTGGTTTCTTGCATTCCTGAATATCTAGTTGTAACATTGTGCAATGTTTATTTAATATTTATGAATGTTATTTAGCTTTATAATGCATACATTGTCATACTTATTTTAGCCACTATTTAAATAAAAATACTTTAAATGTAGTACATTTAGAATATTTTTCCATAACATCAAAAATAAAAATTATTTTTTTCTTCTTAGAAAAAAAAAAGCAATTTTATTTTTGAAAATTATATTATTTTCTTAAGAAAAAATAAAATTTTATTTTTGATATGAGAAAAAATAATCTAAAAGCTCCAATTGTACTAATTTTTTTTATTATAAAGCATACTTAGTTAAATAGTGGCTAAAATAAGTATGACAGAGTATGCATTATAAAACTAAATTGTTTTGGGTACTTTATTATAGTATTTTCAGTACTAATTTATATGGTGCATAAAAAAAAGTATGCATTATCAAACAATGGCCATGAAAAAGTGTTACTAGAAGCAAAAGATCAAGACAATTAACTTTTAGTGCATGAACTCTTCTATGCAACCATTTTACTTAATTGTAGCTAATAATATATTCTAACAGTTTACACTTTCACTCTTTTTAAAATAGAGTAAATATTAAAAATAAACATTGCATAATGTTGTTACTTACAAATTTCAGACTTTTTCAGGAGTAAGACTTTTATTAAAACTTTTTTGGCAGTTACGATTTTAAACTTATGGGTTATTCCATAAGTCAAAAAAGTTGGTTAGGAACTTATTTACTTTAACAATTCCTTTTTACGCTTTTCTGTAAACAAAGTTGCTTATAAGCAACTCTGTTTTATTTTATGCTGGAGAAGAAAATACTAGTTCACAATATACATCACGTTTTGATCAGGTATCAAAGCTTAAAGCTTTTTTTTCTCTCCGCCCCCCCCCCACCCCCCCACCCAATTCAGAGAATTTTTTGAAAAAAAAAAAAAGTACCTGGAATTGATCATTTAAAAGGCATCATAACAATTTCTTTCTAGAAGTTCATACTACTGTACACAGTTATGGAGTTGGATAACCATCTCTGACTTGGTGTTGATAGCAGCTGATTTTTTAGCCATCTTTTGACTGGAAAAATTATCTATTTTGTGAATAATCAGTTTTTTTTTCTTCTCCTTAAACTACTTTTTCATATTAAAAAAATTAAGTTCACTGTTTTATAACAGCTTTTGGAAGATATGATCTGTCAGATTATTTTTGAGCAGTATAAAGGATAGTGTAACTTTGGATTTTTGTAAGCAAATATTTTTAATTGAAAAGTTTTAAAAAAATTAATAAAAATGCATTTCAGAGCAAGTGAGAGAATTCTTCCACATTCTTTTTTTCTACAATTTAAATATTGTGTTGATAGTTGGGAATAACTTTCAAGAATAGCAACAAATTAGTTTGAACAGGCAAAGAAAGCTATTTCAAATTTATTTATAAATTGTTTGTGTTTCATTCTTTCTCTGTGTTGCTTTATACTTTTCAGTAGACTTGTGCAAAATATTCCCTTGACTAAATGAATCTAAAATTATATTAACACTAGAACGTCCAGCTGGTGTCAATTCAGCACCGATCAAATGACAAAACGTCGATTTGAACCAAAATTGTTTTCGTAAAATTAATTGAATTGTAACTATAGAAAACTTGGTTGAATAAATAAGTGAAATTGTTTTAAATAAAAATTCTGGTGCTAAAATGTTTTTATTAAGATTTGGTCAAATTTCCGGACGTTCTAGTGTTAATTTATGATCACATATTAGCAATGTCTCTGTATTCGAAAGTTGCTGGGCAAATTTTGAAGATCTTATATTGGGAGAAAACTTTTCAGGTTGTTATTCTTATACATACTTTTGTTGTATTAAGAGCCTACACTATCACGAGAAGAAACGCTCACACAAATGTTAATCCTATGTAAGCTCTTTACAGATTTCTCACTTGCATTTTTAATCCTTTTAATTTTTTTTTTTTTTTTTTTTTTCCATAGGATACTTGAGGTCAATATTCAGTTTTGTAAAAACTGTAACCAAAATAAAAGAGTACAAATGCACAACATTGAATGACTCAGGTATCCCATGAAAAAAAAAATACATAAAGCAAAATGAAAACGATAAATCTGTCAGTGTAGGCTCATACAAAAATATACTTTTAATAATACTTCACAAAGTTCAATAAAATAGGTCCTTCAACGAAACGAAAAACACTCTTCAATTATTTTTTTTCCCAAGATTTTACAGTGTGTAATTTTACAAACTTCACCAGAAAGGTAAACTTGTTCGGATTTGAGTAAGAGATTTCATCTTTTGTTGTAGAATGTAGCACCCTGCCATTTTTAAAAATAGTCTACGCAAATATTTTCTTTACGACAGATTTCTATTTATCTGCAAGTCATAAAACCACTGGAAATTAATGTTAAATTTGCATTTTTTTTAAATGTTATTAAACTTGGTACCTTTATCTCTTAGAACAATGTCACTTTACTATTGAACTAGTATCCTATTTCTGCTGCAACAGTAACTTATTGTTGACTAGCAATCTGCCTTTTTTTTCCTGCAGTGAACTTCTATTTTTATAGGAATATTGTATACAATAGGGCAAATTAAAAGTTTTTTGTTTGATTAGACACATTTAACATCCTCCTGTTATATTTCGATATTTTCATAAAATTAGACATGCTTCTAAATTAAAGGAAAAATAGAAATATTACAGCTGCTAACTTTTCAATATTTATCAAAACAATATTTCAAATATAATTTTAAATCAGATTTTTAAAAAAAAATTTTAATACTTTTTTTTTCATTGGAAAAAAAAATTGAAGGTTGGTAGCTATGCAAATTAGAAATAAAAACTCAAAATTTAATACACACAAAGGAAATGCTGTTTAAGGGGACTCTTCACTCACTTGAAAACAACCATTCCCTAATGTTAAACCTATGGGCAGGTTGTTTTCGAATTTCTTGTCTAAATTTAATGTTTTCAAAAGATTTTTTTTTAAATAAAAAGTCGATTTTTAATATGGCTATTTACTACTTTTTCAATTTCAGTTTTTTTTAAGGTACTTTTACTTTCAGAACTGGTTTCAAAAGTGAGAGTACCTTCACTAGAAAAAATCTGCAACCAATATCGAAAAAGTACAAATGAATAGAGCTAAATTATCTTATACAAATACTAGTTTAAAAATATTCAAATTTAAACCAGAAACTCGAAAACGACCTGCCCATAGGTTTAACATTAGCAAACAAGTGTTTTCAAGTGAATGAAGAGTTAAAACTTTCTCAATTCAAAGTTATTGATGCAGGAATCAATATTTATATTTAATATCCATAACTTCACAAATTAAAAATATGTATGCAAATTGTGCTATTTTAACAAATTAAGATTTCCTAAATAATATCACAAAAAATCTCATATTTTAAGATTTTATTCAGTTTCAGTAAAGGTTAAGGAACAGTCTACTAAAGTGTAATCTGATGGCCGAATCTTCCTTTTATTCCAGTCAGAAGCACCAGCTAATGATTTCCCAAACATCTCTGCCAAGTCTTCCCTTTCAGCTCCTTTAAATTTTAAAGAAGCTGCAGCTACAAAGAAATAAAAAACACTATTAGTTTTAATAAGTCTAAATCACAAGGGGAAAAAAGCATCTACACATATGAATAATTCACATCGTAGAAATAGAGATATAGATCTCAAACTTTGTCTTTGAATACAAATCATTTAAATTTGATTGTTTGCCTGAAATTTACTATTACTAGTGGCTCTTGGCACCTTAATTTATGCAAGATATTCTATTTATCATGAGAGTAAGATTAAAATTATTTTTAAGGATATCCTAGAATCAAACATAAACACGGTATAAGGATAGTGACTTATTGAATTGAATTCTATTCTGTAAGTGCTCAATAATTTAGTGAATTAAGACAAATATTTGAAGAAAAGGGGGATCAATAGGCATATAAGCAAAAAATGCAAGGATAAAATGAGAGACTTCATATAATATTTGCCTTTAGACAAACTTTCCACTACATATACCTGCAAATTAATTTCGGAAATAAATTACATTAAAAACTAATTTTTATCATATATATACATACACAGTAGAAGATCTTTATAATGCACAACTTCTCAGGTGTAAAAAATGAATTTTTCTGTTAAGAAGCAACTGTATTTTCGCATTGTAAAAAATTGCTATTCTCTAGAATACTAAATTTGATCAACTTTATCTCCTTAATTCAGCTTTTTAATGAAATAATTGCTATTATTACAATACAAATTTTTGAAAATGAGTGAACAGGATGAAAAACAGGATGAGAGAGCATTCATAGAGTAACCAATTATTAAATAATCATTCAGCTATGCAAAATAATAATCATATATTCAGTTTTTAAAAAATGACATTTGTCAAAAGCAAAATTTACTAAATATTAAGCTAAGCCAGCTAATCAGCCGAATAGAAAAAAATCTGCAGATAGATTCAATACTGAGCATATTTTTACAAAACATTTGAAATTTTATTCCATCTAATGTTAAATATGAATTAGAAAAGTAATTCAGGATTATTTCAAACCAAAATTATTGTTTTGTGAAAAAAACCTAAAAATCAATGGCTTTCAAGAAACTAGGATAGATGTGCCAGTAATGGACACCCTTCAATGTTTTTGTTTTATAAAACATAACCAATAAAAATTTAGCATATATATTTTTTTCATAACCCTCCTCCCCTCCCCTTGCATGTTTTATAACCTGGATTATTGTTGACACTTTTTTAATCAAACCAATCAGGAAGCAAAAAACGTTTCAAAGTTCCACTGTTTTTCAATGAAAAACATAATGAACATGCTAAGAGTTTAATAAATTCATTTATTAAATAGTCTAATAGTATATCTTCTTTATCTTTCTTGCAAAATTTGCATGTTTTTATTTTGACAGGAGTAGAAAACTTTGAATTTTATATAATGGCCATTTGCAAAATCTCATTCATTTTTAAGGTTAAGACTTGCGTTCAATACTGAATGCTTAATTAGCCAATTTCTAGTAATGGACACACCGTATAGACATTGCTAAAAATGCAATTTCAGTAAAGTGCACAAAATCTGTTAACTGACAACCTAAGTAATCAAATTTAATTTTTAAAAATTGCACTTACCAGAATATAATAACACCAAAATTTTTATAAAAAGCTGCTTTTAATTTCATGTAAATAAAATTTTCAATAATTAAAAAAAAAAAAAAAAAATCATAACTCTGCCTTACATATTTTATAAACTGGCAATTAATAAAACAAATAAGGGAGCAGAGAATACTATTGTTTATGGACATAGTAGAAAGAGGGGGGGTGGGGAGGCGGTCATAGGGCTCAATCTCTACCCATTTAAATTAAAAAAATTAAGTTACAGAAGTTCTAGTTACTACAAGTAATATATCAAATAGTTTTGGGTGTTTTAACTGTTAAAAATAGTGGGAAATATACAAATATATGCATTAATATTTCAAAACTTTTTTTCAGGTTTTTTTTATTACCCCTCTAAACCCTACACAGTCTCAATAACTTGATAACTGTAATCCCCATGTCATTTAGTATTTTAAAACTGAAAATTAAATATTGATCAAATAACCAAAATATTATCTTGTGATAATCATAATTTAAACAGTTAATAATTCTCAAATATTTAATTATTGATATCCTACTTTTGTTAAATTTAATGGAAAATAACTATTTTGTTTTATTAGTATGCTTTCATTAAATTCTGGTTCTAAAAATTAAATATTAATCAAATAACCAAAATATTATCTTGTGATAATCATAATTTAAACAGTTAATTATTGATATCCTAATTTTGTTAAATTTAATGGAAAATAACTATTTTGTTTCATTAGTATGCTTTCATTAAATTCTGGTTCTAAATACAGCAAAAAACAATTTATATCTATTACTTTTTGTGGTGTGTCCACTGGAATTTTGGGTGTTTTGAAGTATTTCTGTTATTTACAATTAAATTTTGATCCATATTGGGAAATGAGACCATGAGAATGGTTAAATATTGTTGATAGATTAATATTGAAAAAAAAAACTGGAATATAATAATTATTATTAATTAAAAAATAATTTAAGAAATTCCTATTGGCACATCATCATGTATTTTTACTTTAATTTGGATTTTGGAAATTATTTAAGTATTGCGCAGCAGCACAATACTTATTTATTTCCAGTGTCACTTCTCAATGTTAATTTAACATGGAAAAGCCTATGGAGATCATAACTTTTTCAATTTTTCTTCCCACCTTTTTGTCCCTGATGCCACTAATTTTTTATTCTTTACTAATTCTAATGGTATTATAAATTTAAAGTGTAAAAAAGTTTGCCTGATGTCAGGGTCAAAACGAATGGTAAAATGCCTTTGCATATGGGTGAATTATAACCCAGAGAGAAACATGAGCAAATTCTTTTTTTTTACATTATTCAAATATTTTTCTTAATAATTCCAATTTTAGCTTTTTTCATTGAAAATCAACTGACATTTTTCATAGAGAATGTAACATTTTTACTTCATTGTTGCAAAAATTTCTAAAGCCGTAATAATTTATTTCCATTTAGTTGAAAGATTTTCACGTGAAATATTAAATTGAGCTAATTTTTGTTTTCAAAAATTAAAAAGGTGAATATGGCGTCATAGTGGAAATAAAATGGATATTTTCAGAATAAGTTTTTGCTTTGGTCAAGTTTATATTTTAGTAAAAAGTTTCTACTGGATAGCTATTTTTACGCAGGTAGCGAACTTAGTGGGGAATTAAATAACTTAAATTTAAAATGTATTTCTTTTTCCCCAGATGAGAACTATTTATAGAATAAGGTTTAAAAATTTAAATAAAACTTTTATTTTTTACTGTATCACAGCTATAATATTGTTAAATATTAGTAGTAAGGATTCAACACAATTTACATTTACATTCATAGCGCTCCTGAGTGGGAAATAGGGTATCTAAATTTAAGTGAAGTTAATATTTTATGTTGTGATTATAGATTTTTTACGTTCAGATTAAAAGTTTTTGTCCAAACTACCGCAACCTGCATTACTACAGTGGTGAAACATTTTGAATTACACATTGGTAAACTGCATCCCACATTGTGATGCAATACCGCATACATCAAAGCCTGATGATGATACTCTCTATTAATTTTGAAATGCATTCGTCTGAGTGCAGTAGTTATTAAAAAACTTGACATATTAAACAAAAACATAATTTGAAGAAGAAATTAAAAAAACAATTTATTTCCTACATTGTTTAAGCCCGAGAAGGGACAGATATTAAGTTATTTAATTCAATTAGTTCTACATTTAATGTTAAATTTTTGTAACAAATTAGTTAAGTTTTGTATTTTGCATGCATCTTATCATTTTATGCACAATCCTCATAAACATAATACAAAATCTGCAATACAAATATTTTCAATTAAAAATGGAAGAAGTATAAGATTTATTTCGATTTCATTTGAACGGAATCTAATTTTTTCGGGTGTTTTAAGTATCATATTGTATGAATTTTATTTTTATTTTTTAATCTTCAATTGCCTTAACTAATTTGTTACAAAAATTTAACATTAAATGTAGAACTAATTGAATGAAATAACTTAATATCTGTCCCTTCTCGGGCTTAAACAATGTAGGAAATATATATATATTTTTAATTTCTTCTTCAAATTATGTTTTTGTTTAAAATAATTTAAATTAACTAACAATGCAGAGATTATAAGTTTTGACTTAAAAAAAAAAAATCCTCAATATCAGTTTTCTTTTCCTTTTAAAATTATTTGTAAAGCGTAAGACCACAATGATCAGAAACACTGAGTTTTTTATACAAAGTAGTACACCTAATATCGGTATATCAATGAAAATAATTGGATTTCTATATATATATTTTTTTAAATCCGCTCATGCTACATGTATTACAAAAGAGATACCTGAAAATGTTTGTAATTTAATTCTATACATTATTACATCGCGCTAGAATATCCAGGCAAAATTTTGGGGGTTTTAGGAAATTCCCAAAATTAAGTAAGTCCCTTCACAAAAAAATATACTCTTCATTAATTATTTTAATTTTGTTAGGTCTAAAAGAAGTTCACTAAAGAAAACTTACACAAGACATTAAAAGAGTCTCGATTAGAACTTGATTAACTGCATTTTCATTTTTCGTTACAAAATACTAGTTTTCACGAAAGTATAATAATAAATATCATAAAAATAACTTTATATTTCACAAAACGCATTCCGAGGGAAAAACTCTACATCGACCACTGATATATGATACTTAAAATTGCATATTAAAACATACACGTTACAGAACATGCCTTTATACATGCATTTTATTTTTTAAAGAAATAAGAAAAAATGACATTACTTACCGTTTACGATCCTTGTTAAAGGGCTTCTGATATTTATGTTTAAAGAGCTGTCAAACAGAAAAAATGAAACTTACAGACAGCTTCTATTGTATAAAAATATGGATGAGTCGACAAAAGGCTTACCGCGAAAGCCAAGCGATATTGTAGGGCCGTTCGTTCACTTCAGTTCACATTTACGAACTTCGCTGGATACGGATGTCAACAGATATTTGTAGATGTCCGATAGTTCCTATGAATGTCGCTGGATACCGCTGAATGTTGTAACTGCGATATCAGTTTTACAACATTGGCCAATGTCAATCAGATATTCAAAATAAAGTATTAAAAAATTATGTTTCTTAAAAAAATGCAAACTTGTTAAATTTTATTTTGCAGCATATTATTTCTATATTACAATGTTATAAATAATACAAACAATTCTTGTAAATGCTTTATTTTGAACACTAATTTTAAGTTACGTCAGTAAATATCGGCGAATGTCGTAAATTGGATGTTCGACATTCACTGACATTCAAAATATTGGCCGATATTGGTAGGAACATCGGCCAATATCCGTGTGCTACCTGGGAAGACTGTTGCTCTAACTACTGAGCTACTCCGGCCGATACCTGAGTCTGCAATTTCTCACTAATAACTCACTAGTAACTAATAGTGGTTAGAGCAACAGTCTTGTATACTGTGGTCCCGGGTTCGATTCCTGGCTCTGGCTAATTTTTCACTCCAGTTGGGTTTATTGCATTTATTGTATGTAAGCCTGTATAATATTTATATATACCTTTAACTGTTGACTGCAGGTGTTATTTATGTGTGTATGTGTGTTTTAATATATATTGTAGTATGCGTGTTTTATTATGTCTTTTATATTGTTTGAGAAAAGCAAAAGATCTTTCAGAAAATGCTGTCGAAGGTGACGCTTTGAACCGAATTTCCGGACGCGACAGTAGCGGAAGAGGAAGAGAACTGTTGTCACGAGACAACAATCAATTTTAACTCAAGATGTAATCCTTCTATCAGTGACCCGGAGCCGAACAATTTTTGATGCTCCAGCTCCGCTCCTAGAGAAAATACTGTGGCTCCAGCTCCGACTCAAACCAACACCCACTTGACATAAAGCCTTTGGGCGGTTTTGTGACGTCACTCTTAGACGACCTACGTTCTTTTTCCCCGGTGGAACTCTGCCTTTTTCTTTGAGAGTTGAAAAATTATTAGCTGTTATTTAACTTGTAACTTTTTCCACTACATAGTCTTTTTAAATAGAATTAAATTAAAACCTTTTTTTTTTCATGTCCTTCCTACTTTGTAAACAAAGGTTAATTTTTAAATACATATATAACAATTTATTTAAAGATTTTCGTAATCAGTTATATTCCAATTTTACGAAATACACATTAGTAAATAAAAAATTAAATATTTGGCTAGAGATTTTTTTATTTACACTAGGTAAATCAGATTAATTTTAAAAGAGAAAATTAATAAAACATTAATGCATTATTTATAATGAGGTAAGTGATTTTT
The DNA here is from genome assembly GCA_963932465.1 of Maratus speciosus. Classification (NCBI taxonomy): domain Eukaryota; kingdom Metazoa; phylum Arthropoda; class Arachnida; order Araneae; family Salticidae; genus Maratus; species Maratus speciosus. The sequence continues at coordinate 14,884,650 of OZ010797.1, forward strand.
ATCTTGATAAATCTTTTATGCATTTACTTATTTATATGTTTTATCTGCTTTTGATGTATTGTTTACAAAGTATGTAAGTTATTTTGATAATGTTGAATATAAGGTAGGTTTAAATATAAAAAAGCATAAAGTAATATTGCTATGTTTATTACTCTTAATTCTATAGATAATAATAATGTTTAATAATATGTAATTTGTTGGACATTATATTTTTCTTTTAACAATCAAATCAAGCATTAAAATACATTAAATACCGTAAAAAATTATGATTATTATTTATCATTCATATTCGATAAATGTTAAAATATGTCCAGAATTGAAGCATAAGAATTAAAATACCAACAAATTAAGAATTAAGCGTTTAGTGAAATTAAAAAGTAATAAAGTAAACAGTAATGCTAAAATTATTCATTATTTATTGTAGTTTAATTTAATTGAAAAAATATCATGTTTTATTTACTTATATCGTTATTATTTATCCTAAAACTTAAAAAAAAAAAAAAAATAGTATGCCAGATGAAATATTCCCTTAATTTTCAAACCATTATTAAATATATCCAGGGTCGTACTGGCCCACCGGGCAACGAGGCAAATGCCCGGTGCGCCCATCTTCTTCTTCTTCTTCTTTTTTTTTTTTTTTTTTTAATCACGTTTAAAGTTGTGTATTCTGAAAGGCATAAAATTTTCAAAAATTTTCATTTGGAAAATTAAAAAGTAATGCTTTTTATTTTTTAAAGTATAGCATAAGCAAACCATGTGTGATCAAAGACAATTAGATAACCCAATTTCGAGATACCAGAAGTTATCGACAATCAGATATGCCATTATTACACATGGTATCCTGGACCAGACTTTGTTTCAAAGCTTGTACTAAAGATAAATTCTAAGAAAAATAATATTAAGTATTAACTTATTTAGATATTCGCCTAAATAAGTTCTGCTCTAAGAATGCTTCTAATAAGTCAGCGTCTAATATGTTTGCAAATTTTCTGCGTCTAAGTATTTAGCGACCCTGGTGTTGTCAGGTATTTTTGTATTTCTGTCTTTTGTGCAAGTATAAGCGACGAAACACTGTATTAGAAACATATTCTCATTTTAAATGGATTCATTGGCAGAGAATTTGATAGTCATGGCGCCCTGGTCCAGATTTTATTCAGTACCCCGAAGAATAGTAACTTCCACATAAATTAATATTAGTATTAATAAAGTATTTAGCATATTTTCTGTCAAATATTAAGCGCCCGGGGTTGCTGCCCGGTAGTTTGATATTTCTGCTTTTTGTAAAAGTACAAAAGACAAGAATAAAAAGGGAATGACAATTTAAGACAGCATATTTTTATTTTTATTTCATTTGGTCCCATTGTCAGAGGCGGCTTTGGTAATCATGACGCCCTTGTTCTGATTTTTTAAAGCGTTTCTGTAAAAATAACTTTAAAAAAACTAATATCGTGTTTTTGTAATCATGGCGCCCTTGGTCAGATATTTTTCAGTGCCTCTTTAAAAATGCCTTTCAAAAAGTTATTATCGTGTTTTTCTAATCATGCGCCCTTGGTCAGATATTTTTCAGCGCCTCTGTAAAAATGCCTTTCAAAAAGCTATTATCGTGTTTTTCTAATCATGCGCCCTTGATCAGATTTTTTTCAGCGCCTCTGTAAACCTGTTTTTCAGAAAACTATATCGTGTTTTTGTAATCATGGCGTCCTTGGTCAGATTTTTTCAGCGCCTCTGTTAAAATAAGGTAAAAAAATAACTAATATCGTGTTTTTGTAATCATGGCGCCCTTGGTCAGATATTTTTCAGCGCCTCTGTAAAGATGCGTTTCAAAAAGCTATTATCGTGTTTTTGTAATCATGACGCCCTTGGTCAGATTATTTTTCGGCAACTCTGTAAAAATAAATTTCAAAAAACTAAATCGTGTTTTTGAAATTATGGTGCCCTTGGTCAGATTTCTTCAGCGCCTCTGTAAAAATAACTTTCAAAAAACTAACATCGTGTTTTTCTAATCATGGCGCCCTTGGTCAGATATTTTTCAGCGCCTCTGTAAAAATGCCTTTCAAAAAGCTATTATCGTGTTTTTCTAATCATGCGCCCTTGGTCAGATTTTTTTCAGCGCCTCTGTAAAACTGCTTTTCAGAAAACTATATCGTGTTTTTGTAATCATGGCGCCCTTGGTCAGATATTTTTCAGCGCCTCTGTAAAGATGCGTTTCAAAAAGCTATTATCGTGTTTTTGTAATCATGACGCCCTTGGTCAGATTTTTTTTCGGCAACTCTGTAAAAATAAATTTCACAAAACTAAATCGTGTTTTTGAAATTATGGTGCCCTTGGTCAGATTTCTTCAGCGCCTCTGTAAAAATAACTTTCAAAAAACTAACATCGTGTTTTTCTAATCATGGCGCCCTTGGTGAGATATTTTTCAGCGCCTCTGTAAAAATGCCTTTCAAAAAGCTATTATCGTGTTTTTCTAATCATGCACCCTTGGTCAGATTTTTTTCAGCGCCTCTGTAAAACTGCTTTTCAGAAAACTATATCGTGTTTTTGTAATCATGGCGCCCTTGGTCAGATATTTTTCAGCGCCTCTGTAAAAATGCCTTTCAAAAAGCTATTATCGTGTTTTTCTAATCATGCGCCCTTGGTCAGATTTTTTTCAGCGCCTCTGTAAAAATAACTTTCAAAAAACTAACATCGTGTTTTTCTAATCATGGCGCCCTTGGTCAGATATTTTTCAGTGCCTCTGTAAAAATGCCTTTCAAAAAGCTATTATCGTGTTTTTCTAATCATGCGCCCTTGGTCAGATTTTTTTCAGCGCCTCTGTAAAACTGCTTTTCAGAAAACTATATCGTGTTTTTGTAATCATGGCGCCCTTGGTCAGATATTTTTCAGCGCCTCTGTAAAAATGCCTTTCAAAAAGCTATTATCGTGTTTTTCTAATCATGCGCCCTTGGTCAGATATTTTTCAGCGCCTCTGTAAAACTGCTTTTCAGAAAACTATATCGTGTTTTTGTAATCAAGGCGTCCTTGGTCAGATTTTTTCAGCGCCTCTGTAAAAATACCTTTCAAAAAGCTATTATCGTGTTTTTCTAATCATGCGCCCTTGGTCAGATATTTTTCAGCGCCTCCTTAAAGATGCGTTTCAAAAAGCTATTATCGTGTTTTTGTAATCATGGCGCCCTTGGTCAGATTTTTTTTCAGCACTTCTGTAAAAATAAATTTCAAAAAACTAAATCGTATTTTTGAAATTATGGTGGTGCCCTTGGTCAGATTTCTTCAGCGCCTCTGTAAAAATAACTTTCAAAAAAACTAACATCGTGTTTTTGTAATCATGACGCCCTTGGTCAATTTTTTTTTTCAGCACCTGTGCAAAAATAAATTTCTAAAAACTAATATCTTGTTTTAGTAGTCATGGCGCCCTTGGTCAAATTTTTTTTCAACGCCTCTGTATAAATAACTTTCAAAAAATTACTATCGTGCTTTTGTCATCACGCCATTCTTGGTCAGATTTTTTAAGCGCCTCTGTAAAAATAACTTCTAAAAAACTAATATCGTGTTTTTGTAATCATGGTGCCCTTGGTCACTTGGTCAGACTTTTCAAGTGCCTCTGTAAAAATAACTTTCAAAAAACTATTATCGTGTTTTTGTAATAGCAACCTCCCCCCTCCCCGCACAGACACGCACACCAGTGGCGTACCCAGGATTTTATTTCGGGGGGGGCTGACTTAAATTTTCATAATGTTCTAAATCTGACGAAACACGTTGCATTGTGTTATAAACAGGAATCATTTTTGTCAATAAGGCCGTAGCCAGAGGGGGGGGGGGGTTCAAGGGTGACTTTGTTCTGAATTTTCCGAAAATTTGAAAAATTCGGTCATCAGTCCGAAAATTTGAACTTAAAAAATTAACGCGATTTTTGACAAATGGTCGCCGAAAAAAATCAATTTCGTCAATCGTTCGCAAAAAAAAAATCTCCAATTTCTTTAAAGGATCAAGGAAAAAACCGGAATTCTGTCATACGGCCGCAGTTAAAATGCGAAGTTTGTCAAAGGATCGCGAAAAAAAAGTCAAATTTCGTCAAATGATAGCGGAGAAAACGTGAATTTCGTCAAATTATTCTAGAGGAAACGCTAATTTCGTCAAAATGAGCACAGAAAAAACCCGAATTTCGTTAGAAGGCCGCAGAAAAAACGCGAATTTTATCAAAAGGTCGCGGAAAAAACGCGAATTTCGAAAAAAAGATCGCTAAAAACACGCATTCCGTCAAAGGGCTGCGAAAAAGAAGCTAATTTCGTAAAGGATCGCAAGAAACGCAAATTTCGTCAAAAAGACACGGGATAACGTGAATTTCGTCAAAAGGCCACAGAAAAACGCAAATTTCATCAAAAAGACGAGAAAAAGCGCGAATTTCGACAAAAAGCCGCGAAAAACGCAAATTTCGAGGAAGGATTGCGCAAAAACGCGAATTTTGTCAAATGACCACAGAAAACTGCAAATTTCGACAAAGCATCGCTAAAAAACACGCATTCCGTTAAAGGGAAGCTGAAAAAACACGAATTTCGTCAAAGGGACACAGAAAAACGTGAATTTCGTCAAAAGGCCGCAGAAAAACGCAATTTTCATCAAAAAAGCGCAAATTTCGTCAAAGAGCCGCGGAAAAAACGCAAATTTCGACGAAGGATTGCATTAAAAAACACGAATTTCGGCAAATGACCACAGAAAAAAACGAGAATTTCGACAAAGGATCGCTAGAAAAAACGCATTTCGTCAAAGGGAAGCTGAAACAACGCGAATTTCGTTAAAGGATCGCACAAAAAAAAAGAAAAAGCAGGGTCACAAAGAAGGGCCACAGAAAAATGTGAATTTCGTCAAAAGGCTGCGGAAAAACCACTAATTTTGTCAAAACCCCGCGGAAAAAAGCAAATTTCGACAAAGGATCTGGAAAAAACGCGAATTTCTTCAAAAGGCCGCAGAAAAAAATTTCATCAAAAGGCTGCGGAAAAACGTGAATTTCGACGAAGGATTGCGTAAAAAACGTGAATTTCGGCAAATGACCTCAGAAAAAACGCAAATTTCCTCAAAGGGCCGCAGAAAAAACGCAAATTTCCTCAAAGGGCTGCAGAAAAAACGCAAATTTTGGCAAAGGATTGCTAAAAAAATATGCATTCCGTCAAAGGGAAGCGGAAAAAACGCGAATTTCGTTAAAGGATCGCAAAAAAAAAGCATGGTCACAAAGAAGGGCCACAGAGAATCGTGACTTTCGGCAAGAGACTGCGGAAAGAAGCGAATTTCGTCAAACAGCAGCGAAAAAACAAAAAAACACGACCATTTCCATAGAAAAAAACGCGAATTTCGTCAAAGAGCCGCGAAATTCATCAAAAAGACGAGAAAAAAGCGAATTTCGTCAAACAGCAGCGAAAAAACAAAAAAAAAAACACGACCATTTCCATAGAAAAAAACGCGAATTTCGTCAAAGAGCCGCGAAATTCATCAAAAAGACGAGAAAAAAGCGAATTTCGTCAAAAAAGCCGCGAAAAAAACGCAAATTTCGACAAAGGGTTTCGTAAAAAACGCGAATTTCGGCAAAAGTTCACGAAAAAAACTCGAATTTCATCAAAAACTCGCGGAAAAACACAAATTTTGACAAAGGATCACGAAAAAAAACGCGAATTTCGTCAAAGGGTCGCGGAAAAAAGCTAATTTTGTCATAAGTTCGGGGCGCCGTGATAAAAACCTGTATTTCATCAAAGGATCGCGTTAAAAACAGATACAAATATCTGTATTTATTATTATATGTATAGTTTTTAAACTGAAATAATATGCTGAACTTTTTAGAAATCTGGTTAACCCGAACCCACTCAGCCTGAAATTGACCTGAATATAAACAGAGTTAACCCAAACTACAACAAAAATAATTAGCAGCAGGAAGGGATTACCTCTCCTTTCCCCCTTTGCTGTAACCTTTCAGAAAATTTGCTGAGAATTTCAATTTTTTTTTTAAAACTCAGACTCAAATCTGGGGGGAAGGGGGGGAGGGCACGGGTCCGATCCTGAGACCTTCCCACGTCGAAATCTGTTGAAAAGTGTTACTGGTTTTTTATTTTTTTATATATACTTTCATTTAAAAGAAAGTCATTATAACTTAAAATCTATAAAATTGTTCTTCCAATCCCCGAAACTAAATTCTGGCTACGGTTCTTGTTTAACAATAAATTAATATTGTAACAAACACAAAATATTTTTTGTATACACAAAATATTTTCATACACATATATAAAATAAAGACTTTGTTTATTATTTGTGCATTGCACAAGTAATACGAAGGACTTTAAACCGTTCCAGATGAAAAATACTGGCTGCAAAGTTAAGACAGAATAGGAAGATAAGTGGGGGGAGGGGACATTACCGAACTCCAAAGATGTCTTTGCAGTCAAACAAGAAGTCACTGTGTATCTTACAGATACGAGGAAGTAATCGAGTGTTAAAAACAAAAGTTAATGAATATCATTCACAGTCAGCTCTTCCGCACATATATAGTGTGCCTGACTTCCGACTTAGCCAAAATTCTGAAGGGATTAGCTAAGGTGTCATTATGCACTAATATGGGACTAACAAGAAAGACAAGTGCGATGCATGACAAATATATATATACAGTCGGACTTCTATTTAACGAACCACTATTTTGCGAATTTCTCTATTTTGCGAACTTTTCCTTGGAACCAAGAACATTTTGCGAATTTCTTCGTAAAATAATCTCCAAATAGCGAAGTGCATTCTCTATTTAACGAACTTTTTCTTGTGATACAAATTTTTTTCTTCTCCCCATTTCTCAAAATATTTCTGGACATTTCAAACTTATTCTTTCTTTAAACACATTTTATGATGTTCAATGGTCTTGAACTGGTTTTACCAGGCACCTTCTTTGTCAGCAGTGAGAATTTGGTAAGTACGGAGGACGAAGACGATAATCCCTTAGTGTAACTTAACAAAATGTGGATTCAATGAGAAATTAACCATGATGTGCTGATTGATGATTGTATTTCACTTAATTCTTAAATTGAGGTCTCGGAAACACTATCCGAATTGGATATTTTCGACAGTGTGAAAAATAAAAACAATACAGCAATGAATTGCGATGAAGACGAATATGATGATGATGGAAATGATCATTATGCAAGAATTAACAAAACTTCGTATAATGAAATGCTAAAATCATTTTAAACAACCGACGCGGATTATAGTTAGTAGAAAATACGTATGAAGGTGGTTTTGGTGCATTGTAAAAATGCGACATTTATGAGATAATTATGAGATATGATGGCACAATTATGAGATAAAACAAAATTAACAGAGTTTTTCAGAAATCAAATTTAAGGACGCATATGTTAATGTATAATTAAAATTATTTTTTATAATAATAATAAATGCGATAATGTCATTAAAATTCGTTAATTTTAATGTAAAACTATTTACTTTAAACAGAAAATACAGTGTATTCCCGGATAATGTTTTGTTTTCCTAGCCGATTTCAAAGATTTAAACACATAGAAAAAATAAATTGATGATGGATATTGGTGGGTAAAATAACTAAAACAAATCGATATAATTTATTTTAAAAAATGTGATTAATTATTTTTAGTAAAAATATTTAGTGTTTATGAATTTAAAATCTGTTTTATGTAGTTTAAAGTATTTTAAAAGGTGAATCTCTATTTAACGAATTTTCCATATAACGAACTTTTTTCCGGGATTTAGCGACTTCGTTAAATAGAGGTTCGACTGTAATTGAATTGATCTAAAAAGTAAGAAGTAAACTTTTTTTACCATTTAATCTGACCGTTTTGGCAGGTAAAAGAAGTTTAGTCCCTTCAACCCTCCGCACCCCCATATTTCGGTGTGGCATGGAGATGCGACTGAAAAATGAAAGTTAATCAGCTACTTTTACAGTCTTCCGCACCGGATTTCCGATTTAGACGAAATCGACTTGAGATTAGCTGTGGTGTTACTGTGCATTAACATACCCCCGCATTGACAATCTTGGCGGCCGCCGACTATGGGAAAAATTAAAAAAATCCTTAAATTAAAATACTTTTAGATTTGTCGAATTTATTTGTAGGTCTCTTGAACTGAGTATATATGTTTTCATTTATCGAGTAAAACAGTGATTTCAGTCATTTGAAAATGGATTTTGTGGTCTCAAGTAAATTTGGTCGCAGGACTGAGGAGGATATTGGATTAACAGGAAAAACAAATTCGTGGCATGCCAGAAAATAAAACAAATTTATCTGAAAAAGAAGGAATATCAGCCCTTTTTTCATTTCACTGCGATCTCTCCAGAGGTGGAATGGAGCTGTAACGTCATAACCCCCGTCCCCATCGAATCCTTTGGTGTATGCTGGGACATCACTGTGCACTAATATATGTGACTAACCAGAATAGCTGCGTCGCAGAAAAAAATTAAAAATTAATATCAAAATAAAGAAAAAAAACTGGAATTTTTTTTCATTTCATATTTGATTATTTCGGAAGAGTAAGTAACCCCATCAGCCCCTTCCCCTCATTGGGTATACTGTGGTGTAACTGTGCGTTGATATGAGACTAGCCAGAATGTGTAGTTCGTTGTATTGCAGAAAACAAGTGCATTACAAATTCATCTCGAACAAAAAGAAAAATATCAACCCTTTTTTCATTTCATTTTCGACTATTTTGGGAAGGGGCTGTAACCCATCACCCCCTTTCTACTTCTTTGGGTATAATGTGGTGTCACTGTGCACTAATATGGAACTAAAGAGAAGAGAGTGGCTAGTCTGTTGAATGATAGGAGAAAAAAATACAAATTTTTCTCAAACAGAAAGAAAAAAAGCAATATTTTTTTATTTCATTTTCGACTATTTCGGGAGGAGGGGGCTGTAATTCCATCAGCCCCCTCCCCATCTTTGGGTATGCTGTGATGTCAATGTGGACTAATATGGTGTTAACGAGAATGGCTATTTCGCTGTGTGGTAGAAGAAAAATTACAAATTTATCTCAAACAAGAAGAAAAAACAGCCTTTTTTTTCATTTCATTTTCAACGATTTAGGAAGGGGACACCCCATTAGCCCCTTTCACCTCTTTGGGTATAATGTGGTATCACTGTGCACTAGTATGGAACTAAAGAGAAGAGAGCGGCTAGTCTGTTGAATGACAGAGGAAAAATACAAATTTATCTCAAACAAAAAGGAAAATATCAGAACTTTTTCATTTCATGTTAGAATTTTTGGGAGAGGGCTGTAACTTCATTAACCCCCTTCTATCTTTTTGGGTATAATGTGATGTCACTGTACACTAATATGGAACTACAGCGAAGGGAGCGGCTAGTCTGTTAAATGATATGGGGGGAAATGCAAATTTATCTCAAATAGACAGAAAAAAATCAGCTCTACTTTTTCATTTCATTTTCGACTATTTCCAGAGGAGGAGGTTGTAATTCCATCAGCCCCCTCCCCATCTTAGGGTATGCTGTGATGTCAATGTGGACTAATATGGTGTTAACGAGAATGGCTATTTTACTGTATGACAGAAGAAAAAATTACAGATTTATCTTTAAAAAGTAAAGAAAAAACACTTTTTCATTTAATTTTTCGCGATTTCTGGGTGGTGGTGTTGGGGGGGGGGGGGGTCTGTAACCCCATCGACCCCCTTTCTCTTCTTTGGTGTCAATATGGACTAATATGGAACTAAAGCGAAGGAAGCGCATAGTCTGTTGAACGATAGGGGAAAAATGCAAATTTATCTTAAACAGACAGAAAAAATTCAGCACTGTTTTTTCATTTCATTTTCGACCATTTCGAGAGGAGGGGCTGAAATTCCATCAGCCCCCTAACTAATATAACCTGGACTAATATGGTGTTAACGAGAATGGCTATTTTGCTGTATGACAGAAGAAAAAATTACAGATTTATCTTTAAAAAGTAAGAAGAAAAACAGTTTTTCATTTAATTTTTTGACTATTTCAGGAGGAGTAGGGGGGGGGCTATAACCCCGTCAGCCCCCCTTTCTCTTCTTTGTTGTCAATGTAGACTAATATGGGACTAATGAGAATGGCTTGTCCGCTGTATAATGGAAAAAAATTAAAAAAATTTCCATAAAAGAAAGACGAAAAATTAGCACCTTTCTATATCACTTTCGAAAATTTCGGGGGGGGCTGTAGCCCCATCAGCCCCCCCCCCCTTGGGTACGCCACTGACGCACACACATACTTACATACACGTTCACTCTTCACAAACAGACACATAAATTGATACTCTTGTTCTACTAAAGTGGAGCATTCCATAGTTTCCTAATGATAATATAAGTGTTAGACCGTCAAGACTAATTCTTCACAAGATTTTGCAATGGAAACTTATGTAAATTTTGCTTTCGAAAGAAAAAACGTTAATTTTTCATATATATTTAAAAATTCGATTATACTTTTAGCATCCGAAAATGCCAATATCTAAAAACGTTTTTTTAAAACCGGATCTGCTTAACCGCTTTAAACTTCAAACACTACCTCGATTTATAAATTGAAAAATACACATGTAATAAAAATAAATAGACAAACCACTAAAACTGTAAAAGATGTTTTACAAAAGAATGGGTGAATATAAGTAAAGAGAAGTGCAGTTTGTGTTCAGTTTTCAATGCTGTTGGTCAATAACGTGGGATGGGATCTTGTTCCTAAGAAGACAAATTATCACTTCTGCGGGGTTTCGAGTTAACTAGATAATGGTTTCTATAGACACCCAATGGTTTCTGTAGTAATACCAGATGTGACACTTTTTATTGATTATACTGTATTCTGATATTTCTGGTGCTCAATATCTTTCTGCTGGAGGTATTTTCCCATGAAATACTAATTAACGCACGACACAAGATTCTTCTTCTTCTTTTAATTTTTTTTCCACATTAAGCAATTAATGGGGTTGGTCACCCAGCTTCCGATTTCTCCTCACTAATGTAAAGTCTATGGACATTGGATAGATTCATATATTTGAAATATCTCCTCGGGAAATTAATATTTTTAACTTCTATTTTTTGTGTACACTTCCTAAAAGTTTCCTTTTTTTTTTCTTAGTTCTCAAGATATTTCTAAGGTATAGACTTAATTTTATAGGAAGTGTTAAAATCTTACGAGTGTGTCAAGTGTTAAAATTTTAAGAAGAATTCACAGAAAAAAAGATGTTAAAAATGTGAATTTTCCGAGAAGATATTTTAAATATACGAATGCATCAAAAGTTTATAGACTTAGCATTACGGAGGAGAATTTGGAAGTTGAGTGACGAGCCCCCTCAAGTATTCCTATTTTCTTTGACTTTGTTTTTTATTTTGTAATACAATGCTTAAATATAATTTTGATACATATTACTTTTGAAAAATGTAAATATATTTGAAATTATTGCCTCTTTTCTGGTGCGTTTTATGTGCGTGTGAGTTGCGGCGAACATTGTAGTTTAAATTTAACTTATCTGAAATTAAAATATACAGTAATTTTTAATTAAATATGACTTATTTTAGTGACTAGACGGGACAAAGAGTGGAAATTACGAAAAGCTTTTTTTTTTTTTTTTTTTTTTTAATTTTTTTTATGCTGATTATTTGAAGAGGGTATTCAACTTTTACCGTAGAAAAATACTGATTTATGATGATAAAAAAAAAGTCCTTAATGCACTGCATAATTATATAAGAAAAAAAGCTGACAAAAGTAAAACAATTTATTATTATTAAAGTAATCGTGTCGTAGTCAACAATTTAAAAATGCAATTTTGAGAAAATTTTTATTAGTTTAAATTTTATGTTATAATTATAATATAATGCTTATTGTATTTTTTTTTTTTTACTTGCATGGAATCGTCTATTCCAGATTTTGGCCACATAAAGAAGTTTTCCGTGGATAAAGCCGCTAAAATAAAACTCGATTTTCTGAAATTTATAAGTTATGATTACGTGGTAAATCCTTAAAGCGGTTCTCAAAGAAATATTTTTTAAGGTTAAATAATGCGAAAAATTCTGCTCATTTACAAACATAAAAATAGTGTTCGACAGAAACCGAATTTCGTTTACCTTCCTAGTTTCGACCGAAAACGAAAGCGAAACTGTTTTAAAAATAAATTCAAAGTAATTAACATAAACATACATATATGCATGTTATCTGAATAATGTTTTGAGTAGAAACAGCAGTACATAATTATTAATTAAAAAATAATTTGATTGAAACAAAAATAATTCAATATAAGGTGCTATAAACATAAAAAATTATTAAAAAATAATTTAATTTAAAAATAACGATTAGTAATACCTTCTAAATTTATCCCCTTGTATGTGAATACATACTATGTGCGGCTCAATAGATGGGAGTGCCGTTTGGGGGAGGCTAGGGAAGGGCAGTTATAGTAATATCGAATATTCGCCAGTACTTTCGCCGAAACTAAGATTTTGGGCTGAAAACAAAAATTAAACCGAATATTCGGCCAAACTTTACATAAAAGAAAAGACTTGTAGTAGAGGTCTACACGGGCCGACATTTCCAGGCCCGAACCCGGCCTGACTCAGAGAAAAAAATTTCGGCCCGGCCCGTACAAAAAAAATATTGGCCCGGCCCGGACCGGCCCGGTAAAAAAGTTAAAATTTCGGCCCGAGCCCGGCCCGGCCCGTAGCAAAAAATTATTGGCCCGGCCCAGCCCGGTATAAAAGTTAAAATCTCGGCCCGAGCCCGCCACGGCCCGAGTGAATTTCTACAAAACATTGATTTTTACGTCGATTTGGTTAAAAATTTGTCTCGTACGAGGAGTTCAAGCCAAAAATATTTATCTTAACTTTTCTTTTCATGTTTATAATCTTCATTTTTATAGAAGTGCCGCAGGTTGCGATATTTATTTTTTTAATGAATCTCTATTTCTTGTATGTAAATGTTTCACTTATCATTAATATTGTTAATCCATATTCCATGTATTGAAGCGTTAAATATCTGAAAAATGCTATACAGTAAAATCTAAGACTGAATTGCATAGAAAAGGAAAAAAAAAAAAATGCGTTATACACAAGTTCCCTTCTTAGCAAGTGTAAATGTATTACATATTATTTTCTTACGTAGTAGTATATTAATTTTGCATGGATCAACACGTTTTTCAGTTTAAAACGAGATTCCGTCATAGACAGGTTCTTTTTCACACGTTTTACTATATTTTAATTTAACTGTATTTTAATAAGCGTAGAAATCTACTACTCTTTAAAAAGAATGAATTTGAATGTTTAATTGTAGGATAATGGCGATTTAAAAATGTATGCATTTTTTGACAAAAAATTTGTGCCAAGCCTAATTTTACTGACATTTGAACGGACCAGGCAACGCCGAGACAATGATTTTCATACGGGCTGGGTGAAAACTAGGAATGAAAATTTTGGGCTATGAAGATTAGGAATGAAACCAGTTCCCGAGTGTGTGCAGAAAAATAAGTTAGGGCCGGCCCGACCCGAAACTTCAGGGAAAAAGTAAGGACCGGCCCGTAAAGAGTAGGCTAGGCCCGGCCCGATTGCCGTGAATGAAAATAGATGCGCTGCCCGATCTCGGCCCGCGGCCGGGCCGGGTGTTTATTAGTTTGGATTTTTGTGAAATCTTCAAAATTTGTCTAATGTATTTCTTTATTTTCTCTTTATAACTGTTGCGAAAAAATAAAAAATCCCTGCCGGCCCAGCCTACAGGCGGAGGTAGATTTCGAAGTCAGGTATACTAATTTCATAAACAAAAACTAAATCATGATTAGAGATAAACCCACTTTAACAATTTTGTCTGGCCGCTTTTGACAAGTTTTTATTTCATTTTTATATAATGGCTAGTTTTAGCAGAATCATGGTAGGTGGTATTCAAAAAAATACTTTTCCATGCTCAACAACTCGACATTTTCTGGCATAACTCCAGATTCATTTTTAATAAAAGAAATATGAAACTTGCTGACACGATTTTTGAAGAGATTTATAAGCGACCTGTATTTTTATTTTTCGTTCAATTAATTAAAACTTGATATATAAAAAATTATTTTCTTAGAAGGACAATATTTTTCGTTTCTAACACAATCGCTTCGGGAAATTCCGTTCAAAATGCCTACTTTGTCATCATTTTTTGAAATATATTCCACCTCTATCAAAAAATCGATCATTACGATAGATTATATAGTTTCTGAATAAGCGAATCTACCAATTAAATTCGTTTGAGAGCAAAAATTAATTTAAAAATGAGTCAGAAAATAAGCAGTTTGGATTTGAGTGCATCCTTAATACAATGATTTTTCCAACACAATCTGCTTCGGGAAATTCGGTTCAAAATGCCCACTTTAACAGCATTTTTTTAAATATATTCTGCCTCTATCAAAAAATCAACCATTACGGTACATTATATAGTTTCTGAGTAAGAAAACGTACCAATTGGAAGCCTTTGAGAGCAAAAATGAATTGTAAAATGAGTCAGAAAATAAGCAGTTTGGATTTGAGTACACCCTTACTAAGATGATTTTTCCAACACAATCTGCTTCGGGAAATTCCGTTCAAAATGCCCACTTTGTCATCATTTTTTGAAATATATTCCACCTCTATCAAAAAATCGATCATTACGATAGATTATATAGTTTCTGAATAAGCGAATCTACCAATTAAATTCGTTTGAGAGCAAAAATTAATTTAAAAATGAGTCAGAAAATAAGCAGTTTGGATTTGAGTGCATCCTTAATACAATGATTTTTCCAACACAATCTGCTTCGGGAAATTCGGTTCAAAATGCCCACTTTAACAGCATTTTTTTAAATATATTCTGCCTCTATCAAAAAATCAACCATTACGGTACATTATATAGTTTCTGAGTAAGAAAACGTACCAATTGGAAGCCTTTGAGAGCAAAAATGAATTGTAAAATGAGTCAGAAAATAAGCAGTTTGGATTTGAGTGCATCCTTAATACAATGATTTTTCCAACACAATCTGCTTCGGGAAATTCCGTTCAAAATGCCCACTTTGTCATCATTTTTTGAAATATATTCCACCTCTATCAAAAAATCGATCATTACGATAGATTATATAGTTTCTGAATAAGCGAATCTACCAATTAAATTCGTTTGAGAGCAAAAATTAATTTAAAAATGAGTCAGAAAATAAGCAGTTTGGATTTGAGTGCATCCTTAATACAATGATTTTTCCAACACAATCTGCTTCGGGAAATTCGGTTCAAAATGCCCACTTTAACAGCATTTTTTTTAAATATATTCTGCCTCTATCAAAAAATCAACCATTACGGTACATTATATAGTTTCTGAGTAAGAAAACGTACCAATTGGAAACCTTTGAGAGCAAAAATGAATTGTAAAATGAGTCAGAAAATAAGCAGTTTGGATTTGAGTACACCCTTACTAAGATGATTTTTTCTTCAACCGCTATTTGCAAGACATTATTAGAATGACACTTTCATGTTCAGAACTGGTTTTGAAAGTGAAAGTAACTTTATTAAAAATATCTGTGACCAAAATCGAAAAAGTGAAAAAGGTGCGCTGTAGAGATGGACCTCGGCTATCCAATGCAAAAAAATTATTTAAAAATGTCGAAATGCAAACAAGATATTAGAAAAATCCCTCCCCATAGGATTAGCATTAGCTCGTAAGTGTCTTCGCCGGCAGGGACAGGACCCTCAAGTCATCAGTTCGGGTTTCAGTTGTTGATATAGAAGTTTTCTAGTGAATTTGGCGCCAGTTTGTCTTTGATTTTCAATGTTTCTCTTATATTAGCCCTCCTAATCTGTCCCATATCTCTTAATATTAGAATGCTATTGTTAAAACAAAATGCACTGCAAATTATGTGTTTTCAAGATTTTAAGTGTCGCGCCTCAGGGAAGAGGATTTTTCAAAGTTATTTTACCCCACTCATGTAACGTATTAAAATAAGGGTAATCTCATAACCTTTCTAAATCTGCCTTTCTTTTGTCAATCCACCGTTAATTTTAGACCTCTGGGCTTAAAATGTTCTAAAGGAATATACTTAGCGGCGGTTTTTTTTTCGTACTCTGGTACGGTATCTTCCACTCATAGGAAAATTATAAGACTAACATAAAATTGTGTCTAAAATCGAATAAAGAATATGGACATATGTTTCTTAATTTTAACTCCCTTCTTCGCCTCAAGAGGGCGCTTTAAAGTTTTGTTTCTTCAAACCTTTAGTATACTGTTTGTGCAAAAATTATAAAATTCACAAAATAAAGTCTTTTCACTCTTCCCTATCTTTTCGTATCAATTTTATTTTTACTACCACCAGGGGACGCCGCCCAGTGAAACATTTTACTTTTAGCCTCAGGCTATTGGTATTTTTCATCTGTTTTTCATAATATTTTGTCTCATTACTTTCTTCATTGTAGATACTATTCTCCAAGTTCTTGACACATTCTGACAACTCGGGCACTCATTCTGGACCAGCTGTGGCCCATCGGGCCCCTCTCCCTTTGTCTGGCTCTAATCACACGCTTCACTTTTTCTTTTACCATTTTTCTTTTTCTTCAAATTTTTTCTTATTCAATGGTTTGGTTTTTTTTACCATTCTCAATTTCCCTAGTCCTCTCTTACATGAAGTTAACTTTCATCCTTGGTCTGCCCTACTGTCAATTTGGGGCCTAATGTCGCTTCGGAGGAGGGGGGGGGGGTCGTTTTTTCTACCTTTTCCAGACCCATCATCTAATACCACATTGGTAAGGATTGGAAGATTAAAATTATCCAAAATACCAAAAATGAAGTCCATTGAAGTTTTATTTTAGTTATAGAATTCCCTATTAGCGGATATATTTGTCTGTTTACCTTTCTATTTTTCGATAACGCTCCTTTGTCTTCGATAAACGGAGAAATTCAACATCATTAGACACACTTTAGACATTTAGGGAACTTTAACTTGTATTAAACCTTCTGCCTTTATCGAAAAGAAGAAAATGCTAATCGATTCTATCTAATGCGCCTAAAATAAAAAATGAGCTAGTAAATGTGTCAAAAACTAGCTACTTCGGATTTCGATACAGACTTGAAGAGTCATGTTGGAATCGCTAGGCACTGGAAAACAATTTCCGTATGAGACAGGCTCCCTCTTAGCAGTTATATATGTCTGGTTATCCTTCCGTTTTTCGATAAAGCTGTCTTGTTTTTGATAAACGGAGAAATTCCACAGCATTTGATACACTTTAGACATTTAGGGAACTTTAACTTGTATCAAACCTTTTGCCTTTATCGAAAAGAAGAAAATGCTAATCGATTCTAGCTAATGCGCCTAAAATAAAAAATGAGCTAGTTAATGTCAGAAACTAGCTACTTTGGATTTCGATACAGACTTGAAGAATCATGTTGGAATCGCTAGGCACTGGAAAACAATTTCCGTGTTAGGCAGGTTCCCTCTCAGCAGTTATGTATGTTTGGTTATCCTTCCGTTTTTCGATAAAGCTGTCTTGTTTTTGATAAACGGAGAAATTCCACAGCATTTGATACACTTTAGACGTTTAGGGAACTTTAATTTGTATCAAACCTTTTGCTTTTATCGAAAAGAGGGAAATGCAAATCGATTCAAGCTAATGCGTCTAAAATAAAAAATGAGTTTTTAAATGAGTCATAAAATAGCTACTTTGGATTTCGATACAGACTTACAGAGTCATGTTGGAATCGCTAGGTACTGAAAAACAGTTTCCGTGTTAGACAGGTTCCCTCTTGGCAGGTATCTTTACTATCCTTACGTTTTTCGAAAGAAACTTTTGTTTTCGATCAATGGGGAAATTCCACATTATTTGACATTTAGGGGAACTTTAAACTGTATCAAACCTTTTGGAGTTATCTAAAAAGTAGAAAGGTTATTTGATTCATCAAATGCGCCATAGTTACGCGATTTGGACATTGCAGTTTCATAAAGAAGAAAGGGGAATTTATTCCAATGCAAAGAAAATCATTTTAAAATACTGAAATTTAAATGAGATATCTTTATAAATTTCTTCCATAAGATTAGCATTAGCGAGCAGGCCTTTTCGCTTGACTGAAGTAACCCCTTAAGCCTAAATCGGGAGCAAATAATTGCGATAGCAGAATTATCGATCAAGCCCTATCACTACTATGAAAGTTTCGGTCAGAATAATAGCTAAGTTTTCCAACAATTGTTTTTAACTTCTCTCGTTATAATCGATTGTAAAACATCTCGATTGTATATTCTAGGAATTAATCGATGGCTGTATCGATTGCGATTTTTTACGATGACGATTTTTCTCGATTGTCGAATTTTCGAGAATCGCCCATCACTATTGCTACCTACGAACTAAAGTGAATAATAACGAAACCTGTAGTAATAATGTTAAAGAATGTTTTCTTTCATGCAATTTCAGACTATATATATATATATATATATATTTAAACTGTTTAAATAGCGGGATTCAAACCAAATGCTTCTCTATGATAATTTTTTAATGTTGAAAAAATAAAGAAATAAAACAATTTTTTAAAATAATTCACGTAAAATAGACGTCATTCTTGCCCTAAACCAAAATTAATTTTCTGAAATTTTTTACACCATAAATAGTATTTGTATCCTAGAGATTGTATTATATAAAATGTTATTCAATTGTATAAAATAATGTTTTGCACTTTTGAGTTTTGACCCAACGAAATTGTTTTTGTTTGTTTTATTTTAATATTTTATTTTCCATTTGGAGATAATTGTATGGAGGTTGTTATTCGGGTATTCGGGGTAAAGTTTGAATTAACTCATTAGATAAGGTGAGCAGATTTCGAAAATAGAGATAGCTTTTTTAGAAAAGTGTGGTGGAAAAAAAATACCTCTAAGTTGGCAACACTGGTCTAACATCAGAAGTGCAATGTTTTGCGGGGAACTATTTTTGTGTAAATTACATTTCTATAGTATAAAATACTAATTTGGTTGTCATAATTATTTTAGGAATAAAGTTTTCGCTATAACAAAATAGTCGTATATATTTTTAAAGTATTTTTTTATACATAATTTGTATAGTATGTATGTGTGTGTGTGTGTTCCAATAAAAATTGGTCGCTCCAAGAGGTGGTCTCTTAAGGGAGGTCATGTTTAAATCTAGATTTTAATTGTTGAAAAAAGGTAACAATGTTACTAAAATTATTTTTCACATTAGGAAAAAAATATGCAATTAACTTATGTTTTGATACTTAAACTTTTATAAGTTAATTGCTGCAGAGTGTAAAAAATGAATACGTTGACGTTTGCTTTGATTTTACGGTTTTATCTTTTATAACTTTTATTTCGAAATCCTTTCGAAGTTCAGTAAATAAATGCATTTTTTCTTTTTTTTTTTTTTGGATGCCAACAAATAATGACGATTTCATTCATTTATCTATTTCCTTGAGAGTTTCCTGACAGAATTTGGCAGGGAAGTGTATTGACCGTCATCCTTAATTTGTCACCATAGTTAAATTCATTGTCTAAAAAGGCACACAGGAGTTTAAACACTTAAAAGTTACCGGAATAAAAAAAATCTAAACTTAGTTTAGTAGTTTGACGACTAATGCGCTCTTCGGAATTATTTTTCTAATAAAACCTTCTTCAGGCGACCAGGAAAAAACGGAATTTGTTTCGTTTTCTTCAAAGAAATGGGTCGCTCATGGAGGTAGTTCAACTGGGATGGTCTCTGACAGGGAGGTAAAATTAGTATTGAGCCTATGGGAATAAATTTTGTTCTATGCAAAAATGATCGTTCGGGGAGGTGGTCGCACAGGGAGGTTTCACTGTAAGTGTATATAAGGTGTGTCCCACCGAAATAAAGCCACCGTGATTGTGTGCTGTAATTGGACACGAAAAAAACCAATAAGAACGAAACAAATATATTAAGAAAATATATATACAAATACATATTTACAAGGAGTAACTCACTCCCTGCCTTACTTGGGCAGGAAAAAAATGTATTTGTAAAAAAAGGAGGGGGGGGGGAGTGTCCCGCCGAAATAAAGCCACTACTGTTAATGGACAATATATCCACCATGGTTATATATGACGTGGAATATACGATGTGGCATACCATTTACCAATCCTTGGAAGAAAATAGCATCAATATTCTCCCACGCTTCAATGATGACGACCTTCAATTTTGTCACAGACTGAAACTGTCTGTTATTGGCATATACAGCCCTACTGAGGATACCTCATACATTTTCTTGGGGATTGAGATCAGGAAAAATGTACAGGTGATTCCATGACATGTACCCGATTATCCAAAAACCATTCCCAGGAGGATTTTTGAACGTGAATGGAGGTCTTGTCCGCCTGGAAGATCCAACTTAGTCTACAAAGTCTCTTTGCAAATGACAGTAAATGGTTTTCTAGCATTTCTTGGTAATCGGTAGGCTTCATGCGGCCTGAGAGAAAAGCCAGGTTATGTTTATCTCCATAACCGATGCCTCCCCACACCGTTAATGAGCCTCCACTTTGCTGTCTTTTGGAAAAAATTTCTCTTCTTTCCTCATGTCATACCAATAGAAAGCAAGGTCGTCTGGCCCATCCAAATTAATGTTTTTCTCATCTGAGACTATAACACGATGCCACTGGTCCTTCCAGGTTCGATGATATTTGGCCTAATCGACTTTCCATTGCATGTGGATAACTTTCAACATGGGCAGCTGTTTCCTTTTCTTGTGTTGCAAGATGCCTATACGTTTTTCAATTCGTTTCAAGGTTGATTCTGTCACAAGGATGTTATCTTCGTTTGTCAACTGTTTTAGGGAAATACCACCTCGTGAAGACGACGCAAAACTTCTCTTTTCTGCCTGGAAGTCATTTTTCTGCATGTACACCACTTTTTTTTATACCCGTACGTATTTCCCTGATTTACAAAATTGTTTGTTACGGTTTTAGATCGTTTGATTTGCTTAGATATATTAGTCTATGTGAAAGACCTTTTTCCTTAAAAGTTGTTATTTGTCCTTTTTCGAACTTTGATAGGTGGGTTTTCATTCCCATTCCAATACTGAAGGAGAAATAGAAAATTCAGCCTTCTAAAGTCTGCAGAAATTCCGACTGGCTCAGAACAAGTATTTGACAACTTCCTGACATCATAAAAATGTTGACCTGCAGCAGCTCGAATGTCGGTAGTTACCAATACATACTAATATTGACAGTGGCTTTATTTCGGCGGGACACTTTTTCCCCTCTTTTTTTACACATTCATCTTTTTCTCCTGCCCACGTGGGGCAGGGAATGAGTTACTATGTATTATGTATTTGTATATGGACTTTCTTAATATATTTGTCTTGTTCTTATTTGTTTGTTTCGTGTCCAGTTACGGCACAGAATTAGGGTGGCTTTATTTCGTTGGGACACACCTTATATATATATGCATTTGGGCCTTTTTGTAAGGCAATCGGCGCCCTTTTTATCCATTTTGCCACCGCCCTAACAGTTATGCCAGTACGACCCTGAATATATCTGATAAAACACATACGTGAAATCTATAAAGATTCATAAACATGTTCCATATACAAATTGGAAATTAAGTCAATATTATATATGGGGACTTTTAGGGAAATTCAAGATAATTTTGTCAGTATATGGCAACTAATAAAAGAGAATATTTCATTATCTGAAAACGATATGCATTTTACATAAGCTAGAATATTAAATTTTTAGATTTGATAAATTTTGAAATATGTATGGTACCAAAAAATGTTAAATTAAAAGACAAAAATTAAATATCAAAAATTTTAATAATATTATGCATTATTATAAATTGTTTAAAACTCACTTTGATTATTGAAATAATAATAATAAAATAACATTAGATTGACACATCTGACTTTAAAAAAAAAAATTAACATCAATTTTACCTATCTGACTTAAAAACAAGTATTATTTATTCTATAATTTAAACAACTGAAATATATAAAGGTAAAATGTAGTATATAAATTGGCAATAAAGTTATCATAGTTAATGGACTATAAATTTTATTAATATTTCATAAGTTTTAAAATACACAGAATAATAAAATTCGGGAATTAAAATACCAATAATTTTAAAAATGGACGTTTAGAAAAATTAAAAACTAAGGGAAAAAATAAATTGTAATAATGGAATTATTCGTTATTTTATATAATTTCATTAGATTAAAAAAAATCATGTTATATATATTTTTTTAATCTGACTATCATATTTATTATAAAATTATATTAAAACAACAACAACAAAAAAAACAATACGACTTAAGAAATTCATTAAATATCTCATTAAATGAAATATTCCTAATCTTCAAAGTATTATTAAAAAAAAAACCTAATTAAAAACATAATTAATATTTATAATAGCAATGTGTAATTTGTTGGACATTATTATTATTTTGACGATCAAACTAAACTTTAAACTACATTAAATATTTTTAAAATGTATGATTATTAATTATCCATGTTTTATATACTTTTTACTGTATAATTTTTTACTATATCATTATATTTACATGTATGACTAAAATATTATTTTCTGTATTTTGCTATGATTTAATTAAAATTTCGAAAATAATATGTCAAAGTAAGTATTATTCAATTAATCTTTAAACCATTAAAATAATAATAATAATATAAGTAAAGCAATGCTTTCTTGGTAACTATGACTATATATTTCACCCGAATAAGACATGTTTTATACATAATAGATAATAAATATTTTAATTACATTAAGTTTAAAATATGTTGAGGTACATAAATTATTAACATAAAGACTAAAGCTAAATTATTAAAAATTTAATAATAATAATAGAACAGAATAAATAAATGACAGCAATAAATATTTAATATATGCATTATTTAACGTAGTTTAAAGTGTAAGAGCATTGATATCATATACACATAAATGTTTATAGTTAATACATGCAATTATTTTAACATAATAACAAAGTAGTGAAATTGCTTTTCTTTCCTTTCGTTTTAAAAATCAGTATCATGACCTAAACGATAAGATTTCAAGAATTCCGCACTTTAAAAGGTAGTCCAATAAATGAATTATTAATTAATAAATGAATTCAACCAATCTGATTTCTTAAAATAATACGTATAAGGCAGCTATTTTATATTAACAATTGTTATCATTACTACCACTAAATGAAAATACACTTATGCTTCAGTCATGTTTACGTATACAAATATAAGAATATTTGAAAAAAAAAATGAGTCGGTAAAAAACAATATAGCATAATTGCATTCCGAAATAATGAAATATTACATATTAAACGACTACCCCCCCCCCCCCCAAAGAAAAAAACACTCATATTAAGTTTCAGAACACGTGGTGACTTGTATATCTTATATTCAACACATCAAAAGCAGGTAAAAAATACTAGAGGGTTCACATATAAATAAATAAATTTATGCAATATTTAAGATTAATCAAGATAAAAATCTTACCTTATTATCAAATGGTTTCCTATTATCCAACAATGCTTTAGAACAAAACATTCAATTTCAACATCGATGAAATACACGTTCAAGCAAGCAATGCTACTATGCTATTGCTATAAGAAGAAGGGAGAAGGAGGTGAGGTTGAAAACCAGTTTAGTGGGATAGATCGGACGGTCCACCGGTCCACTGTTAATGACGTTAGTGGAATCCCGGAGGAGCGCCAAATGGCTTTGTAAGAGTTCAAGTAGGTGTTGCTCCAACTCGGCTCCGACTTCGCGCTTTTGAGTTGCAGATTTTAATTTATACGTTTAATTTTTTGCTCACAAAGGCTTTCTACCTTCATTAAAGATCTGACAAAATGCATTTTTCTTCTCATCAAACTTGAAATGCTTGTTCAGAAAATAAAATAGAAAGTTTGGTGAAATTTTAAACACAAAAATCTTAAATTTCTTCTACACTTTTCAAACAGCCAAAATTTTACAACTGCACATGTAAACAACAGGCGCCCATATTTGTTTTCAAATAGTGTTGTCACTTAGTTTAAGTAGAAAGTAGACGTAAAGTAGTGTTACCATGTGTTGAGAAGTTTTCCTTCTCTAATAATAATAATAAAAAACCCTAAAAAATGATATAATTAAAATACTGAATAATGATGCAATTAAAATATTTTAAGCCTAGAAATTTAAAAGACTGAAAAAAAAAAGATTTAAAAGAATATTAAAAACTAAAGGAGCACTGGAGCTGGGGGAAATTTATAGCTCCAGCTCCAGCTCCAGCTCCAGGGAAAACACAGCTCCAGGTCTCTGCCTTCTATATATAAAAAAAAGTAACGATTTGGAAATGGACCAATGAAAATTTGCGTAGATACCGCGAAACGCATCTGATTGGTCAGAGCCTTCTCACGCTATAAGGGGGTTACTAGGGGGCAGCTCTGCCGCCAAACGTCGCCAACTTGACGCTATTTCCAGTATTTCGCAAAATTTCCATAGACTCCCATAGGGTTTACTTGCTTGCAGCAAATCAACAAATTAAGATATTTCAATGCAACAAAAAACTAATATTAGCTTATGAATAGAGCTTAATTGAACTATTTACATTATTTTTAAGCACAAATACTAACTATTTACAATATTCGTAACACTATATATATAATTTTATATTTAATAATTCTTATAATTATGAAACCCTGTAAGCTCTAATGATTATGTGGTTGGAGATAAAGAAATAAAATTGTCAGAAGTTGGGGAGGAGCGCTTTTTTAAAAGTAGAATCTAAAAATTGAATACATGGAAAATAAGGGATCGCGAAGCGATCCAGAATGTAAACGCGAAACAATTACGACTAGGGTTGGCTAGAAAAAAAGATCGCGATACCGAATTCAATCGCGAAGCAATTACGAGGGGGGGGTTGGTGAGCGTAGCGAGCAGGGGGGCGGAGCCCTCCTAGTTAATTTAAAGAAACAAATCTATTGTATTACAAATTACTCCAATAACCAAGCCTGCAAGTCTCATTCTTTTATGTAAAGTTTGGCCGAATATTCGGTTTCATATTCGTTTTTAGCTCAAAATCTTAGTTTCGGCGAAAATTCTCCCGAATATTCGGTATTACTATAACTGCCTCTCCCTAGCCTCCCCCAAACGACACTCCCATCCACAGAGCCGCACATGCTATGTATTCACATACAAGGGGATAAATCTAGAAGGTATTACTAATATTGATTAAATTCATTATTTTTAAATTAAATTATTTTTTAATAATTATTTATGTTTATAGCACCTTATATTTAATTAACTTTATTTCAAACAAATTATTTTTTAATTAATAACTATGTACTGCCGTTTCTACGCAAAACATTATTCAGATAACATGCATATATGTATGTTTATGTTAATTACTTTGAATTTATTTTTAAATCAGTTTCGCTTTCGTTTTCGGCCGAAACTAGGGAGGTAACCGAAATTCGGTTTCTGTCGAACACTATTTTTATGTTTGTAAATGAGCAGAAATTTTAGCATTATTGAAAGTTAAAAATTTTTTTTTTGAGAACCGCTTTAAGGATTTACACGTAATCGTAACTTATAAATTTCGAAAAATCGAGTTTTTATTTTAGCGGCTTTATCAACGGAATTAAGACTTCGTTATGTGGCCAACATCTGGAATAGAAGATTCTATATAAGTAAAAAAAGGAAAAAATACAATAAGCATTCTATTATAATTATAACATAAAATTGAAACTAGTTTTTCTCAAAATTGCATTTTTAAATAGATGACCACGGCACGATTACTTTAATAATACTGAATTGTTTCACTTTTGCCAGCTTTTTTCTTATATAATTATGCAGTGCATTAAGAATTTTTTTTTTTTTTTTTTTTTTTAAATCATCAAAAATCAGTATTTTTCTACGATAAAAGTTGAATACCCTCTGCAAATAATCAACATAAAAAGAAAAAAAAGCTTTTCATAATTTTCACCCTTTGCCTCGTCTAGTCACTAAATTAAGTCATATTTAATTAAAAATTACTGTTTATTTTAATTTCAGATAAGCCAAATTCAAACTACAATCGTCGCCGCAACTCACACGCACAGAAAAAAAAAAAAAAAAAAAAAAAAAACGCTCCAGAAGAGCGGCAATAGCTTCAAACATACTTGCATTTTTTTAAAGTAATATGTATCAAATTTATATTTAAGCACAGTATTACAAAATAAAAAACAAAGTCAAAGAAAATAGAAATACTTAACGGGGCTGGTCACTAAACTTCGAAATTCTCCTCTGTAATGTTAAGTCTATATGGACTTTTGATGCATTCGTATATTTAAAATATCTTCTCGGAAAATTCATATTTTAAACATCTTTTTTCTGTGCACTCTTCTTAAGATTTCAACACTTCATACATTCGTAAGATTTTAACACTTCATATAAAATTAAGTCTATACTTTAGAAATATTTTGAGAACTAAGAAAACTAGTCGGATGTACCAATCCCAAAACTTTCTTCTATCTCATACATGTTAATACTTCAAAATTCGCTATCACACTGCCAAAATTAAATGGCAATCTATGCATCTCATGAGGATTCTAATGATATGAAATTCCGTGCATTAGTTCTTGAGATATGACTATCGCTTAAATCGTCTAAATTCAGCAAAATGCTGCCTAGCAGCGCCACCTATTGGGTGATTCATACCAAATCCTAATCAGCAACAATTTATGTCAACGTCTGACTGAATCTGAAGTTTGGAGAAAATCCGTACATTAGTTTTTGAGATAGAGCAAGAGCGAAAATCGTGAAAATTTCTGCATAGCAGCGCCACCTATTGGGTGATTAACCCAAAACCTAATTAACAACAACTTGTGTCAACATACAACTAAATCTGAAGTTAGATGAAAATTGGTCCATTAGTTCTATTGATAGAGCTATTGAGGCAATCGTGGAAAAGGCAGCAGAGAAGCGCCACCTGTTGGGCGATTTACACCAACACCTAATCAGTAGCAAGTCATATCAAGGACTAACTTAATCTGAAGTTTGATGAAAATCCGTGCGTTAGTTCTTAGGATAGAGATATTGGGGAAATCGTGTAAATCCTGCAAAATTCATCATAACAGCGCCACCTGTTGAGCGATTTACACCAAAACGTAATGATCATCAATTCATATCAAGGACGAACTAAATCTGAAGTTTGATCAAAATCCGTGCATTAGTTCTTGAGATAGAGCTATTGCGAAAATCATGAAAAATGCAGCATTGCAGCGCCACCTGTTGAGCGATTTACACCAAAAACTAATCAGCATCAATTTGTATTAGGCACTAACTGAATATCAATTTTTATTAAATTCCGTGCATTAGTTCTTGAGATAGAGCGCCCACAAAATTTGTGTCACATACACACAGACAGACAGACTCACAGAGTCACAGACAGACATTTTGTAAAAACATGTTTTTTGGAATCTCTGACCCCTAAAACGTGTAAATCCGTCGAAAACCGGAATTCGAAAATTTTCATGAATCCAATACTTTCTTCTTGTAAAGATAGAAGAAAGTAAAAAGAGACATCTTTTAGGAAGTGTACACAAAAAATAGAGGTTAAAAA
Source organism: Maratus speciosus (assembly GCA_963932465.1). NCBI lineage: Eukaryota > Metazoa > Arthropoda > Arachnida > Araneae > Salticidae > Maratus > Maratus speciosus. Next base: position 14,912,164 of record OZ010797.1, read on the forward strand.
TATTAATTTTCCGAGGAAATATTTTAAATACACGAATGCATACCGAGCGAGTGTCGTGTGTTAATTAGTATTTCATGGGAAAATACCTCCACATTCGATTTCTATTTTCTCCAGAAAGATACAGAGCTCCAGAAATCTCAGAATACGTTTAATCAATAAAAAGTGTCACATCTGGTATTACTGCAGAAACCACTGGGATCTATAAAACCCATATCTACTTAACTTGAAACCCCGCTGAAATGGTGATTTGTCTTCTTAGGAACTCCCAGGTTATTGACTAACAGCTTTGAAAACTGAACACAAACACATTGCACTTCTTTTTACTTATGTTCATCCATTCTTTTGTAAAACGACTTTTCCAGTTTTAGTTGTTTATCTATTTATTTTAATTACATGCGTATTTTTCAATTTATAAATCGGGTTGGTGTTTGAAGTTTAAAGCGGTTTAGCAGATCGGTTAAAAAAAAAAAAAGTTTTTAGATATTGGCATTTTCGGATGCTAAAAATATATTCAAATTTTTAATTAGATATGAAAAATTAACATTTTCTTCTTTCAGAAGCAAAATTTACATAAGTTTCCATTACAAAATCTTGTGAAGAATTAGTCTTGGCGGTCTAACTTATTATTACTTAAATTATGGAATGCTTCAAGTAGAATTAAGAGAGTCAATTATTGTGTGTGTTTGAGGGGAGTGTGCGTGTGTGTGTGTGGGGGGGGGACTATTATAAAACATGATAATAGTTTTTTGAAAGTTATTTTTACAGTGGGCTGAAAAAAATCTGACCAGGTGACCAAAGGCGCCATGATATGATTACAAAAACACGATATTAGTTTTTTTTTTTTTTTCAAAGTCATTTTTACAGAGGCGCTGAAAAAATCTGACCAAGGGCGCCATGATTACAAAAGCATGATATTAGTTTTTTCAAAGTTATTTTTACAGGGACGCAGAAAAAATTCCACCAAGGGCGCCATGGTTATGAAAACACGATATTAGTTTTTTGAAATTTATTTTTACAGAGGGGCTGAAGAAATATGACCAAGGTCGCCATGATTACAAAAACGCAATATAGTTTTTTGAAATTTATTTTTACAGAGGCGCTGAAAAAAATCTGCCCAAGAGCGCCATGATTAGAAAAACACGATAATAGTTTTTTGAAAAGCATTTTTACAGAGACGCTGAAAAAAATCTGACAAAGGGCGCCATGATTACAAAAACACGATTAAGTTTTGTGAAATTTATTTTTACAGAGGCGCTGAAAATAAATCTGACCAAGGGCGCCATGACTACAAAAACACGATATTAGTTTTTTTAATTTATTTTTACAGAGACGCTGAAAAAAAAATCTGACCTGGGGCGCCATGATTAGTAAAACACGATAATAGCTTTTTGAAGGCATTTTTACAGAGGTGCAGAAAAATATCTGATCAAGGGCGCCATGATTACAAAAACACGATATTAGTTTTTTGGAATTTATTTTTACAGAGGGGCTGAAGAAATATGACCAATGGCGCCATGATTACAAAAACACGATATAGTTTTTTTAAATTTATTTTTACAGAGGAGCTGAAAAAATCTGCCCAAGAGCACCATGATTAGAAAAACACAATAATAGGTTTTTGAAAAGCATTTTTACAGAGACGCTGAAAAATATCTGACAAAGGGCGCCATGATTACAAAAACATGATTAAGTTTTGTGAAATTTATTTTTACAGAGGCGCTAAAAAAATCTGACAAAGGGCGCCAGAAGAAATATGACCAAGGGCGCCATGATTACAAAAACACGATTTAGTTTTTTGAAATTTATTTTTAAAGAGGTGCTGAAAAAAATATCTGACCAAGGGCGCCATGATTAGAAAAACCCGATAATAGCTTTTTGAAAGGCATTTTTAGAGAGGCGCTGAAAAGTATCTGACCAAGGGCGCCATGATTACAAAAACACGGTATTAGTTTTTTGAAATTTATTTTTACAGAGGCACTGAAAAAAATTTGACCAAGGGCGCCATGATTAGAAAAACACGATAATAGCTTTTTGAAAAGCATTTTTATAGGGAAGCTGAGAAAAAAATTTACCAAGGGCGCCATGATTACAAGAACACGATATTAGTTTTTTAAAAGTTATTTTTACAAAGACGCTGAAAAAATCTGACTAAGAGCGCCATAAATACAAAAGCATGATATTAGTTTTTTACTTTCTTCTATCTTTACAAGAAGAAAGCATTGGATTCGTGAAAAAATTCGACTTCCGGTTTTCGACGCATTTATACGTTTTAGAATGCCCAGAACACGATTTGATGGTTTTTGGAAAATGTCTGTCTGTGAGTCTGTCTGTCACACTGTAACTCTGTGAGTCTGTATGTGACAAAAATTTTGTGGGCGCTCTATCTCAAGAACTAATGCACGGAATTTCACAAAACTTCATATTTAGTTAGACCTTCTTATGAACCTGACCTGATTAGTTTTTGGTGAAAATCGCCCAACAGGTGGCGCTGCTATGCGGCATTTTTCACGATTTCTGCAATAGTTATATCTCAAGAACTACTGCACGGATTTTCATAAAACTTCAGATTCAGTTAGTCCAGGATATAGTTTGGTGTTGATTACTTTTTTGTGAAAATCGCCCAACAGGTGGCGCTGTTGTGCTGCATTATTCATGATTATCGCAATAGTTCTAACTCAAGAAAAAATGCACGGATTTTCATCAAACTTCAGATTTAGTTAGTTCCTGATATAAATTAGTGCTCTTTAATTTTTGGTGTAAATCGCCCAACAGGTGGTGCTGCTGTGCTGCATTTTCACGATTTCTGCAAGAGCTGTATCTCAAGAACTATTGCACGGATTTTCATCAAACTTCAGATTTAGTTAGTCCTTGAAATGAATTGACGTATAAATTAGTGCTGTTTAACTTTTGGTGTAAATCGCTCAACAGGTGGCGCTGCTATGCTGTATTTTTGCGATTTCCGCAATAGCTTTATCTCAAGAACTAACGCTTAGATTTTCAACAAACTTCAGATTCAGGTATACCTTGGTATCATTTAGTGCTGTTTATTTTTTGTGTAAATCGCTCAACAGGTGGCGCTGCTATGCTACATTTTTCAGAATTTCCTCTATAAATCTATCTCAAGAACTAATGCACGAATTTTCATCCAACCTCAAATTCAGATATACTTTGATATGAATTGGTGCTAAATTGATTTAATTTCTTGTACTATTTAAATGATTTAATTGACGTGATTTATATAGAAGAAAGTTTTGTGATGGCCACAACATACTAGTTTAGTTTATTTTTACAGAGGCGCTAAAAAAAATCTGTCCAAGGGCGTCATGATTAGAGAAACACGATAATAGTTTTTTGAAAGGCATTTTTACAGAATCGCTGAAAAAAAATCTGAATAAGGGCACCGTGATTAAACAACAAGATATTAAATTTTTGAAAGTTATTTTTACTGAAACGCTGAAAAAAATCTGACAAAGGGCGTTACAAAAACATGGTTACAAAAACACGATATTAGTTTTTTGAAAGTTATTTTTACATAAACGCTTTAAAAAATCAGACTAAGGGCGTCGTGATTACCAAAGCCGCTTCTGACAATGGGAGCAAATGAAATTAAAATGAAAATCTCCTGTCTTAAATTGGCATTCTTATTAATTAAATTTTTTTTGTCTTTTGTCTTTTGTACTTTCACAAAAAGCAGAAATATCAAACTACCGGACAGCCACCCAGGGCGCTAAATATTTGACAGAAAATATGCTAAATACGTCATTAATACTAATATTAATTTATGTGGAAAGTTACTATTCTTCGGGGTACTGAATAAAATTTGGACGACGACGTCATGACTGTCAAATTCTCTGTCAATGAATCCATTTAAAATGAGAACCTGTTTCTTATACAGTGGTAAGTCGTTTATACTTGCACAAAAGGCAGAAATACAAAAATAGCCGGCAACATCAGGGGTGCTAAATACTTAGACACAGAAAATATGCAAACTTATTAGACACTGGCGTATATCTAAATAAGTGAGTACTTAATATTATTTTTCTTAGAATTTATGATTAGTACAGGCTTTGAAACAAAGTCTGGTCAGGGATACCATGTGTAACAACAATGGCATATCTGATTGTCGATAACTTATGTTATCTCGAAATTGGGTTATCTAATTGTCTTTGATCACACATAGTTTGTTCATGCTATACTTTAAAAAATAAAAAGCATTACTTTTTAATTTTCCAAATGAAAATCTTTGAAAATTTTATGCCTTTCAGAATACACAACTGTAAGTGTACTTAAGAAAAAAAAAGTGACGATGGGCGCACCGGGCATTTGCCTCGTTGCCCGGTGGGCCAGTACGACCCTGTAAATGGATAAAAGCATTAGCTTGTTTTTTGAGCAAGGGAGCTGCACCTGGCAAAATACTCCATCATTTTCTCTTTGAATGCATCATTTTATTATAAAAGTCTGGGTTTTTTGTTGATGCAGTTGTAACTGATGGTGTGCAATGGAACAGAAGTACGTGGACTCACTTTGGTATAACAGAGACAAATATGAGTTGTCCACATATTTTTGATTTGAACCGTAAATCATGGTTCTTTTCAGACTTTCCCCATCTGATAAAAACATGAGAAATTCTATCTCTTCTAATAAGATACTCATGGTAAAACTTTTTCATTGGTAATTACTTCAAGAATACTCTAGTATTGATTTTCTTGGTTTATTTTTTGGAGGGAGGGGGGGGGGAGGGGAGTGGACAAACTTAAATTTGATTTCTAGCTTATGACATTTGTTATCTAAACTATTGCATGTAATCTGTTGCATAAGTTTTCTGTTTTTTGTTAACTATGTGTTCTCAAACAATTCACCTTGTAAATATTTAAATTTTATTGTTTTGCAACAATTTTAAACTCTGTTTTTGTATTAATAGTTTATATTCTAACATATTATATATAGTTTCATCATTTCATTTTCTTCATCAGGCTTCTGTTAAATATAAATATACTACACAGTTACCCAACGTTGAAGGTTGTTTAATTAAACATAGAGTAAATAGATAATGAAATGTTGTTCTGTGTGAAATGTTGATGCGAATGAGGTTCTCACTTTTTTTGGGTGGGACAAACAAACTTGATTTCTTACTTATGCATTTATTATCTAAAGTATTATTGTATGTAATTTATTCCATAAGTTTTCCTTTTTTTTACTGCTTTTTGTTGAACTATGTGTTCACAAACAATTTCCTGTATAACAGTTATCTTTTAAAAAATTCAATTTTATGGTTTTGCAACTATTTTAAATTCTGTTTTACTGTATTAGTAGTTTATATTTTGACATGTTATATGTAGCTTTTTTATTTTACTAGGTATTTCTCAGCTGTTGTTACATGTGGTGCATTGCATAAATTTTCTTTTAGTAATCGTGATATCACTCATGATATCAAGTGTCATCCATTGATTTTTAGACTTAAAAAGTGTGTTATCCAAATGTTGACCAACAATCATTAATTGATTCTTTTTTGTTGAACCATGTGTTCATGGCTGTTACTAAATTGTTAAAATGCTCAGTGTCAAATGTTAACAAAGTCACTGACACTGATTAGAATTTTTAAAAAAGCCAAAACACAATCTTTTATTGTCTTTATCCACATGTATTGCCGATTGTAGACCATGATGAAGAATTCACTGATATACCTGATTCATCCCATATTTTTGTGCTTTTGGACCATTATAAAGTATGTTATCCAAGTGCCAACCTGTAGAACTAAGTGTCCACGAAGAGTTTGTCTTACAAATATCTATTTCAAAGATTTATCACTTAGAATCTGTTGCACAATTTTTTTTTTCTTTTTGTAACAAAAAGAAATTATTCAAATATTTCAAAGTATAGTCTTGTACGGTATAAAAAATTATCTGACTGAAAGGACTGTAACTAAATTGTTAAAATGCTTAGTGTCGTCTGTTAATAAAATCATTAAAAATGGTTTGAATTTTTAAAACTGCCAATGAACATAATTTTCAATGTCTTTCACCACACATATCACAGAATGGACCATGATAAAAAATTCATTGATACACCTGATACACCCCATATTTTTGCACTTTTGGATTGTTATAAAGTGTGTTATCCAAGTGCCAACCTGCAACCCTTTATTTTAACATTTAATAATTTATTTGATTTTGATTTTTTAGGGGCATCACAGTAAAGAACACAGACATGAAACAAAAAAGAAGGCGTAGGGTTCAAGTTCTTCCCACTTAAGACAATTTTTTTTTAAATCTTAAGTTTATATAAGTTGTTATGATTATATATTAACCTTATTATAATATTAATTTGAATGATTAATCTTTTTTTCAAATATTTAACAGTTTTTGATAGTTTTTTCGAATAGTAGTTTCCTGAAATCAAAATATTCAAATTCCATTTTGTTTAGAAACATATTTAAAAATACTTCATATATATATGTGATTTTTTTTGCTGAATGGTTTGGTTTTATCATCGTTTTTTTGCAAATACATAAAAATAAAACAATAAAAGGAAGAAGGAGTTGGGAGAATATCTACTAGAACTTCATATCAAAATAAAAATATGAAGATTTTCTTTACAAGTATGTTAGAAATAAAAACAAGTTTTTTTAATTATTATTAAATCCTTTTAGATTTTTTCCTGGTTAGCAAAACCAATTGATCAGTAATATGTTTCTTGAAACTTGTAAGTTCACATGCATCCAAAAATTAAAGTGTAAGTATTTTCAGGTTATACAGTATAGAACCATTTATCCGGAAACCAGTTAACCAGAAAACCAGTTATCCAGAATGATATTTCTAATAGACTGATTTCAGAATCTTTGCAAAAAAAGGTGTCATACACTGCCAGTTTCACATAGGCTTTGCTTGAAACAATTGTATAATTTGATGACCACATCTGGTATTTGTTGTCATCAAATTTAGTTGTATTTTAGATGTTTTAATTTTTATGCAGAGGAAACAGAAGAATTTTTGTTCCTAAGGGATTCCCATAAATTACCTTCTTTTAAACTTTGACTAATTTTTTATTTTTCTTGCATTGATTTTTAATCCAAGTAATCTAATAATTTAAAATCAGAAATAATGCCACAACCACACATATTCCACAAAACTTATCAAATGGATGCTGGTTTAATGCACAACCAGTTAACCGGAAAAACCAGTTATCCGGAATATATCTGAACCAAAGCATTCCGGATAAATGGTTATGTATTGTATTCAGATTTCAGTAAGAAAATATTTTTCACCTATGTTATATACACTAGGCAGTATATTAGGCATCTAAAACTTGGGTAGGTCAGGTTTCATTGCCTGGTCTTAAATAAAATGCAAAATTTTGCCTGTGAAATAATTTATTTTATATTCGACAAAGGTAAGTTTATAGCAGGACATAAAAATATTATAATTTTCACTTAATTTTCAACAGCGAAATTACCCTTGAAATTACTGATTATTTAATATGTGATTTATCACATTGCTAACTAAGTGTAGAACCAAGAGAGTGAAAAATGTCCAAGCCGGGAATCGAACCCGGAACCCTTGGAATAGCGCTCCAAGTTCTCTACCATTTGAGCTAAGAGGATGATACCCAGCTTAGCATCGTTCAGTCATATATGTTGGTAAGGCTGTAACTGCAGCACAAGTTGAAACAGTCTTCATAAGCACAAATTAAGTGAAAAATTAATTAATTATATGTGTTCACCGATACTGAGTTTGTGTCTCATGTTTCACCACAGGACTGTGTGATCATGAAGACTGTCCCAACTTGTGCTGCAGTTGCAGCCTTACCAACATACATGAGTGAGCGATGCTAAGCTGGATATCGTCCTCTTAGCTTAAATGGTAGAGCACTTGGAGCGCTATTCCAAGGGTTCCGGATTCGATTCCCTGCTTGGACATTTTTCACTCTGTTGGTTCTACACTTAGTTAGCAATGTGATAAATCACGTATTAAATATTCAATAAAAATATTATTTTGAAATTCTGTATTGGTGACTTTAAATTATCATAAGTGATCAAATGACTACTTTAATATTTTTATGATGAAACATTTATTGATTTCATTGCCTTATAAATTTTCTCTGTAAACAATTTAAGAATTAAATTATTTTGAGACTGTTCATTAGAATTTCATATAATTCATTTATATTTGTCCTTCACGGTGTATTTGTAACTTTTGATTTATTGGGGTATATTGAAACAGTCAGGTTTCTCACACACTTTTGACAAACCTTAGCAATTTGAATCAGTTAAAAGAAACTAAAATCAAATATTGAAAAAAAGTTACCTAAATAGATGCATCCAATTATTAAAATTATTCTTTAACCCCTCTTTTTAATTAAGATATCATTTGCACTTTAAACTTCAAGCAGCTTGGCTAATGCTAAAAGAAATGTATATCTAAAAAAGGATGTGTCCAGTTGTTATAACAAAGCTACAAAAACAGCATAAAAAAAAAGGTTAAAATAGTTGGGGACACAAAATGAGAGAAATGGAAATTATGGAGATAGATTACTGAGATAATTGATATACTTTTTGTTACTATTGAACAGTGAGATGGCAAAAAAATTGAAGATTTTTAATTTTGTGTACTTGATGATAAAGGGAGACACAAAAAGAAAGTGGTTATTTCATGGTTTCTGTGTGTGTGTGTTCTAAGGGGGGGGGGGGAGTATTTTAAATAATTATTTACTGCTAGGGTGTAGTAAAAAATCTTAAAAAGAAAAAAATTAAATTTTTTTAAATATTTTTGACTTTGTATAGTGAGGCAGGAGACAAAAGAAGGGAGTTTGTTTAGGATGGAGATGGATTTTGTTGAAATTTTAGAAAAGTTGAAATCTACCAAAATGCAGAAAATTCTCACTAGAAATGATGACGCAAATGTATGTAAGATTGAACTTAATTCGCCATTCTGTAATGTGATGCATTTGGCAATTATGATAACTCCTTTTTGCACTAAATAAAGCATATTTGTGCAATGGCAATCATTGGTTACAGCCCTAGGTATACAGTACTTTAGCATTTTTTTTTTTTTTTTACATTGGTTTGATGTTTGTATGTACAGTTATGGTAAAAAAAAAAAGTATACTCCATTGCTAACTGCTGCATATCATTGTATGAAAATGTTCTTGAACATTCTGTGTTTTTTTTAATGTATTATCTTATTTTGCTTGCATTTTAATTAACCATTGATTGAAATATTGGTGTTGTATGTATCCAACATTCACCTTAAAAATATATGCTAAATGTCTTGCTTGTAAACACTTCTTTGAATTACCTAGCATTTAAAAAATAAGCACATTTGGTTGATATATGAAATTTTTATTATTTGTAACATTTACTAGACAGAAAATAAACCTTGAGTATAATATCATGTCTCATAATTTAACCCGTTTTATCATTTCCTATTTGTATATATCTAAAATCATAATGCTGTCACCCTTCCAGTGATATATAATTCTTATCTTAATTTTCCAAATTATGAATCAAAGTGCTTTATCTCAATTTGCTTCTTATAATGCTTGAAAATATGCAGAAAATTTATGTAACGATAATATTAATATTATAAAATTTAGGTAAGTTTTTTAAAAATTAAAACTGGTTTCATAAATTGACTGTCAAAAATCTTTATAAGAAAAATTAACAAAAAATACAGTTATGTTAATCACACAATGTGTATAAGTGTATTGTGATCCTATCTGTTAATGGATTGGTTGCATTTTTTTCTTATTAAAAAAATGTTATATGAAAAATTTGCAACCAATCCATTAACACATAGGATCATAATACACTTATTCACATTGTGTGATTAACATAACTGTATTTTTTGTTAATTTTCCTTATAAAGATTTTTGACAGTCAATTTAAAAAGCCAGTTTTAATTTAAAAAACTAACCTAAATTTCATAATATTAATATTATCATTACATAAATTTTCTGCATATTTTCAAACATTACAAGAAGCAAATTGAGATAAAGCACTTTCATTCATATTTTGGAAAATTAAGATAAGAATTATATATCACTGGAAGGGTGATAGCATTATGATTTTAGATATATACAGGTGGGAAATGGCTAAAAGGAGATTGGGAATTACGGGTTAAATTATGAGACAGAAAATAAAATCTTGAGTAGTAATCATGCCTAGTAAAAGTTACAAATAATAAAAATTTCATATATCAACCAAATCTGCTTATTTTTTAAATGCTAGGTAATTCAAAGAAGTGTATAAAAGCAAGAAATTTAGCATACATTTTTAAGGTGAATGCTGGATTCATACGACACCAATATTTCAATCAATGGTTAATTAAAATGCAAGCAAAATAAGATAATACATTAAAAGAAACACAGAATGTTCAAGAACATTTTCATACAATGATATGCAGCAGTTAGCAATGGAGTATACTTTTTGTTTTCACCATAACTGTACATACAAACATCTAACCAATGTAAAAAAAAAAGCATGGTAAAGTACTGTATACCTAGGGCTCTTACCGATGATTGCCATTGCACAAATATGCTTTATTTAGTGCGAAAAGGAATTATCATAATTGCCAAATCCATCACATTACAGAATGACGAATTAAGTTCAATCTTACATACGTTTCTAGAGAGAATTTTCTGCATTTTGGTAGATTTCAACTTTTCTAAAATTTCACCAAAATCCATCCTCCATTCTAAACAAACTCCCTTCTTTTGTCTCCCGCCTCACTATACAAAGTCAAAAATATTAATTTTTTTTCTTCTACCCAAGATTTTTTGCTTTACCCTAGCAGTAAATAATTATTTTTAATCTCCCACCCTCCTTACAACACACACACAGAAACCATGAAATAACCACTTTCCTTTTTGTGTCTCCCTTTATCATCAAGTACACAAAATTGAAAATCTTCAATTTTTTCCCAATCTCATTGTTCAATAGTAACAAAAAGTATTTCACCATGTCAATATTAATATTATGAAATTTAGGTAAGTTTTTTTTTTTTTATTATTATTTATTAAAACTGGCTTCATAAATTAACTGTCAAAAATCTTTATAAGGAAAATTAACAAAAAATACAGTTATGTGAATCACACAATGTGAATAAGTGTATTGTGATCCTATCTGTTAATGGATTGGTTGCAAATTTTTCATATAACATTTTTTAATAAGAAAAAAGAAGATTTGTAAGGGAATTGTTAAAAAAATAGCCTCTTCAAAACATATTAAACTTTGGGTGTTTTTCTGGTCTCTCTGAAAGACCAAGCAAAGTACTTTGTATGAAAAATGAAATCTACTTTTATTAATAGACAGATGAAATAAATTTTATATAAATTTTTGTTTTAACAGCACTTAAAAGTACCAATGGAACATAAAGGATTAAAATGTTAACTATATCCACCAATTTGGAAGAAATACGAAAGCCAATGTGATGGGCCAAAACAAGATTCCTGAACACATTATATCCATGGAAAGAAAAATAAAGTGTCAAACATAGATTATGAAGCTCCTAACATATTCAGAATTTTAACAAAACATCACTGTTTAATAATGTGAAAAATTATGTCTAAGTATAACAATTTGGAAAGCACATAACACATTTGAAAACATGATTTCAGCAATTGCCATATATAGTCAGAAAAGTATCTGAATTCTTATGTGTATTTCTGAATATAATCTATAGATTTTTATATATACTACATATAATGCAGAAATTATGTTCAGTTAGGAAACACGTAACAGTTGAGAAGTTTTTCCGTAATTTCCAGAAATAAGCAAAAATGTACTTTTAATTTTTGAGTAGCCTGTATATGATTTACAGAATTTATACACACCAAGTAATACTATAGTGTGTTTTCCCCATTATTTAAATATTTATTAAAAATATTTGGTATACAGTAGACTCCCTAAAATCCGTGAACGCCTAAAATCCGCACATCATCGCTGATGTAAACAATAAAACTTTCAATTCAGATGTAGGGGCAAAATTACAGATTTTTTTAATTTTATATCATTCCATATGTATTTTATTATGTAATTCTGAAAAAAAAAATCAAGATATTGCTGATACCACTGGTAATCACAAACATTTACCCAATATATTTATGTATTAACCAAGCTTTTCTTTTTATTATTAAGACTGGCTAAACCTGAAATAAAACTTCCTTATTTATTATTTTTATGTGAATTAATAGGGTACCTTTATGAGGAAAGTTTCATTGAATAACTCAAGGAAAATGTATCTCATATTAATTATGCATATTTAATTATACATTATTAATTATTTACTTGACCTTTATTTTTAATAATGATTATTACTTTGCTTAATTATTTAAATATTTACTTATTGAAAGCTTTATTATAATTTTGAGTGCACTATTACGTTCAAATTACTTTTAAAAAATATGTAAACAAAGCAATGACCAGAAATCTGCAAAATTCTAAAATCCGCACAATCTCTGGTTCCAAGCTGTGCACATTTGAGGGAGTCTACTGCATTGTGGGTATGAAATTTTATAATAATGATATACTATTACTATGTTAAATACATTAAATTTTTACAGTTCATTAAAACTTACTCTGCTTCTCCCAAAATATATAAAAATAGAAAAAAATGAATCCACATTCCCCCATATAATCCCCCCCTCCAAAAAATGTCAAGGGGGGAGGTGTCAGATGAATTATACGAATAATATGCTGACTAGAATAAAAGGATTTACTTTGCACTTCTGTATGAAATTCTGTAAATATATATACAGTGGAATCTCTTTTATCCGAAACTCTTTAAACCGAAACTCTCAGTTAACAGAAATCCATTTTTAAAGCTTTTTTTTTTTACTATCATATTCCTTGTATGCAAGCGGTTCTTTCCAAACTACGAGTACAGATAAATATTTTGGATCCCCTTTCTTAGAATTTCTTTGAATTTAACTTGAGCTCCCGTACGAGATTTTTACTAGAGAAAATTTTTCATTTTTTATCATATGTACAAAAAACCCCACATTACATTAAGTATAGAAGAAAAAGTTCAAATCATAAATAGTGTAGAAACGGTTGAGAGTATGACAAAATAAGTTCAAGAATTATGCCATTGCAGTGGTGAGTGTTATGAAGAGAAACTTTGCAAAAAAAAAAAAAAAAATTATGTGAAAGCAGCAGAAAGACTGTGATACTGAAGAAGCAATAGTATTAATAGTACATCATGATTCAGCTGCAAAGCAATCGACACTGCAACAAACAAAACTTTGTTTCAAACCCTTGTGAAATACATAAAAGATACTCAATTCCAAAATTAAAATTCAGGTATAAAAATAGCAAATAAAGCCTTTGTGCAACAATATTAAAAAGCAGAAAAACCAACGTTTAAAATGCACAAATAATATATGAAAAGCAGCAAACAGCTGTTTCGAATCTACTAGCGAGATTCTTCTTCAGTGCAAAAGGAACAGCGTGCTAGAAAAAGCAAGGCTGAGCAAAATCATAGACAGAGACGCGCTGGCTTTTATACCCTATGCGGGTGGCGAAGGCGCCGAAACAACCAATAAGAGAGAAGCAGTGGAAACGACTGGGTGGACAAGTAACGACATCTACCGGAGAAGTAGAGAAAAAGAAACCAAAAAAGGGGAATTAAATTAACGCTTTCCAAATACTTGGAAAATCTGGAGTACTAGATAAGTCATTGACTAAAGAGTGAGAATTTTTAATGATATGGTAAGCTTCCCAAAAATCAAGATCAAGGTTAGAAGAACAATTTTGGATAATAATGGCTGAGGAAAAATCGAACCTATGTTGAGAAGACCAAGAATGTTGAGCAATAGAAGAACGTTTGAGCTCCTGATTTTTAACATAACCTTCATGCTCTTTTAAACGAAATCTAAGAGCACGTTTAGTCTGACCAATATAAGAAAGACTACACTGACAAGAGATCTGGTAAATGCCCCAATTATCTAGGCGATCAACGGGGTGTTTGAGATTTGAAAAAGTGATTTTATTAACAGGAGAAAAAATAACTTTAAAATCAAACCTTCTTAGGATTTTAGCAACTTGCTGACTGATTTTAGGAAAAAATGGTAATAAAACTGAAGTATTAGAGTTGGAATTAGAATGCTTTTCAGAATGATCGGATTTCGTCAATTTCTTATAAATAGAATGATTCTATTCAGTTGTATTACCATTTTTTCCTAAAATCAGTCAGCAAGTTGCTAAAATCCTAAGAAGGTTTGATTTTAAAGTTATTTTTTCTCCTGTTAATAAAATCCCTTTTTCAAATCTCAAACACCCCGTTGATCGCCTAGATAATTGGGGCATTTACCAGATCTCTTGTCGGTGTGGTCTTTCTTATATTGGTCAGACTAAACGTGCTCTTAGATTTCGTTTAAAAGAGCATGAAGGTTATGTTAAAAATCAGGAGCTCAAACGTTCTTCTATTGCTCAACATTCTTGGTCTTCTCAACATAGGTTCGATTTTTCCTCAGCCATCATTATCCAAAATTGTTCTTCTAACCTTGATCTTGATTTTTGGGAAGCTTACCATATCATTAAAAATTCTCACTCTTTAGTCAATGACTTATCTAGTACTCCAGATTTTCCAAGTATTTGGAAAGCGTTAATTTAATTCCCCTTTTTTGGTTTCTTTTTCTCTACTTCTCCGGTAGATGTCGTTACTTGTCCACCCAGTCGTTTCCACTGCTTCTCTCTTATTGGTTGTTTCGGCGCCTTCGCCACCCGCATAGGGTATAAAAGCCAGCGCGTCTCTGTCTATGATTTTGCTCAGCCTTGCTTTTTCTAGCACGCTGTTCCTTTTGCACTGAAGAAGAATCTCGCTAGTAGATTCGAAACAGCTGTTTGCTGCTTTTCATATATTATTTGTGCATTTTAAACGTTGGTTTTTCTGCTTTTTAATAAAATTCAGGTAGTTTATTCTTGTTTCTAATTTGCTATTGATTTATTTATATTAATCACTTGTTACCACTATAAGAAATAGAGCACATATTTGCCCTTAATCTTAAAATTGAAGCATTCTCGATTATCTGAAAATTTCGATTTTCCGAAAGAGGTTTGGTTCCAGTTGCTTCGGATAATCGAGGTCCTACCGTAATATATAAATATAGAGAGAGAGAGGAGGGGGGGGGGATTCTTATATAATGAGCACTTTGTAATTTGAAAAAAATTTAAATCTAAGGTGAATGTAGTGATTTTTGGATGTTTATAGTTGAGTAATTCTTGAAATTATATTTTTCTGTATTTTCTTTTGTTAAAGAAATGTTGGTTAATTGTTCTTAAATAAAGATAATGTTAATTTGCTTGTGTAATCTTTATTTAAATGTACATGCATAGACACATAAGCTTTAATTTATCGAAATACCTTTATTAAATGCAATATAAATACTTCAGCTTGTGTTTTGATCTTTTTTGGGGAGGGGGGGGGGGGATTGTCAACAAATTTACTTTACCCTAATGGAACAAGAAGTTATTGACAAGTTTCTTGATTACACGACATTATTCGTACTATACAATTGTATTAATTTTGAAAACAGGTAATTCCATTTGTATTCATTTATATTGCAGTTAATATAAGAATACAAGTACAATAATCCAACAATATATAACACGTTTTCTTTTTCTTCCAGTGTCAGGTATTTGACAAAAATTTGAGCATTTTCAATCTGTTAGGGTATATTTATATTACTCCTAACTATACTGTAATTTTATGCTACTCTAAAAGTATAAAATCTCAGCATTAACGTAATAGTGTCTAAATTATTTTTAAAAAATCTGAGTACAGTAAAACTGAAAAAAAAAAAAACCCAATGTCTAGGACTTTTTAAAAATAACAATTAATATTTTCTATCCATTTTGTGCTCCTTTTAAATAATGCAGCTGAGAGAAGGAAAAAAAGTTTTTATTTACTTGTTTGACAAATTTATTATGAAATTCATAAACTGAATTCTTGTTTCCATGGGTTTTTAATAAAATGCGAATAAAACATTGCAGCATTTATTTTAGTTAAAAAAAAAGATAGTATTTGCAATTTTTCAAATTTATTAAGAATATTTAACGAATTAACAAACTGTATTCTTGTTTCCAAGGTTTTTATATAAAATGAAAAAAAACAATACAAATAACACATTGCAGTACTTTTTTTTTTTTTAAGTTCATCTATAAAATATTTGCAAAAATTACATGCCAAATCTAGGACACAATTTTTATGTAGATACAGTAGAAGATATTTATAACGCAATTCTATATAACGCACAACTTCTCAGATGTAAACAATGATTTTTGCAGTTAAAAAGCACCTGCATTTTCACATTGTAAAATATTGTTACTCTATAGATGACTAAATTTGATACATTAGTTCAACTTTATCTTCTAATTTAAGACCTTTTTACTGAAATAAATTGCTATTAGTATTACTATAAACATTTTTCAAATTGTCTAATTTAAGAGATGATTGTGTCAGTTATATTTGGATCATGTTTATAAAGTAAATTTAACAATGTCTGACCTATATTATGCAAAAATTTATAATTTGGATAACTCTTGGTAGCAAGGAATGCAGTATAAAGATATTCTAATGTATTTTGATGTCTTTCAGACATATTTGGTCTTGTTTACATGGTGAATTCAATGATATGATCCATATAACGCAAAATTCTATATAACGCACAACTCTGCATTTTTAGGTTTGCGTTATAAAGATATTCTACTGTACATCAGTGATTAGTACTTTCAATAGTTACAGTAAAATTTAAAAGATTTAAATGTATTCTAGATTTGTCTTGAACAAGAATTAATATTTGTTCATTTTAAATACAGCTGAAAAAAAAGTTAGTTGTTAGATATTTGCAGTTTGCCACATTTATTATGAATATTTAATAAATTCATAAACTGAATTCTTGTTTTTTTGATAAAATAATAAATGCAAACAAGAACATTGCAACATTTATTTTATTTAAAAAAAAAAGTTAATCTACAAAATATTTGTGAAAATTACATGCCAAATTCAGGACACAATTTTATATAGATACTCTTGATAGACTTATCGTCTTAAACAAAAATTAATATTTTTTGTTCCATTTAAATAATACAGCTGATAAAAAGGTTTTATTTTCAGTTTGTAAAATGTATTATGAATAATTTACAAATTTTAAAATAGTTTGTTTTAGGATTTTTATAATAAAAACAAAACATAGTAACATTAGGGAAAAAAAAAGAGACTTTCTATTTTAAATAAGTGGGTAAGTGTGATCACAGATCGCATAGAGGGTTTCATTTAATATTCCTTTCAAAACACTTTATCCTTTTCAAAAATTTGTTAGTTCCACATTTCGCAGCCAGGGGCACACTCTATTCTAAACAAACCTCTATCCGAACGAAACTTCGTTTTACGTACTATCCATATATATATTAGTCGAATGGATTGGGCCCATAGCAATCGAGATAAGTAGGCACCTCTGGCGGTAAAAAGTGGAACTAAAATATGTAAGGCTATGGTGCATAATATGAAAGAATGGTCAAAGGGGTTCCGGCAAAAGTTGAAAAAGTGCTCCCCGGGTGAAAAGGGTTAGAAAAATTACTTAAAATATACAAGTTAGAGCCCGGAGGAGTAAATAATATGACTTTTTGAAAATTTTATGATTTGTCGTGTGGTCTGAGGTATTCAGCTATAGGTATGCAAAAATTCACGTCTCCAACTTAATTAGGGGCTCTCTTAGAAAGAATTGCTTAAAATACATATGTGGTAGCTCAAAGGGTTAAACGTGAGACTTTTTCAAGATTTTATGATTTGTTGCCTGGCTTCAGGTGTTCTGCTATAAGTATGCAAAATTTCAAATCTCCAATTTAATAAGGGGCTCTGTTAGAAAGAATCGCTTAAAATATGCATGTGGGAGCCCAAAGGGTTAAATGTACGACTTTTTCAAATTTTTATGATTTGTCGCATGATGATGTTCAGCAATAAGTATGCAAAATTTCACGCCACCAACCTAAATACGGTGTCGCTTAGAAAGAATTGATTAAAATACACATTTGGGAGCCCAAAAGGCTAAATATACGACTTTTTCAAAATTTTATGATTTGTCGTTTGATGTGAGGTGCTCAGCTATAAGTATGCAAAATTCCACGCCTCCAACCTAATTAGGGGCTCACTTAGAAAGAATTGTTTAAAATACACATGTGGGAGCCCAAAGGGTTAAATGTACGACTTTTTCAAAATTTTATGGTTTGCTATTTGATCAGTGAGGTATTCAGCTATAAGTATGCAAAATTTAACACTTCCAACCTAAATAGGGGATCACTTAGAAAGAATTGTTTAAAATACACATGTAGGAGCCCAAAGGGTTAAATGTACGACTTTTTCAAAATTTTTTAGTTTGTCATTTGATGTGAGGTGTTCAACTATAAGTATGTAAAATTTCACGCCTCCAACCTAATTAGAGCTTCACACAGAAAGAATTGTTTAAAATACACATGTGGGAGCCCAAAGGGTTAAATGTACAACTTTTCAAAGCTGCCAACTTTTACGCTTTTTTCTTACTACTAAAATTTAACAGAAATTTTTGCCTTATTTAAATAGCAGATTTCGATGATTTAATAAGGGAAGTTTTTCTACGGTAAATTTTAGTGGTAGGAAAAAAGCGTAAAAGTTGGCAGCTATGGACTTTTTCAAAATTTTATGATTTGTTGTTTGATCAGAGGTGTCCATCTATAGGTACACGAAATTTCACGCCTGCAACCTAATTAGGGTTTACTTAGAAAGAATTGTTTAAAATACACATGCGGGAGCCCAAAGCGTTAAATGTACGACTTTTTCAAAATTTTATGATTTGTTGTATGATGTGTGGTGTTCATCTACAAGTATGCAAAATTTCAAGTCTCCAACATGTATAGTTTCTGAGAACGGGCTCTGTGACGGACAGACAGACAGAGGAGCGAGACGAATAGGGTTTCGTCAGATGAACGAAACCCTAAAAATATGTTCTCGTTTCTAACTTCAAATAGAGATAATAGATGGTGCTCTGGCTAGTACACGCATCTACCTGAGGAATTCTTATACTACGACATAGATACAATCAGTGTTGATTTCAGGGGGTGGCCCGGGGGGGAATGTCCCCCCCGGGATTCAAAAATTTCCCCCCCGGAGGACATTTTTGACTTTCTCCTTATTTTTCCTAGTCGTGATATTTTCCTTCGAATTCTCCCGAAAAACCTGTTAAGATGGAATCGTAAGATACCGTTAAAAAATTCTGTCTTAACAGATATACTTGCATAGCATTTTTGTCGTCAATTACAAGGAAATGTTCCTTCTAAGGTATTATTCCGTTACAGATAGGTTCAGTTTTTACGACATATAACAGCTTTGTATAAGTAAGTCTTACAAGCTATTCGGAAAATCGTACAAATTAAAAAAAAATTACGAAATTAATGTTTATTCTGTTTATTAATATTTAACCTTTCAGCTAACTTTTTGCACAATAGGTGCTTGTCATATTTTTGTGTACAATAGCAGTTATAAGATTTTAAAGAAGAAGAAGAAGAAACAAATTACATAATTATTAATTAGCATACCGCTAATACTTGCATAATATTTATTTAAAGCATACCGGTAGTAAAACTTAAATTTTAATTTTGGTGCCATATACGAGATTAAACTGTAAGAAATTGTTGTTAAATACTAATTCCAATTTTTTTTTTTTTTTTTTTTTTTTTTTTTTTTTTTTTTTTTGTAAAATTATAAAGTAACTGGTATAAATTTATTTCATTAACATTTTCGAAAAAATTAAATGTGGTAAAGTCTGGGAAACAGAACCTGTCTATAGCGGAATGCGGAATCCTCTCTTAAACAACAACAAAAAAAAAATACGGTTCAAGCAAAAATAGTGCACTGCGTGATACTTTCTAAGACGGAAATGTGTCTGTAACGGAATTTTTCTTCCACCCCTTTCAATTTTATATTTGCGGTTTAATATACTACAATTGCTTTCATTGGGACCGTAAAAATTTTCTGGTTAGGAGAAGATTCCATTATTGACAGGTGTGATGTCAAATCACATATTTTTGGCTTACTTACTCTAATTGCATCAATTATTAAATTATTTAGATATTTTTAATTAGACTCTCAATTTCTCTAAAATGTATTTAAACTATACCACAAAATGTATTTTTTCGCTTAATATCCCTTATTCAATCTTAACAATAAACATAATAATTCATTGAATGTATCATATCACGCTAATAATTTATCTAAATAAGCTTTTCCTATCCAGTGAAATATTTATTCATTATATTTTGAGGTTATAATATTAATTTCATGTATCATAAATAAAACTTTTTCTGTTACAAAGTACTAGCTCATAAAATAAATATTATTACTTCCTTATTGTGAAATTCTAAATTTGTGCGTTTCTTAATTAAAATATGATATATTGGTATTATTCCGTTCACTCATAAAATATCTTGAAAGTTAATCCTTTCAGTAATAGTCCATTTGTTTATCCCGTATTACACAAATAACTGCTTTATCTAATTGTAATTTTCTCTTGGAAAAACCAAATTCATTTATCGAATGATAAATTGATTATGCTGTCAAAAACATTATTATAATAGATTTTGAGCGGGTATGGACAACTGAATTAAAGGCACAGAAATGTTTTCATACTTAATAGTTTTAAAAAGATTTAGTTACTGAAAATGTCTAAATATTTCTATGCAAACTTTATAAATTACATCCGGTATTTACTTGTTCGCTAACATAAAATATTTTATTTTTCTTATTTTATTGTAGAATGCTAGGGAAATTTCATTTTCAAAGACTACCAATAAGCAATTAGGTGACGCTAGTTCTAGACGACACTGTGTCTGGTTAATCTATTGCGCTTTTCTGTCTTGATTGTTACAGATAAAAATTACAGCTTAAATTGAATATTAGATAGGAATTATTTTTGATATTGAATTATGTCAAAACAGTCGAAATTATTTTCTTATATTCAAATTAAAAAAAGAAGACGTAGTGAAGAACCTTTAGTACAGTCATCTGTTGAAAATCAAAATAATAACTCTCAACTAACTTTGAATGAAAGCGAAACCTGCAATGCGATAGTTCCACCCTCGATACCTTCGTGTAGTACTGTTAGTGGACAACCTCAACCGGAAGATAAAAATGTTGGACGCAAGTTCAAATATCAAAAACAGTGGGAAGATAAATATGAATGGCTGTATTTTGATCGAACTCGTGGTGGTGCATTTTGTAAGCTCTGTGAAAAGCATTTAAAAAATGATGTAGAGGTATTCCAAAAAACAAGTGGAGTATTCATATCAGTGCCCTTCACAAATTTTAGGAAAGCAACTGGCAGTACAGGAAAACTTGAAAAACACTCAAAATCAGACAAACATTGCAAATCTGTTTTTATGGAAAATGAAAGATTACAGAATTTAAATGCTCCTATACACACACAAATAATCCAATACAGCGAAGACGAAAGGGATAAAAATAGACAAGCTTTATCTTCATTAATTAGGAGTGTGTATTTTTTAGCTAAAGAGGAGATACCCCATACTACAAAATATGAACCCTTAGTTCAAAGAATTTTAATGAGAGAAAATGAAACTCTTCGCGACTGGGTTAAGTCTCAAAGTGAAAGATCGACTTACATAAGTAAATCAACTGCTTCTGAAATATTAAGCTCAATAGGCACAATCTTAGACAAAGCAGATGACAAAATACTTAATGGTAAGTATTATTCTATAATGGGAGATGAGTCGACGAACATAAACAATCAAAGTGAATTATCACTAATGGTGCGGCACGTCGTCCATGATCCAGTTTGCGAAGTAAGAGAAAGATTTTTGTGCATAATATACTTAGAAAGAACTGATGCTGAATCAATATTTTTAGCTATAGATGATGCTTTAAAAAAAAAGAAATATGTCATATGATAAATTGGTTTCATGTTCTTTTGATGGTGCAGCGAACTTTAGTGGTAGTATAACTGGTGTTCGTGCTCGTATTTCAGAAGCTAAACAATGCGAAGTGCCTTACATTCATTGCAGATCCCATATTCTATCATTAGCTGTCACTAATTCAAGAAACAAGACTATAATGATTAAACGATTTTTTCACACAGTTAAAGATATTTATAAACTTTTTCATAGTTCTCCTAAGAGAGGAAAAATTTTGCACGAAATACAGAAAGCTTTAGAAGAACCCGTTCAAATCATACCTGAGGCAACGGATATACGCTGGCTTAGCAATTACCGTACTGTTCATGCTGTATTTTTATCCTTTAAATCGATTATGATTGCATGCGAACACATACACAAGGATGGTGCTGATTTAGCAAGTTTAGCTGGTGGTATTCTCTTGGAAATGATTAATATTAGTTTTATAATCAGTTTAGTCGTTATGGACGAAACACTTAATGCTGTATCGAATTTAAGCAAAATTCTTCAAACGAAAACTCTTAGCATTTCATTTCTTCCTCAACTTGTTTCTGGGACAGTTGATCACTTGCAAGAAATTGCCAACTTTTGTGATACTGACAATGATAATAATGAATTGCACATTAAAATTAAAGGTCTCGAGAGTGATGCATCAGAAATTAAGAGCATAAATTTTAATGACACGAAAAAAAATTGCTTAAAAAGTGCAAAAACTTTTATAGAAAAAATGATTCATCAAGTTAAAGAAAGATTTAATGATAAAGCACTGCGCTTAATAGAACTATGTGCATTTTTTCGAAGCTTTGGAGAATTTGTAAAAATAAATGAAAAGCAGTGTAAGGAGCTGTGCCATCTTTTTGGAATTCAGGAAGAGGATGCAGCAGTGGCAGATCTCCGTTCTTTTAAGTACGTTGCACACAGTAATTTAGATGATACCAGTACAGATGTCGCTTCTTTCATTTTAAAAGCTGATATTGGATACGAAGTTTTGAAAAAACTTGCCGAGTGTGTATTGTGTGTACCAATTTCAACAGCGAGTGTAGAAAGGTCATTTAGCACAATGAATAGAATTATGACAAAACTCAGAAATCGCATGGGGCAGGATACTTTACAATCGTGTATTAAAGTATCTATCGAAGGTGATGAGGAGCCAACAGATGAATTCATCGATGCAGTGATCACACATTATGCATCTTCGAAACCAAGACGCATTCGCTTAGTTTAAAGGTGAGCAATTACAAATTTAATACTGAACTTATGCGATTTATCAAAAACTGTGCTTTATAAGAAGTAAGGATTAGTTTTATACACAAGGTAGATTTGATGGTTTTACATATAGAATATTATAATTACTATTTAGTACATACACATTATATGGTATTATTTATTTAAATTGCTATTAATATTTTATAAAATTAAAGTATTTAAAAAAAGAGTGAAATCTCTATTTCTTTAGTGGACATGAATGTTACGGTTTGTTACGATTTGTTTTCATTAATATTAAGAAGTTATACTTAAACATAGACGCAGATAGAAGTATACAAATGGGGTTTCAATTTTAGATTTTGAAATGTTACATAACTTTTATCTTTCATAAGTTTGAAAATATTGCGGACGTTACAAAATAATTAAAAAATTAAGAGGAAAAAAAATATAATTTTCATCTACAGTAAAAGGTTTTAACATAGTAGGGCGTTGCCCAACTATATTCTCCCCCCACGAAAAAAGGGAGAAAAATCTCCCTATTCCATTTAATACTGTCCGCGTCTGTGTCTGAAAGCATCATTATTAAATAATAAGTAAATATCAAATAATAAAAATTTGTTATTGTATTATTTGTAAACTCTGTTTGTTATTCTTGTAACGAAGTTTATTATTTAATTGTGATTTATTGCCATTTTTCGGTGCTGTTTCATGAATAACTGTATATTAATAGAAATATTTCAGAGGTAAATTGTAGCAATGTTGATTCAAAACTTTTATGAAATGGGATATTCAAATCCTGTATGGCAAGTTAAACTGTAGGATATAATGAGATTAAATAAAAAACAAATGACCATAACTTATATAAGTTATATTTAGAAGTGGAGTGACAGTAACCTAAGAATGCCACACTTATTTTTTATCTTTTCAATAATGGTTTGGGCACAATAAAGTACAAGAGTATCTTAAATTAAATAGAATTTTTAAAAGTTTTTTAAATTTTCAATTTGAAATTAAAAAATAGAAACTTATATATAGCATAATCTATGGAAACAGAAGATTTTCAAAATCCCGACTGGAGGGATACTTGTTAAGACAGAAACTTTTTCTGATCCTCGGAGATTCCACTTTAGCAGGTTTTGGTATATTAATGAAATCAGAGAAAATTTCATGTTGGAATACTAGTGTCCCCCCCCAGGGATCAAAATTCCCCCCCCGGAGGTAAAGGTCTGGATTCAACACTGGATACAATGAGTATTTTCATCACACGCAGACCCAATGTAGGAAGAGCACACTTTTTGTTGAGGGAGTGGATTTTCATAAATAACGCAGAAATTTTTTTCATGTACATGAATCGTGTGATCCTTGTTACACTACACATGCTATAAATGCATCACATTGCGAATCAGCAAATTGTTCTTGAAAATATCATGACTATACTAGGGATGCACCGAATAGTGATTTCGGCTGAACGCCGAATATTCGGCCTGCAGGTAAACCGAATATTTGGGTAGCCAAAATAGTAACTGTTATGCTGAATACCAAATATTCAACTGGCCAAATGCTTTTAGATCTGAGAGTTTAATGGTATTAAAAAGTTAAATAATGTTTAGTTCAGATACTACCCAGATACTTCCATTTTGATAAACAAGACTTTTTTTTTATAAATAAAATTTGCACTAAAAAACTATGTTTTGAGTTATTATTTAAGCAGAGGGTGGTTTAAAACTTTTTTAATTAACAAAATTTAAATTCCATGCCTTCTTCTGTGAATTCAAACAAATGAATAGAATTTTCTTACATTGAACAAGAAACAACATACAATTCTACTTATTCCTTCAAAAATGCAAGTTGTATCATTACAAGCCCTAACTGAGTTTTCATTCACAACTTCAACAAAAATGAAGAAATTTTAGTGACATTTGCATGATATTAATTTGTTTGTATAAAATGTGACAATATCATTGGAAGTGACTGAATTTAGGCTGGTGATATAGTATGTTAGCTGCATCCTTAATAAAGGAATGTCTAGCTCAGTGCTGTTTATAGTTGCAATTTCCAGCACTTCTCGCCACGTTATCATATTTCGTATGAAATTCAAGTAACTCTGTTGACGATACAGTTACAATACCCTCATTATTTTTAAAGTAACAATATTCCAGGCAATAGGGAATTTTACCTAGCAAAATTAATGGTAGTTCTGGAAATAGGCTTACTTTATGTTTTTAGGGTCGCTGAATCCGAATTTGTAACTTCCCACCAAAATTTCCCCCGGCCACCCCCCCAAATTTTGGTAAAAAGCACCCAAAAAAGGTTTTTATTAAAAAAAATCAATTTTTTTATTGTTTTAGGGGAAAGTATCTAGAAATTTAGAAAGTGGACAAAATTTGCAACAAATTAGATGTATGACATTATGACTTAGGATGAAGGGGGAATCTGCCTCGGAACATGCGCTGCAGTGTTGTGTGAACTAAGTTGCGCAATTCCACTTAACCACTCACACGTTTACATTCGCCCTCCCATCTCTCCTCCGAACTTTCTCTATAAGGTTTACTTTAAGTTTTTTGGGTCGCTGAATTCGAATTTTTAACTTACCCCCAAAATTCCCCCCCCCCAAATAGTTGTTTTTAACTTAAATTTCTTATTGTTTTAGGGGGAAAGCATTACGAAATTCAGAAACTAGACAAAATTTGCAACAAATAGGAGATATGACATTATGACATAGGATAAACAGGGAGAGAGGGGGCTGCCTCGGAACATTCCCTGTGCGCTTTTCTCAAAAACCAAATTTTTTCAAAAAATCAATTTTTTGGGGGGTTGCTGGGTGAAATTTTGGTGGGAAGTTACAAATTCGGATTCATCGACCCAAAAAACATAAAGTGAGTCGAAATCCAGAACTAGTATTAATTTTGCCAGGTAAAATCCCCTATTGCCTGGACTTCATGACTTAGTGCACGTAGCGCCGCAGTGCATGTTCAGAGGCAGCCCTCCTCCTCCCCATTCATCCTACGTCATAATGTCCTATATCCTATTTGTTGCAAATTTTGTCTAGTTTCTGAATTGCGTAATGCTTTTCCCCAAACACAATAAGAAATTTAAGTTAAAAACAACTATTTGGGGGGGGGGGGGGGGCAAATTTTTGGGGGGAAGTTAAAAATTCGAATTCAGCGACCCAAAAAACCTAAAGTAAACCTTATAGAGAAAGTTCGAAGGGGAGATGGGAGGGCGAATGTAAACATGTGAGTGGTTAAGTGGAATTGCGCAACTTAGTTCACGCAGCACCGTGCGCATGTTCCGAGGCAGATCCCCCTTCCCCTTCATCCTAAGTCATAATGTCATGTATCTAATTTGTTGCAAATTTTGTCTACTTTCTGAATTTCTAGATACTTTTCCCCTACAACAATAAAAAAAATGATTTTTTTAATAAAAACCTTTTTTGGGAGTATTTTACCAAAATTTGGGGGGGGGGGGGGTTGCCGGGGGAAATTTTGGTGGGAAGTTAAAAATTCGGATTCAGCGACCCAAAAAACATATAGTAAGCCTTTTTCTAGAACTACCATGAATTTTGCTAGGTAGAGCCCTCTATACGGTCTCTATTGCCTGGACTACAAAAGAAAATTCAAGTTTGACTTGGGGTGAAACATACTGTATGTTTGATTGAATAAGTGATTTGTGATCCTGGTTTGCTGGATAAAAAAATTGCCTGTTTTGATGCCTATTGTTACCCCTGAAAGTCTTTTCTATTTTGTTTAGAAACACCCTGTTTGAAAAAAAAAAAAAAAAAAAAAAAAAAAGAAAAAAGAGAGAGAAGGAAACAGATTACTTAACGCACAATGCTCAGGCACTATCATTTTTTAAATCATTTATTCCTATGAAGGTCACCATTGATGGTTAATATTTTTAAGTGACACTTTTAAAACAGAATTTAAATAATAATAAAATAAATCTGTTTTATTTAAAAATGATTCTAATTATTTTGAATATCTTTTATTGATTGACAGTTAAATAAGTTGTGTAAGGGTTAAAAAATATTTAAGAGGTTTTTTAAGTATTCGATTTGGCTGAATAGTTTGATACTTGGCCAAACCGAAACTTCGGTAAGCCGAATAGTTTGATATTAGGCAAAACCGAATATTTGTTAGGCCAAATAGTTTGATATTTGGCATAACTAAATATTCGTTAGGCCGATTAAGTTTGATATTTGGCAAAACCGAATATTCGTCAGGCTGAATAGTTTGATATTTGGCAAAACAGAATATTCGGTAGGCCGAATAGTTTCATATTCAGTCAAGTCAAATATTCGGTAGACTGAATAGTTTGATATTCGACAAAACCAAATATTTGGTAGTATAGCAGAAAAACAGAATACCGAATATTCAGTGGCATCCCTAGACTATACTATTCCTGGTCTCATCAGTGTTTTTAAAGATAGGTTTCACTGTATATACCATTCTGATAAAATACAAAAAACGCAATATTATATTAAATTGGTAAAATGAATATTATATTAGTTACAATATTAAGTTAAATTAATACATTACACATTAAGTAATTATGTTATGTATATAGTTTCAAGTTTTAATCTATTTTGTGCATTTTGCCAATTTAGTATTGAAGATGTTTTACCACGGTTTCATATGCAAAAGATTTAAATTTGGGTTGAAGTATTCAACAGATGTGTAAATATTCGCTCTGAATAACTGTATCAAACTAGAATATCTAAGATTTTTAGTGAACGATAAATTCTAAGAATCTTACGTATTTTAAAAAGAAGAAAGTTACATGCATGAAAATAACTTAAGAAAGGAAATATAGTAAGTACTCTTGACAACAAGCAACATATAAAATTAATTTATTAACAGAACAAACACTGAAGTTATTAATTTAAGATCATATTCTCACAAAAATGTTGATATATAAGTAAAAACCATGCAATTATGCTAATTTACTTCAAAAAAGTTTTCTAAAACATAATACATTTTTAAAGCTGCATTTTGCTGAGTGACAGTGCTGTTATTGTAATTTTTACTTTCTTCTATCTTTACAAGAAGAAAGTATTGGATTCATGAAAATTTTCGAATTCCGGTTTTTGACGGATTTACACGTTTTAGGGGTCAGAGATTCCAAAAAACATGTTTTTAGAAAATGTCTGTCGGTGACTCTGTGAGTCTGTCTGTCTGTCTGTGTGTATGTGACACAAATTTTGTGGCCGCTCTATCTCAAGAACTAATGCACGGATTTTAATAAAAAATTATATTCAGTTAGTCCCTAATACAAATTGATGCTGATTAGTTTTTGGTGTAAATCGCTCAACAGGTGGCGCTGCTACGCTGCATTTTTCACGATTTTTGCAATAGCTCTATCTGAAGAACTAATGCACGGATTTTGATGAAACTTCATATTTAGTTAGTCCTTGATATGAAATGATGCTGATTACGTTTTGGTGTAAATCGCCCAACAGGTGGCGCTGTTATGATGAATTTTGCAGGATTTACACGATTTCCCCAATAGCTCTATCTTAAGAACTAACGCACGGATTTTCATCAAACTTCAGATTCAGTTAGTCCTTGATATGACTTGCTACAGCTTATGTGTTGGTATAAATCGCCCAACAGGTGGCGCTTCTGTGCTGCCTTTTTCACGACTGCCTCAATAGCTCTATCTATAGAACTAATGGACAAATTTTCACCTAACTTTTTTTTTATAGTTATATGTTGATTTAGTTATATGTTGACACAAGTTGTTGTTAATTAGGTTTTAGTGTTAATCACCCAATAGGTGGCGCTGCTATGCTGGAATTTTCACGATTTTCGCAATAGCTCTATCTCAAAAACTAATGCACGGATTTTCTCCAAACTTCAGATTCAGTCAGACATTGACATAAATTGTTGCTGATTAGGATTTGGTACAAATCACCCAATAGGTGGCGCTGCTAGGCTGCATTTTTCTGGATTTAGACGATTTCAGCGATAGTCCTATCTCAAGAACTAATGCACGGAATTTCATATCTTTAGAATACTCATGAGATGCATAGATTGCCATTTAATTTTGGCAGTGTGATAGCGAATTTTGAAGTATTAACATGTATGAGATAGAAGAAAGTTTTGGGATTGGTACATCCGACTAGTTTGAATTATAATGTGACCATAACATTGTCAGAGCTATGTAAACTTCTTGTTACAATTGGAAATAGCAGCTGTGATATCTACCAGCTTGAGAAACTGGAATTAAAACCTTGTCATGAAATGAAAACTAATGTAAACAATAGCTTTTTCATGACCGAAGAAAAAGAGTAATTTGTACAGATATTGATGAATAACTTTGAAACTTACAGACCGGAAGCCAGCAGCATAGACAATCACCTCATCAAGTTCATGGATGAAATTCTAGGATTAGTTAAATCTTGATTCGCATATTAAAACGCAATCGGTCTGCCAAGTCATATCTTGGTGGGAAACACCTGAAAACCCGATTTTAGCAGCTGACTTGCAGGTTTACCATTGTGTTTCCCTCGCCAAAAGGTACAAAAACATGGAGGACTGGAAGCAAGAAAACAAAATGGTAAACCTACGAGTTAGCCACTGAAATCGGGTTTTCATTGTGTTTTCCACCAAGATATGACTTGCAGACAGATTGCATTTTAATATGCGAATCAAGATTTAACTAATCATAGAATTTCATCCGTGAATTCGATGAGGTGATTTTCTGTGATGCCGGCTCTCGGTCTATTATAAGCATTAAGGTAACACGTAAAAATAAGTAAAAATTAAAATATGAATATAAAAAGCAACCGTTACATTCAAGTCACTGTATAAGTTAAGATTTTTATATTAATCAATAAAAATATTTTGAAGCTATCATGCTTCTCAAAAAATAAAAGATTTTTTATGTAAATACACTTCTTTAACTTATAGTTCAAAGTATATTCGTGACAGCAAACACATAAAAAAGAAATGTTACTTTCCAGTATAATGATACATGTGGAAGTTTGTCTTCAGGTGATTTTAATCTTGACAACATACTTTAAAAATGAAAGGTTTCTAATAGGCTTAAATTTTTAATTGAGTGCGACGAAATTTTAGGTAGTATCTGAAAACATTTTTCTAACTAAAATGGTCGTTGTTTAGCAGAGATGTTATAATAAAATATTTTCTCACATACTCCAAAGAAAGATTTATTTAATCAATATGAATATATAATTGAAAGATGCTTCTAAGACATAGTTTATTCCAAGTCTTAAAATAATTAATTTGTATGGATTGCACAAAAGTGTTTATTTAAGTAGGATTTTCTTGAAAATGTTTTATTGCATACCTCACACCTAAAAGGATTCTCTTCACTATGAACGAAGAAGTGCTTATTTAAATTAGATTTGCTAGAAAATCTTTTATTGCATATCTCACAAATTATAGATCTCACCCCAGTATGAATAAGAAGGTGTGTATTTAAATAAGATTTCTGAGAAAATCTTTTGTTGCATATATCACATCTGAATGGTTTCTCCCCAGTATGAACATGAATATGAACGTCTAAACTTTTTTTATGAGTAAATCTTTTATCACATACCTCGCAACTGAATGGTTTCTCCCCAGTATGGATAAGGAGGTGCGAATTTAATCTAACTTTTCGACAAAACCCTTTATTGCATACCTCACAAATGAAAGGTCTTTCCCCAGTATGAGTGCGATGATGGACATTTAACTGTGATTTATAAGAAAATCCTTTGTTACATACTTCACAGAAGTATGGCTTTTCACCAGTATGAATACGGCGATGTTCATTCAAATGCGATTTACGAGAAAATTCTTTATTGCACACTTCACAGAAGAACAGCTTTTCACCAGTATGAATACGGTGATGGTTATTCAAATCTGATTTTCGAGAAAATCCTTTGTTACATGTGTTACAGATGAAATATTTAGTTTTTGTATGAGTAAGTTGAGCATTCATGCTTTGAAATTCTTTGTAATGCAGATATAGTTTTTTAAATGAAAGCAATATCCTTCTATGTAATAACTTAATTTTTAAGAAATAAGATTATTTTAATCCATTGAAAAAAAGAAAAAAGTACAAATATATACTGATATCCCAAAATCTTCCTTCTTCTCACTGAACGTATTTGAACTTTTTTTCACAAACTCAAAAAAGTTCATGCCTGAACTGATGTATGAGAGAAATTTAACTTTTCGTAAATATATCACATATTTTTAGCTGATGCATCACTGATAATAAATTTCGGTTTTCACAAAGAGTTGATTATGCCATGGACACTTCAAAAGCTTCATTAGTTCTTTGTGCTAAAAGAGAAAACTTTTCTTTTAATAAAAATAATAATCAAATCACAAAATTATTTGCATAAAAAAATACAACACTACAAGTACAAGAAAAAATACATCTCAATATGTGTAAATTGACATACCTGCTCATAAAATTTACAATAAAACTTTTCCAAATTAGGATCTCTAATTTAAAAAAAAAGTTCTAGCATATGTTCCATTCGTGAATAATACATTGTCTAAATATTAGCTGATAAAATGCAGTAGATAAGTAAGAAAAAGTATACTAATTTTGATTGAGAGTTCCTTTTGCACCAGACGAACATTTCCCATCCACATTTTTTAGAATGAATTGCTTTATTCATCAAACAAAAAGTAACTACGTGCATGAAATTCACCAGTGCTTTGCTTTTAAAATGTCGCACTTGTGCTGGAAAAATGTTCTGTGCACATTGAGACATTGTTGTGAATTAGTTGGATGAGGTCTAAATTTTATACCATCATTTTAAAAGTAATTTTTACATTGTTTGACGGCAGAAATTCTGTGATTATATAAGACAAAAATTACTATAAAAAGTAATGGTACAAATAATGGAATCCATACAACTAATTAAGTTACATGTTAACATGCATGACATGCCTTTCGGATGTAAGTTGTTATGCTTCCTTTAACAGTTTCAGAAGATTTCATATAAAACTAAATGTGTTAAAAAGTAATGTACATAAAGATGCTTTATATTCATACGAGCTGGTTTAATATTTTTTCAGTGGTATTTTTTTTACATGCAGTATACAGGGCCCTCACTAAAGGGGTCGGGATCCCCCCCCCCACACCCCCCCCAAAAAAAAAACGTTCGCGAACTTGGTAAATTTGTTTAAAACTTTAATAAAAACTATAATACAATTTCTATTTCTGATAGACTTGGCAAAAATTACAAGTCTAACTGGGAATATTATTAAACTTTTTACCAGTAAGAACTATATCATATTTTCTAATGGTGATAACTTGGCAAAATTATAAAACTAAATGGCAAATACTATAACTTGACTTGGCAATTTAAGGTCCTCCCCACATAATAAAAAGTCTTAGCAATGGCTCTGGTAGTAGGGGAAGGTGGGGCACATTGGGACATGGCCCACCTTGGGACATTTCAATTTTGAGGCTTAATTTTGCAGTTAAAAATTAGCATACATAAGTGCCAATATAGGATACTAAAATCTACTCTTCCATGTGTTTTGGAATCACTAGTGTTTGCTGGCAACAAATAATACCATTATTTTTGTTTTGAATGAGGTTGAGTAACATTTATGTGTGTTTTGAAAAATAAATTTCTTATTAAAGAAATGAAATAATACAAGTGGGGGCATGTTGTGATGAAAAAACATTGATTTATTGTTATTTTAAGGGTAAAAAATAGACTGCAATGCTAAGCTTAACTGTTTTAAAGTTTTTGTTACTTAATGTGCGAGGTGGGGCAGGTTGGGACACTCAGTTGTGGGGCACCTTGGGACATGTCCAAAAATGCTGTAAAGACCAAATGCAGCTTACAGAAGGAAAAAAAGTACACAACCAATTAGAATTTTCATCAAGCAGTGAGGATAAGACAGTTGCGCTAGCAAAATTGGTGAAAATTACAACTGGGAGGAAAACAAATATAAAGGATTTGTGTAATGGCAGTAGTGATGAATTCAGCTGTTCATGTGATGCTGATTTTCCTACAGATTGCAAACTTACTTAAGATAAGTCCAGAAACTTAAAGGCTAAAGGTAAACCCACTGTGGGATAGTGTACATTGGCAAAGTTTGCAGGAAAACAAAGCATTGTTGTACTTGTAGGCCATGTTCAAAATGTTGAGGACAGCAGCGAGTATGAGATATCCATTTTGAGAAGACAAGATCTAGAGCTGTCATTTTTTTTTTTTAAATCCTGATAAACATGATAGCTCATTTGTGTATCAAACAGATATTCTTTTAAAACTTGGCACTCCTGAAAACAAAATAGGTCAAAGATGTGTTTTATTAGAATTTGATGAACACCATTTTTTTCACATCAAATAGAAGATCTGTTGATGAAAACATGTTACAATTCAAATTATTAAAATGTTTCAATGCTTAAATTATTTCATGCTGAACTAAAGCTTTATAAATAAAGCTTTGTTCATCAATTAAATATAAAATTTTACATGTATTTTTGATTAAAGCTAGTGTCCTAACCTGCCCCATCATGTGGGGCAGGGTGGGACATTTTAAAGGCTTTTTTGTTTTGTTTTCACTCTTTTCCTATGTGAGATATTAGATTATTATGAAGTTTATTTGATGCAGAAATGTTTATACTTTATGTCTAATTGGTTTTAAAATAAGAATAAATATTAATAAAATTTAGAAAAATTATTTACTGAAAAACTTCCCAAGGTGCCCCACTTTCCCCTATATTCTACAAAACTTATAAATAGTCGTCTAATAATTTCGAATGATACATTACAGAAGAGTGAAGTAAAAAAAAAAAATCTATACAGAGGAAAATAGCCCGCTTACAGGATAATGGTTTTAAACATCTACCTGCAAATTGCTAAATAACAACGACAACACCGGAATCTTAAAACACAAATTTAATTACAACATAATTAAAAATTTTGATATTATGTGTATACCGGGCTGCATCAGAACACTAAAATTATAAAAATTAATGTAAAAAGAGCAAATGATGGGAAAATATTGCAATTTACACAAATGGGATGAGAGAGATCTGATCTTTTTTAATAAGAGGAAAACATTTATAGTTCTAAAAGTCAGCAATAGACGGGGCTGACATACAATATATGAATTAGTTTAATGAAAATCAAGTGAACAAATAGAAACCTGGATGC
Organism: Maratus speciosus; assembly: GCA_963932465.1. Classification (NCBI taxonomy): domain Eukaryota; kingdom Metazoa; phylum Arthropoda; class Arachnida; order Araneae; family Salticidae; genus Maratus; species Maratus speciosus. The sequence continues at coordinate 14,946,444 of OZ010797.1, forward strand.
AAGTGAATTCTTTACAAATCTGATTTCATCCTGATCCTAATTTTTTGAACTTCAAATTTTTACCCTTATTTCTCCTTTTTTAATTTTTTTAAAAGTTGAAATTCCGTTTGATGCACTGGGTAGAACTGTATAGCTTATGCATACTATATTCCTAATAATAAATTTTAAAACAAGTAAATAAAATGGAGAATACCATCATCAGGCTATCATTCACATCAAAATATTATAAAACTATACTTAGTGAAACAAAAAAAAAATATTTTTATTATTACTGAATAAAGTAAAGAGTGAATATAATATGACATAAAACAGAGAAACTATTTCTTCCCGTTTAATAAGTATTCTGTTGAATTTAAATTTTGACTTAGAACAAAGTAAAATATATAAGCAACTTTTTAAAAAACAAATAGAAATTTTTATTTAAGAGTTTTTAATAATTGACTAAACACCACTTAACTTACAAAAAAAAAAAAAAAAAAAAAAAAAAAAAAAAAAAAAAAAAAAAAAAAACCCAAGGTAAATGGAGAAAGGTTGGAATTCCCCCCCCCCCCCTTATCATAATCAAGAAAATAAAAAATGAAATTGAATTAAAATTCTTTTACCTGTTTTATTTATTCAAACAAACTACAGTTGACAGCGACAATTATTTATTTATACATATTATTAGGGGTGCACCGAGTAGTACTTTAACCGAGTACCGAGTAGTTGTGTATAAGAAAGTACTACTGATACACACATGAAGTGAGCTTAAGAGTAACGTTTCTGTGTGTGTATATATATATATAAACATAATTCTTGAGCATATAATCATATATTTTTTAATTGACTTTCTGCAGATTATCTGCTCAAATTTTTTAGCTCTGTTTTTGAAATTTTAGAGCTCTGTTATCAGCAGTATGATAAATATGAGATCTGTAATATGCAGGCTAACAATTATCATTTGGCAACAAATCTCACTTTCTGAAATCCGAATTGCAGCAAGCTTTTTAAAAAATACCAGGGCCCCTATATTGGAAAAGTACCCAAATATCATTAAGGAACAAATCCCCCTTTCTAAGCTGAAATCGTGTCAAGCTTTTATTTAAAGTGCCAAAGCCCTATAACTATAGGAATTTTTAAGATGCCTAAACCAAAATAATCCAGTTGCCACTGCCACATTGTGAAAGAAACGCATAAAAGCAATAGCACTTATATGGAGAAAAAACTTAGGAATTCAAAGGGAAAAATATCTATACATGTACAAAAAAAAAAAAAAAAAAAAAACTAATTATCAAATGTGTATATTTAATCACACAATTCTCTTAATTTGGATATGAATTAACCATTTGTATCACCGTATTGCAGATCTGCAACATACCCAAAACGTCATTGTTATTTCAACAGTAAATTTCAAAAGACGATTTTGTTGATTGTTCTTATTCTATTACATTACTATTAACATAATTATTTCATTAAATCCGCAACAAATGGCGATACTAATTTTTTTTTTTTTTTTGCGCCAAAGTTTGAATTATCGCTTGATCAGGTACACATAAGTCTGCAGACGTCTACAAGTATATTGTTTTCAAAGGTGAGTTTAAGTTCTTTATTTAAAGACCATTTTCGAGCTAGGAAATTTAAAATATGTAAAGATAAACATAGACTTTTGTTTGTTGCAGATCTGCAACAACGCGCCATATCTTCCCTTGTAATGGATTTTTTGAAAATATCGAAAGAGCATCAAAAATATGTTCTGATGGTTATTTAAGTTGCATTTCTTTCAGAAGAGCAAAATTATTCAAATGGGGAAACATTAGTCTGTTTATATATTATTTAATTGCTACAGGGTAAGTTAGGGATCTCCCCCCCCCCTCCCTATCTAAAATTAAGACCAAGTCCAAAGCTACTAAAAAAGGGAAATGTCTCGTAGAAAAAAGAATTCAACAGAAAATGTATAGAGCACCTACTCAACATATTCCACCAAAACAAGTATGCCTAGACAAAATTAGACACTGGCCATATTGGGGAGAAAAAAGAATACGTAGTAAATACTTTGTCAACTGTTACGATTGTAAAAACTTTAATCAAACTGTTTGTGAGAAATGTGGTGCGGGAATTTGCTACAACAAAATTAACAATTGTTTCAAAAATTTTCATGCAAATTCAAATTTTAAATATTTTCATTTTTTGTGCCATTTGGCAAGATGTTGCAGATATGCAACAAACCCATTTTTCCAAACAAAATTCTATCTTTCTGTTCTGAATTTTTTGTATTATATTTTCCATACTTAAAATGATGCATTTTAATATCTGTGTAAGAATTTTTCAAATCGGGGTTGTTGAGTTACAAAGGGTTAAATACAATATAAATTTTAAGCTATGTACAATCAGAAGATAAAGTTGGACAAGATAAACGTTAAAAAATATATCTTTAAGCTGAGTAATGATGGTAGTGGGGAATATAAGGGAAGCAATAATTCTTATTTTCATTATGTCATACAAGAAACAAGAGTATACGTATAAAAAAGAATTTTGAATGTGTGATGTTATTCTGCACTACAAAAATCCAAATACAATTGAAGCATTTGTTTTTCAAGAACACACAAGGAAAAATATCTTAAATTAAAAAAAAATCTTATCACAGGGGTGATTCTGTTCCGGATTTTCGAAATATCGAGAATTTCGACAAATGGTCACAGAAAAAATCAATTTTCCCAATCATCAGCAGAAAAAATCGTGAATTTCACCAAAGGATCAAGGAAAAAATGGTGAATTTCGCCAAAAGATCACAAAAACCCTGCAAATTTCGTCAGAGGATCGCAAACCCCCACAAATTTCGTGAAAGAATTGCAATAAAAATGCCAATTTCGTTAGCAGATGCCGAAAAAGTCGAATTTCCCCAAAGAATCATGAAATAAAAAAAGACATTTTATCAAAGAATCGTGGGGAAAAATGTGATTTTCGACAATCTACACAAAAAAAAATCACAAACTTCATCAAATCACAAAAACACTCCAGTCATTTTATGAAAGGATCGCAAAAAAAAGCTAATTCTGTCAAAGGATCGCAAAAACAAGCGGAATTTCGTCAAAAATTAAAAAAAAAAAAAATAACGTGAATTTTGTCAAAGCATTGTGAAAAACTGCAAATTTCGCAAAAGGATTGCTATAAAAACCTGAATTTCATCAAATGATCACAAAAAAGAGCGATTTTCATCAGATGATCTAGAAAAAATATGTAATTTTCATCAGAGGATTGGGAAAAAAAACTTGACATTCGTCAAAGGAATGCGGGGAAAAAACGGGATTTTCGCCATAGGATGGTGACTAAGACACCAAAAATTAGTCGCCAACCAAAAAATTTAGTCACCATGTGGTGACTGTGAATCTGCATCTATACCTATAACAAACAATTATCAATTTTTGTATCTATGGGATAGCTGCCAAAATTAAACATAAGGATTATGGGTACTTTTCTGCTAAACGAATAGGAGTCAAAGTTTTGCATAAAATGTGATAAACTGATCATTTCTCATCAACAAGTGTAATAATTCCATTACAAATTGTCCCTTGTATTTCTTTTTCATATGATAACCTTTTTGACCAATAGGCAATTCAATAAAAACATAGTTTAATATGGCTTACAGCATTAGTAAAAGGATGAACACTCAGTGTTAAATTTTTCCAATGGGAAGGTGTAATTCATATTGGGTTTTTTGTCAGGAAAAAGTGTAACTTGTTCATAAAAGTATATGATGTGATAATGCATTCGAGATTTCGATGCACTAAAATGTAGAGGCATAGCTACAAATATTTTTTAGGAGGGGGGGGGGGGATAAGAATTAAAAAATTTTCCAACTTTTAATTCAAAAGTTTTCCAACTTGAAACAAACTGCTTTATTTTCAAACTGAAATTATATGTGCAATGTGTGTTTATGATAATGATACTAACGTGTAAGAAATCCTGTCCAAAGAAAATTTTTGAAACTAAAAACATAGCAATTATAGGTTTGTTTAATGAAAGTTTAAGTACACCTCTTTAATTTAAATAATTAAAATTAAAACTAGATTATTTTCTATTTTCCTATCTTGGAATCATTGAACATGAAAATAATAAGATATCCAATTGTTAAAGGAATAGTTAAGGAAGCAATTTCAAGCAATGCAGTAAATGTCAAATTTAAACTCTATAAAAACTGCATTATATTTAGAGAAAACCAGCATTAATTTAAGGTTTGCAAATTTTTTGTCTTCTATTACGTACAAGTCATAATCCCACTTAATATGAAAATACCATCATGTTATTTTGAGAAAAGAACAAAGATTTGGTAGAAATAAAGGGAATAGAATTAGAGACACTGTTGATGGATAACAGTAGGGAAATTCAGCAATGGTAGATGTTATGTATGATGATATTTTTGTAGCACAGAGAAACACAATGAAAAATTGAGTCTGGCTGCTTTTTGTACTTCTTTTGATAATTTAACTTGTTTACTACTACAGAACTCAGAAAGACAATTAGAAAACAATAAAAATTTCATTTTTTTAATTATTTATTAAAAAAAAAAAGAAAAAGCCTTTCAAAAATCTAGAATTCCCTAACTCTAAGCTTGAATTTCCCAAATTCACATATATTGGAGGGGGAGGCTCTCCCCCCCCATAAACCCCCCCATCGCGATGCCTCTGCCAAAATGGCACTATGACCAAAGGATGAAGATATATCGAAATCTCATTTAAATACTCCTTTAAAAACTAATGTTCGATTTATATACTTCTGGTATACATACATCGGTTTCTGTTAATATTCGGCAAATCATACTTAATTGAATTCTTATAGTGTCACTTGCATTTAAAGGACATCAGATAATCTGGAATTAACAAAATATTCAGCGATGTTAAATGAAATAAACACCATTAAACTGTCTGAGTAATGAAAAATTCAATATTTGTATTGTTTGTGAATTTCCTCTATAATTTATATTCAATAAGATAGTTATGCTTTTCATTAAAATACACTACGTATGTCACTTAACACTCACAGCCAGAAAAATTAGTGTGCTGGTTTCATATGCAGTGACCTTATGACTAAATATAGATTGCTTGAATAACTTAACAAAACACTTAATTTCAATGAATCGCGACAAAAACTGGGACATATACTGATTTAAAAAAATTACATGATTACCTTTGAAAAAGGTTTCCGATCGAAATACCAATCATAAATTTCAATAACTTTATTTTATTTATTTATTTAGTGGGGGGTAAGTTAGAGCCCACTAAGCAGCAAGGCTGTTGGTTCAATAACTTGTTTTCCAGGGTAAAAGAAGAAAGTTCGCTAAACAAACGACTCAAGTTGAATGACTCCTGAATCGTTCTTAATGCAATGAATCAATGGAATCGTGGTGAAAAACACCTAAAAATGCTGGCCTCAGAGGAAAAGGAAAGATAGGAGAAGTCTGTGATGCTAGCAGATCACGAATTTTCAGAAGAATTTTGTAGCAGAACCTAAGCAAAATTAAAATAACTAGCTTTGCGTTAAAAATATTTTTATAAAGATTCTTATTGTTTTAGAACCTTGCAACATTTTTAGATAAAAAAATTGCATCCAAGATCCATCCACTTTAGGGTTAACTAAAGCGTTTTTCAGAAAGTACTATGATGTTGATGTAGTATAAAACTTAGCATGAACACTGTCTACATTGTTCATTAGATTTTTAAAAAATATTTTACAGAAAAATAAAGGTAATCATGTTGTAGTGTTTGATATGCATATGAAACTTTATGGTATCTTTTTCCTAAATTATAGCTTTTGTTTTTAAGTGTGGTATAATATAGAGTGTTCACACTGTTTATGATTGGGGAAAGTGGGGTGGAATGGGACAGTAGGTTTTTCTCTTTATGTATCATTCTAAACATGTAATCAGTCGCACACTAGATGAAGCAATGGTAGTCCAATCTTCAGTTGAAAAAAGTTGTTGATCTGCATAAAATTGCAATTGTATAAAGAAAAAGATTATTTTAGGAATCAAAAGTAAATTTGCTTCATATACTTTTTGTGATTTCTGTATATTAATGACTTGTTTATGCTTAGATGTAATAGTTTCTCTATTTATGAAACATTATACTGTATCTTATCCATAATTTAAACTAAGGCTAAAAGCAATATTTCTGTGTATACAAGAAGTTTAACATAAAAGAAGGTAGTGGGGAGAAATGGGACATGCCAGCAAAGGGAGGAATGGGACAAGTAAAATTCCTTCTTTTTAATAAGATGATGTAAATTGCTAATATGGAAATATTTTTAGAGGGTAATATATATTAATTATAACATTGATAATATATTAATTTACTTCAAAATGTAAATAAATTGGACTGGTGATTTTTGAATGTCATCTATGACTGACAATCCTGAATTATGGAATCCTGAATGATGATATTGGAATTTAATATTGTGGCACAGACATTACCAACCTACAATCTTAGTTATACTGTATATGTAGCCGACATAAGACTATTTGTGCTTTATCACACTTTTTTTTAGCTGTCCCATACCTCCCTGTAAGTGGGGGGAGGTATGGGACACATTTTGAAACTTACAATTTCTTTAATTATAAATTGTTTCTGCAAATTATGATTCTATATTGTTCAAAGACATTAGAAAATGTTTCATATCGTATTCTATAAATTGAAATTTTTGTTTTTGTGTCAAACAAAGTTGATTTTCTTATTTTTGTAAAAAGTGTCCCATTCCTCCCTGTTCTCCCCTATTTAATAGAGAATCATATCTCTAAGTTCAGATTCATAAAATATACATTTTTCGGAACAGATCTCACATTCGCCCCATATTGGCGTGATTTTTTTCTGACGCCAACATCATATACGCAACGGGTACTTAACTGACGCCAAAGTGTCGTTATTTTGCTTGATGTGGTAACCCAGATTATGCTGTTGATGTTTTCGCCAAAAAAAAAATTGCGCCAATATGGGGCGAATATGATATCTGAGCCCATTTTTCATATTTATTTACTGTATTTTCTGGTGTATGAGTCGTTTTTTTTTTAAGACACAAAGAAATTTCAGATGTCAACTGAATACCTCAGATATAGCCGATGATCTCAATTTATTACTGTAGCCATAGTTACGATATGTTATTACTCCAAAATGTTATCATTTTTCATATATTTTACACAATAATTAAAAATAATTATTGTGTTAAAAACATCAATTTCTTTTCAGTAAAAAATAGCTGACTTCGAAGAAATTTTACAATTATGAAATGAACTAGAGTATAAATTTTTGTATTATCTGTGGAGAATCTGTAGCAGGACTGACACAAATCTTAAACAAGATGGCATTCAACCAATTGAGACTGGGTGAAACTTTTTTTTTAAGTATGTAGAGTACAGGTGCTTTTTAAAAAGATTTTAAAGAAAAAGTAAATTGTAATGAAAAATGCAGTTACAATTACAGAAAAAAGCATCACAAAGTATAACTTCGTATTTTCAAATATCTTAAGCACAAAGTTTCAATGCAATGAGGGATTTAATTCTATCTTGATCATGAAAGTTATTCATCTGGAAAATCTGTTTATTCTTCATCACAGACAAATTCAAAAAGTTCTGATAATTTTACATTAACAGAATCCTCGTATGCTGTAGTTGTAAAAATAAAAGAGGGAAAAGTTTTAGGAAGAGGGTATATGCCAGAAATATTTGCTGTAACTTGAGAAACAAAGCGTATACAGAAGAAAAAAAATTCAGAAGGTATACGGTGTATACCACTATGTATGGGTCATTCTCCCCAAAAGTGTACATTTTCAATGAAAATTTTTCCCATAGAAAAATTTTGTTTTTCAAGACATGTTATCATTTTTAGAAACTTACCACTTACTACAAGTAAAAATCAGCAATGGCCCAGCTACATTACATTTATTTTTAAATATTTATTATACAGTAGACTCCCTAAAATCTGCACATCATGGCAGATGTAAACAATGAAACTTTCAGTTCAAATGTTGGAGCAAAGTTACATTTTTTTTTTTTTTTTTTAGTTTTATATCACTCCATATGTATTTTAATATATAATTCTTGATAATATGACTAAACTGATGGTTTTTCATGAAGTTTAAATGTATTTTTGAAAAAAATCAAGATGTTGTGGACATCACTTGTAATCAGAATCTGTTTACCAAATATATTTTATGTATTAAACATGTTTTTTTGGTTATTAAGTCTGACTAAACCTGAAATAAAACTTCCTTATTTTATGATTTTGATGTTAATTAATTGGGTACCTTTTTGAGGAAAGATTCATCGAATAATTCAAGAAAAATGCATCTCATCTTTATTTAAGCATATTTAATTATACATGATTAATTATTTACTTGACCTTTACTTTTAATAATGTAATGATTTTTTAAATTATCTTACTTTTATATTTTAATTTATTACTTTACTTAATTATTGTAATACTTAACTATATTGCAAGCATTCATTGTAATTTTGATTGCATTATTACATTCAAATTACTGTTTAAAAAATATAAACAAAGCAATGACCAGAAATCCACAAAATTCTAAAATCTGCGCAATTACTGGTCCCAAGCTGTGGCGGTTTGAGGGAATCTACTGTTTAAGTTAACTAAAATCAAAGAACATATAGCAGACATCAAATATAACAGAAGAACCACAGCTTTGGCTAGATTATGCAGCGAAGAACCTTTACAGATTGATTTTAAAAATTGCAAGTTAATTTATACATCAAGATTTTATTTACCATCCATAATCCGAGAATCAATAGAGATATTTTTATGCAACAAGAATATTTGCAATGATTCAGTGTCCCTTGATTTACCTAAAATTTGGAAAGAGATGCTATGTAATTTTACCGTATTTTATAGAAGAAACGCCCCACCCGTTGTAAACACCGCACTCCTCAAATTGGCCTCAATAAACTAAAAAATATTGTAATCACCGCACCCGTTGTAAACGCCGCATCCGTCGGAACTCTACTTTTGTCGACAGCGTCACAATGACCTAACTTTAATCAAAGATTTCTGAGATTGTAGGATGCCTCGTTTTTAATATCTTAAGATGTCTGAAGTTTTGTTTAAAATATTTAAATCCAATTTTAAATATTTTTTTATGAATTTTTAAATTAAGGAAACTCAGTTGGTATTTTAAAAAAATCGTAAACGCCGCACTTGGAAAAAAATTAACTTTTAAACTCGTAAACGTCACGGCGTTTCTTCCATAAAATACGGTAGTAACAATAGTAAAAATTAATGCACGCTCGCAAATAGCCAAGATAATTTTATTTTTATTTCATGTTTTGCAATGTTTTTCATTATGCATGTTGTCTTGTGGCATTGTTTACCATGTTATTGTTTTTTTAAATTATATGAAAATTAATCCACGCTTGCAAATAGCTAATTTAATTTTAACTTAATTTTATGTTTGCAATGTTTTTCATTATGCATCATGTCTCGTGACATTGTTTTTAACTTATATGAAAATATTTTCCATCGTGAATGATTTTGAAAATGTCGCCGTTTGTGCGACGAAATGATCGTTAATCTTAATAAAGATATTTTATCACTTTTTATAGCATTATGTAACGTAATCTGTTTATAAATGATTATTATACATGTTTTTATTAGGAGTCTACCGTATTTCTAAAAAAAGTGTCGTATTGAGTGGGATTTAAATGAAAAGATGCACCAGTGCTATCTGATGGCAGAACGTGAAAAACTGAGTGAGTCAGTTCTGATTATGATGTTTCTCATATTCAGTGGGATTTAAATGAAAAGATGTGCCAGTGCTATCTGATAGCGGAACGTGAAAAACTGAGTGAGTCAGTTCTGATTATGATGCTTTTCATATTCAGTGGGATTTAAATGGGAAGATGCGCCAATGCTATCTGATAGCAGAACGTGAAAAACTGAGTGAGTCAGTTCTGATTATGATGTGTCTCATATTCAGTGGGATTTAAATGGGAAGATGTGCTAGTTCTATCTGATACCAGAAGGTGAAATACTGAGTGAGTCAGTTCTAATTATGATGGGAAAAACCTTTAAAGTGTCCCCAGAAAAAATAAAATAAAAAAAGGCTTAATGATTAAATGAAATGCTTAGGAATCAAATGAATTCAGACAGGAAAGAAAAGTTACGACATGTCAAAACCATTCGATTTTAGAAAAAAGAAACGAAAGAAAAGTATTGTAATATGAAAAACAGTAAATCAAATGGGGAAAAATTTTAGAATAATTAAACATGTGGTACTTATATGTTATCCAGGCTATGTCAGATACAACTGTGCCAAGCATGGTGTTAATTATACTAATTACTTTAACCCTTATTTTTTAACAGCTTTATTAAAAAATGTGCTTTCAGTATCACATGTAATAAGGGCTATAATATAAAAATTATACATAATATACTTTATTTTTTATGGTTTATAGTTTTTTAAACTTATTTATTATAGTTCATGTATTATGTTTTATTTATTTGGCATTATTTATCATTGTTATATTTATTAAATAATGTTAAATTACTGTTTTGAACATGATTGGCTACGATAAACAAGATGAGTAATTGGCAACTTTTTTTTGTCGATCTGTCTCATGCCCCATATAATACGAAAGTGCTAAATATGTTATATGACTGGGTACTTTTCGGTTAGCCGGGCACCAGTGTTATATGTACATATTTATATACATACATATATGTAAATATACATATATATACATATGCACATATTGTATATATACACACATATGTATATGTATGTATGCATACATGTATGAAATGATTCCCCTTATACTTCACATTATGAGTGGTTATTGTAATAAGCTGAGGCAGTTCGTGCTGAACCTGACTTTTATTTTTCTGTAATAATACATAATATCATCTGAAGTCAGGTCCAGTGACTTGGAAGATGTTAGGAGCCAAAGCTCTCCCTAAATCATTCTTGATATTCTACAGAGGACTGCATCATAATTTGACTTCTTCTTCCCTCTGCACCGTTCTTTTAATCAGATAGTTATTACTTTTCCAGCAGAGGGCAGAAGTAACAAAGTGGGAGGCATTATCTTTTTAATAACTGTTTCTTATGTGGAGACAAAGAGTCTGAAGTTATGATTGCACAACAAGAGCTAATTCTAATTTAAATGTTAAATATTATTTATGAGGCAATCATAATATGAAATGTCAACCAGACAAAAGCTAATTATGATTTATTGCTTATCAATTTTCTACTTTGACACTAATTAAACTAACATATTTACTTTGATTTATTGATTTGAAATTAATCCTTTATTGTTTGTAATTTGATTCTTAAACTATCTAGCATAGCCTGAAAAACTCAGTTTGTTTATGCTATAAATATAATGATGCTTCCAAGATAATTTAATATGTTTTATGATGACTGTCTTATGTCAACAAATCGTAATTTCTTTTCCAAACCTGTTTCATAAATATCAATCAGTGTCAAAGATTTTTATGATGAAGAAAATATTTTTATTTATTTGCTTTAAGAGTCTATGAAAAATAAGTTGGGTTTCCTGATTTAAAAATTTAAATTTTGAATTTAAAAAATATTTTATCTTTTAAAAAGGGGTTTATTTTTATTTACTTATTTTTATCCTTTCATATCCCCCCCCCCCTTTAAAAGTAAGAACCAGAGGCCTTGCCTGCAAGGTCGATGGCGCTCATTCTAGTTAAAAAAGTAAATCTATTAAAACTAATTTTGGATTTCTTCTCCCAAGTCAGCTGGATTTACTTTCACATTTAAAAGTACATTTTATATGATACATTGGCGATATAATGCAATATAGTAATATAACAAATCAAATATGTAATTACAACTGCAGCAACATTTAAGACATAAATATTATAGAAAACATACTTGAACAATTTCTTCCGGAAGAAAACAAAATATTCTCATGTATAAAGTTTTTCAGTTTGAATAATCTGTTTTTCATAACACATGTGATATCTTTTAAAAGTCATTGTAGCAGTGCAGTCTCTATTAATAGTGCTACTTATTATGTGGGATTCATATCAACTTATGTACTATTCAACCTTATGCAACATATTCAACATTACACAAAATGATAAATAAAACTTTTACAGAACACACTGATTCAAAACATAATCAAAATATTCAGATATACTATTTAAGATATAAAATAACAAATGCAATACTTTTTCAATAACTAGCACTTGTGAAATACACATATACAACATAATAAAATATTTCTAGATTCCTTATACTCAGAATTGATACCTTACACACTTATGGTAATATTTCAATCTTTTCAGATAATTAGTTTTTTGTTCGATACAGTCACAGGATTAGTCTCACATTAGTAAAAATATTGGACTTCAAAGATGGGAAACTATAGTCGAAAATAAAAATGTGGTGAAAAATAAATGTCATTAAACAAATAGCATTTTGTAACCAACTGTGGGACAATACAGAGACACCAGGAGAAGGAATAAGATAAGTCATTGTTTGCAGACTGAGGGTGTCTTCAGTGGCGTCAATAACCCCCGGCGAGACTCTCCCTAGTTATACCTGTACTTTTATTTTTCTTGAACCCTTTCATTGAGACAAATCTTCAAAGCCAAATGGATTTAACAACATAAGAACTGAGATAAGGCAACAATTCTGTACTTGATGCCATTTAAGTAAACCTCAGACATCTCACACATTTTTTCAATTGGTACTGTTATTAATTGTGTGTCCGAACACTAAAGATGTCGTAGGTTACCCTGTTAGCATCACAAGAAAAAGAATTGCTACCTGCATATCTGTCACTCCTTTGGCATGGAAAAGACAGTTTTAACATTCCCCCCCCCCCCCATTAGTACCTTGTTTCCTATATCTGGCACTTTATTAAAATAAACTCAAAGTAAGATTCTGTGATTCATGAAAGTAATCAAATTCTCTAAAAATGTAGTATAATTGTTGAGAATATACTCTAAATGTAAGTACTTTGAACATTGAAACTAATAAAAATATAATTCTTCATAATAGCAAAGTAAATGTAATAAAAATAGCAATAGTATTAATAATGCAGCACAAGAAATACTTTAATTATACTTTTTGAAAAATTGTTGAGTCTAACTGACAAAAACAAATATCTCAAGAGAACATTAAAAGCTTTAAAAAAAAAGAAAAACACTAAAATAGATGACTTTTGGCATGACCCCGACTTTTCAGGAAAGTCATATTCACTTTGATTACTTACTGTCGTCATTACTCTTGATTATTTATGATTAAACACATAAAATATTACATATTTACACCGGGACTACCTCTCCTTTCCTTTTGACCCCTTTTGGCATTTATTTTATTAACCATCAGAGACTCAGGGGTCGAATATCCTGTTTGCTCTGAGGGATTCATTGTTACTCAATTTTATTATTAATATGAACAATAAAATATACTTTAACTAAAAATAATAATAATAAAAAAGTTCAGGTCATTAAGATTAATTCGTCACTTTTTGGGCTGTTTTATTTAAATGAGTACTTTTCTTTTATACCTGGTTAATCACACAACTATCAACAATATAAAGAAATAAAGTATACTTTAAAAAAATCCTAACAAATTATTACCCATTGTACTAACAGCCTATCAAATATGACTAAATAAAAATAACATTATTTGTAAGGCTCAATAATAGTAAAAATATCAATGATTCTCACATGAAAATATTAACAAAATATCAAAATAAATAATTTAAATAAAATCCACTTTACGAATTTTTCAAAAAATAATAATTATGAGGATTAAATACTATAAATTTAAATAAAAGTGTCAATAGTAATTTTCACTGTTTTATATCTTTTCTTCGCTATAAATGTTTTTCTTCATTTGAAAGTAACAAGTACATAGTCCTTTTAAATAAATATTTTCTTTTTGCGCACTTTCTAAAAATTAATAAAAACACATTCACACTTTTTTTCCACGACACGTCATTTGTATGAGTACTTCACTGTTAATCCTTTTTGCACGTAATCCTTTAAAGTGGTGATTCATGGCACTCTTTGCATCTTTTGACTGCTAATTTCCATCTTTAAAGTAAAAATGTCATCAACATCTGGATCAGCAGAGTCAGCAAAATCTTCTTAATCAGAGAGTTCACGCTATCAGGACTTCAGGGAAACTTTCCCATTGTCTGTTACTTAAATTTCCTTTAGTCACAAAATGTTTGGAAAGGCTCAATTGGTGAATTTAAAACACGGTTAATTTTTCATCCTAGACATCTTTAAACTGCAGATAGGTGACACCAGAAGCTTCTCTTTAATTAAATCAGACATAAAATGAAGGATAAAAATCAGTCACTTTGGCAGCATAGGACGAAAAAGTTTATTCTTAAATATGTAGTCATTTCCATAACAGGGCAGAAAACATTTTCTTCACTGCAGTTGAAAACGAAAAATTTTAGATCCGAGCTGGCTAAATTTCAACTCTATTCAGAGTGAGTAAAATAATTCAGAGTGAGAAATTAATCCACTGGGATCTTCTGTGGCAGGAACCACTAACTATCCTGCCGACTAATGAAATGATTTCGCTTGTACTTGATATTATTTGAGTGTAGTAGTCATGGCCTTACAAGAAGATGAGGCAGTTCGTGCTGAACCTGACTTTTATTTTTCTGTAATAATACATGATATCATCTGAAGTCAGGTCTAGTGACTTGGAAGATGTTAGGAGCCAAAGTTCTCCCTAAACCATTCTTGATATTCTACAGAGGACTGCATCATAACCTGACTTCTCCTTCCCTCTGCACCGCGCTTTTAATCAGATAGTTATTACTTTTTCCAGCAGAGGGCAGAAGTAACAAAGTGGGAGGCTTAATCTTTCATGATTGGTGCATTATCTTTTTAATAACTGTTTTTTATGTGGAGACAAAGAGTCTGAACTTATGATTACACAACAAGAGCTAATTCTAATTTAAATGTTAAATATTATTTATGAGGCAATCATAATATGAAATGTCAACCAAACAAAAGCTAATTATGATTTATTGCTTATCAATTTTCTACTTTGACACTAATTAAACTAACATATTTACTTTGATTTATTGATTTGAAATTAATCCTTTGTTGTTTATAATTTGATTCTTAAACTATCTAGCATAGCCTGAAAAACTCAGTTTGTTTATGCTATAAATATAATGATGCTTCCAAGATAATTTAATATGTTTTATGATGACTGCCTTATGTCAACAAAGGGTAATTTCTTTTCCAAATCTGTTTCATAAATATCAATCAGTGTCAAAGATTTTTGTGATGAAGAAAATATTTTTATTTATTTGCTTTAAGAGTCTATGAAAAATAAGTTGGGTGATTTAAAAATTTAAATTTTGAATTTAAAAAGATTTTATCTTTTAAAAAGGGGTTTATTTTTATTTACTTATTTTTATCCTTTATATATATAAATATATATGTATATATAACGCTGGCACCCGGCTAACCGAAAAGTACCTATGGCTGTTTGATAGCCTGTTCTAAACAATCAGTTTGGGGTATTTTACTTGCAGTAGACTCCCTCAAATCCACACAGCTTGGGACCAAAGGTTGTGCAGATTTTAGAATTTTGCGGATTTCTGATAATTGTTTTGTTTACATTTTTTAAACAGTAATTTGAATGTAATAATGCAATCAAAATTATAATGAATGCTTGTAATATAATAAAGTAATTAAGTAAAGTAATAAAATAAAATGATAAAAATAAGATAATTTTTTTAATTATTAAAAGTAAAGGTCAAGTAAATAATTAATAATGTATAATTAAATTAAATATGCATAATAAAGATGACACATTTTCTTTGAATTATTCAATGAAACATTCCACATAAATGTACGCTATTAATTCACATCAAAATCATAAAGTAAGGAAGTTTTATCTCAGTTTTAGCCAGTCTTAATAACCAGAAAAGCTTCATTAATACATAAATATATTTGGTAAAAAGACTGTGATTACCAAAGATATCAGCAATATCTTGAATTTTTTCAGAAATAAATTTATACTTCCTTCAAGAAAAAGCATGAATTCAGTCATATTAATGTGAATTGCGTTTAAAATATATACACTATGATATCATTTTTTTTTTTTTAGTGTAATTTTGACCTTGTATCTGAACTGAAAGTTTCATTGTTTACATCTGTGATGATGTGCGAATTTTAGGCATTTGCGGATTTGAGAGAGTCTACTGTATCCTTAATCTACTTCCAAGTAGACAGCCTCAAATTTCTAGTTGTTGAAGGCAACCTGGAGATAAGAAATTCCACACTCCAATTTACAGTGACTTGAAAAATTATATTAGTTTGTTTAAAAATATTTTTAAAAACATTAGCTGAAACTAAATATTTTATTGTGAAGTATTGTGTACTCACCCAGGGTGTCTACAGAATCTGGAAAAATCCGGGTGGTTTATCAATCTGGAAAAGTCAGGGAATTTTGTAAAAATACTTGAAAATCAGGCAATTTTGTCTCTATGCGAAAATATTTCAATTTTTACTTTGTCAGCGAGACTGATTCGTCTACTTTATATACTGTATTTTTTTCACATGTTAATTTGTCTTTCCCAATTGTTAAAGAGATGCACATGATATGAGTTTTTGATATTTAACACAAATTAAGGTGATCAGATGTCCTCATTTTCTGTGGATAGTGCTTATATTGAAAGCAATTTACCCATTTTTGAAAATTTTAAATGATACATAAGCATAACCTGATCAGGCAGCCAGCTTAATCCAATCAGCTATACCGTCAGATGTAGATGTGTCTCAGAATTGAACATTTTTCAGAAAATGAGGAAATTTTCTGATAATTCAATATCCATTGGGACTGTATGAAGTTGTGGGACCAAATTTTTGAGTTTGTATTTATAAAACTGTCAACCAATACTTTATAAATTTTAGGCAATTTTTATGTTTTTCTCTTGTTTTTTCTCATAAATGAGATATTAGCTAGCCCAATAAGTGCATTATACAAGGAAGCGGCATTCGGGTAATTCCATATTACATATGGGACAGCTTTTCTACATATTTCTGCTATTTTCACAATATTATTATATCCTCAAAATAAAACAACCATGCTAATATGAAAAATCTAGAGTGTTTTGTTATTTTTAATGTATAGTTTATTGATTAAAAACGCTTATGTTATTCATCAGCGTTCAACGTAAATAAAAACTATATTAAAAGCACATTAAAATTAATCCCAACGTTTCATGCCCATAATAATGGGCCATCATCAGGGGAGAGAGTTCTTGACCTCCACGACCATCATTTGACGAAATTCGCGGTATATATTTTTCTGCGACTGATTGATGGTATTCGCCGTTTGCTTTACAAAATTTGCGTTTCTTTTCCACGATTGTTTGTCGAAATTCGTGATTTTTTTTTTTCACAACCGACTTACGACATTCTTATTTTTTCGCGTGATCATTTGTTTAAATTTTCGTTTTTCTTACACGTTTATTTGACCAAATTCGCTTTTTTTCAGAGGTGATTCTGTTCTGAATTTTCCGAAAATTTAAGGCATTCGGTTCCGAAAATTTTAAAAAGCCGGTCATCAGTCCGAAAATTCGGACATAAAAAATATCGCGAATTTCGACAAATGGTCGCTGAAAAAATCAATTTTGTCAATCGTTCGCAGAAAAAATCGCCAATTTCGTCAGAAGATCGCTCGCAGAAAAAAAGCGAATTTCGTCAATGGATCGCGAAAAATGCAAATTTCGTCTAAGGATCGCGGAAAGTAAACGTATTTTGTCAAAGAATCGCAGAAAAAGCGTGAATTTCTTCAATGGATCGCGAAAAAACGCAAACTTTATCTAGGGATCGCAAAAGAAAAACAAATTTCACAAAGGGATTGCGAAAAAAAACTAAAACTTTGTCAACGTATCTCGATAAAGAAACGCAAATTTCTTCGAAGGATCGTGGAAAAAAGCCGAATTTTGCCAAAGGATCGCGGAAAAATGAGAATGACGGAAATCGCCATTTGTTTCCGCAACCTTTGATAAAATACAAGACTTTTTTTTCCACGGTCTTTTGAGCATATTCGCGATTTTTCCCCGACGAATTACCAAAATTCGTAATTTTTATTCCACCGAATGTTTAATGGAATTCACGATTTTCTTTAAGCGATCCTTTGCCAAACTTCGTGAATTTTTCTGAGACCGTTTCAGGAAAATGATATTCGGTATTTGTTTCAGAGATTTTTTGACGAAATTTGCGATTCTTTTCCACGATCTTTTGTCGAGATTCGTTTTTTCTTTTACCGACCGACTGAGGGAATTCTTGATTTTTTGCACGACTTTTGATTAAATTCTCGATTTTTTTACCACATTCGGCGGTTTTTTTTTTTTTTTTTTTTTTTTTTTTGCCCGCGACCGTTTGGCAAAATTTGCGATTTCCTTTCCGTAATCATTAGGCAAAATTTACAAGTTTTTTTTCCGCAAACCGATGGACAACTTTTTTTTCTACGACCAATTGTTGATTATTTTCGTTACCGATTGGTAAAATTCGCGACTGTTTGATGAATTGATTTTGTAAAATTCCCAAAGAAAAAAAAAAAATCGCGGAGGAATCATATGCCTGTGCAAAGAAGTAAATTTGGAAGATACCCTCCAAACAAATTTTTTTATTACGCTGGATTTTCGTTTTTTGTGTGGTATTTGCGATATCCCACACGTTATTTCTAACCCTGCCCCTCAAATAAAACTTTGCTTTGTTCTCTCCAAGAATCTCTTGAAATGGACGACCTGATGGAAAGTAGTATTGGGAATAATCTGAAAGAAGTTTTTACTGCTATGTTTCCTGGTACTGTACATAATTTTTATCGTGGAAGAACCAAACTCACTTACTTCATAACTGAAACATTAGGGCCTTATTCTCTGGATAACTTGCTTTCTCATTTGAAGAAATCTCTCTATTTATTCAGTGATTTGACATTTGAGCAGATGCATAAACTGTGAAATAAGATATGGACATTCATAAAATCTTTTCAGTTATTATGGATACATTTTTTCTTCCCTTTTTTAAAAGTGGGTATGCGACTATTTTGGCTAGATAAAACAGATCTTATGCACCTTTTAAATGGACTGTCTCATTTTTTCTTCAAAATAGACTTGGTCTACTATAGTTGTGAGACCCTCATATTAGCTAATGAGTCATGACTTATTTAAATTTCCTTATAAGTCAACATGTGATTTTGTGCTCAGGAATTTAAACACAAGCATAGGTAGTGCTTGAATCAACCAGAAAATATATGCTATAGCCAGAGGGTATATGCCAGATAGTATACCTTTAGCTTACGTGAGAAACAGAACGTATACGAGGTTTGTTAAAAAATTTCAGAAGGTATACGACTGTGATGCCAGATCCTGTGTCGCATAAAGAAGAACAACGTCTTCTAAATCAGAACATAAATACAGTTAACCCTATTGAAACGAAACCTGTCTTGGACGAATTTATTTGGAACGAATACAAAAAAAAAAAAAAACCACACAAAATGCTCCTATCCCATCTAGGGCTCCTTTTCATTACCCATCTTTGATGTACAGTAGAACCTCTTTTATCCGAAACTCTCGGTTAACCGAAATCCAATTTTAAAGTTTTTTTTTTTTTTTTTTTTACTGCCACATTTCTTGTGTGCAAAATCCATTTTGAAAGCTTTATTTAACTATCATATTCCTTGTGTGCAAGCAGTCCTTTCCGATCTACGAGTACATATAAATATTTTTCATCCCCTTTCTTAGAGTCCCTTTGAATGTAACTTGAGCTTCCGTAAGCAGCGGAGTGGAACGAACAAATTAACAGTTCTGAAGCTTTTGAATGTTTTGCAAAAGGTTTGGCAAGGCTGGAGCAGAAGAAGGACTGTGATACTGGTGAACTAATAATATTTAAAACTCCATGATAGAGCTTCAAAGCAAAGGCAATCGAAACGGCGACAAACAAAACTTTTTTTTCAAACCCTTGTGATATACGTAAAAGGAATTTAATTTCAAAATTAAAATTCAGGCAATTTATTCTTGTTTCTATTTTGCTATTGCTTTATTTTTATTAAGCTCTTCTTACCATAATAAGAAATATTGCATATGTTTCTCCTTAATCTTAAAATTGAAGCATTCTCGATTATCCGAAAATTTCATTTTTCCGAAAGAGGGTCGGTCCCAATTACTTCGGATAATCGAGGTTCTACTGTATTATCAATTCTTCTCTTTCGAAGTTTAGAAAACTGTATCTTTTTTATTTACTGTCATTTCAAATTCTTGATGAGCATTTTACTCTGAAATAAGCATTTTCAAAATTGAGAGATCCATGGAGTTGATATCACGAAGCTGAGGAACATGCTCTAAATATTAGCCCTATATATGTATATTTTGAGAAAAATGATTTTTGTTCTTTAAATCATATATTTCTGATATAATTACATAAGTAATATATAAGCGGCTGTAAATTTGTGTGTTTAATACCTGCATCCTATTTACCCCCTTCCCAATAACCGTTCAAGGTTAAACTAGTATTTAAAGTTGAAAATTTAAATTATTTTATTATTTTTATTTAAAAGCGAGCACTGCACTGCATATGTCACCACATTATTGCAGTTATTTGACATAGTAAAATTTCTAAGCACATCTGTGAGGGCAGCCATTATTGTTCAATAAAGAACAAGAACTTGTCTGAGTGACAGGAATTCTTTTAGCCATTTTGAATTTTTTGTTTTTGCTTCAAATTTGTAATGCTACAAATTGCCAACCACTTTTTTAACAGTACACTAGAACATCTTTTATCCGAAACATTTTTAACCGAAACTCTCGATTAACTGAAATTCATTTTTAAAACTTTTTTTTTACTATCACATTCCTTGTGTGCAAAGTCAATTTTGAAAGTTTTTTTTTTAAACTATCATATTCCTTGTGTGCAAGCGATACTTCCCGAACTACAAGTACATATAAATATTTCCGTACCCTTACTTAGAGTTCCTTTCAATTAAACTTGAGCTCCCGTAAGCTGCGGAGTGGAACGAAGAAAACGAACAAATTAGCAATTCTGAAGCTTTTTAATATTTTGCAAAAGGTTTAACATGGCTGGAGCAGCAGAAAGACTGTGATACTGGTGAACTAATAATATTAAAAATCTCCGTGATAGAGCTTCAAAGCAAAGGCAATCGAAACTGCGACAAACAAAACATTTTTTCAAACCCCTGTGATATATGTAAGAGGTACTTAATAAATTACTTGAATTTTAATTTTGAAATTATTATTTCTGTTTTTCTATTGCTTTATTTTTATTAAGCACTTGTTACCGTAATACGAAATATTGCATATATTTCTCCTTAATCTGAAAATTGAAGAATTCTCTATTATCCGAAAAATTCGATTTTCCGAAAGAGGATCGGTACCAATTACTTCGGATAATCGAGGTTCTACTGTATTTTCTTATATTATTTCTAATTATATTAGTGTTTTTCAGTTTAGGTTTATTACTTTTATCCTATAGACTTGACTTTACATGAATCAGGAATAATATTTACTAATGATATTTAAAATTAAAAAATGCGTTTGCTTACAAAATATTTCACTGATATTCTTTTTTCTACTAAAAATTATCCGTGTTCTTAAAGATTCATATGCAGGGGTCGCATTATAGAGGGAAAATTTTATTGTTCCTACCACTATTTTGAAAATAATATCTTTATCGTACATTTCTATAGCATATGTTAAAAAAAATAATCATGAAGATTACTGATCAACAGTTCTGGTAGGAGCAATAAAATTTTCCTTATATAATGCGACACCTGCATATGGTAAACAAGTAGTTTCTACAAATATTTCTTATTTTGATTTTGTAACTGTTTAAATTATTGAGTTCTTTGAAAATCGATAATTAATATGTATTTATCTCTGCAGATAAAAAAAAGGTTTCATTACTTTTTTTTTACATTTTAGGTTAAAAGATGGACAACTGACATACTTGTTTTTCAAGTATTTAAAACATTTTCTTGGAGAATTTCAAAAAATATCTTTTAATGCAGATAATTTTATCTTCTATGATTTATGAAAATAAACATTTTCTGTAGAGAAAATGTCAGCGCCTCAAATTCACTCCCAAGCAACAGAAAAAGCTTGCGAAAAATGTTCCGAAGTATTTTCACAATGTTCTCCTCTAAAAGGTGATTTGGATATCCGTATAAAGGAATTCCCTTTTCTTTGTGAAACATGTTCCAAAGGATTTTCAGAAAATAGTACTCTGAAAGTACACTTGCGCACCCATACAAAGGAAAAACCTTTTGTTTGTGAAATATGTTCTAAAAGATTTTCTCTGAAAGTACACCTGCGCACCCATACAAAGGAAAAACCATTTCTTTGTGAAATATGTTCCAAAGGGTTTTCAGAAAGTGGCAATCTGAAAGTACACTTGCGTACCCATACAAATGGAAGACCTTATATTTGTGAAATATGTTCCAAAGGATTTTCACAAAGTAGTAATTTGAAAATACACTTGCGCATTCATACAAAGAAAACGACTTTTGTTTGTGAAATATGTTCCAAGGGATTTTCAAAAAGAGGCCATCTGAAAGTACACTTGCGTACCCACACAAAGGAAAAACCATTTCTTTGTGAAATATGTTCCAAGGGATTTTCACAAAATGCTAGTCTACAAAAACACTTGCGCACCCATACAAAGGAAAAACCATTTCTTTGTGAAATATGTTCCAAAGGGTTTTCAGAAAGTGGCAATCTGAAAGTACACTTGCGTACCCATACAAATGAAAGACCTTATATTTGTGAAATATGTTCCAAAGGATTTTCACAAAGTAGTAATTTGAATATGCACTTGCGCATTCATACAAAGGAAAAGACTTTTGTTTGTGAAATATGTTCCAAGGGATTTTTAACAAGTATTGAACTGAAAAGACACTTGCGTATCCATACAAATGAAAAGCCTTTTGTTTGCGAAATATGTTCCAAAGGATTTCCACATAGTGGTAATCTGAAAAGACACTTGCGTATTCATACAAAGGAAAATATTTTTGTTTGTGAAATATGTTCCAAAGGATTTTCAGATAGCAGTGCTTTGAAAAGACACTTGCTTACCCATATAAATGAAAAACCTTTTTTTGTGTGAAATATGTTCAAAGGGATTTTCAGATAAGCGGAGACATTTGCATACCCATACAAAGTAAAAACTTTCGGTTTGCAAAATGTAATCCAAGGATTTTCATCTGAAAAAATACTTGAATACTCTTAATAAAACTTTCTGCTTGAGAAATATGTTTAAAACGATTTTTAGTAAATAGCAGTTTAAGGAAACATTTTTTTACCAACGCCAATTGACAAACCTCTTGTTTGTTATTTGTGCTATCATGTATTTTAAGAAAGAATGAACAACGCTAAATAGCACAAATGTATGTATACAAAAGGTGCATGCAGCTGTTTCAAAGCTTCTAAAGCTCTATCATCAGTGCGAAATTTGAAAATTAAACATAGTGAGCCATTAAAACATAGAAAGACGCACCTCGTAATTATTGGCAAAATAGTGGTGTCACTCTCCTGCACATACGAGGAGACCAATCAGAATTGCTCAGCTACTCTGGGAGAGCTTAAATAGAAAGTAGAGGAAAAGTTGGGGGAGGAAAGAGAGAGAATTAAAGAAACTGGAGCCATGCTTTCGAAAAATTGGACGTACTGGACAAATCGTTAAACTGTTAGAAGTCATCTATATATGATAAGCTTCCCAATACTGTAGTTCGTAAATCGATGAGCATTTCTGTATTATTGAACCTTAGGAAAATTTAAAATTGTGATTGTTAGACCAGCAGTACTTACCAAAAGCAGAGCATTTAATGTTACATTTTAACACTACTTTTATGCTCCCCAATGCGAACTTTAAAAGATTGCTTCATTCAGGGAAACTTATCATATATGGAAGAATTCTAACCGTTTGGTTAACGATTTGTTGAGTACGCCCAAATTTTCAAAAGTATGGCTCCCATTTCTTTAATTCTTTCTCTTCCCTATCCCTCTATTCTATTGTTTCTGCTTAAGCTCTCCCAGAGTGGCTGAGTAATTCTGACTGGTCTCCTCATATGTGCAGGAAAGATCGACTGCTGTTGTTTTACGACGCTCACCGCTATTTTGTCGATTACGGTACGCTGCGAGTTACGTCTCTCTGGCTCACTACGTTTTAATTTTTAAATTTCACAATGATGATGGAGTTTTTGAAGCTTTAAAACAGCTGTATGCAACTTTTGTATGCATAAATTTGTGCTATTTATCATAGTTCACCTTTTCTTTATATGTTATTAGCACAAAGTACAATCCTCCTATTTTATGTTATGAATTTTCAAAAATTGATCATCTAAAGACAGATCTGCATATGCACACAAATAAAAAAAAAATTGTTATTTGTAGCCTTCAAGATTTTCTTAAAATGATATCTTAAAATCCTCACAAATGTAATAGTCAATCTTTTATGAACTATGATCTAAACAATTGTTTGAAACAGTCTCTTAAAAATATTTTTTGCATCCGATGTACAGAAAAATGCCTTTCTTATTTTGATTTCTCTTTAAACAATTGTCCCAAGATGATACTTTAACACTTTGAATGTTGCAATGTTAAAAAAAAATCTGATCTGCTTCAAGAGTTAATTTTCTAAGACTTCCATCTCAAATGTCTTTTTTAATTCAAAAATTTATTTATTAAGGTATGTTTAAAATAATATTTATTTACTAACTTAAATTTCTGGAATGAAACATTTTCAGAACTAACCTCCTTGGTTGAAGCAAATAAGATTCAATTGGCCGAGTGAACAAATCCAATGTGAATAGTACATAATTCGTACAGTGATTAATCTGTTAAAAGTATGCTTATTCATGAAAATGAAAAATGAGTTTTATGTTATGTAAAGGGGCTATCACTTTAGGGGGGTCTGGCATTTGATATCGTAAGATATCTCAGGGGAGAGAGGGTAGCTTTTTGATATCGTTGTAATTTTTTATCTAACGAAACTTTTATTTTTTTCAGTAACTTTTTCTTTTCTTCCAAATAATCTGTTACTTTTATTATTTTTTTTTAGTACTAGGGGGCTCGGCCCCCTACGAGCTACGCTCGCCAACCCCCGTCCAGACACAGCAAACTCTAAATGCACGCTAATTTGATCGGCTTTTAAAAGATTTCGAAAGATTAAATTATAATTTAAAAAACAGTGGCGATCTCCCTATAAACGGATTTCTATTCATTTCTCTTTAACGCCAAATCCGCTGCGGTACTACTTGATTCTCCAGTCAACCCATTTCGCCAAATTATATAAATCGCCAAACCTCTCCCCAAATTATATAAATTGACATAATTTTTATTTTAAATAACGAAAGAACAAATAAATTAGTAAAACATTAATAAAAATACAAATAAAACGTCGAAATAAAAATAACATGATGACGTAGACACGTATAACAACATTTCAAAATAAGCTAATATAAAAGGAATTGAGTAAACAGAGTCTTTGTCTCCTGGTATTTTTTAACAAAGCGAAAAGAAAGTTCTTTTAAATGAGATATTTTAAATTAATCGTTTTTAATCTGACGTAATTTTGACCAAGCTATTCTTTCTCTTTTAAATATTCACGTGAAAATACTTTTGCTAGAAATGAAATATTATTTGCGCTTTCTTAACAAAAATAGTTGAAAAGATCCTCTCAAAATATTAAATAAATGTCTAGCGCAATTTCTAAATTTAAACTGTTTTGCAATATTATTTTGTGTTCATTTTATGTAATAACTGCAATGTGACGTAAATATGACATAATTTCTCCTATTTAAGACTTCTAACGTATGTTAATGAATTTATTATTTTACAATATCCTTTCTCTTTTAAAATTCACGCGTATACTTTTTATGACGTAATTTTCAATAAGCTCCTGCTTTTTATACGCAATTATTTAATTTTAATTTGAAAGTATCTTTTCTATTTATAATAGTCACGTGTAAATAATTTTTTAATTTGAAGCTAACATTATTGTTTCCGTTGTTTATACAGTTGGCAACAGGTTAAATTAGTACAATTTTCTAAAATAAGTAAAAAATATCTCTTGAAATGCTGAAAAATTGAATTTAACATAGAAATAAAACCTCGAAAAATGAGTCAAATTAAAAAAAATAAATTAATTCTGCACACCGGGAAATTATAACGCATAAAATGATCTAAAAATGATTAAATTCCCATGAATAGTTTTTGCTCCTATAAAACTTTTTTACTGGAACGATTTAGTCCAAATTTAGCATTAAATATCTCTTAAAATAATTCTTCGATTTGAAAACTGTCTGCATCAGTGTGTTTATCAAAAAATTCTGTATAACAGTACCGATTTTCATATTTTTGTATGCATTATTTTCCTTAATATTAACAAAGAAAGACCTCCGGTCACAAAAAATTCAAAACCGGCGGCGGCTGCGGTGACAGCGGTAGTTACTTTTTTTTTAGAATGGAGAGATGCTTTTATGAAAATACAAAGTTATTATTAAAGCCATTAAATGTTTATAAAATCATTTCATTCCAAAATTTGAAATACCCCAACATTTGGCATTCCTGTTCTTCCATATGCGCATATAATTCGCTGCTAGAGAAATCAGGAGCATAATATGTGCACGGAAAAAACTGTTTTGTTGAAACAACTAAATTTTGGTTAATATAGCTCCAACCAAATATTTTGGTTGAAATGATCAAATTTTGGTTTGACGACGTTTTGGTTTGATTTTGTTAATTTAACAAATCATTTGGTTAGTCCAACCAAAATTTGGTCATTCAATCAAAATATTTTGTTGGTGCTATATTAACCAAACTATAGTTGTTTCAAGAAAACCGTTTTTTTCCGTGTATTAAATGATAATTGCATTAAATAATAACCAGTTAAGAAAGACAATGTTGTCCACTGTTTTGTTGATAAGCTCTTCTTTTAACCCTCCCGGGCAGGGGCCAAGTGCAAGAAGACGATATTACTGTTGAATGCATTATGTAACAATAAGCTGTTATTAAATACTTTTAAATATTATCTAACTCTTTTAGATGTTATTTGATGTGAATTTATTTTGTGTATTGACATTTTATTGACTTCTTGAATCTGTAAAGTATGCGCTAAGTAAATGTATTATCATATGTGTATATCACTGTAAGCATATACAAAGAAAGAATTTAAAAATAAAAGAATTTTTAGACATTGATAACACTAACATCGGATGGGGGGGGGGGGTGTCGACGAAGGATATCGTTAGGGGGGGGGAGGGTGTTTAAAATTAGCAAAATGTAGATAACGTTATAGTATATGTATAGCCCCAAAGGATTGTGTCATATGAAGAATGTTTATACAAACTTTGTCTTGGTGATATTAGAGGAAAAGACTTTCTGTCCGTGATACAAAAGATTATCAAATTTACAGAGGATTTTCCATAAAGGCGTATTCTTCTTAATTAGCTGTACAGAAAAGAAAAACCTTCATTTTCCAAGTTTAGTAATTCCTCTCTTATTTTCACTGAACTTACATTAATAAATATACAATATTTTTTAGTATTCTATAAAATTTCATTTATTCTATACTATAAAATACACTTTTAAAAATCTCCAGCTTTAGCTGCATAGTCACTCCTCTGCTTTTATAGAAAATCTCTATTCTGACCAATGAGAATGCTCCATAATATAGTCAAGTAATCGTTTTCTATAAAAGCGGTGGAGTGATTATGCAGCAAACGCAACAGATTTTTATCAGAGATAACTGAATAAGATAACTTTTCAATTTTAGAATTAAATCAAATTTCAAGTATTTTTTCTGTTCTTCCTGGCTTCAACTAGAGTCTCGGCAAAAGGGAAGTAGGCAGGGACCTCGAACAGACACGCGGAACGCCGCGCCCAGCGAATTCTGCGGCGGTCTCACAGCCCGCCCACATCCGACCGCCACCCGAGACTAATAACAAGCTCGAAGCTGCAGCGGTCTTGCGATTGTTTCGGGTCCCCGAACCTAACCCTTCCCAATTTCAAATTTTAAATATTTTTTTCACTTTTCTTTCTGGCTTCCGCTAGAATCGCGGCAAAAGGGACGTAGTTAGGGATCTTAGTCGGACACGCGGAACGCCGCGCACCCCGAATTCTGGGGCGATATCGTATATTAATTTTTACAAAAATCAATATTCTATTCAGTCGAACCCAAATATTACGAATTTAACGCGTCTTGGAAAAACATTTGCTATGTCTGATATTCATAATAGCCGATATACCATAAATATAGGAAACAATAATAGAAAGAGACTTGCCCTTTTTTCCCTAAAGAATATTATCTATTTTTTTAATGTTTTATTACATTTTAGGGAAAAATTCAGTAACTTTTTTTTTTAATGGATGAATTTAAAATTGATATACACAATAAGAAAAACTTGGACTTACGCTGTCAAAATTTAATAATTAAAAATCTTACGATACTCATCAGCGTACATGTAAATAAAAACTATATTAAAAATACATTACAAATTATTCCCAACGTTTCGTGCTCTTTCTAACGAGCCATCTTCAGTGGAGAGAGTCCTTGACCTCCTCGGAGCGAAGTTTCCAACAGCACATTCACTTTCCCGACATCCTTGACCTCCTCGGAGCGAAGTGCCAACAGCACATTCACTTTCACGACATCCTTGACCTCCTCGGAGCGAAGTTTCCAACAGCACATTCACTTTCACGACATCATGTCGTGAAAGTGAATGTGCTGTTGGAAACTTCGCTCCGAGGAGGTCAAGGACTCTCTCCCCTGAAGATGGCTCGTTAGAAAGAGCACGAAACGTTGGGAATAATTTGTAATGTATTTTTAATATAGTTTTTATTTACATGTACGCTGATGAGTATCGTAAGATTTTTAATTATTGATATACACAATTCTTTTTCATTCGCATATAAATAATGTTATGTCCTTCAAAATGTACTTGTAAGTTTTTTAGAATCTCCACAGCACATTTTGATGGCACTGATTCTTTGTTTACCAATGGCATGTAGGCATTTTCAGATTCATCAGATTCAGATGGATTTACAGCTTCAGCAATCTGTGTGAATTTCTATTTCTAGGTTGCTGTCACTTCTAATATAATCTGTTTGTGTAATATTGTTAGTTAAATTTCTCTTTTCATTCAGCCTTTAGGATTGTCTTCGCGATATATAATTTGTTAGTGTAATATTGTTAGTTACATTTCTCTTTTTATTCAGCCTTCAGGATTGTCTTCAGATATATAATTTGATAGTGTAATAGTGTTAGTTAATTTCTCGTTCCATTCAGTCTTCAGGATATATAATTTGTTAGTGTAATATTGTTAGTTAAAGTTATCTTTTCATTTAGCCTACCCCCCCCCCCCCAAAAAAAAAAAAAAAAAAAAAAAAAATTGTCTTCAGGATCAATGTCTGCAGAGAAATCTAAGTTGTTTTTTTTTTTGTCCATTGAGAAATGTTGCATGTTTCTAACAATTTTTAATGGTTTTTAGTCCGATAGAACACTGCGCATCTCTCTATTCTAAAAAAAAAGTAACTGTCACCGCTGCCGTAAATAAATTTTTTGAGACCGGAAGTTTTTCTTCACTAATATTGAGAAAAATACTGAATAAAATATATAAAAGTGAATACTATTATACAGAAATATTTGATAAACACGCTGAAGCAGACAGTTTTTAAATCGAAGAATTATTTAATGTTGAAATTGGTCGAAATCGTTCCATTAAAGAGCAAAAACTGTACTTAGGATATTAACACATGGAAATTATTCCAGAGGGAAACATTCGCCTTGCATACAAAATTTCAAATGAAAATCAAATTTCAAAGTAATTGCTTAAAAGGCGCAAAGGCCAACATAGTGAAAAAGATTCCAAGCCGGGACTCGAACCCTAGGCAATTTTTTTTTCCTCTGACTCATATCCCATTTATCTACAATGGTGAAATGCCGCGTAGATGACCTTCACGTTCGATCCCTTGTGCAGGGAAATTACAAGTAATTCCTTTATTTTCTCAGGATTTTATTGCATTCTAAAGTTATAATCGATCTGAAAGAACGCTTTGCTATCACTTACTCGCGTTAGTTGTTTTTTTCTCCGCACCCTTCTTTCTATTTTCCGTAATATCTCGGCAGGCAGGTTTCTGTGAATAGCGGATTCTCTGCAGTTTTGCTCTTTCGCCTTTTTTTTCCTTCTGCTATTTTGCTCATATGAGCGTTTTTTTTTTTTTTTTTTTTTTTACAATGTCTTGTAAATGGTTTTTAACAGTTCAGGAAGCTTTAAAACTTCTTGATAATTTAGAAAAGGATTATATTAGTGATGAAGTCAGTTCATCAGAGGAAGACAATAATTTAAATTTAAGCAGAAATGAAGAAACTAATAATGAAGAATCCAATAATAAAGAAAGAGAAAAATGGATGTCTAATATCGCCGTCCGTTTTTACTTTCTTCTATCTTTACAAGAAGAAAGTATTGGATTCGTGAAAATTTTCGACTTCCGGTTTTTGACGGATTTATACGTTTTAGAATACCCAGAACACGATTTGATGGTTTTTAGAAAATGTCTGTCTGTGAGTCTGTCTGTTACGCTGTCACTCTGTGAGTCTGTATGTGACAAAAATTTTGTGGGCGCTCTATCTCAAGAACTAATACACGGAATTTCACAAAACTTTATATTTAGTTAGACCTTGATATAAACTGGACCTGATTAGTTTTTGGTGAAAATCGCCCAACAGGTGGCGCTGCTATGCGGCATTTTTCACGATTTCTGCAATAGCTATATCTCAAGAACTACTGCATGGATTTTCATAAAACTTCAGATTCAGTTAGTCCAGGATATAGTTTGGCGCTGATTGCTTTTTTGTGAAAATCGCCCGACAGGTGGCGCTGCTATACTGCCTTATTCATGATTATCGCAATAGCTCTAACTCAAGAAAAAATGCACGAATTTTCATCAAACTTCAGATTCAGCTGGTCCCTGATATAAATTAGTGCTGCTTAATTTTTGGTGTAAATCGCCTAACAGGTGGCGCTGCTGTGCTGCATTTTTCAAGATTTCTGCAATAGCTGTATCTCAAGAACTACTGCACGGATTTTCATCAAACTTCAGATTTAGTTTGTCCTTGACATGAATTGACGTATAAATTAGAGCTGTTTAATTTTTGGTGTAAATCGCTCAACAGATGGCGCTGCTATGCTGTATTTTTTGCGATTTCCGCAATAGCTTTATCTCAAGAACTAATGCTTGGATTTTCAACAAACTTCAGATTCAGGTATACCTTGATATCATTTAGTGCTATTTATTTTTGGTGTAAATCGCTCAACAGGTGGCGCTGCTATGCTACATTTTTCAGAATTTCCGCTATAGCTCTATCTCAAGAACTAATGCACGAATTTTCATCCAACTTCAAATTCAGATATACTTTGATATGAATTGGTGCTAAATCGTTGTTATTTCTTGTACTATGCATTAAATGATTTAATTGACGTGATTTATATAGAAGAAAGTTTTGTGATGGCCGCAACATACTAGTTTCTATTGATAAGGATAATGTTACGAAATGGGAAAAGAATCCTCCGAGATCAAATGTGCGACAGCGAAAGCACAGTATTGTTTTTAAAACAACAGGAGTGTATAACAATGCAAAAGATGCAATGACAGTTTTTAGATACCTGAAAGCTATTTTTCAATTCCTACTATTAGCTCACACTCTCCCTATATTTATTTATATATTTATCTTGTTCAAATTTTCAATCGTTAATAAAATACTCATTATTCATCCTATCAAGTTGAAATAAATTTTTTTAAACTTGTACTGGATGACAATTGATGTTAATACAGTTTTTTCAAATATTAATTAATTAATTAAATTTTAATTAATTAATTTTAGTTTTGCATGGGAAACAAAATGGCTTCCATTGGTTATTGAAGTTCAATGAAAGTATTTTCAATAAGGGGTTACCATAGGGGGGACCCTGTTCTGTCGCCAAATACCGCCAAGTTTGTCGCCAACTTGGCGATATATCGCCAAATTTGGCGGCCAAAAGTGACGCCAACTTGGCAATATCTCTAATATTTCGCCAAATTCCCATAGAGTTCCATTGTAAACCTACTTGCTTATAGAAAATCAACAAATTGAGATATTTTAATCCAACAAAAATTAATATTAGCTTAAGGGATTGCATTAAATTTTTCTTTGATGGCCGAAGTAGGAATTGACTTTAAAAACAAAATTTTTATATTACTTGTTTAATGATGATTTTATAGAGAAAATTGTGAACCTTACAAATATTTGTATAACAAGTCAACAACCTAATTACTCGAGAGGAAGAAACTAAATTAATTCCCCGAATGGAACTAAAAGCAGTATTCAGGCTGCTTTATATTGAAAGTGTTATGAAATCAACCCATCAAAATTTAACTGATTTATACAGGGTGTATCTGAAATGCTTCAACAAACTTAGAGGGATAATAGTACTCATCAAGACGAACAAAAAATGCAATGGAACATGGGGTCGCAAATGACGTTTAAAGGGTGAAAATCGCAAAACTAATAAAAATATCGAAATCTCGCATGCTGCTTTTCTGCAGAACTGGCAAGTAGCATGAAGCTGGTTTTCAATTCAATTTGTGCATGTCCGGTCAGAAAGAGATAACAAACACTTGTAAGAAAGCCAAACAAATCTGTGAGCAGGAATACACGTACATAAAAAGTGGGGAAGGATTGTACTTTGTACCGATATATTAAGAAAGGGAAACAACGTATAAGGACACAAACGTAAATATGTTTAAAAAGCATACAGCTGTTTCGAGACCTCTGAGGTTTCATTATCAGTGCTTAAAAATCCAAAGTAAAATTAAAATTCTGAGTAAAAAGGGGTGGAGACAGAGATCCAGAAAATCGTACCCTACACTGTAAAAAAAAAAAAACGGACTAAAAAACGGAGATTCTACTGGCAATATACAGAAAATTTCCCCCATAAATTACAGAAACTTTTCCGTTTTTAATCAGAAAAACGGAAAATTTTCTGTAATTTATAGGGAAAACTTCCGTAAAAATACGGAAATAGTACTGGCGTCTAGATTGTCAGTAGAATCTCCGTTTTTTTTATTATAGTGTACAGCTCTACTACTCGATTTCGCATTTCGCCGTTGACAGTAGAGCTGTAGGGTACGCCTTTCTGGCTCTCTGTCTCCCCCCCCCCTTTTTTTTTTACTCAGAATTTTAATTTTACTTTGGATTTTTAAGCACTGATGATGAAGCCTTAGAGGTTTCGAAACAGCTGTATGCTTTTTAAACACATTTATATTTGTGTCCTCATACGAAATCCACGTATGAAAATTTTCCATCTTTTTAGAAACAGACCAATAAACACAACTTTGCAGCAAGCATGAGTTGTAAGTACATGAATCGCCAACGACAATAGGTAGTATCATTGCGAAAACATTTTGTTTGTGCTTTTAGTAGGAATGGCTACCTATTCCAATAACGAAATGACTGGTATGCATAGGGTGTACGGCGAAGCTGCAGGAAATGGCCACTTATCGCAGAGGTCATTTTCTCGATTTTCATCCTTTAAACGTCATTTGCGACCCCATGTTCCACTGCATTTTTTGTTCGTCTTTTCGAATAATAATAGCTGCCCCCAAGCAGCGAGCGGCCTCTTTTCGTCCTCAGCCCTCTATTCTTCTACTTATTCCGACTATTTTGCGGAAGTAAGGTTCATAGGCCCCCAGCCACGTCCCGAGTAATAAGACACTCTAGCGAAAGCTAGGTTGAAAAAAAAATCAAAAATTGAAACCGGACAAATTTAAAAGGGGAATTACACAAATTAAAGACACCAAAAAGAGGGAAGGGAGGGTTAAGTTTTGGAAACTTAAAAACATAGTCTAATTGTCACCAAATGGAATTGTCCATCAATATATTTCTAGGTACTCCGACTTTGTGGTCATTGCCAAATGTCTCCTCCTGTGAAATATCGATCTTAAGTAACGTCTTTCTCATCTCATAAGTTAAATATGATTTTGTAGAGCATCTTATTGATAAGGTATATTATTTTACATATAATTGCTTCAAATAATACTATAAGAGAAAAACATATTGAAAGATTATATCACGTTTAGATACAGAAATATAACTAAGTTTGTTGAAACATTTCAGATACACCCTGTAGAGGGCACAGGCATCGATGTTTTTAAATCAACAATACCTTTATGAAGATTTAGATTTTTATTGAAATGTTGACGTTTGATGATAAGAGCATCAGAAAGGAAAGGGTAGATTGGATAGGTTAGCCCCCATCAAGGAACAATTTTCTGAAATGCTCTTTTGAAAAGCACTTTAATTTAAGTGAATACGCCATGATCGGTGAAATGATGGAACAATTTTGCGGTCGCTGTTCATTTCGTGTATACACAAAATCTAAAGCAGCAAAACGTGGCTTTGAAATATATACATTGGTTCATGCAAAAAACTTTTATGCTTCCAAATTAGAAATTTATGCTGGATAGCAACCAAAAGGAGCCTTTTTTTAGCAATTCTCTATCTCATGTTGTGAAACGTCTTATTATGCTTATATCAAAAACCGGAAGAAATGTCACAATGGACAACTATTTCACGTCAGTTCCTTTAGTAAAGTTACTTTGAGCGCATAACAACCATACAACACACGGTAAAAACTGTTTTGTTGAAACAACTAAATTTTGGTTAATATAGCTCAAACCAAATATTTTGGTTGGAATGATCAAATGTTGGTTGGACTAACAAAATAATTTTTTGAATTAACAAAATCATTTGCTATATTAACCAAAATTAAGTTGTTTCAACAAAACAGTTATTTCCGTGAATTATTGAGACAATAAAAAAAAATAAATCTGAATTTTTAATTCGTGAATTTTAATTCATATTGCTAACAAGGCATAGAACAAACAGAGTGAAAAATTATCCAAGCCAGGGTTTGAATCTGGGCCATTGGTTCAGAGCATCAACGCCTGCCAACTGAGTTACCAGGATGTACCTAGCTTGGCACTTCTCACTCTTTTGTTAGTAAAACTACAACTGCAGTAGACAAGGCCGCATCTAGCCCTGCATTTAGAGGGGGGTCATGGCTCCTTTTTTGAAAGGAGGGGCTCACATGACTTAATAAGCAATTTTACTTACGCATCATACGTAGTATAGGATGGGTTCCAGACTACACAGGGAGACGTAGGGGACGACCGCACGTTTTAATATTAGCTATTTCTTAAACTTTCAGCGGACGCGTTTTAATTTTTTACAAGAACATGCGGTTGTCTTGTTTTTTAAAGCACAGTAGTCACGCTATTACAAATGCATCATACAGGATGGCCCTAATGTCCTTGACACATTTTAGAATTTAATGTAAAATCAAGTATTTGTCGTACGAAAATGCATCTCATGATAAAAAGTTTTCTTGAAGCGAATAAAAAATAGATCCAAACTTCGTCCGTAGATGGCGCGGTACCTTAACTTATCAGAAAGAAGCATCAAAAACTCAATACAATCAGTTACATATAATTTATTTTGTCACAAGCAGTTACAATGCATTTATTTTGTGCAATACATTACCATATTTCAATGTGTGTGCTTTTTGTAGCTCGAGCTAAAGAAATGATAAAAGTGTCTTGTAATCGTTTTAAAAATCGAATTTTTTTTTTGACGGATTTACATGTTTTAGACACTGGAGATTCCGAAAAACATATTTTTAGAAAAAAAAATTTTGCCGTCTGGGTGCGTCTTGGGTGTGTGTGTCTGTAAACGCTCTATCTCCCGAACAAATTGAGATAGAGACGTGAAATTCGGTGTGTACTTAGGGAGTAATAATGGAAAGAAACCTATTGAATATCAGTAACCTCGATTATCCGGAACTATTTTTTTCAGACTCTTGAAATATTCGTTCTGATAAAAGGTATGCAAAAATTTTCGAAATTGTTTATTTGAAGGAGTGAATATAAAAGACAATAAATACATAAATTTTGCATCATGAATGAACTCGATCGGATAATTAGTTGCCGAGATATTTGTAATTCTATTTTTCACACTCTTCGATTTTTCATGACCCTGTATTTCATTCAAATTTCAATTCAAAGATATATTTTAATTGGAAATCTGACGCAGTAAACTGTTCGTTAATAGGATTATAATTTTTCGAGTTATAAGGATGTTTCTTTTACGCAATTCGGAACTACTCGATTATCCCGCCGACCGAAAAACTATCGCCAAACTATAAGATTAAATGCCAATAATGGCTTATCGTAAATGTCAAGTATTTAATGCCTCTCCAAACCTATAAGGGGGTTTACCATAGGGGGGAACCTGTTCTGTCGCCAAATACCGCCAAGTTTGTCGCCAACTTGGCGGTATATCACCAAATTTGGCGAGCAAAATGAGTCGCCAAATTGGCGGTATCGCTAATATTTCGCCAAATTCCCATAGATTTCCATTGTAAACCAATAGTGTTTACTTGCTTATAGAAAATCAACAAATTGAGATATTTTAATGCAACAAAAAGTAATATTATTAACTTAAGGGGTTATATTAATTATATTTAAGGGAGTCCAAATAAATTAAATTATGAATAAAGTAACATGATACAATGCTTAGCATGTATCACGTGTTTTATTTTCATATTTTATATTATGTATATCCATGATGGGTAAGTATTACGATGGCCCCCAACGACTAGTTTTATATTGATGGCTGTTCCCATATCCAAAATGGCAACTTTTCTGATACTTTTGGGGAGTCGTTTTCAATCGTAAATACAAAAAATTGCATTAATAGTTGTAAAAATATAAAACTTAAACATTTTATTAGATACCAAGAAATTGAAGAATTTCTCATTTTCTTACAAAAAATAAAGACTCATTCAGAAATTGAGCATTTTAAGCCAATTTTTAGGACTTGACAGTTACAAACAGGCCGCCATGAGAGACTGATTGGCTGTCGCAGTCTGAAATTCAGTTTAAAACCGCATATTATACGTAGATTTCCCGAAAGATGCTTTGTCTTTATCGAGAAATTGAAAACGCCAATTAATGACATTTGTTCTGAATAAGTGCACTTGCAAATGTCTTGCATCTGAAATTGAAAATGACTTCCTGGATGCGTCAGAAATTACCTGCATTGGATTTAAGTAGAGCTTTAAATCCTTGGAGGGCAAGTGGTTGTGTTCCTGTAATGTTGAACTCACACCGGAATCTTTGAAAAATTCTATTTCAAAATAAGTAAAAGCAATTTTACGTCTTTTTTCCACCAAAGTTAGAAAAGCAAAATTAAAAAAAAAAAAAATTCTGGTGTAAAACTTCATTAATCGTAGGTGGTATATAATATACACCGCCGCCGCTCAAGGGGTTAAAGAGTCTGAAAGATTCTCATTTTTGAGCAGCGGGTAAATTTGAAAGAATTTGACATATATTTCATTTTTAAAATGTATTTAGAAATTTTCATCGTACATGAGGGGGAAGGGGGTCATGACCCCCATGACCTCCCCCTTGGATTCGCCACTGACAGCAGAAGATGGAATAACTTCATGAATCACAAATATGCGGCTAACGTGAGTCTAAATGAATACATTATCGATAATTATATATGTACAGGGTGTCCCAGAACTTCGTGTACAAAATTGGAGGGGGGGGGGGTAGACAACATCGGCGGCTGTACATATATAACACTATCGTTTTGGTAATTTTGGACCTCCTCCCTTTACGATGTCATACGTTATCATCTCGCGAAACTCCCACCCCCCGTAATGATATCGTTATCAATGTCTAAAATTATTATTTATTTTTTTTCTTTTGTTTGGAGTGATATATATCCTCCTGAGACCCAAGCAAAATATAATGCATATATTTTTTATGAGTTTTTTTTTCAACAAATAGACATAAAAATGATGTTTTTAAGGGGGTCCGGGACACATTTTAAAATAATTTTTATTTATTGAGTTAAAATTCTGAATTTTTTTGTGATGGTTAATCTTATCGTTTGTAAACAAAATCACGTGATAAAACTTCTCAGAATTAAAAAAAAGATAAATTTAAAATTTATTAAAAAAGTGGAGTAATTTAAAATCGTTATAAACTCGAATTTCAATTTTTTTTTTCACTTAAATAAACAGAAATATATAAGTTTTAATTTTGATTCAGCATTTAAAAAAATATTAATTTATAAAAAAATTAAAAATATTTAACGAAAACAAAATGGTTCAACTTAAAAAAAAAATCATATTTTCAAAAGTAAATATTTTTTTCAAATATGCTGAATCAAAATTAAAGTAAAATAATTGAAAAAGATATGTTCCAAGTTTGAACCCTGTATCTTTAACGGTTCTCGATTTATAAGAATTTAAATATGAGAAACGGTCGGTAAAAAACCTAGCATGAAGAAAAACGCATTTTTACAAGAAGTCATTTCCATGGCAGCCAGTGCTTGAAAGGTAGATTTTGTAAACAAACCAAAACGAAAAAATTAGTATTTTTTGTTCTAATTAAGATAGAAACATGATTTAAATGTCACTTTAAGCAGGAAAAAACAGAGAAATGTTTTATGAAATAAAATGTTTTTGCGAAATTTGAAGATTTTTCTGTCCCGGACCCCTTAAAGAAATTAATAAATTTCGATTTTTTAATTTTGTTTTACAGCACATCCATCCAAATGGACGTTCAGGCCATAACTCGCTTTAAATTAATTTAGAAAATGCTAAAAGTATGGGAAATAATAGAATTTGTTAGAAAGAACATAAGGCAAGTATTAACATCTGCTGTTAAAATTGGAAAAAATAGTTTAAACAAATTAAAATAATATAAAAACGAAACTGACCAGCAGAACATAGGATTCCAACTTGACTCACTTATTTCGCCATTTTGTAAACAAAGTAGTTACCGTTGCCAAAACCCAAAAGCTGAATGTTGATTTTTGATTCATACATTAACATGCCAAACTGGTTTTAGATTGCTAAAATGAAATTTAACGCAATAGAAGGAGAAAGAAAAACATCCATTTAAATGGATTCCAGGTCTCAGGAGGTTATAAGTATGGATATACATTTATTTTTCACATACTTTATTGATTCAAACGAAGACAAGCCAGAAAAATATCACTTTATACATGAAATAACTTTCTATCAAATAATACCTAAAATAAATAGTTACTATTTAAACGTATTTAATAATAGCTGTTTGTAACATAACGCATTCAACAGTGATGTCTTCTCGCACTTCTCCGCATGGGGGAGGGGGGTGTACAGGCAGAACTTCTTATCAACAAAACAGGTGGACAGCATTCTTTCTCAGACGTACATACAGAAAATACAATAAACCCAACTGGAGTGAAAATTTAGCTGGTGACTTCCCCAACATGGTTTATTAGTGAGAAATTGCAGACCCAGGTATCGGCCGGAGTAAGCTCAGTGGTTAGAGCAGCAGTCTCTATACTGTGGTCCCGGGTTCGATTCCTGGCTCTGGCTAATTTTTCACTCCAGTTGGGTTTATTTTATTTATTGTATGTATGTCTGTATAATATTTATATATATATCTTTAACTGTTGAATGCAGGCGTTATTTATGTGTGTATGTGTGTTTTAATATATATTGTAGTATGTGTGTTTTATTAACATTCTTTCTCTTTTATTAACTATTAAACAGGTTCCGCTAGGTGGGGAGGCCTACCAATTGGCTTGAGCTCAACAAACCTCACCTCATCAACTAGTCAACACACGTATTATTTCATACATACTTCGCATATATGGTTTCTCAAACAGAGTATTATATATTCGGACGCATATGACAGAAGAATAGGAATGCCAAACGTTGGGGATATTCCATATTTTCGAATTAAATAGTTTTATAATTATTTAAGGATTTCAATAATTTATTTGTTTCATAAAAATAAATAACAGACTAAAAAAGATAACATACTATTTTGATTTAAAGACAAAATTACAAATGAAAAGAGAAAAATTTGGTTGGATCAAAAATGATAACGATTTCAAAAGACAAACCCCCTACCCCTAGAGATATCTTGCGATATCATGTGCCAGACCCCCTCTCCCGACGAATTGATAACGTTATATATGCACAGATCCTTAGGAACTACAATCACATAAGATAGCATGGGCAAAAAATCAGAGGTGGTGCTGTACGCAAGCTTTCAACCTCGGCACGTGTGGCTTTTTGATTGTAGATGTCGACCTCGTGCCAGGGCCGTAGCAAGGTCTTCAGAGGCCCCCCCCCCCAAAAAAACCATAATTTTTGCCCCCCCCCCCTCTAAGATTTCAGAGAAATATCTATATTTAATTTCCCACCAGAGTTCCATTTTATAACAACACCAGCGGAGTTTCGCTGGTCGGATTTTCCAAAACGAACTCCAAATTGAACAAATTTGTAGTTGGGCTGCATTGCTTTCGGCAACGTACACCCATAGGGGCTATGTCCGCTCCGATCTCGAATCATACGAACCTAGAATTATTGTAATTTTTTTTATTTCGATCCAGATTAAATTCAAATTTTAAACATTTCGTTCACATTGCTACAGGAACAGATTTAATATTCTTACAAAGTGAATTTAATCAAAGGACTTGCAAAATTTAGCTGAGAATTCTTCCA
This sequence comes from Maratus speciosus, assembly GCA_963932465.1. Classification (NCBI taxonomy): domain Eukaryota; kingdom Metazoa; phylum Arthropoda; class Arachnida; order Araneae; family Salticidae; genus Maratus; species Maratus speciosus. Next base: position 14,987,073 of record OZ010797.1, read on the forward strand.
TTTAGGAAAAAAATGTAAAAAAAATCGCCGAAGAATGCGAAAGAACGCCAAAACTTGCATAAAAAAATTCGAAGTTCATAGAGATAAAACTTTACTTATATTGGGATAAAAGATTGAAACCGAGTTTATATTTTTTACGAATATTAAAAAAACTACCAGAAAAGGGAAAGAAAGCTAAAAATCACATAAAAATTCTCGAAAATTTTAAAAACAGCAGACGACAAAATTTGGCAAAACAGTTTGAAACTGAATTCCTTTTACAAATGTTATAAACCGCTAAGTATTGCTCATAAACAAAATAAATAAATAAAAAATATGGAAGTTGTTTTCGTATTTTCAATTTTCTCTTCAGTTTGACAATGCCATCTGCGTGGCACAGACAGATTTTCTTTAAGCAGAAAATATTCACTAATAACAATTTTTTTCCTGCTCGGATTGGTGCCTTTTATTAAATACATATATATGTACATATTTTATTATATGTACATATGGCAACTTTTTAACATTCCAGTTTCAATCTTTTGGCTTGATATAATCAATTTTCTCTCAGCGATTTTTGAATTTTTGCCCAATTTTTTTTTATAAGATTTTTACATTTTTTTTCGCGTTTTGCAGAGTTTTTTTGACATTTCTTTTTTTTCTGTAACCGCAGAATTATCCAGTAGATTTTGCTGCTGTAATAATTAAGCTGAAGTGGGAAAATAACAAATTTGTTCCTGTAGCGACGTGAGCTACGATGCTGGAAATTTTCACCTTTATCTGGAAACTATCACTTTTATAGAAAAAAAAATACAATAATTAAATGATTGTTTGATTTAAGATCGGAGCGGGAATATCCGGAACAGGTTTACGCTGCGGAAGGCAGTGAAGGTCCCCAATGGAGAACTCCAAAAATTGGGTTCTTTTTTTAAAAAAGCAATCAGCGAAGTGGGCGAAGCTCTGCTAGTAGATTAAATAAATACACAATATAATTTATGTATAGTTAACATAAGTAATTTATCAAGACAAGAGAAATGAAATGTTAAAAACGAAACAGGTCGAACATAAGGGGATAGGCGGCATATGCAATGCACATAGATGCCCGCTTATTGGGGTCCCCAACGAGAGTAAGAAGCATATATTTTTTGAACCTGTGAAAAAATAATGAGGCTTATAAGTTTTGAATCTTGAGTTCCGAATTTTGCTCACTTTTAAGAGCGGCCCCAAAAAAGAAAATTTATAAAGTATTTAGAGCCTGCAAAATTTCTTTCATCTTAGCACCTTTAAAAAGAATGGTAGCTATAGAAAAAAAAGGACATGTCTGTTTTGGTTGAAGGAAGTAATAGTATTAAGGAAGTTTTGAAACATATTGGGGCCCCCAACGAGATTAAAAAGCATATTTTAAAAACATTTGAATAATAAAAATGGGGTATAAAAGTTTTGAATCTTGGACTCCAACTTTTCCTTCCGTTTATAGGGGCCCCTAAAAAAGACAATTAAAAAAGAATTTAGAACCTGCAAAATTTCTTTCATCTGGGAACCTTTAAAGAGAATGCTGGCTATAGAAAGAAAGTGCATATCTGTTTTGGTCATAAGAAGTAATACTATTAAGAAAGCTTTGAACCTTATTGGGGCCCCCAACGAGATTAAAAAACATATTTTTAAAACATTTGAATAAAAAGATGGGGCCTAAAAGTTTTGAATCTTAGGCTCCAACTTTTCCTCACGTTTATAGGGGGCCCTAAAAAAGACAATTCAAAAGAATTTAGAGCCTGCAAAATTTCTTTCATCTGGGAACCTTTAAAGAGAATGCTGGCTATAGAAAGAAAGCACATTTGTTTGAAGGAACTCATAGTATTAAGGAAGTTTTGAAACTTTTTGGGGCTCCCAACGAGTTTTAAAAGCATGTTTTTTAAACATTTGAATGAAAAAATGAGGCCTAAAAGTTTTTAATCTTGGGCTCCAACTTTTCCTCCCGTTTACAGGGGGCCCTAAAAAAGAGAATTCAAAAAGAATTTAGAGCCTGCAAAATTTCTTTCATCTAAGAACCTTTAAAAAGAATCATGATTGTAGAAAGAAAGCACATTTGGTTGAAGGAAGTAATAGTATTTAGGAAGTTTTTTAACTTATTGGGGCCCCCAACGAGATTAAAAAGAATATTTTAAAAAGCATATTTTTAAAACATTTGAATAATAAAAATGTGACCCAAAAGTTTTGAATCTTGAGTTGCAAATTTTCCTCACTTTTATTGGGGGCCCCCAAAAAGACAATTTAAAAAGTATTAAGAGCGTGCAAAACTTCTTTCATCTGGGCACCTTTAAAAAGAATAATGACTATAGAAAGGAAGCACATTTGGTTGAAGGAAGTAATAGTATAACGAACTTTAGAAACTTATTGGGTCCCTCAGTGAGATTAAAAGGCAAATTTTTAAAAAATTAGAATACAAAAAATGGGCTTAAAAGTTTTGAATCTTAGGCTCCAAATTTTACGTACGTTTATAGGGGGCCCTAAAAAAGACAATTCAAAAAGAATTTACTGCCTGCAAAATTTCTTTCATCTGGGTCCCTTTGAAAAGAATGGTAGCTATAGAAAAAAAAGGTCATGTCTGTTTTGGTTAAAAGAAGTAATAGTATTAAGAAAGTTTTTTACCTTATTGGGGCCCCCAACGAGATTAAAAAGCATATTTTAAAAACATTTGAATAATAAAAATTGAGCCTAAAAGTTTTGAATCTTGAGTTCCAACTTTCCCTCACTTTTATTGGGGCCCCCCAAAAAGTCAATTAAAACGGTATTTAGAGCTTGCAAATTTTCTTTCATATGGGCACCTTTAAAAAAAATCGTGACTGTAGAAAGAAAGCACATTTGGTTGAAGGAAGTAATAGTATTAAGGAAGTTTTTTAACTTATTGGTGCCCCCAACGAGATTAAAAAGAATATTTTAAAAAGCATATTTTTAAAACATTTGAATAATAAAAATAGGACCTAAAAGTTTTGAATCTTGAGTTGCAAATTTTCCTCACTTTTATTGGAGGCCCCCAAAAAGACAATTTAAAAAGTATTAAGAGCGTGCAAAACTTCTTTCATCTGGGCACCTTTAAAAAGAATAATGACTATAGAAAGGAAGCACATTTGGTTGAAGGAAGTAATAGTATAACGAACTTTTGAAACTTATTGGGTCCCTCAGTGAGATTAAAAGGCAAATTTTTTTAAAATTAGAATACAAAAAATGGGCTTAAAAGTTTTGAATCTTAGGCTCCAAATTTTACGCACGTTTATAGGGGGCCCTAAAAAAGACAATTCAAAAAGAATTTAGTGCCTGCAAAATTTCTTTCATCTGGGTCCCTTTGAAAAGAATGGTAGCTATAGAAAAAAAGGGCATGTCTGTTTTGGTTAAAAGAAGTAATAGTATGGGTTATCAAACTTCATATTGTTATTTATAAATAAAACATTTCAACTAAATTATTTATTATAAAAGAATTATTACATCACAATAGTTTTTATGCAAGGAAAATAATAATTATAATAATAATAATATTATGGATGTCAGTGATTATATATTGATTAACCGTCATAATAATAAAAAATGACATTATAAAAAGAAGAGCTGAAATGAATTATTTATTTACGTTTCTGATCGTGTGATTTACATTCAAATAATAATTATTAATGTATATTTTTTGTAAAGTGATTGAAATTAAATATATTTATAAAATTTATGGTAATATTTTTATTGTTGAAAAATTGCCAAGAAATAATCATCATCAAATTGGCGTCATTATAATTGTAATTTTATTTAACTTAATAGCAATTAAAAAATTACAAAGGAACTGAGAATAATGGTCAACTAACAGACTTTAAAAGAAAAAAAACACATTCACATGTGAAAAGTAGTAGTCACCAGATAGTATCGAACTGCCTATCTTAAGATTATTAGACGATGGCCCTTAACCACTCAGCCAGTGGGAAGACAAAATTTTTCTCCCCAAAAGTGGTTAAAAAGAAAGCATGTGTATGAATACAGTGTCGTGCATTTTCGGTGAAATTTCCATAGAATGGCGAAGAAATATAGTCCGATTTTTCATGCGCATTATAAAACGAACAAGAGTCTTGCTGGAAACAAGTAAATTGTTATTTGGTTCATCTGAAACATATTTATTTGATTTTTAAAAAATCGACCGTGTCATTTTCGAGAGAAAAAAAATCGAATTATTTAACGAACGAGAGTTTTCCCAGAAAAAAGAAAAGTGTTATTCACCTCGCCTTAATCACATTTATATTATGTATCAATTTAAAGATAATCGTTAGAACCGTTTTCGAGATTTTCAAATTAGGAACTTCCTCGATATCATACCAACGTTTTCACTTTAAAAATGGCTATTTAGATCTCAAAATATACTGCACGTAGAAATGTAAAAATTTCAGTATACGATTAGACTGCAGATATAAGACTGTTCTAGAAAATTCAGAACAATAAGACCTATATCTGCTGAGTTATTAAAAGGCGGCTTTTCGCGTTTTCTTTGATGTCGAGTTAGCTGTATATATGAGTTCCGCCATCTACGAATGATACTACTATGATACGATACGATACGATACGATTTTAGGCTTAAGGCTGCGTCACTCGGAATACCACCGTCTATTTCATTTTTTAAATAATTTTTTGCATTTTTCTGTTGTTCAGGGGGGGGGTGTCATTATCCCCCCCTCTTGGATCCACCATTGTTTACCAGGCATAAAAAATGCAGTGCCTGGTGCCATTCTGCTACTGAGTTAGAGTACCCAAATTAAACTGCACTTTGATCCCCTTCTTGGTGTTTTCCCAAGAAAAATCACCAAAGGTTTTTGCGTTTTGTCTCCCAGAATTTCCAAACTCTAGGAGACATCACGCAAAAACGTTCACTTTAAGATGGCGACAATAAAAATAAAGCAAAAATACATATTTTAAAACACAGGAAATACAAAAATTTAAAAAAAAAAATCACACATTATGAGTCTTGTAATAATTTTACTTTCTGTACAAGAAAAATGTACACACGCCTACTTTTAACAATTTCGAGGGCGGCGTCCATAAAAAAGGACACCTAAATTTAATTCCAAAACTGACAAATGGCACCAAGAATATTTAATTAAAATTTTCCTATTATAATGTACGTGAAAATAAGCAAGTTCGTATTTTCTAATAAATTTGTTTATAAATTCCGGTGTCAGTCTATTATTGCATCGGTTTATGAACAGAATTACTCTGCACCGGTAAAGGTTATATACTACAAAACAACCATTTTTTAGTTTAAAAAGTATATATATATTAAGCTTTGACAGCAATTAATCATTTTTTTCCTTTAATACTTAATTAAATAAAATTAAAATTTAAAAAAAATTAAAAATTATTTCATTTTTTAAATAAATTTTAGCATTTTTATGTTGTTCAGGGGGAGGGGCGTTATCACCCCCTCTTGGATCAGGAACGAAACTAGACTTTTTTGCACCAGGTGCAAACATGGAACGGGCGGGGCAAGCCCCCCCTCTTCTGCAAAGTATATTTAGAAAGATAATTTTACTAATTTTCTAATATCCGACTTATTTTAAAATTAAAAATATGAAATCATAAAATATGTAATATTGAACTACGTAATCTAGAATGGCAGATCCAAGGGGGAGGTGACAGAGGTCATGACCCCCCCCCTCCCTTGAAAACCAACAAAATTATTTTAACTAAACTTTGATCCCCCCCTTCTTGGTGCATTTCCAAACCAAATCACAAAATTGGCATGTTTTTGCGTTTTGTCTCCCAGATTACCAAACTCTAGGAGACAACACGCAAAAGTGTGCATTTTAAAATGGCGACAATCAAAATAAAGCAAAAATACACATTTTAAAACACAGAAAATACACAAATTTTGAAAAAAAAAATCATACATTATCCGCTTGTTAATAATTTTACTACCTGTACAAGAAAAATATAGTACACACACCTACTTTTAAATACAAAACAACCCCTTTTCAGTTTAAAAAGTATATATAATATTAAGCTTTGACAGAAATTAATCATTTTTTCCCTTTAATACATAATTAAATAACATTAAAATTCAAAAAGAATTTAAAATTTCATTTTTTAAATAATGTTTAGCATTATTCTGTTGTTCAGGTGGTGGTGGGGGGGGGGGGTGTCATGCTCATGACCCACCTCTTGGATCCACCATTGTTTACCAGGCATAAAAAAAAAATGCAGTACCTGCTACCGTTCTGCTACTGAGTGGCAGAGTACCCAAATGAAAATGCACTTTGATCCCCTTCTCGGTGCGTTTCCAAAAAAATCGCCAAATTGGCCCGTTTTTGCATTTTGTCTTACTTAGAATCCCAAACTCTAGGAGACATCATGCAAAAGCGTGCATTTAAAGATGGCAACAATAAAAATAAAGCAAAAATACATATTTTAAAACACAGAAAATACACAAATTTTGAAAAAAAAAAATCCTACATTATCCGCCTGGTAATCATTTTATTTTCTGTACAAGAAAAATGTATACACACCTACTTTTAAATACAAAACAACACTTTTTTAGTTAAAAAATATATACAGTAGACTCCCTCAAATCCACACAGCTTAGGACCAGAGGTTGTGCGGATTTTATAATTTTGCAGATTTCTGGTTATTGTTTTGTTTACATTTTTTAAACAGTAATTTGAATGTAGCTAATGATGTAATCGAAATTATATGAATGCTTGCAATATAGCAAAATATTAAAATAGTAAAGTATTAAACTAAAATAATAAACAGTAAGATAATTTTAAAAATGATTAATATTTTTAAATAAAAATAAAGTTAAATTATTAAAAATTAAATAATTAATGTATAATTAAATATGCATAATAAAGATTAATTATTGAATGAAACTTTCCTCTTAAAGGTACCATGTTAATAATTTCACATAAAAATCATAAAGTAAGGAAGTTGTATTTAAGGTTTAGTCAGATTTAATATGCAAAAAAGTTTGATTGATACATATATATATTTAGTAAAAAGATTGTGATTATTACCAATGATATTGGCAATATCTTGATTTTTACCAGAAATAAATTTATACTTATTTCATGCAAAACCATGAGTTCAGTCATATTATCTATAATTACATATTAAAATACATGCAGAATAATTATATAAAACTAAAAAATTCTGTAATTGTGTTCTGGCATCTGAACTAAAACTTTCATTGTTTACATCTGTAATGATGTGTGGATTTTAGGTTTGCAGATTTGAGGGAGTCTACTGTATATATTAAGCTTTGACTGCAATTAATCTTTTTTTTTCCCTTTAATACATAGTAATTAAATAACATTAAAATTCAAAAAGAATATAAAATATATTTCATTTTTTAAATAATTTTTAGCATTTTTCTATTGTTCAAGGGGGGGGGGGATTACCCCTCCTCTTGGATCAGGGCCGAAACTAGCCTTTTTTGCACCCGGGGCAAACATGGATTTTGCCCCCCCCCCCCCTCCTCTTCTGCAAAGTATATTTAGAAAGAGAATTTTACTAAATTTCTAATATTAGACTTACTTTAAAATTTAAAATAAGTAATCATAAAATATGTAATACTGAACTACGTAATCTACAATGGCAGATACAAGGGGGAGATGACTGGCGTCAGAGGGGGGGGGGGGTCATGAACACCAACAAAAATATTCTACTTTAATCCCCTTCCTGGTGTGTTTCAAAAAAAAAAAAAAATCCCCAAATTGGCATGTTTTTGCGTTTTGTCTTTCAGATTTTCAAACTCTAGGAGACACCACACAAAAGTATGCATTTTAAGATGGCGACAATCAAAATAAAGCAAAAATACACATTTTAAAACACAGAAAATACACAAATTTTGAAAAAAAAAATCATTATCCGCCCTGTAATAATTTTATTTTCTGTACAAGAAAAATGTACAGTTTGTACTACAAACACCTACTTTTAAATACAAAACAACCTTTTTCAGTTAAAAAAAAATATATATATATACATTAAGCTTTGACTTGACAGCAATTAATCCTTTTTTTCTTTTAATTCATAATTAAATAACATTAAAATTCAAAACTAGTTAAAAATATATTTCATTTTTTAAATAATTTTTTGCATTTTTCTGTTGTTCAGGGGGGTGTCATTATTCCCCCCTCTTGGATCCGCCATTGTTTACCAGGCATAAAAAATGCAGTGCCTGGTGCCGTTCTGCTACTGAGTTAGAGTACCCAAATTAAACTGCACTTTGATCCCCTTCTTGGTGTTTTCCCAAAAAAATCACCAAATCGGCACGTTTTTGCGTTTTGTCTCCCAGAATTTCCAAACTCTAGGAGGCATCACGCAAAAACGTTCACTTTAAGATGGCGACAATAAAAATAAAGCAAAAATACATATTTTAAAACACAGGAAATACAAAAATTTAAAAAAAAAGCAATCACACATTATGAGTCTTGTAATAATTTTACTTTCTGTACAAGAAAAATGTACACACGCCTACTTTTAACAATTTCGAGGGCGGCGTCCTTAAAAAAGGACACCTAAATTTAATTCCAAAACTGACAAATGGCACCAAGAATATTTAATTAAAATTTTCCTATTATAATGTACATGAAAATAAGCAAGTTCGTATTTTCTAATAAATTCGTTTATAAATTTCGGTGTCAGTCCATTATTGCATCGGTTTATGAACAGAATTACTCTGCACCGGTAAAGGTTATATACTACAAAACAACCATTTTTTAGTTTAAAAAGTATATATATATATTAAGCTTTGACAGCAATTAATCATTTTTTTTCCTTTAATACTTAATTAAATAACATTAAAATTAAAAAAAAATTAAAAATTATTTCATTTTTTAAATAAATTTTAGCATTTTTATGTTGTTCAGGGTGAGGGGGGTCATCACCCCCTCTTGGATCAGGAACGAAACTAGACTTTTTTGCACCGGGTGCAAACATGGAACGGGCGGGGCAACCCCCCCCCCCCACCCCTCTTCTGCAAAGTATATTTAGAAAGATAATTTTACTAATTTTCTAATATCCGACTTATTTTAAAATTAAAAATATGAAATAATAAAATATGTAATACTGAACTACGTAATCTAGAATGGCGGATCCAAGGGGGAGGTGACAGAGGTCATGACCCCCCCTCCCTTGAAAACCAACAAAAATATTTTAACTAAACTTTGATCCCCCCCTTCTTGGTGCATTTCCAAACCAAATCACAAAATCGGCATGTTTTTGCGTTTTGTCTCCCAGATTACCAAACTCTAGGAGACAACACGCAAAAGTGTGCATTTTAAAATGGCGACAATCAAAATAAAGCAAAAATACACATTTTAAAACACAGAAAATAGACAAATTAAAAAAAAAATCATACATTATCTGCACTGTAATAATTTTACTTTCTGTATAAGAAAAATGTACACACACCTACTTTTAAGTATACAAAATAACCCTTTTTCAGTTAAAAATATATATATATATATATATATATATATTAAGCTTTGACAGCAATTAATCATTTCTTTCCTTTAACACAAAAATCTTAAAATATTTATAATCAGCACTAAGTATTTGACTATTTTGATATTTGCGAACCCTGCCAAAATTTTTTTTATCTTAAGTGATTGAGTATTTTATGAACTTTTTTGGATTTTAATATCATACCCCCCTCCCTCCTCTGTCTGTTTCTTTTTGAAAATCGCAGCTGTAGGGGTTATTTTGGGTGTTATTGAAAAAAAGGTGTTAAAAGGGGGTTTTGTTTTTCTTAAATCCTGACTTAATAATATTAAAGCATTTTGGTTGCCAGAATGATTGGTACTTTCTTTTTTTTTTTTGCTTATTTTAAAATATTTTTTCTCTTTATTCGATCAGAAAATGTAAAAGGATTTATACATACAGCAACCAGAAACAACATATACATACAGACTTGCCAATCTCCGAGACCCAAAAATCGGATTTTATTTCAGAATTCGGGCTTTTATTTTTTCCAGTAAAAACATTATTTTAAAAATGTAATCACGTTCTGTACCAGTTTAATTACAAAACAATAATGAAGAACTTCATTATTATTCGAGACAAATTACCGATATGATAATAAAAATTTCAAGCTATTAAAAAATGTGTATGAAACTCAAGGGCACAGGAAAACGTGGAAAATCAGAAATATTGTGAAGTCTGTATTATATTTTCACAACATTTATTTGTGAAAAAAGTAATAACATCAGAAATAATGAAATAGGTACTTACATATTTCCGAGAAAAGGTATTTTTTCAACTTCCAAGGAGCTCACGCGTCTCGCTGTAGCAATGGCGTCCGCTTCCTCCTTCCTCGCTGGAGAAGTTCATCAAAACAACAACACCGACTTCATCCGGGACTTCGCGCAGCCTTCGTCTTTCAACCAATCAGATTTGCGCTTCCAGAAAAACTGTGATTTCGCCCCTTTTTCACCGTGATTCGATATTGGGCAATTATCTGTTGTTGGTGAGTTACCAATCAGCACGTTTTCATCGGCAAATGAGCTCATAGTGTTAGCTTTAGTTGATGAAATATAGCCTCATCAAAACCGGTTCTCATATGTTGCTCGCAATGATACACGTGTATTATTTCTCGAGCAACTTTCGAGGAATTGATGAAAGGCCTAGCAAAATGCGACCAGTCGCTGCTGCTAGGGATTGTTATTTATAAATAAAACATTTCAACTAAATTATTTATTATAAAAGAATTATTACATCACAATAGTTTTTATGCAAGGAAAATAATAATTATAATAATAATAATATTATGGATGTCAGTGATTATATATTGATTAACCGTCATAATAATAAAAAATGACATTATAAAAAGAAGAGCTGAAATGAATTATTTATTTACGTTTCTGATCGTGTGATTTACATTCAAATAATAATTATTAATGTATATTTTTTGTAAAGTGATTGAAATTAAATATATTTATAAAATTTATGGTAATATTTTTATTGTTGAAAAATTGCCAAGAAATAATCATCATCAAATTGGCGTCATTATAATTGTAATTTTATTTAACTTAATAGCAATTAAAAAATTACAAAGGAACTGAGAATAATGGTCAACTAACAGACTTTAAAAGAAAAAAAACACATTCACATGTGAAAAGTAGTAGTCACCAGATAGTATCGAACTGCCTATCTTAAGATTATTAGACGATGGCCCTTAACCACTCAGCCAGTGGGAAGACAAAATTTTTCTCCCCAAAAGTGGTTAAAAAGAAAGCATGTGTATGAATACAGTGTCGTGCATTTTCGGTGAAATTTCCATAGAATGGCGAAGAAATATAGTCCGATTTTTCATGCGCATTATAAAACGAACAAGAGTCTTGCTGGAAACAAGTAAATTGTTATTTGGTTCATCTGAAACATATTTATTTGATTTTTAAAAAATCGCCCGTGTCATTTTCGAGAGAAAAAAAATCGAATTATTTAACGAACGAGAGTTTTCCCAGAAAAAAGAAAAGTGTTATTCACCTCGCCTTAATCACATTTATATTATGTATCAATTTAAAGATAATCGTTAGAACCGTTTTCGAGATTTTCAAATTAGGAACTTCCTCGATATCATACCAACGTTTTCACTTTAAAAATGGCTATTTAGATCTCAAAATATACTGCACGTAGAAATGTAAAAATTTCAGTATACGATTAGACTGCAGATATAAGACTGTTCTAGAAAATTCAGAACAATAAGACCTATATCTGCTGAGTTATTAAAAGGCGGCTTTTCGCGTTTTCTTTGATGTCGAGTTAGCTGTATATATGAGTTCCGCCATCTACGAATGATACTACTATGATACGATACGATACGATACGATTTTAGGCTTAAGGCTGCGTCACTCGGAATACTACCGTCTTCCATGATAATCTAGACTCACTATGTCTCACAGTGACTGCTGGGATTAAAAGTAGAAATAATTTATATCCAATAATTTGAAACACTTCAATTACAAAGAGGAGAAAATATTATATTAGATCTTTTCTAAAAAAACCATTTGGTTAACCAATTGATTTAAACCGTGCCAATCCTGCTGGTAACAGAATAAAATCATAATGCAAAACCCCAATCCCAATGTAGGAATGCACGAAAAACAAAGGCTTACTAAACCAATAGCCATGATACAGCAAAGAAAACTCACAGCCAATCATTCATTAGCATTACAGAACAAAAAGTAAACAATGGAGAGAATTATGGTTATGCCATCATTGAGGCATATGTAATTCTTAGTAAATCTTAACTAATCAAGCAATCCAAGTAGTAAAAGTGTATTTTAAACACAAATCTGCCATTTTGGCTATTTTTAAAAATAAAAGGCTTAAAAAAAAAAGAAGAAAAATAACTAACTACTTGGGGTTTTTTTCTTTCCAGCTAATTTTAGAAAAATCAGTTAGTCTGCTATGTAGATTTAAAGCTTATAAGAAAAGTTTGATTGATTACAAATGTTTGTCACCTTCACAAATTTATTAATTCATTATTTTTCTAAAGCTTTGCCTGTAGCTTCTGCATAGCTTGGATTTTGCATTTTCCAATAATGTGCAAAATAAAGGAAAATATTAGGGAGAAAGGGAAAAAAACCAGCATGGTTTAAAAAAAAAAAAAAAACCATTTGGTTTAAACCAAACAACCCTGCTATTTTTATTTAATGTATGCTTACTTTTTTATATATTTTAGGTTATGTTGCACGGAGAATTAAGAAATTTTCATCATGCAATAGCTGCAATGATGCCCTCATCATAAGTGAGCTAAATGAAAATTATGAAACAGAAGAAGTATACAGGTTCATCAAGTCTAAAAGCAGAGGAAGTCTATTACCGAAAGGGATAATACAATAAGGGAACGAATATTTTATGACCTAATTACATGGTATTCAGGAGTTTCCGTGTTAAAACACACTTTTGTCATGTAAAATGCTATAGTTATAGCTCGGATGAATGAAACTAGCGTTGCAGTTCGCAGCCAAGTCCAACAAATAAGAGTGAATTATGTCAGCCAGGTATAGTCCGGATAGCCTAACAGGTAAGCCATTGGCACGGCACGCCAAGTATCCAGGTTCGATTCCTCGTCTGGGCATTTTTCGCTCTGTTGGAATAAACTTCAACTGTGCTACTCCAGCCTTGAATATGAATACTATAGTATGTTTTTCCCATTATTGAAATATTTATTAAAAATATTTAGTATACAGTAGACTTCCTCAAATCTGCAACCCTAAAATCCGTGAACGCCTAAAATCCGCACATCATCGCTAATGTAAACAATGAAACTTTCAATTCAGATGTAGGGGCAAAATTACAGAATTTTTTTGTTTTATATCATTCCATATGTATTTTAATATGTAATTTTGAAAAAAAAATCAAGATATTGCTAATACAACTGGTAATCACAATCTTTTTACCAAATCTATTTATGTATTAAACCTTTTTTTTATTATTAAGACTGGCTAAACCTGAAATAAAACTTCCTTACTTTATAATTTTTATGTGAATTAACAGGGTACCTTTATGAGGAAAGTTTCATTGAATAACTCAAATAAAATGTATCTCATATTCATTATGCATATTTAATTATACATTATTAATTATTTACTTGACCTTTATTTTTAATAATTTAATCATTTTTTTAAATTATCTTACTTTTTATCATTTTAGTTTATTACTTTGCTTAATTATTTTAATATTTACTTATTGAAAGCATTTATTATAATTTTGATTGCATTATTACGTTCAAATTACTGTTTAAAAAATGTAAACAAAGCAATGACCAGAAGTCTGCACAATTCTAAAATCCGCACAATCTCTGGTCCCAAGCTGTGCAAATTTGAGGGAGTCTACTGTATTGTGGATATGAAATTTTATGATAATGATAAATTATTACTATGTTAAATACATTAAATTTTTACAGTTCATTACAAAATTACTCTGCATCTCCCAAAATACATAAGAATAGAAAAGAAAAATGAATCCACATTCCCCCATATAACCCCACCCCAAAAAAGAAGGGGGGGGAGGTGTCAGATGAATTATACGAATAAAATGCTGACTAGAATAAAAGGATGGACTTTGCACTTCTATATGAAATTCGGTAAATATATGATATATATATATATATAGAGAGAGAGAGAGAGAGAGAGAGAGGAGGGGGGTGGGATTCTTCTATAATGATCATTTTGCAATTTTTTAAAATTTTAAATCTAAGGTGAATGTTGTGATTTTTAAATGCTTATAGTCGAGTAATTCTTGAAATTATATTTTTCTGTATTTTCTTTTGTTAAAGAAATGTTGGTTAATTCTTCTTAAATAAAGATAATATAAATTTTATTGTATAATCTTTATTAAATGTACGCACAAAGACACATAAGCTGTAATTTATCGAAATACCTTTATTAAAGGCAATATAAATACTTCAGCTTGTGTTTTGATTTTTTTTTTTTGGTGGGAGGGGGGGGGGAATCTTCAATAAATTTACTTTACCCTAATGGAACAAGAAGTTATTGACAAATTTATTGATTACACGAAATGATTCATACTATACAATTACATTAATTTTGAAAACAGGTAATTCCATTTGTATTCATTTATATTGCATTTAATATAAAAATAAAAGTACAATAATCCAACAATATATAACACATTTTCTCTTTCTTCCAGTGTCAGGTATGTGAAAAAAATTTGAGCATTTTCAATCTGTTACATATATTTATACTACTCCTAACTATATTGTAATTTTATGCCCCTCTAAAAGTATAGAATCGTAGCATTAACATAATAGTGTCTAAATTATTTTTAAAAAATCTGAGTACAGTAAAACTAAAAAAAAAAAAACCCCAATGTCTAGGACTTTTTAAAAATATCAATTAATATTTTCTATCCATTTTGTGCTCTTTTTAAATAATGCAGCTGAGAGAAGAAAAAAAAAGTTTTTACTTAATTGTTTGTCAAATTTATTATGAAATTCATAAAGTGAATTCTTGTTTCAATGGTTTTTTAATAAAATGCAAATAAAACATTGCAGCATTTATTTTAGATTAAAAAAAATAGTATTTGCAATTTTTCAAATTTATTATGAATATTTAACGAATTAACAAACTGTATCTTGTTTTCATGCTTTTTATATAAAATGAAAAAAAATACAAATAAAACATTGCAGCATTTATTATTTTTTTTAAGTTAATCTATAAAATATTTGCAAAAATTACATGCCAAACCTAGGACAAAATTTTTATGTAGATACACCATTGATTACTTTCAATAGCTACAGTAAAATTTAAAAGATATAAATGTATTCTAGATTTGTCTTAAATAAGAATTAATATTTGTTCATTTTAAATACAGCTGAAAAAAAGTTAGTTGTTTGATATTTGCAGTTTGTCGCATTTATTATGAATATTTAATAAATTCATAAACTGAATTCTTGTTTTCACATTTTTTTGATGAAATAATAAATGCAAACAAGAACATTGCAGCATTTATTTATTTTTATTTTTTTAAGTTAATCTACAAAATATTTGCAAAAATTACATGCCAAATTCAGGACGCAATTTTTTATAGATACTCTTGATTTAAATAAATCTTATTTCAAATAATCTGAATACAGTAAAATTTAAAAGGGAAAAAAGTGTATTCTAAACTTGTCATTTTAAACAAAAATTAATATTTTTTGTCCCATTTAAACAATACAGCTGATAAAAAGGGAGTTATTTTCAGATTGTGAAACGTATTATGAATAATTTACAAATTTTAAAATAGTTTTATGTTTTTTATAATTGTTGAAAGTAATCACACTTACTCCTTGGTGTATGTTGTAACCGTATTGTATACATGTAACCGTAACTGTAATTTTATATTTGTGTACACAGTTTGGCAACACTTATGCGATGTTGTAAAACCTGATATGTCATGTAGTAGTACCGCCATGTGCGTGATTTAGCTAATCTTAATTAAACTTTACTTATGTTTATATTAATCGGCCTCTGATTCAGTTATTATCTTAACAGCAGAGCGTGGTTCCGAAACTGAACACGCTAGAAGTAAAAGTATTTTAAGATTATCTGAAAGTGAACTGTTTTGTTGCTTTGAACTGAATCACGCGGATTTGAAAGTTGAAATGGCGGCACGTGATGAAAATATCAAGTACTGTGTTGAATCGTTTAGTGGTAAAAATTTCGTGCTGTGGAAGCGACGTGTTGAAGCTGTCTTTGCTGCTAAGGATCTCGATAAATATTTAAATGAAGAATGTGATCCAGCTAAAGAAGCGGAAGTTAAAGAATCAAAGAAAGCATATGCTTTACTGCTAACCCTTTTGGATGACACGGTGTTAGCGACTTTGGCTACGGAAACAACTGCGTGTCAAATATGGACTAATCTGAAAAACAAGTACACGAAAACCAGTGCAGTAAATCAAATTTTGGTGCGAAAGAAACTCGCGACTTTGCAGAAACGTCGGGAATGCAGCATGCAGCAACATATTAATGAACTGTTGGCTATCGTGAATGAATTAAGACTTTCAGGTGCAGAAGTAAAAGACATGGACGTTGTTATTTATTTGTTAATGTCTCTACCTGCAGAATATGATGTGGTTAAAGCTACGATTGAAAACCAGCCAAATGAAACTCTGACTTTGGATTTTGTTATGCAAAGACTTTTGAATGCTGAAGCATTAAAATGTGAAAGAAATCCCGATAATTTTCGTGCCCCTGTTTCAAATGACAACATAGCTTTTAATGCAGATAAGCGTGATATCATTTGTCATAAATGTAAAACCAAAGGCCACATTGCCAGGTTTTGTAAAAAGAAAACAGTCTGCTTTCAATGTGGACGCCCTGGACACTACAAAAGGGACTGTAGAGTTCGTCTAAAAGCAGATTCCAAAGAATCAGCGGCAGTAGCATTCATGGCAGGTGAGCCTGTTGAAGGTTTTCTACTGGATTCTGGAGCATCCACACACATGTGCAGCAAAAGTGAGTGGTTTGAAGAAATGAAACAGCTTTCCGGAACTGTCACCTGTGCCTCCAAAAATGATGTTTTGAAGATAGAAGGTATCGGCAACATACCTGGATCATTACATGGCAGGAAAATAATTTTAACAGATGTGTTATTTGTTCCTGAGCTGAATGGTAAATTAATATCAGTTGAAAACATTCAAAAAGCAGGGTATAGTGTAACTTTTGAGAATGACCTAGCTGTTATTAAGAAAGGCAATGAGAAGTTTGAAATTGCTAGGCTTAACGAGAAAAAACAGTATATAAGTGAATTCCAACCTGTTAAAGCTTCAACATATCTTGTGAATCATAATGCAGAACTGTGGCATAGACGAATGGGGCATCCATCTAACAAGGTTTTAAAAGAAATGGGTTTGCCAATTTCCGAGTCTTCATCAAATTTCTGTGAAGAGTGTGTTACTGCAAAACACTCTAACACTCCTGTGAGCAAGAGTCCTAGAAGTCGAGAGCATGTGGCAATGCGAATGATTCACAGTGACATATGCGGCCCTATTGATCCACCTACCAGGGAAGGCGAAAGATATTTTGTTACCCTCATAGATGACCATTCAAGGTTTATTGAAGTACATCTTCTAAAACACAAAAGTGATATTGTTGATGTTTTTAAACTGTTCATCAAGCAAAACCCTGAGCTCTACAAAATTAGGTGTGACAATGCCAAAGAGTATGTGTCAGGTGAACTAGCCCGGCACTGTAAGAAAAGTGGTGTCTTGATCGATCCAGCTCCTTTAAATGGTGTTGCCGAGAGGGCAAACAGATATCTCTTAGAGAAGGCCCGTGCCCTGATATTCGAATCCAAGTTGCCTAAAACTTGTTGGGGCTATGCTGTGCAGACAGCTGCATACCTCAAAAATCGAATTCCAAATCAAACTGTTGGAAATGTGCCATTCAAGATTAAATATGGTAAGCCACCTGATCTCAGCATTATCAAAGTATTCGGTTGTGACGCATATATGAGAATTCCAGATAATTTAAGAAAGAAGCTTGATCCGAAATCCAAAAAGATGATTTTCATAGGATACTCAACTATGGGATACCGTCTGTTAGATCCAGTCACAAAACATGTTGTGGTTTCTCGCAACGTAAAATTCAACGAAGAAAAGAAATCCATGATGAATTTTATTCAAGATGATTCCATAGAAATTGAAGCTCCTGCTAATGAAGAAGTGATCCCTGATTCAGGTGATGTGGAAACTACAAGTCCTAAAGAGAATGTTAGACTTAGGAGAAATGCTAAATTACCTGCCAGACTAGACGATTATTTTGTATATGAAGCTAATGCAACTTCTGTTGATTCTATATCATTTGATGATGTAGAAAAATTGCCCGAAGAAGAGCAAGTCCCATGGAAGAGAGCTATGAAAGAAGAAATGGGGTCTCTGAATAAAAATAAAGTATGGGAGCTAGTTGAATTGCCAAAGGAAGAAAAGACAGTGTCCTGTAAATGGGTGTTACGTGTCAAAAGAAATAATGTCTACAAAGCCAGACTGGTTGCTCGTGGTTTCGAACAGAAGCCAGGAATTGATTATTTTGAGACCTATGCTCCTGTTATCAGTATGTCATCACTTAGACTTGTGCTTGCCATCATTGTCCAAAAGGATCTCAAAGTCTATGCATTAGATGTCAAAACAGCTTTTCTGAACGGTGAACTCGATGAAATAATCTTCATGGAGCAACCCATGGGTTACAATGATAATAGTGGTCGTGTGTGCAAGCTACTTAAGAGTCTCTATGGGCTCAAACAAGCACCCAGGCAGTGGTTCAAACGTTTCACAGATTTCATTCTTCATTTAAAATTCCAGCAGCTAAATAGTGAAGCGTGTGTTTTTGTAAGAAGATCTGAACATAATGAAATCTTCATCGTATTGTATGTGGATGATCTGTTGATTGCTGGATCTGATGATTCAGAGGTTAAAGTTGTGATTCAACTACTACTTAGAAATGAGTTTGAGATGTCCAAAGCTGAAATTGCTGAAGAATTTTTAGGAATACGTATAGAATATTCCCAAAATCAACTTTCTTTAGGTCAAAAGGCCTATGTTGAGAAAATTCTAAATAAGTTTAAAATGGCAGAGTGTAAACCTTCAGACACTCCTCTTGTACCAAAGTCAACTTCGTCAGATTTTGTGCAAGGAAAACGTTTTTATGGTCCTTACCGTGAGCTTGTAGGGGCTCTGCTCTACTTATCTATGATGACTCGCCCTGATATTCTTTACTCTGTCAACTGTCTTAGTCAAGTTCAAGAGCAGCCGACTGATATTGCTTGGGCTGGTTTGAAAAGAGTACTTCGCTATTTAAAAGGAACATCAGAATTTAAATTGATGTATTGTAAATCCGATAGTGACAGTGTTATGATTAATGTTTATGTTGATGCAGATTGGGGGCTGATGCACATGATAGAAAGTCTATTTCAGGGTATATTATTTTCTTTAACGATTGTCCAGTTACCTGGTCAGTAAGGAAACAAACATCCATTGCTCTGTCCTCTACCGAGGCAGAGATTTTAGCTTTAGCAAAAGCTGTTCAGGATTTAATTGTTCTTTACAATGTAACTACAGAAATCTTAGGGAGTGAAAACATTAATATTTATATTTTCGAAGATAATCAATCAGCCATTAAGGCAATATCAAATGAAAACAATTGTGCTAGATTAAAGCACTTAGATATTAAGTTGAAGTATGTTAGGGATATTATAAATTTGTATAACATAAATCTTGAGTATGTTGCTACTGAACATCAGTTAGCCGATATGTTCACAAAATGTCTACCTAAACCTAGATTGTATATTTTAAGGCATAAATGTAAAATAATGTGTGATTAAGGGAGGGTGTTGAAAGTAATCACACTTACTCCTTGGTGTATGTTGTAACCGTATTGTATACATGTAACCGTAACTGTAATTTTATATTTGTGTACACAGTTTGGCAACACTTATGCGATGTTGTAAAACCTGATATGTCATGTAGTAGTACCGCCATGTGCGTGATTTAGCTAATCTTAATTAAACTTTACTTATGTTTATATTAATCGGCCTCTGATTCAGTTATTATCTTAACAATAATAATAAAAAAAAAACATAGTAACATTAGGGTAAAAAAGAGACTTCATATTTAAAAATGAAAAGGTTCTAGTTTCTAACTTCAATTGGAGATAATAGATGGCGCTCCGACGAGTACAAGCATAATCAAACTTCTCTCTTGCGGTCAATTCTCAAACACAGCGTTCCAATAACTGAGGAATTCTAATACCATGAGTATACGAGTATTTTCATCACCCTGCAGAACGAATGTAGGAAGAGCACACTTTTTGTTGGGGTAGTGGATTTTCAGAAATAACGCAGAAAATTTGCTCATGTACATGAATAGTGTGATCTTTGTTACACATGCTATAAATACATTACATTGCGAATCAGCAAATTGTTCTAGAAAATATCATGACTATATTAAGGATGCACTGAATATTCAGCCAGCAGGTAAACCGAATACCGAATATTTCGGTAGCCAAATAGTAACTGTTATGCTGAATACCGAATATTCAACTGGCCAAATGTTTTTATATCTGAGAATTTAACGGTATTAAAAAGTAAAATTTTAAATAATATTTAGTTCAGATACCGCCCGGATACTTTCATTTTGATAAACAAGACTTGTTTTATAAATAAAATTTGAACTAAAAAAATCTATGTTTTGAGTTATTATTTAAGAAGAGGATGTTTTAAAACTTCTTTAATTAACAAAATTTAAATTTCATCCCGCCTTCTGTGAATTCAAACAAATGAATAGAATTTTCTTTTATTGAACAAGAAACCACATATCATTCTACTGATTCCATCAAAAAGGCAAGTTGTGTCATTACTAACTAACTAGTTGTGCCCTGACTGAGTTTTCATTCACAACTTTAGCAAAAATGAAGAAATTTTAGTGAGATTTGCATCATATTAATTTGTTTGTATAAAATGTGACGATATGATTGGAAGTGACTGAGCCAGTGATATAGTATGTTAGCTGCATGCTTAATAGAGGAATGTCTAGCTCAGTGCTGTTTATAATTGCAATTTCCAGCACTTCTCGCCATGCTATCATATTTCGTATGAAATTCAAGAAACTCTGTTGACAATACAGTTACAATACTCTCATTATTTTTAAAGTAACAAAAGAAACTTCAAGTTTGACCTGGGGTATTTTTGACTGAATAAGTGATTTGTGATCCTGGTTTGCTGGATAAAAAAATTGCCTGTTTTGATGCCTATTATTACCCCTGAAAGTATTTTCTATTTTGTTTAAAAACACCCTGCTTGCAAAAAAAAAAAAAAAAAAAAAAAAGATAAGGAAACAGATTACTTAACAGACAATGCTCAGGAACTTGCATTTGTAAATCATTTATTCCTATGAAAGCCGTCATTGATGGTCAATATTTTTAAGTGACACTTTTAAAGCAGAAATTAAAGAATATAAAAGAATTCTGTTCTATTTACAAATGATTCTAATTATTCTGAATATCTTTTTTTAATTGACAGTTAAATTAGAAGTTGTGTAAGGTTTTAAAAAATATTAAAGAGTTTTTTTTTAAGTATTCGATTTGGCCGAATAGTTTGATACTCGGCCAAACCGAAAATTCGGTAGGCCGAATAGTTTGATATTAGGCAAAACCGAATATTCGTTAGGCCGAATAGCTTGATATTAGGCAAAACCGAATATTTTTTAGGCCGAATATTTTGATATTTGGCAAAACTGAATATTCGTTAGGCTGAATAGTTTGATATCTGGCAAAACCGAATATTCGGTAGGCCAAATAGTTTGATATTCAGTAAAGTCAAATATTTGGTAGACCGAATAGTTTGATATTTGGCAAAATCAAATATTCGGTAGTATAGCTGAAAGACAAAATACCAAATATTCGGTGCTTCCCTAGACTATACTATTCCTGGTCTCACCAGTGTTTTTAAAGACAGGTTTCACTGTATATACCATTCTGATTAAATTTAAAAAAAAACGCAATATTAGATTAAATTGGTAAAATGAATATTATATTAGTTACAATATAAAGTTAAATTAATATGTTACACATTAAATAGTTATGTTATATACATACCTTCAAGCTTTAATCTATTTTGTATATTTTGCTAATTTAGTATTGAAAATGTTTTATATGCAAAAGATTTAAATTTGAATTGAAGTATTCAGCAGATGTGTAAATATTTGCCCTGGATAACTATCAAACTAGAATAAATATCTAAGATTTTTAGTGTATAGATACGAGTGACATTAAATGACTCATAAATTCTAAGAATCTTATGGTTTTTAAAAGAAGATATTTATACACATGAAAATAGCTTAAGAACGAAAATATACTCTTGACAACAAGCAACATATAAAATTAATTTATTAACAGTACAAACACTGAAGTTTTTAATTTAAGATCATATTATTACAAAAATGTTGATATATAAGTAAAAACCATGCAAGTATGTTAATTTACTTCAAAAAAGTTTTCTAAAACATAATACATTTTTAAAGCTGCATTTTGCTGAGTGACAGTGCTGTTATTGTAATTTTTTGAATTATAATGTGACCATAACATTGTCAGAGCTATGTAAACTTCTTGTTGTAATCAGAAATAGCAGCTGTGATATCAGAATTTTCTTGCTTGAGAAACTGAAATTAAAAGCGTGTCATGAAATGAAAACTGATGCAAAAATAAGCTTTTTCATGACCAAAGGAAAACAGAAATGGATTTAGATATTGATGAATTAATATGTTACACATTAAATAGTTATGTTATATACATACCTTCAAGCTTTAATCTATTTTGTGTATTTTGCTAATTTAGTATTGAAAATGTTTTATATGCAAAAGATTTAAATTTGAATTGAAGTATTCAGCAGATGTGTAAATATTTGCCCTGGATAACTATCAAACTAGAATAAATATCTAAGATTTTTAGTGTATAGATACGAGTGACATTAAATGACTCATAAATTCTAAGAATCTTATGGTTTTTAAAAGAAGATATTTATACACATGAAAATAGCTTAAGAACGAAAATATACTCTTGACAACAAGCAACATATAAAATTAATTTATTAACAGTACAAACACTGAAGTTATTAATTTAAGATCATATTCTTACAAAAATGTTGATATATAAGTAAAAACCATGCAATTATGTTAATTTACTTCAAAAAAGTTTTCTAAAACATAATACATTTTTAAAGCTGCATTTTGCTGAGTGACAGTGCTGTTATTGTAATTTTTTGAATTATAATGTGACCATAACATTGTCAGAGCTATGTAAACTTCTTGTTGTAATCAGAAATAGCAGGTGTGATATCAGAATTTTCTTGCTTGAGAAACTGAAATTAAAAGCTTGTCATGAAATGAAAACTGATGCAAAAATAAGCTTTTTCATGACCAAAGGAAAACAGAAATGGATTTAGATATTGATGAATTAATATGTTACACATTAAATAGTTATGTTATATACATACCTTCAAGCTTTAATCTATTTTGTGTATTGTGCTAATTTAGTATTGAAAATGTTTTATATGCAAAAGATTTAAATTTGAATTGAAGTATTCAGCAGATGTGTAAATATTTGCCCTGGATAACTATCAAACTAGAATAAATATCTAAGATTTTTAGTGTATAGATACGAGTGACATTAAATGACTCATAAATTCTAAGAATCTTATGGTTTTTAAAAGAAGATATTTATACACATGAAAATAGCTTAAGAACGAAAATATATTCTTGACAACAAGCAACATATAAAATTAATTTATTAACAGTACAAACACTGAAGTTATTAATTCAAGATCATATTCTTACAAAAATTATGATATATAAGTAAAAACCATGCAATTATGTTAATTTACTTCAAAAAAGTTTTCTAAAATATAATACATTTTTAAAGCTGCATTTTGCTGAGTGACAGTGCTGTTATTGTAATTTTTTGAATCATAATGTGACCATAACATTGTCAGAGCTATGTAAACTTCTTGTTGTAATCAGAAATAGCAGCTGTGATATCAGAATTTTCTTGCTTGAGAAACTGAAATTAAAAGCTTGTCATGAAATGAAAACTGATGCAAAAATAAGCTTTTTCATGACCAAAGGAAAACAGAAATGGATTCAGATATTGATGAATAACTTTCAAACTTATATTTAGCATTGAAGTACATAGCACATAAAAATAAAAATATGAATATAAAAATCAACCATTACACTCAAGTCATTGTAAAAGTTAAGATTTCTATATTAATCAATAAAAACCTTTTAAATTTGGAATTTAATATAAACAGAAAATTTGTTTAGATATATGAGGCTATCATACTTCTCAAAAAATAAAATATTTTTTTGTAAATACATTTCTTTAAATTATATTTCAAAATACATTTGTGATAGCAAACACATGAAAAAGAAATGTTTGCCCGGTATGATCATAATGATGCATGTGGACGTTTTGCTTGCTGTGACATTAGCCTTGACACCATACTTCAAAAATGAAATGTTTCTAATGGGTATCAATTTTTAATTGAATTAGATGAAATTTTAGGTTGTATTTGAAACATTTTTATAACTAAAATGGTGGTTATTTAGCAGACATTTTATAACGAAATATTTTCTTACATACTCAAAAGAAATATTTCTTTAATCAGTATAAATATATATAATTGAAAGATTCTTCTAAAACATGGTTTATTGCAAATCTTAAAATAATTAATTTGTATGGATTGAACAAAAGTGTTTGTTTAAATAAGATTTTCTACAAAATGTTTTATTAAATGTCTCATGCCTAAAATACTTCTCTTCACTATGAACAAAGAAGTGCTTATTTAAATTAGATTTGCTAGAAAATCTTTTATTGCATATCTCACAAATTATAGATCTCACCCCAGTATGGATAAGAAGGTGTGTATTTAAATATGATTTCTGAGAAAATCTTTTGTTACATATATCACATCTGAATGGTTTCTCCTTAGTATGAACATGAATATGAACGTCTAAAATCTTTTTATGAATAAATTTTTTATCGCATAGCTCGCAACTGAATGGTTTCTCCCCAGTATGGACAAGGAGGTGCGAATTTAATCTAGCTTTTCGACAAAACCCTTTATTGCATACCTCACAAATAAAAGGTCTTTCCCCAGTATGAGTGCGATGGTGGACATTTAACTGTGATTTATAAGAAAATCCTTTGTTACATATTTCACAGAAGTATGGCTTTTCACCAGTATGAATACAGCGATGTTCATTCAAATGCGATTTACGAGAAAATTCTTTATTGCACACTTCACAGAAGAACAGCTTTTCACCAGTATGAATACGGTGATGGTTATTCAAATCTGATTTTCGAGAAAATCCTTTGTTACATGTGTTACAGATGACATATTTAGTTTTTGAATCAATAAGTTGAACATTCATGCTTTGTAATTCTTTGTAAGACAAATGTTGAGTATAGTTTTTTTAAATGAGGGTAATCTCTTTCTAAGTAATAACTTAATTTTTAAGGAATAAGATTATTTTAATGCACTGAAAAAAGAACAAATATACACTGATATTCCAAAATCTTCCTTCTTCTCACAAAACGTGTTTAAACTTTTTTTCACAAACACAAAATGTTTATGCGTGAACTGATGTATCAGAGAAATTTAAATTTTCATAAATATATCACATATTTTTAGCTGATGCATCACTGATAATTAATTTCTGTTTTCAGAAAGAGGGGATTATGTTATGGACACTTCAAGCGCTTCATTAGTTCTTTGCGCTAAAAGTGAAAATTTTATTTTAATAAAAACAATCAAATCATAAAATTATTTGCATAAGAAAAAATACAGCACATACATACAAGTACAAGAGAAAATACATCTCAAAATGTGTAAATTAACATACTCATAAAATGTGCATGCAGAATTACTCTCACGAATACAAACGTGTATCGTGAGCAGTGGCGAACTTTTCGAACTCACTGAGTATTAACTTTCTATCACTGTGGGACAGTTTGTCTTTTTTTTGCATGATGTTATCAAAATGTATTGAGATAAGTACGTATTTATACAATAAATTGTGCATATTTCTTCATACTTCTGGCTCTTCTATTCAAACGTTTATACAAAATGAAGTGCATCTATTTCAGACATTTTTGGGTATACAGGCGAATATTTATATTATTCATGTAAACCAAATGTATTTTCGTACTAATTAATTGATGATCTAAAACATTTTAATTAAATATTTTGCTCTATCTCTTTTCGTTTTAGATTTGCAATTGCTATCTTCCAAATTTCGCCACTAAAGGCGCTGCTGTCTTTTGCATTAAATCGAGCGTAGTCGTTTTACTATACCGTTAGCTCACTTGCATAGCTGTAGTTCTCTCTGTTCGCAAGTATTTTCAGGTTAAAGGGACTTTCCTATGCACCCTGTATATTTCATTGCACAGTTTAGAGCTCTGTTATCAGCAGTATGATAAATATGAAATCTGTAATATGCAGGCTAACAATTATCATTTGGCAACAAATCTCACTTTCTGAAATCCGAATTGCAGCAAGCTTTTTAAAAAATACCAAGGGCCCTATATTGGAAAAGTACCCAAATATCATTAAGGAACAAATCTCCCTTTCTAAGCTCAAATTGTGTCAAGCTTTTATTTAAAGTGCCAAAGCCCTATAAATATAGGTGCACATTCCCAAAAATTTTAAGGCACCAGTGGCACCTAAAATGAAGTAATCCAGTGGCCACATTGTGAAAGTAACACATAAAAGCAATAGCACTTATATGGAGAAATAAACTTAAGACTTCAAAGTGAAAAATATCTATACATGTACAAAAAAAAAAAAAAAAAACTAAACTAATTATCATATGTGTATATTTAATCACACAATTCTTTTAATTTGGATATGAATTCTACAATATAAATTTTAAGCTATGTGCAATCAGAAGATAAAGTTGGACAAGATAAACATAAAAAAAAATCTTTAAGCTGAGCAATCATGGTAGTGGGGAATATAAGGAAAGCAATAATCCTTATTTTCATTTTGTCATACAAGAATTTTGTCAAAAAAGAATTTTGAATGTATGAGGTTATTTTGCACAATAAAAATCAAAATACAATTGAAACATTTATTTTTCAAGAACACACAAGAAAAATTATCTTAAATTAAAAAAAAATCTTATCAGAGGGGTGATTCTGTTCGGAATTTTCCAAAAATTTCATGCATTTGATTACAAAAATTCAAACATAAAAAATATCATGGAACTATATCGAGAATTTCAACAAATGGTCACAAAAAAAAAAAAAAAAAAAAAAAATAAATAAATAAATAATTTTTTTCAATCGTCAGCAGAAAAAAAAACGTGAACTTTGCCAAAGTATCCAGGAAAAAATGGT
Organism: Maratus speciosus; assembly: GCA_963932465.1. Taxonomy (NCBI): domain Eukaryota; kingdom Metazoa; phylum Arthropoda; class Arachnida; order Araneae; family Salticidae; genus Maratus; species Maratus speciosus. The sequence goes on from OZ010797.1 coordinate 15,014,471, forward strand.
GAATTTCACCAAAGGATCACAAAAACCCTGCAAATTTCGTCAGAGGGTCGCAAAACCCCAAATTTCGTAAAAGAATTTCAACAAAAATGTGAATTTCATCAGCAGATGCAGAAAAAAGTTGAATTTCCCCATCACGAAAACAAAAATGAGTATTTCATGAAAGAATCACGGGGGAAGATGTGAATTTCGACAATCTTCACAAAAAAAATCGCGAACTTCATCAAATCATAAAAAAACTGCAGTAGTTTTATGAAAGGATCGAAAAATAAAAGCTAATTCTGTCAAAGGATCGCAAAAACAACAGGAATTTCATCAAAAATTTGCAAAAAGAAACCCCATGAATTTTGTCAATGCATCGTGAAAAAACAGCGAATTTTGCAAAAGGATCGCTATAAAAACCTGAATTTCGTCAAATGATCACAGAAAAAGAGCGATTTTCATCAGGTGATCTCGAAAGAATATGTGATTTTCGTCAGAGGATTGGGAAAAAAACATTATTTTCATCAGAGTATCGTGAAAAAAAAAAAAAACATTCGTCAAAGGAATGCAGGGGAAAAACACAATTTTCGCCAAAGGATGGCGACTAAGACACCAAAAAATTTAGTCACTACGTGGTGACTGGCAAGCGTGAATCTGCACGTATACCTATAACAAAATATTATCAATTTTTGTAACTATGGGATAGTTACCACCATTAAACTTAAGTATTATTCTGTTAAATGAGCAGGAGCCAGGGATGTAGTGGAAGGTATACGGGGGTATACGCCGTATACCTTCTGGATTTTTTTAAGGAACATCGTATACCCTCTGTTTCTCAAGAAAGCTATAGTATATATACACTAAGGTATACCTTCTGTTTAGAACGTATACCCTCTGTTTTTTTTACGACTACACCACTGGCAGGAGCCAAAGTTTTGCATAAAATGTGGTAAACTGATCATTTCTCAACAAGTGTAATAATTCCATTATAAATTGTCACTTGTTCTTCTTTTTCATGATAAACTTTTTGACCAACAGGCAATTTAATAAAAACATAGTTTAATATGGTTTACGGTATTTGTAAAATGATGAACACTCAGTGTTAAATTTTTCCAATGGGAAGGTAACACATATTGGGTTTTTTGTCAAGAAAAAGTGCAACTTGTTTATAAAAGTATATGATAATGCATTTGAGATTTCGGAGCACCAAAATGTAGGGGCATAGCTACAAATATTTTTTTTGGGAGGGGGGAGGGGGGGGGAGAGAATTAAAAAATTTCCCAACTTATAATTAAAAGTTTTTCCGACTTGAAACAATTTGCTTTATTTTCCAACTGAAATGATAGTGCAATGTGTGTTTATGATAATGATACTTACTTACACATAAAAAATCCTTTCCAAAGAAAAATATTGAAACTAAAAACATAACAATTACAATTATTGGTTTGTTTAATGAAAGTTTAAGCACACCTCTTAAATAATTAAAATCAAAACTAGATTAATTTCTATTTTCCTATCTTGGAATCATTGAACATAGAAAATAATAAGATATCCAATCGCTAAAGGAATAGTTAAGGAAGCAATTTCAAACAATGCAGTAAATGTCAGACTGCATTATATTCAGAGAAAACCAGCATTAGTTTAAGGCTTGCAAATTATTTGTCTTCTATTACGTACAAGTCATAATCACACTTCATATGAAAATACCGTCATGTTATTTTGAGAGAAGAACAAAGATTTGGAAGAAATAACGGGAATAGAATTAGAGACACTGTTGATGGACAACAGTAGGGAAATTCAGGTCTGGTAGATGTTATTGTACGAGGGTGAGTCGAAAAATAAGTTTCCCCTGGCAACTGTGGACAGAGGTGGGTATGAAAGACAAAAAATGTAATGAAACATTAAAGATAAGACATAACTATTTTTTTCTACTTAAGTGCCAAGTGAGTTGAGACATTTGTCATACCCATTATAAGCTTCATAAATCCCTCCAGGAAAAAGACAGGACTCTGCATATAAAAGAAGCGTTGAACGGCTTATGTGACTTCAGCATTGCATATAAAGAAGTAGTCAGCATTGCTTTCGTCTGTAGTAGCCGTGCATGTCTGCCCATATCTCGGCTTGTCCAACACTTGCTGACACCCCTCACTGAATTGGCGGCACCATTTCCGCATCATTTATTTCATCACACATGGCCCATAGACTCCCATGTGGCGGTTATGGATTTCTGCTCCCAATACTCCAAGTGCCCATTCATAGTGGACAACCGCTCTCACTTCCTCCTTTGACCACAAATTCACAACGCACTTTCTCTCCATATCTACTGGGAACAGAATGCTGCAGAGCCCTGATTTTTTTCAAGGAGCGCTTTTTGAAGCTTATAAAGGGGTATGAAAAATGGAACAACTTGCGAATACGCCCGGAGTCCGCCCTCTTGTTTCTTTGTTGGTCATTTATAACCACTTTATGCTTAATTTAACAACATGAACAACAACAGACATAAACAACAACAAACATAAACAACAACAAAAATAAATAACAACAAAAATAAATAAATAAATCCAAATAAAGAAATTTAAAATCGGCGATGATCAACAAAGAAACAAGATGGCGGACTCCGGGCGTATTAACAAGTAGTTCCAATATCTCAACTCACTTGGTACTTATGTAGAAAAATAAAGTTATGTCTTATCTTTAATGTTTCATTACATTTTTTGTCTTTCATACGCACCTCTGTCCACAGTTGCCAGGGGAAACTTATTTTCCGACTCACCCTCGTATGATATTTTCGTAGCACAGAGAAACACAATGGCAAATTGAGTCTGGCTACTTTTTCTACTTCTTTTGATAATTTAACTTGTTTACTATTACAGAACTCAGAAAGGCAATCAGAAACAATAAAAATTTCATTTTTTTTTATTATTTAAAAAAAAAGAAAAAGTCTTTCAAAAATCTAGAATTCCATAACTCTAAGCTTGAATTTCCCAAGTTCACATATATTGGAGGAGGAGGCTCCTCCCCCCCCCCCCCCCCACCTTATCGCGATGCCTCTGCCAAAATGGCACTATGACCAAAGGATGAAGATATATCAAAATCTCATTTAAAAACTCCTTTAAAAGCAAATATTCGATTTATATACTTCTGGTATACATACATTGGTTTCTGTTAATATTCGGCAAATCATACTTAATTGAATTCTTAAAGTGCCACTCGCAAGGACATCAGATAATCTGGAATTAACAAAATTTTCATTTATGTTAAATGAAATCAACAACATTAAACTGTCAGAGTAATGAAAAATTCAATATTTGTATTCTTTGTGAATTTCCCCTATAATTTATATTCAATAAGATAGTTATGCTTTTCATTAAAATATACTTATATCATTTGACACTTATAGCCAGAAAAATTAGTGCGCTGGTTTCATATGCCTTATATGCACCTTATGACTAAATAGATTGCTTGAATAACTTAACAAAACACTTATTTCAATGAATCGTAACATAAACTGGGGGGGGGGGGCATATAATGATTTTAAAAAATTACCAATTACCTTTGAAAAAGTTTTCCGATCGAAATATCATAAATTTCAACCGTTTTCCAGTGTGAAAGAACAAGTTCGCTAAACAAACGACTCAAGTTGAATGACTCCTAAATCATTCTTAATACAATGAATCAGTCATGAAAACGCCTATTAAAGATGCTGGCAGATCACGAATTTTCAGAAGAATTTTGTAGCGGAACTTAAGCAAATTTAAAATAATTAGCTTTGTGTTAAAAATCTTTTTATAAAGATTCTTGTTGTTTTATAATCTTGCGACATTTTTAGATAAAAAGATTGCATCCGAGATCCATCCATTTTAGGGTTAAAGAAAGCGTTTTTTAGCAAGTACTATGATGTGGATGTAGTATAAAACTTAGCATGAACACTATCTACATTGTTCATTGATTTTTTTTTTTTAAATTTTTTACAGAAAAATAAAGGTAATCATGTTGTGTTAGATATACATATGTAATTTTATGGTATCTTTTTCCTAAATTATAGCTTGTGTGCACAGAGTGGTATAATATATTATACAGAGTGGTATAATATAGAGTGTTCACATTGTTTATGATATTTAATAGAGAATCATATCTCTAAGTTCAGATTCATGAAATCTACATTTTTCATATTTATTTACAGTATTCTCCGGTGTATGAGTCGTTTCTTTCAGACACAAAGAAATTTCCGATGTCCACTGAATACTCCATATGTAATATCAGATATGGCCGATGATCTCAATTTATTGCTGTAGCCATAGTTACGAGACGTTATTACTCCAAAATGTTATCATTTTTTATATAATTTGCACAATAATTAAAAATAATTATTGGTTTAAAAACATCAATTTCTTTTCAGTAAAAAATAGCTGACTTCGAAGAAATTTTACAATTATGAAATGAACTAGAGTATAAATTTTTGTATTATCTGTGGAGAATCTGTAGCAGGACTGACACAAATCTTAAACAAGATGGCATTCAACCAATTGAGACTGGGTGAAACTTTTTTTTTTAAGTATGTAGAATACAGGTGCTTTTTAGAAAGATTAAAAAAAAAAAAAAAAAAATTGTAATGAAAAATGCAGTTACAATTACAGAAAAAAGCATCACAAAGTATAACTTTGTATTTTCAAATATCTTAAGCAAAAAGTTTCAATGCAATGAGGGATTTAATTCTATCTTGATCATGAAAGTTATTCATCTGGAAAATCTGTTTATTCTTCATCACAGACAAATTCAAAAAGTTCTGATAATTTTACGTTAACAGAATCCTCGTATGCTGTAGTTGTAAAAATAAAAGAGGGAAAAGCTTTAGGAAGAGGGTATATGCCAGAAATATTTGTTGTAACTTGAGAAACA